>JAGTXR010000079.1:2768207-4152311 GCA_022606575.1 Glossosoma conforme
CCTGGGAGGTGATCAGACTGTTCAACCATATCGCTTCGAATATTGATATATTCCACTTGAGAGAAGCCCAGTTTCGACATGAGCTCCACGAATTTATTTATCAAAGTTATTTCGTGTAGTATTCTGTTTAGTGAGCTCCGGGACTTTTTTAAATTATTGTGACTATTATTCACGTAGCTGCTACGGATATTGGCGTAGCGACAGTTACTACCAAAAATTCACTTTCTGTCCGGGCACCGTCGGGTACAGATCATTCATTGCTTGTGGCCCGGAGTGAAAACCAAAGTCAGTCTGTATTTAAAATAAACGCCAACGTGCTTATCGACAAGTTCCTAAATTTGTCACTTCCTCCTCATCCATTCACCACGCGTTCCGATGACGATCCCGACAACATGGAGTCGCCAATTGATAAACGGGGGATGTCACAATACAAATAAAATAATTAAGTTAATGTATGCATACCAACACGGGTATACCAATCCGAAACGTAAAACATTACTTTACAGATTTAAAAAATGTAAAGTCATTAAAGAACTTTGCTAACTCGTCGTCAACTAGGCGTATTATTTATTTATTTATTTAACAGAACCGCAGTTCCAAGGTACATAGTATTTTAAATAATAAGAAACATAGAGTATACATAAACATACAATACATGCAAAAGAGAAAAAAAACATAAACGAAGAAGAAGATGACACGTGTCAAAGATCACAGAGATCTAGGAGAACAATACCATCGACAAAAGAGGCAAACGATGTAAGAAAAGGATCGAGGTGTGCTGGTAGGCCATTTTGGAGCGCCATTGCCGTTGTATTAAATTGAGTGCTAGAAGCTCCACAAGTATCAACTGGGATCAAAAACAATGGCTACGAGCACGGGTGTATAGTTATCTGGAACGTAAAAGTTAAAAACTTCACGGATCCCAGGGTTGTGAATTGCACCGCGAAGAAGAAGGAATGAACGTTTGAGAGCAGCAATTTTCCTCCGGGACTCGATTGGATATTATAATGAAACATATATATTTAAGACTAATTGACTCCTGTAACGCAGGCCGAAATGTCAGATGCAAGCGGTATATAATGTTATTATAATAATACATATATCAAGCGCGTCTGATTAATAGTCTCTGTTTTCGTTTCTCAGCCATCAAGTCATATGTCAAAACAGGCTATGGAGCTTCGCAAAGCCGTCGCGCAGTGGCGCTGACAGTTTTGGCGCCAAATTTGATTTATCCTTCCGTTTCCGGGACGCTCCAACCGAACTAGATGGCGGAAAACAAGCGCTAAATATTAAATTATTATTCATTTTCAACTTGACAAAAATTAAAAATTAATTTAATTAACATTATTCTTATTGATCATCATCGTCATTAAAATGTCCACTCCTCTAACTGGAGCATATGACATTCATGAAATTTCGTCACAAATTTCTGTCAGCTGTCATACTTTACGCCTCGTCCCATGTCAGATCCTTCTCCTGCAGATCCGCCGAGTACATTATATGTAAAGTTACCGTTGCTCTTTCAGGACGGCGCGTGTCCGGGAACTTGAAGACATGGAAGATATAGTTTATGCTCCACTGCAGCATTCTTAATACATGTCCCAATATATTTTTTTCCTTTTGACGGATTGTATTATGAAAAGGCCGCCTTGTCCGCTCTTTCATCTCGTCATTCTTCACAAAATCAAACCATCGCACCCCTTAGTAATCTACGCAGGCAATTGTTGTCAAAACGCATCATAGGGCTGCATTGGTTCTTGGAGAGATTCATTTTCATTTTTAAGAAAACAAAACAAACCTTAGTTTATTGCGTTCATAAATAATGAAATAATCAATATAAAACAATACAAATAACAAACACAAAAAAGAAGTTCTAAGGTACAACAAAGTAGAAGAAACAATGCATTAAATATGTACTTATGATTAATTACTAAAGTAATAAAGAGGAAGAAAGTCAACGACAATTATTAAAAAGTCCCAAAGCTCGCTAAACAGTTCACTCCACCAAATAACTTTGATAAATAAATTCGTGGAGCTCATGTCGAAACTGGGCTTCTCTCAAGTGGAATATATCAATATAGAGATGCCATGATTCAAAGCTGCAAAGAAGAATGGGAGAGAAAATACAGGCGCTAAAAGACGGTTATACTTTAAAAATACGAAAAAGAGACACTACGAAATACTTTGTAAAAGTAAAGTGAGGAGTGTTTAAATGATAAAGCCTGAAAAAATGATATCAGAAGAGGAATTAAAGTAGTGGATATTAGCGAAAGGATAGGCACACTTATATGACAGTTTGATATATTTGTTGAAGAAAAGATGGTTGGTGGTGAAGAAAAGTCTTGTATTAGTACCCGAGAACTGGTAAATAGAGTGTGTGCCGACTACTCTGCAAGATGGAGTGACAGCATCAGAAGAATAGCGCGAGTAGCTTGGATGCTGAGGGCGGAGGATCAAGAAGGACCAAGACTCTTGCAGAAGGGCTACGTTCAACTGCTGACGGAACAGGCTGATGATGATGATGATATTTTGTTCACTGCCCCACACATAATGCAAGTCCACCCATGGGTGAACAGGACAAATTTAATAAAAGCATTTCATAAGGTTTTATCATGGTTATTTCAATCCTTCAGAAATAAGCGCGCGTGGAGAGACACTCAGATCAGCTAGAGCAAATAGAAGCACCCTGCAGCTGATGGGAGGTAGTCCTAGCACGTTCTTTGGCAATCGGGCTTTCAGCTACGCGGCACCAATGACCTGGAACTCACTACCGGAAAGCAAAAGAGAGCTTAAAGTGGAGGCATCCTTCAGAAGCAGACTCAAGACCCACCTTTTCACTCAGAGAGGCAAAAGAATCGCTTTTGGAATGATCATTCGGTCATAAAAGAGCGCTTTACAAATACTAATATAATAATAATTATTATTATTTATAAAACGATAAAATCTTCTTCGTAGTATAAATCCGGTGGTTTGGTTTGCATCAACAAAATCTTGCATCTCGATCTCCACTTTTCTCTCTTTAAGGATTAAATATACTGTTATAAATATTTAGATGAGATTTAAAAACGTCATAAAATGTTGTTTTTCCTTTTTCATATATATTCAAATATTTACTGTTGGATTAGGATGTTCAGGAAAAAAAGTAGGCGTACCAAAAAACGGATAAAAAACATTTTTAATATAGATACTTTAATCATGAACCACAATGATTTTTTACAAACAAGCCTTGCTTTATCAATAAAGATAATAATTTGGCAGCTTAAACGTGATATTGACTTAAAAAATAATTAAACCCTCTATTGGTAACAAATGAAATTACTGTAACTTAAACTCAAAAAATATACCGAAAATTATTATTTTTAATTTTCATATTTGAAAAAGTGCTTTCAAAAAAATACTGCGTACAATCGATCTTACTTTTTCAAAAACAAACATGGTTATATCAGCTGTCAAAGATTATAATTATATGCGTCTTAATCGTGAAGTTGAATGTGATAAATACAATAATATTTTTTGTAAATTTTCCGAACTACCAAACATTTTTATTTTCTTCTTCGTAGTATCAATCCGGTGGATTGGTTTGCAGCAACAGAATCTTGCATCTCGATCTCCATTCCTCTCGGTCCTCCGCAACCCTTTTCAGCTCAGCATAAGCGCTACAATTCATGTCCTCGAATACTTGCTGTAAATACTCCCGTCTAGGGCGCCCTCTACAGTTTCTACCCTCAACAATCCCCTCCACAATATCGTGAAGAAGACCATCGTGGCGCATGATGTGACCAATCCATCGGGCTCGCCTCTCTGAGATGGTTCTTATTAGGTGCCTATCTTCCTTGATTATCCTGAGAACCTCATTGTTCGTGACGTGGTCTCTCCAGGAAATTCCGAGAATTCTTCTGTACGACCACATCTCAAAGGCCTCTCGTCTTTTTTTATCACTTTCAGATAAGCACCATGTCTCACAGCCGTACATTAAGATGCTCCAAACAAGTGTTTTGGCAAGTTGCTTGCGGAGCCCTAAAGTAATATTCTTTGACTCAAGAATTTTGGCTTTTTATTGAAAGCTAGCCTTGCTTGATGTATTCGACTGTTGACTTCTCTTTTGTTCTGGCATCCCAGGTAATCGTACTTCCAAGGTATACAAATTCTTTTGCATCTTTTAGGGGTACTCTAGCATTGATATGTTAATTTTCTGCTGCTCATTGCGGCTTACTCTCATGACTTTGGTTTTTGTGCTGTTTATCTTCATATTGTAGTTGGAATTAAATATGTTTTCCATGGATGTCAGCGCTTCAGTGAGTTCATCTTCAGTTTCAGCAATCAGAGCAATGTCGTCAGCAAACCTTATCATATCAATCTTTTGGCCATGTATTTTAACCCCCTCTCTATGGCCCATTTTTTCCCTGATGTTATTAATTGCATTTTGTATGTATACGTTGAAGAGTACAGGCGACAGAGAGCATCCTTGTCTCACCCCTTGACGTATTTTTGCTTCCTTTTGGACATTTCCAAGTGATATTATGGCAGCTTCTTCTTTGTAAAGTGAAAATATGAGTCTTCGTTCTTTGTATTTGACTCCAATTTCTTTCATAATATCGAAGAGCTTCTCCCAATCTACTTTTTTAAATGCTTTTTCAATGTCCACGAAGGCAATATATGTATCTTGGTCTACTTTTATCCTCTTTTCCAAGATCATACGCAGGGATAAGATTGCTTCTCTGGTTCCCATTCTTTTTCTGAATCCAAATTGATCTGGTGAGACTATTTTCTATTTTGGTTCAATTCTATGTAGGATTATGTTGGTCAGTATTTTGGATGCATGGGATAGAATACTGAGTGTTCGGTGTTGTTCACATTTTGTTGTTCCGGGCTTCTTTGGCAGAGTTACAATTAGACACTTTTGAAGTCTTCTGGCGCTATTCCTGTATTATAAATCATCTGAGTCATTGTGAACAGAGCATCTAGAGTTCCGGTTCCTGCCGACTTTATTAGTTCAGCTGGTAGGTCATCAATCCCTGGTGTTTTTCCATCTTTGAGCTTTTTTAATGCGAAGTCAAATTCCTCTCGGATAATTGGGTCTCCCAAATCATCGGCGTCCACATCAGTTTCGTTTTCTATCACACTCTCAAAGCTGGTATCATTACTTCCGTTGTATAGTGTTTCCAGGTACTGTTTCCATCTCTCCCCTATTTGTGTATCCTCAAACAGTATTTTCCCGTTCTCTGCTTCTATCGCTTTGCCTTTTCCAATTTTCATGCCAAAGAAATCCTTTACTGACGCATATGCAGTTTCAATATTTCCTTTTTTTCATGTTGTCATTGATTTCTTTGCATTTTCTCTGTAAGAATGCTTCCTTAGCGATTCGTGACTCTCTGTTTATTCTGTTTCTCAGTGCTCTATATTCACTCTGGGCCTTGTCATTGGGGTTATTTTGAGTAGTCTCCTTTTTTCGATCATGTTAACGATTTCCTCTGTTATCCATTCTTTCCTTGCCTTAGGCTTATCTTTGCCAATGACTTCTTCTGCTACATCTTTAATTTTTTTTTATTTCCTCCCATATTTCATTAACATTTGTCAAATTTTTGTGGCGCAATCTTGTGTTTTTTTTTCGTGTATTCTTCTTTGACATCTTTGTTTTTAAAGCTTTAGTGTTCCATTTATAGTTACTTTTATATTTTATTTTTTTAGTTTCAGAGAACTTTTAGCAATAACTATATTATGGTCACTGTCGATATCTGGGCTGGAGTAGCTTCTGCAATCTTTAATTTGATTCTTAAATCGCTCTCTTACAATTATATAGTCGATCTGAAGTCTGAGTCGGTCTCCTGGAGCCTTCCATGTGTATCTTTGCCTTGGATGGTGTTCAAAGCAGGTGTTTGCGACTATAAGCTTATGTTTGGCACAGAATTCTGTCAGTCGGTCGCCTCTCATATTTCTTCTTTTTATTTTAGATATTGTTATTTCTTATACTCTGCATATTCTGTATATTTTGATATATTTTCATGGCCCTGTTTTATAGCATTACGGTTATTCGTCTTTCCCTTCAAATAAGGATAGAATAAATCTAAATAATAATTCGATTCAATTGCGGGCCCCGTCAGTGAGCTGCCCATGCCACTGACTGTACTATTAATTGTCTCTTTGATGTTACAGTCAAACAAACCGAAACGATTATTTATTTTTTTAAAAATTGATATGAAAAATAAATGAACCAACTTAAAACACGTTTTTTGCAGATTTTCTACTAAACAACTTTGATTCATCACGTTTCTATGTGAAATACTTACTCAGAAAAGTTGTCACTGCTGTGCCCTTCTATATTTATTAAAATCAAATGTTTCCGGTTAGATATAATTTAAAATTATTTTTAATTAAAAAATTAACAAATTAAAAATATTTAGTTTTGATTCACATTTCCATAAGCCTCCGATACATTCAGAACTATCTGCTGCTAGGGAATCTCTGGTGGAGAAAATGAACATGTCTCTTGAAAGGGTTTCACGATGGGGCGACCTCAACCTCGTCAGTTTCAACATTTCCGAAACCCAATCATGTACTTTCTCCACCAAGAAGACTGCTATGGATCCTGTATCTTTCAACGGTTGTTCTCTTCCGAAAGCAAGCTCCATCAACATGCTTGGATTATCAATCTCGAATAATGTCAAATATTACAAGTCAATTAAGTGTAAAGCCGGTCTCGCTTCCAAAAAACTAGATGTTTTATATAGATCACGTCAGTATTTCAACGATGAACAACTTCTTCTTCTATATACAGGACAAATCCGAGTCACCTTTGGATTGGAGCCCCAAAATACCTTCTAAACTTAATTGACTCAGTTCAAAGAAGAGCAATTCGTTTGATAAAGGCTGAGGCGTCAGTAGAGTGCACTGGTCTTGACCGGGTGGGCTCTCCTGCATGCGTTTGCATAAAAAAAAATTAAACGATTACATATTTCGGCCTCCCTGGAGACCATCTGCAATAATTGTTGTTAATAATCATCGACACCTTTATTTTTAAATTCTTTCTCTTGTATTATATCTTATATTAAGATTTTATTAAATAAAATTTGTAATGTTTCTGAAAGAAATAAAAATAAATAAAATTGAATTGAAAAAAATAATAAGTGTATTACTGCTGGTTTTGTAGTTGTGTTATCTCAATCATACATTTATGAAAAAATAAAATTAATATCTACTTACTTGCAGTGCTTACACAAAATTCATACATATTTTATGGACACACCGCTTAGTAGTTTTTTTTTTAATTATTAAAGATGATAATGTGGCTTTTGGGTTTAGCCGCGTGTGGCGAATTTCTTCTCTCCGATATTTCGACCGCCATTGCAGGGGTCTTCTTCAGGGTTGATGACTTTTTTCCAATAGTTGTCGAAATATCGGAGAGAAGAAATTCGCCACACACGGCTAAGCCCAAAAGCCACAATATCAAATCTGGCCGTGAAAACCTTAGAAGCTATTTATTAAAGATGATATTGGTTTCTAGAAGGTCTTAACCCACTTACGGTGCTCCGAAACATGTGTCTAGATAAAAACTAAATTATTATTTCACCCAGTTTTATATAAACAAAACAAATATAATAGGATGTGGTAAATATTCCGAAAAGGGGTCTTTTTCAGTTTATTTTGGGGTTTAGCTGATTACAAGTAAAATAATTTACAGCTTTTAACCCTTACATGCCTTAAATATGCATGTTACAAAATGTGGGTGAGTAATTACAAAAAAAAAAAAATCTGCACAATCTTATCGACCTTTTTTCTTCTTCTTTTTGATGTTTATATAAATAAAAAAAATTATAAATATTTTTTTTATAATGGATCTGAAAGTCAATGGTGAAGACATTGGATACAAAAATATTTATTAGGGTGTCCCAGGCTCTTATTTCTGCTCGTATGTAGTACATGTATGTGTCGCCGTATTTGAATTAAGAACAAGTTCGGTCACGGGTGTGATGTTAGTTATGTACATGGCTGTTGTCATTGGTGCGCCATTAATTCTGTAGATCGCAACTTGCGGCGCTGGGGCTTCTTCTTCTTCGGAGTATCAATCCGGTGGATTGGTTTGCGGCAATAATATATTACATCTTGATCTCCACTCCTCTCGATACTATTGCTGATACTTAGGATGTCTTTTAGACCTTAAATATGGTATGCTTTCCTTTATTTCCACATCCTAATGCCGTTGACCATAAAGTTTCATCAGCCTTTGGAGAGCATTTACTACCTCCAGGACAATAGAGTGCCCTAACCAGCTTGACCTGATGAAGTTAGCTTGGTGTTAGCTTTTTCCGGCCAAATTTCGGTCCCTTTCCTATATAAGGCGACTGATGTCGCTCACCCCCCATCACGAGAAGATGATAGATCAAGATTTTCCTTTCATCGAACCTGTGACCATAAGGCATTTCGCAGAGTCCTCCAGTACTTTTAGGGGGCTAATAAAGAATCACTTATAAAGGATATATCAAGCTGATATCAAAGGAAACGAAAAAAAACAAACGTTGTAAATTCGTTACATCTTTTGATAAAATAGAAGGTAAAATATACATTAAGCGGAATGTTTTTATTATTACGATAACAACGGTCAGTAACAAAAGGGTTAAACCGAAAACAAAAACTCGAGCTTAATAATCAACCGCATTTTAAAACCCTCGTTCGAAAGAAAGGTTTAATACTGTCGTCTGGTTTAGAGAATAAATTCTACTTAAACCCGAAATCAAAAAGGGTTTTAAAATCCACTCCCTACACAATTTGTATACAATTGAATAAATACATTACAAATTTTCAACTGTATTTGAATACACTGTTTTGTTTTGTGAATTTAAAAAAAAGGACAAAAAGCCTTTTTTATGTACTCGAATACGTCACAAACATTGAGGTTCTCAGCATCTTCTTCTTCGTGTCAGCGACGTCAAATTATTTTTTCCTAATATCTGGTAACATCGATAGCTCGTGTGTTGCCCAGCATTAGGTCCTGAGATGTGCAACTTGTTGGGCACATGGAGCAGCATCGTAGGTGTGAGGCGGTTTGCAGGTCTCCACAGTCGCACAATAGTTTCTCTCCCTGCCGAAGCGTTCCCCACCGCTCGAGGTTGTCCTTTGTTCTACCAACTCCGGTTCTTAATCTGTGTAGGGATTTGCAGGTCGGCCAGTCAAGGCTCTTGCCAGTTGGGAGGCCTTCCTTTGGAGTAATGAAATCCTCTGGTGCGATTTGTTGCCAGAGTTGGAGTCTCTCATTTTCAGTGCCGGATGTGAGAGGTTGTGTGGATTTCAGAAAGCTGCTTCGAGACTTCAATCTTGGTGTTGGGGGTATCTGATTATACAAGCAGTGGGACGGTTGGTTGATTGCCTTACGCATTTCTTCGGCGCATATGACTTTGCGTCTTATGTTCGGTGGTGCGATACCAGCCAAGGGGTATAGTTTAGAAATGGGTGTTGGTTTGAGGCAGCCTGTGACGACCCTGCATGCATCATTCAGGGCAGTATCCACTTGATTACAGTGGGCTGATCGACCCCACACTGGTGCCGCATATTCTTCGGCTGAGAAACAAAGTGCTAAAGCTGAGGTACGGAGAAGGGGTGGTTGGGCTCCCCAGTGAGTGTTGGTCAGTTTGCGGATGAGGTTGTTCCTTGTTACAACTTTCTGTTTAGTGTTGCTGCAATGACGCCTGAAGGTGAGGGTGCGATCTAGAGTGACTCCGAGGTATTTTGGATGGTCGCTATGTTCCAGTAGTCTACCTTGCCACGTTCTCAGCATAATCAAGGAAGATAGGCACCAAACTGCTATCCTGGACAAAATGTGGAATAAATATTAACGGAGAGTACATTTCTCACCTCCGATTTGCAGATGACATAGTGCTAATAGCCGAATCACCTGACAAGCTCCAAGACATGCTCTACGACCTCAATGAAGCGTCGAACAAAATTGGTCTGAAAATGAACATGGATAAAACAAAAGCCATGATTAATAGTCATATTTCACAGACCTTCGATACTATTTCCATTGGAGGAACAGAAATAGAGGTTCTAAACGACTATACCTATCTGGGACAAGTAATACAACTAGGGCGAAATAACTTCTCAAAAGAAATCGACAGGCGCATACAACTGGGATGGGCAGCATTCGGAAAACTAAAGTACATTTTTAAAGTGAAAATTCCGCAATGCCTTAAAACTAAGGCGTTTAACCAATGCATCCTCCCTGTATTAACTTATGGCGCAGAGACGTGGAATCTGACAGCAAGTCTTAGGCATAAAATAAAAGTCACCCAGCGTGCTATGGAGAGATCCATGCTCGGAGTGTCGCTAAAAGATAGAATCCGAAACGAGTAAATACGCAGAAGAACTCAAGTAGTGGATGCTACCCAACGAATAGGCACACTCAAGTGACAATGGGCAGGACATATCTGCCGAAGAGACGACGGTCGATGGGGAAGAAAAGTATTAGAATGGCGCCCAAGAACTGGCAAACGAAGCATTGGCCGACCCCCTCCCCGAAGGCGGAGGAACGAAGAGGATGGAGACTCATGCGGGAGGCCTACGTTCAACAGTGGACGGACACAGGCTGATGATGATGATGATGATGAGGCAACAAGTAAGAATCATCTCAGAGAGGCGATCGGTCACATCATGCGTCACGATGGTCTTCTTCGCGACATTGTGGAAGGGATGGTTGAGGGTAGAAACTGCAGAGGGTGCCAAAGACGGAAGTATTTGCAGCAAGTGTTCGAGGATATGAGTTGCAGCTATTATGCTGAGCTGAAAAGGAATTGCAGAGGATCGAAAAGTGTGGAGATCAAGATGCAAGATACTGTTCGAAACCAATCCATTGGATTGATAATACGATGAAGAAGTACTAGTTGGTCCTTCGACGTGAAATTGATTTAGCCAAATTTATTTGGCAACATCGATGATCCATATTGTATGGCGGTGCTTGTGGCTAGATTTGGATGTGATACAATCTTGCCGGCAAGCATAGCTTAGTGGTTAAAGTATTTGATTGCCAAACTGAAGTTATTGGATTCGATCGCCGACAGAAAAGTATTTTTTCATGTAGGAGAATACCGACAGATTGGGATATTGATTCTAAAGTCTCATTTGTGGAATTATATGATGCTTACCATATGGCTAAGCGCTGCATGTGGAGTGTTGATCTGCCAACAACATTTACGCCCGATATTAGTTAGAGTATCATTCTTATTATTACAGGAATACACTATGAATGGGCAGTCTTCACGGGACGACTTTCGTCTACTACGAATTTTGATTAATATACTATGACTGGCATTTACGGGTGAGGAATCAAATTAACACCACCCGGGGAATTTATAGAGCTCATAAATCGTTTTTTAATCTTTGTTGGGGATTGAACTTACGACCTTTGCTTGCCAAGCATGTGCTTTAACCACTGAGCTATACCCGCCGATGCAATGTTTAGCAATGAAAAATAAAATAACCTAGCGGTGTCCTATTCACACATATTTACATGATTGTATATGCGTAAGTTTACTCGCACACATATACAATATGTAAATATGTGTATACTAACGTAGAAACTAATACTTATACATACCTATATAAGCCACTGCCAGCTTTTTAATTTTATTATTATTGAAGATGGTCTCCAGGGAGGCTGAAACATGTAATCATTTTAAATAAACGTGAATCAAGAGTACATATTTTTAATTTGTTAATTTTTTAAATTAAAAATAATTTAAAATTATAACTAATGCCGCATAATTTTTTTCGTTTTTCGGTTTAACCCTTTCACATCGATTGTCAGCATACGCCATCAAAGACTCCCAAGCCGTTGACATCGGTTGACGTGATATATCTTATTGCTACTTTTAGTACTCATGGTGACATCTACGGTAGTAAATTGGAAGTGCAGTCATTACCTTTACCAACCTACATGTATTCTTTATAAGAATGTGTAAAGCATGTTAATAAATATCGTGAGGTTTCGTCACAGGAACCATTTTTCTCTAAACCACATTTGTCAATGCCACCACATCTAAGGAGTTACATTATGAAAGTTTGTTAAATATAATTGTTTTTTATGCATCATCTGATAGCTAAAGGATATAAGAACCAATGTGATTTATAAGTATATTGTACAATTATGCTTCAAATACTAGTTTTAAGCAAAAAAATGGTTTGAAAAATTCACGCCGCATTGACAGTATAAATTATATTACACCGAGCCGTAACGAAAGAGTTAATTGCATTTAATACGTGATGTTTTTAGTGTTACGACTCTTCACGAAGTATGAGAACCTCTGCTTAAGGAAATATTGTCACAAGTCAGCATTTTCTCCTCGCATTGAAGCCTCCAATACAACTGATAAGGCTTATCAAACTTCAGCTGAGTATGCAACATTCTGTCATCATATTTTGCCTTACCCTTAACATAAAAAAGGTCTATGATATCTAATACGATATTTTTTTATTATTTTCAAATAAGTAATATTGCCGGCGGTTATAGCTCATTGGTCAAAGCGTTTGCTTTGCAAGCCGAAGGTCGTGGGTTCGATCCCCGACGGAGATTAAAATAATTAAATTAAATCGATTTCTGAGTTCTAAAATACCCCCCGGTTGGTGTGAATTTGATCCATTACCCGTAAAATGCCTATCAATTAAAATTGGTGGTAGATGAAAATCGTCCCGTGAATACCATCCATTCATAGTAAATTCTTGTAAAAATAAAGGATGATGCGTGAATCTCGGGCTGTAGTATATGCATCGTTTATCAATATACACCATGGTAAGCGTCATAGAATTTCACAGATGAAACATCAGTAATACTATCACCATCTGTCGGTATTCTCCTGTATGTATTTACATTAAAAATATATATTTATATAAGCATACGTAGGAGAATACCCAAAAAAATATAAAGTGTCTCTCTTATATTTACTTTAAGTTAAAATGATAAATCAACAACAAAATAATTGAATTAAGCCAATAATATAGATATTATGAGGTCCAGGATTAATAAACCTGGACCTCAAAATATCAGGATTAATAATCTTGGATCTCATAATAACCTAGACAAAATGTGGAATAAATATAAACTGAGAATACATTTTTCACCTTCGATTTGCAGATGACAAAGTGATAATAACCGAATCACCTGACAAGCTTCAAGACATGCTCTACAAACTCAATGAAGCGTCAAACAAAATTGGTCTGAAAATAAACATGGATAAAACTAAAGCCATGATAAATACTCATATTTCTTACACTTTTGACCCTATTTCCATTGGAGGAACACAAATATAGGTTGTTAACGACTGTAATTATCTGGGATAAGGAATACAACTAGAACGAATTAACTTCTCAATATATATCGACAGGCGTATACAACTGGGATGGGCAGCGTTTGGAAAACTTAAGTACATTTTAAAAGTGAATTTTCCACAATGTCTTAAAATCCTCACAGTATTAACGTATGGCGCAGAGACGTGGAATCTGACAGCAAGTCTTACCCAAAAAATAAATGTCCATGCTCGGAGTGTCGCTAAAAAATAGAATCCGAAACGAGGAAATACGCAGAAAAACTCAAGTAGTGGATGCTACCCAACGAATAAGCACACTCAAGTGGCAATCGAAGAGACGACGGTCGATGGGGAAGAAAAGTATTGGAATGGTACCCAAAAACTGTTAAACGAAGCATTGGCTGACCCTGCAAGATGGACTGACGACAAAAGAAGAATATCGGGAGTGACCTGGATGCGGAAGGCGGAGGATCGAAAAGGATGAAGAGTCATCCGGAAGTCTTACCTTCAACAGTGTACGGATACAGGCTGATGATGATGATCTGATTTTTCAGTTTTTTTTCAGCAGCCGATATAATATACAAGTATGTAATATTTATGTATTTCGTGGTATTCGTCATATGTACATTGTACGCATAGTGAAAGATTCCACTCGATCAAGCCGCCCAAGGTGATGCCGGTTTTTTACAGAATTTCAGATTTTTCGGTCACGAAAAAATATCCTGGAAATAAATAAAATATAATATTCCTTGAGTAAGAAGTCTTATCATTGCTAAGATTTTTTTTACTTCAAAGCAAACCTAAGAATACCGATAGAGGTTCATGTTTTAAATATTTAAATAATATTAGTAAAATATTTTTAGTTAATGTTAGTAATGAATGAATATACTTTTATACTTAACAAGTTATCCAACTGGGATAAATTAACTTCTCGAAAGAAATGGAGAGGCGTACACAACTAAGAATAACAGCATTTGAAAAATTTAAGTATATTTATAATGTGAAGATTTCGCATTGTTTTAAAACATTAAGTGTATCCTCCCTGTATTAACTTATGGCACAGTGACGTGGAATCTAACGGCAAATATTACTCATAAAATAAAGAATCACTCAACGTGCAATGGAGAGAACTGTAGAAGTTATCAAGTAGTGAAGGCTACCTAAAGAATAGACAAACTCAAGTGGTAATGGAAATGCTAATATTCGTTGAGTAGTCTTTGTATTTTTATTCGGATTTCTTCATGGTCGCTGTGTGGAAGGATAGGTGGGACTCTCGGTTGGAGGGACACTGAATGCACCTTCACGTAGCCATCCAGCGGTGATCCAGTGCTCCACTCATTAAGAGTCAGTAGTTGTTAACTTTATTGATTTTAATTTTCTTCAATGTTTCATTTCAATTTCGATCTTATATTTGGTTTTTTAAATTGTTTGTGTAAAATTTTGATTGTGTCACGAAAAAGGTGACAAGTTGTAGGTTCATTACGTGGAGGAAGGAAAGATGCAGGAGCAGGTCGCAAAGCAAAGAACTTGTTTTTGAAGCACTATTCGCTTTTATTTTTAATAAAGATTTGATCTCCTCGTTCGACCGGTACCTGACGTTTCGCCGACCGGAAGAGACTCAACTGACGACTGCCGGAACACTATCATGCAGCGTCGTCAAGATAATCACGTCAAAAAAACAAATTAAATAGGACGGTTGAACCAACATGAAAAGGAGCAACTTTCAAAACAAATAAAATAGCGTATGTAAACGTTTTGTAAATTTATATAAAATTAAAACTAACGTTATTAGATATGCATATCAGGCGAGCGAGCGAAAATAAGTGAAAAAAGATCGTTTTATCGAGGCTTTTCGGTATTAGCCTGAAAGAGCTATATCATGCTGATATCAATGTGTACTTAATTTTTTTTTTTTTTTTTTATTTATTTGAATTTAAGGGGGATGTCAATATTAAAAACAGAAGTCTTTAGCACTGTGCCAGTTTTTATGAAAACTGAGTGGATACATCACGGGTAGCCAATAGTTGTGCCCTCGAGCGATCGAAATGAAATCCTGAAGGGTCTGAAAAAGGCCTGAAAGGCGAGAAATATGCGAAAAATGAAATAAATATCACGATTTTGTCGCGTGAGCTGAAGGCAGCTGAAAAAAATATATTTTGTGTGAATTTTGTTATTAAATGCTTAGTGTATTTATAACGACACCTGAATCGAGCAAAAATTCCATTTAATACTTTACAAAATAACGATTTAATATATATCATAGTCGTAGAAAGAAGTAACTTTGTCATATTAAAAAATTATCTTATTTTTTTACGTGTCAGCAATATCAATAGCCCGTGTGTTGCCTAGCATTAGGTCTTGAGGTGTGCAGCTTGTTGGGTACATGGAGCAGGATCTTAGGTGTGAGGTGGTCTGCAGGTCTCTGCAGTCACATAATAGTTACTCTCCTTGCCGAAACATTCCTCACCGCTCAAGGTTGTCTTTTGTTTTAACAACTCTCGTTCTTAATCTGTTCGGGGATTTCCAGGTCCGCCAGTCAATGTTCTTGCCAGTTGGGAGGCCTTTTTTAGAGTAATGAAATCCTATGATGCGACTTGTCGCCAGAGCTGGAGTTTCTCATTTTTAGGGCCATTACAAAAGTTATAATACGCTTTGTAAAACCATTAGTTGTAACTTTTATAAATTTACAGATTTACGTATTTAAGCGTGTACTGACTAACAAAAAGTTCTTCCCAAAAGCAGTAGAATAATAAAAGTTAAAACCCTGTGGCTTTACTAATTGTATTGTTTCATTCTTCTTTAACCTTGTCATTTCCCATCATCTGGGATCGGCTATCCTAGAGCACATTCACCATATCTGTCCTGGGTTGCATTCTCGGTCAAGCTCAGAGTTTTAAGATCCTTGTTTACATTTGCAGTCCAGGTTGACTGTGGTCTTCCATGTCTTCTCGTGCATCATAGTTTATTTTAGCGGTTAGCAGTAGCTTTCTTTGTATGCTAGAGAGCCGTTGACCACCAATTCCGTTCATCCGCCACCATATCAGCGGTCCTGCTCACCCCATAGATCCATCATAGCCTCACCTCCGAATATGCCGGAGAAGCCTATGGATAGTCTTCCACTGGGAGCCTCTACTTCGAAATGAGTTGAAGAAGCCTCCCAGTGTGGGTTTCTGTATCGAAGTTTGCCTTCTCCGGCCTGTTTGTCCGCGGGAGGTATTTTATTTCCCTCCTTCCATCCATATCTGGCATAACCTATCCGCAAAACCCGGGGGCGCGCCCGATAGGGGATAGGCTCCCCACACGGGAAATGTATTGTTTCATTATATTTCATTAAATTACTTCATATTGCATGCTATTATTATTTCACATTAATACTTGTAACTTTATGATAAAAATATTTTTTTACATACGAACAAAAAAAAAGGATATGTTTTTATTTTTGAAATAAATTGATTTTGAAATTCACTTAGATTTTTTGTACCAAATCCGCTCCATATTTGGAGCCTACGGACACCTCACCTTATGCTTAATTATTGGGATATTTTTATGAAGATTGAATGATAAGCCCGAAGCTCCCGAGGTGTGGATTTTATTTGTTTTGCCCTTAAGTGGAGGCTCAATCCTTACGGGGGCATGTAAAGAGTTTAAATTTCAGTAAATATTTTTAAAAATTTCAAACTTGATCAGGATTTGAACCGACGGCATCTGATTGAGAAACAAACCCTTTAACCACTGGACTATGCCGTCCGGACTTAGAAATAGGCAGGGATAATAACAGATGATAAAAAAAAAACGTTTACAGCGACAAGTTTTCTTCACGACATTATGGAAGGGATGGTTGTGGGGATAAACTGCAGAGGATGCCCTAGACGGGAGTTTTTACAGCAAGTGTTCGAGGATATGAATTGTAGCTCTTATGTTGAGCTTAAGTGGACTGTAGAGGATCCAGAAGAGTGGAGATCAATATGCAAGATTTTGTTGCTGCAAACCAATCCACTTGATTGAATTGATACTTCGAAGAAGAAAACCATAGGTTCAATTCCTGAAAGGGAATTTTCTTGTATTCTTCTGTATGTGCTTACATATATAAAACATTAAAAATGTCAAACTTGTGAGATTTTCAAGAGATTGATCAAATCCATCCATTCGTGATTGAAGCATCTAGATCAAAAATGTTTTCTATCAGTTTTTTGGTAAAACCTACGTATTTCCTGATCATCCTAATACAACTGTAAATATCTGAATATATTTGAATAAAAAAAAGTATTTCGATGTTCTTAAATCTCATCTAAATATTTATAACAGCATATTTTATCGTGAAAGAGGATTTCAGAAGATCCAGAAGAGTGGAGATTGAGATGCAAGATTTTGTTGGTGCAAACCAATCCACTGGATTGATACTGCAAAGAAGACAGTGACAGTATGTGTAGTCATGTGCTCCAGTTAACAGTCGGAGACTGAAGAAAAAAAGAAAATTACTACATCTTTTGAAAAATTAAATAAAAAACTTCCAAGTAGTGAAACTTTTCTTCATATAAAGACAAACATCAAGTTTGTCGTTCGAGGAAAAATATACGTGTTACTGTATCAAAACGTCAAAAGAAATGGTAACATTTTTTCTGCCGTCGAAGACAATAAAACAAGTTTTCTTAGAACTTTTCCAATTTGACATATTTTTCGTGAAAATGTCTGCAAAACTATCTATGCCTTACAAATCAGAGCAAATTAAGATGGATCTGTTCTCAAAAACACGTCTTTTATTTGATGAGTATTCTGTGAAAAGTAAAAACTTTTTTTTGTGAAAGCATTTATTTCAAAACTGTTTATTTTTCTTTAAACACGTGACATTATATCGTCTTTATATCATATTATATCTATTAAGCTTTGGAATGCTCTTGCAGCGCCTGCATTTCCTCCTTCCTTACGGTGTTGGGTGTCACCGACCGCGGCGCCCGGTGCCTCTGAGTCAGTTGTGTGCCAACGGCGATAAGGTCGTATTGCGGCTGCCCTAGCATGTTATTTCACTAGGGCCGGAAATTTTTAAAGCTTATCATGTGCTTCTGGAAATGCCTATGTGTTGTTCTTCTGCTCCTCATCCTGCCACCACGTGATCCAATAATTATCCCGACGATGTGAAGTCATTTCTCCCGTAGAGATGGGGGTGTCAACTTGAGTCAGTTGTGTGCCGACGGCGTTGAGATCGTATTGTGGTTGGCCCGGCCTGAATGCTGTGAGTAGGTCCGGGCCAGAAGTTTGTAAAGTTATCGAAATATATATGTCAACTAGCTGACCCGGTGAACTTTGTTTCACCCGAAAGGCAATAAATGAGCAGATTTTGGATTTTATTAAGTTGAATTTTTCGGTACATATGATATCATATATTTGGTCTGGTTGAATTCTATTGCAGTAATCGACGAAACTTCAGCAAGTAGTTGTCAGCATTTCGACGAATCGTCAAACGATATGCGTTATAATTCATCGAGCTTAGATTCTTGGTAGTTTCTTCACCTGAAATTAAGAAAATAGATTTGTAATTTTGTATGTAAAGCTAACATCCATATTTGTAGCATAATTAAAAAGGGGTGAAGATAAATGATTTTAAATCGTTTGCCGGTTATTTGTCCAATTTTCTCTAAAAACATCTTAATCTTTAAGTCTGTTATTTTCCTGGTAATAAGCAGTGTAATTGGTCATTTATTGGAAACCTAAAGCAAAATCAAGCACTGAAAAATGTATGTCATGACGGAATCATAACTATGATATTGATTATATATATATTGATTACTCACCATGCAATGGATTTTTCATTTTGATATTGAAATAATATACATCTTCTCCTTGCCAAAACATCAGTGGGTATTGCAACGTGTCATATGAACGACGTGTTTCAGATATCTGTTGTAGTTGCCCAGTATCACGACGTGTGTACCAGATGGTCGTTTATCCGCTCTGATCACGACTTTGTAGACCTCGATCAAGTTCTTCCTCCATATTGTCATTGAAGTATATTTGTACAAATTTATGCTGTGCATCTTCGAGAGGTTGGAATGATCCGATTCGACGGTGAATCTGTCCTTGTATCTACAGAATCAAAAGCAAAGACAATATTACTGATTTATAAACACTTTTTTTAAGAATTAGCATACATAATTCAAAGCAATAAGTGTAGTATGTTATTCTGTTGATTATATTGTGTGTAAGTACAAAAATAAATAAATAAATACCTTGAATGTCGGATTAAATCCTCGTCCATTCTAGAGTTCGTGCAAACGGATCGCTTTGGCATATCGTAAAGAGACTTGTCAATGTTGTCGCTGGAGGTGTCTCAGCACGTTGAACAACATTTGAAGCCGTGAAATATACCCAATGACCATTCTCCAGATGCACCGCCAAATGCACAACAGCAGTATGACGTTCGTGATAAGCGATTGCGAATATACGCCAAATCGCTTTGTACCAAACTTGAAAGCGCGCAATTTCATCGTTGGTATTCGAGGTTAGGATGCAAAAACCACCAAATCACTGCCTTACATTCGTAATGTTTCAATCCCTAGTTCCATGATGGCTTTTTCGTGAAAGATTCGATCGTTTTGGTCGCAAATATCGGCACAATAAGCTAACAGAAACTCGAAAGTTCTTGAAACAAAACGTCAACCGATAGACTTCAAAATATCTATGTAACCATAGACAATAATAATATCAGTTGTCAGATTCCTTGCCTTTTTTATAACATTTTTTACAAATAAAAGATTAAACTGATATTTTAACTCATATTTATTTTGTTTTTGACTTTTTTTCCTGTCTTTTGTTTTTTTTTTGTTTCAAAATATTCCGTACCTTACGTAGGTACCTACTTACAATACCTACTTTTGCGTCATTTTTAGTTATGGCGTTGGCTATAGCAACACTTTCTTTAACTGACATCTGTCAAATGACAATAGTCTTGTTTGAAAACATGTTTACGTAAATGTTCAATATTTTTTCTTAATCAAATCAATTTTGAGTATACCATGGACGTTTTTGGGTTCTAAGCTACCTTTCCACCAATTTTCAGCCAAGTCGGTTAGGCCGTTCTTGAGTTATAAAAACTAATATAACCCGACTTTCTTTTATATATATAGATGTGCTTCCGAAAAAATCTTTGTGTTGTTAATCTGCTCTTCATCTTGCCACCACGCAATTCAATAACTAACTTAGAGTGGAGGATGTCAATTTTTTAATTAAATGAATGCTTCATAACAATGAAATAAAGATAACAAGTTATAAATATATTTTGTAAAATAAGTATTTGGTTTCCTTGTTGGAAAAAAAATAGTTTTTATATATTAGAAAAGAGGATTTCATAATGTAAAAAATAAATTTGAAATAAAGAATGTATTCTTATTTATATTTTTTCTTTCTGTCTTTCTCACTGGTTGTATTCTTCTATAATGACTGAACACAAAAAATGGCAGTGTAGTAAGGAAATCGTAACTTTTAAGTATTCCAAAGTTTGGTCATTTTTTTATTTTCAGTTCCTGAAATTTTAAACATCGGAGCCGACGAGCGCACCTGAAAAATTATTGAAGTTTAGAAATTAAAAAAAAAACTTTGGCGTGTGTTGAAAAAATTCTGAAAAATACTCGTGGGACACAGAACGCTCTGGAAGTCAAATACAGTAGTTCTATATTAAATTAAGAAAATATTTTCAAATATACAATTATTCTACTAAATAACATTTGTTCTTGATGCTTTAGTTCTAATGCTTAATGCTAAAGATGCTAAAGTTTCCATGGCGCTACAGTCCTGAAAAGCGTGATATAGCCCTTGCTGACTGGTACCGAAAACCTCAATATACAATCTTTCGTCTCTTATATCTGTTCGCTTGTCTGATATGAATGTGTTCGCCATATTGGCGAACACATTCATATAGATCGCCACTTGTGGCGCAGGCGCTACAGTGCAAACAAACGCGATTAGTCGCGTCCCGCTCTTTGGCGAGATCATATTGTATTGTGGCTCGGCCGAATGCTGTGACCAGGTTGGGCCACAATGCTGTTAAGTTTATCGTAAATATATGTCAATGTGCTTATGAAAAAGTTTGTGTTATTACTGCTCCTAATCTTGCCACCAGAGGAGGCAAAGAGAGGAGGATGGTACTATGTTTTGATTGAGAGCCGTCTTTCGAATGTTGAATAAATAATTATTTTAGTTAAAAAACAGCTTTCGTGGTTCAGTTGTAGGATTTACATAGTAGGCATGTTTCTTCGGGAGACAAATTATTATTTAACGTTCCTGAAAAAGTTCATTTCCTTTAGCCTAATACATACTATACGGGATTGAAAGCAATGAGCGTTTTATTTATTCAAGTATAAAATTTAAGTAAGCGTCTGAAAATACATTTTAATATTCTTAACACGTGGCATATGTTTCTTAACAAATTTCTTCATGGCAACAAATTGAATGATCAGAATTTAATTATTACTTAAATATACATATACTATACATAAAATTCTTTTTTCAACGCGTCAATCCAAGCACAAAAATAACGGCAGAAGCGGGATGCGAACCGTGGACCTTGGAAACCAACTATGACCAGGTATTCATACCGCTCGGCGAACTGCGCCATTGCTATGCCCAACGACGCGTTGAAAAAAGAATTTTATGTATAGTATATGTATATTTAAGTAATAATAATATTGTAATATAGTCAATGATCTATAAAAGTAGATTAGAATATTGAAATAATAAAATAATATTCTAATAAAAATTAAAAAAAAAATTCATATCAGAATTTAAGTTTACTCTTGGTCAGAATAAAAATATTAACGTTTCATAAAAAATTTATACGGTCAAAATAAATCACTTTATTACGCCGGTGGTTATAAGTCAATGGTCAAAGCTTTTGTTTTGCAAGCCAAAGGTCGTGGGTTCGATCCCCGACGGTGATTAAAAAAAAATTCTACTTGTTCTCTGATCTCTAAAAAAATGCTGTGAACTTTATCCCTAACCCGTTAAATGCTATCCATAGCCTATTTATTAAAATTGGTGCTAGACTAAAATGGTCCCGTGAAGACCACCTATTCATAGTTAATTCTTGTAAAATTAAGGATGTTGCGTAAATCTCAGGCTGTAGTCTACGTCGTTCATAAGTCAATCAATATATTCCCAAGCAAAAATCACAGGAGTTTATTAGGATGTCAGGAACTATAAATGTTCCTGAATGTATCTCGAGATAAAACTAGAGGCACCTGATAGAACTGAGAAGAGATTTATATGTTCCAGATGTATAATGAATATGAGATGAAAAAAGGCTCACAACATGAATAGTCGTTGCTTGTTGCTTACCGTTTATCATTGGTTCAGTTACATAACTCTTTGGAACAAATAGTACATGCTTCGGGAGCATAGAGCTTATCATCAGAGGTCTGTAAAAATTTCGATTATTAAAACACCAAAAATTTGCCTAAAAAGTCCCAGGAGTCGTGTTCAGATACTATATGTGTTCTCAGATGCAGATATATCTTAAAAAAAAGACATGGACGATAGTTTAATTGATATTAATCAGACGTGAAACGTATATCAGAGAGAGAAACAAAAAAAATATTCTTGTATACGTATAATTTGGTTCCAAAAATGCTAATTTTATTTCTCCTGTCCTTTTGCAGACTTGCTGATCGTTGCAGTCCAATTTGCCTCAACCCACCGGTCACCCATCCAGAGGAAGTCCACTCACAAAGGTAACAACCGGCAACGCTGATGACGATGTTGTTTTTCAGGAAATGGATTCCTGAAGGAAATCGAAAAAACAACCCTTCGTACCCCAAACCAGATGGCGGAAATAATGTACTCAAGTAAACAAAACGCTACGTTGTCATGCGTTTATGTATTATTTTATTTTATTTTATTTTCTGACGAATATGGACTAGATTCCAATAGTCTATTGCTCGCGCTTTATTAGTTGAAGTGTGGGTTTGATTCCTGCAAAGTAGAAAATATAATTCAAATTACTTTACTAATAACAATATACAAAATAGTGACATCTTACGATTTTTAACACGTTCTGTGATTCTAAATCAAAGTAATTATAAGAGAAAAAAAAATTATCTTGCTTCAGTCAAAATCTTGTTCGTCATCAACAGTCTGTATCCGTCTACTGTTGAACGTAAACTTCCCGCGTGAGTCTCCATCTTCTTCGATCCTCCGCTTTCCGCATCCAGGCCAATCCCACTATTATTCTTATGTCGTCAGTCCATCTTGCAGGGGGTCGGTGAACTTTTCTTCCCCTCGAACGTCGTCTCTTCGACATATACGTCTTGTCACCATTGTCTACCATTGTCAATTGAGTGTGCCTATTCGTTGGGTAGCATCCACTACTTGAGTTCTTCTGCGTATTTCCTCGTTTCGGATTCTATCTTTTAGCGACACTCCAAGCATGGATCTCTTCATAGCACGCTGGGTGACCTTTATTTTATGGGGAAGACTTTCTAATAGGTTCCACGTCTCTGTGCCATAAGTTAATACAGGGATACGTTGGTTAAACGGTTTAGTTTTAAGACATTGCGGAATTTTCGCTTTAAAAATTAACTTTATTTTTCCAAATGCTGCCCATCCTAGTTGTATACGCCTGTCGATTTCTTTTGAGAAGTTACTTTGTCCTTGTAATATTACTTGTTATAGACAAAAATTTAAGATTCAATTTATCTTAAGTATTTGTTTTTGCTGCCTCATACATTTTTTTTTTAAGGAAACCCTTTTAGTTAATAAAATATATTTTTTTAATCTCTACACGTCCAAAAACACAACATACAGCGATTAATAAAGCCTAGTTGAGTGTCATAGAATTAAATGAAAAGATTTGCTGGCGGTCATAGCTCAATGGTCAAAGCGTTTGCTTTGCAAGCCAAGGGTCGTGGCTTCAATCCCCGACGGAGATTAAAAATAAACGGATTTTTAATCGATATCTGAGCATCAAAATACCCCCGGATGGTGTGAATTTGATCCATCACCCGTAAAATGTCAGTCATAGCCTATTAATTAAAATTGGTGGTAGACGAAAGTCGTCCCGTGAAGACCACCCATTCATAGTAAATTCCTGTAATAATAAAGGACGATGCGTGAATCTCGGGCTGTAGTCTCTGACGTTTAAAAAAAAAAAAAATTAAGTTGGCGGATCAACACTCCACATGCAGCGTTTAGCCATATACACCATGGTAAGCGTCATAGAATTCCACAGATGAGACCAGAATTACTTTCACCATCTGTTGGTATTCTCCTGTATGTGATTAAACTAAAAGTTGTATTAATGTCAATCGAACGCGAATTTTTTTAAATGGCAGTTTGGTGTTTTGTTCATTGAAACTTAACCATGTCTGAATTTCATAATCCGCATTACAAAATTTGCTTCTAGTACGCACTTACGTGAAGTTGGAAGTACAGCGACAGTTTCCAACACATGGTGGAAACTTAATTTGAAACCCCAAACTGCTTAAATCCGAAACTGCAATATTGGCGATCAGAGGATAATATTAATGAATGTACTAGATTATGAAATAGCATATGTACGGTCAGCAAATACTTAGTTCTCGAATTTAATAGTTCAAATAACCTTTATATTTATTACATACTTTTTATAAATGGTGATGAAAGTTGATATTGTGGCTTTTGGGTTTGGCCGTGTGTGGCGAATTTCTTCTATCCGATATTTCGACCGCCATTGCAGGGATCTTCTTCGGGGTTGATGAGTTTGTTGTGTGTTGTTATCAGGAGGTAGTTTCACCGTCAGTCTAGTGAACCTCCCCGAGCGTCGTGTCGGGTAATCGTGTACGGTGGGTACGTTCTAAGAAGATCACCTCCACGAACGTCATGTCGGACTGTGGTTGTCCTTGTTTTGTCTTATACCTTGGTTTTTGAGTGTGTGCTAGAGGCGGAAGCCATTCTGTTTTGAGAATCAAGCCGTCATCCCTGTTGATGTTGATGGGATGTCTTTTGATTTCAATGGCTTCCCTTACTAGGCGTGCATATTTTTCTTGTGTCGGTCGAAATATTGGCTGAAGGAAGTTCGCCACACACGGCTCAACCCAAAAGCCACAATATCAAATCCGACCGTAAAAACCGAAAAAGTTATTAATGGACGGATTATTTTCGAACAGAGCTTAAAGCTTCATGATTGGGCAATTTTCGAGATTAAAAAGTCATGATGAGTATGTTCTAAGTATCACATCTCCACTAACGTCATGTCTGACTATGGGTTTTCCTTGCTTGTCTGTGCAAGTTCTTGAATATGTTATAGAGGTGGAAACCATACTGTTTTGAAAATCAAACCGTCATCCCTGTTGATGTTGATGGGATTTTTTTTATTTCAATAGCTTTTCTTACTAGGCGTGCATGTTTTCCATATGTTTGAGCCAAGATTTCAGGTTCGATGAAAACTTATGTCCCGTGTCAGCCAGATGCTCCGCCAGTGCTGACGCTATTGGGTGGCCTAGTCTGCACGATCTCTCATGTTCGCTTACTCTAGTAAGGTAATCACCGAGATCCATCAAGTACGGCTGCCAAGCCAAGACCGAGCTCCGCAGGCAGCTCGCTAAGGAAAGGACTTTGGAGTGGTGAAACCAAGGTACACCACAGAATCGTGGGATTTACCATAACAGCGTTTTTCAGGACTGTAGCGCCATGGTTATTTTATTTTACGGTTAACCTGCATAATCGTATTTCATAAGTTGTTGTAATGAAAACTTCGTCAGTTACAACGTGTACATTTGAACTATAGTCCTCCAGCATATGACAGGGTGCTCTGAGTAATCCATGTTAAAACAAGAAACGAAATACTATTTGATTGAATTGTATCTCAAAGTGAATGCTAACAACATATAAGCTGCTGAAACTTTTTTTTTGACAAAAACACATACAGGAGCAAACAAAAAAGATGGTGATAGTAATTCTGAAGTCTCATCTGTGGAATTTTATGACGCTAACCATGGTGCATATGGCTAAGCGCTGCATGTAAAGTGTTGATCCGCCAACGTCATAGACTACGGCCCGAGATTCACGCATCATCTTTATTATTACAGAAATTTACTATAAATAGGTGGTCTTCACGGGACGACTTTCTTCTACCACCAATTTTGATAAATATGCTTCCACTGGTATTTTGCGGGTTAGAGATGAAATTCACACCAACTGGGGATATTTTAGTGCTTAGATATCATGATCGAATCTACCAGTTGCTTTTTATTTCAGTTCTTGGACTGTCGTCACCACGGAAGGCTGTTAAGTACAGATTGTATTCGGTGGATCTGAAGTGAAGGAACCATGAAAAAACGGGCTTCGTATATATGCGGCACGTTGTTTTGATTAATAAAGCTACGAGTTTTTTTCATTTTAAAATAAAAAGTTAATAAAATAATATAACCTTCACATGTATAAAGTAAAACAATGAAAAATAATAAAACTTAAATGGATTTTGTAAATATTTATAAGAATATTATTTTATTTTTTCAATATTCTTATCTACTGATATAGATCATTGAATATATAACAATATTATGAGTAATTAAATATACACATACTGTACATCGAATTCTTAATATTGACTGTCGGAAAGTAATAATATTAAGCTTGTGAATAAATGTTGCCTGATTGAATAATAATAAATAATAATATACACACTCTGAATATATACTATAGAGACACCTATCGTTATATGATGGTAACAATGGTATAAATACAACTTATTCTAATAAGCAATAGTTTGGGCAGGAGATGGTCGAGTGGTCTAGGGTAATGAACTTGAGCAATGGTTGTTTCCAAGGCTCGCAGGTTCGCATCCCGCTTCTGCCGATATTTTTTCTGAACGAACTGATGCGTGTAAATAATTTGATCAATAGTATGTGTATATTTAATTACTTATCATAAAACTTATTTAAATTTGTTTCAATGCCTGAAAATCAGGAATGCTGCCTGAAAGTTTTACCCCATTTCGTATTCGCGGAACGACATGCTAATCATGTGTTTGTTGGGAAAGTTTAAATACACAGTCGGGTTTATTGGTTTAAGGTTTATAGTTGTTTATGACGCGTGTTAGGTTTATGCCATCAAATTGGAGGGACAGTCGTTCACAAAGTGTGCGAAGGGTTCAACAAAGAACCCATAAATTAAATTTTATATGAACAATTCTCCACGGTACAGTTTGGCTAAAAAAATTTAAGAGAGGGATTTTGTATTAAGCCGCTTATTAGAATCAAATTATTCAGATCCCGAGGGCATCGGACTAATCGTCTAATATTCCTTCAAAGTTTTGTTAACAAATAAATATTCTATGGTGAAAAGGACTGCCATTTTCATTTAAGGCTTCCATACTCTAAGGCCATCAAGATCTATATATAATATAATAACATTGTATAATATTATTTATATTACCACATACAGGAGAATACGGACAGATGGGTTAGTGTTTCTGAAGTTTTTCCTCTGTGAATCCTGTTACTCTTAATATTTTACATATTAATAAGCGCAGCATGTGGAGTGTTGATCTGCCAACGTCATAGACTACGACCCTACATTCACGCATCATTCAATTATTACAGGAATTCACAATGAATGTGTGGTCTTCACTACCAATAAATTTGAAAAATAGACTCTGACGGACATTTTACGGGTAAGGGATCAAATTCACACCAATCGGGGGTATTTAAGAGTTCGAAAATCGATTATTTTTATTTATTTTTTTATCTCCATCGGGGATCAAGCCCACAGCTTTCGGCTTGCTAAGCAAACGTTTTAACCATTGAGCTATTAATGCCGGTAAATTATTATTATTATTATATTAGTATTTGTATAGCGCTCTTTTATGACCGAATGATCATTCCAAAAGCGCTTCTTTGCCTCTCTGAGTAAAAAGGTGGGTCTTGAGTCTGCTTCTGAAGGATGCCTCCGCTTTAAGCTCTCTTATGCTTTCCGGTAGTGAGTTCCAGGCCATTGGCGCAGCGTAGCTGAAAGCCCGATTCCCAAAGACCGTGCTAGGACTACCTCCCGTCAGCTGCAGGGTGCTTCTATTTGCTCTAGCCGATCTGAGTGTCTCTCCACGCGCGCTTATTTCTGGCTTAATAAGTTCTGTCAGATAGCCCGGTGCAGTTCCGTTGAGTGCCTTGTAAGCTAAGAGGCATAATTTATACTGGATTCTAGCCGAAACTCTCAACCAGTGCAGTCGGTGTAGTATTGGAGTAATGTGACAGAATTTGGGTGCGTTGTAGACTAGTCGTGCCGCTGCGTTTTGTAACGACTGCAATCGATTTAATTGTTTGGCTGGCTGGCCTGCGTGCAGTGCGTTGCAGTAGTCCATTTTGGAGACTATAAACGCATTTACCAAACTCTTTGTAGCGTCTCTGGGTAAGCATCTTTTTACCGACCGTATCTGCCGCAGGTTAAAAAATCCAGATTTCACCGTTTTTGTAATATTACCGCTAAGATTGAGGAACTGGTCAATTTCTACTCCCAGCAGCTTGACGCTTGTAGAAGGGATGACATCATTACCACAAATGGCCAAGGGTTGTTAGTTCAATAGATGTTGTTTTCGAGCTGTGGCCATAAAGAGTATTTCGGTCTTTTCCGGATTAAGAGCGAGCCTATTTGCTGACATCCACTGTCCGATCTCCTCTATACAGCCGACCATCCTTTCTTTCATGTTGCCAATTTCCTCGGGTCCACAAGAAGAGTAGAGCTGGCAGTCATCTGCGTAGCAGTGTAATTTTATTTCCCATCTCTCAGCAATCTCCTCAATTTCTTTGGTGTATAGAATAAAGAATAATGGGCCGAGAACTGAGCCTTGTGGGACACCACATGATAGAGTAGATGGTCTCGACATTTTATTCTGTAGACAGATGGTTTGCTTACGGTTTTCTAGGTATGACTGAAACCAGTCTAGGGCCTTTCCAGATATACCGTAATGTATTCTTAGTTTCCTTAGAAGGATAGCATGATCTACAGTGTCGAACGCTGCACTCATGTCTGTAAATGACTGTAAATTACACAAATCTTCAATTAATCATTTCCTATCCGCATACAACTGCTATTCTACTGATATATTCAGTTCATCTTGGTCTATCAACACTTCGTTCGCCAATTCTTGGACGCCACTTCAAAACATTTATTCATTGACCACCGTCTTTTCAATATACAAGTTAAAATCCTCCCCTCTTTAAAATATTGTTATTCAGTCGCGTGGTAGCAGGATGCGAAATAGATTAATCACACACAGACTTTTTCTGAAGCCCATTGACTTATATATTTCGATAACTTAACAAACTTATGGCCCGACCTAGTCACGGCTTTCGGGCCGGGCCACAATACAATATAATCTCGCCGACGCTAGCGCACGACTGGTGCACCCGTGATAGGCTGTCGCACAGCGCCACAAGTGACTATCTCCAAAATGCTAATATGGCGACACATGCATGTAGGACAAGCGAAAAGAAATAAGAGACGAATGATTGTATATCGAGGTTTTCGGTACCAGTCAGCAAGGCCTATATCATGCTGATGTCAAAGTATTCATCACATTGCGTCTTTAGTGTGCCTACACTTTGGTAGCATATATTACTCAAGTCCTTCTTCGTATATCCTCGTTTTGGATTTTATCTTTGAGAGACACTCCTCTCAGAGAACTCTATGTCACGTTTGGGACATTTATTTTATGTGTAAGACCTGCTGTTAGATTTCACGTCTCTGTTCCATAAGTTAATACTGGGAGTATGCATTGGTTAAGCCCTAAGTTTTTAAACATTGCAAAATTTTCGCTTAAAAAATGTATCTACGTTTTTTAAATGCCACCCATCCCAATTGTATACGTCCGTCGACAGAAAATACGTGATCTTGCGATGTTGAAAGAATTGCATACATTCAAGGCGTAAAGTGAATTACTTGCTGATGCTCTTTGTACTACTTTCTTCATACAATATAATCTTCTTAAAAAAATAGTTCAATTATATACTTGTGATCTATTACATCACAATTGATTGAGAGTCTTTAAGTACACTTGTCGCAAGCTCTTTTTCTCTTCTTAGGGCGTTTACTTTAAGTATTAAAGGTATCTTGTTATGTTTTGTGCTCATTGAACTACTACTAACGCTCTAAGACATATCTGCAACTGAAGGTCTACTTGGGAACTGATATCGTCTTGTAATAGCTCTTTTAAACGGATGCCAAAAAGCCTCGAAAACGAAGTTTCGTCTCTTATTTTTGTTCGCTCGCCTGACATGCACATCTTGCACGCTCGGTGTCCGTTTGAATGAGGCCCACGATACAACAAGACTTATACTGGAAATAAACGTGAATTGATATTTTGAAGAAGTTCTTTGCTTTGTGATCTGCCCCTACATCCCTCCTCCACGCATCTCGATGACGAACCCGCGACTTGCTGTCGGCTTTTAAAAGATGGGGGATGTCAATAAATATTTATACATGTTTTCTGTGGTGCAGCTTGCGGAGCTGATTTGCGTAATCCACCACCGCGAGTGGCTAAACTGTCAAGTGCACTTACCTTATCCGTGTTCGTATGTTTGTTACCTGCAACAAGATTTATCTCAGCTTTCATCTGTATTATGTAAATAGGTTAAGACAAGTAGAAAAAAATATGTTTTTGGTAAAACTATTTCTGGTATTTAAATTTTTTATAACATGAAATATGATAAGCAAGTCTTACCCATAAAATAAAGGTCATCCAGCGTGCTATGGAGAGATCCATGCTCGGAGTGTCGCTAAAAGATGGAATCCGAAACGAGGAAATACGCAGAAGAACTCAAGTAGTGGATGCTACCCAACGAATAGGCACACTCAAGTGGCAATGGGCAGGACATATCTGTTGAAGAGACGACCGTCAATGGGGAAAAAAAAGTATTAGAATGGCGCCCAAGAACTGGCAAACGAAGCATTGGCCGACCCCCTACAAGATGGACTAACGATATAAAAAGAATAGCGGGAGTGACCTGGATGCGGAAGGCGGAGGATCAAAGAGGATGGAGACTCATGCGGGAGGCCTACGTTGAACAGTGGACGGACACAGGCTGATGATGATAATAACATATAAAATAATAACTAAAAAATATTCTTCTGAATTTTCTCTGAAAAGGTGTCACATCCGGCTTAAGCTCTGTGAGAAAGGTTTTAAGATTGTTCCTCTGTGAAGCATCGACTAGGACCAAGAGGTGGATCGTAACTTACTTTGCTCCGGACTCGTCACTTCCGGATATATTTCAGGAAAATTCAGTGATTTATGGTCGCCTGAAACAAAGCTTCGTGCATTTGTGTACCTGAAAATATAACTGCTTCTGGATAACCGATAGTTCAGGAAACCTACGTTTTTTTACATTTAATGTTGTATACGTTTGCCCCATACAATTAATAACTTGTACCTTCTTTCAGTGGATATAAGTATGAGTATTTTAACTTTATAATATGCCCAAATTTGATTGAATATATTTTATTAAGTTAAATACTAAAGTCTTCTTCTTCAGCCTAGCCATTTCTCATCATCTGGGGTTGGCTCTCTTTATGCACATTCGCCATGTCTGTCTGTCCTGCGTTACATTCTCGGTCAAAAACAGTTTTCAGATCCTTGCTTACAGTTGCATTCCAGGTTACCTTCTACGTCTTTTTTCAGCGTGGATATGTTGAGGGCTCTCTTCACCATGTGGTCTTCATCTCTCCGTGCCACATGCCCATACCAAGTTAAATACTTAATATTATGTTTCTTTGGTCAAGCTGGAGCATTTAATATTTTCCTCGATTTTTTTCCCGATTCAATGTATTCAATGGACGCGTATTAAAACATGGATATATTGTTATGTTGCTTAACGCGTCGTTGGTTGGGTTGACCTGCACTGCAATGAATAAGGCTTAAAAAGCGTTAATGTTATCTGATTTCCTTAAAAAATCTTATTTTCATTCACCTTAAATACAATATTTTTAATCCAGATGCTACAGGAGAGCATAAACTTGCATTATATTCAATAACTCGGGATTTGAGTAAAATGCAAGAAATTACAAAATGCAACAACGGGTTGTAAGACAGAATGAACCTTATAGCGTAAATTTATGGTGGTCGTATGCTCATGTTCAAAAGTATTTGTGAAAAATGTTTATTTGATGTGATGAATTATTCCGTCTCCCACTCTTGGTGTATGAAAGATATATATATATAGAAATATAGGGATAATATATGCGCCGTAAATTGGATGGAAAATTTACTACAGCCTAACCGTATTACGTCAAACCACCGTCAAACATACAGCGCACGTCACAAATGTGTCATAAAAATGTCGTAAACGTGTCAGAAACACTGCAATGGTCATAAATCAAAAATCTGAAAATACAACAAAAAAAAAACGTTAAAATTCCAGGTTAATGCCGTTAACCCTTTCATTACGGCTCGGTTTGAATACAAATTATACTGTCAATTATAAAACTAAAATTTGAAGCATAAATGTACTTATCTGGTCTTTGTTCATATATCACATTGGTTCTTGTATCATTAAGCTATCAGATGATGCATCAAAAACTATTCTTAAAAAGTAGCAAAATGATATATCACGTCAACCGATGTCAACGGTCGGGGAATCTTATGACGGCGTATGCCGACAACCGATGCGAAAGGGTTAATAAGACAATCTCGTAAATAAATAGAGGTGTAAAATATTCGAGAAATTGATTATTCAATTAAATATTCAAATAAAAGAATATTTTTTATTAAGTTAAACGTTCGTCAATAAATCAATTTGCCGGCGAGTATAGCTTAGAAGTACAGTGTTTACTTACCGTACCAAATGTCAATGTTCTCCTACGTTGATTAATGGTTTGTTATTGATTTCTAAGCTCTATAAATAGCCCCGGTTGATGTGAATTTGATCCTTTATACGTAAAGTTGCAGTCGTTGTCTATTTATTGGAATTTGTGGTAGAATAAAATCATCCCGTGAACATCACCATTGTGAATTCCCGTAAAAAATGAATGATACGTGAATGTCGGGGTGTTGTATATGACGCCTTGAAAAAAGGCTGCCTTAATTAGTAGGCATGGCCCGACCAGGTCTTAACCTTTTTTTTACGTAAGCACATACAGGAGAATACCGACAGATGGTGATAATAATTCTGAAGTCTCATCTGTGTTCTGAATTCTATGACGCTAACCATGCTGCATATGGATAAGCGCTGCATGTGAAGTGTTGATCCGCCAATGTCATAGACGCGAGATTCATGCAACATTCTTTATTATTACAGGAATTTACTATAAATGGGTGGTCTTTACGGGATGTCTTTCGTCTACCACCAATTTTGATTAATAGGCTACGACTGGCATTTTACGAGTGAAGTATCAAATTCACACCAACCGAGGCAATTTTAGAGGTGAGAAATCGATTAAAAATCTTGTTTTTTATCTCCGTCGGGGATCGAACCCACGACCTTCGGCTCGCAAAGCAAAAGATTTGGCCATTTAAACAAATACACCCGCCTATGGAAGGTTGTCTTGTCGAAAGTAACACCATTATACCCCTTATATTCTTCGCAGGCATCTGTTCTCGAAACGTATTATAGATGGGCTCTTGTTAAAATGTCAAGATTCAGAGCTGTATAGATGAATGGGACGATACAGGCGCTATATAAACGATACGATAAGACTATATAACAATATAAGCTGATGCGGTAGTTTTGTGTGCGATTGTACAGTCAGCAAATATCTCTTGTCGGTGAGAACAGTCACACTAAATCCCACATTCAAATTAATTCAACCGACAAAAATAACAAGGCTCTATGGAAACGACATGCAAATTCGTAGGGTAGTCAGCAAACAGGGTTGGCAAGCGTCATATTTTATTATTAGTTTTATGAATGTAAATACAGGAATGAAATGATGAAATGAAAAAATTAAAAAAAAAATGTAATTAGCAACCGAGAGTATTTTACTGCTTAGAAATCTATTAAAAATCTTTTTTTTAATCTCCCTCGGGGTTGAACCCACAACCTTTTTTTTCATGACATTTGTTAAAACTGTAGTATCAAGGATGCAGCTGTATGAAGTTTCATGAAATATGTACTGAACTTTTTAAAGTTTATTTACGACAGTCTATTTATTTTAGTAAGTACCACTCGGGTCTCGAACCAAACTATAGACTGAATGGAAAGTAATAATATTAAGCTTGTGAATAAATGATGACTGATTGAATAATAAAAAATTAAAATGTACATACTTTGAATATATACTATAGCGACATCTATCATACGATGATAACAATGACATAAATACTAGTTTCAACGTCAGTCGGTCTAGGCATAGCAATGGCCAAGTCGGCTAAGCGGTATGAATACCTGGGCATAGTTGGTTTCCAAGGTCCGCGGTTCGAATCCCGCTTCTGCCGTTATTTTTGTGCTTGAATTGACGCGTTGAAAAAAAGAATTTTATGTTTAGTATATTTATATTTAATTAATAATAATATTGTAATATAGTTAATGATCTATTAAAGTAGATTAGAATATTGAAATAATAAAATAATATTCTAATAAAAATTTTAAAAATCCATATAAAATTTTTAATCGATTTCTGAGCTCTAAAATACTCCCGGTTGGTGTGAATTTAATCCCTCACCCGTAAAATGGCAGTCATAGCCTATTAATTAAAATTGGTGGTAGACGAAAGTCGTCCCGTGAAGAACACCCATTCATAGTAAATTCCGATAATAACAAAGGATGATGCGTGAATCTCGGGTTGTAGTCTATGAGGTTGTCGGATCAACTCTCCACATGCAGCGCTTCGTCATATGCACCATGGTAAGCATCATAGAATTCCACAGATAAGACTTCAGAATCACTTGAACCATTTTTCGTTATTCTCCTGTATGTGGTCAAATAATAGATGTATAAAAAAATACATTTCTACATAAAATTTCTCTCATCAACTTGTAGAGAAAAGAAATTGGCAGACGCTGGGATTCCTGTAAGTCTCATAATCAATTTCCAAATTGTCAAACTTCGTCATTCCTCACAAAATCAAACCATCGTGCCCCAAATCAATAAAATAAAAATGTTATAATTTACTATAAAACCTTTTGGTGTCAGCCCTTATGTTAGTTTCTACCTCCACCGACAGGTGTCTCTAATGTGGCTGTAAAATTCACTCCGTACGTTAAGCGAGAATTATTTCAGAGGCTTTAAATTTACTTCCAGTGGCAGTTTTAGTTCCACAGAGGCAACTGAAAACCAGAAATTTCAATGCAACTAAAAAACTTTTTTATGTATCCGCATGCTTGAGGATACTTACAACCGAAAGCACATTTATGTTTTACTGAATCATTGTGTAATCATCATCAACATCATTATTAGCTTATGTCCTTCTACTTTTGAACGTAGGCCTTCCTTAAAAGTTTTTATCATTCTTGACTGCACTTTACCTGCCTCACACCCGCATCACACTGGAGGACAGCTTAGTCTCCTAGATGATGCGTTTATTCAGATTACGGTAAGTTAGCAACTGATAAGTCCAATGGTAGTCCCCTCTGAACAAGTGTGGCCATTGCTCAAAGAAAGAACCCTTGAAAGAGATTAGAATCGTATTCACAGGTTGTAAAGAGATAGAGATTGCAAAAGAGCAAAAATTATAATTGCGTGGATTTTTTCTTTAAGTCTGCATGCCCGATAGGGCTGAGGTGATTCCCTCGAACAGCATAGTAAAGAACTCCTCTTTCTAACAAGAGGAACTGATGGTTCCAGAGAATGTGCTCTGATGTCTGGCGAGTAGCTTTGTTCCTCTTCAACAGTATTTCACGAAACTTGAGAGAGGTAGGACTCAAGTTATAGTGGTGAACTTCCCCGGAAAGCTTGCTTGGGGGAGGGAGAGGGCATCCACGATTGACATCTTTCGACGCAAGTCGCTATCTTTTCCCGTGGTTATAATGACGTGAAACGTTTTTTACAATCATTTGATCATCATTGACACAAAATGAGGGGTTGAGAATGATGAATCATGGAAAATGAACGTTTTTATTTTTGGGACACCCTAATATTATACACTGAGGGTATTTATGAATAATTTAAAAGGCCGTCAGTGTGTCTGAGGCCGCGATGATGATTTTAATAGCCCGCCATTATTGAACGTCGAACAATAATTGTCTCGTGTAATTCCTTTAGATTTTCCTCGCGATGAATTCGGTCGTTAAAGCGTCATTAATTACTCCATAATGGCTTAATGATGATTAATGTCTTCAAGACAATAAACACAGAGAATCTTAAACTTTTATATTCCATACCTATCTGAATAAGCAAATAAGTCTTCTCGCATAACATTATGCTTACCTTTTATTCTTTATGCCGTCGTTAATATTGATAAGAACCATCTCAGAGAGGCGAACGCGATGGATTGGTCACATCATGCGCCACGATGGTCTTTTCACGATATTGTGGAGGGGATGGTTGAGGGTAGAAACTGTAGAGGGCGCCCTAGACGAGAGTATTTGCAGCAAGTATTCGAGGACATGAATTGTAGTGCTTATGCTGAGCTGAAAAGGGTCGCGGAGGACCGAGAGGAATGGAGATCGAGATGCAAGATTCTGTTGCTGCAAACCAATCCACCGGATTGACACTACGAAGAAAGAATGCAGTGGCCACAATTGTTTTCAACATATACAGAAATATATAATACAAATAATAATTTGTATTGAGCTTGCCATCAGAATCAAATGGTCCGGGTTTCGAGATGAAAATTAACATGGGAAGAAAAGTACTAAAGCCGTTTTTAATAATTTGAATTTGAATATGTTTTTAATAATAATAACAACAACAAAAAATCAGCCAACAGAGCCATACAAATAAGAATTTCATACATATTGCTATCCGCCTCTCAAAGTTAGATATCGATCAACTGGATGACAGGATGCATGATCTGGTTCACAATACAAAGAACTTGTTTTTGTTTCACAATTCGCGTTTATTTGTCAAACACTTGCTTTTTTGTCACCCGTTATAGCGAACGCCCTTAGGCGCGCGCCATAACGGTAGCGAGCGAGCTGTCAACTAACTGTGCGCTCTCATCTCGCGCTGCCAACCGTCGCTGCAGAAAAAGCGAATTCAAGATGACAGTCGTACCAACAGGAAATGGGCCAACTGTCGTAACAAAGAAATTGGCGTATACAAGCACGTCAGGCGAGCGAACAAAAATAAGAGACAAACGATCGTTTATCGGGGCTTTACGGCATCAGCCTAAAGAAGCTATATTTATCAAGCTGATATCGATACATACAAAATAGCAAGCATGTTTTTTTAATATGATCCTTCCTTCGATCCTTACCACTACTTTGGACATCTTAGTTTAAGAAACACTGAAGCAATACCATTGCTGAAAAGATGTAAATGCTGAAATATCTGCACTGAAATATTGCGAATTCTTTTGTAAACAAGAATTTTCAGTAACGAATATTTATTTCAGAACTTTAAAGTGCCAGATTAATGACTCAATATTTCATAATATTTCATTGATTGTGTTCATAATAAAAAATCATTTCAAGTTATAACCTAAGTTGTGAAATAAATTTAAAATATCGCAGTATATTTATTTATTTTCTCAGTTATATTATTCTTAAAAATTGATAAAAATTGCATAAATTTTATTTGTTGTAAACTGAAAAGCAAATTACTTACATTTTTTGAAAAATGTACAACAGGGAGAGACATTTTATGTGCGACTGCGTAAACCTTAAAAAGCGTCAATTTTTTTTTATGCAAACACATACAGGAGAATACCGACAGATGGTGAGTGTAATTCTGTGTTCTCATCTGTGAAATTATATGACGCTCACCATGCCGCACATGGCTAAGCGCTGCGTGTAAAGTGTTGTTCCGCCAACGTCATAGAGTGCAGCCCGAGATTCACGCATCACCTTTTTTATTACAGGATTTTTTTATGAATGGGTGGTCTTCGGGGGACGACTTTCGTCTACCTGCAATTTTAATTAATTGGCCATGACTAGCATTTTACGGGTGAGGGATCAAATTCACACCAACGGAGGGTATCGTAGAGCTCAGAAATCGATTAAAAATCTTTGTCGGGTATCGAACCCATGACTTTTGCCTTTGCAAAGCAAACGCTTTGACCATTAAGCTATAGCTAAACTGTGGTCTCTATATTGTTATATACACAGCAGTGTATCTTCTTGTTGCAGCACTTCCAAAGAGTTGTCTTATGTTTTTCCTTGAAAATCCATCTATAAAAAATGTAGATATTTTTAAAGCATAAGTAAATAAACTATACAAAGTTCAGTACATATTTCATGTAATTTAATACAGCTGTATCCTTCATACTATTAACAATTATTTTTTTCAATCTCTGTCGTGGATCGTTTTTGGGTTCCTACGACCTTTGGCTTGCTAAGCAAACGCTTTGATCATTGAGCTATACCCGCCGGCAAATATTTCTCTATGACCTGTGTTTAACGCTAGGTTTATCTATTTCCGATAGAGCAAAGTCATTAGACGCTTCACGGAGTCTTCTAATAGCATTCTGAGTGACCTTTATTGGAACAATTCGGCAGATCTCTTGTGAAACAAAGAACCTTCTCTTTTATATACTGTGTCTCTTAGAGAGACTACTTTTGATGGATCCAAGAAACACTTGAATGGGTCGTAAAAACGAGATGACTCGGCCGGTCGTAAAGCGTGGGCCGGAGGACTTTGTTTTGAAAGTCAGGCGTGGGAAGGCAAGCAAAGTTATTAAAAACATCATTTACATAATTGACGAAACAATGTTACAAAATTTAAAAGAAATATTTATTTTGCTTGTAAGATCCGTCGCATTTTTTTTTATGTAAACACGTACAGGAGAAAACCGACAGATGGTGATAGTAATTCTAAAGTTTGATCTGTGGTATTCTATGACACCTACCATGGTGCATATGGCTAAGCGCTACATGTAGAGTGTTGATCCGCCGACAACATAGACTACAGCCCGAGATTCACGCATCATCCTTATTATTACAGGAATTTACTATGAATGGATGCTCTTTACGGAACGGCATACATCTATCACCAATTTTAATTAATAGGGTATGACTTGCATTTTACGTTGACCATGGTGCATATAGCTAAGCGCTGTATGTGGAGTGTTAATCCGCAAACGTCATAGACTGCTGCCCGAGATTCACGCGTCATTCTTATTATTACAGGAATTTACTATGAATGAGTGGTCTTCACGCAACGACTTTCGTCTACCACTTATTTTAATTAATATGCTATGACTGGCATTTTACGGTGAGGGATCAAATTCACACCAACCGGGGGTATTTATAGCTCAGAAATTTATTAAAAATCCTTTCTTGTTTAATCTCTGTCGGGGATCGAACCCACAACCTTTTTGGCTTGCAAAGCAAACGCTTTGACCATTGAGCTATACCGGACGGCTGTATGTTTGCATAAAATGAAATATTTCTAGAATCTTAGATGTTTCAGTTTAAACGCGAGAGTCTCGCATAGATTTTTTATGATTCTTTGTGATTCTTCTACAATCAATGCTGTTCTTGAGTGCTTCTGTCTAAAGCATACGATGAAGCTTAAATCTGTGGGGCATCAGCTTGGGCTAAAGCAAACAAGCTGAAGGGGATCTACTGGACTCTTGAAAACTAAGTTTCTGTAATGGAAAGTGCAGGGGTAGCGTTTGAATTCATAAAGAATGTTGATATCATCTTCATACAACTCCTTTAGGCTAATGCCGTAAAGCCTCGAAAAACGATATTTTTTCTCTTATTTTGTTCGCTTGCCTGACATGCACATCTAATGTTATTAAAAATCTTTTCTTGTTTAATCTCTGTCGGGGATCGAACCCACGACCTTTGTCTTGCAAACCAAACGCTTTGACGATTGAGCTATACCCGCCGGCTAATATTTAGGCCTGACGTCCTATACTTCAAAACCACATAGTTATTTTTTTCAAAGCTGATCAATATATTAATTGCCGATTGATACTGGTGCCGAAAAGGCTGGATCTTTCGTCTATTTTTGTTTGCTCGTCTGACACGCGTATTAATTACACCTTTATTTATTCAAAGTTAAGTCAGTCGGTTAATGATAACATAATGTTGAATTAAATCATTTTAATGGCGCTTGTAATTACGGGGGGTAAAATGGGGGGCAGGTTATCTCCTTATGGTTGCGAAAAAGCGAATTTAATTATTAATTAATTACGCAGAAAGGGGGTTAGGGCCGGATTAATTAAAACGAGGAATAATAATGATAATTTCGTTTATTATCACCTGGAAAAGGGATTATGATGCGGATCACGGGGCGCAGGGCCGCATCGGAATTAAATTTAAAAATTTAACACATATTTTAGCTTCTATAGCGCGGCGTTGTTCGCAAGAAATATTTTTTTTATCCGTATAACAATTGAATTTAAAAAATATCAAGAGCATGACCGGTCGAGACGAATACAGTCTATGACGTTCAGCCAGGGTTACTGGACGCAGCATCCGGGAAACGTGTCTTATTTTATGTTTGTGTGTTGGTAGGGGAGATTGCAAGAGTTTATTTAACTTTATCTTGAAGCAATCTAGATTGCAGGAAGGAGGAAACACAGATTCTGGAAGAGGATTCCAAAGCTTACTGATGGCATTTGGGCAGTGGAAGGATTTTTGGAAACTACCAGTTCTTGGTCGACAGAACCATTAGGCAAGTGTAACGACGAGTTAATCGGTTGTGGGTGGGTTCAGGAAGAAATAGTTCCTTAAGTTCGGAAGAGCAGCGACTGTGGTAATAACAGTAGAAAAGACCAATCCTACTCATGTGTTCCGTTGATTGCAGGTTAGACGTAAGAGAGTTGTTGTGAATCAAACGTACCCCATTTTCCTTGATCCTAGTCATTTAAATTTAGGCTGCCGTATTCAAGGATAGGTCGGATTTGTCCTTTATATAGAAGAAGAAGTTGTTTATCTCTGAAATACCTCAGTGATTTATATAATACACCTAATTTTTTTGAAGCAAGAGTGGCTTTATACTTAATTGACTCGTAATATTTGACATTATTCGAGATTGATACTCCAAGGATGTTGATGGAGCTTGCTTTCGGAAGAGAACAACCGTTGAAAGATACAGGATCCATAGCAGTATTCTTGGTGGAGAAAGTGCATGGTAGGGCAGATTTGTCCTTTTAAAGAAGAATATGTTGTTTGTAGGTGATGTACCGACCTGATCTTTACTCGAATAAAATACCTAGACCATCTTTGGTGATACGGGGACGAGATAATATTTAAAATACGCTTCTCCCTAATCCGCCCACGTCGTCATCCGGATACACGCCTCATAATCCCGGATTAAAGCAGCTAATTGTAATTTTCAAAGAACATTTATTCCCTTGTTGGGTATGTCTGATGATACCGCACTACGTAATCGTCGTGACCTTGGATATGGACTAACTAGTAATTTGCTACAATTATAACAACGACCGCCAATTGAACATAATACACTAATCTCCATGAATAGATAGTCAGATACAAAGATAAAGGAGCATACTAGTGTTGAATTATTAGCGGAATTTTGCAACATCTTAAAAATAAGGCGGTTAAGCAATGCATCATATCAGTATTAACTTAGGCGCATACTTCAATTTTATTTCTTTCATAAAAATTACAAATTTTATTCAATACGATCCTGAAATATGATATAATACAAGAAAAACAATTTATAAATATATTTATTTACAGTAATTAAATATTTTATTTTATTTTATTAACGGCCTAGGCCAATACAAACGGTTTTAAAATAGAAAATACAATAAATGAAATGGTAAAACAGAACAATATAATAGCTAAGACAATACATTTAGACAAAACATGAACATGAGTAAAAAAACAGATCTAGTACATTAGTAGAGGGATCTGCGAAATGCTGGAAGGTCCACCCCGAAAAAGTCCAAGTCACTAGAGGAGTTAACCAGTCTACACATTCTTAACATAGGAGAATATAAACATAATCAATTCATTGAGAAAAATATCGTATATATTATGTGAAATATGAATTGATGCGTATAAACAATTTGATGTATACTATGTGTATATTTAAATACTAATAATATTGTAATATAGTCAATGATCTATAAAATAAAATTTGAATAAAAGAGCTATATCAAGCTGATATCAGAGTGTAATGTGAGATGGTCATCATCATCATCATCCTGTATCCTCTTCATCCTCTTCGATCCTCCGCCTTCCGCATCCAGGTCACTCCCGCTATTCTTCTTTTGTCGTCAGTCCGTCTTGCAGGGGATCGACCAATGCTTCGTTTGCCAGTTTTTGAGCGCCATTTCAATACTTTTCTTCCCCATCGACCATCGTCGCTTCGACAGATATGTATTGCCACTTGAGTGAGCCTATCCGTTGGGTAGCATCCACTACTTGAGTTCTTCTGCATATTTCCTCGTTTCAGATTCTATCTTTTAGCGACAATCCGAGCATAGATCTCTCCATAGCACGCTGGGTGACCTTTATTTTACGGGTAAGACTTGCTGTCAGATTCTACGTCTCTGCGCCATAAGTAAATACAGGGAGGATGCATTGGTTAAACGCCTTAGTTTTAAGACACTACGAAATTTTCGCTTTAAAAATCTACTTTAGTTTTCCAAGTGCTTGGCGAAATTATGAAATATTAATAACTGTCTCTCCACAAATCGGGTCTTTTTGATTAAGCATTACAAAAACGACGCTTAAAAGACCCAAATAGTATTATTTATTGACCGTTAGGCTGGTTGGAAGACTGTATGCAAATATCGCATCACTCTCAAATATGCCTACTGGAACGTATTTTGTAGCCCATTTTGTCACAAGAAAAACGATGCGATCGAACTATCTAAGGCCTGAATGGTTTCAGACTGTCTATTATATTATATTTTTCTACTATAAGTTTCCATCAATGCAACAAGTGTTCGCTATTCCCCTTTTCCTGCACGTAACTTGTACACCCTGTTGCACTTAGACTTTCAGCAAAAAGCTCTTTGATATAAATTGTAACTTCCTGAAAAAACTTACTTTCAGTAATTTGCTTAGGTGCTTAACGTAATGGTTTTCCGCAGACTATAAAATATTATTTACAATGTTTCTTTCTTCAACCATTCATTTTTTTCATTCTTTTGATATCAGCATGATGTAGCCCTTGCTGACTGGTACCGAAAACCTCGATACACAATCTTTCGTCTCTTATTTCTGTTCGCTTATCGTACATGTATGTATCGTCATTTTTAATGCCGTTAGGAGGACTAGTTACGGAGATCGCCACCCATCACGAGCGCGCTCAGTCGTGAGTTAAGTCCCGATCGATCGAGGTGAAAGTAACGCTATTTTACGATCGTTCGGGAATACCAAGTCTTATCTATATCTTAAATATACATCAATGTGCTTTGGAAAAAAGTCTGTGTGTCGTTAATCTGCTCCTCATACTTCCGCCGCGCGTTCCGATAATTATCGCGGCGACGTGAAGTCGTTTCTCCCGTAAGGAGGAGGATGTTATTTTCAACAATTATTTATCTTGAATAATGCTTGAGAAAGTATCAGTTATTAATGATCTTAGTATACCCTTAGGTTCAACTTATATTTCCGTATATAGTAATTGATTTAATTTTCATCCTAAAAAAATCTCTTCTTCATCTGGCAACATCGATGGCCCGTGTGTTTGCCCAGTCTTGAGATGTGCAGCTTGTTGAGCACATAGAGCAGGATATTATTGTTTATCATTATTGTGTCGTTTTTTATCGACGAATTGCTCTTCTTTGAACTGAGTCGATTACATTTAGAAGGTATTTTGGGGCTACAATACAAAGGTGACTGCCGCTTTCAAGGATAGGTCGGATTTGTCCATTATATAGAAGAAGAAGTTGCTTATCGTTGAAATACCTCAGTGATCTATATAATACACCTAGTTTTTCGGAAGCGAGACCGGCTTTATACTTAATTCAAGATCCTGCATGTTATTTGATTAAATAAAAATACGTATTGAAACTATTTACTTAATTCTGTCAAATCTCGACATAACCGTATTCTATGTCTTCTAAGAGAGCATGTTTTCAGTATTAAAAAATACGCCAAAGAAACTTACGTTTATCTATTTGCTTTCATAAATAAATTGTCATCCCCGTTACCTCAAAGGCGATTTCATGACACAGGGATCGTCATCTGGACGTGTTATTAATGGATGGGGACTAGATCACGAAACAAATTACTTTTCGAGAAGCACTTTGTAATTTATTTTTAAGTTAAACATTGACAAACTTCGGTATTCTTTCCGGGCAACAAACGATGAATGATCTATCTCTGACGGGACCCGGAAAAAAAGTGCCTCGGATCGCGCCGTAACACTAGCAGCGCCCTCAGACTATACGGCGAACTATCTGCTGTCACATAACATGTAGTGGCTACGTCAAACAAATGGCGCCTGCAAGCGTTATTTTTATGATTCCATAAATAGAGACTTACTTTATATTTTTATATTTGCGTGTCAGACGAGCCGACAAAAATAAATGACAAAAAAATGTATCCGTGATATCTTTAATAAAATTTTCAGTAAACCAATATTGTTAAAAAAAAAAGCTTTTTCAAGTAAAAACGTAAATCAATACGCATAATCTCTTCTTCGCATTTCAGATTTATAGGAAAAACCTATTTTTACCTTTTTTGTATGAATCACAACCCATTGACCGATCGTTTTTTTTTTATATGACATCATATGAGCGATCCCAAAAGAAAACCTCCTATGTGATAAACATTACAAGAAGATGTACAAGATTTATTTATTTCTTTCACAGAACCGAAGTTCCAATGTACAAATACTAAGAAATATAGAGTGTACATAAATTTACAATACATAGAAATGAAAATAAAAATAACATAAAAGAAGAAGAAAACGACACGTGTCAAAGAACACAGAGATCTAGGAGAACAATACCATCGACAAAAGAGGAAAAAGATGCAAGGAAAGGATCGAGCGCCGTTGGCGTTGTACTAAATTGAGTTTTCGAAGCTCCACAAGTATCAACTGGGATAAAAAATAATGGATGGCTACGAGCACGGGTGTACGTATCTGGAACATAGAAGTAAAACATTTTATTTATTTTAAGTACACTTTATGAAATATATATGCTTTGAAAAGTCTTTTCATTTTGATATTTTTATTTTTTTAACAGTGTTCAGACTTTATGATATATTTACGCACAAGTCACTTAAAATATAATTTGTACCTTATGAAATGTATAGCAAGGTCTCTGTGATAGTGAGGTGCATAAATAAATGTCCCAACCAGATCCGAAGTCCGTTATATCCAAAGTCCGTTATATCCGAAGTCAGTTATATTCAAATTCCATTTAATCTGAAATACGTAATATCTGAAGTCCATTAAATAGAGGTCCTTTAAATGGAGTTTTTTTTTTTTGTATAAATAATAAAAAATATTGGTTTTTTTTTTAAGAATTTCGGTTCCGGAATCGTTTCTGAAGAAGTTGACATCCCTATTTGGGACATGTATTTAGGATGTCGCAGGAGAGCCTTAAACCTTACATATTTAAATGTACTTAATCAGCGGGTATAGTTCAATGGTCAAAGCGTTTTCTTTTCAAGACAAAGGTCGTGGGTTCAATCCCCAACAGAGATTTAAAAAAAGGATTTTTAATCGATTTCTGAGCTCTAAAATATCCCTCGGTTGTTGTGAACTTGATTCCTCACCTATAAAATGCCAGTCATAGCCTATTTATTAAAATCGGTGGTAGACAAATGTCATCCCGTGAAGATCAACCATTCATAAAAAATCCTGTAATAATAAGGATGATGCGTGAATCTCGGGCTATGTCGTTGGCGGATCAACACTCCACATGCAGCGCTTAGCCATATGCATCATGGTAAGCGTCATAAAATTCCACAGATGAGACTTCAGAGTAACTATCACTATATGTCAGTATTCTTTTGTATTTGCTTACATAAAAAAAAGACAGATTAAAAACGAATATATAAATGAGAAAAAATAAATAATGAGAATTTCTTCAATTTAGTTTTAAAAAAAACAATTAGTAATTTAATTTATTTTTTGTCGCATAATACTTTGTTTTATACTAGCAACGACCATGTTGTTTGATCTTATAATATCCCACGCCTGATATCAAAATGTGAAAGAATAATACTCGTATTTATTTTATTCAATTCACGAAAGAGACGAGATTTTCAGGTTATTTTCAGAATGTTTTCCGAATTGTTTTTTCCTGAAATATAAAACAGGCACCTAAATATAGACATCTTTTTAATATATTCGTATAAAAAAGAGCAAACTTACATTCGATTCGTGTGATATTCAATAGTAAAAGTGATCCTGAAGATTGTATGATTCTTACCATGCTACATATGTCTAAGCGCTGAATGTGTAGTATTGATACATCAATGTCATAGACTACTGCCCAACATTCACGCATTATCCAATGATATCAGCTTGATATAGCTCCTTTAGGCTGACGCCGTTAAAGCCTCGAAAAACGATCTTTGTGTCTCTTATTTTTATTCGCTCGCCTGACATGCACATCTTATGTTAGTTTTAATTGTATAATGTTAAACGGTGTTTGCATACGCCAAAATATTTTTATTACAGTTGGCCCATTTCTTGTTGCTACCACTGTCATCATGAATTCGTTTTTTTCTGCAGCGACGGTTGGACCGCCGAAATGTCAAGGCGCGCCGTTAGTTGACAGTTAGAATTTGGACTCGCGACCGTTAGAGCGCGCGCGCCTAAGGGCGTTCGCTATAATGGGCGACGTTCAAAACAAATAAACCGTGATAATATGTGAAACGAAAACAAGTTTATTGTATTGTGAACCTGATCCTGCATCCTTCATCCAGTAAAACGATATCAAATAAGATGAGGTTATCACCAATTATTACATAAATTTAGTATGCATTGGTGGTATTTACGGGGTGAGTTTCGTCTGCACCCAATTTTGATTGGCATTTTACGGGTAAGGGATCAAATTTACACTATAGTCCATCCAATATAGGAAGAACCCTATGACACATTTATTGCCCTGTGCTAAATATCGTCCGATATAACGTTGTAAAAACGTTCGCTACCTATACTAATTTTATCAACATAAACAAAAGCCTCTCTTCTTATATATAATAAGTTATTTAGGTAAATATATCACAATAAAAACCAAATAATAAAAAATGTATGCATATTGTTACAAATTAGAAAAAATACGGCAATTTGCAACTATAATACTATAATATCTGACGCACGTAGAAGGCCATGTCACATTACTGCGAAAACCAGTGTTGAGGTATAAATAATCGGATTTTCGATTGTTTTGTAAATACCTACTAAAATTAAATATTAGAATTATTATCAATTATAAGTGAATATTAACAGGTTTTAAGAGACATGTAAAACAAACTATAAATAATAATATTAGTAATATGAAAATTATGAAGAAAAGCAAGTGTAGAGATAAATATTAGCACATAACCTTAAAAACACATATTTTAGTCGGAATCCGATAAAGCAGTACATTCTAAATTGTCTTCGTCACTATCGGAATCAGAACTACAACTTTCACACACATTTATAATCAGGTTATGTTCACTTAAATTGTCAAAGCGTACATCGCGATCCCATTTTTATTGTTTGCCGTAGTAGGAACTTTGTTGATTTGGACAGAATGGTACGAAGCGTTGTCCATTACTATGGCGTGAAGCTCATGTAAATTTGACAATAAGGTCATAAACCATTGTCTGAAATTATCAAAATTCGTCTCTTCGTGATATGCTGTCGTTTTAACTGACTTAAACGCCAGAAGACAATTGGGCACAAAACCTTTTGACATTCCGGCATGACAGATAATGAGGCGCTGGCCTTTTCCTTCAGGAGTTTTCGTCCTGGATTTAGCCGTGTCGTCTGTCCATATTTTACGAACAGTATGATTAGCATTGAGCCAAGTTTCGTCGAGAAAACGACTTTCTCCCAATTCCTAATGCTCTTCATTTGCCTCAAAAATCGCATCTTTTCAGGGAAATATCCGTGCGCTCCATTATAAACTTTCTATTTTCACATTTTTTATATTTGAAGCCAATGTTTTTCAATACCTTACTAAGAGACGTCGCACTGCCTTGAAATAATCCGACTGACTTTAGAGAACCTACCAGTTTAAGAAGTGTTGGTATTTCGTTGCGGTCGTAGTATGCATACACGTGATACCGAATTGCTGCCAAATCAAAGCTATCGGGTTTTGTTATTGAGCATTTCTTCTGTCGTTTCTTATTTGGTGTTCATAATTTTTTCTCTTCTAATGAAGATTCACCGTATTTCTCCTCTGTGATCCGAGACACTGTAGATTTACTGATTCCTAGGGAATCCGCAACCCGATCTCGAATGTTTTCAACAGACAGCAATGGTCCACCATTTTGTTTTTCTGGATGAAAATAATCACGCAAGCGTACGACAAATTCACGTGATTCACTGCTGAGAATAGTTCTTTTCTGTCTCTTCGGCATTGTAAAAACACAAAATATGATTCAATGAAACAACTTTAACAATACTAACAATACATATAATAATTACAACAACAAAAACACGAATCGATCGAAGAACAACACGCTACTTAAAGTCAAACATTTGTACTGATCCGCCATGAAGCCGCCATGCGGAAATAGAGATGTTTATATACGATTCACTTCGAATTCAAATTCGATTTTTTCGAAGAAGAAGAGAAAAAAAATCGACCTAATCGAAATAAATATTTTTGCCCCATCCCTTTTACAAGGGGCAATAAATGTGTCATAGGGTTCTTCGTATATTGGATGGACTATAGCAGCTCTACCGAGTAGATTATAAATATAATTGGTGATGGCCTATCGGGACGGCGCAATCCTGAGGACTTGAAGAATTGTCCCCTTTTTTTATCACTGTGAATCTTAGAATCTTACCAAGAGCTGATGGAGGCGTTAAATGGGTTTTAAGAACAGATACCTGCGTTGAATATTGAGAATTGTTTGAATTTTAGAGGAACGACAAAGCTTAGAAATTCAATGTCGGGGATTGAATTTACGACCTTCTGTTTGGTAATCAAATGATTGAATCACTAAGCCATACCCGGCAGCGGCGAGTATAGCTTATTTTTATTTATTTCTAATTTATTGATGAGACTAATATCATTGAAGATGATTTTTGCTGTGAATTTATATGTGTGTGTAAATTAATGATATAATAACTGCTTATTTTCTATATGGTCGAAATTATTATAGTTCAACGAATGTACAAAAACTTTAAAAAATACTTACTCAGTGCTTGGAGTGTGAGAGGCACCATTTGACAAATAATTTGCTGAAAAAAAATGTAAAATTAAATTTTCTGTTGACATCAGCAACCTCGATGTACAATCATTCGTCTCTTATTTCTGTGCGCTTGTCGTACATTAATGTGTCATTTTGCACTTATTATATAGACCGCCGATTGGGACGCGCGACGAGCGCGATCAGTTGTGTACCGCTCGTTGGCTAGAGCATATTTTATTGTGGCTCGGCCTAATGCTGCGACTAGGTCGAGCCCTGAATTCGTAAACTTTTATCGTAAATATACGTCAATATTCTTCTGAAAAAGTCTTTGTTTTGCTGACCTGCTCTTTATCATACCATCACGCGACTAAATAACAACCTTATGGGAGAGAGAGGAGGATGTTATTGTGTTGATTAAACATAAAAAATCATAAAACTTGGTAATTTTGTAACAATTATCGATATACATATTTAAATCTATGAGTTTGCAATGCGCCATCTGTATATCGAGAGTAAGCCTGAATCGTACATACTTTGTAAGTACTGCCAACACCTTAGATTCCATAGATGGCTTTCGAGCTTTTCGAAAGTTCAAAGGGTTTCAAATTCCGATACGCCGAAAATGCAAAGTGGATATAGGCTTGTCCGTTTGACCCTGCAAAGCTCCATTTGTCCTATAAGCCAGAAGGGTCCAAGAGCAGAGTGCCTGAAGTCCCGTAAGCTCCTACTGTAAGCTCTCTCTCACTGGATTCTCGAAAGCTCTCTGCGGCCTTTGAGACGTTCTGTAACTGAAGATGAAGTGTATTATTGCTTTGTGTTGAGCATTCAGGCATCATTAAGCATGAGTGACCACTATTTATGTATAAAATATATAAAACTATTAAATATAATATATTTTTTTATTTTTTTTTTTATTTGTAATATTATTTTATTTATAAATAACTGAAGGTTCATACTTTAATTTAACAACTGATACTCACATACAAATTCACAGCAAAGATCGTTTTATATGACATTTCAAATTTGAGAATTTTAAACGGTAGACGATTGAATTCGAATCTTTAACTTTTGCAATCATGTTCATTTCATTACTTATCGCTAGCCGCACTTCTATTTGCACCACCATTCGAGTCGATAAACTAACACGTGTTTTATTATTGATACGCATTTTTATAGATGGATTTTGTAATTTGTATGTATATTTATTAAGATTTGATCAATTATTCATTCAGGAAATATAATACTCGGTAATAAAATAGCTTATTGAATTAAAGAACAACAGTACCAAAACAGTTTTGAAAAATTACCTATTTTAGACGTTGAAGATGCAACTCATTCTGAAAGGCAAGTTGAAGCCGATGAAGACACAAAAAAGGTTATCAGTAATTTATGAAAACCGTTACTGTACAAGCTTGCGAAATCTCTGCGAGATTAAATTTATAACAATTGTAACCATTCATGAATATTTTAAGATCCTTTGTTAAGAACTTTTGTTAAATTTTACTTTTCGAACAACCAAACAATTGTTGAAGATTAAATTGTGGCAATACTACGCTCACAGAGCGCGTGAACGCAGCACTGGAAACGTACCGCTACACGCTTCAAACCTTGAGATGCAACGTCCGGCACGAAACGCTCACGAACCACGTCGTTACAACTCCTACTTTAATAATTCGTTTTTAAATTATCAGTTATTTTAAATTATTTGGTGGTCACCTTAATTTTAAGGCTTTACAAATCTCCATAGATTTCCAGCATCTGTGGTGAACCATATCAATGTCCCTTTAGTCTCTGTCTTAGACCCTATAGACAGTGTTCCTTAACCGCGAGGATGCTACAGATACTGTGTGTTAGATTTTTAAACAAGAAAAAGGAAATACAGATAAAAGCATAACATTTTACAGCATACTAGTATTATATTAATTAAATTATAAAGTCATATAATGACTTGTTTCTTAAAAAACAGTTAAAACTGTATGAAAATAACGAAAGTTTTAAGCTTATAAGGTATTTTAAAATTTAAATGATCATGAAAGTACGAATTCTATTGATTAAATCATCATTCAATTATCTTTCGAGTTGCTTGCTACTTTGCATTAGTTGATGGCTTAATTGTATCTTCATCAGCTTCAACTTGCATGGCAGAACGTAATACATCTTCAATATTTTCACCTGCGCTGGCGTTCTGTCAATACATCTTCTTAACGGATATTTTTTTTCTGACTTGAAGAACATTTTTAGGTTTTTAATAGTAAAAAGTAAAATATGACAAATATTCTCTTATTTACTTTCCGCATTCGTAAGAGTACCAATCCAAAACTATTACGTAGAATCAATAGGGTTTTTCAGAAAAATACTATCGTAATATATAGGTCTATCATTACGATACTGGTGAAAGTCAATTAATTGAAAAAATATATAAATTTATTTATTTATAACAGAACACTAGCTCCAATAAATTATTTTGCATAAATTTATAAAAATAGACTTAGAAAATTAATTAAACATGATTAAAGAAATATAAAAAGTGTCAAATTATTTTTTGGGTGTCTTTAATTATTAATTACAAAATATTTTAATTCATACTAACATATAAGTGTGGCGTTGTAAATGTATTGACACATTTAGTGTCAATGACCTCACACTCAGAACATGTGTCGGGATACTCAACGCAAATAGTTGGACTTGCAACAACAAAAATCATATCATAAGTTTATCATGGTTGACACACAAATAACACGGCATTATTGTTACAAGATCAAACGTCCAACATTTCGTATCAGTCAACACCAGCACTGAATCTGAAGCAATATCACACTAAATATGTGAATATCTTCAATCAAGTTGGTTTCAACCACTGTTCACTGCGATTCTTTCGTCTTACACGTATTCAGGGTTGAACGGTGGTCCTCTCAGGCCGCACTTCAGGCTCCATGAGAGACTCCAGCGAAGTCGCGATGACCTTGACTTTGAAAAATGTTGATAGCGTCTATCTGCTGACAATCCTCCTGATGGTCATCCATTTAAGGTCACATTGTTGTGAATCAATATAATGCTCATCCAACAAGAGCTTAAAAAATTCTTAATATTTTATATGTAAATAACAATACTCGTAGAAAAATTCTCGAGGTTAGAAACTATTGCGATGTAAAGCGTAGCCAAGTCTGAAAAAGATTGTAAAATAATATATTTTTTCATAATATGTTTCACATATGTTTCTCAACCGAAAAGGTTATGAACTACTTCTCTAAAGTCTAAGGTTTTTCCAGTACCTGAGCTTTGCCCTCATGAAACCATCCGATAATAGAAGAGAAATTAGAGCATTTCTCCTTTATCTGAGGATCGTCTTCCATAGCTTAATACCACAGCCCTTAGTTTCCCTAACCTCAAGATTTGAATATAACTATCGATTGTACCGTTAAGGAACATAGACTATCGGAAACGTCTTACGTCAGTCAATGGTTCAAGATCTTTGGCTTTTGAAAATTTGATATTTTCAGAAACTTAACGGGTTCAAGTGAACTTAAGCCTGCGGTGTTTCAAACACAAAATTTTACTTTCATGTCAAAGGTTGACGCTTTAATCTGCTTTGATATTAAGATGAATACATTTTTAAATTTAAGAGATCTCTGCTAGGGAATCTCTGGTGGAGAAAATGAACATGTCTTTTGAAAGGGTTTCAAGATGAAGTGACCTCAACCTTGTCAGTTTCAACATTTCCAAAACCCGATCATGCACTTTCTCCACCAAGAAGAATGCTGTGGATCCTGTATCTTTCAAGAGATGTTCTCTTCCAAAAGCAAAAGCAAGTTACATCAACATCCTTGAAGTATCAATCTCGAAAAATGACACATGTTACGGGTTAATTAAGTATAAAGCCGTTCTCGCTTACAAAAAACTAGGTTTATTATATAGATCACTCTGGTATTTCAACGACAGACAACTTATTCTTCTATATAAAGAACAAATCCGACCTATCCTTGAATACGGCAGTCACCTTTGGATTGGACCCCCACAATACCTTCTTAACTTAATTGACTCAGTTCACAGAAGAACAATTCGTTTTATTAACAGTGACACTCTTACGTCGAATCTGCAATCAATGGAACACCGGAACACAGATTGTTTCACTTAGTCTTTTATACCGTTATTACCACGGTCGCTGCTCTTCGGAACTTAAAGAACTAATTCCTCCTGCACCCACCCACAACCGACAAACTCGTCTTACACTTGCCGAACATCCATACATGGTTAATGTGTGTCGACCAAGAACTGGCAGTTTCTTAAGTTCCTTCCTTAATGCCACCGGAAAGCTTTGGAATGCTCTTCCAGCGACTGTATTTTCTCCTTCCTACAATCTAAATCTCTTCAAGAAATAGATAAACATACACTTGCGATCTCCTCAAATGCGAAAACAACACACGTTTCTCGCGTGCAGCGTCCAGCCTCCCTGGCTAAACGTCATAGAGTGCACTGGTCTTGACTGGCTGTGCTCTCCTGCATGCGACTAAATAAAAAAAGTTTATTTATTAAAATAACAAAAATATTTTCATTAATATGTATAAGAAACTTGTAACATTAATTAATGGTAACGTGTGTAAAAGAACTTGTTTTAAAGAAATTTACATAGTTGAACTATTTTATTCGTATTTTAAAAATTCACTTAAAGGCAACTTTTTAGTGCATTATTCAATTCAATTATTGGAAAGTAATTATTTATCAAACGTTTAGTTATAAGTACCTAAAAAGTTAAGTAAAAAATAATCATTTAGCAGTAGAAAAATATCATTCGGTGGTAGAAAAATAATAAAATGGCAGGAAATAATTATTGAATGGTAATTAATAAAAAAGTAAGGTAAGGTTAGGTTAGGTTTCCAGTTTATGGGTTAATACTCGAACTTTATCAATTTTCATTGAAAAAAAAATACTCTTGATAAAGACAAGATCTAAGTTTCACTGAAATGGCTTATATCCAAGACCTATTAGACCTGTACATTTTCAAGAAATCAAAGGATGGTTACTAAACTCGTAATTATACTGAAGGCATTAATTATTATTATTGACCCGTTTTGGGTTTTCAGTTTCTAATTCATGATCTCTAGAACCTTTCAGCTGAAATCATTAAATTTGCGATGGTTTGAATATCAACGGCTTAAGGCAAGGTTCAGAGACCTTTGGTGATCTTTCGTGATAGTAATATTGTTGAGGAACGATGGATTTAAGTCAGTATCTCTTGTTAAAAACCCTCCCTGTAAGTTATTTATTATTATATTCGTATTTGTATAGCGCTTTTTTATGACCGAACGGTCATTCCAAAAGCGCTTCAAAGCGCGTAAAAAGGTAGCTCTTGAGTCTGCTTCTGAAAGATGCCTCCGTTGTAAGCTCTCTCATGCTTTCCGGTAGCGAGTTTTAGGCCATTGGTGCCGCGAAGCTGAAAGCACTATTGCCAACTAACGTGCTAGGACTACCTCCCGTCAGCTGCAGGGTGCTTCTATTTGCTCTGGCTTATCTGAGTGTCACTTCACACGCGCTTATCTCTGAAGGCTTAATCAGTTCTGTCAAATAGCCCGGCGCAGTTCCGTGGAGTGCCTTATAAGCTAAGAGGCAAATCTTGTACTGGATTGTAGCCGGAACTCTCAACCGCAGCAGGCGGTGTAGTATCAGTAATGTGACAGAACTTGGGCGCGTTGTACGTTTTGTAATGTCTGCAATCGTTTTAATTGTTTGCCTGGCTGACCTGCGTGCAGTACAATGTAGTAATCTATAATGGAGACTATAAATGCATTTACCAAGCTCTTTGTAGCGTCTCTGGGTAAGCATAAGTATTTTTAGATAAATAAAAAAAATAATTGGAATTATTAATTTTGTGCAACATTTAAAAAAAGATGGTACAAATATATTAAAAGACGCTTAAATCAAATGCTCTAAAACGATAAAATTCACGCTTAAATGCTCCAAAATGCTAAAATCCAAACTTTTGAATGGTCAAAAAAATTAAAAAATTGTTGCTAAAAAAACGAATATCTAATGATTATCATTGGATGGTTAATTTTGCAGCATCCTGTAAGAAGCTCTGTCTCATTTCAAAGTGTCATACTACCACTACTGACTCAACTGAATAAGCCACGAACGAGGACTTAAAACGAAAGCTCGTGTTTCGCGAAACAGCAATATGAATCATTTTCCTTGCATGCGTTTATTTCGCGAAGCGCCATTAATCTCACGCCAACAGGGGATATTTTCAAACTAATACGCTCTAGGTATAAATTCACGCAATATCTCACTTTTTGTTTATGTAAGCACATACAGGAGAATACCGACAGATGGTGATAGTAATTCTAAAGACTCATCTGTGGATTTCTGTGTCGCTTTCCATGGTGCATATGGCTAAGCGCTACATGTGGAGTGTTGATCCGCCAACGTCATAGACTGCATCTTGAGAGTCACGCATCATCCTTATTATTACAGGAATTTAATATGAATGGGTGTGGTGGTCTTAAATGTGGTCTTCACTAGACGACTTTCGTCTACTACCAATTTTAATAAAATAGGCTATGACTGGCATTTTACGCATACCATGGTGCATATAGCTGAGCGCCGGATGTGGAGTGTTAATCCGCCAACGTCATAGACTACGATCCGAGATTCACGCATCATCCTTCTTCTTCGTAGTATCAATCCGGTGGATTGGTTTGCAGCAACAGAATCTTGCATCTCGATCTCCATTCCTCTCGGTCCTCCGCAACCCTTTTCAGCTCAGCATAAGCGCTACAATTCACGTCCTCGAATACTTGCTGCAAATACTCCCGTCTAGGGCGCCCTCTACAGTTTCTACCCTCAACCATCCCCTCCACAATATCGTGAAGAAGACCATCGTGGCGCATGATGTGACCAATCCATCGGGCTCGCCTCTCTGAGATGGTTCTTATTAGTTGCCTATCTTCCTTGATTATTCTGAGAACCTCATTGTTCGTGACGTGGTCTCTCCAGGAAATTCCGAGAATTCTTCTGTACGACCACATCTCAAAGGCCTCTAGTCTTTTTTTATCACTTTCAGATAAGCACCATGTCTCACAGCCGTACATTAAGATGCTCCAAGCAAGTGTTTTGGCAAGTTGCTTGCGGAGCCCTAAAGAAATATTCTTTGACTCAATTTTGGCTTTTTTATTGAAAGCTAGCCTTGCTTGATGTATTCGACTGTTGACTTCTCTTTTTGTTCTGCCCATCATCCTTATTATTACAGAAATTTACTATGAATGGGTGGTCTTCACGGGATGACTTTCGTCAACCACCAATTTTAATTAATAGGCTATGACTGGCATTTTACGGGTGATGGATCAAATACACACCAACCGGTTCAGAGCTCAGAAATCGATTAAAAATCTTTTTTTTTTTAATCTCCGTCGGGGATCGAACCCACGAACTTTGGCTTGCAAAGCAAACGCTTTGACCACTGAGCTATGACCGCCGGCAAAAAAATGGGGTAAAACAGACATTGTGAATACGTATAGTTAAAATAGCATAAAAACAATTAACTCAACTATAAATTAGCAAAATAATTGAATTATTTTTTAAAGCTTATGTTGTGTTTTGACTTGATTCAATTGTATACATTAATAATCCCCAAACAACACCAGTCAACCCACCGAAATAACTTTGGCAACAAAAACCTTCAGTTAATTTTGTTCCTATTCGTAGAAACGTGTCGTGTGCTTTCACAATAATTACGAGCACACACACCAGAAATAACCCTTTGTAAAATATTTCAGCAAATATAATACTGACATTGAATGTAAAAACGCACAATCAAATACTCACAGTATGATTCAGTGGAGAGAATGATATTTCTCGCACCCTCAAATTATTGTATATATATATATGAGTCGTTCTTTGGTGATATTGTTTTTTATGTTCACACGTACAGAAGAATACCATGTAGAATTTTGCCTCTGTTTATGAGACTGCTGTTTTGATTTACTCGCAGCCTTATGCAATCTGTCACTGTCAAAAGTCTGCTAATTGAAAATTAAAGTCGAATTGAAGAAGGCTGCGAGTCGACACTGCAGTCTCATACACAGAGGTCACATTCAACGTGATCCATGTAAAACCAAGGTAAATAAATATATACTTACTATTTAAAATGGACCTCAAAGTGAATGCTCAAAACATTGAAAAAAATAGAATGCTTATTAACTATTAAAGTCAATAAAATATATTTATTAGAATCACTGAAATTAGGAAACAGCTTTAAGTTATTGAAGCCAAACATGTGTAATGTGGCTGTACCCATCTAACTTTATACGGGGTATGTTGGGATACAATGAGCTGAGAACTAAAAGAGATGTGTGCTTGAGTATGCAGTTATTTCGGCTAGTGCGCGGCGTGTTCAGAAATCCTGATATTTTGTTGGAAATCGATTTTGTCCCTGACAATTATTTACGGATAAGGAGGCACAGATTGTTTGTTCTTCCTAGGAGTAATACTAAGCTTTCAAAGACTATGCCTCTTGGGAGAGTGATTGGACTGCTTAACCATATCGCCTCGAATATTGATAAAATTTCCTTGAAAGAAGCCCAGTTTCGACATGAGCTCCATGAATTTATTTATCGAAGTAATTTCGTGGAGTCTTCTGCTTAGCGAGTTTCAGGACTTATATAAGAATTATTTTTAATAATATTGAGTTCATAATTGTCTCTCTTGTATTACGTCTTATTTCAGGATCGTATTGAATATATTTGTATTTGCAATGTTTCTGAAAGGAATAAATAGAATTGAATTGAACATTACAGATTGTAAAAAATATCAACTATTTAGGTAAATATTTAAAGATACAGCTTTATTTTTTAAAGTGTCGTTCATTGAAATATGTTTTGAAATAATATGAATGTTAGTACGAGTATTATGAACTCTTAGTGAATACTAAATATATTAAAATTTATATTTTCTTTGTTTCAGATCTGTAAATGCAGAAGGGATCGTCTATCTCCATATGAAACACAAATCGTTTAAAAATAATTGGATATTGAAAAAAAGAAGTCCGAAAAGAACTTTTTTTCATTTCAAAATATTAATTTAAAATCCAGTGGCTTTTGTGGAACACAAACAGAACAAAACGAATTCGAAAATTAATTTAATAGAAGTTATTGAATATTCTCGATAAATAATAAGTCCACATATCGTTAAAATTAATCATTTATTTTGATAACGATATGTAACAAACTTAACATTTTTTTAAATTTTAAAAAATAATTAAAATATTATTTTAATTAGACATTTGGCACATTAAAAGTATTAAAAAATTTGTGGTTATTAATTTTTGGTAATAAAACATAAAAAAAATGTAATTATATTATTTTGAAATATAAAATAAGCTAAAAGCAATAAACGTAGCATAGTTTTAAAAATAAATTGTCGTTTAAAAGTGTTAAAATAAATAACTTAATAAAAAATAAATATATAAAGTTATTTAAATATGTATGTGTAATAAGAATGAAAATATTATTTTTAAAACTAGTAAATATTATTTTTATATAAAAAAAATATAGCGTTTTAGAAGCAGTATATGAAGTAAATCATTGAAAATTATGATTTTTGAAAATTGCAAAATGTATACAAACAAAAATAATTTGATTTTCAATGATGACATAAGAATTTTTCGTGCTATATCTTGGACTTGTAGTGACTACATAAATAAAGTTACTTAAATAATAAAAAAAATATTAGAACAAACGTATATGTTTCCATTCCAGTATGTGGATACTTTTGATGAATTTTTGTTTTGCAAAAATTATTCTGTAAAGATTATAATTGATATTTTAAAAATATAAACAATAAGGGAATATAAATCAATTTGATTTTTTCAAATTAATTTAATGTGATTTTTAAAATAATTTTGTATAAATTACTGGTTGTGAAAACATTGTTGGATTAACAAGCTTAAAGCTTAAGAAGCTCAGTCAAAGTGAATGCTGAAGCTGTCCATATAAAAACATTTTGAATAAAGTGAAAGCTGTGATATTGAAATCTCTACTCACAGGAAGCGCCATCTGTGAAGTCTGAAGCAAGAAAATCTCGTTCAAGAAACAATCCTTTGATCGTAGCTTGTGAACAGACTAGAGTGATTTATTATACACACTGTGTGAATTTATAAGCACTGTGAAATAAGATATTTTCAGCGCATTCGAATGAAGTCTTCATAAATTCAGCTTAAAGTTATGTTATTTGAAAGCTTATATGCTTAGGCAGAGAAATAGTCGAGTGGACTGCGTGGTGTAAAAGAATAGAGCAAATTCAGCAAGGGTCGTGGTTCGAATCCCGCGTCTGCCGATATTTTTTCTGAATGAATTGATGCGTATAAAATTTGATGCATAATTGTATGTGTATATTTAATTACTGTTTATATGCAAATTTGAATTAGAATAAAAAAACAGTTAAACATTTTAGAAAGTTGTGTTTAAGAGTGCTGAAAGAAAAGATTACAAAACTGTTTTTATTATGTCTTCAATTGTATTTACTTAGTTGATAAATAATTAAAGTGATCAAAAATTGACAATTTAAAATTGTTTAAGTTAAAAGTATTGAAACATTTTATATAATGTGATTTTAAGTAACTCTAGAAGAACATGTATGAAATGAATAAAAATGTGGTTGCTGAAATTATTTAAATAATCAACTATGGAGTCTTCAACGCAGGCGTCCTTTCAGGATGCCTTCAGTGGATACAGTCTCACTTCAGACGATCCACTGTCTACTATGTATCCTGGAGATCAGCGAGCAGAGTACGAAAACAACACAAGCTGTCTTTCTGTCCATTCGGACTCTTCAGATAATCTTTTTGAGTTTATCACCAATGGCATTATGCTGAACATTGTTGGAGTTTTTGGTATTTTCGGTAATGTTATATCAATGATTATTTTATCAAGACCACAAATGAGAAGCAGCATAAACTATCTTTTAATAGGACTTGCAAGATGCGACACTGTTCTCATCTTTACATCAGTGTTACTTTTCGGTCTACCTGGTATATATCCATACACTGGATACTTGTTTAACTATTATTACCTTGTATATCCACACATATCACCTTTCTTATTCCCTCTAGCGATGACAGCTCAAACAGTATCAGTTTATTTAACATTAACAGTAACATTAGAAAGATTCGTGGCTGTTTGCCATCCTTTAAGAGCAAGATCACTATGCACTTATGGAAGAGCAAGATGGTATGTTGTTGTGATCATAATCTTTTCTTTGTTGTACAATTTACCAAGATTTTGGGAAGTATCTTTAAGAAGATACACTCATCATGAATACAACATTACTGTTTATTGTGTGGAAGCTTCAAACATGCGCGCAGACGCTTTATACATCACTGTTTACATACATTGGTTGTATCTTGTTTTTCTTTACTTTCTACCTTTCACATCACTTGCAATTTTGAACACTTGCATCTATAAACAAGTCAGAAGAGCAAACGCAGAAAGGCAGCGCTTATCACGATTGCAGAGACGAGAAATTGGATTAGCAACCATGTTGCTTTGCGTTGTGGTGGTGTTCTTTTTATGCAACATTCTAGCTTTGGTCACTAATATTTTAGAAGCCTTTTACGACATCATCGAAGATCCTTTAGTGAAAACGAGCAACCTTCTCGTCACAATTAACAGCAGTGTTAATTTTATAATATACGTGATATTCGGTGAAAAATTCAAGCGTCTGTTCTTGCGACTGTTTTGTACTCATTCGTTTTTGGTTGCTACTGGTAGAGAGTCACCTGATGGAGCAACTCATGACGATTCGTTGATATCCAATGGAGAAAATAGGCATTCTTTGAGGCTGCATAGGCAGAATACGACCTGCAGCAGAAACGGTGGAACAATCAAATTCAATGGGAAAGATCGTAAATCTATGAGGATCACAAGAGCACCCAGTCCTGGTCCTTGTGTGTATTACCCAGGCAGTACTAGAGTGACGTACGCCACATCTCTTGCTGCTCCCAGTGAGTGGGAGACAGGTAACGGTAATACTTCGAGTACTACCGTTTTCTAAGATTGTTTTCTAACATGACACATGTTTTTTGATATTCGTGCGTGCAATAAGGCGGCACTGTTAAATTTTTAATTGAAGTCTAATCTCTAAGACAATTTTTTGTAAATATTGAATTAGATTCATTAGTTTAAGGTAAATATCATGTTTTTTTGTTATAATTATGCTTATCATTAATCGAGATATATTTTTACTATACACAAGTAATGATTAAATTATTTTAATATAGTTTATTTAAGAATGTACCTAATATTAATATATTATATATATTTTTTTGTTCATTATCAAAATATTGTTATTTATAATACGTTTATAGAATTGATGAGCAAAAATACAAAATATATTTATTTTACTATATATATATATTTTTAAGAATTGTATAATTGAATTACTTATAAAGCGCATAATTAGAAAGAAACAATGTTTAATTATTTTTTACTAAAGTCATGAAATATTTCAATCTGTTTTTTGGTATTGTGGCTTTTGGGCTTAGCCGTGTGTGGCGAATTTCTTTAAACCAATATTTCGACCGCCAATGCAGGGGTCTTCCTCGATCCCTCACTCGTAAAATGACAGTCATAGCCTATTAATAATAATTTCAGATATAAATAGAAGTTTTTTTTATAATTTATTCCACATATATTTTTTTACGACATGTTTCAGCCAGGACGGGTGGCCATTCTCAAGACTTGAGAATGGCCACCCGTCCTGGCTGAAACATGTCATCAAAAAAATATATGTGGAATAAATTCTAAAAAAATCATGTATTTATATCTGATATTATGGAATTCCTCCAAGAAATATCGATCGAAAAAATGTAAATAATTAATAATAATTTCTGTGAGACGAAAGTCGTCCCGTGAAGACCACCCATTCGTGAATTTCAGGTATTTTTATTTTTATATATGCCCGGATTCTAAGTAATATAATTTATGAAATAAAATAAGTAGGGATCATGCTATAATTTTTTTTGCATAACGAGGGTCAATGAGAGTGATAATGTATACCTAAACAAGATATATACGAAATGGTATAAAAATATTTATATAAATTAAAAAATATTATTTGCTCAAATAATGCATGTATTTCTATGCATTTCTAATAAAAATATATATATTAAGACACTGAAAATATCGCGTCGGTTTAATCAGCGATCATTCTTAATAAAAATACATTTTGTTCCTAGCCCAACATGACGTGGAAAGCTTTGTGATAATATTTATGTTATTTTGAGTGTTTTGACAATATGCTTAAATAAGTAAAGTGTTGCTGCAGGCGAACATAAATTCAAATAGACTCGAGAAAGAGAATGAAAAATTGCTGAGTTGATCATTTATTCAGTGGAAATTTATAAAAATCTGAGAGTTGAAAAAAGTCTCTGATTGTGGAGACCATATGCTCTAAATTAAGAGTCATTTAACCCTTTCGTTACGGCTCGGTGAAATACAAATTATACTGTCAATACGGTGTGAATTTTTCAAACCATTTTTTTTGCTTAAAAGTAGTAATCGAAGCAGAAATATACTTATTTGACCTATTTTCACATATCACATTGATTCTTCTATCCTAGCTATCAGATGATGCATAAAAAACTACTATATTTAACAAACTTTCATTATGTAACGTCATATATGTGGTGGCATTGACACATGTGGTTTACAGAAAAATCGCTCTGGTGACGAAATCTCAAGATATTTATTTACATGCTTTACAGATTCCTTAAAAGAATACATGTAGGTTGATAAAAGGAATGACTGCACTTCCAATTTCCTACCGTATATGTCACAATGAGTGCTGAAAGTAGTAAAACGATATATTACGTAGACCGATGTCAACGGTCGGGAAATCTTTGACGGCATATGTCGACTAAGATTGACGAATAAAAAATTGTATGTACTATTTAAATATTTTAATTGTTTGTTAACAATTACTTGTGATTATAAATAAAACATACAAATATCTTATTTTTAAATATCAAAGTAAATTTATTTATAAAAAAATAAATACTTAAATCATGTATTATGTAAAATGTATAAAAATATATTAAGAAAAATTATACGATTATTAATTTTTAATCTACTAAATAAAATATATGTAATACTAACAATGTCTTCTAGTCATAATATTTTTTTATTTAATATTCTTAAATTGTTGTTGGAAAAAATATGCAAAATTAATTAATTTGTTTATTCAGGAATATTTCTTAATTATGTTTTAATTGAACATATACTAAAAATAAGGAAGCTGTGAACATAGATGATTTTAATCTTCTTCTCTAAATTCAGTTAACACAAGACTGTATGATTCGTATAAACGTGGAAAGTTCTGAAATCATTTGACAGCGAGTCGCAAAGTTACGTCGGTAATCTGGCGGAGCGCAGAAAAAAGAACTGATCTTATGTGGTTTCTCATTTATATAGGCCCCCGGTCCGACGGCCACACATTCATACAAGGCAACGTCTATTGTGATTGGTCAAAATCTATGAGACATAAAACACTAACATCAATAGCTGAGCATAAATTGATTCGTGTATCGTTTCCAGCAGCAGTAGTATAAATATTTTTTTATGCTGTAAATATGAAGATCTTATTTTTTATTTTTTTTATTAATTCCAAGGGGAAGAAAAACATTTTCAAAACGCTTACAATGTGGATGTTTTGTAAATATGAATAGTCAAGTTATTGTAAATACAATTGAAATAAATAAATGTAAAATAAATTAATATGTTAGATGTAAATTGAAAAAAAAATGTAAGATAAATTTAATCGATATATTATTCCACATGGAAGAAAAATGTAAAATATCTTATTATGAATAAAAAATACTTGGAATGCGTAAAAATCGCTTTATTATTATTTATATATTTTTTAACTATTTATTCCAGATGGTTATGGTATCATAAACGTCTTACTAACAAAAAGAATAAAACTTTATTTATTTAGCCACTTGTGCCATAAAAAAATTACGTACAATAATTCCATTTTTTTTTTATTAAGCACTATAGAAAGAAAAAAATAGTGGAGCACCGGATCCCCTCTGGATGGCCACGTGAAGGTGCTTCCAGTGCCCCTTCAACCGTGTGAGTCCCACCTATCCGCCCACACATGACCATTGCGTTGGGACTGCCGCGAACTCGCGCCCACAGAGAAGCGCAACGCTTCCTTATTATGGCATGGAAGCCATCCACTCGCGCCTCCGTCAACATGCCTGAGGCACTGCAGTATCGCGGCAGACCCAACAACATTCGTCATCACTAATAGTCCTTTATCTTTAAAAGCTACATTTTCTTCAAATCCCTGGGCTCTTGTTCTTGGAAGACGTCGACTGATTTTAGCATATATTTAATATGTTTTTAGCATATTTTTTATAAGATACAAATAATTAATAATTGCGATACATTTTTTTTATTATTATGTAGATATTCATAATACTAACAAATATACTTAACATAATAAACAAAGGTATCTTAAAATAGGGCAATAATAAAAATACAAATTAAATTATTCAGGAAATGTCTAAGTTACAGCCACAAAGTTCATTTACATAAAAATTAAAGATAAACCTACCCATCATAAATCTAGTTTAATTAAGATGACTGATTATTAATAGTAAATAGTAAACTTAGATAAACTTAATATATTTTTTTTTTAAATAAAATTTCGCAATAAATGATGATTTTAGCTTATTTTCTGAAATTCGCATTTATTAGCGTCTCTTCCAAATTTTAGCATTTATTTCACATATATTCTCTCTCTTCTCATAGGTCTCTACTAATCATCCATGTATGTTCCAACCTTAAATAAACACTTTAATTTATTAATGATAAATAAATATTGAGCATTTTATAAAATATAAGTCTGGGAGATATGACTATTTATAAGAGCAATGTTTATTGTTAAATGTTTGTCTTACTTTTGGAGTTAACTTCGTTTAAAAGAATTACAACGGTACAGATAATTTCAAAGGCGTTTCAATTCGATGAAATAAGTCGATGTCTTTTAACGAAATTATATTTAAAGTGTTGTTTCATCAACTCAAAACACAAAATCACTGAGGTGACCAAATTTTATTTTATTATTTTTAATACATCAATTATCTAAATTCATGAAAAAAAATCTAAATCTTTTTTAGGCTTTTGATATTCTGTAATCGCATGCAGGAGAGGATAACCGGTTGATAATAGCGCACTCTATGACGCTCAGCCAGGTAGGGTGGACGCTGCATGCGGGAATCTTGTGTTGTATTCGTGTTTGTGTGTGGGTTCGGGAGATTTTAAGTGTATATTTATCTGTTTTGCGGCGCTGGACGACAGCCCATCACGAAGGCACTCAGTAGTGAGTTAAGTCCCGATTGATCGAGGCACGTTCACCTTGTTACGGTCAATCGAAGAAACCAAATCTTTATCGAAAATATATGTTAATGTGCTTCGGAATATATGTCAGTGTGAGACATAGTGCTTATCTGAAAGTGATAAAAAAAGACTAGAGGCCTTTGAGATGTGGTCATACAGAAGAATTATTGGAATTTCCTCGAGAGACCACGTCACGAACAATGAGGTTCTCAGGATAATCAAGGAAGATAGGCACCTAATAAGAAACATCTCAGAGAGACGAGCCCGATGGACTGATCACATTATGCGCCACGATGGTCTTCTCCACGACACTGTGGAGGGGATGGTTGAGGGTAGACTCTGTAGAGGGCCCCCTAGACGGGAGTATTTGCAGCAAGTGTTCGAGGACATGAATTGTAGCTGTTATGCTGAGTTGAAGAGGGTGGCGGACGACCGAGAGGAATGAAGATCGAGATGCAAGATGCTGCAAACCAATCCACCGGATTGATACTACGAAGAAGAAGTGCTTCGGAAAAAGTCTGTGTTTTGTTAATCTGCTCCTCATATTTTCACCTTACGATCCGATAATCATCCCGGCAACGTGAAGTCGTGTTTCCCGTAGGGAGGAGGATGTTAACATAAAAAACTAAATTAAAAAATCCTGAAAATTTTGGTTACTTGACACGACCATTCATAGTGAAGTTTCCTTCAGTATTTTTCAGTGAATGATTTCAGAACAAGCTGCCAGTGATGATATTTGTTTTCAGAAACTCTTCAACAACTTCAACATCTTTACAAATCTCGAAACAATATACTTTAAAAGTTTAACAAATCTTGTAGACGACAGCTTCCAGTTCCGCTGACGATCCGCTCTACGGGCGTGTATCGGTTTTCCGCTCTTCACTAGACCATCTTCTCCCAGTTACTTGTAAGGTAACTAGTTACGCCATCAATCTGAAGTGGGCGGACAGCCTCATTTCTCCAGATTTCAGGCAGCCGGCGCGGCTTTACAGGAGGGTGGGAGATAGAAATGAAACGCAAGAGATTCAAGTCTAAACTGATTTATTTAATGTTCAAGTCGGTGCTTTTATACATTAATTTTCTGGTACCTACTTTTGCGGCCGTGAGAATAGTCACGTTCGCACGAGTCTGTATTCCTTTCTTAGGGTTTTATTACTATACGAGGCGTTCCTGGAGATCTGTAATCCTAGCCATAACATCGGTTTATGTTTTTATGGCTAAAACTGAAACGTATCCTAGGCTCGTTCGCACGCTTTACTAAACAAAGGAACACTTTCTGAATATTTAATATTTATGGCCCCCTTTCTAACAATCGGTCGGGGCTCACGGACTGTTTCTTTATTGAAGGTCCGCCCGATAATACTCGTGGGATGCAAAGTATAATAAACCATCGAATTCCTATATCATTACAAATAACACATTTACAAATAACACATAACTATCAACAGCTGTCGTTTTCAGCGTGAGACGTACGTAACACTCCCACCGTGCAGTCTCTGCTGTACTCTGCCTCGGACGTCTCGACTCGTTCTGTGTTGAAAACCGCCAGCTTCGCCGCTGGCCGCGTATAAGTCCCTGTTGCGGTCTTTATCTGAACCACGCGAACCTGCCCGTCGTCTGCTGGAGTCGCTCGCGTTACTCGTCCCCGTGGCCATGTGTTGCGCGGCAACTTCGGATCCGCAACGAGTACCAGGTCTCCTTCCTGAATCGGCTCCGTCGGGGTCCTCCACTTCGGGCGCCGCGCCAACGTTGGTAAGTACTCCCGTACCCACCGACGCCAGAAAGCATCTGCCATCTGTTGTGACGCCCGCCATTGTTTCTTGAAACACATCTTCTCCTCCTCCGTGTCGTACTGTACCAGGGTCGTCATGCCACCAGCTGATCCTGTGTAGTCTCTGCTGTGCACCGCACCGGATGTCCCACGTGAATGTCGGCGCGAATGCCCGCATGCGCCCGCCGGGCGGTGGCGGCTCCCCCCGTAGCAGAACCTTCATCTCGTCGCCGTAGGAGCGCCTCTGGGAAGAACGCACACGTATCGCCTCGTCGTCGACGATCTTCTCTGCCCGGAGCTCACACTCTCCTTCGGGCTTCAGGCGTTGGGGATTCTGGCAGCGATCGACAAATCCCGTAGTCCGAGCGGTTGTCCTTGGCGGTCTCGTCCTCGATGAAAACCGCGGCACGCTCGGCGGTCCCTCCGTTACGCTGCAGTGCCCCACGAAGTGTCCAGCTTCATCGCCGCCTTTCGGTTGAGCGCACGTGCCGAACGCAACGTGGCCCAGCGGCGTATCATTCACAATTACGCCATCATGCCGGAATTGCGCAATCCTTCGCGGCACTATTAGCTCGGCACTGTCTAGGCCTATGATAATTTCAGGCCTCACTTTCACACTGGTGACACAATTGTCGTTTAAACTGTCCTTTAAGTCAATCCACCTCCATTGGAGGTAGCCGGGAAGCTTCGACGCCATCTCCGCGAGCAGCGCCGTCGAGACGAGATGCTGCGCGACGTAACTCTCGAGTGACGGCACGGTATTTCTGATTAGAGTTGTGTCATCTACAACAGCAATCACACTTCTATCCGGGAGCTGCGGGACCCTGCTCACCCGATTAGTCAGCATGTTGACGATGACTCGAGGATTCCCGAACTCTTTGTCCAGGATCTGCATCACTTCCGGAACGTTTTCCGGATCTGACAGCATCTCGCTCACCATGTCAAAGGCTCGTCCGCTCAAGGCCTTTTGTAGCCGGAGTCCATTTTCGACATTTTTCAGCTTGCACAATTTCGTCGATTGGATGAATTGTGTTTCAAAATTGCGCCACTCTAGCGGTTCCCCCGAGAAGGGTGGTAGGTCTTGGACCCCTGTCCGCCTTGCCATCATCGACTGTATTTCGGCATCATCCAGCGTCCTAGGCTTCTGCATGTCTCTCAACCATTCGTGAGTATGACGGTCGAGGTCGGCAGCCATTCCCCTCGATGCCGAGTTCTCGTACGCCGCGAATTCATCTCGATAGACGCCCGCGTCCCACTCGTGGGCTCGGTAGTTCAGCATCCTTGGTGCTGGCGGCTCCCGCCTCACCCACTGGTGAGCAGGATGTTCGGGCTCAGCGTCCGCCTTCCACGGCGCTGGGCGCTCTCGAGCCGCGGCGACCGTATGCCCCGCGCGCTCTTCACGAGCAGTCTCGTAGCTCAGCTGCTGTTGCGCGGCTGGCTCCCGCCTCACCCACTGGTGAGTAGGATGACCAGCCTCAGCGTCCGCCCTCCATGGCGCTGGGTGCTCTCGAGCCGCGGCGACCGTATGCCCCGCGCACTCTTCACGAGCAGTCTCGCAGTTCAGCTGCTGCCGTGCGGCTGGCTCCCGCCTCGCCCACTGGTGAGTAGGATGACCGGCCTCAGCGTCCGCCCTCCATGGCGGCGCTGGGCGCTCTCGAGCCGCGGCGACCGTATGCCCCGCGCGCTCTTCACGAGCAGTCTCGCAGTTCAGCTGCTGCCGTGCGGCTGGCTCCCGCCTCGCCCACTGGTGAATAGGATGACCGGCCTCAGCGCCCGCCCTCCATGGCGGCGCTGGGCGCTCTCGAGCCGCGGCGACCGTATGCCCCGCGCGCTCTTCACGAGCAGTCTCGCAGTTCAGCTGCTGCCGTGCGGCTGGCTCCCGCCTCGCCCACTGGTGAGTAGGATGACCGGCCTCAGCGCCCGCCCTCCATGGCGGCGCTGGGCGCTCTCGAGCCGCGGCGACCGTATGCCCCGCGCACTCTTCACGAGCAGTCTCGCAGTTCAGCTGCTGCCGTGCGGCTGGCTCCCGCCTCGCCCACTGGTGAGTAGGATGACCGGCCTCAGCGTCCGCCCTCCATGGCGGCGCTGGGCGCTCTCGAGCCGCGGCGACCGTATGCCCCGCGCACTCTTCACGAGCAGTCATGGAGCTCAGCTGTTCTTGCGCGGCTGGCTCCTGCCTCACCCACTCGTAAGCGGGCTGCTCGGCCTCGGCTTCCGTGCCCGACCGACACGGCGCTGGGCGCTCTCGAACCGCGGCAGCCATATGCCCCGCGCGCTCTTCACGACCAGTCATGGAGCTCAGCTGTTCTTGCGCGGCTGGCTCCTGCCTCACCCACTCGTAAGCGGGCTGCTCGGCCTCGGCTTCCGCGCCCGACCGACACGGCGCTGGGCGCTCTCGAACCGCGGCAGCCATATGCCCCGCGCGCTCTTCACGACCAGTCATGGAGCTCAGCTGTTCTTGCGCGGCTGGCTCCTGCCTCACCCACTCGTAAGCGGGCTGCTCGGCCTCGGCTTCCGCGCCCGACCGACACGGCGCTGGGCGCTCTCGAACCGCGGCAGCCATATGCCCCGCGCGCTCTTCACGACCAGTCATGGAGCTCAGCTGTTCTTGCGCGGCTGGCTCCTGCCTCACCCACTCGTAAGCGGGCTGCTCGGCCTCGGCTTCCGCGCCCGACCGACACGGCGCTGGGCGCTCTCGAACCGCGGCAGCCATATGCCCCGCGCGCTCTTCACGACCAGTCATGGAGCTCAGCTGTTCTTGCGCGGCTGGCTCCTGCCTCACCCACTCGTAAGCGGGCTGCTCGGCCTCGGCTTCCGCGCCCGACCGACACGGCGCTGGGCGCTCTCGAACCGCGGCAGCCATATGCCCCGCGCGCTGTTCACGACCAGTCATGGAGCTCAGCTGTTCTTGCGCGGCTGGCTCCTGCCTCACCCACTCGTAAGCGGGCTGCTCGGCCTCGGCTTCCGCGCCCGACCGACACGGCGCTGGGCGCTCTCGAACCGCGGCAGCCATATGCCCCGCGCGCTCTTCACGACCAGTCATGGAGCTCAGCTGTTCTTGCGCGGCTGGCTCCTGCCTCACCCACTCGTAAGCGGGCTGCTGCATCGGGGCGTGAGTTGCTTCGCCCGTACTGCGGGCCGCACGGCGGTCCGCTTCATGTGTGGGCGGGACTGACTCACCGGCGCTGCAGGCTGCACGGTAGTGGTCCTCCTCAGGCTCCCGTATGACTTGCACAGACCTCGGCGTGGCGGGCTGCTGCATCGGGGCGTGAGTTGCTTCGCCTGTACTGCGGGCCGCACGGCGGTCCGCTTCATGTGCGGGCGGGAGCTCCGTGGTCCGCTGAACTTGTAGGCTGGCGGCCAAGCTTGCGATGGCTGCGTTGGTTGTCGTCAGGGCTGCGTTGGTTTGCGCGCTGCTTGTCGTCACGGCTGCGTTGGTTTGCGCCATGGCTGCGACGAGCTGGGCCATCATGTCGGTGAGAGCGTTCAACGACTTGCGGCGCGCCTCTCTGGAGTCCACGGACCTCATTGACTCCCCCGATTCTGATCGGGCGTCGTCCTCCTCCATGTTAGTTCCACGGTTGCTTCCTGATCGCGTTGCAATCGGTGATCGATTGGCAGGCATGATCAGGTCAGGAGATGATCTTCTTCACGAAGGCAGAATCCGGTTCGAAGGACCAAATGTAGACGACAGCTTCCAGTTCCGCTGACGATCCGCTCTACGGGCGTGTATCGGTTTTCCGCTCTTCACTAGACCATCTTCTCCCAGTTACTTGTAAGGTAACTAGTTACGCCATCAATCTGAAGTGGGCGGACAGCCTCATTTCTCCAGATTTCAGGCAGCCGGCGCGGCTTTACAGGAGGGTGGGAGATAGAAATGAAACGCAAGAGATTCAAGTCTAAACTGATTTATTTAATGTTCAAGTCGGTGCTTTTATACATTAATTTTCTGGTACCTACTTTTGCGGCCGTGAGAATAGTCACGTTCGCACGAGTCTGTATTCCTTTCTTAGGGTTTTATTACTATACGAGGCGTTCCTGGAGATCTGTAATCCTAGCCATAACATCGGTTTATGTTTTTATGGCTAAAACTGAAACGTATCCTAGGCTCGTTCGCACGCTTTACTAAACAAAGGAACACTTTCTGAATATTTAATATTTATGGCCCCCTTTCTAACAATCGGTCGGGGCTCACGGACTGTTTCTTTATTGAAGGTCCGCCCGATAATACTCGTGGGATGCAAAGTATAATAAACCATCGAATTCCTATATCATTACAAATAACACATTTACAAATAACACATAACTATCAACAGCTGTCGTTTTCAGCGTGAGACGTACGTAACAAATCTGCCACTTTACACATTTTGCTGAAGCCATTCTTGTTATTTTAATTTTTAGGTTTCAATTGACTTTGTAAACCTGCTGTTGTCGGACGTAATTTTATTAAAGTAAACGTTATTAATAGAGGAAAACTACTTTATTTATATAAGTAAATATTATTCAATAAATGTTCCATACAATCAAAAAATAAGGAGGCTACCATGCAGTGTAAAAGTTTTTATTTCGCCGAACCGAAGGTCCAATGTACAAATTTTAAGAAACATAGAGTATACATAAATATACAGTACACAGAGAAGAGAATAAAAAATAAAAATAACATAAAATAGGATAAAGATGACCCAAGTCGAAGATCATAGAGATCTAGGAGAACAATACCATCGACAAAATAGAAAATAGATGTAAGAAAAAGATGCTGGTAGGCCATTTAGGAGCGCCATTGCGGTTGTACTAAATTGAGTGCTTGAAGCTCCACAAATATCAGCTGGGATCAAAAACAATAGATGGCTACGAGCATGAGTGTACTTATCTGGAACATATAAGTTAAAACATTCAAGAATACCAGATTTGTGAATTGCACCGCGAAGAAGAAGGAATAAATTTTTGAGATCAGCAATTTTCCTCCGGGACTCTTAACGAATGGAAAGAAAGCATCCCTAGAAGAAAAAGAGTTGGGTAATGTTCGTAATTGATTGAATTGGATAGATAGTTACTGTAAATATAAAAATAGAGAAGTCAGATTTTTTTTTATGAATTTTTTTGAGCATGATAATGTACTTGGATTTATTAGGATTCCAAACTAAGCTCCCATATTCAAAAACAGATAGAAAAATTGAAGAATCTGTGGGTTGCTGACAATGAATTGTTATGCGTGTTAGGGAGTGATTAATGGAAATACACGGACATTCTGAATATAAAAAGAAAAGAAACAGGAACACGGTATAATGTCACGGGGAATTTAATGGCAGTAAGTAAGATAGCTTAATATTTAAACAGTATTGAATTTTGAAAGGTTAACTGAATGTTTAAATTATATTTTAACTGCATAGATTAACGAGATTCTATTTATCAGCAAGTTTTAAAAGTGATTTTTAGAATAATGAAAGGAAACTAGTCGGTAGTTGTAACTTGGTCAGTCGAAGAGCGGGCGCGTAACACAGTGGCATCTCCGGCGGGCGGCTGATGATTGATCAAGTTACGGAGGCTTTCAAGAGAGAAGAGAGCTGGTCTATCTGGTCTTCTGCTTATATAGAGTCTGCTCAACTCCCACCTTGATAATTGCAATACTATTTGAAGCGACCTTTGGTGAAGACAATTCTTACGACATATATCGAGGCAAAAATTAATAAACAAAAGACGTAGATACCGAAATTAGTACAATTGATAAAACAGAAGTCTGCCACAGGCACACTTATGTGGCAATTGGCAGGACATTTCTGTCTTAAAGACGACGTTCAATGTAGATGATAAATGTTGGAGTGGTGTCCAAGAACTGGCAAACAGAGCGTCGGTTGACCACCTGCAAGATGCACTGACAACATAAGCAGAATAATGGGAGTAGCCTGGATGTAGATGGAGAAGGATCCAGAAGGATGGAGACTCATGTAGGATGCCTACGTTAAGCAGTGAACGAACATAGGCTGATAAAATGACGATTTAGGGTATAAATGCTTCTAAAAAAGTCGTGTGATAATTGAATGTCAGGCTAATAACTTGGATTACTTAAAAAAATACTGATTTGAAAACAAACTCGATAAGTATTTCCAGGTGGTGTCAATTTGATCACACATTAGTTAAAATGCCACAGCAAAAGTGTAGATGAACAACGTAATGCTTTCAATGATTATACGATTGATATCAGCTCGATATAGTCCTTACAAGCTGGTGCCAAAAAGCCTCGACATACAATTTTTCGTCTCTTATATTCGTTCGCCCGTCGGACACGCATGTGTCGCCATATTTCTTGTTTGACATATGTAGTTCTGTGGAGCGCTCCTGGATAAATTTCAGCGCTGGGTGACACCGACTACAAGCGTGTACAGCCGTCAGTCTGTGCCTGCTCGGGGCGTTAACAACACGTCATTGTCTGCCTCGAGTAGACCAAAATTTTTTCAATCTTATAATTAAATATTTGTCATTGTGCTTCTGAAAAAGTCTATGTGTTGCACATCTGCTCTTCATTCTTCTACCACGCGTTTTTATAATGATCCGGGTGACGTGAAGTCACCTTTTTTTAAGTAAAAGGGACGTTAGTATCCATCTGTGAAACACTACATTCAATGATTCTCTTATTAGAACTTTAAGTTTGCTGAATATATTAAACCGTATAAACAAGTAAAAAATGTAATCTCTCCATTATGGTGTGTCTATATTCTCATATATATATCATCCTCCTCTCTTTCAAAGGGTTGTTATTCAATCGCGTAAGGGGACGATGAGGAGCAGGTTAGCAAAACGAAGAGAATTTTTCAGAAGCACATTAACATATATTTACGATAAATTTTACGAAATTATGGCTTGACCTAGTCACAGAATTCAGGTGGAGCCACAATACAATATGCTCTCGCCCACTGGGGTGCGCTCGTGATGGGCAGTCGCACCGCGCCCCAAATGGCGATCTACGTTTGCTGGCGGTATTAGCTCAATGGTCAAAGCGTTTGCTTTGCAAGCCAAAGGTCGTGGATTCGATCCCCGACGGAGATTAAATAAAGAGGGTTTTTAATCGATTTCTGAGCTCTAAAATACCCCCGGTTGGTGTGAATTTGATCCATCACTCTTAAAATGTCAGTCATAGCCTATCAATTCAAATTGGTGGTAGACGAAAGGCGTCCCGTAAAGACCACCCATTCATAGTAAATTTCTGTAATAATAAAGGATGCTGCGTGAATCTCGGGCTGTAGTCTATGACGTTGGCGGATCAACACTCCACATGCAGCGTTTAGCCATATACACTGTGATAAGCGTCATAGGATTCCACAGATGAGACTTCAGAATTACTATCACCATCTGTCGGTATTCTCGTGCATGTGTTTACATTAAAAAAAAATCTATTTAGTCACAAAACGCCAATATGGCCAGACGAAAGATTGTGTATCGAGGTTTTCAGCACCAGTCAGCAAGGGCTATAACATGCCGATGTCATCATACATACATTTAAAAAATAGGTTTCAAAAATAAAATAAGTGCTCGTTAATCAAGGTTCCACTGTATACCAAAGCCAATGATGATTACAACAGATTAGGGAAATAGTACAACTAATGAGGTTGACCTCTTTAGTGTCCAGCTCAATGTTAATGAAATATCAATTTTCTCAAAGAAACTTTTCAATGCTTTTACCATTGAAGACAGTGGGTATTACTTACAAAGTTAGGATAAGGTTCCCAAACAATATTTATTTTCTTGGTCTCTTGTCCGAAAATATAGGCCAAACGTCTGAGCTTTCGTTTCCAGAGAGTATCTTCCGGAGGTTCTTTTCACGCTTCTCACCATATTACCACAAAACATAAGACGCAAAGTCACATGCTCTGAAAAAATGCGTAAAGAAATCAACAAACCATCCCATTGTACAGTCACATTGTCGCTGTTTGTCGAATTCGAAGGTCTTCCAGCACGGTCTTCATCGGTAACCTCTTCCCAGACCTCCGAAAAGGCCTTGTGCCATCAAAACGCACCACTTCTTCCTAAAGCATCATATCTGGTTAAACCTGCTTGATCATATCAAACGTCTCTGTCGCAGATTTACCGAGTTTCACACAGAATTTAATCGCATACCTCTGCTCTAACGAACGCTGCATTTTCGGCTTGCACCACTCACAGAGACACTTCGCGCGAAAAAGCCTCTTCTGACTCTCCGGGCGCTCGGAGACATCTAACCAGCGGCTCGTTGGTAAGCTAGGAACCTATCTACCGAATCCAGTCGGTGCGCGCGCACTCCGAAGTACAGTCGCGGCGGAAAAAAATCAGTCCTAAAACTTTCCGCACAAACCCTGTATAACTAATTAACCCCAACACCGAGTCGCGAAGCAGCTTTCTAAGATAGACATCAACCTCTTACATCCGGTCTTGAAACTGAGAGACTCTAGCTCTGGCAGCAAATAATCCACCAATACCATCAGAAGATTTCACTAGCCCAAATAAAAACTCCCAACTGGCAAGAACCTTGACTGGCGGACCTGGAAATCCCTGAACAGATTAAGAACTGACAACGTCTGAATGACAAACCAACAGCTTAAGCACTGGACTATGCCGCTCGGCTCATAATGTAATCAATAAAGTATTATAATATTGAAATGTAAACTGTGAAAAAAAAAACTCAAGAAAATATAAGCTAGCCTACACTTTGAGAGCCACTGCTCACTGTAAATCAAAGAGTAGGGATCATTATTTAAGTTTACAAAGTGAATATTATCTTGCCTTTAAGAGTTGATTGTGCTAAAAGGGTTAGCATTCGTAATGATGATTGAGGACATAGAAAGTAACTTTTCTCTTTCAATCCAAAAATAACTGACGATCGCTCAATTATCGAAGCCTCTTGAAAAACATTGAGACATTTCAAGTAATACATCAATGAACACTCGACTTTCTTTTTCACACGGTTGATACTCACTACACAGTCCGATTACACAACATATGCATATTCGCCAGGCCTAACGTTAAAGGCCGATCACACAACATGTGTGCGATAGTTCCGCCAACGCTTAGTGGCCGACTACACACAGATTGCGTTATGTTTTTCAAACGTAAGTGGCCTATCACGCAACATAAGTGCCGTTTTTACTTTCGGCCGTAATTCGGAGATCTGAAACCTTTTCAGGAGGGTCATATTTAATTCCATTTGAATACATGGCGATACAAAATTAAAACGAGCGTTTTTTTAACATTTTTTTTTAAATAATGTGAGATTAGACTTTATCTTGCTTGTTATAAATAATTGGTATCTTTAAATTGGAAAAAGTTTAAATTTTATATGTTTGTTATCAAAATAAGTATGTCCCAATTTTTTTTATTGTATTTCATATTCCAATACAATATATTTTTAGTTACAATTAGTCTCCTTATATACGCTGATGCTTTGTCCAATACTCCCGATGACGCCGAGGAGATCGAAGACAACGACGATGATGGGGGATTGATATTTATAATCAAATAAATATACGCTTTTTTTTGTAAGCAATTCTTTAAAAAAAAAAAACACTTGACCTCCGGGCGTCGTATAATCACGTAAAAGCGCGGACTGTATAGTGTTTTAATGACCGTATAAAAAAAGTGTATGAAAACTTACTAAATTACATAATAACTGTGAACAACTCCAGAAAAAAAATCATAGATTACTCAATTTCAAGTAATATTTATGCTTAATTAATAACTCACTTAAATAACTAATAAATGCTTACGAATATTTATCTTTCTGTAGCCGATCCATATCAGGAATATATTTTAAAATCAAATTGCTACCAATTAGTTCTCTCTAAGCTTCAAAAGAAATCGACTGATGTATACAACTGGGATGGGAAGGATTTTGAAAAAATACATTTTAAACACATCTTTAAAGCGAAAATTCAATGCATCATTCCTGTATTAACTTACGGCGCAGAGACGTGGAATCTAACAGCAAGTCTTACCCGTAAAATAAAGGTCACCCTACTTTTCCATGGAGAGTTCCATGCTCGGAGTGTTTCTAAAAAATATAATCTGAAACAAGGATATCCAAAGAAGAACTCAAGGCTACCTAACGAAAAGGCGCACTCAAGTGGCAATGGGCAGGACATATTTGTCGAAAAGACGTCGGTTGATGGGAAAGAAAAGTGTTGCGACCAAGAACTGGCAAACGAAGATTTGGCCGATCTCCTGCACGATGGAATGACGACATCAGAAAATAAGCGGGAAGCCTACGTTTAACAATCGACTGACATAGGCTGATGATGATGATAATGCTTTGCACCAAGATATACATGCATTCAAGAGTGCGCCTGGAAACAAACTTGTATATGGTTCCCAATTATTTTCAAGTACGATGCATTGGCACGACAACTGTAGTATGCCAGGCATACTTTGAAGGTGTGATGTTTGATTTTTTAAGGTGATTTTATATAGCATAATTAGACTTACGTTTCTGAGTCCGAGACTATTTGGTCTCAAGGGGCAGCTGAACCCGGTTTGGTATACTTTATTTATTTTATTATTTCAAAAAGATAATCTTTACTTGTTGAAAAATATATATTTCGGAGTGTTTCGAGATATGCCGACCAAATGCAACCTCTGCAAAGTATGTTTGTGGATACACCCAACATCCATCAACGCCTTCCCAAGGAGAGAGCGCCACTTTTGTCAACAATGGTTTTCAAATTGTCGTGCAAAAGTTCCCCAAACCATTCAGAAAATCACAGGGTCCAAGAAAATAGCTATATATAAAGGACAAATCCGACCTATCCTTGAATACGGCAGTCACCTTTGGATTGGAGCCCCAAAATACCTTCTAAACTTAATTGACTCAGTTCAAAGAAGAGCAATTCGTTTGATAAACAATGACACCCTTACATCTAATCTACAATCAATGGAACACAGACGTAAGGTTGGTTCTCTTAGTCTTTTCTACCGTTATTACCACGGTCGCTGCTCTTCGGAACTTAAAGAACTAATTCCTCCTGCACCCACTCACAGCCGACAAACTCGTCTTACACTTGCCGAACATCCATACACGGTTAATATATGTCGACCAAGAACTGGCAGCTTCCAAAGTTCCTTCCTTAATGCCACCGGTAAGCTATGGAATGCTCTTCCAGCGTCTGTGTTTCCTCCTTCCTACAATCTGGATCTCTTCAAGAAACAGATAAATATACACTTGCAATCTCCCCAATCCACACACAAACACGAACACAACACACGTTTCCCGCATGCAGCGTCCAGCCTCCCTGGCTGAGCGTCATAGAGTGCACTGGTCTTGACCGGTTGTGCTCTCCTGCATGCGTTTACATAGAAAAAAAAAAAAAAAACTTACTCACTTCCAAATTGTATAGCAAACTGTAATAAGCTAGGTTGAACTTTTCCACTACTTTTTCTCACTCTTTGTATTAACTTTCTAGCTAGAGCATATATCTGCCACGCTTTTATGCCTTTCAAATCTACCTCAAAACCCTGTGTAATCCCAAAACATACATAATTACATACATTTCGATGCTTTTCCGATAACAGTATCGACGAAAGCCAGAAAGTTTGAATACTGTTTTTTAATACTCTTATACTTAGTAAAATAAATATTATTTAAAAATAATAGTTCGTTCTTGCGAAACTATCCATATCCCTATCTTATTATTTCCTGATAGACACTCCCCACCCCCTCTCCTACATAAATGTGCTCAACCACTTACGAAAGTACATGCAGCTCAGTTGTCTCTTAAAACTGACACATTGAGGAAGGCTACGGGTAAGTCGAAACTGCAATCTCCTAAACAGAGACCATAATCAAAATGGTCCATATAAAAACAAGGTAAATGAATACATATTTATTATATATTTTTATGTAATCGCATGCAGAATTCCACAACCTCTCGAGTCCTGTGCAACGTACTAGTGTAACGTATTTATTGATGGATTTACATGAAAAATATAAGACATCTCTTTGGAAGTTCTGCAACAAAAATATATTGTTGTGCATTACAGAGACCACAGTCTAGACCACATTTATATCACATTTAAAATCATGCAACATGCACTTGACTTGCTTTTCCTCCCAAGACCATATGACAGGCAAGATAGAGTCCATCGATGTTGCCAGATATTTTAGATTGAATCAATTTGACGTCACTGAAGATATTTTATCAGTGTACCAAGAAAACGAGTTTAGGGCTGGCTATACTCAGAAAGTCTACAGTGCACTGCGGATCCAGTATAACAACGCCTTCCGAATTTTGTTGGGTTTGCCGCGATACTGCAGTCCCTCAGGCATGTTGACGGAGGCGTAATAAGGAAGCGTTGCGCTTCTCTGTGGGCGCGCGTTCGCGGCAGTCCCAACGCAATGGTCGCTGTGTGGGCGGATAGGTGGAGAGGCACTGTATGCGCCTTCACGTGGCCATCCATCGGGGATCCGGTGCTTCACTCACTGAGTGGTACAATAATATGAATGTGGAGTATGTGTAATTGCCGATTTATATTTTCTTTATATTTTAATTTAAAATAGTTTTTGTTTTTGTATTTACTTGAAATAATTGTATGTAAAATTTTGATTGCGGCACTAGTGGCTAAATAAATAAATTTTATTATTATTATTATCGTAAACGATATTTGAACATAATCTCAATATCAAAATAAAATTGAATATTGAATGTTAACGTACTATGATATTGTGAACAGCTCATATTTCTTTCTTTATTTTATTGCATTGAACTAAACAACTAAAAAATGCATACAGAAAGCTTCAAAGAGATTTTAAATGTATTTTGAAATGAAATTACATGCAAATCCACTAAATATTGAAGTAAAACACATGTATGGAATAAGGCTGTTATGAATTCTTGATTAATTAATTCCTTTGTATTTTTCATAACATTACCACTACACTCTCTCGACTAGACGTTGATTTTAAAAATGAATTAATTTACTCAAAGCAGTAAAAACTTTGTACTTTTTGAATATTGAATTACTACGTAGCTAAGAGGTAAAATTGAAACATATTTTTTTTTTAAGCATACAGGAGAATACAATCAACAGGCGCTTACAACTGGTATGGGCAGCATTTGGAAAACTAAAGTACATTTTTAAATCGAAAATTCCCCAATGTCTTACAACTAAGGCGTTTAACCAATGCATCCTCCCTGTATTAACGTATGGCGCAGAGACGTGGAATCTGACAGCAAGTCTTACCCATAAAATAAACGTCACCCAGCGTGCTATGAAGAGATCCATGAGAGGAGTGTCACTAAAAGATAGAATCCGAAACGAGGAAATACGCAGAAGAACTCAAGTAGTGGATGCTACCCAACGAATAGGCACACTCAAGTGGTAATGGGCAGGACATATCTGTCGAAGAGACGACGGTCGATAGGGAAGAAAAGTATTGAAATGGCGCAATGGCGCCCAAGAACTGGCAAACGAAGAATTGGCCGACCCCCTACAAGATGGACTGACGACATAAGAAGAATAGCGGGAGTGACCTGGATGCCGAAAGCGGAGGATCGAAGAGGATGGAGACTCATGCGGGAGGCTTACGTTCAACAGGGGACGGATACAAGATGATGATGATGATACAGGAGAATACCAGCAAATGGTCGTGGAGAAATTTGATTTGTAAATCATATAACGCTTACCATTATAGTAAAAGCTAAGCCTTAGCTTGTGAAATATTGATCATTTAGTAGACTACAGCCCGGCATTTATGTATCATTCATTTTTAACTGTGAACATGTGGTGCTTCCCATACGACATTCGCCTACAACATATTGTAATTAAAAGACTAACACCCGTATGCAGAAACATTATTTGATTTAAGGTAACCAACTTAACACCTGTTTGCAGAGACGTTCCTTAAGATTTGATGTGAGTAATTTATGTCATACCTTAGGTATTTTTTTTGGACTATAATATTTGGTGTTTAATTTTTTGAGAATTCGGGATTAGAACAACATTTTGGGTAAGCCTGCCCTTTTAGAATAAATGGTCAAGTTTTTGGAACTGTCAAGCTAATCGTTCAATCTCCTTAAAAATTTCGATTAACAAATCAATCAAATATATATGTGTCTAATACGATAGCTGCTGTATTTTCACGTTTTTTGAGCTCTTACTCTTGAGGACTTCGGTTACCATAATGTTCTCTGGTTGGTCTTCAGATGGGTAGATGTCTTGGATAATAGAAACTGAGAGAACTTTGTGGTATATGTAAGGATCATATTGATATCAGCTTGATATAGCTCTCTTAGGCTGATGCTATAATGCCTCGAAAAAATATCGGTTGTCTCTTATTTTTGTTCGCTCGCCTGGCATGCACATCTAATGTTATTTTTAATAATAGAATAATACGCAGGAGTTTGCTTACGCTATTTTATTTTTTATGGCAGTTGCTCCATTTCATGTTGGTGCAACTGTCATCTTTAATTTCCTTTTTTGCCGTGACTGTCTTGGGGCGCTAGTGTCAGAGTGCTCTGGCAATTGTCAGTTGACTTTTCGACCGCTATGGCGAATGCCATATCGGTCGGACAAGAAAGCAAGTCTGTAATAAAATAAACGGGAATCATGCTTCGAAAACGAGTTCTTTGTATTGTTAGCCTGCTCCTGCATCCTGTCATCCTGTAATTCGATACCCAACTAAGAGAGGAGAATATCAATCTGTTTCCGGTATATAATTTATATTGAAAGGAAGAATAAAGGTATTGTTAACGATGTATGTAGTAGTTTTATGCTCTTAAATGGAAACGAATTTGGCACAGCAAAGACACTAGAGTTTCGATGTTACTATAGTGCCAAATTCAACTCAATCCAATTTGATTTATTTCTTTCAGAAACATTAAAAAAATATTTCAATACTTATGATGAAGTGCTTAAAAAAAGAATCCTCATAAAACACACACATCCAACAAATTACTCCTCCAAACAAATTCGTGGAGCTCGTGTCTGAACTGGGCCTCCCTTGCTTGGAATATATCAACAGAAGGCTGTGGTTGAACAATAATCTACCTGTACGATTCTTTTATTGCAGGTAATACGATATTTTCAGTGTTACAGAAAAAAGCTTTCAGTTGTGAGTATACGTGGTTATTACTGAAAGCGGACGCCTGAAATTGTAATAATGCAACGCGGGGAGCCTTTTTAGGACCCCTTTGTGATGCGAATACTTTGCACTGAATCGGCATTGCAAACTAACATTTCGTTTAAAGTGCTTTTTAATGTAGATATTTTTTATGATCGCATTCATGAGAAAATTATTTTTGATGAGAGGTTATTGGCTTCAAAATGCTTATGTACGAACAAAGTTAATATTTTATTTTTTATACATTTTAATACATTTTATGACTATTTATACATGTTAGTTTATTACTTTAACACTCTGAAAAAAAAACAATGCAAGGTAGTATTTGATATCTCCCGTCTTTAAAAAGAACGACAAGTCGGGCGTCCGTCACGTGGCCGCGTGGAGGGAAGGATGCAGTAGCAGATTAACAACACAAAGAACTTGTTCTTGAAGCACAATTCGCATTTATTTTTAATAAAGACTTCATTTCTTCGTCTGACCGGTATGACGTTTCGCCGGCCAGACGTTATGTTAATTGTCAACTGGCGGAACACTGTCATGCAGCGCCGCCAATGATTGCGGCAAAAAGCAAATTAAAGATGACAGTTGCACCAACATGAAATGGAGCAACTGTCATAACAAATAAAATGCCGTGTAATAGAATATAATTGAATCTAATATTATTAAATGTGCATGTCAGGCGAGCGCACAAAAATGAGATATACAATATCGTTTTTTCGAGGCTTTATGGAATCAGCCTACAAAAGGTATATAATGCTGATATCATATTTGCCGGTGGTCAAAGCTCAATGGTCAAAGCGTTTGCTTTGCAAGCCAAATGTCATGGGCTCGATCCCCGAAGGAGATTAAAAAAAATTATAATCGATTTCTGAGCTCTAAAATACCCTCAGTCGGTGTGAATTTGATCCCTCACCCGTAAAATGCTAGTCATAGCCTATTAATTAATATTGCTGGTAAACGAAAGTCGTCCCGTGAAGACCACCCTTTCATAGTAAATTCCTGTAATAACAAAGATGATGCGTGAATCTCGGGCTGTAGTCTATGACGTTGGCGGATCAAAATTTCAATTTCAATTTATTTTCTTTTAGAAACATTACAAATAACAATTTTTAATTCATTTCTAAAACAGGATAAAATAACAATTTATAAATAACACAATAATAATAATAGAATCATTTAAAATGTCCCGGAGCCCGCTAAACAGAAGACTCCACGAAATTACTTTGATAAATAAATTCGTGGAGCTCATGTCGAAACTGGGCTTCTCTCAAGTGGAATATATCAATATTCGAAGCGATATCGTTGAACAGTCTGATCACTCTCCAAGGAGGCATAGTCCCTGGCAGGTAAGTATTACCTCTAGGAGGAACAAACAATCTGCGCCTCCTTATCCTTAAATAATTGTCCGGGACAAACAAACCAATTTCAAACAAAATATCAGGATTTCTGAACACGCCGCGCACTAGGCGAAAGAAATGGATACTCAAGCAGCAACACTCCACTTGCAGCGCTTAGTCATATGCACCAAGGTAAGCGTCATAGAATTCCACAGATGAGACATCAAAATTACTATCACCATCTATCGGTATTCTCTTGTATGTGCTTACAAAAAATAAAAATAAAACACTCGAACACGTCTTATTGTTCACATACAGAAAAAAAACAGTGAGTAATGGCATACGTGGAATCATATAAAAAAAATTTAGAACAATGCATCGTGTGGGACAACAAATAATAGAGGAAACGTGTTATAATCTTAAGCTTTCGCCACCGCAAAGGGAATCCTTCAAGGGTTCCTTTATTTCTTCACGTCTTTGTAATTTCTCCGTCCGGCTTTATTTGACTCGGCTTTTTTATTTTTTTCGGCGTTTTTTCTCGGCTCCTGAAAAATGGCCGAGACGCCGACGACTGGCGAGAGCCAAATTAATAAGTAAACAAGAAAAGAGAATGATGGTCGGCCATTTTTCATAGCGAAATTACATCACAATGGGCGCTGAAATGCTACAACGTATGAAGATAAACTGAGTATGAAACGGTGAAAAAAAAACGTTTATCAACGGTGAAAAAACGACCGTTGTAGCTCAAAGTATAATATCACGCGTGATTGAGTATTAGGCGCCACTTTCACGTGAATTTTACCTTTACGTTTTTACGTTTACGTTTAATCGTCAAACGATCAAACTTAACAGTCGATAAACACGTAATACCTTGAAAGTACGATCACCTGGGACGACAGGACAAAAAGAGAAGTCAACAGACGCATACATCAAACTAGGCAAGCAAATTCGTGAGTCAAAAAACATGTATTTAAAGCTCCGTTAGCAACTTGCCAAAACATTTGTTTGGAGCATCTTGATGTACGGCTGTGAGACATGGCGCTTATCTGAAATTGACATAAAAAAAACCTTTGAGATGTGGTCACACAGAAGAATTTTCGGAATTTCATGGAGAGCTCACGTCACGAACAATGAGGTTTTCAGCATAATCAAGAAAGATAGGCACCTAGTAAGAACCATCTCAGAGAGGCGAGCCCGATGGATCGGTCACATCATACGCCATGATAGTCTTCTTCACGACATTGTCGAAGAGATGGTTGAGGGTAGAAACTGTAGAGAGCGCCCTAGACGTATTTGCAGCAAGTGTTCGAGGACATGAGTTGTGGCTCTTATGCAGAGCTGAAGAAGACTGCAGAGAATCGAGAGGAGTGGAGATCGAGATGCAAGATTTTGTTGCTGCAAACCAACCCACCGTATTGATACTTCAAAGAAGAGACACGTAAAAATGCACAACAAAAACTATACTTTACGATTTTTTCAATATTTTCAGCATTCACTTTGAGATCCATTATAAATAATAAAAAAATATATAAAAGAGATACTATCTTATTATTCCCTGATAGACACACCCCTTACCCTCTCTCCTACATAAAATTAGTTCAACCACTTATGAAGTATCATGCAGCTCGAAGTTTCTTGACAGTGATGGATTGAGAAAGGCGACGAATTAGTCGAAACCGCAGTCTCCTAAACAGAAGTCATATCTTACGTGATCCAAGTAAAAAAAAAGGTAAATAAATACCCATTTATTATATTACATGACATTTCTCATACAATATTGTATAATTTTAATAATGAGAAAAATAAATGGTGGACGCCATTTATTTTTCTTTAAATAGTCAAGTATTTGATACCTTATTTTTAAGAATGCAGTTTCGCAATCTATGAAAGCTTGACCAGTTTCAATGTGTACAAACGTACTTGTTTTATATTTATTTATACACTTGCGTACTTTATTAATTTAAACAAAAAAACATATTTTTTTCAGTGAATTTTTACAAGAATCTAAAATAAACATTAAACCTTATTTCAACTTTATAAAGAGATAAATAGATTCCACGAAACATCGCAACAAAAGAGATAAAGAGAGATACAACCTCATAGATCATTAAATCAGTTTTTCAGCCGATAAGCCCGAAGAAGGGATTGAAGGGTTTTTCCTGAAGCCCGCCCAGAGTGATCTGTTACAGTTTTTTCAGATCTATTTCGAGTTTTTCAGCATCTCCTTCAGTTTTTCTTTTAGATGATATCTGATATGAAAGGGAGGCCAAACGGATCGGCTCACAAATGCTATCGTACAAAATCTATAAACATTTATTATCTTCCATATTATTGTTGTTGAAAGTTTTTTCTCAATATATTTTTAGACGTTTTTTTTTATGTATGCAAGTAAAAGAAAACTTGTTTTATATTTTAATTTTGGAAAGAATTTATTTTTCTCATGTGATCAAATATCATGTGGATATCACATCAAAAGTCAATGCAGCCGCATAATTGGTTTTTAAAAGCACATGCTTAGTATGAGTATTATCGTTAATTTTTATTTTATGTAAACACATACAGGAGAATACCGACAGATGGTGATAGTAATTCTGAAGTCTCATCTGTGGAATTCTATGACTCTTATCTTGGTGCATATGGCGTAACGCTGCATGTCGAGTGTTGATCCGCCAACGTCATAGAATATAGCCCGAGATTCACGCATCATCCTTTTTTATTACAGGAATTTACTATTAATGGGTGGTCTTCACGGGACGACTATCGTCTGCCAACAATTTTAATTAATAGCCGTACCGGTCGCGAGCGAGCTGCCAACTGCCGGAGCCTATGACGTCTAGCGCTGCCGAGACAGTCGCGGAAAAAAAGCGAATTAAGGATGACAGTTGCACCAACATGAAATGAAGTAACTGTCATAACAAATAAAATGACGTTTGCAAATACCGTGTATTATTATATAACTACAACTAACATTATTAGATGTGCATGTCAGGCGAGCGAACAAAAATAAGACACAAAAGATCGTTTTTCGAGGCTTTAAGGCATCAGCCTAAAAGTGCCTTATCAAGCTGATATCATCATCATCATCATCATCATCAGCCTGTGTCCGTCCACTGTTGAACGTAGGCCTCCCGCATGAGTCTCCATCCTCTTCGATCCTCCGCCTTCCGCATCCAGGTCACTCCCGCTATTCTTCTTATATCGTCAGTCCATCTTGTAGGGGGTCGGCCAATGCTTCGTTTGCCAGTTCTTGGGCGCCATTCCAATACTTTTCTTCCCCATCGACCGTCGTCTCTTCGACAGATATGACCTGCCCATTGCCACTTGAGTGTGCCTATTCGTTGGGTAGCATCCACTACTTGAGTTCTTCTGCGTATTTCCTCGTTTCGGATTCTATCTTTTAGCGACACTCCGAGCATGGATCTCTCCATAGCACGCTGGGTGACTTTTTATTTTATGGGTAAGACTTGCTGTCAGATTCCACGTCTCTGCGCCATAAGTTAATACAGGGAGGACGCATTGGTTAAACGCCTTAGTTTTAAGGCATTGCGGAATTTTCGCTTTAAACATGTACTTTAGTTTTCCAAATGCTGCCCATCCCAGTTGTATGCGCCTGTCGATTTCTTTTGAGAAGCTATTTCGCCCTAGTTGTATTACTTGTCCCAGATAGGTATGGTCGTTTACAACCTCTATTTCTGTTCCTCCAATGGAAATAGGATCAAAGGTCTGTGAAATATGACTATTAATCATGGCTTTTGTTTTATCCATGTTCATTTTCAGACCAATTTTGTTCGACGCTTCATTGAGGTCGTAGAGCATGTCTTGGAGCTTGTTAGGTGATTCGGCTATTAGCACTATGTCATCTGCAAATCGGAGGTGAGAAATGTACTCTCCGTTAATATTTATTCCACATTTTGTCCAGGATAGCAGTTTAAAAATATCTTCTAGGGCGCTTGTGAAGAGTTTTGGAGATATAACATCTCCTTGTCTAACACCTTTGTTTATAGAAATATTGTTAGTGCTATCATGGAGCTGGACCATCATTGTTGCAGATTTGTAAAGAGATTTTATTATCTCTATATACCGATAGTCTATTTTGCAGCGTTGTAGTGAATCTAGCACTGCCCAAGTCTCGATTGAGTCAAATGCCTTTTCATAGTCTACAAAGGCGAGGCAGAGTGGCTGATTATATTCTTCGGTTTTCTGAATGATTTGTCTTAGCGTGTGGATATGATCAATTGTACTAAAGCCTTTCCTAAACCCAGCTTGCTCTCGAGGTTGAAATTCATCAAATCGACCCGTCAGCCTGTTTGTTAAAATTCTGGAGAATACTTTATACACATGGGAAAGAAGGGAAATGGGTCGGTAGTTTTTGAGCAGTGATTTATCCCCTTTTTGTGGAACAATATCACAATACTCGTACTCCATGTCGCCGGGGTTTCTCCATGTTCTATTACCTTGTTGAATAGTTTTTAAGCTCTTTCAACAGAGGGGTTCCTCCTACTTTCAGAAGCTCAGATGTAATTCCGTCTTCTCCAGGGGCTTTGTTGTTCTTAAGTTGTTTTAGGGCCGATTTAATTTCGAATATACTTATATCTGGGATGTCTTCAGACCAGTGCTTTATGAGAGTAGCCCTCTTGTCGTCCGCAGATCTGTCATTAGGACCTGGCATCGTAGATGAATACAATAACCCGTAGAAATGTTCTATTTCCTTCAGTATATCATTAAGATTTGTTGTTATCTTCCCATCGTGTGTCTTTAATTTGGAAAGTTGGGCCTGTCCTATAGAGGTGTGTCTGCTGATATCAATACATTTCAAATATCATTGACGTACGACGCCATTTGTAAAAATTGTAACATTTTCTTATAGGATGAATTATTTTGCGCCACCTTGTATGAAGAAAATTCTCACTGACCTTTGATGACGCTTTTTCATGTGTGCTGCCATCTTTTTATGGTAAAAATTATGTATTACCGCAGTCTCTATGATGTCTTGAATACACTTGCAAAATATTAACACCAAACAATCAAAATTTAAATAAAAAAGATGTATTATTATGGATACTTCCGAATTTGACAGTTGATAGCGGCCATATTGTTTTTAAAACGAAGAAATAAGTCAACACCTCAATCACCAATACTCACTCACCATTTAAATGACGCAGTAACGGTAGCAAAACATATTCATGTCTAAAAACCTCTAATCATTGATTATATAAGTGATTTGCACGGATAATTAGTATTGTTACCAATATACTGTTTGTAGGAACCGTAACTATGTAAGCAAGTGCTTATATTGATACTAGACATAACGTGTGTGAAGTTGGCAACGAAACACTATCTTACGAGAACAAAAATCCCTGCAAAATTAAGATCGAAATTTGGAACAAAATTTGAATTTAATTTTTCGAATAACTTTGTTTTTTTCAGTTATGGCCAATTGTTTATTAATGTGTGTCAGTTTTCAACGCGAATTTCTCTCGATAATCAACGTCTTGGTCGTAAACTAACCTTTTTTTAATTTTTATTATTCATTTCATACTTTAAGATATTAATTATTATTTTTTCTACAATACACAAAGATTACTGTATTATATTAATTAAATGTATACATTAATAAATGTATTAATAAAATTAAATTCAATAATACAAATTTCGTATCAAATATTTTCTGCAAATCATTATTTCTTTAATCTGCATTTTTTAAACGATTATTTCATGATGATTACAATATTATTTTTTGTAATAAATAAATAATTATTTAAATATTAACCCTTTCATTACGCCTTGGCTTGAATAGAAATTATACTTTCAATTATTAAACTAAAATTCGAAGCATACATGTACTTATCTAGTCTATTTTCTTATATCATATTAGTTCTTCTAACTCTTAGCTATCAGATGATGCATAAAAAACTATTCTAAGAAAGTAACAGCTCGATATATCACGTAAACCGATGTTAACGGTCGGGGAATCGTATGACGGTATATGACGACAACCGATGCGAAAGGGTTAAGGCTCCTCATCCACATAATACCTAGTACTTCATACAAACGTATTTGGCATTAAAATATTATATGTCTCACAGCTGTACATCAAGATGCTTTATACAAATGTTTTGGCAAGTTGCTTGCGGAGCTTTAGATTAATGTTTTTTGACTCAAGAATTTTCGTATTTCATAAAACTCTTAATCTCATTAAATATATAATATATTGCAGTCGCGAGGGTTACCAAAGAAGGCGATTCAAGACTCGCTGCACTATACTAACTTCGCAGCTTTAAGCTGAGGTCTGTTTGATATCTAACTGATGCACATAGAATCATGGGAAGGCCTTCAGCCACTCTCTAACAAGTAGCTTTTTGCGTCGAGTAACGGGTACCCAAAAACAGGACGGGACAGGAGGGTTTTCATCAAGCGAATCGCGGGGATTCTAATTAAAAATTTGATGATATAGACAAAGTGCTTAAATACCAAGTGGCTAAATATTTATCATTGCTATTACTAATGGAAAAGTGACATGCAGTGGGATTGTTGTGCAAGAAAAATCCGGTATCTGCGGTAAGTCATATATATTTATTTCATTATTATTTCCATACAATAGTCATATGCTCGAATATCACTGATGAAGTGTTTTTTTATTTCTTTTTTTGTTTCTATGTAATGCTAGGGTAGGTATGATAGGTTGGTATGATATGATATAAGACATTATTTTTTATCTATTTTTAGTGACGAGAAATGATATTTTTTAATGTAATTTTTTTACTTTTTATTAACATTTTTGGCAGGTTTCAAAAGTCATGTAAATTTACTCTATGTTATGTAAGTGTGTAAAATATTTGAAAAAAAACAATTATTTCGATATATACTCAGAGAGAATGTTTCTTAAGCCTTTCGCATCGACTGTCGGCATATGCCGCTCAAGATTCCGCGACCGTTGACATCGGTTGACGTGATTTATCGTTTTGCTACTTTTAGTACTCATTGTTACATCTACGGTAAGAAATTGGAAGTGAAACCATTTCCTTTATCAACCTACATGCATTATTTACAGGAATCTGTAAAGCATGTAAATAAATATCGTTAGGTTTCGTCACAGGAGCGATTTTACTGTAAACCACATGTATCAATGTCACCACATGTATGGAGTCAAATAATGAACGTTTGTTACATATAATAGTTTTTTATGCATCGTCATTCAGTGCTCTGGTCTTGAAATATGTATGATGTAATATGGCTGTTAAATTTAATTTATTGTAAATACAATGTTTTGGCGATATTGCGTCCAATAATCTCGAGATTTTTCAACGCTGTAAAAGGTCCTGAAAGAATTCGTTTCAGTGGCGAATGCAGCGCAAAGTGAGCACTTGTCTGAGACCGGAGATTAGATTGAGATTAAAGTTGTCTGGCTGTCCGGCGATCGGTGGCCTGGGGAATCAAAAACCTGAAAAATACCAACGAAAATAAAATCCCTTACTATTTAACTTGATAAATTATATTTAATAGAGTCCGGGCTTTCTTGAATGCCGAAATAATTGAAAATTCTGAATATTTCACACGTTTCACAGTTTTTTTAACATATATGCTCGTATAAACCCGAATACATTTAGCATACGAGGGTTATCCATAAAATAAGGTTCCCATGGCGCTACAGTCTCGAAAAGCGCTGTTATGGTGGTTCCCGTGATTCTGTAGTGTACCTTGGTTCACCCACTCCAAATCTCTTTCCTAGCGAGCTGCCTCCATACAGGTATGATGAGTATTCATTACAACATTTTTCCATAATGATTATTTTTACCTTACCGCTAGTTCGTATTTTATTGGTTAAAATATTTTTAAAAATCCACAATACTTTATCCAACGACATTATTCGGCTTCTTGCAAGAGCCATTCACATATGAATGGACAAAACATGTCATCGGAAACAAAACTGTGAAATTTAAACCGATCTTCTCCGTAGTATCAATTAGGTTGATTGATTTTCAGCATCAAAATCTTGCATCTCGATCTCCAATCTTCTTGGTCCTCTGCAATCCTCTTTAGCTCAGCATAAGAGCTACAACTCATGTCTCGGCTCGCCTCTCTGAGATGGTTCTTAGTAGGTGCCTATCTTCCTTGATTATGCTGAAAACATCATTGTTTGTGACGTGTCTCTCCATGGAAATTCAGAGAATTATTCTGTGTGACCACATCTCAAAGGCCTCTAGTCTTTTTTTATCACTTTCAGATAAGCACCATGTCTAACAGCGGTACATCGAGATGCTCCAAACAAATGTTTTGAACCAATAAAACCTGTCAATTTACAAATTACAATTTTGAAATTTCCAAAAAAAATTACGAAAAAAAAATTAAGATATTTTATTTTCTAAATATATTAAAAAATATAAGTTTTTTTACTTTTTAAGAAATAATCGTAGTACATTCTTGTATGTCGTATATTTTTGATTAAAATGGTAGAGTTGTACGAAGTGTTTGGACATTTATGTCAGATACGTTGCTCCGAGTGACATTTCTAGAGCGACAAAAACCCGGTAATAGAAATTGCGATTTACTGCCAGTGTTGCCAGTACATGGAGCCTTCTAGATTCATATGACAAAGCTAAGTGACATTTAATTTATTTCGAATCGCGTATTTCTTTATTTTTTAATCGAGAGAGATTACAAAGGACAGCATTAAATATCTGGTAAAACAACAAAAAATATTTCGAGTTTTTTTTTTATGAAAGCACATATATAGAAGAACGCCAACAGATGGTGATAGAGATGCTGTAGTCTCACCTGGGGTTTATATGACGCTTACCATTCTACATATGGCTAGGCGCTGCATATGGAGTGTTGACCCGCCAACATCATAGACTACAGCCCGAGATTCACGCATCATGCTTTATTATTACAGGAATGTACTATGAATGGGTGGTCTTCACGGGACGAATTTCGTCTACCACAAATTTTAATTAATAGGCTATGACTGACATTTTACGGGTGATGGATAAAATTAACAGCAACCGGGATATTTTAGAGCTCATAAATCGATTAAAAATCCTTTTTTTTTATATCTTCTGTTTGGGAAGCAAACGTTTTATCCACTAAGCTATTATCGGCAGCAAATTTAATTTCGTCGTTTAAATTTATTTTTCATGTCTTATCGGGGAACGAATCCACGGCATTTGGTGTGTAAGCTAATGCTTTACATCTAAGCCATTTGTAGACGACAGCTTCCAGTTCCGCTGACGATCCGCTCTACGGGCGTGTATCGGTTTTCCGCTCTTCACTAGACCATCTTCTCCCAGTTACTTGTAAGGTAACTAGTTACGCCATCAATCTGAAGTGGGCGGACAGCCTCATTTTTCCAGATTTCAGGCAGCCGGCGCGGCTTCAGGAGGGTGGGAGATAGAAATGAAACGCAAGAGATTCAAGTCTAAACTGATTTATTTAACGTTCAAGTCGGTGCTTTTATACATTCATTTTCTGGTACCTACTTTTGCGGCCGTGGGAACAGTTTCGGTCGCACGGGTCTGTATTCCTTTCTTAGGGTTTTATTACTATACGAAGCGTTCCTGGAGATCTGTAATCCTAGCCATAACATCGGTTTATGTTTTTATGGCTAAAACTGAAACGTATCCTAGGCTCGTTCGCACGCTTTACTAAACAAAGGAACACTTTCTGAATATTTAATATTTATGACATTTTCCCGAGAATAGACGCATCTCACGCTGGCCAACAAAGGAACACTTTTTGGCTTATTTAATATTTATGACATCTTCTCGAGAATAGACGCATCTCACGCTGGCCAACAAAGGGCGACGTTTTTGGCTTATTTAATATTTATGGCCCCCTTTCTAACAATCGGTCGGGGCTCACGGACTGTTTCTTTATTGAAGGTCCGCCCGATAATACTCGTGGGATGCAAAGTATAATAAACCATCGAATTCCTATATCATTACAAATAACATATAACTATCAACAGCTGTCGTCTTCAGCGTGAGACGTACGTAACACCATTAACATGTCCTCTCTTGCCGCCGTGGTATCTCGTATAAGTAGTCAATGTTTTGTGGCGGCAGTTGGTGATAAGCATATGTTCCGGTTAGAGAATTATTTTGTTCGCTCGCCTGACACGCTCATATAAAAATTTACATCCTCTCCTCTCTCAATAAGGGGTGTTATTACGTCGCGTGAGGGCGGGATGAGGAGCAGGTCAGCAAACAAACACTTTCTTTTAGAAGCACATTGATTATATTTATGATAAACTTAACAAGCTTCCGGCCAAGCGGGAGGACATGCCGCTGGCCGTCATGCGATCTTCTCGATCGTCAACACATCACTGAAGCTTTCGTCGGCGCTTATACTTCTGCGGCCCGTGGTCGTTCGCCAGCGCCGTCGGTGGTAAAACTATATAACTAGTCCCAATATGGCGGACACATAAATGTATGGCAACCGACAAAAATAAGAGACGAAAGATTTTTTATCGAGGTTTTCGGTACCAGTAAGCAAGGACTACATCGTGCTGATGACAATTTTTTTTAGAGTTTAGTAGTTATAAGACGTAGCGTGCAGGCGCCGTTTTGTTTATTTGGGTTAAGCAGCCAATCTGTCATGAAGGGCGGCATAGTTCGCCAGATAGTCGCTAGTAATTTAAATTTGCTCCTCGACGAGTTCTTTGCTTTTGCTACCAGCTCCCCATCCATCCACCATGCATTCCGATGACGATCCCGGCGATTTGAAGTTGCATTTTTAACGGAAGATGTCAAAATGGTGTAACTTTCACAACATTATTTTGTATATATTGACATCAGCATGATCGAAAACCTCGATATACAATCTTTAGTCTCTTATTTATTTTCGCTTGCCATACATTAATGTGTCGCCATATTGGCATCTTGAACAAGTCCGCTCACGGGTGTGTTAGTGATATAGTTTGCCACTGACGGCGCTAGTGAACGACCACGGGCCGCACAAGTGAGTTGTGTGCTGACGGCTGAAAAGGTCGCAGTACGGCCGGCAGGCATGCTTTAATCCACCTGGCCGGAAGCTTGTAAAGCTTATCATAAATATATGTCAATGTGCTTCATAATAAGTCTGTGTTATCAATCTGCTCCTAATCCTGCCATCACGCGGCGGAATAACAGCATTTTTGAGAGAGAGGAGGATGTTAATATTTTTATTAAAAAATGTGCAACAAACGACGTTGCCGGGACAGCTAGTTCCTTCGTATTTATTATTTCGTTACGGCTTGTGCAGCATGCTATGTATCACGGTGCCCACCCGTCTAATCCCTGCAGAGCACCATCTCAGCATTATTCCATTACCCTATTAGTCTGACAGTCCATTTCGAGGAACTGGAGACGACTGCAGCAGCTTCCGCCAACCTTCAGTTTCATCTTTATTTTTTGTATTGTTTTGTCCATATCCAGCGACCTTAATCTTAATTTCTGCGAAGACTGGATGATTATCCCGGAGAGCTTACGAACCGTTACTCTTTGATCTGAGAGCATCGCTGCCTCCACTTTTGCGATTGTTTCGTCAGAAACAGATGGCCGTCCGGAACGCTCCTCATCATGAACGTCAGTACACCCATTCTTGAACTCTCTGCACCATTTGCGCACGTGTTGTACGCTCATACACTTGTATCCATAGATTTCACATAGCTGAGAATAGATTTCTACAGGCGTAATGTTTTTTGCAGACAGGAAACGGATTGCTCACACCTGGCGTGCGAAGCTGGGGGGAGATCCATCACGTACGGCTGCCAAGCCAAGACTGAGCTCAGCAGCCACCTCGCTAGGGAAGGGATTTAGAGTGGGGGAACCAAGGTACACTACAGAATCGCTACCATAACAGCCCTTTTCGGGACTGTTGTTACTCTTTATATTTTTCCACCAAAAATCCTGTGCTTCAAAGTGTTAATATTTGAGATGCATCTCATAGTGAATGTTATTTTTTTTTCCAATGTTTTTAGCATTCACTTTGAGACCACTATAAATACTCGTCTTAAATATTTATTTATTTACTTTCCTTTTACACGGATCACGTTGAGTCCGTTTCTATGACTCTTGATGCTGACGGATCGAAGAAGGCTACGAGTTAGTTAGTAAACTTTGACCGGTAGTTATAGTTCAACAGTTAAAGCGTTTGCTTTGCAAGCCAAAGGTCGTAGGTTCAATCACCGACGGAAAGTGGAAAAAAAAAGGATTTTTAATCGATTTCTGAGCTCTAAAATTACACCCGGATAGTGTAAATTTTATCCCTCACCCGTAAAATGTGAGTCTTAGCCTATTAATCAAAATTGTTAGTAGACGAAAGTAATCCCGTGAAGAAATCCCATTAAAAGTAAATTCCTGTTAAGGATGATGCGTGACTCTCGGGCTGCAGTCTATAACGTTGACGGATTAACAGTTTACAGCGCTAAGTCATATGCAACATGTTAAGCTTCATAGAATTCCACAGTTGAGACTTTAGAATTACTATTACCATCTGTCAGTTTTCTCCTGTGTTTACATAAAAAAAACAAATAATTTAAACTTACTTTTAAGTTATGGTTTTTCCAATGTTGCTTACCACTACACTTTTCTCAACTAAGTGTATTAGTCTCCACTGCATCATTGGGCGTTTAAAGTCTTTGGATGTCTCAATTAAATTAAGTATTTTTAACCTGAGATAATTTAACCTACAATTCTTATATTTATTTTTTCTAATTTTTGGTTAATTACGGTGGGTATAGCTGAGTGGTAAATCGTTTGCTTACCAATCCGAATGCTATGTGTTCGATCGCCGACGGAGATTTATATAAAATAAATAATTTCTAAGCTTGGCCAATACCGCCGTTTTTTTGTGAATACATGCAGGAGAATACCAACAGATCTTGATAGTGAATCTGAAGTATCATCTGTGCAATTATATGACGCTTATCATGCTGTATATGGCTATGCGCTCTTTGTGAAGTGTTGAGCCTCCAACGTCGTAGACTACAGCCCGAGATTCACGCTTTATTCTTATTATTACGGGAATTCACTATGAATGGGTGGTCTTCACGGGACGACTGATCTGACTACTCGATCCCCGACGGAGATAAAAAAAAAACGATTTGATCCCTCACCCGTGGTAGACGTAAGTTATCCCGTGAAGACCACCCATTCACACTAAATAATTTTGTAGGATTACTTTGTAGTCTATGACGTTTGCGGATCAACACTCCACATGCAGCGCTGAGCCAATATGCATCACGGTAAGCGTCATAGAATTCCATAGATGAGACTTCAGAATTACTGTCACCATCTGTCGGTATTCTCATGTATGTGCTTACAAAAAAAAGTTACATTTATAAAAAAAAAAAAAAAAACATTACCGGATTTCGGGACTAGTCATCTTTTATTATATTTCTTTTAAATAAATATATATTTTCTTTAATATTCATAACAAAAATATATTGTATTTATCGCAACTTTTTGTGAAATGTTTTTTCTGTGTTTCATAATCAAATAATTCGATGTCTACATATTTTTTTGTAAGTTTTGTAATTCGATATCAAATATATTTATTTGACACGTATCTAGCAAAAATAAACCATAGCTCAAATATTATTACAGTGTTTTGTTTTACTGAACAATATACATATGAATTATTGAAGTATTGAAAATGGAAGTAAGCTGGTCATGTATTCAGTCGATTTTATAGCAAACGAGGGATAAATTTTATGGAGTGGTGAACAAAAATCGGACGACAAAACGTAGACCGACAACACGTAACATAATCAGACGATATTGCCAAATTTCGAAAAGAAATATTAATGAGGGAGGCGCAAAACAGTGGAAATAGGCATTCATTGAAATAATCCATCGCTAAGCAATACTCTTTATGTAAGTCTGAAATTCATCCTTTTTAATTAAAAATAACCCTATCGCACCACCAAACATAAGACGCAAAGTCATATGCGCCGAAGAAGTGCGTAAGGCAATCAACCAACGTCTCACTGCTTGTATAATCAGATACCCCCAACACCCAGACTGAAATCGCGAAGCATCTTACTGAGATCCACACAACCTCTCACATCCTGCCCTGAAAACGAGAGACTCAAGCTCTGGCAACAAGTCGCATCAGAGTATTTCATTACTCCAAAGGAAGGCCTCCCAAATGGCACGAACCTTGACTGGAGGATCTGAAAATCCCTGGACAGACTAAGAACCGGAGTTGGTAGAACAAAAGACGACCTCGAGCGGTGGGGAATGCTTCGGCGATGAGAGACACTATTGTGCGACTGTGGAGACCTGCAGACCGCATCACACCTAAGATCCTGCTCCATGTGCCCAACAAGCTGCACATCCCTTATGCTGGGCATCACACGATGTTGCCAGATACTGGGCAGAAATAATTTGACGTCGTTGACACGAAGAACAATAGACCCTTTTGCAAAATGTCACGCCTTTTCAAATGAAATTACCCTTTTTGCAAATTGAATTAATCATTTTTAAAAAACTTATTAAAAAACACATGTTATATTTTTGTCAACCAATTTTATACATTATTCTTCTTTAGCCTCGCCATTTTCCATCATCTGGGGTCGGCTTTCCTTGTGCACATTCGCCATGTCTGCCTGTCCTGCGCTGCATTCTCGGTCAAGCCCAGAGTTGTCAAATCCTTCTCTACAGTTGCAGTCCAGGTTGCCTGTGTTCTTCCAGGTGTTCTTCTCAGCCTGGATATGTTGAGGACTTTTTCACCATGTGGTCCTCATCTCTCCTTGTCACATGCCCATACTGAAAGGAACATTTTTATACATTTTTTTTAGTATTTGAAAGATTGAAATCCCACTTAAAATTATGAATTGGAAAATCGAAAATAAACCCATAGCGCGTGTTTCTATCTTGATCCTAAATAAAAAAAAAATCATGTACTTGCATAGTACTAGAATAAGTGTAGTGCAATGTCATAAGTCATATAAACCAGCTGCTTCTCAATATTCTGCCTTCCTTGCAATCAAGAAGTTTTGTAGAAGGCTTTGATAAGGACGCTCTGGACCACGTTATTACACTGAAGCAAGATCTCGCACTAGGAGAAATGCAATAAGAAAACGGGAGACTTGTTTTCTTCTTAGAAGACATAATTACGTTTTCCATAGAGACTTGTAGAGAAGAAGTGTCACACTGAAGTAATTGCTTCTTGTGCAGGGTGAGACAGTGAAGTATCCCTAATTTTGAAAGCTTAAAAGTAAATTAAAAAATAACTAAAAATGTTTGAACAAACCTTTTTTATGGCATCAAAATGATACTCAAACTCTTTTGTATTTTACACATTACATCATAATCAATGTATTTTTTATTTTATTATTATTGCCTTACCCTTAAGGTTATTTTGATTTACGCCCCTCGAAGAAAATACATTTAGACGCCCATTACTTTTAATACTACGTCTCTAAAACATAAATTGTATGACAATATTGAGAACCATAAAGATGTCAAATATAGCTCTAAAATAAATTTCTTCAGTCATTGATCCCCACACTTGCGGGGCAATGCTCATAAACCAGAGACATCAAAACTGTGAACATATCACTAATAATATTATCAAATTACTTAAATCACGTAATAATCACACGGTGGGTATCTCGTTTTAAGCTGATATCAGCATGATATAGCCCTTACCGGCTGATGCCAAAAACCTCGATGTACGATCTTTCATTGTTCTTGTTTGACAGGTATAATTCGCCACTTGCGGCGCCAGTTGTCACCGATCACGGGCGCCCGGTGGCCAGTAAGTTGTGTACGAATTTTCGGCCCTAGTGGAATAACATGCCGGGCCGGCCATAATACGACCTTCTCACGGTCGGCACACAACTGACTGTCTGCGCGCCGTGGTCGGTGACACCCAACGTTGCAAGTCGCGATCTATATAGGTAGTCCTCCTAACGACATTACAAATGACAACACATGCGTGCCGATGAGCGAACGAAAATAAGAGACGAAAGATTGTAAATTAAGGTTTCCGATACCAGTCAGCGAGGGCTGATGTCAGCTTGAAGCTTCCGAGGCTTAGACCATATAGCCTGAAAATTTCAATTGGAAATATATCGTACTGAATTGACCTCCAGAATCACGGAAAGACCTTTAACCACTCTCTTTACAAGTAGCTTTTTACGTGCGTTCAGTAACGCGTCCCTATCTGGATCTCATATATAGAAGGCACAGATTGTTTAATCTTCCTATAACTAATACTAACCTCCCAAAGAATATGCCTCTTGGGAGAGTGATCAGACTGTTCAACCATTTCGCCTCGAATATGATATATTCCACTTGAGAGAAGTCTAGTTTCGACATGAGCTCCACGAATTTATTTATCAAAGTAATTTTGTGGAGTCTTCTGTTTAGCGAGCTTCGCGAATTTTTAATAATTGTTTTTAATAATCATAAATACTTATATTTATAAATTGTTTCTCTTGTATTATGTCTTATTTCAGGATCGTATTAAATAAAATTTGTAATGTTTCTGAAAGAAATAAAATAAATAAAATTTAAAGAAAATTTAAATCTTCAAAAACAGGACGGGACAGGGAGAGTTTTCAACAAGCGAGATCTCCAGAGCAGGAGGCTTGGGATTTGAAGACACAGCACATGTATTAAACTTGATGTGTTAAAAATTACTTTAATAATATTGGATAATTCAAAAGCTTGGACCATAATGTCCTAAAAGGAAGCACAACACAATTGACAATCGACTCAAGAAATAAATATTTTTACTTGATAATATACATGAATCCTGACAACCTCTAAGGCAGGATACTGGGGACTTGAAGAGACGGCAGCTTTATTATCAAAGAATCCATTCAGTCTATAGTTTGGTTCGAGACCCTAGTGGTACTTACCAAATAAATAGACTGTCGGTTACTTATAATAAAGCTTGTGAATAAATCTTGACTGAATCAATAATTTACATACTCTGATTATATACTACTGAGACATCTATCGTTATACGATGGTAACAATGGTATAAATACATCAACATTCGCGTATCTGCTCAGGCAGAGAAGAGCCGTGTGGACTGCGTGGTGTGTAGAATAGAGCAATGGTTGCAAGGCTCGTGGTTCAAACCCCGCGTCTGCCGATATTTTTTCTAAATGAATTGATGCGTGTAAAATTTTATGTATAATTGTATGTGTGTATTTAATTACTTATTATCAAGGATTTGTTAATCCGTTTTTATTATTAGCTGCACCCGATGCTTCGACCATTTGGTTCTAATGTGCGGCTTAAGCGTGTCGTAATAATATATGTAAAGGGTCCGCCAAATAACTTTTTTTTTTGAAAATGGGGCGCAAAACATCGAGTGTAGCTTCGGCTGTGTGGCACGTAGCGCCGTCCTGTTGAAACCAAATGTTGCCAATATCTTCCTCTTCAATTTTTGTGAACAAAAATGGCCCGATAACGATCGCCATTGACTGTAACGGCCACTCCTTGCTCATTTTCGAAGAAAAATGGCCTGATTTTCAAAGTAATGTCGCAATATTTTCCAGCGTTGTTTAAGCGTATACACAACCATATTCGTGTAGCGGAAGGATAGAACTAATTATCTGTCAAATCAGACATGAGCTAAGTGTTAACATTCACTAAATAAACACTAGTTGAAAAAAAAACGTTAAATGGCGGAACCTTTATATATTGGGAACCCTCAACTTGGAATTCATTTCAAGTGAAATGAGTAATAAATATCGAAGACTTCAAAAGGGTTCTCTGGCCTTTGAAAAAAATAAATATACAAAAGGGAAAATTCGACACTCATTATTGGGAGTGACTGCCGAAATAAAAGAAAAAAAAACACCTGTATTAAAAAAAAACTCGTGACAAGCAAGGTGAGATTATTATCGAGCTGGAAGTGTGGCTGAGTGGTTAAGCATCCGACTGACATGCGACTAATCTCGGGTTCGATTCACATACATGTATGCCGTTCGTGTATGACTTTGAGGTAAAGTTATTGCTTACCATAACATAGGCGGACCTGGAAATCCCTGAACTGATTAAGAACCGAAGTTGGTAGAACAAATGACAACCTCGAGTGGTGGGGAGTTCTTCGACAAGGAGAGACACTATTGTGCGACTGTGGAGACCTGCACACTGCCTCACATCTGAGATCCTGCTCCATGTGCCCAACAAGCTGCACACCTCAAGACAGGCAACACACAGGCTATCGATGTTGCCAGATACTGGGCAGAAATAATTTGACGTCGCTGACGCGAAGAAGAATAAGACATAGGTCTCCGAAAAAGATTAAAAATATTTTTGATCGATTTCTATGCTTTATAAATACCCGCGGTTGGTGTGAATTTGATCCCTTACTCGTAAAATAATAGTCATTGATATAGCCCTTTCAGGCTGGTGCTGAAAAGCCTCGAAATACGATGTTTTGTCTCTTATTTTGTTCGCTCGAATAATTAATTAATTTTGAGACACAGCGCTGGGTGCGCCATTCAGTTTGTCCTGTCATTGAGAGCACCATAGTTCGCCAAGTGGCCTCTTGGGGTGTTCGGCGCAACGACCGTCATTACCACCGAGTCACTTTTCTGCCCGGGCACCGTCAGGTGTTCATTCATTTGTCAGTCATGTTTTTTTTTATGTAAGCACATACAGGAGAATACCGACAGACAGTGATAGTAATTCTGAAGTTTCATCTGTGGAATTCCATGACGCTTACCATTGTGTATATGGCTAAACGCTGCATATGGAGTGTTGATCCGCCAACGTCATAGACTACATCCCGAGATTCACGCATCACCCTTTATTATTACAGGAATTTACTATGAATAGGTGGTCTTCACGTAACGACTTTCGTCTACCACTATTTTTAATTAATAGGCTCTGACTGGCGTTTTACGGGTGATGGATCAAATTCTCACCAACCGGGGGTATTTTAGAGCTCATAAATCGATTAAAAATCCTTTTTTATTTTAATCTCCATCGGGGATCGAACCCACGACATTTGGCTTGCAAAGCAAACGATTTGACCATTGAGCTATGACCGCCAGCGTATGTATTTAAAAACTAACGCAAATGTGCTTCTCGACAAGTTTTTTGATTTGTGATTTGCTCCTCATCTATTCGCCGCGCGTTCCGATGGCGATCCCGTTGACATGGAGTCGCCATTGATAAACGGGGGAATTTATCATAATTCATTACATAATTAACGTTGGCGATAGGTGAACTTCGTCAGATTCGATAACCCATTCATAGTGATTCTACGTAATGATGGATGATGCGTGAATGTCGAGCCGTTGTCTATGGCGTTGGCGGATCAACACTCCACATGCATTAAAAATATAGTCAGTTAAAAACTGAGCCGGAGAAGGCCTTTTCCATACAATCCTGGCTCAATTGAACGTGTTATTACCGCATCACAATGGAGGACAATGGAATCTCTTTGACGATGCGCTCATTCAGCATATGATCAGTAAGCGACTGTTAAGTAAAATTGTCTCACTGCCTGTATAATTCGATACCCCTAACACCAAGACTGAAGTCGCGAAGCAGTTTTCTTAGATCCACACAACCTCTTAAATCCAGCCCTGAAACTAAGAGACTCTAGCTCTGGCAGCATATCGCATCAAAAGATTTCTTTACCCCAAAGGAAAGCCTTTCGACTGGCAAGAACCTTGACAGGTGGTCCTGTAAGTCCCTGAAAATATTAATAACTTTTTTTTATGTAAACGCATGCAGAAGAGAATACCCGGTCAAGACAAGTGCACTCTATGACGCTCAGCCAGAGAGGCTGGACGCTGCATGCGGGAAACGTGTGATGTGTTCGTGTTTGTGTGTGGGTTGGGGAGATTGCAATTGTATATTTATATATTTCTTGAAAAGATCCAGATTGTAGGAAGGAGGAAAAACAGACGCTGGAAGAGCATTCCATAGCTTACCGGTGGCATTAAGGAAGGAGCTTTGGAAGCTGCCAGTTCTTGGTCGACATATATTAACCGTTTATGGATGTGTGGCAAGTGTGAGACGAGTTTTTCGGCTGTGAGTGGGTGCAGAAGAAATTAGTTCTTTAAGTTCCGAAGAGCAGTGACCGTGGTAATAACGGTAGAAAATACTAAGAGAACCAATCTTACGCCTGTTTTCCATTGATTGCAGGTTAGACGTACGAGTGTCATTGCTTATCAAACGAATTGCTCTTCTTTGAACTGAGTCAATTAAGTTTAGAAGGTATTTTGGGGCTCCAATCCAAAGGTGACTCCCGTATTCAAGGATAGGTCGGATTTGTCCTTTATATAGAAGAAGAAGTGCTCATCGTTGAAATACCGACGTGATCTATGTAATACATCTAGTTTTGTGGAAGCGAACTGGCGTTATACTTATTTGACTCGTAATATTTGACATTATTCGAGATTGGAGTAATAGAACAAAGGACAAGCTGTATGGAATTCTACAGCAAGGAAAATCACTGCTGTGCGACTGTGGAGACCTGCAGACCACCTCACACCTAAGATTCTGCCACATGTACCCAACTATAATAGATGCACATTCCAGTAGCTGGTGGAAACAATTTTATGTCACTGACACGGTGAAGAAGAAAAATAACTCTTCAGTAAGAGACCCTACTGAATAATTGTGGTCACTGCAAAAAAGGACTAAAAATTAATAACCCGACATACGGCTATAAAAGAAATGTTCGCTTATTTTCACTTAAAACATTCTATATGCTTCAAATTTTCGCATACCCTTTTGGCTTTAAAACACTGCGCTCAAAAGGTTAATAGGTTGTTTTGTGTGTGCGGTAAAATCAATTCATGGTTTTATTTTAAATAAAAGTACTTCATACTGGCCAAACCATGTATGAACTACTGAGGTAAGACATACAGTAGCTGACTAATTTTTTTCATATACATTTATATAGTATTTGCTTATTTCTAATGCGAGGCCTTCTCGAAATAAGTCGACAGGCGCATACAACTGGGATGGGCAGCATTTGGAAAACTAAAGTACATTTTTAATGCGAAAATTCCGCAATATCTTAAAACTAAGGCGTTTAACCAATGCATCCTCCCTGTATTAACTTATGGCATAGAGACGTGGAATCTGACAGCAAGTCTTACCCATAAAATAAAGGTCACCCAGCGTGCTATGGAGAGATCCATGCTCGGAGTGTCGCTAAAAGATAGAATCCGAAACGAGGAAATACGCAGAAGAACTCAAGTAGTGGATGCTACCCAACGAATAGGCAAGCTCAAGCGGCAATGGGCAGGACATATCTGTCGAAGAGACGACGGTCGATGGGGAAGAAAAGTATTGGAATGGCGCTCAAGAACTGGCAAACGAAGCATTGGCCGACCTCCTACAAGATGGACTGACGATATAAGAAGAATAGCGGGAGTGAGCTGGATGCGGAAGGCGGAGGATCGAAGAGGATGGAGACTCATGTGGGAAGACTGCGTTCAACAGTGGATGGACACAGGCTGATGATGATGATGATGATGAATGCGAGTGTTATCCGTAATATAAGATTCCCATGGCGCTACAGTCTTAAAAAGCGCTGTTATGGTGGATTTCGCGATTCTGTAGTGTACCTTGGTTCCCGCACTCCAAACCCCTTCCTTAGCGGGCTGCCTGCGGAGCTCAGTCTTGGCTTGGCAGCCGTACATAATGGTTTTCCCCCTCGCTTCGCCTGCCAGGTGTGAGCTGCGCTCGTTGATCCATTTGAACAATACGAATCAATACTACAAATACGTATTTATTTTTCAACTCAGTATGCGGAAGCAATTTGTGAATGGGCCAGCGCTGCGTATAAAATAGAACAAAAGTTGCATTTCGAATCTCAGCGTCTGCCGTTTTTTTTCCTCCAATATTGATAATGTAAATGTCATCAAAGATAATATTTGCTTTAAACTTGTTTGTGTGTATATTTTTTTAAATTTATGTTTGTATGTATGTTATTATCACTTTGATATAGCCCTTGCAGGTGCTGAAATGTCTCTTTATACGATCTTTCGTCTCTTATTTTTGTGCGCACGTCGGACAAGCATATATAAAAATATTAGTTACTTATAAAATGGCGCTTTCGTCTTTATTTTTTTCGTTTCTTTTGACCTATCACGTAGCCGCTATCTGTCATGTGACAGCAGATATTTCGTCAAATCACGTGTCCCGATAACGAACCCAGTGATATGAAGTCGCCTTTTAATATACGAAAGATGTTCCGAAACCGAGATCGCGGTCCCGAAATTACAGCGTCAGCTAAATGGTGACGCCGGAATACCAGGGTACCGGCACTGAGGATAAGTCCAAATACCAGAGTTGAATTGGTACTAATTTATTTGATAACAAACCCTTTTTTATATTTTAGTGTACAACATGAGTAAAAGTTCTGTTTATTTTAACATTTAAATTAATAAAATGGTTTTCACACACCGCAAATTCCTAGATACCTGTTGTTTTGGACCATGATCCTTTCAATTTACATAGAGTGGCAGAATATTGTGACGGTCAATGCCCTGTGTTGTACCCGTACTGTGTGAATCGACAAATTCGAGCTAAGATAGAGAATTTGATTATAATTTCACAATTAATACTTAAAAGACTTTTGGATGTTGTATACAAAATGATTATTTATTTATTACACAGAACCGAAGTTCCAAGGTGCAAAATAATGAGAAACAGAGCATACATAAATATAAAATGCATGCAAAAGATAATAAAAGATAAAAATAACATAAAATAAGAAGAAGATGACACGTTTCAAAGTTCATAGAGATCTACGAGAACAATACCATCGACAAAAGAGGAAAAGGATGTAAAAAAAGGATCGAAGTGTGCTGGTAGGCCACTTAGGAGCGCCATTGTCGTTGTACCAAATTGAGTGCTTGAAGCTCCACAAGCATCGACTGGTATCAAAAACAATGGATGGCTACGAGCACGGGTGTACTTATCTGTTATGTTCCTATATCAGCTTGATATAACTTCTTTAGGCGGATGCCATTAAGCCTCGAAAAACGATCTTTTGTCTCTTATTTGTTCGCTTGCCTGACATGCACATCTAATGTTAATTGTAATAATGAATATTAATTGTTTAATGTTAAGCGGTGTTTGCATACGCCAAAAATATTTGTTACCACAATAGGCCCATTTATTGTTGGTACCACTGCCACCTTGAATTCGCTTTTTGGGCAGCTACAGTTGGCACCGCCGAGATGTCAGAACGCGCGGGCAGTTGTAAGTTGAAGTTTGACTCGCGGCCGTCATAGTGCGCGCGCCTTGGGCGTTCGCTATGGCGGGCGACGTTTGTGACAAATAAACGCGTAATATGTGAAACAGAAACAAGTGTTTGTATTGTGAACCTGATCCTGCATCCTTCATCAAGTAAATCGATGTCCTAAATAAGAGAGGGGGATATCAGTTCAAATAACATTTTGAACAGAATATGTTATTTAAATATAAAAAAGAGCTTTAATAATAGTAATAATTTCACGATTGTGCAGTTGTCCCTAGATGGGATTTAAGCCGAAAGCTCATTCCAAAGCTGTCTTGCTTGGGAATGAAGCTTTTATCATTGGAACAAGCGAGAGTTGTCACTGTGCCAGCTGACAATGCGCCAAACGAGGAAGAAGAAGCGACATCCGTTTTCATGGTACCATCAACACTTAACCCAATTTGTACTAACCCAGACTTACACGGCGGAAGTGAGTCCAACAAACATTGTAGAAACGCACAAAAAAAGTTATGGGAACGTTTTTCATTAATATTTATATCATGTGAAATTTTAAATTGTATTTTGGCAAACTTCAGTTTTAACTTTAAAACGTTTAAAGGTTAAAAATTATATAAATTAATAATCTTCTTCTTCTTCGTGTCAGCGACGTTAAATTATTTCTGCTCAGTTCCTGGCAACATCGATAGCCTGTGTGTATCCTAGCATTAAGTTTTGAGGTGCGCAGCTTGTTGGGCACATGGGGAAGGATCTTAGGTGTGAGGTGGTCTGCAGTTCTCCACAGTCACACAATAGTGGCTCTCCTTGCCGAAGAATTCCCCACCGCTCGAGGTTGTCTTTTGTTCTACCAACTCGGGTTTTTAATATGTTCAGGAATCCTCTGGTGCGACTTGTCGCCAGAGTCTCTCATTTTCAGGGCCGGATGTGAGAGGTTGTGTGGATCTCAGAAAGCTGCTTCGCGGCTTCAGTCTGGGTGTTGGGGGTATCTGATTATACAAGCAGTGGGACGGTTGGTTGATTGCCTTACGCATTTCTTCGGCGCATATGACTTTGCGTGTTATGTTTGGTGGTGCGATACCAGCCAAGAGGTAAAGTTTTGAAATGTGTGTTGGTTTGAGGCAGCCTGTGACGACTCTGCGCGCATCATTCATGGCTGTATCCACTTCATTACAAATTTATAATGATGCCAAAATTATATAAAAGTTACCTGCATATTATCAAACAGCGTCTTAAAATTACTCATAGTTTGCTCCTTGAACGCGAATTTCCAGCTGTCTCGCCATTTTTTTTATGCAAGCACATACAGGAGAATACAGACAGATTTTGACAGAAATGCTCGTAGTCTCATATGTTGACACTTTGTCGCTTACCATGTTAAATATGGTTAGGCGCTGCATGTGGAGTGTTGAGCCGCCAACTTCATGGACAACTTCATACAGCCCGACATTTATGCATAATTCAATTATTACAGGAGTTTACTATGAATGGGTGGTCTTCACGGGACGATTTTCGTTAACAACCAATTTTGATTAATAGGCTATGACTTGTATTTTACGGGTGAGGGGTCAAATTCATACCAACCGGGGTTATTTGAGAAGTTTATTATTAGCTTTTCATATACTTGATACGATTATCTAATCTTTACACAAACATATGTTATCTATTAAACAATTATATAAAAAATGAAACGAAACTGCATTTTTTACTTTTATATTACTTTAAAATATCTTCCCAGAAAGTTTCTTACAAGTATCGATTGTTAAACATGTTTCCAAATCTTTATTGGTCCATTTAGTTTATATTTATAAATATATATATTTTGTAAACAGATACGGGAGAATACTAGATGGTGATAGTAGTTCTGAAGTCTCATTTGAGGTATTCTATGACGCTTACCATGATGCATTTGGCTAAGCGCTGCATGTGGAGTGTTGATCCACCAACATGATAGACCACAGTCCAAGATTCACGTATCATCCTTATTATTACAGGAATTTACTATGAATGGGCGGTCTTCACGGGACAACTTTCGTTTACCACCAATTTTTATTAATATGCTATTACTGGCATTTTACGGGTGACAGATCAAATTTACACCAACCAGAGTATTTCAGAGCTCATAAATCGATTGAAAATCCTTTATTTTTAATCTCCATCGGGGATCGAACCTATGACCTTTGGCTTGCAAAGCAAACGCTTTGAAAATTGAGCTATACCCGCCAGCAAAGTGTGTGTAGAAAACTTAAGAAAAGATATATATTTTAGCCAGCACGTGCACAGTTATTGAAAAAATTCATCGAGTACTCTGCGTATTTCGAAATTCAAAATTGCTAGGAAAACGGAAATTCGCCAGTAAATTTTGCTTTCAATGCAGAACGTATTGAAATTGTTATTTTTCATTCAAAAATAAAATTTTCTGAATGCGTTAGCTTTCACTTTGTATAGACTCGAGCTCCGGTCTGTCCAGTTAAGTCCACGTCGGAATAGTAACGAGGAGAGCGTATTCAATGCACTTTCAAAAGCTTTTCACCACTTCCATCACTATCAACTGAAGTGCACCAGATGGTACTCCAACGTTCGAACACTATAACATCCCCCGACTTTAAAAAGAGCGACAAGTCGCGGGTTCGTCACGTGGCCACGTGAACGAAGGATGCAGGAGCAGATTACCAAGTAAAAATGGACTTGTTTTTGAAGCACAATTCGCATTTGTTGTTATTAAAAACATGATTTCCCCGTCCGACGTTTATATGGCGTTGGTCGAACCGGGACTTACTGGCGACTGCCGGAACATACTGACATGCAGCGCCGCCAAGATAATCACGGCAAAAAAACAAATTTAAGATTACAATCGAACCACTATGAAATGGAGTAACTGTCATAACAAATAAAATTGCGTATGCAAACGCCTTGTATTTTTATATATAATTAAAACTAACATTATTAGATGTGCATGTCAGGCGAGCGTGACCGAATGATCATTCCAAAAGCGCTTTTTTGCCTCTCTGAGTAAAAAGGTGGGTCTTGAGTCTGCGCTTCTGAAGGATGCCTCCGCTTTAAGCTCTCTTATGTATTCCGGTAGCGAGTTCCAGGCCATTGGTGCCACGTAGCTGAAAGCCCGATTGCCAAACACCGTGCTAGGACTACCTCTCGTCAGCTGCAGGGTGCTTCTATTCGCTCTAGCCGATCTGAGTGTCACTCCACGCGCGCTTATTTCTGAAGGCTTGATAAGTTCAGTCAAACAGCCCGGTGCAGTTCCGTTGAGTGCCTTGTAAGCCAGGAGGCATAATTTGTACTGGATTCGAGCCGAAACTCTCAACTATTAAAATACATTAACAGCAATATCAGCATTTTCATTAATTAGTTAAAATGTTCGTCTATTTCAGTGATTCGTGGAACGACCAAAAATAAATTATAAACTATTTGCAGAACATACAAAATGTTTTAGTCCAAAATTAATATGATTTTACGTGAACGTAAAAATAAATGTTTCCAGTTATAAATATAACATTTTATTTATGTTTATTTCCTTGGTATTATATTATTCTGAAATTAAAACCCACACATATAATTATTTAAATATCTTATTACTTCCATGCAATACTTTTCTGACGTATTGTAATTGGAAAATATACGAAAGTAATTGCTTATTTTCTATTCATAAGAAAAAAGAGTGGGCTTTAAGAGAAAATTTTAAATGAATTACTAGAAGATATTTATTTTATATATATTTGTACCGACATCAGCATGATGTAGTCCTTGCTCACTGTTACCGAAAACCTCGATATACAATATTTCATCTCTTATTTGCGTTCGCTCACTGGACTCGCATGTGTTGTCATTTTGTAATGCCATTAAGAGGACTAGTTATATAGACCACCACTTTCGGCGCTGCGTGTCACCAACCACGGCGCCCGGTGCCCAGTAGTTGTGTGCCGATCAGGACGAGTTCGTATTATGGTCGGCTCGGCATGTTATTCCACCAGGGCTTCTGAAAAAGTCTGTGATGTTCGTCTGCTCCTCACCGTGCCACCATGCAATTCAATAACTTACTTAGAGGGAGCATGTGAAGACAAATGATCGTATCTTGAGGCTTTTTGGCACCAGTGCAAGAGCTATATCAAATTATTGCAGCACTTGAAACTCTATTTCAATGGACTGTACCCGTCTCACACTCTCATCATACCGGAGGACAGTTAAGTCTCCTTAATGACACTCTCATTCAGATTATGATCAGTAAGCAACTGATTAGTCCAGTCGGAGTCCCCTCTGAACAATTGTGGCCAGAGCACAGAAGTACTAAAAGAAAGAACCCGTGAAAGAGATTACAGTCGCATTCATGGGTTGTAGAGAGATGGAGATGGAAGATAGATTCTCTCACCGAAAATACGAGAATGTGTGGAAATTTTTTTAGTGGCCATTCCACTCCGCTTTAACGATAAATAATTCAAAAATTTGATTAATTATTATAATATATTGCAGTGTATTGCAATATATCTAGTTTGTATTCTCGAATAGAATAGATATAAGATAAATAAAAGATTTTCAGAAAATCCTGAAAATGAATTTTACGCAGACTCTTAACAAAGAATCGTAAAAATAAAAATCGCCGAGGAGCAAATATTTCAGAGAAAATATTCTAATTCCAACTTCGATACTTCTTGGCATTATTCTAAATTTACCGCATCGGTTATTCTTGAACAGTGAAGGCGAACAGTTAGTTTATGAACCACGTAGCTCGGCGACCTGAAGTTACACCTAAAACAGTGAAGTTAAATATTGATTAAATATACATATACTATACATAAAATTCTTTTTTCAACGCGTCAATCCAAGCACAAAAATAACGGCAGAAGCGGGATGCGAACCGCGGACCTTGGAAACCAACTATGCCCAGGTATTCATACCGCTCAGCCGACAGATAACAATGACATGAATACTAGTTTCAACGTGAGTCGGTCCGGTCATAGCAATAGCCGAGTCGGCTGAGCGGTATGAATACCTGGGCATAGTTGGTTTCCAAGGTCCGCGGTTCGCATCCCGCTTCTGCCGTTATTTTTGTGCTTGGATTGACGCGTTGAAAAAAGAATTTTATGAATAATATATGTATATTTAATTTATAATAATATTGTAATTTAGTCAATGATCTATAAAAGTAGATTAGAATATTGAAATAATAAAATAATATTCTAATAAAAATTTAAAAATCTATTAAATATTGAGTTGATTTTGTATATAAAGCAAGTCACGCTTCCAAAAAAAAAACAGATTTGCTTTGTTCTCGTATTTCACTGATCAACAAATTATTTTTCAACATATTATAAAAAATCCACCATTAACTTTAATATGGTAGCCACCTCTGTTATTATTATTTTATTAGTATATGTATTTAGCGGTCTTTTATGACCTAATGATCATTCCAAAAGCGCTTCTTTGCCTCTCTGAGTAAAAAGGTGAGTCTTGAGTCTGCTTCTGAAGGATGCCTCCGCTTTACGCTCTCTTATGCTTTCCGGTAGCGATTTCCAGGCCATTGGTGCCGCGTAGCTGAAAGCCCGATTGCCAAAGACCGTGCTAGGACTACCCCCCGTCAGCTGCAGGGTGTTTCTATTTGCTCTAGCTGATCTGAGTGTCTCTCCACGTGCACTTATTTCTGAAGGCTTGATAAGTTCTGTCAAATAGCCCGGTGCAGTTCCGTTGAGTGCCTTGTGGTTGGTTACTTTTGGGTTGCACCTCTAATTATCTTTTATTATAATAAATCATGGCACACTTCGCTGGCAGATATAGCTTAGTGGAAAAACGCTTCGCTCATAAAATTTATGAAAGTTGGTTCGATCCCAAACGGGGATAAAAACAAAAAATGTTTTCTCTCGATATATACCCCCGATATATAGTCGCTGTGAGTTTGATCCGTCACCCGTAAATGTCAGTCATAGCCTATAAATTAAAATTGGTAGTAGACGAAAGTCGTCCCGTGAATACCATCCATTCACATTGAATTCCTCTAATAAATTAATGAAGCACGAATAAAAAATTTACAACAAGAGCAGTATGCATCGTAAATAATTGTACACTGACGACTAACCTTCAATCCTCGTAACACTGATAAATGGTTAATATATTATAAATATTTTTTACATGGATCACGTAAGATAAGTTCTCTGTATAGGAGACTGCAGTTTCGACTAACTCGTAGCCTTTCTCAATCCATCATTTTTTAAGAGATTACTGAGGCTCAACCAAACTCATCTTGTTAAATTTATTACACATAATCTTAGGTTCGGCATAACTGATATTAAAGATATTGGAAAGTGTACTTTCCGAAGGTGAAGGAAGCAGAAATTTCCTTCCAATTTTAGATTTCCTGAAATAGAACCACCGAGTGGATGGTGCTCGTATCGGTTCATCAGTTTTCAACTATTTCGAAATATACTCTAAATATATTTTCAGGAACTCTTGATCCTGTAAAATTTAATAATAATATGATTGATTTCGATGAATTTCCAATCGCTTATTTATTTATTGCTTTGCTTAAATTCCTCTTATATAAATGTCAAGCGTAATTAAAAAAACTATATTATTCTCGTAGCTTAACGTTTTCTAGTACTTTAACATAGACTATTCGATTAAACGGAAAGTAAAACGCAGTGATTTTATAGCTTAAGTGTGATTTTTGAAATGAAAAAAAAACACTGTAGCATTTTGTTGGAAAAAATAAATAATAATCTTTTCCAAAAAAATCTAAAAAGTTACGATTTTTAATAACTAAAGTTCAAGGTAGAATTTTGTGTCATGTATTTTGAACATAAAACATTTACCACTTGAAATTGAACCAAACTATGTAAAATATTATATTACGAACTAGACAAAGTATATGAACATATGCCAAGGAGACGTCAACGTCATAAAATAACTGAAGTGGACTCTGGATGACGTAAAAGAGACATCAAGACACCGTAGATAAAATGAACGTAACAGAAGGTTTCACAACATCTAGGTCAGCCAATCACAATCATAACATAAAGAGTTGCTGAGTGGTCAAAGCATTGTACTACCATGCAATCAGTACCGGTTCAAATATCCAAGAATCTAATTTTTGACTTAACATGTGTTAGCCCTATATTTATATAAACACTGATACAACTTGCGCAATGTCTTAAAAGCAAGGCATTTAACCAATGCATCCTCCCTGTATTAATTTATGGTGCAGAGACGTGGAATCTGACAGCAAGTCTTACCCATAAAATAAAGGTCACCCAGCGTGCTATGGAGAGATCCATGCTCGGAGTGTCGCTAAAATATAGAATCCGAAACGAGGAAATACGCAGAAGAACTCAAGTAGTGGATGCTACCCAACGAATGGGCACACTCAAGTGGCAATGGATAGGACATATCTGTCGAAGAGACGATGGTTGATGGGGATGAAAAGTATTGGAATGGCGCCCAAGAACTGGTAAACGAAGCATTGGCCGACCCCCTACAAGATGGACTGACGGTATAAGAAGAATAGCGGGAGTGACCTGGATGCGGAAGGCGGAGGATCGAAGAGGATGGAGACTCATGCGGGAGGCCTACGTTCAACAGTGGACGGACAAAGGCTGATGATGATGATACAAACACAATATCAGCTTAATATAGCTCTTTTGGGGTGGTGTCGAAAAGCCTCGATGTGCGATCTTTCGTCATTTATTTTTGTTCACTCGTCTGACGCGCACAAAAATGTAAGTCTATGTTTAAAAAATTAACTAGTCATAAGACATGGCGCTTGCAGGTGCCATTTTGTTTTTTTTTTGACAGATCTCTACCAGCACGTGAGCGCAATTAGCACTCTGTGATGGTTAGCCAATACAATTGGACGCTGAATGCTGAAAATATTTGTTGTGTTTTCGCGCAGATTTGAATCATTGAAATTTAAATTTATGTGTTACTAGAATATTTTTTTATTGTATGGTGGAAGAAATACAAATACTGGAATAATAATCCAGATCTTACCAGTATTTGAGACAGCGTAAAAAACTGATTCTAAATCAACTAATAACAACTATTGTAAGATGTTCCCTTAATATAAGCTCACTGTTCCGGAACCGAGGTCGCTGTCCCGAAATGACGGCATCAGCTTAAATGGTCATGCCGGAATACCAAAGTTCCGGCACTGAGGATAAATCCAAAGACCGGAGTTGAGTTGATGCTGATTTATTTGATAAGATAGCCCTTTTTATACTTTAGTCTACAGCAAGAGTAAGCATTTATAAAAGTAATATTAATACATTGAATGTCATACACCACACATTCTTCGATACCGTTTTTTTACCTTGATCCCTTCAATCCACATAGAGTAGCAGATTATTGAGACGGTCAATGCTCTGTATCGATGCGTAAACATTATTTATTGATATTAATATTAATACATTTTCGTACACCGCAAATTCCTCGATAGTTGATGTTTGGGACCTCGATACCCTCAATTTACATAGAGTGGCGAAATGCCCTGTGTCGTACCCGACTGTATGAATCGAAGATACAGAGTTTGATTATAACAATTACTATAAAGACTTTAGGATGCTTAATACAACACAGTTCATCGTCATCATCAGCCTGTGTCCGTCCACTGTTGAACGTAGGCCTCCCGCATGAGTCTCCATCCTCTTCGATCCTCCGCCTTCCGCATCCAGGTCACTCCCGCTATTCTTCTTATATCGTCAGTCCATCTTGTAGGGGGTCGGCCAATGCTTCGTTTGCCAGTTCTTGGACGCCACTTCAATACTTTTCTTTCGCATCGACCGTCGTCTCTTCGACAGATATATCCTGCCCATTGCCACTTGAGTGTGCCTATTAATTGGGTAGCCTCCACTACTTGAGTTCTTCTGCGTATTTCCTCGTTTCGGATTCTATCTTTTAGCTACACTCCGAGCATGGATCTCTCCATAGCACGCTGGGTGACCTTTATTTTATGGGTAAGACTTGCTGTCAGATTCCACGTCTCTACGTCATAAGTTAATACAGGAAGGACAACACAGTTATATTCAAAATAACGTTCTGAACGCTCATACATATTATTAATTTTATATAATATTTAATCTTTCACGTTCGAAAACCTCTGAATTTCAAATAATTTTCACTTTTTATTTCGGTTCTATTGGGCATATAAAAAACTAAGTTTATTACGAATTCAGATTCAGCTATAAGATAAAAAAAAACGTATCGACTTAAACCTCAATAAAGTACAGGTAAAATATATATATATAATTCATGCTGAAATATCACGCATTCGACGTGATGTAACTAATGTGCTCTGGAAGAGGCTGAGTATGAAGATCGGAGGAGTGAGAGGAGAGAAGATTCGTAGGAAAGAAAAATTAAAATTGGACGATTTTTATACTGACTTTGCCGGCGGGTATAGCGCAATGGTCAAAGCGTTTGCTTTGCAAGCCAAGGGTCGTGGGTTCGATCTTCAACGGAGATTAAAAAAAAAAGATTTTTAATCGATTTCTGGGCTCTAAAATATCCCCGGTTGGTGTGAATATGATCCCTCACCCGTAAAATGCCAGTTTATTAAAATTGGTGCTGAAGACCACCCATTCATAGTAAATTCCTGTAATAATGAGGATGATGCGTGAATCTCGGGCTGTAGTGTATGACGTTGACGGATCAACACTCCACATGCAGTGTTTAGCCATATACACCATGGTAAGCGTCATAGAATTCCACAGATGAGACTTCAGAATTACTATCACCATCTGTCGGTATTCTCCTGTATGTGTTTACATTAAAAAAAACATAAAAAACTAATTATAAAAATGAATCATCATCATCAGCCTTAATCCGTCCACTGTTGAACGTAAGCCTCCCGAACGATTCTAGATCGTCTTCAATCCTCTGCCTTCCGCATCCAGGTCACTCCCGATATTCTTCTTATATCGTTAGTTCATGTTGCAAGGGGTCGACAAATGCTTCGTTTGCCAGTTCTTGGGTGCCACTTAACACAATACATTTGTTCCCCATCGCCCGTCGTATATTCGACAGATATGTCATGCCTATTGCTACTTGAGTGTGCCTATTCGTTGGGTAGCAACCACTACTTGAGTTCTTCTGCGTATTATCTCGTTTCTCATTTTATCTGTTAGCCACACTCCTAGCATGGATCTCTCCATAGCACGTTGAGTGACCTTTATTTTATGTGTGACTTGCTGTTAGATTCCACATTTCTGCGGCATAAGTTAATACAGGGAGAATGCATTGGTTAAATGCCTTAGTTTAAGACATTGCGGAATTTTCGCTTTTAAAATGTACTTAAGTTTTCCAAATTCCGCCCGTCCCAATTGTATATGCCTGTCGATTTATTTTGAGAAGTTACTTTATCCTAGTTGTATTACTTGACTTTTCCCAGATGGAAAAGTCGTTGAAAACCTCTATTTGTGATCCTCCAATGGAAATAGGGCCAAAAGTATGGAAAATATGACTTTTCTATATGGCTTTAGTTTTATTTATGTTCATTGCATTGGTCAAATGCATTTTTTTAAGACATTGCGGAATTTTTGCTTTAAAAATGTACTTTACTTTACTTTATTTTTGGCAAGCCGCCTGGCAAGCGTGGCATTTTAAACAAACTACCCCACATAAAAATTCAATAATTTACGTTAAATATGCTTGACTTTTATGATTCCTGAAATATTAGCCACTGACCTGAAAAGTACTGAAATTCACAGATGCTTTTAAATAAAAAATAATGAATGTTGAATTTAATTTGAAAGGTGTTTTGATTTGTTAATTAGTACGATTGATTTATTTCAAAAATCAAAGTAATTAGCTCGGCCAATTAATTGATTTTATTTGCTTTCAAAAAATGTTTGTTTCCAATAGATTTTTTTCGTATTATATTGAAATTTTTTTTTGCGGAAGTCTTCAAAGATTTCTACCAAAAAATAATATCTCAGCGAGGGTTCAAACACACTCAACGTTACACACTCCGTAATGAGAGCTCCATAAGCATTCTAGAAGTATCAATTATAGAGATGAATTACTACTTCCAATCGATCAGATGCTTGCGTCTTTAAAACTAGATAGCTTGTTCAAAACGCTTATATTTTCGCCTGATATTCTACACGTCAGGCACCTTTGGATTTATATCCATTATAACTGTGAAGTGTAAAGCTGAATCTTTTTCGCGTCGCTGGAATTGTCATCATCGTCCTTTTTTTTTATTTATGTAAACACATACAGAAGAATACCGACAGATGGTGATAGTAATTCTGAAGTCTCATCTGTGGAATTCTATGACGCTTACCATGGTGTATATAGCTAAACGCTGCATGTGGAGCGTTGATCCGCCAACGTCATATACTACAGCCCGAGATTCACGCATCATCCTTTATTATTACAGGAATTTACTATGAATGGGTGGTCTTCACGGGACGACTTTCGTCTACCACCAATTTTAATTAATAGGCTATGACTGACATTTTACGGGTGATGGATCAAATTCACGCCAACTGGGGTATTTTAGAGCTCAGAAATCGATTAAGAATCCTTTTTTTTGTTTAATCTCCGTCGAGGATCGAACCCACGACCTTTGGCTTGCAAAGCAAACGCTTTTCCATTTAGCTATGACCTCCATCATAGCGTGGTCAAGGGATGAGAAGCAGAAGAGTAACACAACAAGTTTGACGGCAGGTATAGCTCAATGGTCAAAGCGTTTGCTTTGAAAGCCAAAAATCGTGGGTTCTATCCCGGACGGAGATTAAAAAAATAAAAGGAATCGTAATCGATTTCTGAGCTCTTAAATAACACCCGGTTGGTGTTAATTTGACCCCTCACCCGTAAAATACCAGTCATAGCCTATCTATCAAAATCGGTGATAGACAAAAGTCGTCCCGTGAAGACGACACATTCATAGTAAATTCCTGTTATAATAAAGGATGATTAGACGTTGGCGGATCAACACTTCACATGCAGCGTTTTGTCATATGCACCAAGCGTCATAGAATTGCACATATGATACTCCAGAATTACTTTATCTGTCGGTATTCTTCTGTAAGTGCTTACATAAAAAAAATGACGGCTTCTTTTTGAACAGAGCTTAAAGCTTCGTGAATGGGCAATCGGCGAATGACGTCATTGGCAGATGACGCTCAGCGGCGTCATTGTGACGTCAGAGTGAAGTGTTTGACAAGGGCGGCACCGTCAAAGAGGCGCCAATTAATGTCAACACTTCAACTGCAGCTGAAAGTCCGGCCCTGGCGATCAATAACTCGTTTTCAGATTTTTCAGGGTTTTTTTTCAGTGCGCTATGCTCAGACGAAATTCTTCTAAGAACGATTTTCAATTTGTTTAATGGTGCTTTTGACAAATGATAATAGAACATCTTAGCACGGATCTCGTTTGATCACTGAAGACAAAAAACATCATCATAATCATCATAACCATATACGCTTCCATAAATGGAGTATAATTATTTTAGTTCAGAGGAACTGCGGCCATGGTTTTATTATGTAATCGCATGCAGGAGAGCACAGCCGGTCAAGACCAGTGCACTGTATGACGCTCAGCCAGGGAGGCTGGACGCTGCATGCAGGAAACGTGTGTTGTGTCCTTGTTTGTGTGTGAGTTTGAAGAGATTGCAAGTGTATGTTTATCTGTTTTTTGAAGAGATCCAGATTGTAGGAAGGAAGAAACACAGACGCTGGAAGAGCATTCCAAAGCTTACCGGTGGCATTAAGGAAGGAACTTTGGAATCTGCCAGTGTTTGGTCAACACACATTAAGCGTGTTGTTTGGCAAGTGTAAGACGAGTTTGTTGGTTGTAAGAGGGCGCAAGAGGAAGTAGTACTTTAATTTCTGAAGAGCAGCAACTGTTGTAATAACGGTATAAAAGACAAAGTGAACTCCTCCTACTCCTGTGTTCCGTAGATTGCAGGTTAAACCTTTTCTTTGATCCTAGTCACTTAAATTTAGGTGGTATTTTGTGGCTCCAACTAAAAAGTTACTGCCGTATTCAAGGATAGGTCGGATTTGTCCTTTATATAGAAGAATAAGTTGTTTATCGTTGAAATACCTCAGTGATCTGTATAATTCACCTAGTTTTTTGGAAGCGATACCGGCTTTATACTTAATTGACTCTTGATATTTGACATAATTCGAGATTTATAATCCAAGCATGTTGATGGAGCTTGCTTTTGGAAGAGAACAACCGTTGAAAAATACAGGATCCATAGCAGTCTCCCTGGTGGATAAAGTACACGATTGGGATTTAGAAATGTAGACACTGACGAGGTTGAGGTCACCCCATCGTGAAACCCTTTCAAGAGACATGTTCATCATCTCCACCAGAGATTCTCTAACAGCAGATAGTTCCGAATGTTTCAGAGGTTTATGGAAGATTATACTGTCATGGACAGTGCTGTCGTCGGCATAACAGTGAATGTTTACGCATTGAAGCAAATCATTCACATACAGAAGGAAAAGAGTGGGTGACAGCACAGAGCCCTGTGGAACTCCCGAGTTGATTTTTTGGCAGGAAGAAGAAAAACCATCTACCACAGTGATAATGCTACGATCACTCAATAAGTTTTCAATCCATGAGCACAGGGAGGGAGTTAGTCCATAGGACGGTAATTTATTCACCAAACCGCGATGCCAGACTCCATCGAACGCCTTGGAGATATCTAGAGCAACAGCTTGCGTCTCTCCAAAGCATTCGACAGATTTCCCCCAAACATGTGTGACATATGCCAAAATATCGCCACATGATCGACTACATGAAGATCATTGGTCTCTAAGTAGTAACTGGGGCCATATAAGTAATTAATACGGTAGTAGAAAAGATTAAGTGAACCAACATTACGTCTATGCTGCAAGTATTGATAGGGTATACGACCTGTTCTTGTTACCAATGTTGCTTTACTTTGGTAATCTAACAAGAGCTGCACTTACAATGTTCTATACATTTAATGCATAAATGTGCGAGTATATTTTATATCACTGGTTGTTTGAATCGCCAGTCTTTGGCATTATTTACGTTTGGTTTCGTAAAGTAAATAAAAGTTTGGCTCAGTGAAATATTCGAAACTAGAATACGTTCGAGAGAGAAAAACATTATCTCTAGGGAAATCATGAAAGTGGAGAGATGCAACTGCATAAGAGGCTGACTAGAGAGTAGGGTTTACAGCGTTTTTTATAACCGGAATTGAGAATGCTTGTATCATTTGAAAATATAAGAGGAAAGACCAATATATATTTGTACTAATTAATGTCAGCTTGATAAAGCTTTTTTAGGCTGATGCCGTAAAGCCTCGAAAAACGATCTCTTGTAACTTATTTTTGTTCACTTGCTTGACATGCACGGTGTTTACACGCGCCATTTTATTTGTTATGACAATTGCTCCATTTCATGTTGGTGCAACTGTCATCTTTAATTCGCTTTTTCGCCGCAACTGTCTTGGCAGCGCTTGATGTCAGAGACTCCGGCAGTTGGCAGCTCGCTCGCAACCGGTACGGCGATCGCTTAACGGCGTTCGCCATACTGGGTGGTCGAAAAAACAAGTATCTAATAAAATAAACGCGAGTTTTGAACAAAAAACAAGTTCTTTGTATTGTCAATCTGCTCCTGCATCCTGCCGCTCAGTAATTCAATAACCAACTTAGAGAGGAGGATATCACAATATAAAACTCGCGGTAATAAGAAATCACTTCTCCACATTCCAGTAAAAATACCGAAGAAGCTCTTATTAGAAGTGAAAGTGTGATCTTTAAATATGTAGTGCTTAACAGTATCCATATTTTAAAAAGGTTAAAAAAATGCAACTGGAAATTATTAATTTCAAATTACTAAACTTGGGTTGCCCCGAAAGAGGACCTAGTCCCTGGACACGACCAGGGGTGGAATATATGGAGGTCCCTAAACAGACTTAGGACCGGAGAATGCAAAACGAGGACACAAATGAAATCCTGGTAGTTTTACAGCGGACTGACTGAATGTGACTGCGGCATGGAGCAGACCCTGTCCCATCTTCTGGAGTGTGCACTGTGTCCGAGTAGCTGCACCCAAGAAGACCTGATAATGGCCGGAAGTAACTCCAACGACGTCATCTGCTGCGATCTGACCCTGTTGTTTCCGACACGATTATATATATTTACTATACTTTGAAATATGTTAACACTAAAATGCCAGGATTTAGAAAAGCTTCTTTGTTTCGTTTTATTTTAGCAATCTCAACAAAGCATAATAAGATTTAGACAAACTCAACACTGGGATTTCAACAAGCTCATCACTAGAATTTAAACAAGTCTATCATTGGGATTTCGACATGATGATCACCGGGATCTTGACAAGTTCATCATTAGAATTTTGACAAACCGAGCGCTGTAATTTCATCCAACTAAGTATCGAGATTTTGGCAAGCTCTTTACTGGGATTTCGATAAACTTTTTTAAGATTTTGACAAGTTCATCATAGGCATTTCAACCAGCTTTGAACTTAAATTTCAATAAGCTCATCACTGGGATTCCAACCATCTTATCAGATAAATTTTAACAAGCTTATCGTTGAGATTTTGACAAATCTACCATCGAAATTTCAACAAACTCAACACTTAGGTTTTGATACGATAAAATCTGAGATTATGACTAGCTTATCATAGAGATTTCAACCAGCTTATAACTTAAAATTTTAATAAGCTCATCATTGAGGTTCCAACCATCTAAGCAGATAGATCTTAACAAGCTAATCGTAGAGCTTTCGACAAGTATACCACCGAAATTTCAACAAACTTGACACCTAGATTTTGATAAGATCATTTCTGAAATTTTGACAAGCATATCACCGACGTTTCGACAGGCTCATCACTAGGATTTAAGCGATGAGAAAAATTTCGGAATTCAAAAATTTTAAGCACTACTCACAACCCTAGTGGAAAAAAGAAGCACGAACTTCAATGATTATTTATATATTTGACAGTGAGACACTTTTAAAAACGCAAAGTTTTATCTACCGCTGTGGTTAAGTGGTTAAGCGCTTATTTAGAAAGCCAGTAAACATGGGTTATCTCCAACGAAGAAAAAAAAAGTTTTTTTCGATTAATTTATAAAACACAACCATTTCGTATAAATTTAATCTTTTACTTGTAGCGCTTTTCAGGACTGTAGCGCCATGGGATACTTATTTTACGAATCACCCTTAAAATAAGCTTTTTTTTTTATTTTAGCCGGCGGTCATAGCTCAATGGTCAAAGTGTTTGCTATGCAAGCCAAAGGTCGTGGGTTCGATCCCCGACGGAGATTAAAAAAAAAGCTTTTTAATCGATTTATGAGCTCTAAAATATCGCGGTTGGTGTGAATTTGATCCACCGCCCGTTAAATGCCAGTCATAGCCTATCAATTAAAATTGGTCGCAGACGAAAGTCGTCCCGTGAAGACCACTCATTCATAGTAAATTCCTGTAATAATAAAGGATAATGCGTGAATCTCTGGCTGTAGTCTATGACGTTGGCGGATCAACACTCCACATGCAGCGTTTAGCCATATACACCATGTTAAGCGTCATAGAATTCCACAGATGAGACTTCAGAATTACTATCACCATACTTCGGTATTCTCCTGTATGTGTTTACATAAAAAAAAACCCTCGTAATTTGGATTATTTCTTAATCGAGATCGAATTATTTACTAGACACTTTCCGAAATCAAAACCATTTTCTTTTTAATAGCGACTCAACCTAATAAAAGACACGTGTTTTTTATTTTTAAAATTTTGTAATTTTACTAAACTTCGGTAATATTATAACGAAATCCGCGCTTAGAGTGTTTTTTCTTATTTTGTACTACGATTTAAATAACATTTTTAAATATGTATTAAATAACGTTATTAAGTCACTTACTTTGTTATCCTTTGAGGCATCGTAATTCGGAAACAAAGAATCATAAAGTGTATGCGCTCTTTTTTAAGGTAAAAATACCAGTAGTCGATTCATCTAATACCATCCATACTAGAGAGAAAATAGCATGAAAACATACTAATTTCCAAAAAAATATATATATTAAATTATTATCATTTTTTTATGTAACACCCAGTCAAGACCAGTGCACGCTGCATGCGGGAAACGTGTGTTGTGTTTGTGTTTATGTATGGGTTTGAAGAGATTGCAAGTGTATATATATCTGTTCTTAAAAAGATCCAGATTGTAGGAAGGAGGAAACACAGACGCTGGAAGAGCACTCCATAGCTTACCGGTGGCATTAAGGAACGAGCTTTGGTAGCTGCCAGTCTTGGTCGACATATGATGAAATGAAGAGAGTCCGAAACATGTAATCACTTTTTAATCAATTTGAAATAATAAATAAATAATATAAAATTGTAATTTTGCAGTTTCGCCAAGTATTGTACGAGTTATACGTAATGTAAGATTGTTTTAAAGAAGATGTTTAATTCTATGAAGGCGTACATTTTTGGAAAGTTCAGACTTTAACCTATTTTTTCTACACAGTCGCCACTGAGGTCAATACTTTTTTGCATGCGTTATACAAGCTATTGAATGCGTGAGTCAAAAAAATCTGCCGCCAAGCCACGCAGATACCTGAGAACCGCTTCTTCCAGCTCTTCTCTATCGCTGAAATACGTCCCACCCAGGTGTTTCTTCATGTCAGGGAAGAGATGGTAGTCACTTGGGGCTAAGTCCGGGCTGTAGGGTAGGTGTTTGACAATACCCCATCCAAATTTTTCCGTTTGTGGTCTTCGGTCAACATTCTCGTTGCGTGAAAACTTACTATTTCTCAAAAAATATATTTTTTGTGGAATTATTATGGAACGCAGGGAGTCCGAAACATGTTATCACGTAATAATAAAAAATAAATCAAAACTAAATATTTAAAAATTGTTATTTTTATCTTTAAATTAATTATAAAATTGTAATTTTGCAGTTAAACCAAGTATTGTAAGTAACCTTAACATTAAGGTTATCAATTCACAATACTTGGTGAAACTACATAATTAAAATTTTTAATTAATTTTAATTAAAAAAATTAACGAATTCAAAATATTTAGTTTTGATTCACATTTAATTTATGCGATAACATGTTTCGGCCTCCCTTGAGACCATCTTCAATAATGATTAAATTAAAAATGGCTATTGGCTTATATAGGTATGTATAAGTATAAGTTCCTACGTTAGTACACACATATATAATCTGTATATATGTGTGTACTTACGTAGGAACTATTACTTTTACATACCTATATGTTTCACCGCCCGTTTTTAATTAATTCATTATTGAAGATGGTCTCCAGGGAGGCCAAAACATGTAATCGTTAAAAAAATGTGAATCAAAACTAAATATTTTTAATTTGTTAATTTTTTAATTAAAATTAATTTAAAATTGTAGTTACCTTAACGTTATTAATTATGATTTTTATTTATTGAAATTAGACTCTCCTGTATGTGTTTACATAAAAAAAAAGACGCTTCGGGATCAAATTCACACTAAACGAGGGTATTTTAAAACTTAACCATTTATTGAAAAACATTTATAATTTGAATATTTTCCTGTGTACAAACGCAGGACCTTTGGTATAGTAAGCAAACAATTTAATTGTATGCTATCTTCTTCGTAGTATCAATCCGGTGGATCGGTTTGCAGCAACAGAATCTTGCATCTCAATCTCCATTCCTCTCGGTCCTCCGCAACCCTCTTCAGCTCAGCATAAGAGCTACAACTCATGTCCTCGAGCACTTGCCGCAAATACTCCCGTCTAGGGCGCCCTCTACAGTTTCTACCCTCAACCATCCCCTCCACAATGTCGTAAAGAAGACCATCGTGGCGCATGATGTGACCTATCCATTGGGCTCGCCTTTCTGAGATGGTTCTTAGAGATTGTTCTAGGTGCCTATATCCTAGACGGGAGTATTTACAGGAAGGGTTCGAGGACATGAGTTGTAGCTCTTAAGCTGATCTAATGAGGGTTGCAGAAGATCGAAAACAGTGGAGTTCGAGATGCAAGATTTTGTTGCTGCAAACCAATCCACAGGATTGATACTATGAAGAAGTTGCAAAAATATGTATTGACAAAATCAGTATATATCAGAGCAAAAAATGACTTGCAAACATGGATCCAGCAAATTTGATGTTGAAGTTGCACCTCGTTCTGGAAGTTCAGTTGAAGCCGACGAAGACACAATAAACGAGTTATTTGATTCCCGAAGGATCGGTCACATCATGCATGTGACCGATCCCTCGGGCTCGCCTCTCCGAGATGGTTCTTAGTAGGTGCCTATCTTCCTTGATTATCCTGAGAACCTCATTGTTCGTGACGTGGTCTCTCCAGGAAATTATGAAAATTCTTCTGGATGACCACATCTCAAAGGCCTCTAGTCTTTTTTATCACTTTCAGATAAGCACCGTGTCTCACAGCCGTACATCAAGATGCTCCAAATAAATGTTTTGGAAAGTTGTTTGCGGTGCCTTAAATTAATATTCTTTGACTCTATTCTTTGGTTTTTTGCTTTTTTATTGAAAGCTAGCCTTGATGTATGCGACTGTTGACTTCTCTTTTCGTTCTGTATGCTATACCTGCAGGCAATATATGGCTACTCTGGCCTACAACAGATTAAAGTACGTCTAATTTCAATAAATAAAAGTTTAGTTTATATATACTCCGTAGTCACTGTCCAGTTGACCCTACTCGTTCATTTTTTGTCGTTTTTCCTCGAAATAATTTAATTTTCCGGTTCCGTCTTAAGTCAATTTTCCGCCAAAGCCTTTTCCCATTAAAGTGAATAACAAGGGGGAATAAAAACGGGGTGTAACGCTACATTTACATATAAATAAAACGTCGAGCTCTAATGTCGACTTGTTTGCGCGAAGAAAAATTGAGATACAGTGAGCTCACGATTTATTTTCATCTAATTTTAATAAAGATGATAAATTATGGATGCGATTCTTCATTTTAAATGTATTAATATGTTTTTAAAATCTAGATACAATCTAGTATTGCTACCCGACTTCGTTCGGACATATCGTAAGAGGCACAGATTGTTCGCTCTCCCAAATAGTAACACTAACCTGCCAGAGACTATGCCTCTAGGGATCAGATTGTGTAACCAAATCGCCAAATATAACCAAATGTTGATATATTTCACGTAAGGGAGGCCCAATTCAGACATGAACTCCTCGAGCTTCTTTGGAGGAATGATTTGTTGGCGTCGTCTGTTTGATGAGCATTGGGACCTTCTGTTGCTTGTCTTTATTAATATGTTCTTTGTACTTAATCATAAGTACCTATATTTGTAAATATTGTATTATTATTTTTAGCATTAATTCTTATTGTACTTCAGAAATGAATTGAGTTTTTAAAATTTCTAATGTTTCTGTAAGGGAAAAAAATAAATCAAATTGAATTGAAAATGTCATCTCAGTCATCAGGAACCATTCATTTTACCAAGTCAACTTTCGTGTTCAGGGATATCTTAGGACACAATATGAAAATGGATACTATCAGGGATACTATTGAGTGGCGGTAATTTATGATGACTATATATTCCATACATGAAGCGTATCTTCTTCTTTAGCTTCCCCGTTTCCTATCATCTGGTGTGAGCTCTCCTTGTAAACATTCGCCATGTCTGCCTGTCCTGCACTGCAATTTTAATCAAGTCCAGAGTTTCGAGATCCTAGTCTACAGTTGTAGTCCAGGTTGCCTGTGGTCTTTCAGGTCTTCTCCTCAGCGTGAGTATGTTGTCGGATTTCTTGTCTATATGGTGATCTCTCCGTGTCAAATGCCCATACCATCTTAGGCGGTTTTCCCTTACTTTTTCAGGTATGAAGGCCAGCCGAAATGACCCTCAAATATCCTCATTTTGAACTCTGTCCACTCTAGTCACACCACCCGCCCACCTCAGCATCTTCATCTCTGCCACATGAATCCTATCCAAGTCACGTTTCAGCGGGGTCCAACACTCCGATCCGTAGAGCAGAGCTGGCTTTACAGCAGTTTTGTAGATTTTACCTTTGGTCCTAACTGGAATCTTCCTATCACACAAAACCCAAGAGAGAAACCTCCATTTCAACCACCCTGTGTTTATTATATGCTCAACATCGGATTCTCTTACCTTTTCAGGTATGAGGGCCAGCCAAAATGACCCTCAAATATCCTCATTTTGAACTCTGTCCACTCTAGTCACACCGCTTGCCCACCTCGGCATCTTCATCTCTGCCACATGAATCCTATCCAAGTCACGTTCCAGCGGGGTCCAACACTACGATCCGTAGAGCATAGCTCGCCTTACGGCAGTTTTGTAGATTTTACCTTAGGTCCTAACTGGAATCTTGCTATCACACAAAACCCCAGAGAGAGACCTCCATTTCAGCCACCCTGTGTTTATTCTTTGCTTCACGTTGGATTCCCTTACATTTTCAGGTATGGGGGCCAGCCGAAATGAACCCAGTATTTGCTCATTTCGAAATCTGTCCACTCTAGTCACACCGCCTGCCCATCTTAGCATCTTCATCTCTGCCACATGAATCCTATCCAAGTCACGTTTCAGCGGGGTCCAACACTACGATCCGTAGAGCATAGCTGGCCTTACAGCAGTTTTGTAGATTTTACCTTTGGTCCTAACTGGAATCTTGCTATCACACAAAACCCCAGAGAGAGACCTCCATTTCAGCCACCCTGTGTTTATTCTATGCTTCACGTTGGATTCCCTTACATTTTCAGGTATGGAGGCCAGCCGAAATGAACCCAGTATTTGCTGATTTCGAAATCTGTCCACTCTAGTCACACCGCCTGCCCACCTTAGCATCTTTATTTCTGCCACATGAATCCGTTTATAGATAAAAATATATGTATTCGCGTATAAAACTGTGGTGATCTGTATTTTAATTTTATAATTTATATTCTAAATTAGATTTAATACTATTATGTTGTTTATTTTCTATTTTCCCGCTTCAAATCAATTCAAAAATTATTATTCTGTTTGTCAGTCGCGTTGTTCGAAATTTCAAACCGCAAAAGCAAAAGAGAGTGTATTATTATTTTTGTATGCCAAGGTCGAAAAATCGTTAGATCCGAGAGTTAAGAAGTTGATTTTATTAGTAAAAAACAAAATTAAAAATTAAAATTTATAAAGTCGCGATTACTTATTTGTAACCAATATTTTTGTGTAAGAATAAAACAATATATTATTTTTTAAATGTTTTTGTTTTATTTGGAATATATTTCAAAATTTAATTTTCAATTTTTTATGTAAACACACATAGGAAAATACCGACAGATGGCGATAGTAATTCTGAAGTCTCATCTGTGGAATTCTATGACGCTTACCATGCTGTATATGGCGAAACGCTGCATGTGGAGTGTTGATCCGCCAACGTCAAAGACTACAGCCCGAGATTCACGCATCATCCTTTATTATTACAGGAATTAACTATGAATGGGTGGCCTTCACGGGACGACTTTCGTCTACCACCAATTTTAATTGATAGCCTATGACTGGCATTTTACGGGTGATGGATCAAATTAACACCAACCGGGGTATTTCAAAGCTCAGAAATCGAGTAAAAATCTTTTTTTTTTAATCTCCATCGGGGATTGAAAAAAACCCACGACCTTTGGCTTGCAAAGCAAACGCTTTGACCATTGATCTATGAGCGCCGGCTATTTTATTGAAAAGTATATGACTTACGCCATTAATATCTTAACTATACCTATTTCATAAAATCAATTTAGAATAAAAATTACTTAAATCTTGTTGAAATTGTTAATAATTTAAGGTTCCAGGGCACTGTTTTTTATTTAACAGTCTACAAAATCTAGAACCAAAATGAATCAAGTCATCGCGAAAGTTGAGCGGCATTTAATACTCTCGGTATCACGGCTTAAAACTGTTGCAGTCTATCAGAAAAAAGTTTTTTAAAAAGGGAAAATCTTTTAGAACTTTTTTCTTCAGGAAATTCCTGAAAAAGTTTCACGTCGCCTCTTTGAAGCCTGTTTCTGCCGAGAGTTTTATAATTTCTTTAAACTACTTGCAAAAACAATTAGGGATATAATGAACCCGTTGGGGTACATCGACTGCGGTTGACAAAGGTGTAAAATTTCTTATACGTAGGAGAATCAGTGATAAATAACCATTTAGAGTTGAATTAAACTGTGTTGACGTCAGCATGATATAGTTCTTGCTGACTGGTACCGAAAACGTCAATGTAAAATCTTTTGTTTCTTATTTTTGTTCGCTCGTCTGATATGCTCATCTAATAATGTAAGTTTTAATTATTATAATATTACGCAGGCGCTTGCATACGCCATTTTATTTGTTATGACAGTTGATGCATTTTATGTTGGTGCACTTGTCATCTTTAATTTGCTTTTTTGCCGCGATCATTGGTAGCGCGGCATGTCACAGTGTCCGGCAGTTGTCAGTGGACTCGCGCCCCGGCCGTCAAAACGTCATGCCGGTCGGGCGTAGAAATCAAGTCTTTATAATAAACGCAAATTGTGCTTCGAAAACAAGTTATTTGTATTGTCAATCTGCTCCTGCATCCTGTCACCCAGTAATTCGATATCAAATTCCGAGAAGAGGATATCAATTGAAATTGAAATTTTGCCACTGTGGCGTTTTTTATGACGATTTGTGAAGCTATAAAGCGAATCGGCGGGTAAAGCTAAGTGCTTAAGTTGTTTGCTTGGCAAACCAAAGGTTGTGGGTTAGATGTTCGACGTATATTAAAAAAAAAAATGATCTTTTAAGTACCCGGTTGGTGTGATTTGATCTCTCATCCTTAAAATTCCAGTCATAGCCTAATTATCAAAATTGGTGATAAACGAAAGTTGTCCCGTGATGAAGACCAGCCATTCATAGTGAATTCCTGTAATTATAAGGATGATGCGTGAATTTCGGGCTGTATTCTATGATGTTGACGGACCCACACTTCAAATACAAAGCTTAGCCATGTGCTGCAAAGGTAAGCGTCATAAAATTCCACATCAAAAAACTTGAAAATCACTATCACCATTTTAACTCTATGTATTTACAAAAAAAAAAAAAGAAACTCTTTCGAAATGACCATTTACTTAGAAATAACCAATTTCGAAATCAATATATTTAATAAGAAATAATAAATAATAAGTCCTACAAAATGCGAAAATTCTGGAGTCAAACAATATTAATTTAAAGCTCCGCAAGGAACTTGCTAAAACATTTGTTTGGAGCATCTTGATGTACGGCTGTGAGACATGGTGCTTATCTGAAAGTCATAAAAAAGACTAGAGGCCTTTGAGATGTGGTCTTACAGAAGAATTGTCGGAAATACCCCTGGGAGACAACGTCACGAACAATGAGGTTCTCAAGATAATCAAGGAAGATAAGTACCTAGTAAGAACCATCTCAGAGAGGCAAGCCCGATGGATCAGTCACATCATGCACCAGGATGGTCTTGTTCACGACACTATGAAGGAGATGGTTGATGGTAGAAACTGTAGAGGGTGCCCCAGACGGGAGAATTTGCAGCAAGTGTTCGAGGACATGAATTGTAGCTCTTATGCTGAGCTGAAGAGGGTTGCGGAGGACCGAGAGGAGTGAAAATCGAGATGCAAGACTTTGTTGCTGCAAACCAAATCCACCGGATTGATACTATGAAGAAGAATAAAAATATTCGATTACGATAAAACTTACGTAAATCATGTTAAGCATGATCACAACAAAAATTCAGCGCATTCTGTGCTCAGCTAGTTAAATATTTAAAAAAATTATAATATGATGTTAGATCTGAGTTTGTTCTTCACTATCTTTTCAAAGCCCACGGGCCGCTGAAAGTTCCTTTCAGTAAGCTGGTCAGCATTTCAATAATCCTCAGCTGAAACTTTTCAGGGAATCCCACTTTTTAATTAAGCACCCGAACCACCACTAATTGCATTAGAAGTTGATAATATTCACAATTATTAATATGGAAAATTTTCAGTCATTCGGAGACGGAAGTTTTCTTATTGTGAGCAATTTGAATTCCTTTCAGGATCATTAAATTTTATTAATTTTTTTTTAATTTAATTGTGTAAAGAAAAAAATTGTTAAAGTATCATTTTCAGTTCAATTAGTACCCTTAGAAAGAAATTTAACATGTTTCAAGGATGCAAGAGCAGATTACCAAGCAAAAGAACTTGTTATTGAAGCACAATTCGCATTTATTTTTGTTCAAAACTTGATTTTCCAGTCCGAACTTTATATGGCGTTTTTCGCAGGCCGGTTGAACTGAGACAAACTGGCGACTGCAACACTGTGACATGCAGCGCCACGAAGAGAATCACGGCAAAAAAAAACAGTTTAACTAACATGAAATAGAGCAACTGCCAAAACAAATAAATTGGCAAATACATACGCCTTATATTTTTGTATAAAATTAAAACTAATATTATTAGATGTGTATGTCAGGCGATCAGTTAGGTCAGATCTTTTCAGTATCAGCCTAAAAGACCTATATCAAGCTCATATCAATCTAATCATTTCTCATAAAGTCAAAGCATCGTAGTCCCAGTATTCTATGTAGGCATTTGCCATCGCAAAGGTAACTTATATGTTAGCAACATAACAATTTAGCTGTGATAACCAATGTATTGTGTAAAGAGCAAAATTATCAGTTATTGTGTCAGTGCACTCACCGTCTCTGTCAGCATTGTTAGCAAATGTAAATAGTCGCACTAAGGGAACTCATGCGAAATGTGTGGTTAGTTGCTAACTTAGTGAGCAACGCTTGCAATGGCAGTGATAACTTTAAATGATTCGAAAACTCAAACAAGGCATCTGCACAACGTAGTGGCGAATAGAGTAAGAAATTGGCCCTTGCAGGCTGGCGCCAAAAACCTCGATTTACGATCTTCCGTCTCTTAATTTTTGATCGCTCGTCAGATCCGCATGTGTTGCCATTTTAATTGTTTAGGTCCTGCCACCGGTGCACCGTTAGATCTGTCAATGGCTGTCTGTCATTGGTGCTCCATTAGTTCTCTAAATCGCCACTGGACGAATTTCGGTGCTGGGTGTCACCGGAAAAGTTGAATGAGATCACGCATATAATTTTGATAATTTGCTTTTATGAAAACAAATATTCCTTAGTAATTATTTATTTGTTAACCTTGTTTTTACATGGATGTCGTTGAGTATAACCCCTGTTTAGGAGACTGCAGTTTTGACTAACGTGTACCCTACCTAAACCGTCACTCACTAGAGACAGCTGAACAGTATACATATTTCAGCTGAACAGTAAGTGACCAAATACTTTTTATTTACAAATACTTGTCGTTGTCTCTTGACATTGACAGATTGAAAAAGCTACGAGTTAGTCGAAACTGTAGTATCCTAAGCAGAGGTTATACTCAACGTGATCCATACAAAAACAAAGTAAAAAAACCGATATTTATTATTTATCATCATCATCAGCCAGTGTCCGTCCACTGTTGAACGTAGGCCTCCCGCATGAGTCTCCATCCTCTTCGATCCTCCGCCTTCCGCATCCAGGTCGCTCCCGCTATTCTTCTTTTAATCTTAAGATCTCAAAGTAAACGGTAAAATCATTGCAAAAAAAAAAGTAAGCTCATCTTATTCGTGAATAATCTAATAGTTAACTTTTTCACTGACAATGTAAGCTTCTTCAGTCAAATACAAATTTGACTAGCTCGCCATGTATGATGCACTAGTGACTAGCCGCCTTATGACGTCTATGACTTTATTACGTCATAACATAATAAAGATAATATTTATCTCTGTCGAGAATGTACGGAGATTGCGGTACTCTGCTTCAGAGACACTTAAAATGCAGAGATTCTAAACATTCATAGTGACGTCAGCTCGATACACCGCTTGCAGGCTGGTGCCAAAAAGCCTCGATATACGATCTTTCGTCTTTTATTTTTTTTCGCTCTGCGGACACGCATTTTTTTTTTAAAACATTACAATTGGTTTTTTCGTTTTTAAAACAGACATCAACTTTATAAAAAACGATTTACAAAAATTATAAAAAAATCCCAAAGCTCGCTTAAACGAAAGACTCCACAAAATTACTTCGATAAATAAATTCGTGTTAACCACCCATTCATAGTAAATTCCTGTAATAATGAGGATGTTGCGTGAATCTCAGGCTGTAGTCCATGACGTTGGCAGATCAACACTCCACATGCAGCGCTTAGCCATATGCACCATATGAAGCGTTGCAGAATTCCACAGATGAGACTTTAGAGTTACTATCACCATCTGTCGATATTTTCCTGTTTGTCTTTACATAAAAAAAAACTTGCTGAGCAGTATGATGGAGCCGAGCGACATATTCCAGTAGTAAGAGCTTTTGCTTGATATTCAAACGCTGCCAGTTCAAAATCCCGAATGTTTTTTTTTTAAATAATTGATAAAATCTTAGCTCCATGCCATATGCACCATGGTAAGCGTCATAGAATTCCACAGATGAGACTTCAGAGCTACTTTCATCATCGGTTGGTATTCTCCTGTATGTGTTTCCATAAAAAATTGTAAATGTTTTTTTTTTTTATGTAAGCGCATGCAGGAGAGCACAACCGGTCAAGACCAGTGCACTCTATGACGCTCAGCCAGGGAGGCTGGACGCTGCATGCGGGAAACGTGTGTTGTGTTCGTGTTTGTGTGTGGGTTGGGGAGATTGCAAGTGTATATTTATCTGTTTCTTGAAGAGATCCAGATTGTAGGAAGGAGGAAACACAGACGCTGGAAGAGCATTCCATAGCTTACCGGTGGCATTAAGGAAAGGAACTTTGGAAGCTGCCAGTTCTTGGTCGACATATATTAACCGTGTATGGATGTTCGGCGAGTGTAAGACGAGTTTGTCGGCTGTGAGTGGGTGCAGGAGGAATTAGTTCTTTAAGTTCCGAAGAGCAGCGACCGTGGTAATAACGGTAGAAAAGACTAAGAGAACCAACCTTACGTCTGAGTTCCATTGTTTGTAGATTAGACGTAAGGGTGTCATTGTTTATCAAACGAATTGCTCTTCTTTGAACTGAGTCAATTAAGTTTAGAAGGTATTTTGGGACTCCAATCCAAAGGTGACTGCCGTATTCAAGGATAGGTCGGATTTGTCCTTTATATAGAAGAAGAAGTTGTTTATCGTTGAAATACCGACGTGATCTATATAATACACCTAGTTTTTTAGAAGCGAGACCGGCTTTACACTTAATTGACTCGTAATATTAGACATTATTCGATATTGATAATCCAAGCATGTTGATGGAGCTTGCTTTCGGAAGAGAACAACCGTTGAAAGATACAGGATCCATAGCAGTCTTCTTGGTGGAGAAAGTACATGATTGGGTTTTTGAAATGTTGAAACTGACGAGGTTGAGGTCGCCCCATCGTGAAACCCTTTCAAGAGACATGTTCATCTTCTCCACCAGAGATTCCCTAGCAGCAGATAGTTCCGAATGTTTCGGAGGTTTATGGAAGATTATACTCTCATGGACAGTGCTGTCGTCGGCATAACAGTGAATGTTTGCGCATTGAAGCAAATCATTCACATGCAGAAGGAAAAGAGTGGGCGACAGCACAGAGCCCTGTGGAACTCCTGAGTTGATTTTATGGCAGGAAGAAGAAAAGCCATCTACGACAGTGATGATGCTTCGATCATTCAAGAAGTTTTCAATCCAGGAGCACAGGAAGGGAGTTAGTCCATAAGACGGTAATTTATTCACCAGACCGCGATGCCAGACTCTATCGAACGCCTTGGAGATATCCAGGGCAACAGCTTGCCTTTCTCCATAGCATTCGACGGATTTCCCCCAAACATGTGTGACATATGCCAAGAGATCGCCGCACGATCGACTACGGCGGAAGCCATATTGCCGATCGCACAGAAGATCATTCTTCTCTAAGTAGTTTAGAAGTTGGCTGTTAATTAAACGTTCCATCACTTTGGAAAGTAGTGATGTGATGGCTATTGGGCGATAGTTTGTGGGCTCACTTCGGTCTCCTTTTTTTGGAACTGGGTGAACAAATGCTTTTTTCCATCCCTGGGGAACAATACCACATCTAAAGGACAATCTGAAAAGTTTGGTGAGCACAGGACTAAGTTCAGAAGCGCAAGTTTTTAATACCACCGCTGGTATGCCATCTGGGCCACTGGCTTTGTTGGTTGCTAATTGGAGTGATATGTGGTGATATCTTCTTCGTAGTATCAATCCGGTGGATTGGTTTGCAGCAACAGAATCTTGCATCTCGATCTCCATTCCTCTCGGTCCTCCGCAACCCTTTTCAGCTCAGCATAAGACCTAAAATTCATGTCCTCGAACACTTGCTGCAAATACTCCCGTCTAGGGTACCCTCTACAGTTTCTTCACTTAACCATCCCCTCCATAATGTCATGAAGAAGACCATGGTGGCGCATGATGTGACCGATCCATCGGGCTCGCCTCTCTGAGATGGTTCTCACTAGGTGCCTATCTTCCTTGATTATCCTGAGAACCTCATTGTTCGCGACGTGGTCTCTCCAGGAAATTCCGAGAATTCTTCTGTATAATCACATCTCAAAGGCATCAAGTCTTTTTTTATCACTTTCAGACAAGCACCGTGTCTCACAGCCGTACGTCAAGATGCTCCAAACAAATGTTTTGGCAAGTTGCTTGCGGAGCTTTTAAATTAATATTTTTTGACTCAAGAATTTTCGCATTTTGTAGGACTTTTATTTATTTGTAAATGGTCATTTCGAAAGCGTTTCTTTACGCCCATGACGGGACTATTTGCAGCAAGTGTATAAACATTAAAATGTTCATCATAACTGTCGAGTATGTCAATATCTTCACGCTAGAGTCCCCGCACTTGCATCAAACGGCAGTACATGCATCCATAGAATGCACACTCAGTACTTGCACTCGTGCGGTTCATGCACCAGCATCTACGTGTACGTTGCACTTCCATCCGTAGATGAAAGTTTCCAGGATGAAGAGGAAGCAGTGGACCCTGAGGATTCCGGTCGACTGGTCTCGGCCGAGAATCTACGGAGCGTCAACAATAACTGTTTAGAGTGCTTCCATTTCTGAACTATTCCATGAACAGTGTCATCTCTTCTTTCATTTTAAAAAAAAAATGTTAACACATACAGGAGAATACCGACAGATGGTTAAAGTAATTCTGAAGTCTGTGGAACTCTATGACACTTACCGTGAGGCATATGGCTAAGCGCTGCACTTAAAGTATTGATCCGCCAAAGTCATAGACTACATCACGAGATTCACGCACCATCCTTATTACTATAGGAATTTACTACGAATGGGTGATCTTCACGGGACGATTTTTATCTACCACCAATTTTAATTAATAGGCTACGGCTGGCATTTTACGGATGAGGGATTAAATTCACACCAATTGAAGGTATTTTAGAGCTCAAAAATCGTTTTTTTTTTATCTCTGTCGGGGATCAAACCCACGACATTTGGCTTGCAAAGCAAACGCTTTGTACTAAACCCGCCGGTATGAATTGATATGAATAACTTTAGTTCCTGAAACACTGTAGGTGCCTGAAACGTTTCTCAACATTATGCGTTGGCTATATCTCAACTGTGAACGACCAACTGAGGCATTTGGTTATTTGAAAAGCATAAGCAAGATATGTAAGTTTCGTTAGTCATAACACGACTTTATTCACAAGTGTTCAAAACGTTATTTGAACATAATTTTTTCGTATTAAACATCCAAAAGTCTTTAAAGTAATTATAATATTGATATAATTAAACTCTCTATCTTAGATGGAATCTGTCGATTCATACAGTCACGTACGACACAGGTCATTGCCCAATGGATGTGATCGAAACGTTTCATCACTCAATAAAAGTTTGTGAATTATAAAAAAAATCATTTCTCACATTTATTTTAAACGATTACCATTTTCGGCCTCACTGGAAACCATGTTCAAAAATTCCGGTTATTTCGGTCTCCAGGGAGGCCGAAACAAGTAATCGTTTACAATAAATGTGAATCTAAACTAAATATTTTTAATTTGTTAATGTATCAAATGAAATAAATTTAACCTTTTCATAGCCGCAAATAAATTACGCCGCAGTGCTTATCAGGCCGAATATTTTTTGTCAAAATAAAAGTTGTCTAAATAAAAAAAAAATGTCGTGTTTATTGAATTTAAATTTACTTGCCAAATACTATATCCGGCATCTTATTTTGAAGTTTCATTATTAGAGTTGTATGTTCCGTTTGTATAACATTGTCAATGTATGTAAGTACGGTGTAAAAATACGCTACCAAAAGTGCTTCCGAGATATCTCGTCTCTGGCCATACGGGTACTGCGCAATTTGCCGATATATCTCGTCTCTGACAACCATCGGGTTAAAAATATAATTATGTAGTTTCACCACGTATTGTCAGTTCATAAACTTAAAAGTATACATTAAATAAGCACGTAGTGATGAATCAACATACCATTTATTTAAAAAATGAAAAATACGATACAAAATGTGTTATAAAAATAAATTATAAATTTTATAATTCTGACCAAAAAACATGTTATATATAATCGTGTCGTAAGCAACAGGGTCAGATCCTGTCTGTCCAGAAGTGGGCGACGTCGATGGCGTTATTTCTGGCCATCATCAGGTCTTCCTGGGTGCAGGGTGCTATTCGGGCACAGCGCACACTCCAGAAGGTGTGACAGGGTCTGCTCCACGCCGCAGTCACATTCAGTCGGTCCGCTGTAAGACTGCCAGGCTTTCATTTGTGTCCTCGTCTTGCGTACTCCGGTCCGAAGTCTGTTCATATATATATATATTCACGATTTTAAAATAAGAATATGGAATTACACACTGCAGAGGTATACTTTCATAATAAAATGATATGTGAAAATAATATGTGGACTTTCATAATAAAATTAATAAAAAATACTTTACCTCCAAACTAATATCGCTGAAAACTATTGCACACCTAAACGAAACTACTGCACATCTAATATATAACTATCTAAGCTACGGCGCTAGAAAACTCCTGTGTGGAGCAGTTTTCATACATTACGGGCTACCATCCTACACCTACGTCGCACAGTTTCATTCAGGTTGCTACGTGACTTGAATGAATTTTTAGAACTGTGATGTATGGTTGAACCATTAAAGTTAAAAATTCAGACAGTAAATATTGGATTGAGAAATACTTTTAAAAAACTACGTTAGTCTAAAGATAAATACGTTAAGTTACGTGGGGACGTCTGGCCAATCAACTTAACTTGTTATACAGGTAAATGTTTAAATGTGTTTATTTTTTAATTTAATTACTGGACTTTACCCGCCTCACACCTGCTTGACATTTGAGGACAGTTAAATCTCCTTGATGATGCGCTCATTCAGATTATGATCAGTTATCTGCGGCTAAGCATGTAAAGAAGCGCAACTGAGGGGAATACTTGGATTGCCCCGAAGAGGGACCTAGCCCTTGGACATGACCAAGGGTAGATATATGTGCCTTAACAGACTTCGGACCGGAGTATACAAGACGAGAAAACAAATGAAAGCCTGGCAGTTCTACAGCGGACCGACTGAATGTGACTGCGGCGTGGAGCAGACCCTGTCACACCTTCTGGAGTGTGCGCTGTGCCCGAATAGCTGCACCCAGGAAGACCTGATGATGGCCAGAAGTAACGTCATCGACATCGCCCACTTCTGCGCAGATAGGATCTGACCCTGTTGTTTCCGACACGATTATATTATATATCAGCAACTGATAAGTCCAGTGAGAGTCCCCTTTGAACAATTGTGGCCACTAAACAGAAGTGCTAAAAAGAAAGAACCTGTGAAATAATAAAACCGCTTTCACGGGTTGTAAAGAGATGGATATGAAAGATAGATTCTCTCACCGAAAATACGATCAAAAATGGTAAATGCGTGAAATCTTTTTTAGTAGCCACAAAGTCTGCATGCCCGAATGAAGTATTGGTCAAACAGTAATGTAGTATCTTCTTCGTAGTATCAATCCGGTGAATTGGTTTGCAGCAACAGAATCTTGCATCTCGATCTCCATTCCTCTCGCTCCTCCGCAACCCTTTTCAGCTCAGCATAAGCGCAATTCATGTCCTCGAATACTTGCTGCAAATACTCCCGTCTAGGCCACCCTTTATAGTTTCTACCCTCAAACATCCCCTCCACAATATCGTGAAGAAGACCATCGTGGCGCATGATGTGACCAATCCATCAGGCTCGCCTCTCTGAGATGGTTCTTATTAGGTGCCTATCTTCCTCGACTATCCTGAGAACCTCATTGTTCGTGACGTGGTCTCTCCAGGAAATTCCGAGAATTCTTCTGTATGACCACATCTCAAAGGCCTCTAGTCTTTTTTTTTTATCACTTTCAGATAAGCACCATGTCTCACAGCCGTACATTAAGATGCTCCAAAACAAATGTAGTATACGAGTAGTAATATTATTTCATTGCTTTTAGTAGCGCGGCGTCTGGCTCGTAATTTCTCCGTGGCTGTGTTGAACATTGTTTATTCCATTAAAAATGTCTGTTAACAGAATATTTGTCTCGTTAATTAATTAAATGTTTTTTATCTTAATTTTTATTTATCTACTTGTTGTCAGTTTATCTTTGGGTAATTCCATCTTTCATGTGCGCAGAAAACCAGGTCCGGAGAAGGGATTGTTTGTGTACCATAACTGATACCTAATTGGAGCATACGGACACCACGAACTGTGGAAACGAAATGCCAATAACAAAATAATTAACAAACATGTTAACACATGTCTTACAACTATCTTTTTACATATTTCCATATTATTAATTTCAATTAATACAATTTTGATATCAATTCGATAAAGCCCTCGCAGGTTGGTGCCAAAAAGCCTCGTTTTATTTTAATTTTATGTAAGCACGTACAGAAGAATACCGAAAGATGGTGATAGTAATTCTGAAGTCTCATCTGTGGAATTTTATGACGCTTACCGTGATGCATATTGGCTAAGCACTGCATGTGGAGTGTTGATCCGCCAACGTCATAGACTACAGCCTGAGATTCACGCATCATCCTTATTATTAAAGAAATCAACTATTAATATGTGGTCTTCACAGGACGATTTTCATCAAACACCAATCTTGATTAATAGGCTATGACTGGCTTTTTACGGGTGACGGTTAAAAATTCACAAAAACCGGGGGTTAAGATTTTTAAGCTCAGAAATCGTATTTATTTTTTTTAATCTCCGTCGGCGATTGAACCCACGACCTTTGGCTTGCATAGAAAACGCTTTGACCATTGAGCTATACCGGACGGGCTGTATGTTTGCGTAAAATGAAATATTTCTAGAACCTTAAAAGTTTCAGTTCGAAACGCGAGAGTCTCGCGTAGATTTTTTTACGATTCTTTGAGATTCCTCTACAGTCGATGCTGTTATTGAGTGCTGCTCTGTCTAAAGCATACGACGAAGCTTACAACTACTGTGGGGCATCAGCTTGGACCAAAGCAAACAAGCTGAAAGGGATCTACTGGACTCTTGAAAACTAAGTTTCTGTATTGGAAAGTGCAGGGGTAGCGTTTGAATTCATATATAATCCATATCGATAGGCAAAAATACGATTAATATTTTCAGACGATGGTGTAAAAAGACCTGAAAAAGGTTTATCTGAAGTATATCCTCACTACAAATTTACACTAATTTCTATCAGTTGTTTTGTCTCAAAACAATTTTGCATATAAAACAACATAAAATATCTAGAAATATACAAACTAATATATTCATATTAATTTTATAAAATAAAGAATGCTTACGCATCGATACAGAGCTTTGACCATCACAATAATCTGCCACTCTAGGTGAATTGAAGGGATCAAGCTCCAAAACGGTATGTGGTGTATGATATTCTCCTTCGAAAAAGTTACCGGAGTGAAGATTGCGTATCTTCAGGCCAAGGGTCTTCACCCGGATACAACAGCTGATGACTTGCAGAGCTTCTTGGCAGTGACCGCTGCATTCAATCGCTCTTGGATGACCATCAGGAGGATTATCAGCAGACGGACGCTGTCAACTTCTTTCAAAGTCGGGGTCATCGCGACTTCGCTAGAGTCTCTCATGGAGCCTGAAGTGTGGCCTGAAAAGACCATCGTTCAACCCTGGATACGTGTAAGACGAAAGAATCGCAATGAACAGTGGTTGAAACCAACTTGAGTGAAGATATTGACATATTTAGTGTTATATTGCTTCAGATTCAGTGCTAGTGTTGACGAAGGCGAAATATTGGAAGTTCGATGTTGTGACAATAATGCCATGTTATTTGTGGGCCATCCATGATTTACTTATAACACGGTTTTTGTTGTTACAAGTCAACTATTTGCATTGAGTCTCCTAACGCTTGTTCTGTGTGTGAGGTCATTGACATTAAATGTTTCAATAAATTTACAGGGCCACACTTTTATGTAAATACTTCAATAATGAATTAAGATGTTAAAATATTTTTTAATGTTGTTGAAGGAAATAAATAAATAATTGTCCAATATTCAGGGTATTTATATGACTTTTATAAATGCTTATTCATGTTGTAAACAACGGATATAAAGGGGTCTCGTATCAAATAAATTTGTATCAACTCAACTTCGGTCTTTGGATTTATCTTTAGTCCCGTAATCTTGGTATTCCGGCATCACCATCATTTCGGGACCGCGACCTCGGTAACACTAACCATATTTGATCCATATCTGAAACATAACTCAACACATATTCTCGCCACTCAGTGGTTTCTCAGGGGACTTATTATTTTATAACATTTGTGTGTTTTTAATAAAATTCTTCGTTGGTTTTCGTTTTAAATTACGTTTTTAAGACCCCACGTGTCGCCGCTGGAGTATTTATTTAAAATCGAACTGAAATCCTCCTACAATCCTTCTTTGTTTACAGTGGCGTCCGTGGCTAAGTAAACTGAGTGGATCCCGCCAATGTGTACTTAAAATATTAAGCTCATGAAACAGACAACTCCTATAGAGTACGTGCAATTAAATAATCCATTCCATTTCAGTCGCAATTAGACAACTTGAAACAATACAGAAGCTTCTGTTTCAATTTCATTTAATTTGTAATTGTTTAACCGTATTGACCTTTCCTAAACATTTCGTTTGTATGATCAAGTAATCAATTATTTATTATTATTTTTTCAAAGGATTGTTTCTTTAAACATATCAATACGGATAAACCCAATCGCTGGTATGCATAAAAATCACAGCAGACTGACATCTCCCTTCGCGAAATAAAGCTACCCCAGATCGCTGGGACCGTCATCAGTATGGGTGGTGAATGGATGAGGCCAGCCAGCCAAACAATTAAATCGATTGCAGTCGTTACAAAACGCAGCAGCACGATTAGTCCACAACGCGCCCAAATTCTGTCACATTGCTCCAATACTCCACCGACTGCATTGGTTGAGAGTTTTGGCTAGAATCCAGTACAAATTATGCCTCTTAGCTTACAAGGCACTCAACGGAACTGCACCGGGCTATTTGACAGAACTTATCAAGCCTTCAGAAATAAGCGCGCGTGGAGAGACACTCAGATCGGCTAGAGCAAATAGAAGCACCCTGCAGCTGACGGGAGGTAGTCCTAGCATGGTCTTTGGCAATCGGGCTTTCAGCTACGCGGCACCAATGGCCTGGAACTCGCTACCGGAAAGCATAAGAGAGCTTAAAGCGCAGGCATCCTTCAGAAGCAGACTCAAGACCCACCTTTTTACTCAGAGAGGCAAAGAAGCGCTTTTGGAATGATCATTCGGTCATAAAAGAGCGCTATACAAATACTAATATAGTAATAATAATAATAACCGAAAAGCACATTTATTATACGCAAGCGAATACTGATGAGGTCCTGGGAAAGAAAATTAATTACTTCACAACACCCGGGCAGAGACTGAGGCGGTGGTGGTGACAGTCGCTGGGCCGAACACTCATGGCGGCCATCTGGCGAGCTATGCCGCTCAACATGACACGTACCGACTGTCAAAATAAACAAAATTGCGCAAGCAAACGACGCATATTATAAGCATTTAAATCTGAAACTGATAATACATTTTTATATGTGCGAGCGTACAAAAACAAGGAGACGAAAGTTCGGCTTTACGACACCACACCATCTTAAATTTCTCTCATCAACGAATCGAGCTTTGTTATATGAGGCATTTCAAGCGATCATGAACGGTTGAATTCGATTGTTCCAAATATAAATTTTGCATCACAGTTTTGACTATGGGATTCTGTCAGTACATTTCCTCCATACACATAGGTAAATTAAATTCCTTGATTTGACGGAATTTTATTGGTTTAAATACAAAAAAGCAAAAATATGCCAACGATACTGCTTTACACTTTTCATGTTTAAAAGACAACCAACCAAGTGATATTTAATATAACGAATCAAAATTTTTCAGGAGTAAGCTTTCCTATATATCACCTGTAAGAAATTCAATAATTATGCAGCTTCAGTGTGACTTTCGTTGTGTAGAAATGCAATTAAATTTTCTGGTACGAAAATACTTTAATTGTTATATTAAAAAATCTGTAACATAAAAAAATAAAAATAAGAAATAGCAGAAAAATAATTGACAATTACTTGTGTGGCGGCGTTTTATAGTGAGTAAGATATGGAACAGTTATAAGATGATTTTTTTGTAACTGGTTTTACATTAAAAGTTCATTTACTTTAACAAGATGAATATAAATCCTGTGTGTCTTTTCTTCTTGCTGGAGTCCTCGGTATCTTATCTTACACCTACTTCATTGCATTTCTTCAGTGCAGTGAAAAATATCCTCTATGGTCCCTTACGTTTACATATTATGATCAAAAGACTCTGTTGCGATGGTAGATAAGTTTAGAAAGTTCGTTGATACGAGTAAATACATATATACAAATGTTTCAGTCACATTTCCCACATTCCTGAAAGCATCTATGTCTAATTAACTTCATGTATTTACATAAACATCCTTCTCTCTCAAAAAGAAGGGAATTATTACGTCGCGTAGGGCAGGATGAGGAGCAGGACACGCTGTCAAACCCTTTCCGCATCCGCTCTGTACATGTGTTTCTGATGAAAACACTTCACAGAGCACTACAAAAAGCTTAAATGTTTGCAAGTGGCTGAGGGCCTTCCCGAGTCTTTGACGCAGAATACGGATTATCAACAAAACCTCAGACTAGAAGTTTCGACGTTAGTATGCTACATGCGTGTCTCGGGTTGCCTTCCTTGGTGATTTGTTGCCAGTGCGCTTAATTGCGTGTGTCAAGGAGAAGTGGTAGTTATGTCAAGTCTTGTTTGGGGTGTGTCTGTACAAAATGGTTTCAAGAGGATTATTGAACTCTTGAGGAGCAGGACAGCAGACGAATAATTTCTTTTAGAATCACAGATTATATTTACTTTAAAAATACTACAAGCTTTCGACCACGCGGTTCGACATGCTCGCTTCCAAAAAACTGAGTGTATTATATAGATCACGTCGGTATTTCAACGATAAACCACTTATTTTTCTATGTAAAGGACAAATCCGACCTATCCTTGAATACGGCAGTCACCTTTAGATTGGAGTCCCAAAATACCTTCTAAACAAAACAGACTCAGTTCAAAGAAGGGCAATTCGTTTGATAAGCAATGACACTCTTACGTCTAACCTGCAATCAATGGAACACAGGCGAAAGATTGGTTCACTTAGTCTTTTCTACCGTTATTACCACGGTCGCTGCTCTTCGGAACTTGAAGAACGAATTCATGCTGCACCCAACCACAACCGACAAACTCGTCTTACACTTGCGTAACATCCATACACGGTTAATGTGTGTCGACCAAGAACTAGCAGTTTACAAAGATTCCTTCCTTAATCCCACCGGTAAGCTTTGGAATGCTCTTTCAGCGTCTGTGTTTCCTCCTTCCTACAATTTGGATCTCTTCAAAAACAGATAAATATACACTTGCAATCTCCTCAACCCACACACAAACACGAACACATCACACGTTTCCTGCATGCAGCGTCCAGCCTCCCTGGCTGAGCGTTATAGAGTGCACTGGTCTTGACCTGCTGTGCTCTCCTGCATGCGATTCCACGACAAAATAGAAAGATATAATTACTTTATTTAGTCTCTTTACTTCTATTAAAATGGTTGCTGCTCAACTGTTAGTTTGAATGTCAAGAAATGAAAACTATAACAAATCACTACTTCATATGCAGCGTTGAGCTTTCTATTAAAATGGCAAGCGTTTTAAGATCTAAAGTTTAAATGTCTCCATCGCCATCTAGCCGTGCTCTACGTGCGCTTTATGGGTTTAAAAAATAACGCGGTAATAGAATTTAAAAGTGGAACGTTTTTAGAGCTTTGAATTAACGGCCGAGTTATCTCGAGCTCGCTAAGCGATAATAAACTAGTCGAGTCGGGCAGTAAATTCTAACTAAGAAATAAACTAAAAAGTCTTAAAAGTAGTTATGAAAATCGCATTCTAACTGAATACTTAACCAGATTCAAACTAAAGTCTAACCAACTGAAATCTGCAATCATTTTTTAATTGTGAATATTAATTTAAAGCAAACTTTTCTTCAACATCGTCTTTAGGACCACAATTTAGATAAAATGTCTCAACCCTTTCGTTGCGGCTCGGTTGAATACAAATTATACTGTAAATACGGCGTGAATTTTTCAAACATTTTTTATTGCTTAAAACTAGTCTGACGTTTAGCAGTGTCCGCCATTTTCTGACGCGTCACGTGACCAAAGTGCATAGACAAAACACCATCTGTGTGATCACTTTGAAACTACTTAACTGTCATTTTTGTAATTGATATCTGTTTTCGAATCTGACGTTTAAAGTACTTTTATTGTGTTGTTTACGTGTGAACTGTCATTGTTGGACTTGTGTTAAAGCGCAGGCATCCTTCAGAAGCAGACTCAAGACCCACCTTTTTACTCAGAGAGGCAAAGAAGCGCTTTTGGAATGATCATTCGGTCATAAAAGAGCGCTATACAAATACTAATATAATAACTAGTATTTGAAGAATAAATGTACTTATCTGACCTATTTTCATGTATTAATTATATCACATTGGTTTTTCTATCTTTTAGCTATCAGATGATGGATAAAAAACTGTTATTTTTAACAAACTTTCATTTTGTAACTTCATACTTGTGGTGGCATTGACACATGTGGCTTACAGAAAAATCGCTCCCGTGACGAAACCTAACGATATTTATTTACATGCTTTATAGATTCCTGTAAAGAATACATGAAGATTGATAAAAGGGATGACTGCAGGTTCAAGTTCCTACCGTAGATGTCACAATGAGAACTGAAAGTAGCAAAACGATATATCACGGCTGCCGATGTCAACGTTAAGACGGCATATTTTGACAACCGATGCGGAAGGGCTTATACAACTATTTTCGTTGATAAAAGCAACAACATAATAGACTTTTGTCTTGAGAGAGGGATCAGACTGTTCGAACGTACCATCCGTGTTGATATATACCATGCAAGGGAGGCCCAGCTCAGACACGAACTCCACGAATTCGCAGGAGTAATTTGTTGCAGTCGTCGTTTTGTTGCTTGTCTTATAAACATACTTTATTTTAGTATATATTTTTTTGTAATCACAACCGGTCAAGACCAGTGCACTCTATTACGCTCAGCCAAGAAGGCTGGACGTTGCATGCGGAAAACCTGTGTTGTCTTTGTGTTTGTGTGTGGGTTGGAGAGATTGCAAGTGTATATTTATCAGTTTCTCGAAGAGATTCAGATTGTAGGAAGGAAGAAACACAGACGCTGGAAGAGCATTCCAAAGCTTACCGGTGGCATTAAAGAAAGAACTTTTGAAAGTGCCAGTTCTTGGTTGACACACATCCGTGTATGGATGTTCGGCAAGTGTAAGACAAGTTTGTCGGTTGTGTATGGGTGCAGGAGGAATTCGTTTTTTAAGTTTCAAAGACCAGCGACCGTGGTTATAACGATAGAAAAGACTAAGTGAACCAATCTTACGCCTGTGTTCCATTGATTGCAGGTCAGACGTAAGAGTGTCATTGTTTATCAAACGAATTGCTCGTCTTTGAACTGAGTCAATTAATAAGTTTAGAAGGTATTTTGGGGCTCCAATCCAAAGGTCGAATTCGTATATATTCATACAGGATTCACAGCATTCTTCTTTTTAAAGAGAGTGCACGATTGCTTTAAGCTTAGAAGGTATTTTCGGGCTCCAATCCAAAGGTGACTTCATATTTCAGGATCGCATTAAATATAAATTTAAATGTTTCTGAAAGAAATAAATAAAATTTAATTGAAATAATGCATGAGAAAGTGTTATTTTCAACAAACTAACAAGCATTGTTTCCATTACGTCTTAAGTAATTGACTTCGTGCTATAAACATGACAACAGGAATGGTACGGGCTACATTTGTGTCAAAACAGTTTGTTGTACTCTGCTCCACTTTAAAGATGAGCTAAATTCTTATATAGAACAGATTGCGACGTTTCCTTGATGTTATGTTGTGTTTGTAAAGAGAGAAGATATTAAAGAGATATTGATTTTATGACAGAGTACTTAAAAACGTCATATAATACAAAAGAACTGGTGCATCTAAGATAGTATTCTATGTAGTTAAGTGATTTTATAAAGAAAATTAAATGTTATTAGAGCAATAAAAATAGAAGATTGTTAGTGTGGTTCTCTTTGGAAATTTTAAGGCTAAAGTCTTCAAGCTTAGTTGATAGTCCAGACTGCCCATGCGGGACGCTGAACACGTTCTGTGGCATTGTCCAATATTAGATTTAGGTAGGCAAAGGCTCCTTAGCGTATTCCAACAGAAGTCTGGACCGGTTGGATATATCGATCTCATATCTACGGAGCCCAACTACCATGCATTTTCTGTATTCGCGGCGACCTTCGGCGAAGAAGTCTAAAAGTCCAAATTTTAACGTCTGAACTACTAACTTTTACACCCACGTGTGGTGTTGCTCACCAAAACCCGTTACTTGTATAATGAGAATGTACTCTGAAAACAATGCCTTGCTAAGTGCTTCCAAGAAGCGCAGGTACAAGGTGATTGACCCGGGGGCCTTAGGCCCCAAAAAAAAATTTCTGTAAAGAATACATGTAGGTTGATAAAAGGAATTACTGCAGTTTCAAGTTCCTACCGTAGATGTCACAATGAGATGTCACGATGCCTTGGTAAGTGCTGGTTCTCGTTAGGTCACCGAAATTGATAAAATTTTGAAAACTTGGATGTTGCTAATGTGTGTCGTTGATGGGTTAGTCGTTGCTTATATAACAATGGTACAGGCTGTGAAAACGACATCATCCGATCTACTTAAAAAATCGTATTAACAAATCACTCAAAATGTGTTTCGGATACTACATGCCTCTTAGCTTACAAGGCGCTCAACGGAACTGCACCGGGCTATTTGACAGAACTTATCAAGCCTTCAGAGATAAGCGCGCGTGAAGAGACACTCTGATCGGCTAGAGCAAATAGAAGCACCCTGCAGCTGACGGGAGGTAGTCCTAGCACGGTTTTTGGCAATCGGGCTTTCAGCTACGCGGCGCCAATGGCCTGAAACTCGCTACCGGAAAGCATAAGAGAGCTTAAAGCGGAGGCATCCTTCAGAAGCAGACTCAAGACCCACCTTTTTACTCAGAGAGGCAAAGAAGCGCTTTTGGAATGATCATTCGGTCATAAAAGAGCGCTATACAAATACTCATATAATAATACATCTACTAAAATACATTTTTACAGCGAAATTACTCAATGCCTTAAAATAACAGGTTAATCAAGAAGATGTTTCCTGATGATGGCCGGGAGTAACGCCATCGACTTCGCCTACTTCTGGGCAGACAGGATCTCACCCTGTTGTTTCCGACACGATTATATGTATATATAACGAGTTTAACTAAAACATCCTCCTAGTATTAACTTATAACGCAGAGACGTGGAGTCTAACAGCAGGCTTTACCTATAAAATAAGGATACGTGCCATAGAAAGATCCATGCTCGGAGTGTGTTTAAAATATAAAATCCAAAGTATTGAAGGCCTCACACAACAATGTGACATATCTGTTGAAGTAACAATGGTCAATGTGGAAGAAAATTCTTGAATTTTTGTCCTATAACTGGCAAATGGAGCATACACTCGCAAAATAAACCGACAGCATCAGAAGAATAGCGGGTTTAGACTTAATGTGTAGGATCGAAAAGGACAGCAAGTCTTACCCATAAAATAAACGTTCCCTAACGTGCCATGGAGAGATCCATGAGGAGTGTCTCTAAAAGATAGAATCCGAAACGAGGATATCCACAGAAGAACTCAATTAGTGGAGGCTACCCTACGAATAGGCACACTCAAGTGGCAATGGGCAAGACATATCTGTCGAAGAGACACGGCCGATGGGAAGAAAAGTATTACAGTGGCACCCGAGAACTGGCAAACAAAGCATTGGCCGACCCCCTGCAAGATGGACTGATGACAAAAGTAGAATAGCGGGAGTGACCTGGATGCGAAAGGCAGAGGATCGAAGACGATGGAGACTTATGCGGGAGGCTTACGTTCAACAGTGGACGGATACAGATTGATGATATGTTACACATATGAAAAAAAACGCTAGAATTCGAGCTCGAGACTGATCGCATGACAGTTGAGTTCGTTGACAACTGTAGCATCACCGTGAGTGATGGCATCGGGTCAAAGTTTTGTTTTGTCCTGAACTCTATTACGGAGTTAGTTGGCTTTGCGCGAAGTGTCGCCGTGGATCCGCCTTTGTGAAAGTTTGAGAGGCGCCGGGAACCTGCCCCGGGGGACGTCTGCGGTACGAGAGAAGCAACTTGTTATGTGGAGCCGACAGAGACACTCAAACTGTGATAAATTTTATTTATTTATTTTACAGAACCGACGTTCCGAGGTACAAAATAATAAGAAACAAAGTATACATAAATATACAATACAAAAGATAATAAAAAAATATAAATAACATTAAAGAAGAAGAATATGACACGTATTAAAGATCACATAGATCTAGGAGAACAATACCATCGACAAAAGAGCAAAAGGATGCAAGAAAAGGATCGAGGTGTGCTGGTAGGCCATTTAGAAGCGCCATTGCCGTTGTACTAAATTGATTGCTCGAAGCTCCACAAGTATCAACTGGGATCAAGAACAATTAATGACTTCAAGCACGGGTGTACTTATCTGGAACATATAAGTTAAAACATTCAAGAATCCCAGAGTTGTGAATTGCACTCAGTTTAATTTTATTTTAATCAATTTGTTCAATATGCGATCTTTTGTAATACAAAGACTTTTTCTAAAGCACATTGACATATATATTTCGATAACTTTACAAACTTCTGGCCCGGACGTACTCACAGCATTCAGGCCGGGCCAACCTCAATCGGACTCTCGTCACGGTCGGGGGTTAACTACTGGCTGACCCCGGACGCCGCGGTCAGTGACACTCAACGCCGCAATTGGCGATCTATGTAACTAACGTCACACCCGTGACCGGACTTGTCCAAAATGCCAATATGGTGATGTACGACAAGCGAACAGAAATAAGAGACGAAAGATTGTATATCGAGGTCTTCGGTACCAGTCAGCAAGGGCTTTATATTGTGCAGATGTCAGAATATTTTTCGCAACGACTGTCACTGCCACCATGTGACACTCTGCACAGGCGCTATCGAATAAACAACATTTTTTTTCCGGGCAGAGGACCGAAATTAGTTTGTTCTCTTGCCTAAAATAAATTACGTGTCGGAAACAACAGGGTCAGATCCTGTCTGCCCAGAAGTAGGCGACGTCAATGGCGCAACTCCCGGCCATCATCACCAAAGAGGGTGGGACAGGGTTTGCTCCACGCCGAAGTCACATTCAGTCGGTGCGCTGTACAACTGCCTGGCTTTCATTTGTGTCCTCGTCTTGCATACTCCGGTCCGAAGTCTGGAGAGCAAAGAAGTAATCTCAACGTGGCGCCCCCTGGAAATGATTTTAAACAATGCCGGCCAATCCTTCTACTACGGAAACAACAACAGACGTAGAGTGAGTAAAATGATGAAACGCGATCCAAATGTGTAACACCTACGACAATGCGTTCACATATATTTACATTAACTGGCAGTGCAGAAGTTAATCCAAAGGTTTAGTTTTCAGTCCTACTGCAGGCATTAGCGATCGTATCTTTCGAACCCAAAACTTTTCATCAACACAAGTTTTCAACTTGGAATGTTTGAGAATCTCGCCCTTTGGTAGGTTTACACGCTGTGAAAACCATTCACCTAAGTATTGCTTAAAACTGGGCATAGCGGTACTAATTATTTATTACGAAGAGTTATCAAAAAAGTTATTTTTTCGGCTTATACTGAAAGAAAAGGGTATGTCACAATGACTGACTTTTTTATACATCAGTTTTTCTATACATAGTGAAACATTTTTTAGTATAGAAAAAAATACGTGTGGTACCTGCAAATAACACACAAGGAAAGATCAAGATTACATACTGATATCACCTTGGTTGCCATTGCAGCCTGGTGCCGAAAACCTCGATATGCGATCTTTCGTCTCTTATTGTTCGCTCGTCGAACGTCTATGGGTTACTATATTAGTTTTTTGACAAGGGTGTGGTTCCGGTCATGGGTGTGACATTAGTATTGTGCATGGCTGTCTGTTTTTGGTGCGCCATTGGTTCTGTGGATCGCCACAGAATGATTTCGGTGCTGGGCGTCACCGACGGGCGCCCGGTGGCCAGAAGTCAGTTACGTGTGATCGGTCTGGGGCCTGAAGCAAGCAAGTTCCGCCCCGGGCCGAAAGTTTCTCGAGTTTATCGAAAATATATGTCAATATGTGCTTCTGAAAAAGTCTTTGTGTTGCTTATATGCTCCTCGTTCCACCACCACGCGATCCAATAACTATCCCGGTATCCTGCAAATTACACATAAAGTAATATCAAGCGAAAAGACAATAAAAAACTTAGTAATTAGATAAGCTTTCTATACCTTATTTTAAAATGGATCACACTAAGCACTGTTTCACTTGAAAAATTGCAAAAAAATAAACGTGTACCAACGATTTTTAAGACTGTATTTATAGTGCTGAAAATTTGATTAAAAGTGTATTATAAACTTCAGTACACTTTTAAAGCGAAAATACCGCAATGTCTTACAACTAAGGCGTTTAACCAATGCATCCTATTTGTATAATATTAACTTATGACGAAGAGACTTGCACTCTTACAGCATGGAGGGATCCATGCTCAAAGTGTCGCTTAAAGATAAAATCCGAAACGAGGATATCCGCAGAATAGCTCAATTAATGGGCTACCTAACGAAGAAGCACACTCAATTGGCAATAGCCATATCACGTCTGTCAAGGAGACGACGGTCGATGGGAAAGAAAAGTATTGGAGTGGCGCCCAAGAACTGGCAAACTAAGCGTTGGTCGACCCCCAGCAAGATGGAAAGACGACATAAAAATATTATCAGGAGTGGCCTGGATGCGGAAGGCAGAAGAACGAAGAGGATTGAGACTCGTGGCGGACACAGGCTAATGATCATCATGAATGATTTTTTTTTCATCGGGGATTGAACCCACAAACTTCTATGATAAGCAATTTCAATTTCAATTTTCAATTTCAATTTCAATTTATTTTCTTTTAGAAACATTACAAATAGCAATATTTAATTCATTTCTAAAACAGGATAAAATAACAATTTATAAATAACACAATAATAATAGAATCATTTAAAAAGTCCCGAAGCCCGCTAAGCAGAAGACTCCACGAAATTACTTTGATAAATAAATTCGTGGAGCTCATGTCGAAACTGGGCTTCTCTCAAGTGAAATATATCAATATTCGAGGCGATATCGTTGAACAGTCTGATCACTCTCCCAAGAGGCATAGTCCCTGCAAGTTAGTATTACCTCTAGGAAGAACAAACAATCTGTGCCTCCTTATCCTTAAATAATTGCAATCGTTTTACCTCTAAGGTAGGTCATTAAGTTGTGAATTTTTCTTGGTTTTTGTACCAAAATTTATCACTCTTACGTGCAGCAGTTCTACGTGAAATATAAATCTTAGTATGCTCGTATTTTTTACATATATATAACTTCTTTGTCTATTTCATTTTATTTTGTTACTAAAACCTAATGAAAAAATACAAATAAAAAAGAATGAACCATTAAAAAATAAACTCCATTTTTGTGGTCCGTGTACGATATTCCTTTGTAGCTTGCCTTTATACAAAACTTGGTAAAAAACATTTTTAATGTTGAAAAAATATAAATTTCATGCTGAATAGTATTCATCATGAAATTCAGTCTTTGTATAATTAAAGTATGGCAGATTATTAAAGTAGTAAATATTAACACCCTCCTCTCTCAAAACAAGGAGAACGAGGCGTTATTACGTCGCAAGGGGCAGGATGAGGAGCAGGGCAGCAGACAAAGAGTTTCTTGTTGAAGCACACTGATTTTATTTACTTAAAAACATTACAAGTTTTGGGCCGAGCAGAAACATACCGCCGGCCACAACAATGACGTTGTCTCGGTTATCGCTCGGGGTGATTGACGCCAGCCGCACTGGCGCGGCTCGAGGCCGTCAGCGCTGCCGGTGGCGAAACTACGTACTAGTGCAAATGTGACCATATACATGAAGGTGTGGCGAGCTATGAAAATATAAGACGAAAGATCTTTTGTCGAGGTTTTCGGTAACAGTAAGCAAGGACTATATCATGCTGATGTCAATTATATATATATATATATATATATTAAGGTGTCCCAGGCTATGTATGGAAAAATTATTTTTTTCGAAATGAAATCGGTTCACCCTCTATTTTTATGTGGTTTGGTCCTAGTAACTCACATAATAAATTTTATTGCTATCCGACAATGTCTTCTGATAGCGACTTGATGTTGAAGTTTTAATATAAATTTTTGTATGAAGGCCAAAAGGAGCTTTTGAAAACTTATTGTTTATGACCATAAATAAAACTCTATGCAGAGTCTTTCCACAAATATTAAGTGAATATTATGTAAATATTATTATCTATTACAAAAAATTAAAAAACATATATTGCTTTTTATAATCAGGGTTTAGCTTTGGCGCGCCTTAGAATTCTAGTATTGACATGTTCCGATACAAGTCGCTATCATTTCCTGTGGTTTTAATAACGTGAGACTTTTTTTACAATTATTTAGACACCATTCACACAAAACGAGGGGATGAGCCTTGAAAAAATAAAAAATTTGGGGACACTCTTATATATATTGTATATATATAATATTTTAAAAAGGGAATATAATATTTTTTTAATTACGTTGACATCTCCATCTTTAGAAAAAACGACAACAGGTAGCGGAGTCATCGTCGGGACGCGTGAAGGAAGGACGCAGGAGCAGGTCGCAAAGCGAAGAGCTTGTTTAATAACACGATTCGCGTTTATTTCCTAAATAAGATTTTGCTTTCTCTGCCCGACCGTAACATGTTGTATCGTGGGCAGCGGTTGGACGGAGACTGTCCGCGGACATGGGCTGACTCACTGACACAGTCAGCGCCTGAAAGATTATCGCGGCTAAATAATAAACTAAAGTTCACAGTTGAAGCAACATGATATGGAGCATTTTCCGAGTTCAGAGATCAAATTCTTACAAACGGTGGTATTTATAGAGCTTATAAATTGATGTTTTTAATTTCTGACACGGATCAAACCGACGAATTTTGGCTTGGTAAGCAAACCCTTTAACCACTCAGCTTTACCCGCCAGCTTCGCTTTCGTATAAAATTATTTTTACAAATATAAAAATGTTTTTACTTCGTTTTTTTAGTCCAAGTATTTGTAACGGCTTTAAACAAAAAGGCGGCTGCTTTACCCCAGTATCACTCTTTGGCCCAACCTCCTCCTGAAATTCACTCTCTCCGAGTATGTGACGGTCAAGCGTCATGCTGGATTCCTATGGGGAAAAGGGATATGGGGGCATGACAAGGATTTTTTGACAATACAACAAAGAGCCAGAAACAGGAGTTCTTAAATTGAGTTAAATGCAACATAGTATATTTATATATATAAAAGTAGATTAGAATATTTAAATAATAAAATAATATTATAATAAATATTTACAAATCCATTTAATAATGTCACATGTATATATATATAAGACATATATATTTTTTATATAATTTCCGTCGGGGATCGAATCCATAAGCTTCGGTTTGTTAATTAAACGCTTTAACCAAAAAGCTATACCCGCTGTCAAATCAAAACAACTTTGGAAGGAATAACCAAGTCTTTCTTTCAATGCATCAAACACTCACTGACGTGGAAAAAGACGAATTCCGTGGACTTTCATCTCACTTAAGCGCTTACCGGACACGGAATTTTCAGAGAATTCCTTAAAAGATTTGGCCTCTCTTCTCGCGACGCATGTCCATTTGAGCCAGGCATGCAACAGTCGGTGAGACACTCTCTCGAGGAGTGCATCATCCATGAGAACAGGAGACGCATTTTGTGTTGTCGCCTGGGAGTCTCTACCATTTCTTGGGAGGATTTTCCTGAATTGCTGCCTAGTTCTGACGGTCGCTTGCTGTTAAATTTCATCAGGGAAATCGTCGCGGCTACAAGAGCGGTTAACGAGGCTGACATAGAATAGGCTCCTACGTTCTTCAACTATTTTTCAGACGTATATTCTAACCTTGAGTGTAACTTGAAGTACAACAAGCAACTATATATATTTGTTTCTACATTTTCTAAGTGAAAAAAAGTTTTTTTTTCAAAACCCGCTAAAAAATTAAAATTTTGGGCCGCATTCGGCCCGCGGTCCTTGTGTTTAAGGTATCTGCGTTAAAATAACTTAGTGTCCATACAATGTGACAGTTATAGAAATGTCACGATCCTATACTAACGTTCGTGTACCGAAGAATGACTGGAATGGAAGCACCAAAATATTTATCTTTTCTTCTTCGTAGTATCAATCCGGTGGATTGGTTTGCAGCAACAGAATCTTGCATCTCGATCCCCATTCCTATCGGTCCTCCGCAAGCCTTTTCAGCTCAGCATAAGCGCTACAATTCATGTCCTCGAATACTTGCTGCAAATACTCCCGTCTAAAGCGCCCTCTACAGTTTCTACCCTCAACCATCAATATCGTGGAGAAGACCATCGTGGCGCATGATGTGACCAATCCATCGGGCTCGCCTCTCTGAGATGGTTCTTATTAGGTGCCTATCTTCCTTGATTATCCTGAGAACCTCATTGTTCGTGACGTGGTCTCTCCAGGAAATTCCGAGAATTCTTCTGTACGACCACATCTCAAAGGCCTCTAGTCTTTTTATTACTTTCAGATAAAGCACCATGTCTCACAGCCGTACATTAAGATGCTCCAAACAAGTGTTTTGGCAACTTGCTTGCGGAGCCCTAAAGTAAAATTCTTTGACTCAAGAATTTTTGCTTTTGTTATTGTTTCTTTAGTTTTTTTTTTTCTCTACTTATTTCTTTGTTTATTTTTTGTTGTTTATCTTTAGTACGAGTTTATTTCGAAACGTTTGTGTCAAAAGTTTATTACGCGAGCAATATGAATTGCAAAATTGCTCACCTTTTAAAGCGCGACAGAGTTACACAAAACAAGATCATTTCTATGAATACTATAGCAATTAATAAGTTTTGCAATATCGTTGGTTGTCATGACAACACTGTGTTCAAAGTTGAAAGCAAGTACATATGATATATACTAATGTAAAGAGGCGTAAATTTGTATGTAATGACATCATCCTCTCTAAGTTAGTTATTGAATTGCGTGGTGGTTGGACGAGGAGCAGATTAACAACACACAGACTTTTTCTGAAGCACATTGACATATATATTTCATCTTGATGTACGGCTGCTTAACACGGTGCTTATCTAAAGTGATAAGAAATAACTGGAGTCCTTTGATATGTTGTCTTACAGAAGAATTCTAGAAGTATCCTAGAGAGACCACGTCATGAACAATGAGGTTCTCAGGATAATCAAGGAAGATAGGCACCTAGTAAGAATCTCAGAGATTCGATCGGTCACATCATGCGCCACGATGGTCTTCTTCACGACATTGTGGAAGAGGGATGGTTGAGAGTAGAAACTGCAGAGGGCGTCCTAGACGAGAATATTTGAAGCAAGTGTTCGAAGATATGAGTTTCAGCTCTTATGCTGAGCTATAGAGGTTGCAGAAGATCAAGAAGAATGGGGATCGAGATGCAAGATTTTATTGCTGTAAACCAATCTACCGGATTGACACTACGAAGAACGAAAGCTTTTCTATATTACGTGTAAAAATATAAAATATTATGCAGCTTAAGCGTGAACTTTTATAAAAATAACTAATTTAATTCCTCTATTGTAAAAACTTTAGTCATCTCCGAATTACTATATTAATATATTTTATTGAGTTACCGTAGCTGTCCGAAACACTGCTTCGCGTGAGATTTGTCTATTAAAAAACGTTGAGTCCCAGCAATAACTCAACGTGTCTCTTATTCTTGAATAGTATATAATAGAAAATACTCGGTGCTACTCTTCCGATAACATTCGTTGAAAATTGGCAAAGGAAAATCCTAGCATTGTTGAAATATAAATATATCCGGTTAGTATCTAATTTGATAAGGAAGATTGGATGGTGCATTTTGTGAGAATGCCGCAGGAAAGCACAAACAGTGGCTGCATTTTTCTGCAAGCCTCCAGGCTAGTAATTCTGCAGAACCAGTTCACGTTTATAATGCTTTTATATATAATTCATTCTAGTAATACAGGGTGACGCAAAATTAATGATCCTATAAGAAGATGTTATAATTTGTGCGAATAGCATCGTACGTCAGTAATATACGACATTTGTGTACTAGACTATCGACGGGTATAGCTTAGTATTTAAAGTGATTGATTTCCAAACTGAAGTTCGCGGGTTCGATACCCGACGAATATTTAAAAAAAGATAATTTTTTGGCTCTAAAAATACCCCCGGTAGATGTAAATTCAATCTCTTACTCGACGCTTGCCGGTTCATAGCCTTTTAATAAAAATTGGAAGTAGATAAAAGTCGTCCCCTTAAAACCACCTATTCATATTTAATTACTGTATTAATTGGATGATGCGTGAACGTCAGGCTGTAGTCTACGACGTTGGCGGATCAACATCCCACATGCAGTGCTTCGCCATATGTAACATGGTAGGCGTCACTGAATCCACAGACGTGACTTTAGCCCCACTCCTCCGATTTTCTTGAGATGAATGCCTTATATATTAAAATTAATTTTAATTAAAAATTAACAAAAATAAAAATAAAATACTTTGACTCACATTTATTTTAAAGGATTACATGTTTCGGTCTACCTGGAGACCATCTTCGATAATTACTGACCATCTTCAATGATTTTGTCTGTCTCCAGGGAGGCTGAAATATGTAATCGTTTAAAATAAATGTGAATCAAAACTAAAAAAAAAAAAAAAAATATTAAGTAAAATTAATTTAAAATTATAATTATGCAGGTTCACCAAGTATTGTCAGTTGATAACCTTAATGTAATTGAAAATGCAAAATATAAATTACAAAAATATTACTACGTTTTATATTAGTTAGCCATTGTCGACTCGACAATGGCTACCCAATGTAGCTCAAACGTGTCGCTTAATTAGAATTTTAGATCTAAAAAACTGAAAAAAAACATAAAATACTATTTGGTAAAAATTCGTATATGTATCATATATTAAATATTGACATCCCCCCTCTTTAAAAAAAGGCGAAAAGTCGCGGGTTCGTCACGTGGCCGCGTGGAGGAAGGATGCAGGAGCAGATCACAAAGCAAAATAACTCGTTTTAGAAGCACAATTAGCATTTAAGCAATAAAGACTTGATTTCCCCGTTTGACCGTAACATGACGTTACTTTCGTCTCGGTCAAACGGGGCTTGACTGACGACTGCCGGAACACTGTGACATGTGCCAAGATAATCATGGCAAAAAAAACAAATTAAACATGACAGTTAAGCCAACATGAAATGGAGCAACTGCCATAACAAATAAAATGGCGTATTTAAACACCGTGTAATTTCATATAAAATTAAATCTAACATTTTTAAATGTGCATGTCAGGTGAGCAAACAAAAAAAAGAGACAAATTATCGTTTCTTGAGGCATTACGGCATCAGCCTAAAAGAGCTTTATCAAGGTGATATCAAAATCTTTAATATAGAAATATAGTTAATTTTATGTAGTAATAATCAAGGAAGAAAGGCAACTAATAAGAACCATCTCAGAGAGGCGAGCCCGATGGATTGGTCACATCATGCGCCACGATGGTCTTCTTCACGATATTGTGGAGGGCATGGTTTAGGGTAGAAACTGTAGAGGGCGCCCTAGACGGGAGTATTTGCAGCAAGTATTCGAGGACATGAATTGTAGTGCTTATTCTGAGCTGAAAAGGGTTGCGGAGGACCGAGAGGAATGGAGATCGAGATGCGAGATTCTGTTGCTGCAAACCAATCCACCGGATTGATACTACGAAGAAGATGTAGTAAAAATAATATAATAAAAAAAAATAAAAAAAAAATTTAGTAATTAAATATACAACTACTTTACATCAAAATTCTTTATACGCATCAATTCGTTCAGAAAAAATATCGGCAGAAGCGGGATTCGAACCAGCGAGCTTTGAAACCAACCGTTGCTCTTTGTTCATTACCCTAGGGCCTAGACAACTCGACCATCTCCTGCCCGAACTGATTGTTGGAATAAGTTGTATTTATACCATTGTTACCATTGTTACCGTTACCATTGTTACCGTCGTATAACGATAGACGTCTCTATAGTATATATATTCAAAGTGTGTATATTATAATTATTTTTTATTATTCAATCAGTCAGCATTTATTCACAAGCTTTTTTATTTCGCTGTTTCGAATCCCGCTTCCGCCGATATGTTTTCTTAACGAATTGTTGCGTATAAATAATTTTGATGTAAAGTACCTGTATGTGTATATTTAATTACTAATATTATTGTAATATAGTAAGTGATCTATAAAAGTATATTAGAATTTTGAAATAATTAAATAATATTCTAATAAATATTTAAAAACTCATTCAACAAATTAAATGTTTCGTTTTTTAGAATTTTCTATCGCTGACTTACGGTACATATAACACCACCCGATGCGACTAAATAAATTTATCCTGAAACGTATTTTTTCTTTTAGAATCACACTTCTACTAATCTCGTGTTTCCGCTCACTCCAATACTAATGCTGAAACACCTGAAGGATTTATTTCAGAATATTTTCGCGCGTGCCATAAATACTGAATATACTTTTCCAAGCCTCCGCAAAGTTAGTTTTTTATGTTTAAGCACGTGGAAGAACACTTCTTCTTCGTAGTATCAATCCGGTGGATTGATTTGCAGCAACGAAATCTTGCATCTCGATCTCCACTCTTCTTGATCCTCTGCAAACCCTCTTTAGCTCAGCATAAGAGCTACAACTCATGTTCTCGAACACTTGCTTCAAATATTCCCGTCTAGGGGGCCTTCTACAGTTTCTACCCTCAAACATCCGTTCCACAATGTCGTGAAGAGGACCATCGTCGCGCATTAAGTGATCGATCGCCTCTCTGAGATGGTTCTTACTAGGTGCCTATCTTCCTTGATTATGCTGAGAACCTCATTGTTCGTGACGTGGTCTCTCCATGAAATTCTGATGATTCTTCTGTATGACCACATCTCAAAGACCTCAAGTCTTTTTTATCACTTTCAGATAAGCACCATGTCTCACAGTCTCTCTTTATTTGAATATCTTATGAAAAATTAGACAAAACTCTGCCTTTACAAGATAATCTACGAGTTATATAGCTTCATAAATAAAGTAATTTAGTGCGATTTCAAATAAAAGCTATATAGGCATTGATATCCTCCTCTTCCATTTTGGACATCGATTAACTTGAGGAAGGATGCAGGATCAGGTTCACATTATAAACAACTTGTTTCTGTTTCACGATACATGTTTATTTGCCAATAACGTCGCCCGTTAAAGGGCCGCCCTTAGGGACGGTCCTACCACGAGGACGGGCGAGTTGCGACTGCCTGCCCGCTCTCACATTTCGGTGGTACCAACCGCCAAGATGACAGTTGTACCAACTGACAATCGGCCAACTGTCATAACAATTATTTTTGGCGTATGCAAACACCGTTTAACATTCGATCTAGATGTCACGCAAGCGAACCAAAATAATAGACAAAAGATCGTTTGTTGAGGCTTTACGGCATCGGCCTTATGGAGCTATATCAAGCTGATATCAGCATGTAATTACTCACATTTAAATTTTTCAACATGAAACTGTATAAGCAATCTACCTTAATATCCTCCTCTCTAAATTAGATATCGAATTACTTTGTGACAGGATGCAGGAGCAGATTGACAATACCAAGAACTTGTTTACGAAGCACAGTTCACGTTTATTTTAAATAAAGACTGGATTTCTACGCCCGACCGCCATGGCATGTCGCCGGCCGGGGCGTGAGTCAATTAACAACTGCCGACACTGTGACATCTAGCGCCCCAAGACAGCCGCGGCAAAAAGGAGAATTAAATATGACAGTCGCACCAACATGAAATGGAGCAACTGTCATAACAAATAAATTGGCGTATGCAAATGCCTGCGTTATATTCTATAATTAAAACTAACATTATTAGATGTGCGTATCAGTAAAATAAGACACAAAACACAGTTTTTCGAGGATCTACGGCATCGCCCTAAAATAGCATAACACAATTGATATCTTCTTCTTCCATTTAGGACATCGATTAACTGGATGAAGGATGCAAGATCAGGTTCACAATACAAACACTTGTTTCTTTTTCACATATTACTCGTTTATTTGTCAATAACGTCGCCCGTTATAGGGACGCCCTTAGGCGCTCCTATAACGATGGCGGGCGCGTTCTGACTCCTGCCCGCTCTGACATTTAGCGCCGCCAAATCATGGCGGCAGACATCCGAAGTAATTATGACAGTGGTAAACATGAAATGGACCAACTGTCATAACACACAAGATGGCGCATGCAAACACCGTGCAACATTATACAATTAATATTAATTAATATTAGATGTGCAGGCGAGCGAACAAAAATAAGAGACAAAAGATCGTTTTTAGAGGCTTTACGGCATCAGCCTAAAGGAGTTATATCAAGCTTATATCACAATTTATAACATAAAACTGTATGAGCATTAAGCAATCCACCTATGTTTTACTCGGTACAAAACGTGTACACGATAAAAATTTCAGCTTACATGAAAAGTTTCATGAAGTCTCCTGTGGGATCCTGAAGGCATCGATCGCGAAACAAAGCCTCCTAAAATATTTCTGAGAAAATAAGTTGTGTGAGGGAAAGTAATTATTGTTGGGCCGGCTGCTCGCGACATTCGTTAATGACGTCTCGGTTTTGTGAAATTCACGATTTTTTCAGCTTTTTCAGCAATTCGCAGAGAGACGAATGAGCTAAAAACACTCGGTTGCTATGCAATAAGTTCCCGGGTTTTTATTCCGTCGATAAAGGTTTTTTTTTCTTTCCGTATAAAAAAAGGTGTAAAAATACAGGTAGTTTGATTACGTGTGTGACAAACATTTAAAGACCATAGGAGTCTATTCCATGCAGGTGTTCGTTAGCCGAGTGCGTAATTTTAATAATATCCTTGTTTTTTAAGGTAAACACTGACATCAGCATTATGCAGTCCTTGCTAACTGTTACCGAAAACTTTGATTTACGATCTTTCGTCTGTTTATTTCGGGTCGCTTGTCGTGCATTTAGGTGCGCCGTGCTGACGGGTGTGTTAGTTCGAGAGATAGCCACTCGAGCGCTGGGCGAGGCCGCAGCGCAGGTAGGCCATTACGGCAGTTGGTCTTCATATTTAGCGAAGCAATTTCGCATTGTGGCCGCGCGGGCATGTCAACCGGCGTGGTCGAAAGCATGTAATGTTTTTAGTGTAAATATAATATGTACTTCTAAAAGAAAGTCTTTTTCTGCTTTCCTGCTCCTCATCCTGCCTCACGCGACGTAATAATAAATCTCTTTTTGAGAGAGGAGGATGTTAACACATACAGGAGAATACCGACAGATAGTGAGAGTAATTCTAAAGTCTCGTCCAAGACATATCTGCTTTGAAAGGTTTACCTAGGAACAAATTCAGTTAAAATTGTTTTAATTATTTTTTATGTAAGCGCATGCAGGAGAGCACACCCGGTCAAGACCAGTGCACTCTATGACGCTCAGCCAGGAAGGCTGGATGCTGCATTCGGGAAACGTGTGTTGTCTTCGTGTTTGTGTGCGGGTTGAGGAGAATGCAAGTGTATATTTATCTGTTTCTTGAAGAGATCCAGATTGGAGGAAGGAGGAAACACAGACGCTGGAAGAGCATTCCATAGCTCACCGGTGGCATTAAAGAAGGAGCTTTGGAAACTGCCAGTTCTTGGTCGACATATATTAACCGTGTATAGGTATTCAGCAAGTGTAAGACGAATTTGGTTATTTTAGTTATATATATAGTTAGTTAGATTAAGGTGGGTGCAGGAGGAATTGGTTCTTTAAGTTTCGAAGAGCAGCGACCGTTGTAATACAGGTAGAAAAGGCTAAGAGAACTAATCTTACGCCTGTGTTCCATTGATTACAGGATAGACGTAAGAGTGTCATTGTTTATCAAACGAACTGCTCTTCTTTGAACTGAGTTAATTAAGTTTGGAAGGTATTTTGTATTAGGTATTTATTATCAATTACAAATCTTGTACGATTTTCTTCTTCTAAAGGGTCGTTCAACCTAACTTACGACATATGGCTACCATTGATTGCCACCACTTTCTTCTGATTAGCATCCATATGTCCATCCTATGTCCCAAGACATAACAGCGCCCTCCAGGACACGAACTTGGGGACTTGATGATATTTGCTTAACAGAACTGCAGTTCCAAGGTACATAGAACAATAAAAATAAGAAACATAGAGTATACATAAACATAAAAAAAAAGAAAAAAAAAGAAGAAGAAGATGACATGTGTCAAAGATCACAGAGATCTAGGAGAACAATACCATCGACAAAAGAGGAAAAGGATGTAAGAAAAGGAATGACGTGAGCTGGTGGCCATTTAGAAGCGCCATTTCCGTTGTACTTAATTCAATGCTCGAAGCTCCACAAGTATCCACTGGGATCAAAAACAATGAATGGCTACGAGCACGGGTGTACTTATCTGGAACGTTGAAGTGAAAAACATTCAAGAATCCCAGGGTTGTGAATTGTACCGATTTTACATTTTTTTTTCACTATGATTTCGTTCGTATCCGAGGCATATTTTGGGTGATTTGCTGATTACATTTTTTTTTAAATCAGTCTTAAATTTCTGAGTCTTAAATTTTTTCAACATAAAGGTGGCTCAACTCAACTAACGAATCGCGGTAAGCAATAGCCGGTAAGCCCATCCTATTATGTTCTGCGTCGAATGCTGCACAACTTCGGTAATCTAACTTTCTGACGCGTAGCAACGTGTAGCAACGCGCGTCGAGACACGCACATTTTTTAAAAAGTATTATAAGTCATACTTCCCAGACGATTGACCCTATTTCCATTGGAGGAACACAAATAGAGGTTGTAAACGACTATATCTATCTGGGACAAGTAATACAACTAGGGCAAAGTAACTTCTCAAAAGAAATCGACAGGCGCATACAACTGGGATAGGCAGTACTTAGAAAACTAAAGTATATTTGTAAAGTGAAAATTCCGCAATGTCTTAAAACTAAGGCGTTTAACCAATGCATTATCCCTGTATTAACTTATAACGCAGAGACGTGGAATCTGACAGCAAGTCTTACCCATAAATTAAAGGTCACCCAGCGTGCTATGGAGAGACCCATGAGAGGAGAGTCGCTAAAAGATAGAATCCGAAACAAGTAATTACGCTGGAGAACTCTAGTAGTGGAGGCTACTCAACGAATAGGCACACTCAAGTGGCAATGTGACATATATGTTGAAGAGACGATGGTCGATGGGGAAGAAAAGTATTGGAATGACGCCCAAGAACTGGCGAACGAAGCATTGGCCGACCCTCTACAAGATGGACTGACGATATAAGAATAATAGCGGGAGTGACCTGGATGCGGAAGGCGGAGGATCGAAGAGGATGGAGACTCATGCGAGAGGCCTACGTTCAACAGTGGACGGACACAGGCTGATGATGATGATGATCACTTATAATAAATCTAAAATATTTTCGTCGACTTCAGGCAGTTTTTTTTATGATTGTAAATTCTTAGTAAAAGAAAACGAAATTTTTTTGCTCCTAAATTCTCGAAGGGACGGAAAGGCCACTCTTCACACACTTGAACTTGTGAAATTCCTTCTAATAAAGTATTAAGCAGAGTGGATTCTTGGCCTGAAAAACTGAAAATATTGGTTTAAATGATTTTTGTAAAATATGCTTAAGCTTAACGACGGTGAGACGGAGCTTTTTATTGGAATTCTTTAAAGGCGAACAAATGTAAGAAATTTTAATTAAGTTTTCACCCTGAGTGATTACGTTGACAGGTAACTAACTGGTTTTGGTTCCCCTTTCTTTCTTTAACGTCACATACGAGCATACTTATAATATTTTAAACATATATACTTTTCCGATTATTTTTTTGTCGAATATTATTCAATACTCTTATCTTTTAAATTGACATCAGCATTATAAAGGGTCCGCCAAATAACTTTTTTTTTTTTAAAACAGGGCGCAAAACATCGAGTGTAGCTTCGGCTGTGTGGCACGTAGCGCGGTGTTATTGAAACCAAATGTTGCCAATATCCTCCTCTTCAATTTTCGTGAACCAAAATTCATTCACCATGACCGCGCCGCATGAAAGCGCCATTGATGGCGCTTCTCGCACACTTTCTGCCACAGCAGCAATATTCTCTGGTGTACGCACTGTCTTTGGCTTTTCGCGCTTTAGTTTATCGATGAAGATGCCAGTTTCTTTCACTTTTTTCACAAGATAACGAACATACGCAGCTGACGGTGATTCTTTTCTTCCAAAATCCGTGCGCAATTTTCTCACACATTCTGCAACATTACCATGATTTTCAAAGTAATGTCGCAATATTTCCCAGCGTTGTTCAAGCGTATACACAACCATATTCGTTCATCGGAAGGATAAAACTAATTATCTGTCAAATCAGATATGAGCTAAGTGTTACCATTCACGAAATAAGAACAAGTTGAAAAAAAAAAGTTAGATGGCGGACCCTATTAAAAAAGAGCAATTCGTTTTATCAAACGTAAGAGTAACATTGCTTATCAGCAATGACACTCTTACGTCTAACCTGCAATCAATGGAACACAGGCGTAAGATTGGTTCTCTTAGTCTTTTCTGCCGTTATTACCACGGTCGCTGCTCTTCGGAACTTAAAGAATTAATTCCTCCTGCACCCACCCAAAACCGACAAACTCGTCTTACACTTGCCAAACATCCATACACGGTCAATATATGTCGACTAAGAACTGGCAGTTTCCAAAGCTCCTTCTTTAATGCCACCGGTAAGCTATGGAATGCTCTTCCAGCGTCTGTGTTTCCTCCTTTCTACAATTTGGATCTCTGCAAGAAACAGATAAATATACACTTGCAATCTCCTCAACCCGCACACAAACACGAACACAATACACGTTTCCCGTATGCAGCGTCCAGCCTCCCTGGCTGAGCGCCATAGAGTGCACTTGTCTTGACCGGGTGTGCTCTCGTGCATGCGTTTACATAAAAAAAATATATATAGCCCTTTGCTGATTGGTACCGTAAACCTCGATATACAATCTTTCGTCTCTTATTTCTGTTCGCTTGTCGTACATGTATGTGTCGCCATTGTCGAGTCGATAGGGAATAATAAGAGGCGGAGACAGATATCCTTGCAACACTATATGTCTTCTTCCATTATCATTCCCATCATACAGCTCAGTTGTGTCTTGACAGTGATGTATTGAGGAAAGCTACAAGTAAGTTGAAACTGCAGTCTCCTAAACAGAGGCCATACCCAACGTGATCCATGTAAAAACATGGTAAATTAATCAATACTTACAATTCTTTTACTAAGTATTGTACATTTTATATAAGCACGGAGAGATACTAATGAGTTTCTCAGCATAATCAAGGAGGATAGGCACCTAGTAAGAACCATCTCAGAGAGGCGAGCCCGATGGATCGGTCACATCATGCGCCACGATGGTTTTCTTCACGACATTGCGGAAGGGATGGTTGAAGCTAGAAACTGCAGAGGGCACCGTAGACGGGAGTATTTGCAGCAGGTGTTCGAGGACAAGAGTTTTAGCTCTTATGCTGTGCGAAAGAGTATTGCAGAGGATCGAGAAGAGTGGAGATCGAGATGCAAGATTTGTTGCTGCAAACCAATACACCGGATTGATACTACGAAAAGATATATATATATATATATTTAAATATATAGTCAGGTAACATGCCAGATTTATAAAAAAAAAAAAAAATTTAATAAAAGCATATTATAAAAATATTATACGTGATCTCAATCGAATTTTATGTGAACACCTGTAATGGAGAAGTTGCTTGGAAAACTTTTCGTATGAAATCTTCGGCATATCATTGGTACAAAGTTACAGTATGCTTGGGGGGCAATCAAATAAAACATGAAGCATACTTACACATTGACGGCACCCTACTATATAGTTGGAAAAAATATAATATCCATTGTTGAAATTTGGTCAGACGGAGTTCTGGTAGCGTAACACAGTGATGTATCCGGCGGGCGGCTAAGTGATTATCACAGTTGCGAGACGAATGCGGAAAAGAGAAGAAGGGCCTGGCCTATATGGCCGTCCCGCAAACATTTATAATCTTGATATTGTGGGATTTGGGTGTAGAAGTGTGTGGCGAATTTCTTCTATCCGATATTTCAACCGCCATTGCAGGGGTCTTCTTCAGGGTTGATGACTTTGTTTTTATTTTGTCAACAAAGTCATCAGCCCTGAAGAAGACCCCTGCAATGTCGGTCAAAATATCGGATAGAAGAAATTCGCCACACACAGGAAACTTTTTCTGTGTTGTCATCTGGGAGTCTCTGCCATTTCTTCCTGAACTGCTGCTCAACTCTGACGGTCCCTTGCTGTTTATCTACATCAATTACATCGTTGGAATTTCGTACGCGGTTAACGAGGCTGACATGGAATAGACACGTATTTTTTTCACTCTATTTGATTTTCACTTTGAATAATATAACATTGTGTGTAACTTGCAGAGTACCACGTGCGACCGATTTTTTTACTGATATCAGCGTGATGTAGCTCTTTTAGGCTGATGCCGCAAAGCCTCGAAAAACAATCTTGTCATGCTTGACATGCACATGTTCAAAATAACATTTCGAGCACTTTACTTAGTGTGTATTTTCAGTACGAATGATAAGTATGTCTCCGATAGCGAGGTACAGACTATTTGAGTCATGAAGTTCGTATTAATTATTATTTTTGGTTACGCCCCTTGTTTCTCGTCATCTTCACAGACACCTGGATTTCTCCGAATCTCGTTTCCAGATATTGGCCAACTTTTCAAAGGCAAATATGATTCAAGTTTCGACGTTTACACACGTGATGATTATAATTTGTTAGGAGTCTCACATGAAACGCAAAGTCACATTTAGCAGTAGAGGAGACTAGGGGCAAACCTCCACATGAGTCAAAATATTATATATAATATTGCTTAAATTTTCAGGATTTTAAAATATATATATATAAACAATGTTCTAATATACCTATCAGCACACCTCGCTCCTTTTTTAAATCATTTTTTTTAGATGGTATTGTTCTCCTAGATCTTTGTTATCCTTGAAACGTGTCATCTCCTTCTTTTTTATGTTTTTCTTGTATGTGTGTTTATGTTTACTTTATGTTTCTTTAACTTTTTCGTAGAATCAATACGGTGGATTAGTTTGCAGCAACAAAATCTTGCATCTCGATCTCCAGTCTTCTGCAATCCTCTTAAGCTCAGCATAAGAGCTACAACTCATGTCCTCGAAAACTTGCTGCAAACACTCCCGTCTAGGGCGCCCTATGCAGTTTCTACCCTCAACCATCCCTTCCACAATGTCGTGAAGAAGACCATCGTGACGCATGATGTGACCTATCCATCGGGCTCGCCTCTCTGAGATGGTTCTTAGAGATTGTTCTAGGTGCCTATATCCTAGACGGGAGTATTTACAGGAAGGGTTCGAGGACATGAGTTGTAGCTCTTAAGCTGATCTAAAGAGGGTTGCAGAAGATCGAAAAAAGTGGAGTTCGAGATGCAAGATTTTGTTGCTGTAAACCAATCCACCGGATTGATACAATGAAGAAGTTGCAAAAATATGTATTGACAAAATCAGTAAATATCAGAGCAAAAAATGACTTGCAAACATGGATCCAGCAAATTTGATGTTGAAGTTGCACCTCGTTCTGGAAGTTCAGTCGAAGCCGACGAAGACACAATAAACGAGTTTTTTGATGATAGCATACAAATAACAACTCCTGAGATCGCTGAGAGAATCCATTTGTTGAATTTGACCGTTTATGATTATTCAAAACCTTCAATGGAACAGTCATTCAAGAAGCGAAGGTGGACTTGGTTGGTACATGTATTCAAGATGCCGAAGTTGAGCATAAATTACAGCTGGTTTTTTTTCAAGCCCCAGGGCTTACGCATTCCATACAGTGACAAACTATATACAGTATGAACGAGCTAGGAAGCAGAGCTGACAGGTTTTTTATGTAAACACATACAGGAGAATACCGACAGATGGGGATAGTAATTCTGAGGATTTTATATTTAATTTCAAAAACCCTTAATTACCCCGCAACACTCATCAATACAAAAAAAAACGTAACTCACGCAATATTGAACATTATCACGTAACAGCGACAGAGTTTTTTTTCCATCTGGCATTTCTAACAAGTTTGAACTTGGAGCTTTTTTTTGTCGTTGGTGTTGTGACTGTTGAGAATGAACAACAAATTGAGAAATGATTGTCGCCTAATTGACTGAGAAAAATCCCCGAAAAAACTTTTTTTGAGAAATTCGCACGTCTTCACATCGAATCCTTTTGCAAAGTTTGTATTTTTCGTTTTGTTCAGTGCGTAAATCAGCAAAGTAATTTTTCAGAGAATTTTGAAACTCATTTTTAAAAATATATATATATTATTATTTGTTTAACAATTCAAATTGACTGTAATTCAAGAGAAAAAGCATAAATAACAGCTATATAATCAACCCTCCTATAGCGTCAAAATAGAGACATCGCTATAGAAAAACGTATTAAAGAATATTAGTATTTCTTCTGACATCAGCATGATGTAGCCCTTGCTGACTGCTACCGAAAACCTTGATTTACAATCTTTCGTCACTTATTTCTGTTCGATTTTTATACATTTATGTGTCGGCATGTTCTGCAAGTGTGCTCACGGGTGTGTTAGTTATATAGACCGCCGCTCGTGGCGCTGGGCGAGAGCCTAACGAGCGAGGCCAGTCGTGTCCCGCCCTTCGGCGAGAGCATATTGTATTGTGGCTCGGCCTAATACTGTGACCAGTTCCGGGCCACAATTTTGTAAAGTTTATCGCATATATGTGTCAATGTGCTTCTGAAAAAGTCTGTGTTATAAATCTGCTCCTAATCCTGCCATCACGCGACTGAATAACACAACCTTTTGAGAGAGAAGAGGATGTTACCTCCCATATCTGTTCCATATATTGAGCATATTATCTCAGTTCTATCAGTTGTTATTGTTCATATTATCATAAGTCAGGAGCCAAGGGTGCTTGAAGAGACAGCAGCTTTAGTATCTGAGACCTTTTTTTTGTCATTTGTTAAACAGTATTTTATAATAATATTAGTTGACTAACCATACGTTTCTCGGAAATTCCTGGAGAGATACGTGACGAACAATGAGGTTCTCAGGATAATAAAAGAAGATAGGCACCTAATAAGAACCATCTCCGAGAGGCGAGCCCGATGGATTAGTCACATCATGCGCCACGATGGTCTTCTGCATGATATTGATGGTTGAGGGTAGAAACTGTAGAGGGCGCTTTAGACGGGAATATTTGCAGCAAGTATTCGAGGACATGAATTGTAGCGCTAATGCTGAGCTGAAAAGGGTTGCGAAGGACCGATAAGAATGGAGATCGAGATGCAAGATTCTGTTTCTGCAAACCAATCCACCGGGTCGATACTACGAAGAAGGACCATACGTAAATAAGATTTTGCCCTAAGTGGCGCCTCAACGTAATCGACGTCATCCTGTTAGCAATATGCAGTAACCCATTTAAATAACTTTTTGTGTGCGTTCAATGTTAGTTCTAAGCATATGTTAACAAATGAGAAACGTGCTTAAAATATGTATGGGCTTAGTCGCCCTTTCAGTCTAAATATTTCAGGTATCGAGAGCGTTGAGCTAATTCCCCAATCACCTTTAAAATTACGACTAACCAAGTAATCAAGTCTCAAAAGAAAGAAAAGCTATTCAGAATAATCCAACTGGACCTGTTGGATACGTTGACCTCATCGCTACAGCGTTTAGCTACTAAAAGGAATAACATCTAAGACTTTTACTTTAAGACCTACGACTACTTTGAGAATACATTATTTCCTTTTTGAATAACTGACTTTGGTGTTGCTCACCAAAATTTCATCTAATGAGTCATATGCACCGAAGAAATGCGTAAGGCAATCAACCAACCATCCCACTGCTTGCATAATCAGATACTCCAAACACCCAGACTGAAGTCGCTTGATGAGATCCACACAACCTCGCTCATCCTGCCCTGAAAATGAGAGACTCCAGCTCTGGCAAAAAGCGCATCAGAGGATTTCATTACTCCAAAGGAAGGCCTCCCAAGTGGCAAGAGCCTTGCTTGGCGGACCTGGAAATTCCTGAACAGATTAAGAACCGGAGTTTGTTGAGAGTCACTATTTTGTGACTGTGGAGACCTACAGACCGCCTCACACCTAAGATCCTGCTCCATATGCACAAGCTTAGCATCTCAAGACCTAATGCTAGGCAACACACTGGGCTATCGATGTTGCCAGATACTAGGCAAAAATAATTTGACGTCGCTGACACGAAGAAGAAGAATCTAACGAGAAATAACTCTGAATACAATATATTCTAAAGTTCTTTCAAGAAACACAGGTACAACAGGCGGACCGCCGATAGATAACAAATACACAGTCGTCGCCGGAGCCAACAAAAAACGTCATATAATCCATTATGCGCTCGGCAGGTAGTTTGAATAAAAATATATATATACATAAATAGAAGCACCCTGCAGCTGACGGGAGGTAGTCCTAGCACGGTCTTTGGCAATCGGGCTTTCAGCTACGCGGCACCAATGGCCTGGAACTCGCTACCGGAAATCATAAGAGAGCTTAAAGCGGAGGCATCTTTCAGAAGCAGATTCAAGACTTACCTTTATACTCAGAGAGGCAAAGAAGTGCTTTTGGTGATCATTCGGTCATAAAAGAGCGCTATACAAATACTAATATAATAATAATAATACAAGATAACCAAATTTATATGCAAGAATATGTAGTGACCAATTTATTTTTGAAAAATTCCTTTTTTTTAATGATTTCTAAAAGAGAATACTAAAAATACTTATAGTAATTTATATAAATAATTGAAAATATATTATTTGGTATGTGTTAGCAAATCTTTATTAAAATGAATACTAAAAAACATAAAAATAAAGTAACTAACCAGAAAAAAAGGTTATTATAAAAAGTATTCTCGCCATCGCGGGGCAACGTATCGTTAGTCAAATTGGGCGTGAGGACGTAGATTCATTTTGTAAACGTAGATTCGCCAAACCGTTATCCTGAAATTGTTTCATTTTACGTATACGTACATTACGTTGTAAAAAAAAAACGTAAAAAACAGACAGTCGGGTCTTATTTTGCTAAAAAAGTATGGCTTACTGCATAAAGTATTTTACTTTCATGCAAGTAGTCTCGGGATCAAATATTTTTTAATAATAAATTGTTCAAAACGTTATTTTGAACTAAACTGTGTTTTATTAAGCATCCAAAAGTCTTTAAACTAATTGTTATAATCAAACACTTTATTTAGATTCAAACAGTCAGGTACGATCAAGGTCGGAACCATCAAGTATCGAGGAATTTGCGGTGGACGAAATTCTATGTATTAGTAATATTAATAAGGAATGCTTACGCATCGATACGGAGCATGGGCCATCCCAATAATCTGCCACTCTAAGTGGTTTGAATGGATCAAAGATCAAAAACGGTGTCGAGGAATGTGCAGTGTATGACATTCAATGTATTAATATGACTTTTATAACTGCTTACTCATGTTGTAAATTAGGGTATGAAAAGGCGTCTCGTATTAAATAAATTAGTACCAGCTCAACTCCGGTCTTTGTTCTTATCCTCAGTGCCGGAACCTTGGTATTCTGGCATCACCATTTAACTGATGCTGTAATTTCAGGACCGTGACCTCGGTTCTGGAACATAAATTGTTATTTATGTTATTATCGTTCACTTCTAGCGGGTTAACACTAATATTTACGCTACTTGCTATCCAGCAAAAAATCACCAAGAAAGGCAACTTGAGGCACGCCTCTAGTGTACTAACATCAATGAAACTAGTCTGTCGTCAAATTCTTTAAAATATTTGCTTGTAATATATATAATCGTTCAGAAACAACAGGGTCAGATCCTGTATGCCCGAAAGTGGGTGACTTCGATGGCGTTACTCCCGGCCTTCCTGGGTGCAGCTACTCGGACACAGCGCACACTCCAGAAGGTGGGACAGGGTCTGCTCCACGCCGCAGTCACATTCAGTCGGTCCGTTGTAAACTGCCAGACTTTCATTTGTGTCTTCGTCTTACATACTCCGGTCCGAAGTGTGTTAAAGGACCTCGATATATTTCACCCCTGGTCGTGTCCAGGTGCTAGGTCCTCTTTCGCGGCAATCCAAGTATTCCCCTCAGTTGCGCTTCTCCATTTATTTAGCCGCAGGGTGGCCTCAGGTATTACCAGTTCCGTTGTCGACTGAAGGAAACTTCTTTTTGATTTGAGCCGTGTGGTTATCTTTTAATACCCAAACATGTTTGGGTATTTGCTTTTTGCAAACGTCGTTTATGATATGTCCCATTCGGAGATCAATACGGGAAGGAAAAGAGGTGACCAATGCATGTGTATTCACTTCAAGTGATCTGCTGAAGACTATGGAAGCTGAAAAAGATTTATGGCGGAAATTAGTGACATCCATATGCTCCAGTTATCAAAGCGGACCTACTAAATGTCCTGGAACCGAGATCATGGTCCCGAAATCACAGCGTGAGCTAAATGGTGTCGCCGGAATACCACGGTATCGGCACTGAGAACAAGTCCAAAGACCAGAGTTGAATTGGTACTAATTTATTTTATAATACACCCCTTTTTATATATTAGTATACAACATGAATAAGCATAAATAGAATTAATATTAATACATTGAATTTCATACACCGCAAATTCCTCGATACGTGTTGTTTTGGACCTCGATCCCTTCATTGTACATTGAGTGGCAAAATATTGTGATGGTCAATGCCCAGTGTCGTACTCGACTGTATGAATCGACAGATTCCATCTAAGATAGAGAGTTTGATTATAATTATTACTTCAAAGACTTTTGGATGTTTAATACAAAATAATTATGTTCAAAATAACGTTTTGAACACTAATGATGATTTGAATCCACTTTAATTATTAAATGAATAAATACTTTCTATTAAGCGACAGTAACACATTGTAAGCGCAATTCTCGTTAGATCACCGAAGTTAAGCAACATTAAACACGGAAAAAATCTTGGATGGAATACTGCCAATTGTTAACCGCGTGTTATTGCTCAGTTTGGGCTACTCTTTAGAACCAAAATGAGCTGGTTTCAGAATCATTGGGGTAGTATTACGATGTCCCTGAAAAATCTTATTCACAAAATATACCTTGGATACTGTAGCTGCTGTGTCTTCGAGTCTACAGACTCTTGCTCTAAAGGCCATCCGGAACTAAAAATGTTCTCACGTTGACTTTCGGGTGTGGGAGACGTCTTGGGACAAGTAGGACAAATCTGAGTAACAGCAATTTGTGGTGACCATAGGTTCCTGATTTGAATCAGATATGAGAAGAAATATAAAATGTACACTTTTTATGTTTCTTTCATGAACGTTCGAACTAGTCTCTCTGCAGTAAGAACAACATGACACACTGATATAGCTGATACAAAATATTCCTCTAGTAAAGTGTCGAACGAAATATATAGATAAATCACACTTAGCACAGGTTAAGGTTAACGTTCTCAACGTATATAAGATAGGCTTATATACGTTGAGAAGTGATGATGCTTTCATTGATAGCGAAACTTCCGTCTTCCATCAAGTAATTAATCAGCACTCTGAAATGTCTATTCACAAAATATTATTCACAGACGATATTGATATCAACATGATGTAGCCCTTGCTGACTGGTACCGAAAACCTTGATATGCAATCTTTCGTCTCTTATTTCTGTTCGCTTGTCGTAAATGTATGTATCGTCATTTTGTAATGCCGTTAGGAGACTAGTTACATAGATCGCAACTTGCGGCGCTGGGTATCACCGATCACGGCACCAATTTAGTTGTGTGCTGTCGGCGGTGCGGTCATATTGTATTTTGGCCCGGCCAGAATGCAGTGGTCAAGGACAGAAATCTGTAAAGTTATCGAAATAAATATGTCAATGTGCTTCAGAATAAGTCTTTGTTTTGTTAATCTGCTCCTCATCCTACCACCACGCAATTAAATAACGAACTTAGAGAGGAGGATGTCAATATACTAGTTTCATCACATTCTGGCGGTATTCTCCAGTGTGAGCTTACAAAAAAAAACACTCAAAGAATACGATACGTAAATTAATAAAAGTATTCATTTTGTATATATATATTTTTTCAGGAGCTACCCTTTTTTAATGGAATTATTTCAGTTTTCAGCAATTTCATTTTGTCGAAAAAAATATTATTAACGCTGAAACATTTCACGGTGGTGCTTTAAACATATGATGAATGTAAAGCGATAATTGATGTAAAGAAATGTTTTTTTAATCCCAGGCCATTTTTAAAAAAATGCTATTTATATTTCGTAATTATTGAATTTACAATGTATCAATTACGTTAATTTTTTTATACGCAAAACGAATTTTAAAATTTATTTTTTTTGATCGATACATTTTTGCTACAATTGATATCAGCATGATATAGCCCTTGCTGACTGGTACTTAAAACCTAGATTAACAATCTTTCGTCTCTTGTTTCTTGTATTATCTGTCAAATCAGACATGGGCTAAGTTTTACCATTCACGAAATAAGCACTAGTTGAAAAATAAAACGATAGATGGCGGACAATAGCATGATTTTCAAAGTAATATCGCAATATTTTTCAGCGTTGTTCAAGCGTATACACAACCACATTCGCTTAGCGGAAGGATAAAACTAATTATCTGTCAAATCAAACATTAGCTAAGTGTTACCATTCACAAAATAAGCACTAGTTTTAAAAAAAAACGTTAGATGGCGGACTCTATATATATATATATATATTGATATCCTCCTCTTCCATTTATGACATCGATTTACTGGATGAAGGATGCAGGATCAGGTTCACATTATAAACAACTTGTTTCTGTTTCACGATACATGTTTATTGTCAGAAACGTCGCCCGCTACAGGAACGCACAGGATGCGCGCACTGTAACGGGCGCGAGTCAAACTTCAACTGCCGGCCCACGGCGCGATCTCACATCTCCGCGGTACCAACTGCCAATACGACAGTCCTACCAACCAGCAATAGGCCAACTGTCATAACAATTATTTTGGCGTATGCAAACACCGCTTAACATTCGATGTAGATGTCACGCAAGCGAACCAAAATAATAGACAAAAGATCGCTTGTTGAGGCTTTACGGCATCGGCCTTAAGGAGCTATATCAAGCTGATATCAATATATATTTGTAATGTCGTTAGCAGGACTAGTTACGTAGATCGCCAATTGCTGTAGGCGCTAGGCGACAGCCCATCGTTCATAAATGCTCATCAAACAGACGACGCTCACAAATTATTCCTCCAAAGAAACTCTTGGAGTTCATGTCTGAATTGGGCCTCCCTTACGTGAAATACATCAACATCCGAGGTGATTTGGTAAAAGAGTATGATCCCTCTCCCAAGAGGCGGATTACTGACACTACAAAGTGGCGGCAATTTGTTGTAAATATATATTAAAATTTGTAACGAATTTGGGAAGAAGAGTACGTTCAGAGATGGAACGGGAATAGGAAAAAAAATAACGTTGCATATTTCATTGAAAGAAAATATTATATATGCCGAAAGACTTTTACGACATATTTTCAGCAATATCTTATACTAAACACAAAAATAATGATCAGTGAGTCGTGCCCACAGATAGGGACTTCCCGGTACTTTTGCAATATTATTTACCGTCTAAATATCTGAAAGGCAACAAAGGGGATGGCCTTTTCTACAAAGGCGCACCTTTTCGGTGCCTTTTCGGCCGCTTCCGGTACATTAAGTCACTTAGAGGGCCTTTTCGAATCCCCGCTGAGCGAAAATGAGACACGATACCCCCAAACTCGGCCACAATTGCCAGGAATCTATTTATATATCGAAACTATTAAATTGTCTTCGAAAATTCTTATTTCGTAGATTATTAATAATAAATCATGTTACTTTATCATTTCTTTTGAGATCTATTTAAATATTAAATAGATAATTATTTATTTGAATTAAAATATAAATTCTTCTGGGGATCCTTTCTTTCCATTCGTTAGAGTCCCGGAGAAAAATTGCTGCTCTCAAACATTCATTCCTTCTTCGTCGCGGCTCAATTCACAACCCTGGGATTCTTGAATGTTTAAACTTCTATGTTCCAGATAAGTACACCCGTGCTCACAGCCATCCATTGTTTTTGATCCCAGTTGATGCTTGTGGAGCATCAAGCACTCAATTTGGTTTAACGGCAATGGCGCTCCTAAATGGCCTACCAGCACACCTTGATCCTTTTTTACATCCTTTTCCTCTTTTGTCGATGGTATTGGTCGCCTAGATCTTTAGAACATTGATATGTATCATCTTTTTCTTCTATTATGTTTATCTTTTATTATTTTTTGTATGTATTCTATATTCTATGTTCTGTTTCTTATTATTTTGTAAATTTTTCTCTTAGAACTTCTGTTCTGTGTGTTATAAATAAATAAATAATAATTTCATACTTTATTTTAATATGGATCACTTTGAGCAATGTTTCACTAGGTGGAAGACTGCAGTTTTGCGATATATGAAAGCTTCTTCAGTTCCAATGTAGTACGTAATAGTACGTATTTACACATTGAAACTGAAAAAGCTTTCATTGATCGCGAAACTGCAGTCTTCAATCAAGTGAAACAGTTTTCAAATTGATTCACACTTTGTGATGTGATTGACCCCAGCGCCTGAAAGCATTTAGCTCCGCCTCGGTGATCGAAAGTTTGTCAATTTTTATCATAAATGTGAAGTGAATATGCTTCTGAAAAAGTCTTTATGTTGTTCATCCGCTCTTATCCGTCCACCACGCGTCCTGATGACCATCCCGGCGACGTAAAGTCATTTTGTCTGAGTAAAGGAGATGTTACTTTATTTTTAAGTCTTAATAAATTCAATAAATAAATTAAATAATTGAAGTTATATTTTATAGACAGTAATGATATCAATTCAAAATAGGTTTTTTTTATAATCTGTATCGAAATCACGATCTTAACCCTCGCCTTACTATGTTAAAAACTTCCGCGCGTTCCGATGGTGTGTACTCGTTACACATTCTGATTTAAAGTGAATAAAATGAGTAGAAATTCGAAAAAATGAAAATATTCAAAGATATCGCTTAATTTTTTAATAGTTGATGTCAATAAGCAGTTATAATTGACATTTAATAGCTAAAAACATGAAAAACATCAGACGAAGATCTCAAACGGCCAGACGCACCTTGGCGCGTGAACTTCCGAGAGCTACTAACACTACTTAGCCTGTCGACATATCGATGAGCCGACGCGCATCGATATCATTTCGAACTAGCCGACCAACTGAGGTCTCCCGTCTCGCTCACTCATATTAGTACGTCAGCGAGAGTGAGGAGTATAGATGCCGACGCATCTGGGTATTTTTTAATTTTATTTTTGCACACGCTTCCGACAGGTCGAATGAATACATTACAGTTGACGCGTCTTGAGTGTAGTGGTGAATTTATTCCGGATTTTAGAAAAATATTTCCTGCTTCCGATGAGTGCCTATTATTTTAAATATTTTTTTTTCAATACGTAAATGTATTGAGGAGGAATACCTAAAATCTGAACCCTGTGTGTATTATATTTACAGAGATATTTAAGTTATTACAAGCATTGTGTAGTCAATAGACATCACCGGGGAGGAGAGGTTAAGTATGTTAACAAACGTTTTACCTCTAAGCCATACCCGCCAGGTAATATTTTATAAGTATCCGTTGCTTAAGGTTAATTTTATTTAATAAATAACTACATACACCAATAAGCAGAAACTATTGAAATGATTTTAGATATAGTTTTATTACTCAATTTTCTTAATCTCTACGAAATATTTAATCACCATTAACTATCCTTTGGTTCTTAACAGCAATAAAGATATCATTAGTCTTTATTAATATGCCGGTTTATTCCTCCGATAAGCCCGTAATAAGCCGGTTTAATACCGACAATTAGGGTAACTGATAAGCCTTTAAACCTTTCAGTGGAGACTCGGCGAGCATATGTCCTGAAAACCTGAACCACGCAATGTGAACATATGTGTGTATTGTGACTGTTGATCAAAAACCCTATAACCATAAATTAAAATGATAGTTTTGAAATTTTCTTTTAATGATTTTTTATTCACTTATATCTTTTTTTTTGTAAACACATACAGGGGAATAGCGACAGATGGTGATAGTAATTGTGAAGTTTCAACTGTGGAATTCTTTGACGCTTACCATGGTGTATATAGCTAAACGCTGCAAGTGGAGTGTTCACCCGCCAACGTCATAGACTACAGCCCGAGATTCACGTATCATCCTTATTATTACAGGAATTTACTATGAATGGGTGGTCTTTAAGGGACGACTTTCGTCTACCACCAATTTTAATAGATAGGCTATGACAGTCATTTTACGGGTGAGTGATCTAATCCACACAGACCGGGGGTATTTTAGAGCTCAGAAATCGATTAAAAACCTTTTATTTTTTTAATCTCCGCCGGGGATCGAACCCTCGACCTTTGGCTTGCGGAGCAAATTCTTTGACCATTGAGCTATGATCGCCGGCTGGTGTCATAATAATCAGCCTGTATCCTTCCAATGTTGAACGTAAGCTTTTCGCTTGAATCTCCATCCTCTTTGATCCTCCGCCTTTCGCATCCAGGTCACTCCCGCTATTCTTCTTATGTCGTCAGTCCAGGAGGAATACTTCGACTCCATCATCACTGGAGACGAGACTTGGGTGCACTACCTCACACCCGAAACCAAATAACAGTCTAAATAATGAAAGCACCCAGAGTCGCCGACAGGAAACGGATCACCGAGCGCAGCTCACACCTGGCGAGCGAAGCGAGAAGGAGATCCATCACGCACGGCTGCCAAGCCAAGACTGAGCTCCACAGGTAACTCGATAGGAAAGGGATTTGGAGTGGGGGAACCAAGCGTACACTACAGAATCGCGGAATCCACCATAACAGCGCTTTTCAGAATTGTAGCGCCATGGAAAACTTACTTTATGGATCACCCTCGTAGCAGCTGATACATATTACCCGATTTGGTAGAAAAAAGAAAAACTTTACATTATGATTTAAACGCAATTCAAAAACTTTTAAGGTTTTTTTTTTTAGTAATCTATTTTGTTACATGAAGCATACTTAAACATCTATAGACAATTATATATACGCAGAAGTAATGTTTCAGAGTTTCAATTAAAACAGCAGGTAAAATTTCAGAAATTAATTACCACCGAAAAAAGTATATTTATCAAGTGTACGGTAACTATCCATTCAATTCAATCAATTCCGAACATTAAGGAACTTTTTCTTCTAGGGATGCTCTCGTTCGTTGGAGTCCCGGAAGAAAATTGCTGCTCTCAAACATTCATTCCTTCTTCTTCGCGGTGCAATTCACAACCCACGGATTCTTTAATGTTTCAACATCTACGTTCTAGATAAGTACACCGTGCTCGTGGCCATCCGCTGTTTTAGATCCCAGTTGATACTTGTGAAGCTTCGAGAACTCAATTTAGTACAACGGTAATGGCGCTCCTAAATGGCCTACCAGCACACTTCAATCCTTTTCTACATCCTTCTCCTTTTTTGTCGATGGTATTGTTCTCCTAGATATTTAGAACATTGACATGTATCATCTTCTTTTTCTTTTACGATTTTTTTTTGTATTGTATGTTTATGTTTACTTTATATTATTGTTCTTTACTATTCTATGTATCTTGAAACTGCGGTTATGTTAATTAGTGATGTAAAAAAAAAAAAAAAATGTTGATCGTTCGTTGCTTTTCAAAGAAACTGTTTTTCTCTTAAATCTTCTCTAAAAATCTTCTTTAACTCGTTAAATATTCGTATTTTTAATCAAATTCAAACATTTAATAACATTAAATGTGCGGATGAAATTATTGTATAATTTTCTCATTTCGAAAACGTCTGAAAATATGAAAGTCGAAAAGTTTCAGTTTCCAGTAGTATTCCGAGCATCTGAAAGCTACGCCCGGTGCAAAAAGCTCGCCCCCCAATACACAGTATGAAAATTTCGACCAATTTTCAAAGTAATAATGGATAAAGGACCCTGCAGCGTAGTAGAGATTACAGTGTAGGATCTGATAGAAAATATAGTAACCTGGAAAGTGGGTAGACTGCCCAGAGGGGCACGTTTCGAAAGACGGCTTTAAGGTATTGAGATCTTACGGTGATCTGTATCATTCAAATATCATAAAAAGAGTTAAATACTTGTTTTTTTCGTCAATTGTTAAAGTTTATTTACGATTTAGTGTACTCGAAAAACATGTGAAAAATAAATATCACGTATCGGTGTATTGTTAACAGAACATGACATGAATGTTTTTTTTTTTTAAATATGTAAACACGTACAGGAGAATACCGACGGATGGTGATGGTGATGGTGATGGTGATGCTGAAGTCTCATATGTGAAATTCTATGACGTTTACCATATGTATATGGCTAAACGCTGCGAAGTGTTGATTCGCCGACGTCATAGACCACAGCCAGGGATTCACGAATCATCCGTATTATTACAGGAATTTATTATGAATGGGTGTTCTTCACAGGGCGTTTTTCGTCTACCACCAATTTTAATTAATAGGCTATGACTGTAATTTTACGGGTGAGGGATCAAATTCACACGGGGGTATTTTAGAGCTCAGAAATCAATTAAAAAATGTTTTTTGTTATATCTCCGTCGGGGATCGAACCCACGAGCTTTGGCTTGCAAAGCAAACGCTTTAACACAATAACAATTACTTTGGAGCTTTAATACAAATAGTTATGTTTAAAATAACGTTTTGAACACAAGACATATTTTTGAATCGCCAGGGCGGCAGATTTTCTTGCTACGCCCCTGGATGAGACCCGCGGTCCCGGTGTGGGAGATAGTGGGTGATGGGCGTGGTGGAGGCAAACTTGTAAATTGATCCTCCTGAAGTTCGTTTCCAATTTCGGGCCGGAAACTGCGACGACAGAATTATACGGTCAATTTCCGGAATCGATAAAATTGGCGGCAAATTCAAACTAATTGCTGGGTACTTGTGTATAGTTGACGGGTACTTGCGGTGTCCAAGAAAAGTCAACATCATCACATGTTAGATTTAGTAAAAAAAAAAAACATTATTTTTACATGAAGTTGAATTGTTCAAAACGTTATTTTGAACGTAAATAACTGTGTTGTATTAAGCATCCTAAAGTCTTTTAAAGTAATTGTTAAAATCAACTCTTTATCTCAGATGCATACAGTCAAGTACAACACAAGGCATTATGTCACTATATGCAAATTGAAGGGATCAAAGTCGAAAACAACAAGCATAAGCAAGGAATTTGCGGTGTACGAAATTCCATGTATTAGTAATATTAATAAGGAATTCTTACGCATAGATACGGAGCATGTACCATCCCAATATTCTGCCACTGTATGTGGATTGAAGGGATCAAGGTCCAAAAACGGTATCTAGGAATGTGCAATGTATGAAATTCAATGCTACTTTTATAACTGTTTACTTATGTTGTAAATTAGGGTATAAAAAGGGTCTCGTATTAAATAAATTAGTATCAACTCATCTCCGGTCTTTGGTCTTATCCTCAGTGCCGGATACTTGGTATTCCGGTATCACCATACAAGCTGATGCTGTAATTACGGGACCGCGACCTCGGTTCCGGAACAAAATGCTTAATTACCATAGTTAGAATGATCCGATGTTGTTGAAATAAGCATTTTTTTTTTGATAACTTAATGCCATTTTGAAAACAATTTCAGTTATGCCTATCTTATAGAAGTGCTTTTTTCTTTTTTATTATTTATAATTATACTAACTAGTATAGTAATAGATAAATAGAATACTTTTTTTATTATTTATTTTTTTATTTATACACATACAGGAGAATACCGACAGACGGTGATAGTAATTTTGAAGTCTCATCTGTGGAATTTTATGACGCTTTTAATGCGCTGGGTGTCGCCGACCGCGGCGCCCAGTCAGTTGTGTGCCGACCGCGAGAAGGTCGTATTATGGCCTTCTCGTAGAAGTTCGTAAAGTTTATCATGAAAAAATATGTGCTTCTGGAAAAGTCTGTGTTGTTCTTCCTTAACTTAGAGAGGAGGATGTCAGTATTAAGAGAATTGTTTAAGAATTGAACTCTTTAAATAATTCCGTTCGTCTATAGTCTCTAGATCTTTTAGCAACCTAGTGTTGTCTTCTATGCAGCTTATGTTCGGCTGTATACCCTTGTCAACTAAATTATCAGACCCTTGGGACAACGCTAGACCTCACCAATGGTATGCGTGATCGAAAACATCGACTGTGGAATAGTTCAGAGCAGAATACATCAATAGTCACGTGACATACCGCACGGGAAAAAAATATAAAACAGTGACATAAATACCCGTTGTTTCAATCCATTTGCGGTAAGCATATTGATAACAAGGTTCAGAATTAAGGCAAAGTTTTCTATATCACCATCTGTCGGTTTTCTCCTGTATGTGTTTACATAGTCTCATCTGTGGAATTCTTGTGGCTAAACGCTGCATGTGGAGTGTTGATCTGCCAACGTCGTAGACTACAGCCCGAGATTCACGCATCATCCTTATTATTACAGGAATTAACTATGAATGGGTGGTCTACACTAGACGACTTTTGTCTACCACCAATTTTAATTAATAGGCTATGACTGGTATTTTACGGGCGAGTAATCAAATTCACACAAGCCGGGGTAGCTTAGAGCTCAGAAATCGATTGAATTTTTTTTTTTTTTTTTTTAAATCATGGTTGGGGATTGAACCTACTACTTTTGGCTTGCAAAGCAAATGCTTTGACCATTGAGCTGTATCCGCCGTAAATGATATAGCTCAATTAATATATCCATGTCATTTACACACACAACCACACATTTTCCGCATGCAGCGTCTAGCCGCCCTAACTGAATATCAGAGAGCGCAGTAGTCTCGACCGATTTTGCTCTCCTGCATGCGATTACATGCAAAAAAATTAAATATTAAAACAATGTGGGAATTAACTATAGTAGTAATTAATTAAATATACACATACTATAATGCAACAAATTCTTTATACGCATCAATTCGTTCAGAAAAAATATCGGCAGAGGCGGGATGCGAACCAGCGAACCTTGGAATCAACCATCTGTTCAAGTTCATTACCCTTGACCGCTCGACCATCATCTGCCCGAACCGCTGTATGGAATAAGTTGTATATATTTATACCATTGATTATCATATAACGATAGATGTCTCTATAGTATATATACTTCTTCTTCGTAGTATCAATCCGGTGGATTGGTTTGCAGCAACTGAATCTTGCATCTCGATCTCCATTCCTCTCGGTCCTCCGCAACCCTTTTCAGCTCAGCATAAGCGCTACAATTCATGTCCTCGAATACTTGCTGTAAATACTCCTGTCTAGGGCGCCCTCTACAGTTTCTACTCTCAATCATCCCCTCCACAATATCGTGAAGAAGACCATCGTGGCGCATGATGTGACCAATCCATCGGGCTCGCCTCTCTGAGATTGTTCTTATTAGTTGCCTATCTTCCTTGATTATTCTGAGAACCTCATTGTTCGTGACGTGGTCTCTCCAGGAAGTTCCGAGAATTCTTCTGTACGACCACATCTCAAAGGCCTCTAGTCTTTTTTTATCACTTTCAGATAAGCACCATGTCTCACAGCCGTACATTAAGATGCTCCAAACAAGTGTTTTGGCAAGTTGCTTGCGGAGCCCTAAAGTAATATTCTTTGACTCAAGAATTTTGGCTTTTTTATTGAAAGCTAGCCTTGCTTGATGTATTCGACTGTTGACTTCTCTTTTTGTTCTGCCATCCCAGGTGATTGTACTTCCAAGGTATACAAATTCTTTTGCATCTTTTAGGGGTACTCCTAGCATTGATATGTTAATTTTCTGCTGCTCATTGCGGCTTACTCTCATGACTTTGGTTTTTGTGCTGTTTATCTTCATATTGTAGTTGGAATTAAATATGTTTTCCGTGGATATCAGTGCTATATATACAGAGTGTGTATATTATTATTTTTTATTATTCACTCAGTCTACATTTATTCACAAGTTTAATATCATTACTTTCCGACAGTCTATTTATTTTTAGTGAGTACCACTCGGGTCTCAAACCGAACTATATTTTTTCTGAACGAATTGATGCGAATAAAGAATTTGTTGCATTATAGTATGTGTATATTCAATCACTTATAATATTGTAATATAGTCAATGATCTATAAAAGTAGATTAGAATATTGAAATAATAAAATAATATTCTAATAACTATTTACAAATCCATATTAATATAGTAGGCTTGCTTGATTTCTTGACGACACTCTAGGCTTAATTCTTAATGTAATTCTTAGCTCTATTAATTGTTGTTATTGGAGTTAAACTTGTTGGGTTTAAGATGCAACAGCTTAATTTATTTCTTGCTGAACAAATGGAATTATACCAAATTTAAATCTTTTGGAGTCTTGTTGGAGTCTAGTTGGAGTCCCAAGTACTTTAAAACTTCGCAGACAAAGTACTACAACTCGACTTTATTAATTAAAAAGAGACTCGTGATTTATCTAGATTCCAGATATTATAAATGCGCATGAGACGCAAAACGTTCTAATTGAATACACACAACTTGTAATTACTAGATTATTTTTTTCTATGCGATTACAAAGTATATGAGTGAGATTTCATCAAAATAAATATATAGATACATAGATTTTACAAAAATATATATATATGATCTGAAAGTGATAAAAAAAGACTAGAGGCCTTTGAGGTGTGGTCGTACAGAAGAATTCTTGGAATTTCCTGGAGAGACCACGTCACGAACAATGAGGTTCTCAGAATAATCAAGGAAGATAGGCAACTAATTTGAACCATCTCAGAGAGGCGAGCCCGATGGATTGGTTACAGCATGCGCCACGATGGTCTTCTTCACGATATTGTGGAGGGGATGGTTGAGGGTAGAAACTGTAGAGGGCGCCCTAGACGGGATTATTTGTAGCAAGTATTCGAGGACATGAATTGTAGAGCTGAAAAGGGTTGCGGAGGACCGAGAGGAATGGAGATCGAGATGCAAGATTCTGTTGCTGCAAACCAATCCACCGGATTGATACTACGAAGAAGATATACATATATTGGGTTGGATTGGCCCAAAAGTGGACCCAGCCTCTGGACACGATCAGGGATGGAGGTCCCTTAACAGACTTCGGACCAGAGTATGCAAGACGAGGACACAAATGAAAGCCTGGCAGTCTTACAGCGGACCGACTGAATGTGACTGTGGCGTGGAGCAGACAGTGAAGCAGACACTGGTCTGGACTTTACCCGCCTCACACCCGCATCACACCGTAGGGCAGATAAGTCTCATTGATGACGCGCTCATTCAGATTATGATCAGTTAGCAACTGATAAGTCCAGTGTTCTAAAAGAAAGAACCCGTGAAAGAGAGTAGAATCGCATTCGTTGTAAAGAGATGAAGATGGAACATAGATTCTCTCACCGAAAATACAAGCAAAGATTGTAAATGCGTGGAGCAGACACTCTCACACCTTCTGGAGTGTGCGCTGTGTACGAGAAGCTGCACCCAGGAACACCTGATGACGGCCGGGAGTAACGCCATCGACGTCGCCCACTTCTGGGCAGACAGGATCTGATTCCGTTGTTTCCGACACGATTATGTATACTCGGTTTACTTTGAAAAACACAAAATTTTAACCTTTCAAGTGTAAGTCAAATTCATAAGTTTAAATGCAATAATCTTAAGATATTAGTTCAGCTCGCATAAATGTTTATATCACTGCGATTTTAATTATTCAGTCTGGATTCTTAAATCAAGACGTATTTCAGATTCACGTGATTAATAAAGGGTCCGCCAAATAACTTTTTTTTTTTGAAAATGGGGCGCAAAACATCGAGTGTAGCTTCGGCTGTGTGGCACGTAGCGCCGTCCTGTTGAAACTAAATGTTGCCAATATCCTCCTCTTCAATTTTTGTGAACAAAAATGGCCCGATAACGATCGCCATTGAATGTAACGGCCACTCCTTGCTCATTTTCGAAGAAAAATGGCTTGATTTTCAAAGTAATGTCGCAATATTTTTCAGCATTGTTCAAGCGTAAACACAACCATATTCGTTTAGCGGAAGCATAAAACTAATTATCTGTCAAATCAGACATGAGCTAAGTGTTATTATTCACGAAATAAATACTAGTTGAAAAAAAAACGTTAGATGGCGGACCCGTTATTATGAAGAATGTTTCAAATGTAAATTATTTTACATTGTAAGGTCACACGAATTACATCAAATAAAAATAAAATATGTTACTTAAGGGACGTTGTCACCATCAACATCATTAGGAGCATGGATAAAAATAAATCCATGGTAAATAGTTATATTTTCCAGATTTTTGACCCTATTTCCATTGGAGGAACACAAATAGAGGTTGTAAAGGACTATACCTATCTGGGACAAGTAATACAACTAGGACAAAGTAACTTCTCAAAATAAATCGACAAGCGTATATAACTGGGATGGGCAGCATTTGTAAAAAATAAAGTACAATTTTAAAGCGAAAATTTCGCAATGTTATAAAACTAAGGCGTGTAACCAATGCATCCTCCCTGTATTAACTTGTAGCGCAGGGATGTGGAATGTAACAGCAAGTCTTACCCATAAAATAAAGGTCACCCAGCGTGTTATGGAGATATCCATGTTCGGAGTTTCGCTAAAAGATAGAATCCGAAACGAGGAAATACGCAGATAAACTCAAGTAGTGGATGCTACCCAACGAATAGGCACACTCAGTGGCAATGGGCAGGACATATCTGTCGAAGAGACGACAGTCGATGGGGAATAAAAGTATTAGAATGGCGCCCAAGAACTGGCAAACGAAGCATTGGCCGACCTTCTGCAAAATGGACTGACGACATAAGAAGAATAGCGGGAGTGACCTGGATGCGGAAGGCGGAGGATCGAAGAGGATGGAGACTCATGCGAGAGGCTTACGTTCAACAGTGGATGGATACAGGCTGATGATGATGTGGCTTATTGCCTGTGAAAAAGTACAACCAAAGTCTGCTTCTTTCAAATGAATGTGAAATTATTTTGAAATGAAAGTATATATTATTTATTTTGATTAAAATAATATATAATTCTAAATATTAGGTGTACCGGAAGAGAATGAGGTATTTTTAATAAAACAATTTAATAAAACAATTAAATAAAACAATTAGGCGAATTAAATAAATGGTAAAGCATTATTTCTAGTAAATTCCTCATTCGGTGCAAAGCTTTCCATTGTATATATGGTTGTAAAAAAAATCCAGGTATACGAAGTCAGAGAAACAACACAGAACACGTTGTAAAAGTTTAACTGCCGAAGCACCACTGACCGCTCAAAAGCGATTACAAAAAAACGACATGCTTTTCCGGTACACCTATTACACCACGAATAAATAACATGGGATTTGACTTTACAAGAAAAAAGCAAGAATCAATATTGGATTCAAAAATACTTGCTTTCACAATAATAAACTCTTTTACTATCAGTAATTAAAATATACACATACTATACATCAAAATTCTTTTATACGCATCAATTCGTTAAGAAAAAAAACCGGCAGAAGCGGGATTCGAACCAGGAGCTGTGGAACCAACCGTTGCCCTATGTTCAGTACCCTATACCACTCGGCCATCTCCTGCCCAAAGTGATGCGTTGAATATGTTGCATTTATACCATTGTTACCAATGTTACCATCGTATAACGATAGATGTCTCTATGGTATATATTATGAGTGTGTATATTATTTTTATTATACAATCAGTCCGCATTTATTCACAAGTTTAATATTATTCATTTCCGACAGTCTATTTATTTTAGTAAGTACCACTCGGGTCTCGAACCGAACTATAGATTGAATGGATGAGAAACAACTTTTTGTATGTGCGACGCGCACTTTACAATCAGTCATCTTTTACTATCAACTAATAATATTTTTCATTACTCATTGTTTAATGATAACAAAAATCAACTTACGATTATCCATTTTACAATCGTTTACATACAAAAAAAAAACTTTAATTGAAATGCGAAATTAAATATAAATGATTGAACTACTTCCGCAAACAATGCAAACGAAGGATAATTCAATTCGATCAAATACTTGCGATAGTTTTCAGCTAATATTGAACTTCAGGAATTCACTTTCAGGATTCACTGAATGTTTTTAAATGCATTTCAGAAAGGTTTCAGCTCATGCCGAGTGCAATCAGCTAAATGCAATTAAAACATTTAAACACTATTACGTCGTATTGTTTCTATACCTATCGACATCAGCATGATGTTGCCCTTGCTGACTGGTACCGAAAACCTAGATATACAATCTTTCGTCTCTTATTTCAGATTGCCTGTCGTGCATTTATGTGTCATATATTGTCATTTTAGATAAGTCCGCTCACAGGTATGTTAGTTATAGACATTACGCTTGGCCGGGAGCTTGTAAAGCTTAAACATAAATAAAATCAATGTGCTTCTAAAATAAAGTCTTTGTTTTGCTGATTTGCTCCTCATCATGCCATCACGCGACGTATTACCACCCTTTTGAGAGAGAGAGGAGGATGTTACTATCATTAATAAATGTTATAGGTTATTAATAAAGGTATTGATCATAATTATCAACCGTAATTAATAACGTCAATGTTGTAATTATTATTTCTGTATCAACATTTACATTGCGCTTTTTTATGACCAAATGCTCCTTTCGAAAGCGTTTTCCACGGGTTTTCTTAGTGCATGAATCTGTGGTACTCCGACGTAACCATTTGGCTGACGTTGTCATTTCGGAACAATTAAATATAATATTTAAACGTTACTTTATATATATATATATATCCTTCAATCTTATTTAGGACATCGATTAACAATAATACAAACGCTTGTTTCTGTTTCACATATTACTCGTTTATTTGTTAAAAACGTCGCCCGTTATAGGGACGCCCATAACGATGGCGGGCGCGTTCCGACTGACTGCCCGCTCTGACATTTAGCGCCGCCAAATCATGGCGGCAGACATCGGAAGTAATTATGACAGTGGTAAGCATGAAATGGACCAACTGTCATAACAAACAAGATGGTGCTTGCAAACGCCGTGCAACGTTAAACGATTAAAAACATTATATGTGCATGTCAGGCGAGCGAACAAAATAAGAGACAAAATATCGTTTTTCGAGGCTTTAAGGCATCAGCCTAACGGAGTTATATCAAGCTTATATCAATATATATTATAGTTGTAGCTTAAGGGCCCTTTCCCACGGAAGTCCAGTTTTGCAGAATCACGTTTAGTAGTATATGTGCCACTGTTGTAACATTCACATGAGCATTCGGTTTGCAGGATACCGCAAAAACTCGATCTGTTCGAAATGGGCTGTGTGTTTTTTCCATTACAAACTGGACAGAATGGATCCAATAAAAAATGGTATCCGGTTTATTTACGTACATAGTTTAATGGTATTATTCTATAATGGTTACATAATAATAAATTTAATAAACCATCCGGTATGGATGGTAAACTATTAATTAACTTAATAAAAATATTAAGGTACCATCCATCATTCGCCAAATTCAAAGACTACAGCTCGACATACACGCATCATCATTATTATTACAGGAATTATCTATAAATGGGTAATCTTTACGGGACGAGTTTCGACTGCCAACATTTTTATTTAATAGACTATTTAATGTCAGCCATTTTACGGGTGAGGTATCAAATTCTTACCGATTGGGCGTATATTAGAGTTCAGAAATCGTTTTTTATATTTAGTAATCTCCTTCCGGGATCGAACCTATGAACTTCAGTTTGGAAATCAAACGCTTTAATTACTAAGCTATACCCGCTGGTAGTCTTGTACTCAAATGTCGTATATTACTGACGTACGATGCTATTTGCACAAATTATAACATCTTCTTATAGGATGCTTAATTTTGCTCCACCCTGTATTGCTGGAATGAATTATATATATAAGCATTATAAACGTGAACGGATTCTGCAGAACGACTAGCCTGGGGGCTTGCAAAAAAATGCAGCCACTGTTTGTGCTTTCCTGCGGCATTCTCACAAAATGCACCATCCAATCTTTCTTATCAAATTAAATACTAACTGGATATATTTTTAATTTCAACAATTCTAGGATTTTCCTTTGCGACTTTTCGACGAATGTTATCGGAAGAGTAGCAACGAGTATTATTCTATTCAATAATAAGAGAAACGTTAACTTATTACCGGGATTTAACGTTATTTAATAGATAAATATCACGTGAAGGCAGTGTGATATAGCGTTTCGGAGAGCGACGGTAACTCAATAAAATATATTAGATAATTAAATAAATTAATTAATTTAAAAAAATAAAGGCCAAGCAAATGCTTTAACCACTAAGTTATACCCACCAGAAATTTACATATGAATGTATTGTCTCAACGCCGTCAAAACATCTGTTGAAAATATTTGTAATATAAATAAATCTATATCAAATAAAATTTAAAATTTCTCTTACTGAGACAGTTTTTTTCATTTTGGATAGGAGTATATCCGACTATATCTAATAATCCTCTCTAAGTTTGATATCGAATTGCGTGGTAACAGGACGCAGGAGCAGATCACAAAGCAAAATGACTTGTTTTTGAAGCACAATTCGCTTTTATTTTGAATAAAGACTTGATTTCCTCGTCCGACCTTACATGCCGTTGCGCCGGGCCGGACGAGAGTTAACTGGCTACTGAGCGCGCTCGTAATGGGCTGTCGCCCAGCGCCGCATAAAACGATCTACATAATCAATGGCGCACAAATTACAGCAGCCATGCACATACTAACGTCACACGCTCTGAAATACCCCCGGTTGGTGTGAATTTGATCCCTCACACGTAAAATGCCAGTCATAGCCTATTAATTAAAATCCGTTGTAGACGAAAGTCGTCCCGTGAAGACCACCCATTCATAGTTAATTCCTGTAATAATATGGATGATGCGTGAATCTAGGACTGTCTATGTCGTTGGCGGATCAACACTCTGCATGCAGCGCTTAGCCATATGCAGCATGGTAAGCGATATAAAATTCCACAGAGAGTTCAGAATTATTATCGCCATCTGTTGGAATTATCCTGTATGTGTTTACATTTAAAAAAACACCCGTGCCCAAAATGCCAATATGACGAATGGTTGAATATCGAAGTTTTCGGTACTAGTCAGCAAGGGCTATATCATCGTTCAACCCTGGATACGTGTAAGACGAAAGAATCGCAGTGAACAGTGGTTGAAACCAACTTGAGTGAAAACATTGACATATTTAGTGTAATATTGCTTCAGATTCAGTGCTAGTGTTGATGAAGGCGAAATTTTCGAAGTTTGATTTTGTGACAATAATGCCGTGTTATTTGTGGGTCAACCATGATTTACTTATGACATGGTTTTTGTTGTTACAAGTCAAACTATTTATTTTGAGTCTCCTGACGCTAGTTCTTAGTGTGAGGTCATTGACACTAAATGTGTCAATAAATTTACATCGCCACACTTATGTTTGTGTGTACTTTAATGACGAATTGAAATTTAATCTATTTTAAAAACTGTGTATCATGCTGATATCACTATATTAAATAAAATGATATATTTCTTTTACTTGAATTTCTCATTTCGTAAGATTGCTTTCGAGTTTTATACGAAAACAATAAACGAAAACATTTGATATTCACAAGAAAACAAATATTATGACGAATTTGAATCAAATTTGTAACTTGTTATGTGAGTTACTTACTATTCTAGTTAATTCAAAAGTTATTCGGAGAGAGATCGAAAACTTTATATGATTTGGAAAACTTTCTTTCTCTGCATAACAAACGTCAGAAAATTGTGTTTGATTGGGCAGTTTTTTCTATCAATAAAATTGATTAAAAAACATCACAAGTTTCACCAAACTTTTGAAACAAATATCAATGTTGTATTTTTTCATGAATTTTATAAAAATAAATCTTTCTTTTCTTCTTCTTTTTGAGTGCTCGAAGCTCCACAAGTATCAGCTGGGATCAAAAACAGTGGTTGGCTACGACCAAGGGTGTACTTATCTGGAACTAATGACACTACCATTAACATTCTAGAAGTGATAATCTTATTATATTTTAAAGAAATCATGACCATTTACTTTATTGCCTTTTGGAATGCTCTTCCAGCATCTTTGATTCCTACCACATACAAATATTCTCATGAAACTGATGACAACTGCATATAGCCCTTGCAGGCTGGTGTCGAAAAGCTTCGATATCTGATCTTTTGTGTATTATTTTTGTTTGCTCGTCTGACACGCATATATAAAAATGGTAGTAAGTAATTTCTGAAGTGGTTTGAAAAAATACCTGTGCTTTTTTTTGTGAAAACTTTCATAATACAAGGGCCAATACAAAAGTTAAGCACAAAATCTCGCGAAATAGAATTAAGCTATTCTTTATATTTAAATATGTAAATATATCAAATTTGTACAAGTCAAACATACTCTTTGCGATTAGGTTTGCGAATTAATGCCAAGGAGATCGTGCTAGGGAATCTCTGGTGGAGAAGATGAACATGTCTTTTGAAAGGGTTTCAAGATGGGGTGACTTCAACCTTGTCAGTTTCAACAGTCCAAAGCCTAATCATGCACTTTCCCCACCAAGAAGACTTCTATGGATCCTGTATCTTTCAACGGTCGGTCTCTTCCAAAAGCAAGCTCCATCAACATCCTTGGAGCGCCAATCTCGAATAATGTCAAATATTACGAGTCAATTAAGTGTAAAGCCGCTCTCGCTTCCAAAAAACTAGGTGTATAATATAGATCACTGAGGAATTTCAACGATTATCAACTTCTTCTATATAAAGGACAAATCCGTCCTATCCTTGAATACGGCAGTCACCTTTGAATTGGAGCCGCAAAAAACCTTCTAAACTTAATTGACTCAGTTCAAAGAAGACCAATTCGTTTGATAAACAATGACACTCTTACGTCTATCCTGCAATCAATGGAACACAAGCGTACAGTTGGTTCACTTAGTCTTTTCTACTGTTATTACCACACAAACACAACACACGTTTCCAGCATGCAGCGTCCAGCCTTCCTGGCTGAGCGACATAGAGTGTACTGGTCTTGACTGACTGTGCTCTTCTGCATGCGATTACATAAAAAAATAACCAGTTTCTGTACAATAGCGCCTGTCGAGACGCAGATCATGCACTCACCAACGCGGGTCAGATCATCGAGAGGGTTGAATATTTCAGATATCTTGGCGTACAGTTCACAGAGAATGGTGGCCAGCAGAAATAACTCGCTTCCTTTTGAATAAATAAATATTGTCTAAAAGATACTCATCTTTTAGATTTGTATATTTTCTTAGTAAAGTAAAGGAAGAATGTAATTAACTATGAAAATATATATAATAATTAATTATGTAAATATTTGAATTTTCTTGAACTTTACGATTATAAACCCACAAATGAGTCACGCTAATGTGATGCCTTACTCGCTAAGTAATAAATAAAACATATAATTTTTAAGTTTTCCTTGGCTTTAGTATTTTACAACCAAGAGGACTTTAATATCCGCAAAAAACTAAAAGTTTCCAAGCAAGCCTTGCTTAATTAATTTATTATACCGGGCTTAACCCTTAAAACAACGAAAGGAGTAAAGAGGACTTTTTTGTTTATATTAGTTTTATTATTTTAAAGTATATTAGTTGAAAGCAGGCATTCTAATTGAAAGCGAACGGTCGAATTAGATATACCGCTTAAATGGGACACCGCGTAATTTGGACAGTCGCTTATTTGGGACAAATCTCAAAGAACAGAAACTAAACCAAGAAACCAATAGTAAATGTATGTTTAATTGGGACGACAACATTCCGCTTAATTGGGACAAAAAAAATAAGCAATAAAGAAAATCAGGATATGTTGCAAGTTCTTATTATTAACTATGAAGAATTTTCAAGAATAGATAACATTTTACCATGTCACGATGATAATGAAGACTGTGAGGATTCAATTGTAGAAGGTATTAAATCAAAATATGAAAAATTAGACGAAGGTGACGATGATGATGATGATTCACCTGTGCCTGTGACTAACCAGGAGGCAAAAAAATGTATGGCCGCGTTACAGCGTTATTTTATGCAGGAAGGAAATGAAGGGAGCCCTACATCCGCAATGAATCTCATATTTGCTTTGAATTAAATTGTATGTTCCTACCTATTTATTATTTTAAATAGGTTTTTTTTTCACCTTACAAGTTTATATTACATACTTGTAATTTATATAATAATATATATTACCTATATGTAATTTACAGTTTCCAAGAGTTTATAAAATAAAATTATTGAAAAATAATATACATGATATTGTGGCTTTTGGGTTTAGCCGTGTGTGGTGAATTTCTTCTCTCCGATATTTCGACCGCCATTGCAGGGGTCTTCTTCAGGGTTGATGACTTTGTTGTGAGTTGGTGTCAGGAGGTAGTTTAGCCGTCAGCCTAACATACCTCCCCGAGCGTCATGTCGGGTAATCGTGTACGGTGGTTATGTTCTAAGGAGAGTACCTCCAATGAACGTCATGTCGAACTGTGGATGTCCTTGTTTGTCTGTCTATGCTTTTGAGTATGTGCTAGAGGCGGAAGCCATGCTGTTTTGAGAATCAAGCCATCATCCTTGTTGATGTTGATGGGATGTCTTTTGATTTCAATGGCTTCCCTTACTAGGCGTGCATGTTTTCCTTGTGTTCGAGCCACGATTTCGGGTTTGAATGAAAATTTATGACCCGTGTCAGCCAGATGCTCTGCCAGTGCTGACGCCATTGGGTGGCCTAGTCTGCATGATCTCTCAAATATCGGAAAGAAGAAATTCGCCACACACGGCTAAACCCAAAAGCCACAATATCAAATCAGGCCGTGAAAACCTAAGAAGTTATTTATGATTCTTTAGAATTTATTCCACATATTTTTTTTTTGATGACATGTTTCAGCCAGGTCGGATGGCCATTTTCAATTCAATTAGTTAAATTTTTGTTGGCTCTATATAAAGCAAAAGAGTGAGCAAAAAGGTGTATATGAATTGTGTGATGGGTATATGTGGTTTAGGAAATCATTAATGTATAAGGGAATTCATTGATGTCACAAAAAAATAATATTTACAAATACAAAGGCCATTAAAAAACAATAAACATTTACGCCAAAATGCACTTAAGTAAGAATTCTAGATAATTTTAGCCAAAAATATTTTGGTGGATAATCCAAAAGTAGATGGGGAAGCTATACAATTCTAGGTAAAAATATAATTAATTGATAATACTGATGAAGGTGTTATAAAGTCCGGTTCTTTATCTTAAACCACATGTCAGTACGTTTGTGCACATTGTAACTGATAAAGCATTCATAGATCGCTAAACTGCAGTCTTCCATTAAGTGAAACAGTGCTGAATGTGATCTTTATGAAAACAATATGTAAAATTATTTTCTTTTTACCCATTATTAAAATGGATCTCAAAGTAAATAATACAAATATAAATAACATGTTAAACCTTACAAAAATAAAAACTACCTGATATAGATATACCTGTATATGATATACCTGATACCCACTACTGTATATGATATACCTGATACCTACTACTGTATATGATATACCTGATACCTACTATGTTATACCTTAAAAAAAACTAATAATATAAAAAAAAGCTTGTGAATAAATGCTGACTGATGAATCATAAATAATAATAATATGCATACTTTGAATATTTACTACAGAGACATCTGTCGTTATATGATGTTAACTATGGTATATATACATCAAGTTTCGCGTATCTGTTCAGGCAAAGAATAGTTGTGTGGATAGCGCTTTTTTCTTGCTTTGACACTATTTTTACCTTTTTAAAAAAAGTAAAGCTCCCATTGGATTTAGAAGGGTTAAACCGCGCTGTGACTTTACGGTTTTTCCCCCTTACCACTTTCTTTTATTATATTTTAGAGTTTTCATTCCGCCATTAAAACGCTTTGAGAACAACCGGGTAAAGCAAAAAGTTTAATAAACTCTATACTTAGAGGGTTTCATCAAGGGACGATGTTATCTTTATGTGGATTCTATGACGCTTTCAATTCTGTTATGCTGAATCTATTACATTTAGATTATAAAATGTTTTTCTTTTGAACAACGACTATGTCTGATATAATATATAATGGTGTCGGAAACAACAGGGCCATATCCTGTCTGCCCAAAAGTGGACGACGTCGATGGCCTTACTCCCGGCCATCGTCAGGTCTTCCTGGGTGCAGCTACTCGGACACAGTGCACACTTCAGAACGTGTGACAGGGTCTGCTCCAAGCCGCAGTCACATTCTGTCGGTCCGCTGTAAAACTGCTAGGCTTTCATTTGTGTCCTTGTCATGCATACTCCGGTCCGAAGTTTGTTAAGGGACCTCCATATATTCCACTCCTGGTCGTGTCCAAGGGCTAGGTTTCTTTCGGGGCAATCTAAGCATTCCCTTTAGTTGCGCTTCTCCACAGTCTCAGCCGCAGGGTGGCCTCAGGTATCACCAGTTCCGTTGTCGACTGTAGGAAACTTCTTCTTGATTTGAGCCGTGTGGTTATCATTTGATATCTTATGGAAATACTGGCTATCTTAATTAATGGTTGATAATCGCTAAAGTAAAGCAACATCGAGCTTGAATCATACTTGGATAGATAATATCCTCAGAGCACTACATGCCATTGATTGTATTGAAATATTAGTTATAATTAAAGCTTTCAGACTTTAGTTATAACTGCAGCGTTGGGTTAACCATTCGGTCTACTTAAAAATTACGAAAACTTTTTAATTATTTTTATTTATTTTTATATTAACATCATCCTCTTTTTCAAAAGGGTGTTATTCCGTCAAGTGAGGGCATGATGCGGAGCAGGTCAGCAAAACGAAGACTTTTTCAGAAGAACATTGACATTTATTTACGTTACAAATTGACAAACTTCTGGCTCGACCTAGTCACAGCATAAGCCGAGCCACAATACAATATGCTCTTACTAACGGGTGAGGCACAACTGCGCTCCGCGTTCGGGATGGGCTCTCACCCGTGCCACAAGCGGTGGTGTATATAACTAACACACCCGTTAGCGGACTTGCAGAAAATAACAATTTGGCAACACATAAATGTATGACAAGCAAACAGAAATAAGAGACGAAAGATTATATATCAAGGTTTTCGGTACCAGCATGTGGAGTGTTGATCCGCCATCGTCATAGACTACAGCCCGAGATTCACGCATTATCCTTATTATTAAAGACATTTACTTTAAATGGGTGGTCTTTACGGAACGACTTTCGTTTACCACTAATTTTAATTAATAGGTTATGACTGGCATTTTACGGGTGAGGGATAAAAATCTCAACAACCGGGGGATATATTAGAGGCAATATTTGAAAGCCCAGAAATCGATTAAAAATTTAAAATAAAAATCTCCATCGGGGATCGAACCCGCGACCTTTGGCTTGCAAGGCAAACGCTTTGACCGTTGAGCTATACACGCCTGCAATTAGTATTGATATATTAGAGTCAAATTAAGAAGCACAAAATAAATATTTAGCTTCGTTGGCGATCGAACCCTAGATTGTTACGTAATAATCGAACGTTTTTATCACTCACCCATACCTTTCATGAAGTGTATTGATATCGGCATTATTTAAATTCTCCATTAAGTGAAGAATTTATAGCATCCAATTTGATTCCATGTATCCAACATGCTATAAACCTAATTGGCGTGAATAATGAAGCATGTGTTCAGGCAGGAGAGCATAGATAACTATGCAACTGATATAATTTACATATATTGCATTATCAATAGTTAACGTATTTTAAGTTGCAGTGATTAGTAAGCTTTTTGAGGCCACAGAGCATTTTGCGAATAATTTAAATTTTTATTTTATTTATTCATTTCAGAAACATGACTGAATTAACTTCATCCTCGTGGTATCAATCCGGTGGATTGGTTTGCATTGTTTTTCATTTGATTGGTTTTCGATCTCTATTCCGCTCGGTCATCCGCAACCCTCTTCAGCTCAGTATAAGAGATAAAACTCATATCCTCGAACACTTGCTGCAAATACTCCCGTTTATGGCGCCCTCTACAGTATCTACCCTCGGCCATCCCCTCCACAATGTCGTGTAGAAGACCATCGTGGCGCATGGTGTGACCGATCCATAGGGGTCGCCTTTCTGAGATGGTTCTTACTAGGTGCCTATCTTCCTTGATTATCCTGAGAACCTTATTGTTCGTGACGCGGTCTCTCCGGGAAATTTCGAGAATTCTTCTGTATGACCACATCTCAAAGGCCTCTAGTATTTTTTTATCACTTTCAGATAAGCACCATGTCTCACAACCGTACATCAAGATGCTCCAAGCAAATGTTTTGGTAAGTTTAGGAGCATTAAATTAATATTCTTAACTAATTGTATAATTAATATTAAAATGAACTAAGTTTATTTAATACGGTCCTGAAATGAGATAATACAAAGAGGAACAATATATAAATATAGGAACTTATGATTTAGTCTAATGAAAATGCCGGCGGTCATAGCTCAATTGTCAAAACATTTGCTTTGCAAGCCAAAGGTCGTGGGTTCGATCCCCGACGAAGATTTGAAAAAAAAAAGGTTTTATAATCGATTTCTGAGCTCTAAAATACCCCCTCCCCCCGGTTGGTGTGAATTTGATCCATCTATTAATTAAAAATTGGTGGTAGATGAAAGTCGTCCCGTGAAGACCACCATTCATAGTAAATTCCTGTAATTCACGGGATGACTTTAGTCTACTGGCATTTTACGGGTGAAGGATCAAATTCATACCAACGAGGTATTTTAGAGCTCAGAAATCGTTTTTTTTTTAATCTTCGTCGGGGATCGAATTTCAGCTTGCCAAGCAAATGCTTTAACTACTGAGCTATATCCACCGGCAATGCGTCATAAAAGTTAGTAGAGTTTTCAAATAAAGTGTGCAAAGTTCGGATGATATTTTCGGGGTTTCGCTTTGCGTTAGTTTTGGGTCCGAAGCGAAACTCGATAGAAATTTCAACACTGCCCGTGAATAATTAATGCAATTAAATGGAAGAGTTGGAGAGCCGGTGGATTTTAACACCTTATTATGGATACTGCAGGCGTTCTCAAATGTTAAATTTATTTTATACATTTTTATATCTTTATTTTTATATTTACGGTAACTATCCCCTCAATTCATTAAATTCCGAATATAACCCAACCCTTTTTCTTCTAGGGGTGCTTTCTTTCCATTTGTTAGAGTCCCGGAGGAAAATTTCTGCTCTCAAACATTCATTTCTTCTCCTTTGCGGTGCAACTCACAACCCTGGGATTTTGTAAAGTTATCGAAATATATATGTCAATGTGCTTCAGAAAAAGTCTTTGTATCTCAAAAGATCGCATATTGAGTTGATAACAAATTGATTAAAATTAAATTAAACTGAGTGCAATTCACAACTCTGGGATTCTTGAATGTTTTAACTTTTATGTTCCAGATAAGTACACCCGTGCTCGTAGCCATCCATTGTTTTTGATCCTAGTTGATACTTGTGGAGCCTCGAGCACTCAATTTAGTACAATGGCGCTCCTAAATGGCCTACCAGCACATCTTGATCCTTTTCTTACATCCTTTTCCTCTTGAGTCGATGATATTGTCTTCCTAGATCTATATCTAATGTATGTCGACCAAGAACTGGCAGCTTCCAAAGTTCCTTCCTTAATGCCACCGTTAAGCTATGGAATGCTCTTCCAGCGTCTGTGTTTCCTCCTTCCTACAATCTGGATCTCTTCAAGAAACAGATAAATATACACTTGCAATCTCCCCAACCCACACACAAATACGAACGCAACACACGTTTCCCGCATGCAGCGTCCAGCCTCCCTGGCTGAGCGTCATAGAGTGCACTGGTCTTGACCGGTTGTGCTCTCCTGCATGCGTTTACATAAAAAAAAATGTGATCTCTGACACGTGTCATCTTCTTCTTATTTTATGTAACTTTGATTTTTTTATTATCTTCTATTTTAATTTTTTTTTGGACCTTGGAACTTCGATTCTTGGTGTGAAATTAAATGAATTAAATGTCTCTATAAATGATAAATATATCCATTGTCTGCCTCTATTCTGTATTATATTGCCTCTTATTTTATCTTATATTTATAACATTTTGTATTATTTTCTGTAATATATGTACTACCTGGAACTCAATTCCGTTAATAAATAAATAAATCAGCTTGATTTAAGCTCTTTTAGGCTGATGCCGAAAAGCCTCGAAAAACGATCTTTTGTCTCTTATTTTTGTTCGCTCGCCTGACATGCACAACTAATAATGTTAGTCTTAATTTTGTATAAAATTGCACGGCGTTTGCATACGTCATTTTATTTGACAGTCGTTTCATTATTTTCCTACTTTAATTTGTGTTTTAGCCGCGATTATCTTGGCGGCGCTACATGTCACAGCGCCCCGGCTGTCGTCAGTTTTGTCCCGTCTGATCGAGGTGAACATAACGTCATGTAACGGTCGAACGGGGAAATCAAGTCTTTATTTAAAATAGTAGAAGTTTCCTACAGTCGACAACGGAACTGCTGATACCTGAGGCCACCCTGCGGCTAAACATGTGGAGAAGCGCAACTGAGGGGAATACTTGGATTGCCCCGAAAGAGGACCTAGCCCCTGGACATGACCAAGGATGGAATATATGGAGGTCCCTTAACAGACTTCGGACCGGAGTATGCAAGACGAGGACACAAATGAGGGCCTGGCAGTTTTACAGCGGACCGACTGAATGTGACTGCGGCGTGGAGCAGACCCTGTCACAGCTTCTGGAGTGTGCGCTGTGCCCGAATAGCTGCGCCCAGGAAGACCTGATGATGGCCAGAAGTAACGCCATGGACGTCGCCCACTTCTGGGCAGACAGGATCTGACCATGTTGCTTCCGACACGATTATATATTTAAAATAAATGCTTATTGTGCTTCAAAAACAAGATATTTTGCGTTGTGATCTGCTCCTGCATCCTTCCTCCACGCGGCCACGTGACGAACCCGCGACTTTTTGCCTTTTTTTAAAGACGGAGGATGTCAATATTTAATAAATTATACATATACAAATTTTTACCAAATAGTATTGCATGTTTTTTTAAGTTTTTTAGATCGAAAATTCTAAATAAACGACACGTTTCAGCTACATTGGCTAGACAAGGCTTTATTGAAAATAAACGTGGATTGTGCTTCGGAAAAAGTTCTTTGCTTTTCGATCTGCTCCTGCATCGTTCCTCATCCTTAAAAAAATAAATTATTTAACAAAACGGCATACGTTTGTCTTTAATCGGATCATTCTAATTGTGGTAAAGAAGCTCTCAATTTCACGTAAAAATAATGTTATTTTTTACTACACCTAATATTAGAGTATCGAAATATATATTTAAAAATTCAAATAATTTGAAAAGAATTTCAGAGCATATTTCAGAAGCACAGCATCGGTATTTAAATTGGTCTAATTTATCAAATTAATGTTCCATTCGCTTTCCCCTTACATTACTGATGTTTTATGCGAAAAATTAGCGCCGCGCTTCGAGAACCTAACGAACTAACTTAACAGCGAGCCCTCGTCGATCTGCAGAGTCATTTGAACCACGGAATGCGATCTGATCGCGGCGTTCAGCGATCTGATCGCGTCGTTCAGCGATCTAATCGCGGCGTTCAGCGTGGACATGGTAAATAATTAAATGAATGTATTTGACGGAACTCCGGAAGGCAGAGATGACTAGGAAAGCTGACATAGCAACTGAATGAGGTTTTCCATTTAGGGGAACAAATATGCAATATTAACTTTATCATTATTTATATCGTATTATATAAATCACACAGCAATTGTATTTACGTTTATGGTTTCAATAGTAAACGCAAATGATCATTAACATGTTTCGTTTGCACTGTTAACCGCGTGATTGTTTTAATGATAATTATCATTGACACAACATGGAATTTAATTGCGTGAAATCAATTTGGTCGTATCGAGCACTGCACCGAACCGCAAACCGACATGTTGTTCTACAACTGAACCAATGTTATAATATCCATCAATCACTCTAACACGGTTGAACTACACAGTGAAGAAAAATCGTTGTGATCCAACAAGGATGAAAGATTTACCAAAAAAAAAGCTAACAGTGTGCTCTATTAATCCAATCCTTTTTTTTTTCAATTCAATTCATTTTATTTCCTTTAATTAAATCACAAAATATTTATATTTTAATTAATTATTTAAGTAATTACTAGTGTGGCATTGTAAATGTATTGACATATTTAGTGCCAATGACCTCACACTCAGAACTAGTGTCGGGATACTCACGCAAATAGTTGGACTTGCAACAACAAAAACCACGTCATAAGTATATCACGTTTGACAAACAAATAACACGGCATTTTTTTTACAAAATTAAACCTCCGCAAAAAATTTCGTATCAGTCAACACCAACACCGAAAACGAAGCAATATTACACTAAATATGTCAAAATCTTCACTCAAGTTGGTTTCAAACACTGTTCACTTCGATTCTTTCGTCTTACACGTATCCAGGGTTGAACGATGGTCCTTTCAAGCCACACTTCAGGCTCCATGAGAGACTTCAGCGAAGTCGCGATGACCTCAACTTTGAAAGAAGTTGACAGCGTCCGTCTGCTGACAATCCTCCTGATGGTCATCCAAGAGGGATTGAATGCAACGGTCGCTGCCAAGAAGCTCTGCAAGTCATCAGCCGATGTATGTGGGTTACGACCCTTGGGGTGAAGATACGCCATCTTCACTCCAGTAACCTTCTTTGAAGGAGCTGCACAACCGCGGGTCACCAGACGTGCTGAACGTTGATGCCTTTCCCCATTAGGAGAGGCGCGACTTAAATTAGAGTTATGAACTTCCCCGAACGAACGTTGTGACATCCTCCTCTCTACGTTAGTTATTAAATTTTGTGGTGGCGAGATGAGGAGCAGATTAACAACACAGAGACTTTTGCAGAAGCACATATATTTTCACGATAAACTTTACAAACTTCCGGCCCTCGCAGAGGAACATGCCGGGTCGGCCACAATACGACGTTGTCGCCGTCGGCACACAACGCACTGGGCAAAACTGAGACACTTTATTGATACTTGGAGATGTCAATACCAACTGATATCAGCATGATAGTACCGACAACCTCGATATAAAATCTTTCGTCTCTTATTATCGTTTGCTCATCAAAAACGCATTTGTTGTCATTTTGTAATGCCGTTAGGAGGACTAGTTATATAGATCGCCAATTTCAGCGCTGGGTGTCACCGACCACGACGCTCGGTACCTAGTCAGTTGTGTGCAGACGGCGGCAAGGTCATATTGCGGTTGGCCCGACCTGAATGCTGTGACTAGGTCCGGGCCAGAAGTTTGTAAAGTCATCGAAATATATATGTAAATGTTCTTCAGAAAAATTCTTTGTGTTGTTAATCTGCTCCTCATCCTGCCACCACGAAATTTAATAACTAAAATAAAGAGAGCAGATTTTACACTTACACGATATTTTTATAAGTAACTCTTGTGATAACATTTGGCCGGTGGTCATAGCTCAATGATCAAAGCGTTTGCTTTGGAAGCCAAAGATCGTGGGATCGATCCCCGACAGAGATTTAAAAAAAAAAAAAATTAATCGATTACTGAGCTCTAAAATACCCCAGGTTAGTGTGAATTTGATCTATCACCCGTAAAATGTCAGTCATAGCCTATTAATTAAAATTGGTGGTAGACAAAAGTCATCCCATGAAGACCACCCATTCATAGTAAATTCCTGTAATAATAAAGGATGATGCGTGAATTTCAGACTGTAGTTTATGACGGTGGCGGATCAACACTTCACATGAAGCGCTTAGCCATTTACACCATCGTAAGCGTCATAGAATTCCACAGATGAGACTTCAGAATTACTATCACCATCTGTCGGTATTCTCCTGTATGTGTTTACATAAAAATATATATATATATGATTAATGAATAATTTTGATGAGGAAAGGTAATCCATCACTATTTTCAGGATGTAACCACTCCCACACTGTCTACAACAGCCTAATAATTTATTGCTCGACCACATCGCCGGCTCTAAAGGTCTGCGTGGAAATTTCATTATAAACGAGGTTCACCAGATTCCACACAATGTGTACTTATACATATTATTATGAGCAGTATCATAGTAATTGAAATCGAAATTAATTTAATTAAGGTACACCGGTGCTTACTCACTCATATGTTCACAGGTACATACGAGTAAGCATGCTCGGTACTCGTCAGATTACATGACACTTTATGTTGATATATTCCACGCAAGAGAAGCCCAGTTCAGATATGAGCTCCACGAATTTGTTTGTACAAGTAATTTAGTAAAGTCTTCTCCTTAAGCTTAGAGACTCTCTAGTTTGGGAGTATCAAGTTTTTTTTTTTAAGTAACATCCTCCTCTCTTTTCAAAGGTTGTTATTCCGCCACGTGATGGCAGGATTAGGAGCAGATTAATAACAGACAGACTTTTTCAGAAGCACATTGACATGCAGGTATATTTACCGGCGGTCATAGCTGAATGGTCAAAGCGTTTTCTTTGCAAGTCAGAGGTCGTGGGTTCGATCCCCGATGGAGATAAAAAAAAAAGGGTTTTTAATTGAGTTCTGAGCTCTAAAATACCCCCGGTTGGTGTGAATTTGATCCATCACCCGTAAAATGTCAGTCATAGCCTATTAATTAAAATTGGTGGTAGACGAAAGTCGTCCCGTGAAGACCACCCATTCATAGTAAATCCCTGTAATAATAAAGGATGATGCGTGAATCTCGGGCTGTATCTGTCTATGACGTTGGCGGATCAACACTTCACACGCAGCGTTTAGCCATATACACCATGGTAAGCGTCATAGAGTTCGATAGATGAGACTTTAGAATTACTATCACCATCTGTCGGTATTCTCCTGTATGTGTTTACATAAAAAAAAAATAACTATAAACTTTACAACTTCGTGGGCCGACCTAGTCACAGAATTCGGCCGAGCCACAATACAATGTGCTCTCGCCGAAGGGCGGGACACTACTGATGCGATCGTGATGGCTCTCGCCCAGCGCCACGAGCGGCTAGTCCCAAATGCCAATTAATGGGCAGTTATTATTTAGCAAACGGTCGATAATTAATACCTTGATAGATAAATAAAAAATAATCACATAGTAGTAGAAAAATATCAATCAGCATCAGAAAAATATTAACTTCGCTGGAAATAATTAATGATTGGTAATTAATTAAAGGTTATATAAGGTTAGCTTTCCGTTTTATGGGTCAATTATTCATTCATTTTACATTATTTTAACCAATATTGAATATATTACAGCCATTTTATTTTTATAACTAACCACATTCTTACTATGTATAAAAGTGTCAGAAACAACAGGGTCAGATCCTGTCTGCCCAAAAGTGGGCGACGTTAATGGTGTTACTCCCGGCCATCATCAGGTCTTCCTGGGTGCAGCTACTCGGACACAGCGCACACTCCAGAAGATGTGACAGTGAACCTCCATATAATCCACACCTGGTCGTGTCCAGGGGCTAGGTCTACTTTCGAGGCAATCCAAGTATTCCCCTCAGATGCGCTTACTGACACAGTGGATACTGTTAATTAATTTAGCCTACTGGCGATCAATTTCATTTACTGCTATTTGATTCAACTAACTGCCAAAACCTTGAATTAGTTACTGAACAAAGAAATACAGGACAAATACAATCGTATGATCAGCCCACTGTAATCAAGTGGATACTGCCCTGAATGATGCATGCAGAGTCGTCACAGGCTGCCTCAAACCAACACCCATTTCAAAACTATACCCCTTGGCTGGTATCGCACCACCGAACAAAAGACGCAAAGTCATATGCGCCGAAGAAATGCGTAAGGCAATCAACCAACCGTCCCACTGCTTGTATAATCAGATACCCCCAACACCAAGATTGAAGTCTCGAAGCAGCTTTCTGAAATCCACACAACCTCTCACATCCAGCCCTGAAAATGAGAGACTCCAACTCTGGCAACAAATCGCACCAGAGGATTTCATTACTCCAAAGGAAGGCCTCCCAACTGGCAAGAGCCTTGACTGGCGGACCTGGAAATCCCTAAACACATTAAGAACCGGAGTTGGTAGAACAAAGGACAACCTCGAGCGGTGGGGAATGCTTCGGCAGGGAGAGACACTATTGTGCGACTGTGGAGACCTGCAGACCGCCTCACACCTACGATGCTGCTCCATGTGCCCAACAAGTTGCACATCTCAGGACCTAATGCTGGGCAACACACGAGCTATCAAAGTTGCCAGATATTGGGAAAAAATAATTTGACGTCACTGACACGAAGAAGAAGGCGAAGAATACAATCGTAAAATAAAAGGTTTATATATATGCATTTTTTAAATATTTTGACATCAAATTCGTTATATTTTCTATTGATTTTTTTTAACTGAATATGCTGAAAAATATGCTATCAATTATTTTCAAAATAAACCAATTTTTTCGCAATTATTTTTATTCTCCTTTCAGATTTTTTCGGTGCTATTTGTCATCTTTTATAATATATCTTGAATATCTTTTAATATTCCTTTTGGAAATATTTATTACGACGCAATTCATCTTCTCCATTTTTTTTTGATAGTATCATCTCTGTATGAAATATTACACCACTTGGATAATAATCTTACTGAATTTTCTTATCAAGCACTGAAAAAAACTAGAAAAATGGACGTGCCTGAAAACGGCAGTAAATTTATGAATTTTGTTTTCAGTTTCACAATTTTTTAAACTTATGATACGTTTATAGACTTTTTTATCTTATTATACCAAAAAAGTAGCATAATCGTTAAATTAACTCTGACATCAGCATGATATAGCCTTTGCTGACTGGTGCCTGAAACTTCTATATACAAACTTTCGTCTCTTATTTCTGTTTGCTTGTCGGACACGTATGTGTCGCCATATTGGCATTTTGGACGAATCCGGTCACAGGTGCTGCTGTGATTGGTACACCATTAATTCTGTAGAATACAAATTATACTGTCAATACGTCGTGAATTTTTCTAACCATTTTTTTTTTGCTTAAAACTAGTATTTGAAGCATAAATGTACTTATCTGACCTATTTTCATACATCACATTGCTTCTTGTATCTCGTAACTATCAGATGGTGAATAAAAATCTATTATATTTAATAAACGTTCATTATGTTATTCCAAACGTGTGGTGGCATTGACACATGTGGTATACATAAAAATCGCTCCTGTGACGAAACCTAACGATACTTGCTTACATGCTTTACAGATTCCTGTAAAAAATACATGTAGGTTCATAAATGGAATAACTGCACTTCCAATTTACTACCGTAGATGTCATAATAGGTACTGAAAGTAGCAAAACGATATATCACGTCAACCGATGTCAACGATCGGGGAATCTTTGACGGCATATATCGACAACCGATGCGAAAGGGTTAAAGACACTCTGAGCATGGATCTCTCCATGGCACGTTGGCTAACCTTTATTTTATGGACAATACTTGTTGTTAAATTCCACGTATCTTCGCCATAAGTTAATACTGAGAAGATGCATTGATTAAACGCCGTTTAGTTTTTTTTTAATTCACTTTAAATTATTTTAAATATATAAATATAGAATATATTTTGATATCCCCCGTCTTAAAAAAAAGGCGACAAGTCGCGGGTTCGTCACGTGGCCGCGCGGAGGAAGGATGCAGGAGCAGATCACAAAAAAGAGAGCCGACCCCAGACGATGGGAAATGGCGAGGCTAAAGAAGAGAGATTCCAAAAACAATTTTATTATACCTCTATTAATTACTATGAAAAAATCCGTTTTCCATTTTATTTATGAAAAATGTATTCAAACATTGCTTGTAGTCAAAACAATTCTGACCCAGTAATATGAAAACAATATTAAAAATATACGTCTAGTATATCAAATATATTAGGATTTTTATTCGTTGGGCGCGATAGTCGTGTATAATGTATAGGGTTACTAAGAAATAACTTCTTAGGTTTTCACGGCCAGATTTGATATTGTGGCTTTTGGCTTTAGCCGTGTGTGGCGAATTCCTTTAGAGAGCGATGGAATTTACAAATTACAGTGTAAAGCTTGCCCCACGGTATACATCGGACAAACATCACGAACCATTGCGAAAAGAGTAAGTGAACATGAGAGATCATGCAGACTAGGCCACCCAATGGCGTCAGCACTGGCAGAGCATCTGGCTGACACGGGACATAAGTTTTCATTCGAACCCGAAATCGTGGCTCGAACACAAGGAAAACATGCACGCCTAGTAAGGGAAGCCATTGAAATCAAAAGACATCCCATCAACATCAACAGGGATGACGGCTTGATTCTCAAAACAGCATGGCTTCCGCCTCTAGCACATACCCAAAAGCATAGACATACAAGAAAGGACAACCACAGTCCGACATGACGTTCGTGGAGGTACTCTTCTTAGAACATATCCACCGTACACGATTACCCGACATGACGCTCGGAGAGGTACGTTAGGCTGACGGCTAAACTACCTCCTGACACCAACTCACAACAAAGTCATCAACTCTGAAGAAGACCCCTGCAATGGCGGTCAAAATATCGGTTACTAAGAAAGTTTTTTTTTAAATTGTATTGTAGAAAGAAATACTCGATACCGAAGGGCTTAACCGGTACTTTGCAGTGCCCTTTTAAGATGCTGCCGGTGCTCCCTAGCATAGGATTTTTCTCATATTTGTAGAATAAAGCGCATTATGATCCTTTGTTATACTAAATAAGATTTCGCATTGGTTGTCGGCATATGCCGTCAATGATTCCCTGACCGTTGACATCGGTTGGCGTGATATATCGTTTTGCTACTTTCAGTACTCATTGTGACATCTACGGTAGGAACTTGGAACTGCAGTCATTTCTTTTATCAACCTACATGTGTGCTTTACAAGAATCTGTTAAGCATGTAAATGAATATCGTTAGGTTTCGTCACAGGAGCGATTTTTCTGTAAGCCACATGTGCCAATACCACCACATGTATGGAGTTACATAATGAACGTTTTTTAAATATAACAGTTTTTTATGCATCATCTGATAGCTAAAGGATACAAGAACCAATGTGATATATGAAAATAGGTCAGATAAGTACATTTATGCTTCAAATACTAGTTTTAAGCAAACAAAATCGTTTAAAAAATTCACGCCGTTATTGACAATATAATTTGTATTCCACCGTGCCGTAACGAAAGGGTTAAGTTAATTCATTATACGAAATATATATCATATAAAATTGTATTTTTTTATATAATCCCATTCATATAAAGTTGTGGAATTTTTTGATCATGTAAGCACCAACAACTGACTGTGCTGCGAAAATCTCATCTGTGAATTCTATGACGCTTTCCATTAACATATACCTAAGCGCTGCATGGAAAGCGTTTCGCCAACGTTATTGACTTCAGTCTGACATTTACGCATCATCAATTGTAAGAATTCACAATGATTGGGTGATGTTTGAATGACAAAATTCGTCACCAATTTTAATAAATTGGCTATGACTGGTATTTTACTAGTGAAGTATCAAATTCATTCGCAAGTCGCGTTTATTTCTCAAACACTTGCTTTTTCGTCCAACCGTTATGGCGAACGCCATTAGGCGTTCCCACAACGATCGTGAGCGAGCTGTCGACTGACGGACCGCTCTGACCTCTAGCGCTGCCGTCTTGACAGCACTAGAGGTCAGTCGCGGCAGAAAAGCGAATCAAAGATGACAGTTGCACCGACATAAAATGGAGCAACTGTCATAACAAATAAAATTGCCGTATGCAAACACCGTATATTATTATATAACTAAATCTAATATTATTTGATGTGCATGTCAGGCGAGCGAACATAAATAAGAGACAAAAGATCGTTTTTCGAGGCTTTTCGACATCAGCTTAAAAGAGCTTTATCAAGCTGATATCAATACATTTTAGTAAAATTTAATTAATAATATTTTTAATGGAATTAATGCACATTTTTTTCCGATATTCCTGTAGTTTTTTTTTTTCGCGAAAAGAAATATTTTCTCTAGAAGTCTATCTCTTAGAGGAAATAAGACAACATGTGTACGGCGGAGGAGTAAATCCATCACTGGATATATTGTAATTTAGGAACAAATATTTGTTTGCATAAAAAATAAAGATTTTTCTTCCTTCGTAAGGAAATGCTATATGAAATATGTTATATGAAAATGAAACATCTACCTTCAAGATGAGCTTCACTTATATACAAGTATATATAATGATGTATATTCATTTTTTTTCTTCTTGTAGTAGTATCAATCCCTTGGATTGGTTTGCAGCAACAAAATCTTGCATCTCAATCTCCACTTTTCTCTATCCTCTACAATCCTTTTTAACTCAGCATAAGAGCTACAACTCATGTTCTCGAACACTTGCTGCAAATATTTCCGTCTAGGGCACCCTCTGCAGTTTCTACCCTCAACCATCCCTTCCACAATCTCGTGAAGAAGACCATCGTGGCGCATGATGTGACCGATCGCCTCTCTAAGATGGTTCTTACTAGGTGCATGTCTTCCTTGATTATCCTGAGAACCTCATTGTCCGTGACGTGGTCTCTCCGGGAAATCAGTATGAACACATCTCAAAGGCCTCGTCTTTTTTTATCACTTTCAGATTAGCACCATGTCTCACAGCCGTTAATCAAGATGCTCCAAGCAAATGTTTTGGCAAGTTGCTTGCGGAGCCTCAAATTAATATTCTAAGCTATTTTTTTATAATTATATACCAGCATCCCCTTTACTTAAGGAAAGAAAGACTTCACGCCGTCACCGGGATCGTTATAACGACACGTGGTGTACAGATTAGGAGTAGATGAGCAACACACAGAATTTTTCAGAAGCACATATATTATCGATAAACTTGACAAACTTTCGGCCCGGGGCGGAACTTGCTTGGTTCAGGCCCCAGACCGATCACACTCGCTACTTGTTGCGGTCGACGCACAACTGAACTGGCCACCAGGCGCCCGTGGTCGGTGACACCCAGCACCGAAATTCATCCAGTGGCAATTAAAAGAACTAATGGGGCACCAATGACAGACAGCCATTTACAGATACACATGCGGGTCTGACGAGCGAATAAAAATATAACAGAAAAATCGATGTTTTTGGCACTAGACTGCAAGGGTTAAGTTGATTCTCTCCACTCGATTAAGTCGGAGAATAGTCATGGTCGATTGCGCTGTGCATAGAACAGAACTTTATATATAATCGTGTCGGAAACAACGGGGTCAGATCCTGTCTGCCCATAAGTGGGTGACGTCGATGGCGTTACTTCTGGCCATCGTCAGGTCTTCTGTAAGACTAAGCTGTAAAACTACCAGGCTTTCATTTGTGTCCTCGTCTTGCATACTACGGTCCGAAGTCTGTTAAGGAACCTCCATACATTCCACCTTTGGTCATGTCCAGGGGCTAGGTCATTTTTCGAGTCAATCCAAGTATTCCCCTCAGTTGCGCTTCTCCACATGTTTAGGGTGCAGGGTGGCCTCAGGTATCACCAGTTCCGTTGTCGACTGTAGAAAACTTCTTCTTGATTTGAGCCGTGTTGTTATCTTTTGATACCCAAACATAGGCTGGAGTGCGTCGTGGATTGCTTTGGTGAGCTTCTTCTTGGTAGTAACTTGTCGCCGTATGTTTGGTGGGGCGATGCCCGCGAGTTTATAAAGCTTTGATATTGGGGTAGGTTTTAGACACCCCGTAATCACCCGGCACGTTTCATTCAGAGCAATATTCACTATCTAGAACAGAACTGAGGTGCATAGTTCGTGGTTTGAACCAAAAATTGATGAGAGAAACATAATTGTAACTAAATTTTCAGGAAAAGTGCCAAATTGCTCTGTAGAATAGTTAAAATGTATATAAATTCGTAGCAGTTTAGTTGACCATAGATGTAAGGTAACTTCTAATCAACTATAAGATGCTGCAATATCTAAAGCATGCGTGGCCAACCATTTCAGCAGGCGGGCCAAATTTTGGAAATGAGATTTCCTATCGGGCCGCACAACAAAATTTCTTCTATAGGGTCCGCCATCTAACTTTTTTTTTCAACTAGTGCTTATTTCGTGAATCGTAAAACTTAGCTAATGTCTGATTTGACAGATAATTAGTTTTATCCTTCCGCTAAACGAATATGGTTCTGTAATGGTACCCTAAAATCTGTATAAATACAGATAAATTTGTATGCGTATTGTTGCGGCATGTTCGCTTTACCTACCATAGAAGAAATTGTCAAGATAGTTGAATCAATGTACTGAGATACTTCCATTATATCTATATATATAAAAATCAATGTCTGTCTGTCTGTCTGTCTGTCTGTGTGTATTTGATGCATTCCGACACCATTAACCCGATTGCAATAATACTTTGTCGAATTATTTCTGATACTAAAAGGAAAAAGATAGGATACTCAAAATTTGATTTAATTACAAAAATTAATTGAATATTTACGTAAAACATGTTTTCATACAAGACTATTGTAATACAGAACGGCCAATTTAGAACATTGTGTTTCCATGGCAACGCCGTAAACAACAATTCACTCACCTGAAGTTATTATAAGTAGGTACTAACGTAAGGTGCTGAATATTTAGAAACAAAATTCGATTTTCGAATAAACTATTTCAATATTTGAATTTTTGACGACTTTTTTGTTTATCGAATTAAAATAAATATAACGTAATAATTGTGTGTGATACACAGTAGAAAGAGTTAATTTTGGAATTCCAATTGCTGGTCGGCTTCGGATAGTATTATATTATAATTTTATAATTAATTTTAAGTAAAAAAATAATAAATTAAAAATATTTAGTTTTGATTCACAATTTATTTTAATGCTAACATGTTTCGGCCTTCCTGAAGACCATCTTCAATAATGAAAAAAAAAAAACAGGCCGTGGCTTATATAGGTATGGACAATATCCTATATTAGTACACACATATTTACAGGTTTTAAATTTTTTTTAATTAATTGGTATGTGATTAGTTTTAATGTATTAAGACATTATACAATAATAATTTTTTTGCTTTCAATTTAAAAAGATATTATGAAATACTAGGTATTATATTTTTTTAATTAAAATTAATTCTTAAACTATAATTAGTTCACCAAGTATTGGCAGTTGATAACCTTAATGTTAGTATTATATCAATCAATTTATTTTTATTTTTCAAAAGTGAATTTCAAAACGTAACATTCACTGTGAAATCAATTATGCCAGCCAAACGAAAAGCAATAGGTCAAGAGTACAACTCAAGCACGAATGAAAAGGGCATCTCGAGCTTCAGAAACAGTCGAGCAAAGGAGAGCAAGATTGGAAACAGATCGAGTACACGCTGCTCAAACCCGTTCATCTGGACAGATGAGCAACGGGAAGCAAGATTGGAAACAGTTAGAGTACACACTGCTTAAACCCGTTCATCTGAAACAGATGAGCAACGGGAAGCAGGATTGGAAACAGTTAGAGTACACACTGCTCAAACCCGTTCATCTGAAAAAGATGAGCAACGGGAAGCAGGATTGGAAACAGTTAGAGTACACACTGCTCAAACCCGTTCATCTGAAACAGATGGGCAACGGGAAGCAGGATTGGAAACAGTTAGAGTACACACTGCTCACACCGGTTTATCTGAAACAGATGAGCAACGGGAAGCAAGATTGAAAACAGATCGAGTACGCGTAGATCGTACCAGACGTATTCTGCATGCTGATTTAAATCATAGTGCTTTCTATTACGATCCTAATTATGAATACAGTCTGCACCCAAGTATTATTATTGGAAAAATTGATAAATTATGCGTATATTGTAGTGCCTTTAAATTTAAAAATGAAACACTAGGAATGTGTTGCACGAGTGGAAAATTGAAATTGCCAGAATTACATTCACCACTCGAACCTTTATTAACGTTGGTATCGGGTGATACAAGAAGGGTATATTCATTTACGCGATGCAGCTGTAAATGATGGCTGAAAAACAAAAAAACATTGTGTATCCAAAAGCACTCCAATAAATAAAAACACATACGGGCGCCACTGTCAAATTTAGGTAAGAACAACATAACCTAAGTTGATTGTTTCTAATTGGCTCCGGTCACGCCTCAAGTCCAACGTATCCAATCGGAAGACGAGAGGCTCCCGACGAGGCGCTTCCATAAAAACTCGCGGTTTATTTTTTTTAAGTGGCATTGCAACGCATGCCGGGTACACGCTAGTAGAATATAATACACACTGTGCACGATGGAATGTTCTTTTGGTGGTTTTATGTACACTTTTAAATCACCCTTGAGGTATATTTATACGAAATCGGTTGTTGATCCACCAACGTCATAGTCTACAGCCCGACAGCCAAGCATCATCCTATATTGCAAGAATTCACTATGATAATAAAAGCGCTTTCACTCCAGCAGGATTGGGTGGGTTACACAATACCCGATATGACATATTTTTAAATGCAAATAATATTTCAAATTTTTTTTTTTTCAAAACAGAAAATATTAATGCTGTATAAATAAAAAGTCATGCATTGGTGGTTTTCGCGGAATGACTTTCATCTACCACCAATTTGATTGACAGTCCATGATTGTCATTTTACCCACGACCTTTGGCTTGCAAAGCAAATGCTTTGACCATTGAGCTATACCCGCTGGCAATAAGATCTATTTTAATTTCAGTTATGACCATTTATCATTAAAGTAATTGATTATACGACATATACGACGTATAAGACGTATAAGACATATACGACATGTACGACATGTACGACATGTACGACATGTACGACATATACGACATGTACGACATGTACGACATGTACGACATATACGACATGTACGACATGTACGACATGTACGACATGTACGACATGTACGACATGTACGACATGTACGACATGTACGACATGTACGACATGTACGACATGTACGACATGTACGGCATGTACGACATGTACGGCATGTACGACATGTACGACATGTACGACATGTACGACATGTACGACATGTACGACATGTAAGACATGTAAGACATGTACGACATGTACGACATGTAAGACATGTAAGACATATAAGACATATACGACATATACGACATATACGATATATACGATTGTATTTTTTTATCTTAGGAATAGTTTTTTTTTTTATTTCCGTCTAGGATCGAACTCACGGCATTCGGTTTGGTAAGCAAACGCTCTACCACTTAGTCAAAACCACCCGCAATATATATTCGTTGATTTTATTTTAAATCAAATCACATACATACAATGAGAAAATTGGTCTACAATCACTGTTAGAAAGTTGTTTCGTTCCATAAAAGTTTTCCACATTCTTTTCATACTCAGTTTTCATTTTCTCTTATCTTCGATATCCGCAGCGCATTCCTGAGGTAATATAAAAAAGATGGAATGTCCCAACAGAAAAGCAAAAACTTCAAAAATGTCAACAAACAGATTGAAAATGTATCATCATGCTAACATCATTTACTGTAATGTACTGTAAGATGCCTTTTCAAAAGTTGCTATATTAAAAAAATTATAACATGTTTCCATACAATTTTTAAAACAAGTTATTAAAGCCCAGATCAAATGATACTACAATAAATCACTACGTACAATGTTTCGGGACCGAGGTCGCGATCCCGAAATAACAGCATCAGCAAATGGTGATGCCGGAATATCAAGGTTCCGACACTGAGGATAAATCAAAAGACCGGAGTTGAGTTGGTGCTAATTTATTTGATACGAGACCCCTTTTTATACCCTAGTTTAGAACATGAGTAAGCATTTATAAAAGTAATATTAATACATTGAATTTCATACACTGCACATTCTTTGATCCCGTTTTTGGACCTTGATCCCTTCAAGGAAGAAACACAGATGCTGGAAGAGCATTCCATAACTTACTTGTGGCATTAAAGTAGGAACTTTGTAAATTGCCAATTCTTGGTCGACACACATTAACCGTGTATGGATGTTCGGCAAGTGTGTGTGTTCGGCAAGTGGGGTGCAGAAGGAATTAGTTCTTTAAGTTCCGAAGAGCAGCGACCGTGGTAATAACGGTAGAAAAGACTAAGTGCATGAATCTTACGCGTGTGTTCCATTGATTGCAGGTTAGACGTAAGAGTGTCATTGTTTTTCAAACGAATTGCTCTTCTTTGAACTGAGTCAATTAAGTTAAGAAGGTATTTTGGTGCTCCAATCCAAAGATGACTGCCGTATTCAAGGATGGGTCGGATTTGTCCTTTTTGTAGAAGAGAAAGTTGTTTATCATTGAAATACCGACGTGATCGTATGTTAGTACTTCAATAACGAAATAAAATTATATATTTTATAATGTCATTGAAGGAAACGAAATAAAAAAATTAAAAAATCGTACACCAATCGTAATGTGTGATAAAACAGGTGAATTAAGCTACGATTCGATTTTACTACTTTTTTTTTTAATTTTGAGTAATTTTACAATATACATCAGTGTTTTTCTAATGGTCTCAACAAGGGTTAGAGTGATAGCCTGTCTCCCTGGACCTTGAATAAGTCTAATTCCCTCGGTACTTGACAAGCGTGTCTGCAAATGCTAAATGTACTCCAATAAGGGCTTTCAGTTGGCGTTTCGAAATGAATTTCATTATGTTTCAGTCTTTCAGTGTCGACCAATAACCCTTCAGTAGAACACGTAGATTTTTCAGGAATTTCACACATTTTTTTTTTCTGAATAAAGCAAACTAAATTTGTGAGAAACCATTGAGTTAAATTTAATTGTATTGGTCTCGAGAGAGGTAGCTACTCCTATGAAGATATAGAGAGGCTACTTTATTTATCTATATTGGAGAGACATGTGACTGTGTGCACACAACCGTGACTGACTTGCTGTTTATTTTTAAAATTATGAACTCCATAATCAATGACTCAATATTATTGCAAGAAATTACGTTCAATGTTCACTAGAGGCAGTAACTTGTTACATGTAAGGACATCCAAAACCATGTAAGGTTTCTATTCTCCTATGTTGAGAATACGTAGACTAGTCAACTCTTCTAGTTACTTGGACTTTTTCGGGCAGGACCTTCCGGCATTTCGCAGATCCCTCTACTGATGTGCGTGATGTCTGTTTTATTTACTAATGTTTACGTTTTGTCCAAATGTATTGTCTTGGCTTATATATTTATTCTGTAATACCATCTTGTTTAATTGATTTTCTAATTTAAGACCATACGGGTTGTCTTAGGCCGTTAATAAAATAAAATTAAAATAAATAAATTTATCAATTTACCGCTTTCAGTCACATGACACCATCTTATAATTAAGTACAATTTATATAATTATCTTTTAGACCGATACTTTCAAAAAGTTATCGAAATATATATATGTCAATGTGCTTCATAAAAAGTATTTGTTTTGTTAACCTGCTCCTCATCCTGCCACCACGCGACTAAACAACAACCTTTTTTTAAAAAGGGGAGGATGTTATTACATTGTCATTCTATATATATGAAAATTATTTCACATAGAAAGAAAATTTGAAACAAACATTTACAGAAACATTTGCCGGCGGTCATAGCTCAGTGTTCAAAGCGTTTGCTTTGCAAGCCAAAGGTCGCGGGTTCGATCCCCGAATGAGATTAAAAAAAAAGGATTTTTATTCGATTTCTGAGCTCTTAAATACCCCCGGTTGGTGTGAATTGGTTTGATCCATCACCCGTAAAATGTCAGTCATAGCCTATTAATTAAAATTTATGTTAGACGAAAGTCGTCCCGTGAAGACCACGCATTCATAGTAAATTCCTGTAATAATAAAGGATGATGCGTGAATCTCGGGCTGTAGTCTGTGACGCTGGCGGATCAACACTCCACATGCAGCGTTTAGCCATATACACCATGGTAAGCGTCATATAATTCCTCAGATGAGACTTCAGAATTAATATCACCATCTGTCGGTATTCTCCTGTATGGGTTATACATAAAATATAAAAATAAATACTACGATCTTGCATTTCAGTTTTTATTGACAGATAAGCGGTTAAGTGCGACTATAAAAGAAAATTACACATAATTTTTTTTCCATTGACTGTCAAGTATTATTTTTGAACTCGTATTTAAGTGTTTTTATTTTTTTGCAGTTTACTTTTCGCTTTGTATTTTTTTTTTTGTATTTTCTAGGGTTAGACTTCGGCTACAACCCATATACAAAAAAAGACTCCGACTTAACAATGGCTGTTTGCATTTTGTATCGAGGGTCTCGAAATTCCGAGTAATCTAATTGAAAAAAAAAAACATAAATAAAAGCACAAAATAATTTTGCGCTGTGCTGCGGAAAAAGGTCATGTCCAAAATTTCATCCTTCGGAAATAATATAAGCATTACAATAAAATTTATTCATTCCGTAACAACTACCATAATCAAACTTTACATACAGTAATGCATACAAAATGTATTCAATACATAATCGGTGTGAATTTGATCCGTCGCCCGCAAAATGTCAGACATAGCCTATTAATTAAAATTGGTGGTAGATCAAAGTCGTCCCGTGAAGACCACCCATTCATAGTAAATTCCTGTAATAATAAAGTGATGATGACGTGAATCATCACTCCACATGCAGCGTTTAGCTGTAATCGTTGTCACCGTCTGTCGGTATTCTCCTGTATGTGCTTACATAAAAAAAACGAATTTATCTTCCTATTAACACTATTAAAATCGAACTCAAACATTCAATTCAATTTGTCAACCTCATAAGTTGTGACATCAGCACGATGTCGCATTTGCTAACTGGTACCGAAAACCTCGATAAACAATATTTCGTCTTGTATTTTTGTCGCTTGCCATACCTTTATGTATGTGGCCACATTGGGGCTAGTTACATAGTTTTGCCACCGGCAGCGCTGACGACTGGCCACGGGCCGCGGAAGTTAGACGGCCGGGCAATTGGTCCCTTTTGGCGAAGTAAGGTTTGAGTTGCGGCCGCGCGGGCATGTCATACCTCATCGTCGAAAGTTTGTAATGTTTTTCAAGTAAACAAAATCTTTGCTTCTAAAATAAAGTCTTTGTCTGCTGTCCTGCTCCTCATCCTGCCTCACGTGACGTAATAACTCCCCTTTTTTGAGAGAGGAGGATGTTAGTAGATTTTCCACTCTTGCGTTTTACTTTTTCATAGATACGTAACAATATATGAAGAGAAATACTCTTTTTAAATTCACCCTTCACTTTAACAAAATGTAAACATTTCAACTTAAAAAAAAAAAATTACAAGCTTTCGAAATGCCCTCAAGTAAATTAGTGCTCAAGTGGGTTTGATAAATAAATAAAAAAACATCGTATAAACAGGGTGATTATAAATAACTGATAATCATTATCACTGTATCAATTAGATATATGTATATAGTATGTAATATCATTATCAAAGCTATATCAACTCTCGGGCATCGCTCTACGTTCAAAACGTTATTTTAAACATATATAATAATAAGCAGATAAAAATAACATAAAAGAATAGGAAGATGACACATGTCAATGTCTAAAGATCTAGGAGAACAATACCATCGACAAAAGAGGAAAAGGATCGAGGTGTGCTCGTAGGCCACTTAGGAGCGCCATTGCTGTTGTACCAAATTGAGTGCTTGAAGCTACACAAGCATCAGCTGGGATCAAAAACAATGGATGACTACGAGCACAGGTGTACCTATCTGGAACAAAGAAGTTAAAACATTCAAGAATCCCAGGGTTGTGAATTGAACCGCGAAGAAGAAGGAATGAATGTTTGAGTGCAGCAATTTTCCTGCGAGACTTTAACGAATGGAAATAAAGCATCCTTAGAAGAAAAAAGAGTTGGGTAATGTTCGGAATTAAATTAATTTAATGGATTGTTACCGTAAATGTAAGAATAGAACCGTCGGAGAATATTTTATGAATTTTTTTGAGCATGAAAATGTATTTGGATTTATTGGGATTCCAAAATAAGCTCCCATATTCCGGAACAGATAAAACGAGTGAAGAATAGAGAGTACGAAAAATTAAAGGGATACGTAATTTAAATTATAATCTGGGGTACAAAGGTTTTATATACCTAACTATACTCTTCTTAAGAATTTTGTTGTTTCTCCGCAATACATTTTTCTAGTACTCTAGTAGTAGTAGTTTTCTAGTACTACATGGCGGTTTCATTGGTTTGTTCTAAAACTTTTTTGCATTAGTCTTTGTGCCGCTAGACATCTCGATGTATATGTACTTAAGTAACAATTTAACTCTCGCATTTCAATTAATGCACCTCAATTCAAGAAGTTGATATTTTTCCTTCTAAAGATGTACACAATGAATGGAATAAAAGACAAGGCCATTCATTCTGATGATACTGTGCACTCACACAAAGCACATGGTGTTTCAATTAGCGTATATTTTTTTATAAATACAATTTACACCTGATTTATTACTCTATTGTCCAAATGGTGTTTTTAAAAATAAGTTTATTTTAATTGTAAACATTCACTTTGAGATCCATTTCGATATCGAATAGCTCAATGGTCAACGCGTTTGCTTTGCAAGACAAAGGACGCGGATTCGATCCCTGACGGAGAATTAAAAAAAAAAATTCAACAGATTTCTGAGCTCTAAAATTACCCCAGTAGTGTGAATTTGATGCCTAACCCATTAAATACTAGTCATAGCCAATTAATTAAAATTAGTGGTACACGAAAGTCATCCCGTGAAGACCATCCATTCATAGTAAATTCCTGTAATAATAAGGAGGATGCGTGAATCTCGTCTATGACGTTCGCGGATGAGCACTACATTAGCGCTTAGGGTATTTTAGAACTCAGAAATCGATTAAAAATCTTTTTTTTTAAATCTTCGTCGGGGATCGAACCCACGACTTTTGGCTTGCGAAGCAAACACTTTGACCATTGAGCTATACCCGCCGGCAAATGTTCGATGATATAAACCTTCATCTAAAGCATGACTGCGGTCTTCCAGCAAGTGATTAAATAATACGTAGTGTGATCCGTGTTAATAAAGTAAAAACATCTACTTAAAAAAGCAACTTTACAGTAAGAACCATCTCAGAGAGGCGAGCCCGATGGATCGGTCACATCATGCGCCACGATGGCCTTCTTCACGACGTTGTGGAAGGGATGGTTGAGAGCATAAACTGCAGAGGGCGCCCTAGACGGTAATATTTACAGCAAGTGTTCGAAGACATGAGTTGCAGTTTTTGTGCTGAGCTAAAGAGGTTTGCAGAGGATCGAGAAGAGTGTAGATCGAGATGCAAGATTTTGTTGCTGCAAATTAATCCACCGGATTGATACTGCGAAGAAGATAATGTTCGTAAATATCAATCACCCTGTATACAATTGAAGTAATTCCCAGACAATAGATGTGAACTTGAGTGTTTTTATTTATTGTACGGTTAGTTTTAAATGAGAAAACTTTCAAAGGGTAACAATCTCATTCCAGAACTAAGTGTTTCAGTTTTATTTTACAGAGCACATGCTTACGACGTCTGTATTTGCGAAATCTAAAGCACTGAAGCAATTTTATACGACTACTTTAGGTCTTTAAAGAGACGACAAGTCGCGGGTTCGTCACGTGACTGCGTGGAGGAAGGATGCAGAAGCAGATTACCAAGCAAATTAACTCATTTTTGAAGCACAATTCGCAAAGTCAACTGACAACTGCCGGAACCTGTGACGTCCAGCGCCACCAACAATCACGGCAAAAGAGCAAATTAATAATGACAGTTTCACCAACATGAAACGGAACAACTGTCATAACAAATAAAATGGCGTATTCAAACGCCGTGTAATATTATATAATAAAAACTAACATTATTAGATGTGCATGTCAGGCGAGCGAACAAAAATAAGAGACAAAAGATCTTTTTTAGAGGCTTTACGGCATCAGCCTAAAAGAGTTATATCAGAGAAATTTACTTTTTTTTTAAAACAAACAAATAAATTTTGTTTTTATACAGCCAATTTCAAATTATACTCTTAAAACCATAACATATTTAGACAGCTGATATAGCAAAGTCTGTTTGTGGAATGTTTTGATTATTTCTTCAAAATTTTCGATTGTTTTCTCTAATCAACAAATCACTGTAAATTACGTTTCTATAAGTCTTTAACCCTTTCGTTACGGCTCGGTGGAATACAAATTATACTGTCAATACGGCGTGAATTTTTCAAACCATTTTTTTAGCTTAAAACTAGTATTTGAAGCATAAATCTGACCTATTTTCATCACGGTGTCAAGGGCTTTCTTGAAAGAACTTTTTCGAAAACAATTTGTATAGTATATATATCTTAAATATTTACAACAAACGTGAAGCGTTGGAGGTACATACGATGTAGGGAGACAGTTTTATAATATATCTTGGAAATATACCTGCAGCTAGGGCGGTTAAATTATCGAGCATATGATCTATAATCTATTTTGTGGAAGCTCTACTAAAAAAAAGTGCTTTTTTTCGTGAAATTTTTAGTTCAATCGATTGCAGCTCACCAATAATGTAAGATATATTTTCTTAAATAATTTAGTCAGTAGTAAAAGTAGTGTTTTAATTAGTCTACAAATATTTTCATGCCGGCGGTCATAGCTCAATGGTCAAAGCGTTTGCTTTGCAAGCCAAAGATCGTGTGTTCGATACCCGACGGAGATTTAAAAAAAAAAGATTTTTAATCAATTTCTCAGCTCTCAGCAATTTACCCCCCGGATAGTGTGAATTTGATCCATCACCCGTAAAATTTCAGTCATAGCCTATTAATTCAAATTGTTGGGAGACGAAAGTCGTCCCGTGAAGACCACCCATTCATAGTAAATTCATGTAATAATAAAGGATGATGCGTGAATCTCGGACTGCAGTCTATGACGATGGCGGATCAATACTCCACGTGCAGCGTTTAGCCGTATACACCATGGTAAGCGTCATAGAATTCCACAGATGAGACTTTAGAATTACTATCACCATCTGTCGGTATTCTCTGGTATGTGCATACATAAAAAAAATTAAAAAATGCGGCGATGAAGTGGTTTGTTGTTTTTCTTTCTCATGTTTTCTTTCATTTATATATTGAGTGATTTCACGCCTGCTTGTAAACACAATTTTTATTAAGTTGTCTTGGAAAAAAATATGAAATAAGGAAAGCAAAATTTCCGCAAGCTGTCGGATTAAAAAGGCCAAAAAAATAAATTGTTTCTTGAAGAAGAGACATTTTTAATAATCCCATTTATCACGTGGCTCCCCCCTCCTCAGTATCAGAGTCATTTTTAATTATATCATAATATTTAGTATTTTCGGCTGAAATTCATGAAGCTGAAAATATCAGAAATTGTCAAAATTGTATTTTTTCTGCCTCATTGAAATTTGAAAATTTATGTATCAGTGAAATTTAAAGTATGCTAATAGTAGCGTACTTGTGTCTTAAAGGTAAATTGAATTTCCTGTAGTACGGTTGTACATCTTGGCATCTCAGCAAAAATCAATGCAGCCGTATATTTGGTATTTGGTAACCCCCAGGCTTTTTTATGTAAACACCTACAGGAGAATACCTGTATGTGTTTATGTAAATATTCTGAACATTTTTGGAAAACATACGAGTATAATCCATTTTCTTTTAAGTGAAATACTTGCTAAGTATAACATAGCTAATAATAAATATAATCGTATTGTAATATTACCATTTCATTTTTCGCTGCTAGATATTTTAAGCGACACTTCACATCGTTATGAAGATGAAATTATTCTTTCCAGAGGCTCGACTGAGCTATTAAAGTACTCAACTGTCATGCGAACGATCTTTGGATCGAATCCCAATTATGATTGACATATACAGTCGATTCCGCTTAATTGGGACACATCGGGAATTTGAAATTTTGTCCAAATTAAGCGGCTGTCCCAATTAAGCGAATTTCACGTTTTTTTTAATTAATTTACTTGGTTTTGGCAACTAAGGCGATTAACCAGTAATACACACATAAAATTAAGCTATTCATTTTTTTTTAATAATTTTATTTTATAAACTCTTGGAAACTTATTCTTCGTAGTATCAATCCGGTGGATTGGTTTCCAGCAACAGAATCTTGCATCTCGATCTCCATTCCTCTCGGTCCTCCGCATAAGCTCCAAGTAGAAAGCAGATAATGTATGATGATGGTTATGATAATATAGTTGTACTACGATTGACCAGATACGTAAGTAATTACCTAAAAAAATTGTATCAAATTTTTAATGTTTCACCTGTTTAGTCTTCTTCTTCGTGTCAGTGACGTCAAATTATTTCTGCCCAGTATCTGGCAACATCGATAAGCCCATGTGTTGCCTAGCATTTTTTCTTGAGGTGTGCTGCTTGTTGGGCGCATGGAGCAGGATCTTAGGTGTGAGGCGGTCTGCAGGTCTCCGCAGTCGCACAATAATGTCTCTCCCAACAGAAGCATTCCCTACCGCTAGAGGTTGTTCTTTGTTCTACAAACTCCGGTTCTGTGCGACTGTGGAGACCTGCAGACCGCCTCACACCTAATATCCTGCTCCGTGTGCCCAACAAGATGCACGTCTCAGGACCTAATGCTGGGCAACACACGAGCTACCGATGTTGCCAGACACTAGGAAAAAATAATTTGACGTCGCTGACTCGAAGAAGGAGAGTCAGGCATTTTCAAAACGGCAAGCGTCATAAAATCAATGGACGTGCTTTCATCATCACCGTTTGATGGAATCCTTCTTCATGTGTTTGCATATATAAAAATAAATTCTCTTGAGGAGGCTTCTAAATCTTCACGCCGTTTTATATCATTAGAATGATTAGATTACTTTTATACGAATGCTAAAGTTAATTTTCCATCTCGGTTGGGAAATTTTAAATCATATCCCCCACTCCACCATTTATTTTTTTATGTAAATTCATGCCAAAGAATACCGCCAGAAAGTGACGCAGAGTTTTTTTATGGATAATATAATTTTACAAAACCCCTGGAATGCTCTGAAAATGAAAGAATAAAATAATACACATTCTAAAACCACTGTTCAAAACGTTATTTTAAACGTTATAACTGTGTTGTATAGGGTCCGCAAAATAACTTTTTTTTTTTTTAAATGGGGCGCAAAACGTCGAGTGTAGCTTCGGCTGTGTGGCACGTAGCGCCGTCTTGTTGAAACTTTGAAAAGTCTTGTTAAACGTTGCTAATATCCTCTTCTTTAATTTTTTAGAACAAAAATGGCCCGATAACGATCGCCATTGACTGTAACGGCCACTCCTTGCTCATTTTCGAAGAAAAATGGCCTGATTTTCAAAGTAATGTCGCAATATTTCCCAGCGTTGTTCAAGCGTATACACAACCATATTCGTTTAGCGGAAGGATAAAACTAATTATTTGTCAAATCAGACATGAGTTAAGTGTTACCATTCACGAAATAAGTACTAGTTGAAAAAAAAAACGTTAGATGGCGGACACTTTATTAAACATCCTAAAGTTTTTAAAGTAATTGTTATAATCAAGTCTTTATCTTAGATTCATTCAGTCAGGTACGACACAGGGCATTTCGCCACTCTATGTAAATTGAGGGGATCAAGGTCCAAAACAACGAATATCGAGGAATTTGCGGTGTACGAAATTCTATGTATTAGTAATATTAATATTAGAAAGGAATGCTTACGCATCGATACGGAGCATGGACCATCGCAATAATCTGCCACTCTATGTTGATTGAAGGGATCAAGGTTCAAATACGGTATCGAGGAATGTGCTGTCAGGTCACCCAGCGTGCTATGGAGAGATCCATGCTCGGAGTGTCGCTAAAAGTTAGAATCCGAAACGAGGAAATACGCAGAATGACTCAATTAGTGGATGCTACCCAACGAATAGGCACACTCAAGTGGTAATGAGCAGGATATATCTGCCGAAGAGACGACGGTCGATGGGGAAGAAAAGTATTGGAATGGCGCCCAAGAACTGGCAAATGAAGCATTGGCCGACCCCCTGCAAGATGGACTGACGACATAAGAAGAATAGCGTCAGTGACCTAGATGCGGAAGGCGGAGGATCGAAGAGGATAGAGACTCATGACGGATACAGGCTGATAATGATGATGAGAATTATTTATTTTGGAAGGTGTAAAATATATGTATATATTTTTTTGATTGCTTTCAAGGTTGACAATATATTTTTTTAAATAAAACATTTAATGTTTCGCCAGTAGTCGAACTCTTACCGTGTCGCATAAGAGTCTACCGCGCTTACAACCGTGACAAGTCTCACAAAGTAATTTGATTTGGCGGGAAAATTACCCCGCGAGATTTTCGCGCCAAATTGTGACAGCGACGTCAAATATTTTCGCGCCGAAACCAGAAAGAGACGTCCGATGATGTTGAAATATACCTTTCTCACAATGTCCTCCAGAGTTTCTCAAGCCGTATATTTATTTTTCTCTAATCGCCTTTTATTTAATGATTCAACTTTTACTGATCGAGCTTACAAATACAGTAGTTTATTTTCTGCTACGTTTCCTTGTTCTTCTTCTTTTTTCAAACTAATTATTTCTTCTTCTTTATCCTAGCCATTTCCCATCATCTTGGGTCGGCTCTCCTTGTGCACCTTCGCCATGTCTGTCTGTCCTGCGTTGCATTCTCAGTCAAACCTAGAGTTTTCAGATCCTTGTTTACAGTTGCAGTCCAAGTTACCTGTGGTCTTCCAGGTCTTCTTCTCAGCGTGGGTATGTTGAGGGCTCTCTTCACCATGTGGTCCTCATCTCTCCGTGTCACATGCTTACACCATCTTAGGCGGTTTTCCCTTATCTTTTCAGGTATGGGAGCCACCCGAAATGAACCAAGAATATGCTCATTTCGAACTCTGTCTACTCTAGTTACACCGCCCGCCCACCTCAGCATCTTCTTTCAAACTTCTTCTATAATAAAAATTTTTAATATACAAATTATCAGAAACAACTATTGTGCTCTACATTTAATTACAATTAATACAAATGAATCATCATTATATATTATTGCTTACTATATCCGCTCCATATTTGGAACATATGGGCACCGAAAATTTCCGTTTCACAGTTCTGTAACCTCAAATTGTCCGTGTTTCGTCGCAGAACACTGCGTCCCCGGAGGTCTACATGGGAACATTGATGGTTCCCGGGAGTCTCCAGGGCAAGATCCCGCGAACTTGCATAGACTGCAAATAAAGTATTCAAAAAAAAAGTGCGTTCAATGACCAGGTGTTTTTTTAAGGAAATCGGATGATCAGCCCGACGCTTCCGAGGTCGGGACAATTTTGTTTGGTCCTTGTGTATACTTAATTAAATACGGGTACATCAAAAAAAAACTTCCAAATTCAGTTCCATATCTTAAACATATGATCACTCTAAATTTAAATTGACATATCCATTCTTTTTTTACTTTTGTATGGTCTGACGTTATGTGTAATTTTCGCAAACAACATCATGAAGTACCTTAGTAGTTATTTACATATTATTTTATATACAAATAACTAACATCCTCCTCTCTCTCAAAAGGGGTGTTAATACGTTGCGTGAGGGCAGGATGAGGAGCAGGTCAGCAAACAAATACATTTTTTTTTAGAAGCAAATTGATTATATTAACGTGAAGACTTTACAAGCTTCCGGCCAAGTGGAAACATACCGCTGGCCGTAATGCAACCTTGTCTCGCTAAAGGGTGGGGACCGACTACCGATCTCCGCGCTCGGTCTCGGCTTTCGACCGTGCCACGAGCGGTGGTGTTTATAACTAACACACCCGTTAGCGGACTCGTCCAAAATGACAACATGGCGCACATAAATGCACGACAAGCGACCTGGAATAAGAGACGAAAGATTGTATGTCGAGGCTTTCGGTAAAAGTCAGCAAGGACTACATCATGTTGATGTCATAACGTTTTTAAAAACATCATGCTTTTTCCAAATTTAGCAAACGATCCATGCAATCAAAAGTTTCCGTGAATCAATAAATCCTCTATGTGCATTTACATTCACATCAGCTCGATATACAGTAGTCTTTAATTTTCGTTCGCTTGTCGGCCACGCATGTGTCGCCATATTGTTTGTTTTACACGTTTTGTTCTATAGATCGCCACTGTATTAATAGCGGCGCTGGGTTATCTTCCACTATGATCGCTCAGTAGCCAGAAGTCAGTTGTGATCTGTCCGGGGCCGGAAGCAGTAAGCTCCGTCTCGGACAGATGACCAAAAGTTTTTCAATCTTAATCTTAACCCTTTCGCATCGGTTTTCGATATATGCCATCAAAGATTTCCTGACCGTTGACATCGGTTGATGTGAAATATTGTTTTGCTACTTTCAGTACTCATTGTGACATCTACGATAGGAAATTGAAAGTGCAGTTATTCCCTTTAGCAACATACATGTATTCTTTACAAGAATCTGTAAAGCATGTAAATAAATATCTTAAGATTTTGTCACAGGAGCGATTTTTCTGTAAACCACGTGTGTCAATGCCACCACATTTATGGCGTTACATAATAAACGTTTGTTAAGTATAATAGTTTTCTATGCATCATCTGATAGCTTAAGGATATAAGAACCAATCTGATATATGAAAATACGTCAGATAAGTACATATATGATTCAAATACTAGTTTTAAGCAAAAAAAAATGGTTTGAAAAATTCACGCCGTATTGACAGTATAATTTGTATTCCACCGAGCCGTAACGCATGGGTTAAAAAATTCAAAATGCTGCTCAAAAAAGGATATTTGTGTTGTACATCTGCACCTCATCCCTCCATCACGAGTTCTGATAACTATCCCGGTTACAAAACGACGCTTCTTTTAGTAACGAAGATGTTAATATATTATAAAGGAAGCAGCAAAAGCGATGAAATATGTCCCATATCCATATAGAAATGTTTGAGAATTTCGTCAGAGAGGGAGAATTCATTTCGTGTTATTTAAATTCACAGGATGTTCCGAAAGTCGTGACTGGGAGTGTGATCTGTATAATTCCAAAAACAGTCGTCGAATTCGGTTTTCAGGAACTTTTCAGGAATTTTCTGGAAACTTTAAATAGACCTTTTATTACATAAAAAAATATTCAGTCCAAAGCGTGTCAAGTGCGTTTTTTATATAAAATCGCTGAAAAACAACACTACGTCAATGGTAAATAAATAAACAAATACGAGTCTTAAAATATTTTTATTTTTTTTGTAATCGCATGCAGGAGAGCACACCCGGTCAAGACCTGAACACTCTATGACGCTCAGCCAGAGAGGTTGTACGCTGCATGCGGGAAACGTGTGTTGTGTTCGTGGTTGTGCGTAGGTTGGGGAGATTGCAAGTGTATATTTATCTGTTTCTCGAAGACATCCAGATTGTAGGAAGAAAGAAAGACAGACGCTGAAAGAGCATTCCATAGCTTAACGTTGGCATTAATGAAGGAACTTTGGAAACTGACAGTTCTTGATCGACACACATTAACCATGTATGAATGTTCGGCAAGTTAAAGACGAATTTGTCGGTTGTGAGTGGGTGCAGGAGGAATTAATTAATAAGTTCCAAAGAGCAGCGACCGTGGTATTAACGGTAGAAAAGACTAAGTGAACTAATCTTACGCCTGTGTTCCATTGATTGCAGGTTAGACGTAAGATTGTCATTGTTTATCAAACGAATTTCTCTTCTTTGAACTTATTAAGTCAGTTCAGAAGGTATTTTGGGCTCCAATCTAAAGGTGACTGCCGTATTCAAGAATAGGTTGGATTTGTCCTTGATATAGAAGAAGAAGTTATTTATCGTTGAAATACCGACGTGATCTAGCGAGCTTTATACTTAATTGACTTGTAATATTTGGTATTATTAGAGATTGATACTCCAATGATGTTGATAGAGTTCCATTAGTAGACACCAACAAGCAGTTCGGTAAAACTTACGTTTACAAGCTTATGTTTCATGCTCACATTGAAGCTGTGTGTGGAAGAGCACTGAAGATGTTAGGATTTGTTCTGTGTAGTGCCAGGACTTTCTCGAGCACTAACGTACTGGTCGTACTGTACAATTCATTGGTTCGTAGCATACTTGAGAGTGGGTCTATTATTTGGGCTCCCCACGAGTATAAATATGGCCTCATGTTAGAGAGAATTCAGAAGAAATTTTTGAGGTTTCTTTACATGAGGATGTATGTATGTTATCCGTGGCTATACCCATCTAACTTTATACGAGGTATGTTGGGATACAATGAGTTGAGAACTAGAAGAGATGTGCGCTTGAGTATGCATTTCTTTCGCCTAGTGCGCGGCGTGTTCAGAAATCCTGATATTTTGTTTGAAATTGGTTTGTTTGTCCCTGATAATTATTTAAGGATTAGGAGGCACAGATTGTTTGTTCTTCCTAGAGGTAATACCAACCTTCCAGGGACTATGCCTCTTGGGAGAGTGATCAGACTGTTCAACGATATCGCCTCGAATATTGATATATTCCACTTGAGAGAAGCCCAGTTTCGACATGAACTCCACGAATTTATTTATCAAAATAATTTCGTGGAGTCTTCTGCTTAGCGGGCTCCGGGACTTTTTAAATGGTCCTATTATTATTGTGTTATTTATAAATTGTTATTTATCCTGTATTCTGCTTTAGAAATTAATTAAATATTGTTATTTGTAATGTTTCTAAATGAAAAAATAAATTGAAATTGAAAAAAAAATTAAATTGAAAATTGAAAACTAGTGGGTTCTATAATGCTCTATTAGAGTGACTAGACGCTTTTTATTATATATATTTAGAATTCTTTTGTTAACTTTCAGATATTTTTTAAATATGAAATAGATACTTTTAAAAATACAGAAAATAATATCATTGACGTCGAGCTTTATTTATTCACCTTCTTCAAGATCTTAATTTCGCTTTCAATGTGAGCTTCATCAGTTGATTGATTAAAATAGATAAATAACGAGTAAATTAATGTCGGAATGTTGTTGTGTGTGTTGTGATTGGATTTGTGAGAGGCGAAGTATTGTTTTCAATTATTTTGATCCCTTTAATAACATTACAAAATATTTATATTTAATTTAATTATTAAAGTAATTATATATATGTGTGTGGCGTTATAAATGTATTGACACATTCAGTGTCAATGACCTCACATGCAGAACTGGTGTCGGGGTACTCACGCAAATAGTTGGACTTGCAACAACAAAAACCATGTCATAAGTATATCATGTTTGACACACAAATAACACGGCAATATTGTTACAAAATCAAGCATCCGAAAACATTTCGTATCAGTCAACACCAGCACTGAATCTGAAGCAATATTACACTAAATATGTAATATTGCTTCAGATTGTGCGTATTATGAAATGATTTGAACAAGAAGGACACGAACATTCCGAACATTAAAAGAGAAAAAGTAAAACACTGTATAATGACACGGAAAATTTAATTACAGGTAAGCAAGTGTTATTTATGTTAACACAATATTCAATTCAGAATGGTTAACGGAATTATTCGCAATCAGATTTCATTGGTTAAGTTTAGTGTTCCACGGTGGACCTTTCTGGTGCGGGTTTTTGGAAAAGGCATGAACAATGGCAACTGACAAAGCTAAGTGGCAGCGATTCATGGTGACTATATGAGTATAAGAAGAAGAAAGTTCACATGGAAACATACACAACTCTCGATGATCAGTTTGATGGCAATTGTTTGATTGAATAAATATTTTATTAATTGAAAATTAATTTTAAGGAAAACAAATTAACATCTTCCTCTCTTTAAAAAAGTGTTATTCAGTCGCGTGACGACAGGATAAGGAGCAGATTAAATAAGATATAGACTTTTTCAGAAGCACATTGACATATATTTACGATAAACTTTACAAACTTATGGCCCGACCTAGTCACAGCATTCAGGCCGAGCCAAAATACAATATGCTCTCGTTGACGGGCGGCACAAGATTGGCGCGCCCGTGGTGGGCTGTCGCACAGCGCCACAAGTGAATAGTCCAAAATGCCAATATGGCGACACATGCATGTCGACAAAACGAATAGAAATAAGAGACGAAAGTTTGTATATCGATGTTTTCGGTACCAGTCAGCAAGGGCTACATCATGCTCATGACAAAATTATTAACTCTCTTTGCCTTAAGAATTTGGTGTAGAAAGAAAAGTGGCAGCTCATATATCGAAAAACTTAAAAATAATGCATCAGATGTATCAAAAATATTTTCTAATGATAAGTTTTTCGAACAAAAAAAAACAACAAATATTAATATTGATTAGGGAATTATCACGTGTAATAACTTGACAAGGTTTTTTGTTTGCTAATACATTTCGGTTAAAACCATCAAATAGTGATGAAGAGAGATCTTATTTTAATTATATGTTTTTTTTTATGTAAGCACATACAGGAAAATAGTGACAGATGGTGTTAGTAATTCTGAAGTCTCATCTGTGGAATTATATGACGCTTACCATAGTGCATGTGGAGTGTCGATCCGCCTTCGTCATAGACTACAGCCCGAGATTCACGCATCATCCTTATTATTACAGGAATTTACTATGAATGCGTGGTCTTCACGGGACGACTTTCGTCTACCACCAATTTTAATTAATATGCTATGAATGGCACTTTACGGGTGGGGGATCAAATTTACACCAACCGGGGTGTTTTAGAGCTCAGAAATCGATTAAAAATCCATTTTTTTAATCTCCGTCGGGGATCGAACCCACGACCTTTGACTTGCAAAGCAAACGCTTTGACAATTGAGCTATACCCGACGGCTTGCCATTTTTCAGCAAGTCTTGTACGATATCTTTGGCGTGTTGGTCGATAATATTCCGTGAGGATGCTGTTAAATTGAATGATTTCACTCCCGGTAATGAGAGCACCATTAACATTCTAAGAGTGACCAATTATATTGTAAATACTTGAAAATCATTGAGTTCAATTACTTGCTGTATTAATGATTTAATTTTAACTACAGTTTAATTTAGATCGTTGCTATTTTGTTGCCCTTTGGAATGCTCTCCCAGCATCTTTGGTTCCTACCACAAAAATTATTTTCATGAAACTGATATCACTGCAATAAAGTCCATTCAGAAAAGTGCCGAAAAGTCTCAAAATTCGATCTTTTGTATCTTATTTTGCGTGTATATATACAGGTGAATGATCAAATTCACACCGACCGAAGGTATCGTAGAGCGTAGAATTCGACAAAAAAAAAATTCGCCGTGAATCGAACCCGCGACCTACAGCTTGCCAAGCAAATCCTTTAACTACTGAGCTAAGCCGCCGGCTAATAGTAATTTACCCGTGTTTCATAGATAAATTTAATTTCCTATAGTGCTAATAAATTTTTATATTGACATCTCCCGTCTCATAAAGGCGACTCCAGATCGCCGGGATCGTCATCGGGATGCGTGTTGGATGAATGAGAAATATGTTTTTTAATCTCCGTCGGGGATCGACCCCACGACATTCGGTCAATGCCAAGCAATCGCTTTGACCACTATACGCGCTGACATTAACACTTAAGTAGTTATTGTAAAAAATATTGAGCTTGTCGAGGACCGAACCTGCGTCTCTTCGCTTGACAGTCAGTCGCTTTAAGCTCTCGTCTACGCCACTCATATGAACAGGTGTATTCTAGTAATGAGTAATCATTAAAGTGTCTCTCAGGTGGCATTCTGAACAACTTTGAAGTGTTTTCAATTAAAGTTCCAATGAAACCACTTTAGTCATCATTCATACAAAACGGCGACGGTACAGGGGCTTATAATTTTAAATTAGTTCTATCGAATAGGAAGATACGGCTCTCACAAGTTAAATATACCTGTTTTGCTTCCACGTCAGTTCGATATATCACCATCATCATCATCAGCCTGTATCTGTCCACTGTTGAACGTATGCTTAGTTCTGACGAACCGTCTCCAACATTGCTTTCCCAGTGCTAGGTGGAGTCCTCCCACTGGATCTCCAAATCCAACAGATAGTTGCCTTCGGACTTCTCCGACGAGGCTTGCCGGCGACGGTCGACACGGTCATCATCCAACTACCGGAGAAGGGAGCTCGCATGGCTACAATGGACACGGAAAGGGCACTCATCGCACGGCAGTGGCAGCGTGAGTGGGAAAATTCAAAATGCTTTCTACGAGGATACTTCCCATCGATTCGTGAGCGAATGGCCGCAAAGTGGCTCCTCCCGAACCACTACACGAGCCAGCTGCTTACCGGACACGGATTCTTCGGGAGTTAGTAGTATACTAACTTCGCAGCCTTAGACTGAGATCAATTTGACATCTAACTGATGCACCTAGAAACACGGGAAGGCCTTCAGCCACTCTCTAACAAGTAGATTTTTGCGTGCGTGCAGTAACGGGTCCCCATCTAGGTCTCCTAAACTTCATCAGGGAAATCGTCGGGGCTACAAGAGCGGTTAACGAGGCTGACGTAAAATATGCTCCTACGTTTTTTAACTATTTCTCAGACGTATATTCGAGCCTTGTGTGTAACTTGCAGGGTACAATACGACTATATATATTTTTACATGACATATTTTTCTACATTCTTTTAAGTGAAAAATAAAGCCTTCCGCATCAGTCTCCATCCTCTTCGATCCCCGCTATTCTTCTTATTTCGTCAGTCAATCTTGCAGGGTGTCGGCGAATGCTTCGTTTGCCAGTTGGTGGGTGCCATTTCAATACTTTTCTTCCCCATAGACCGTCGTCTCTTTAACAGATGTCCTGCCCATTGCCACTTGAGTGTGCCCATTCGTTGGGTAGCATCCACTAATTGAGTTCTTTTTCGGATATCCTAGTTTCGCATTTTATCTTTTGGAGACACTCCGAGCGTGGATGCCGGTGAATATTTTTTTGTGAATATTCAGATATTTTTATATTAAGATGGTTTTCACACCACCACCACTAAAAACAAGGTCAAAATAATTTTATTGAAATTGAAAAAAAAAACTTGGAATTGACTTGATTGAAATTCAGCAAACTGGATGATTAAATATTATCATAATTTATTAAATAAACCTCGTGGCCGAACGAATGTTCCTGAAAATTTGCTGAAATTTTGCCGAATCGCTTTTCAGCTTACAGTACTTACATACTAAGAAAAACACTCTATTACTCTTATAAAGGGTTACTTTTATTTCCTAGTTTTTACATTTATTGCGTTGCTCTGAAGAACATATATGGTCACCGAAATTTGAAGAAGTAACTAACTGTTCCGGAACCGAGGTCGCGGTCCTGGAATGACGGCGTCAGCTAAAATGGTGATGCCGGAATACCAAGGTTCCGGCACTGAGGATAAATCCAAAGACCGAAGTTGAGTTGGTACTTATTTATTTGATACGAGACCCCTTTTTATACCCTAGTTTACAACATGTGTAAGCATTTATAAGAGTTATATTAAAACATTGAATGTCATACACTGCACATTCCTCGTGAGTGTTTTAGACCTTGATCCCTTCAATCCACATAGAGTGGCAGATTATTGCGATAGTCAATGCTCCGTATCCAGTTTTTCTGCTTAAAACTAGTATTTGAAGCATAAATGTACTTATTTGACCTATTTTCAAATATCACATTACTTTTTCTATCCTTTAGCTATCAGATGACGCATAAAAAACTATTATATTTAGCAAACGTTCATTATGTAACTCCATACATGTGGAGGCATTGACACACGTGGCTTACAGAAAAACCACTCCTGTGACGAAACCAAACGAAATTTATTTACATGCTTTACAGATTCTAATAAATAATGCATGTAGGTTGATAAAGGAAATGACTGCACTTCCAATACCCTAACGTAGATGTCACAAAATAGCAAAACGATATACCACGTCAACTGATGTCAACCGTCAGGGAATCTTTGACGGCATATGCCGACAACCGATGCGAAAGGGTGAAATACTACCAAAAAAACAGTTATTATTATATGAGTATTTGTATAGCGCTCTTTTATGACCGAATGATCATTCCAAAAGCGCTTATTTGCCTCTCTGAGTAAAAAGGTGGGTCTTGAGTCTGCTTCTGAAGGATGCCTCCGCTTTAAGCTGTCTTATGCTTTCTGGTAGTGAGTTTCAGGCGACTGGTGCCGCGTAGCTGAAAGCCCGATTGCCAAAGACCGTGCTAGGACTACCTCCCGTCAGCTGCAGGGTGCTTCTAGTTGCCTATTTAAAAGGGCTTACCTTCAAATATTACATGAGCTTGTGATTAATATTGGAGGAGATATATTTTTTCAGAAGTATATATTTAATATTGATAATGTTGAGAAAGCCTTTATTGAACGTTGATAACATTGAGTAATTCCCCTGAAATATCCCGCATTTAGAGAACATCGCGAATATTCCTGGAACCACCGATAAGTGTATTAAGTAGAATCAATAAACAAAACCAATTAAGTACACTTAATATAAAATCAACTGAGAATTTAATGCCCAAAGTAATAGCAAACTTTTTTTGTTTTTTTTTTAATCGGAAAATTGACTCCTCACTTGAGTCTTCCGAGGCCTGGATTTTTTTCAGTTTTTTTTTCCTAAATATCACTAGTCAACTCTAGAACTCATATATGTCTTCAAAAAACAAATCGTTAACTGACAGGTTTTTGCTTGACAGAGAAGGATTGAGGAAGTCTAAGAATTAATCGAAACTGTCTCCTATATATATAATCGTGTCGGAAACAACAGGGTCAGATCCTGTGTGCCCAGAAGTGGGTGACGTCGATGGTGTTAACTCTCGGCCATCATCAGGTCTTCCTGGGTGCAGCCACTCGGACATAGCACACACTCCAGAAGGTGCGACAGCGTCCGCTTCACGCTGCAGTTACATTCAGTTGGACCGCTGTAAAACTGCCAGGCTTTCATTTGTGTCTTCGGTCCGAAGTCTGTTAAGGGACCTCTATATATTCCACCCCTGGTTGTGTCCAGGGGCTAGGTCCTCTTTCGGGGCAATCCAAGCATTCCCCTCAGTTGCGCCTCTCCACATGCTCGGCCGCAGGGTGGCCTCAGGTATCACTAGTTCCAGTCTCCTAAATAGAGGCCATATCTAACGTGATCCATTTAAAATCAGATAAAAAAAATAATATTTATTATTTATAATAGATCTCAAAGTGAATGCTGAAAACATTGAAAAAATCAATATTCACTTGCCAATTTTCCAATACATATTTTTTGGCATCTAGCCATCCTAACTTAGCGTGTTTACCGGATCTGAACTGAGCTTTTTAGCTTAGTTTTTTAGCTATCGGAGATAAGTGTGCATGGAGAGACACTCACATCAGCCAGAGCGAGTGTAAGAACCGTGCAGCTGACGAGAGGTAGTCCTTAGGCGGTTTTTGGCAATCGTCTTTCCAGTATAGCAGCACTAACGGCCTGGAACAGGCTACCGGAAAGTTAAAGAGCTGAAAAAAGGCATCCTACTGAAGAAGACCCACCATTTTTCTTATGGTGACAGAGAAGCGCTTTTGCAAACATATTTTATCATAAAAATGCGCTCTTTAAATGCGGATATAATAAGAATTACTATTATTAAACCTCATTGTTATGAAATGACGACGTCAGCTGAATGGTGACGTTGGAGTACCACAGATTCTAGCTCTAAGGAAACGTTCATACACCGGAGTGGAATTGATATTTATTTATTGAATAAGTATTCGTTGTTTTATAAAGTGGTAATTTACGTGAATAAGCAATTAATTAAATAAAGTAATAGTTTTTATTCTAATTCAACTGATCGTAAAAATATTTTATACACTTTTAGGTGTCTAGATAAACTAATTATGTTCAGAATGTTTTGGAAACCCATTGTTTGTAAATTCTTCCGAGATTATTTAATAAAACATTATCAATTTCTTACATGCAGTAATATGTTTATCTATAATTTGCTCTGAAAGTGCTTATCTGAAAGTGTTAAAAAAAGACTAGAGGCCTTTGAGATGTGGTCGTACAGAAAATTCTCGGAATTTCCTGGAGAGACCACGTCACGAACAATGAGGTTCTCAGGTTAATCAAGGAAGATAGGCACCTAATAAGAACCATCTCAGAGAGGCGAGCCCGATGGGTTGGTCACATCATGCGCCACGATGGTCTTCTTCACGATATTGTGGAGGGATGGTTGAGGGTAGAAACTGTAGAGGACGCCCTGGACGGGAGTATTTGCAGCAAGTATTCGAGGACATGAATTGTAGCGCTTATGCTGAGCTGAAAAGAGTTGAGGAGGACCGAGAGGAATTAAGATCGAGATGCAAGATTCTGTTGCTGCAAGCCAATCCACCGGATTGATACTACGAAGAAGAATTTGCTCTTAATTTATTTTTTCAGTATCATATTCCTGAAAAATTCAGTTCACCACCACTGCTGCGGATCCTTGGGATATTTATGGTTTAAATTGAATTCCGTTTCCTGCTGTCTTTCTCCACTGTCGAGGTTTTGAACTAAGACCCTTCCAATAACCACAAACCATCGCCATTCTGTAAAGTGAGCAGCCCAACTGTGTCACTTTAACTTATTATTATCTATTTATTTAGTATATAAATGGTATCAAATGCCCTTGCAAATAGAAATACGAATAGTACAATGATTTATAATAATGGGGAAGTTCTAAATTTGTCACATTTAAAATTGATTCCCAAATTCAATTTCTTATTTATTGATTCTTCTTTGTAGTATCAATCCGGTGAATTAGTTTGCAGCAACAAAATCTTGCATTTCAATCTCAACCCTTCTCGATCTTTCATTATTGCTGATGTCGTTTGGAACTTTAATGTGGTGTTTTCCCCTTTATTTCCACATCCGTGGTGGGGGGTGAGCGACAGCATCAGTCGGCCATTATAGACAGAGACCGAATGTTGGCCGGAATAAGCTAACACCTAGCAAATCTTGTCAGGTCAAGCTGGTTAAGGCACTCTATTATCCTGTAGGTAGTAAATGCTCTCCTAAGGCGGATGAACCTTAATGGTCAACGGCATTAGGATGTGGAAATTTATTGATTTAAATAATGAATTAACCAAGCTGTCATAGTTTTATGTCTTTTAGCTTAGAATTAATTTAAATATTCTAATAATAAATAAGCCACTGAATATTAACGCCTTGTGTGATTTTCCCGAATACAATTCGGGTAGGTATTTTGTTGACACAGTGATTTGCCCGAAATGGTTTCGGGCACATCGTACACGAAAATTTTTATAGTAATTAGCCTGAATCCAGCTCGAGTCATTCCCCCACCTGTCTAGAGAACGTATCGGAAACGCACGCGAGTGGCAAAAAATAAGAAAGAAAAGTGCGGTTTTTTTGCCCCCTTTTTCCCAAGAGGTTGACCACAGAAGTGGTTAATGCCAGTTGACATCAGCACGATATAGCCCTTGCTGACTGGTGTGACGTTAGTGATATAGATCGCCACTAGCAGCGCTGGGTGTCACCGACCACGGCACCCGGTGCCCAGTTCAGTTGTGTGCCGACCGCGACGAAGTCATACTATGGCCGGCCCGGCATGTAATTCCGCCCGGGTCAGAAGTTTGTAAAGTTTATCGCAAATATATATATGCTTCTGAAAAAGTCTTTGTGTTGTTTATCTGCTCCTCATCCTACCACCACACAATTCAATAACAAACTTAGAGAGGAGTTCGTCACAACAAATGAAACAGTTTTCAGTTTGATCTATGTTGAAACAATGTATTTTATATGTTTAAATGATGATTTACAAATGATTAAGTTAGTCAGTTGTCCACTGGACCATCTCCTCACAGATAATAAAGGGACGAGTGCGAATATCACCCAATCGCCAAAATAAAATATCGCCAAGTGAAATGGAAATCGCGCGAATTCGCCTGATCGTAATTTCAGTTAATCCTGAAATATTTCCGCGGGACTTATGAAGGATTAATGAAATTTTCAAGCTTTGTGATTTATGAAAAACTGAAGTAACGACCTGACGATTAGAGGGAGAGCTGCTTTACCGACACTTGTGTATTTTGCCTGCGATACGGTAAGTTTACATACTTGACCGATGATAATAGGATGTTGAAACACAAATTATAAAGGGTCTGCCAAACAACTTTTTTTTTTTTAAAACAGGGCGCAAAACATCGAGTGTAGCTTCAGCTGTGTGGCACGTAGCGCCGTCCTGTTGAAACCAAATGTTGCCAATATCCTCTTCTTCAATTTTTGTGAACAAAAATTCGTTCAACATGGCCGCGCCGCATGGAAGCGCCATTGATGGCGCTTCACGCACACTTTCTGCCACAGCAGCAATATTCTCGGGTGTACGCACTGTTTTTGGCTTTTCACGCTTTGGTTTATCAATGAGGATGCCAGTTTTGTTCACTTTTTTCACAAAATAACAAACATACGAAGCTGACGGTGATTCTCTTCTTACAAAATCCGTACGCAATTTTCGCACACATTCTGCAACATTACCATGATTTTCAAAGTAATGTCGCAATATTTCTCAGCGTTGTTCAAGCGTATACATAAACATATTCGTTTAGCGGAAGGATAAAACTAATTATCTGTCAAATCAAACATGAGCTTAGTGTTACCATTCACGAAATAAGTACTAGTTGAAAAAAAAAACGTTAGATGGCGGACCCTATATATATTTTTAACGTAAACATATATAGGCTTACACCTACAGATGGTGATAGTGATGAAGAAATGTCATCTTTGGATTCTATGCCGCTCAACATGCTATTTATTGCTAAGCGCTTCATATAAAATATCGACCCGCTAACGTCATATTATAGCAGACTACAGCCTGAAATTCACGCATTATCCATTAACATACTCCTCTCTATAAAAAGTAGTTATTCAGTCGCGTGGTGGCAGGATGAACACAAAGACGTTTTCTGAAGCACATTGATATATATATATTTCGATAACTTTACAAACTTCCAGCACAAGCGGAATAACAAGCCAGGCCGGCCATAATAAGACCTTCTGCCGCCGTTGGCACACACTGACTGCCGTGTGGCGCCGTGATCGGTCACACCAGCGCCGCAAGTGACGATCTCTATAACTAACGTCACACCCGTGACCGGACTTTTTGAAAAATTCCAATATGGCGACACATACATGTACGACAAGCGAACATAAATAAGAGACGAAAGATTGTGCATCGAGGTTTTCGGTATCAGTCAGCAAGGGCTATATCATTTCAATTTCAATTTATTTTCTTTTAGAAACATTACAAATAACAATATTCAATTCATTTCTAAAACAGGATAAAATAACAATTTATAAATAACACAATAACAATAGAATCATTTAAAAAGTCCCGGAGCCCGCTAAACAGAAGACTCCACGAAATTACTTTGATAAATAAATTCGTGGAGCTCATGTCGAAACTGGGCTTCTCTCAAGTGGAATATATCAATATTCGAGGCGATATCGTTGAACAGTCTGATCACTCTCCCAAGACGCATAGTCCCTGGCAGGTTAGTATTACCTCTAGGAAGAACAAACAATCATGTTGATATCAATTGGTTAACCGATATATAATTTAGAATATCCGGTAAATTGGTGGCCCTGTAGTCAATGAACATTCCAGAAAGAAGAGAAAATCGATTGAAATATCAGTTATGTTCTCAGGTAAATCTATGAAATATTGCTCGGAATCGTTCCTTTTTTTAATGAAAAAGGTTTCACGTCGGCTTATATTCTTTCAGTGCGTGTTAGTGTTGGAATGATAAATTTTCAATGAGTAATTTTGAATATTTATTGTTCGATTTCTTTTCAATTTAACGATATACGAGGATTATCTGTAATATAAGTTTTCCATGGCACTACAGTCCTGAAAAGCGCTGTTATGTTGGATCCCGCAATTCTGTAGTGTACCTTGGTTCCCCCACTCCAAATGTGGTGTTGTTCCGGAACCAAAGTCGCGGTCCCGAAATGACGGCATCAGCTCAAATGGTGATGCCGGAATACCATAGATCTGGCACTGAGGATAAATCCAAAGATCGGCGTTGAGTTGATACTGATTTATTTGATAAGATACCCCTTTTTATATATTAGTTTACAACATCACTAAACATTTATAAAATTAAAATTAATTCATTGAATGTCATACACCGCACATTCCTCGATACCGTTTTTGGACCTTGATCCCTTTAATCCACATAGAGTGGCAGATTATTGGGATAGTCCATGCTCCGTATCGATGCGTATGCATTCTTTATTTTAAAAGTTATATTCAATACATAACTTCTTAGGTTTTCACAGCCAAATTTGATATAGTGACTTTTAAGTTTAGCCGTGTGTGGCGAATTTCTTCTCTCCGATATTTCGACCGCCATATTAATACATTGAATCATTATATTTAATACATTGAATTTCATACACTGCAAATTCCTCGATACCTGTTGTTTTGAACCTTGATCCCCTTAATTTACATAGAGTTGCGAATGCCCTGTGTCGTACCCTGGACTGGATGAATCAAAAGATTCCATCTCAGATATAAATTTTTATTATAACTATTACTTTTCACCTGGGATGGCAGAACAAAAAGAGAAGTCAACAGTCGCATACATCAAGCAAGGCTAGCTTTCAATAAAAAAGCCAAAATGCTTGAGTCAAAGAATATTACTTTAAGGCTCCGCAAGCAACTTACCAAAACACTTGTTTGGAGCATCTTAATGTACGGCTGTGAGACATGGTGCTTTTCTGAAAGTGATAATAAAAGACTAGAGGCCTTTGAGATGTGGCCGTACAGAAGAATTCTCGGAATTTCCTGGAGAGACCACGTCACGAACAATGAGGTTCTCAGGATAATCAAGGAAGATAGGCACCTTATAAGAACCATCTCAGAAAGGCGAGCCCGATGGATCGGTCACATCATGCGCCACGATGGTCTTTTTCACGATATTGTGGAGGGGATGGTTGAGGGTAGAAACTGTAGAGGGCGCCCTAGACGGGAGTATTTGTAGCAAGTTTTCGAGGAAATGAATCGTAGCTCTTATGCTGAGCTGAAGAGGGTTGCGGAGGACCGAGAGGAATGGAGATCGAGATTCAAGATTCTGTTGCTGCAAACCAATCCACCGGATTGATACTACGAAGAAGAACTATTACTTTAAAGACTAATGGATGTTTAATACAAAATAATTATGTTCAAAATAACGTTATGATCAGGTGTTTTAGTACTAACTCAAATTTCGGAGTGGATATGGTAAGTGTAATATTTACATAATCGGTAACTGAACAAGCCTACATAATTCAACAATTGTTAATAATAAAACGATGTATTTCAGGCGCTTACAGCCGCTTTCAGGCACCTTCAGAAATCCTTCAGGAATCCTTCAGGAATCCTTCAGGAATCCTTCGTCGAAATTAACATGACCTATACAACTTGAATTAACTATTACTCCTGAGGCTTGGATTCGTTGTATTATAATAGACTTCCAATGCATACTGACATTCGTAAGAGAACGTGTGGATATATCACAGAAATAAAATCTACTTAAATATTCTAAGCAATCAAAAAAAAAAAAAATGTAAACGCATGCAGGAGAGCACACCCGGTCAAGACCAGTGCACTCTATGACGGTCAGCCAGGGAGGCTGGACGCTGCATGCGGGAAACGTGTATTGTGTTCATGTTTGTGTGGGGTTGGAGAGATTGCAAGTGTATGTTTATCTGTTTCTTGAAGAGATCCAGATTGTAGGAAGGACGAAATACAGACGCTAGAAGAGCGTTCCATAGCTTACACGTGGCATTAAGGAAGGAGCTTTGGAAGCTGCCAGTACTTGGTCGACTTATATTAACCGTGTATGGATGTTCGGCAAGTATAAGACGAGTTTGTCGGTTGTGGGTGGGTGCAAGAGGAATTAGTTATTTAAGTTCCGAAGAGCAGCGACCGTGGTAAAAACGGTAGAAAAGACTAAGAGAACCAAACTTACGCCTGTATTCTATTGATTGCAGGTTAGACGTAAGAGTGGCATTGTTTATCAAACGAATTTCTTTTCTTTGAGATGAGTCAATTAAGTTTAGAAGGTATTTCGGGGCTCCAATCCAAAGGTAACTGCCGTATTCAAGGATAGGTCGGATTTGTCCTTTATATAGAAGAAGAAGTTGTTTATCGTTGAAATACCGACGCTATCTATATATTACACTTGATTTTTTGGAAGCGAAACCGGCTTTATGCTTAATTGACTCGTAATATTTGACATTATTCGAGATTGATAATCCACGCATGTTTAAAAAACGTTTTTTTATGGATAATTTTTACGTATTACGTCATCATCATTAGCTTATGTTCGTCAATATTGAATTTAGCCTCCAGCAAGATTTTCCTGATATTTTGTTGGAAATCGGTTGGTTTGTCCTTGACAATTATTTAAGGATAGGAGGCACAGATTGTTTGTTATTCGTAGAAGTAATACTTACCTGCCAGAGACTATGCCTCCTGGGAAAGTGATCAGACTGTTCAACCATATCGCCTCGAATATTGATATATTCTACTTGAGAGAAGCCCAGTTTCGAATTTATTTATTAAAGTAATTTCGTGGAGTCTTCTGTTTAGCGAGCTTCGGGACTTTTAAATAATTGTTGTCAATAATCATAAATACTTGTATCCTTAAATTGTTTCGCTTGTATTATATCTTATTTCAGGATCGTAATAAATTAAATTTGTAATAAATAAATTTTCTACACTGTTTTATAAAAATGGGGATATTACACGCGCTGTGTAGTCGGTGTATAATTATAATCTAACACTGTAAATTATTAGCTATGTGTGGTCAAAGAGATATCCGGTTGAGATTTGAGTTACCGCTTTCGCTCACTTCCGGTCGATTTATTTTTTAGGCTAGGATGACCACGTCATAAACGTCCGACAATGGCCGTTATGACCGTCACTGGGAACGGCTCAGATATTTCTAATGGCCGTGAAAGCCGATAATCATGGCCAAGAGGTTGAATCAACTGACCGTTACTCGAGCGATCAAGGGTTCAAATCTTTAGTTACTAGGACATCATATCCACACTTTAGCTGGAGAAGATGGTCGACACATAGTCACTAAGCATTTTGAAACATGTATCTTCCCAAGTTGTTTCTTTCGTGGTAAAACGGCATTTTTTTATGTAAGCACATACAGTGAATACCGACAGATGGTGATATTAATTCTGAAGTTTCATCTGTGGAATTCTATGACGCTTACCATGGTGCATATGGTTAAGCACTGCATGTGGAGTGTTGATCCGCGTACTTCATAGACTACAGCCCGAGATTCACGCATCATCCTTTATTATTACAGGAATTTACTATGAATGGGTGGTCTTCACGGGACGACTTTCGTCTACCACCCATTTTTAATTAATAGGCTATGACTGGCATTTTACGGGTGATGGATCAAATTCACACCAACCGGGGTATTTTAGAGCTGATAAATCGATTCAAAATCCTTTTTTTTTTTTCATCTGTGTCGTGATCGAACCCACGACCTTTTGGCTTGCAAAGCAAACGCTTTGACCATTGAGCTATGACCGCCGGCATATATTTATTATTAAGGTTTTTTACTAACATATCAGTTCTGAACTTATTTTATTGCACTTGTTTATATATAGAATACATATTTTTAGTTGAATCCAAGAAACATCTATTATATTTAAGTGAGTCGAAATAGGGCTCTTGTTTGGTGATGCGCACCTACCGACTGCTATTAAGACAGCAATTTATAGCCTTTCACAACCAACTCCACTCCCACCTGTACGTGGTGAGCCCTACATAGTCATGTCACATCAAGATTGCGGTAACCAATCCCTTTGGCGATATGACGCAACGAATAGGCACACTCAAGTGGCAATGGGCAGGACATATCTGTCGAAGAGACGACGGTCAATGGGGAAGAAAAGTACTGGAATGGCGCCCAAGAACTGGCAAACGAAGCATTGGCCGACCCCCTACAAGACGGACTGACGATACAAAAAGAATTGCGGGAGTGACCTGAATGCGGAAGGTGGAGGATCGAAGAGGATGGAGACTCATGCGGGAGGCCTACGTTCAACAGTGGACGGACACAGGCTGATGATGATGATGATACTATACATAAAATTCTTTTCAACGCGTCAATTCAAGCAGAAAAATACCGGCAGAAGCGGGATGCGAGCCGCGGACCTTGGAAACCAACAACTATGCCCAGGTATTCATACCACTCAGCCAACTTGGCTATTGCTATGCCTGAGCTGACTAACGTTCAAACTAGTATTTATGTCATACATATTTTTCAGTTTAAGTCAACATATTTTTAGTTACATCCAAGAAACATAAACTCTATTAAATTTAAGTGAGTCGAATTAAATTATTTATTTATAATATAAAACCTAAAAAAAGGCTTAAAAATACCTGTGTTTATAAAAATTTCTAAATACTACATGACATTTTTTCTTACATAAAATCAAAATCAGTTGTTGTATATCAAATACAGGTATGTCAGTTTGCGTTAAAGCCATTTAAATTTTTCAGGTAAATAAAAATCAGTGATTTTCCAAACAGATCTTTTTCCAGCTGAAACATATACCGCAGGGATAATAAACCTTTTGTAATAATGAATGGTTTAATATTATTTTTTAAAATTAATTTTATTTATTGTCAATTTTTGGTGCATAATTATTATAAGATTGATGACGAAAAGGCAAAATAATCATTATATGACAATATACTCAATGGTCAAAGCGTTTGCTTTGCAAGCCATAGGTCGTGGGTTCGATCCCCGATGAAGATTAAAAAAAAACTGTTTACGAGCTCTAAAATACCCCCGGTTGGTGTGAGTTTGATCCCTCGCCCGTAAAATGCCAGTCGTAGCCTATTAATTAAAATTGTTGGTAGACGAAAGTCGTCCTGTAAAGAGCCCCCGTTCATAGTAATTTCCTGTAATTATAAGGATGATGCGTGAATCTCGGGCTGAAGTCTATGGCGTTGGCGGATCAACACTTCACATGCAGCGCTTTGCCATATGCACCCATGGTAAGCGTCATAGAATTTCACAGATGAGATTTCAGAATTACTATCGCCATCTGTCGGTATTCTCCTTGTCTGTTTACATAAAAAATATTTTTATTAAAATTCAGGGTAATAATATTTGTAAATATTACAAGCAAATAACAAAAAAAAAAAAAAAAATTTTATTGAGACATGACATATTTTTCATTGCATATAGAATGTCTGATATGTGGGAGTAAAGCGGATGTGTTGTGATCTGTGCATTGCTGAGAGTGAATTGTTATGCGTGTTAGGAAGGAATCACTGGAAATACACCGACATTCCGAACACGAAAGAAAATAAATAAGAATAGAATATAATGTCTCGAGGAATTTAATATCAGTGAGTAAGCTTAATTTTTAAGCAGTTTTAAAGGTGAAAAGTTACAGAATATTTACGTTAGATTGAATTGAATGATAAACAAGATTCTATTTAATTGGCTAGTTCTAGAAATGATTTTAGAAATAACGAAATGTTACAAGTAGGTAGGTGCGACTTGGTCGGTTCGTAGAGCGGCACGTAACACAGTGATTTCTCTGACGGGCGGCTTGATGATCAGGTTACGGAGGCGTCGGAAGCGAAGCGAGAAGAGATCTGGTCCGCATGGTCGTCTGCTTATATACCACCAGCTCGACTCTTACCTTGATCAGTGCATTAGTACTTGGAGCGACTTCTTATTACGGCGATTCTACCGACATATACGGAACATATAAAGCAGACATTATTAGACAGGCATAGATAGCGAAATCGGTTCAATTGATAAAACAGAAGTCCGCGTCAAATTTTTGTAAAAAAAAAATACTTGTCTGTTAAATTACTAATTGGCAATAACTGATAAAGCGAGAATGCATCAACGGATAACGGCAAAAATCGTTACAAACCTTTTACCCCGTTACTCGTGGAGATAACGGGCGCGATCACAATCCGTTAAAACACCGGGTCACGGCGTTAAATAACATTTCCCTTGCAATAGTATTTTAGGAATATTAAAATTTTTAAATATTTATTGGAATATTATTTTATTATTCCAATATTCTAATCTACTTTTATAGATCATCGACTATTTTTTTTTAAATTTAAAAATATATATTTTAAAAATCCTTGTAATAATGTTACCTTGATACAATATCAAAAGGGTAAAATTGTTCATTAGTAACACAGGTAAATGACTGGTTATAAAGACCGCGTCGGACCTATAAATATTGTGATGCCTAATGCCCTGTGTCGTACCCGACTGTATGAATCGACAGATTCCATCTAAGATAAAGAGTTTGATTATACTAATTACTTTAAAGACGGTAAAATTATTCATCAGTAACACAGGTAAAATGATTGGTTTTAAGTCCGTGTTGGACCTATAAGTAGTCGTTTCTCATCCATTCAATCTATAGTTGGGTTAAAGACCCGAGTGGTACTTACTAAAATAAATAGACTGTCGGAAAGTAATAATATTAAAAACTTGTGAATAAATGTAGACTGAGTGAATAAAAAAAAATAATAATATACACACTCTGAATATATACTATAGAGACATCTATCGTTATATGATAAACAATGGTATAAATGTAATATATTCCATACAGCAGTTCGGGCACAGGACGGTCGAGCGGTCAAGGGTAATGAACTTGAACAAATGGTTGGTTCCAAGGTTCGGTGGTTCGCATCCCGCCTCTGCCGATATTTTTTCTGAACGAATTGACGCGTATAAAGAATTTGTTGCATTATAGTATGTGTATATTTAATTACTTATTAAAATTTACATTTCCTACTAAATAATACTTGTACTATGAATGCATTTTGCTGGAATTAACTTTTTTGGATATTTTAAGGATTACCTTCATTTAGAATTCATTTTATTTGAAATCAGCACTCATCATCACCATCCACTGTCCACTCTCTTAACTGGAGCCATAGTTTTCGCCACATCCCATATCAGCTCTGCCTTCCGCAACTCATCCAAGTACATTCTATAAATAATTCCCGACGACCTTTCAGGACGGCGCGTGCCCAGAGGCTTAAGTAAAAAGTAGCTGTAGTTTATAGTTTTATTATTAAAAACCAGAATAACATATTATATGTAGAATGCCGGTTGGCATAGTCCAGTGGTTAAAGCGTTTGTTTATCATTCAAACGCTGTCGGTTCAAATCCCGACGAAGTTGGATTTTTTCAATTTATTTATTCGAATCTAAACTTCATACATGCTTCTGGTAGGGTAGAGCCACCTCTTAAGAACAAAACAAAATTGCCCAGGCCTCGGGAGCGACGGGCTGATAATTCGATCTTTTTAAAAACGCTGATCATGATTTTCGATAGAAAACTCAAATATTTCTCTGGTATAACAGCCGCAATCTATGCAAATTCGTGGGTTCTTGCCCTGGAGGCTCTCGAGAACCATCTGTGATCCAACAGAACTTTGAAACGCCAAGTTGTGGTGTCCATATGCTCCAAATACGGAGTGCATTTGTAAAAATATTTATTATAATAATTAATAATTTGACGACGGGTATAGCCCAATGGTCAAAGCGTTTTGATATCCTCCTCTTCCATTTAGGACATCGATTAACTGGATGAAGGATGCAGGATCAGGTTCGCAATAAAAACACTTGTTTCTTTTTCACATATTACGTGTTTATTTCTCACAAATGTCGCCCACCATAGTGAACGCCCAAGGAGCGCGCACTATGACGGCCGCGCGTTAAACTTCAACTGACAACTGCCCGCGCTTTCACACTGACAGCCGCGCTCTCACATCTCGGCGTTGCCAACCGCAAAGATGACAGTCTAATACAACAGCAAATGGGACAACTGTCATTACAAATAATTTTGGCGTATGCAAGCACCGCTTAATTTAAGCAATTAATATTATATGTGCATGTCAGGCGACCGAATAAAATAGAGACAAAAGATCGTTTTTCGAGGCTTTACGGCATTAGCCTAAAGAAGCTATATCAAGCTGATATCAGTTTGTTTGTCAAACCGAAGGTCGTGGATTCGATCCCCGATGGAGATTAAAAAAATACATTTTTAATAGTTTTTTGAGCTCTAAAATTTCCTCGAATGGTGTGAATTTGATCTCTCACCCGTAAATCGCCAGTCATAGCCTATTAATCAAATTGGTGTTAGACAAAAGTCATCCCGTGTAGACCTCACATTCATAGTAAGCTCCTGTACAATAATAAATAAGATGCGTGAATTTCGGGCTGTAGTCTATGACGTTAGCGGATCAAAACATGCAGCGCTTATCCATATTTAGAATGGTAAGCGTCATAAAATCCACAGATGAAACTTTAAAATCACCGTCACCATCTGTCGGTATTCTCCTGTATGTGTTTACATAAAATAAAATAAAAATGAAAAATCTCCTTGAATATGATAACTAAAACTATCATAAAACTCCACTGAATGCTTTACGTCTGACTTGATGTACATCCAAGTTGATGAGAGCCAAGGGGCTTAAATATAAGACAGCGATGGTTTATGTTCTATTGTTGCAACTTCTCCAAGGTATACTTTTCGACTTTGATCCTTCGAGTGAGTAAACAAACCCTTTTTATGTAAATATCTACGTCTAAGGCGTTGCTCCCACGCGAGTCATATATTCGTCAGTCAAGTCTTCGGGTTGAAATAAATGGAGATGTTTCCAATTCGTCTTATTTTATTTTTCCAAATAGGTTGGCTGAGAGCTTAAGCCACTCTTATGAAAACAGTCCCAGGTTCAAATCCCATTTATTCATTTTATTATTTATATCTTAGATCTGATAGTGTGGCTTTTAGGTTTAACCGTGTGTGGCGAATTACTCCTTTACACAATTCTCCGACATGACGCTCGTGGAGGTACGTTAGGCTGACGGCTAAACTACCTCTAGACACCAACTCATCACTAAGTCATCAACCTTGAAGAAGACCCCTGTAATGACGGTCGAAATATTGTAAACGAGTAATTCGCCACACACGGCTAAACCCAAAAGCTACAATATCAAATGTGGCCGCTAAAACCTTAGAAGTTATTTGTTTATAATTTGTTTATCAAATAGAAAATGGTTACATGTAAAAATCCCCTTTACTTAAAGAAGATAATTATCGGATCTGTGGCTGAATTTGGCGCAGATGAACAACACACAGATATGTTTTTACGATAAACTTGACAAACTTCGGTACTCGGCTCAGGCCATCCACCTCCGTTGAAGGCCGAGCCGAACGGACGGCGCGCTTCGAAACACAGCAGCGCCCTTCTATCACCTGACGGCCTTTTGATGAATTATCTTCTGTCAAAACAACCAAAATGGCGACACATATTTGTCCGACGAGCGAACAAAACCAGTCATCAAGGGCTATATTATGCGTATGTCACATTTTTGCTTACAGCATTGATATCAACTCGATAAAGCCCTTGCAGGCAAGTGCTGAACAACCTCGAAACGCAATATTTTGTCTCTTATTTCTGTTTGCTCGTCTGACACACATTTACATAAAAATGTTGGTCTTAGTTTTAGATTTAAGTAGCCATAAGACGCGGCGCTTGCAGGTGCCATTTTAAATGCCGCTGCCTGTCGTGAGAGAGGCGATAGTTCGCCAGATGACCAATATATGTTATTTCCGGCGCTGTGACTGTTACTACGCCGTCCGAAGTCACTTTCTGTCCGGACACTGTCAGGTACACATCATTGTTTGTGTCCCAGGCAGAACACCGAAGTTTGTCAGTCATTGGTTGGATGAGAATCAGATTGCTAAAGCAAAAAACTCTTCGAGAAGGACATTGACTTTGGTTTTAGGCAAAAACAAGAAGACTGACCAACTTCGGTCTTCTGCCCGGGAAACAAACAATGATGTGTACTATAGTTCAACATCCTCCTCTCTTTCAAAAAGTTGTTATTCAGTCGCGTGAGGACATGTTGAGGAGCAGGTCAGCTAAAACAAAGACTTTTTCAGAAGCACACTGACATATATTTACGATAAGCTTTATAAACTTATGGCTCGACCTAGTCACAAAATTCAGGCCGAGCCACAATACAATATGCTCTTGGTGACTGGCGGCACACGACTGGCGCGTCCGTGATGGGCTGTCGCACCGGCACCACAAGCGGCAATCTATATAACTAGTCCAAAAATGACAATATGGCGGACACATTCACGTCAGACAAGCGAACAGAAATAAGAGACGAAAGATTGAATATCAAGATTTTCGGTACCAGTCAGCAAGGGCTATACCATGCGGATGTCAAGTTCTATTCTATTCACAGTGCGATCAACCAAGACCAATTCTTTCCACCTAATGACTTAAGATTTTTTGACGTATTTTATACTATTGAATCCATTCACGTTATATAATACCACTTATATCATTAAAAACGTAAAATAAAAACCTTAAAGTGTTATATTTTGAAGAAAACGAGCCATCAATAAAGTCGTATAATTCTTTATAGAATACATATTTTTATTTCATATTAAAAATGTTTGAAGCGGCGTGAGTAGATTTGATAAAGACGCTGTGGAATATTTTACACTTAATATCGCCTACTAAGAAAATATATCGATGTCTTGAATACATGATGGGCATGTGACACGGAGAGATGAGGACCACATGGTGAAGAGAGCCCTGAGAACTGTAAACAAGGATCTGAAAACCCTGGGCTTGACCAAGAATGCAACGCAGGACAGACAGACATGGACGACCACAGAGCAAACCCCAGATGATGGGAAACACAGGATAAAGAAGAGATGTCTTGAATACAGACTTTACAAAACGCTGGGCTATCAATTATTTTTTACTTAAAATATAAAAGTAATATATTTAATATTTGCTAAAGGGTCTAGCAAATATAGGGTCGTAAAGACAGTGTACATGGCTGAACGTAGCACCGTCTTGTTGAAACCAAATGTTGCCAATATCTTCCTCTTCAATTTTTTTGAACAAAATGGCCCGATAACGATCGCCATTGACTGTAACGGCTCCTTGCTCATTTTCGAAGAAAAATGGCTTGATTTTCAAAGTAATGTCGCAATAAATCTCAGCATTGTTTAAGCGTATACACAACCATATTCGTTTAGCGGAAGAATAAAACTAATTATCTGTCAAATCAGACATGAGCTAAATGTTAGACATTCACGAAATAAGCACTAGTTGAAAAAAAAAACCGTTAGATGGCGGACAATAGCATGATTTTCAAAGTAATGTCGCAATATTTTCCAGCGTTGTTCAAGCGTATACACAACCATATTCGTTTAGTGAAAAGATAAAACTAATTATCTGTCAAATCAGACATGAGCTAAGTGTTACCATTCACGAAATAAACACTGGTTGAAAAAAAAAACGTTAAATGGTGGACCCTATAGAAAAACCTCGATATTCGATGTTTCGTCTCTCATTTTTGATCGCTCGTCGGACATGAATATGTCGCCATATTGTTTGTTTGACAAGTCTAGTTCTGTAGATCGCCACTTTTGATTGCGGCGCTGGGCTGTCTCCCAGTACGCTCACTCTAGTACTCTTCTTCCCCGTGGATCATCACATCTTCGACAGATATGTCCTTCTAATTCCCACTTGATAGGCTTCCATTCTTCGCAGATCCTCGTTTCGGAATTTATCTTTTGGAAACATTCCGATCATGGATCTTATATAGCACGCTGCGTGAACTTTATTTTATGTGGAAGACTTAATGTTAGATTTCCCGTCTCTGCGCCATAAGTTAATACTTTAAAGAGGATACATTGGTTGAAAGCCTTAGTTTTAAGACATTACGAAATTTTCACTTTAAAAATGTTTATATTCATACATGTATATACTTTTCTAGCGGTCAAAACTCAATGATCAAAGCGTTTGCTTTGCAAGTAAACGCAAAAATCGTGGGTTTGATCCCCGACGGAGATTAAAAAAAAAAATATTTTTAATCGATTTATGACCTCTAAAATACCACCGGTTGGTGTGACTTTAATCCATCACCCGTAAAATGCCAGTAATAGCCTTTTAATTTAAAATTTTGGCAGACGAAAGTCGTCCCGTGAAGATCACCTATTCATAGTAAATTTTTATAATAATAAAGGATGATGCGTGAATCTCGGGCTGTAGTCTATCACGTTGGCGGATAAACACTCCACATGCAGAGTGTAGCCATATACACCATGGTAAGCGTCATAAAATTCCACAGATGAGACATCAGAATTACTATCACCATCTGTCGGTATTCTCCTGTATGTGTTTACATTTTAAAAAATGCTGCCCTTCCCAGTTGTATACAACTGTTGATTTCGTCAAATTTGTACGTGTTTTGAAAATTAAATTAATTTGACAAATAAATACGCGTCCTTTTCGAATAGACTACACCTGTTACAACTTGTGTTCAAAAATAACAGAGACATCTAGTGGAAAACTTTACGAATAAACATTTCTCCCCGGGCAGACAAACTTTTGTCTTAACTTTTCTTTCTTTCGCGCTGTTGTCTGGCCGCAGCATTCCGGGTAGATAATGTTAAGATTGCCTCCCACCCGCAAAAGGCGAGACAATGGAACGATAATTTACGGCTATTTATCGCACGACACTTGTGTCTGCTCTCGAGAGATAAATGGACACAGTAATGAATTGTTTCGGAGCAATTAGGAAGAAAAATGCGTCAGCTAACATATTTTTTTTAATTACAAAAGATGATTGCCATTTTCGCGTTCGCTGCGTAATTTGCAGAAAAATAATGTATATATTTATTTCACAGAACCAAATTAATATTATTATTATTATATTAGTATTTGTATAGCGCTCTTTCATGACCGAATGATCATTCCAAAAGCGCTTCTTTGCCTCTCTGAGTAAAAAGGTGGGTCTTGAGACTGCTTCTGAAAGATGCCTACGTTTTAAGCTCTCTTTTGCGGTAGCGAGTTCCAGGCTATTGGAGCCGCGTAGCTGAAAGCACGATTGCCAAAAACCATGCTAGGACTACCTCCCGTCAGCTGCAGGGTGCTTCCGTTCGCTCTAGCTGATCTGAGTGTCTCTCCATGCGCGCTTATTTCTAAAGGCTTGATCAGTTCTGTCAAATAGGCCGGTGCAGTTCCGTTGAGTGCCTTATAAGCTAAGAGGCATAGTTTGTACTCTAGCCGGAACTCTCAACCAATGCAGTCGGTGTAGTATCGTAGTAAGTTGACAGAATTTGGGCGCGTTGTAGACTAGTCGTGTCGCTGCGTTTTGTCACGACTGTAATCGCTTTAATTGTTTAGCTGACTGCGGTGCATTCTCGGTCAAACTCAGGGTTTTCAGATCCTTGCTTACAGTTGCAGTCCAGATTGCCTGTGATCTTCCAGGTCTTCTCAGCGTGGGTATGTTGAGGGCTCTCTTCACCATGTGGTCCTCATCTCCCCGTGTCACATGCCTATACCAACTTAGGCGGTTTTCCCTTATCTTTTCAGGTGTGGGGGCCACCCGAAATGATCCCCGAATATTCTCACTTCGATTCCAGTGTAATATCAATATTTCAGTTTTTTTTTACATATTTTCAGCTACTCTCAAGTGATGTAATTTAAGCATAAGCGTAGTGGAGTAAATAACATAAAAATATATGTTTCATATAAATAACGTAAAGCGGTGGAGCACGTGGGTATGAAGAATAGTCCCGGCAGTATCTCTACGAGGGTGTTATGATTTACGCGACCATTCCAACGACCAAATGGCCCAGCTTTAACGATTGGATCGTAACCGTAACTAGCTCCGGCGCATCATACACCACTGACGTGATTATTTACGTTTGCTCGAAGCAGAAATACTTTAAAAATGAGTTTTACAAGAATCGACATTAATAATTACAATATAAATAAATAAAAACAAAGCATGATGTAGTCCTTGCTTACTGTTACGTAAAACCTCGATATACGATCTTTCGTCTCTTATTTCTTGTCGCTTATTGTGCATTTAGGTGCGTCGTGTTGTCGTTTTGGATGGTTCCGCTAACGTGTGTTTTAGTTAAAAATACCACCGCTCGTAGCCCGAGCGAAAGCCGAGACAGCGCGGAGATCGTCAGTCGGTCCCCACCCTTTAATCGAGACAAGTTTGTGTGACAGCCAGCAGTATGTTTCCGCTTAGCTGAAAGCTTGTAACATCTTAAGTAAATATAATCAATGTGCTTCTTAAAGAAAGTGTTTGTTTGCTGACCTGCTTCTCATCCAGTCCTCACGCGACGTAATAACTCCTCTTTTTGAGAGAGGAGGATGTTATATATATATATATATATATGACATTATAAACTTTTTTTTCGAGTTACTAGGACCAAACCACATAAAAATAGAGGGTGAGCCGATTTCATTTCGAAAAAATAATTTTCCCATACATAGCCTGGGACACCCTAATGGCCTAATATATATATATATATATAAGATATATTTATATATATATATATATATATATATTATATATATATATATATATATATATGGGAATATATATAATATATTATATATATATCATCATCATCATCATCAGCCTGTGTCCGTCCACTGTTGAACGTAGGCCTCCCGCATGAGTCTCCATCCTCTTCGATCCTCCGCCTTCCGCATCCAGGTCACTCCCGCTATTCTTCTTTTATCGTCAGTCCATCTTGTAGGGGGTCGGCCAATGCTTCGTTTGCCAGTTCTTGGGCGCCATTCCAATACTTTTCTTCCCCATCGACCGTCGTCTCTTCGACAGATATGACCTGCCCATTGCCACTTGAGTGTGCCTATTCGTTGGGTAGCATCCACTACTTGAGTTCTTCTGCGTATTTCCTCGTTTCGGATTCTATCTTTTAGCGACACTCCGAGCATGGATCTCTCCATAGCACGCTGGGTGACTTTTATTTTATGGGTAAGACTTGCTGTCAGATTCCACGTCTCTGCGCCATAAGTTAATACAGGGAGGACGCATTGGTTAAACGCCTTAGTTTTAAGGCATTGCGGAATTTTCGCTTTAAAAATGTACTTTAGTTTTCCAAATGCTGCCCATCCCAGTTGTATGCGCCTGTCGATTTCTTTTGAGAAGTTATTTCGCCCTAGTTGTATTACTTGTCCCAGATAGGTATAGTCGTTTACAACCTGTATTTCTGTTCCTCCAATGGAAATAGGATCAAAGGTCTGTGAAATATGACTATTAATCATGGCTTTTGTTTTATCCATGTTCATTTTCAGACCAATTTTGTTCGACGCTTCATTGAGGTCGTAGAGCATGTCTTGGAGCTTGTTAGGTGATTCGGCTATTAGCACTATGTCATCTGCAAATCGGAGGTGAGAAATGTACTCTCCGTTAATATTTATTCCACATTTTGTCCAGGATAGCAGTTTAAAAATATCTTCTAGGGCGTTTGTGAAGAGTTTTGGAGATATAACATCTCCTTGTCTAACACCTTTGTTTATAGAAATATTGTTAGTGCTATCATGGAGCTGGACCATCATTGTTGCAGATTTGTAAAGAGATTTTATTATCTCTATATACCGATAGTCTATTTTGCAGCGTTGTAGTGAATCTAGCACTGCCCAAGTCTCGATTGAGTCAAATGCCTTTTCATAGTCTACAAAGGCGAGGCAGAGTGGCTGATTATATTCTTCGGTTTTCTGAATGATTTGTCTTAGCGTGTGGATATGATCAATTGTACTAAAGCCTTTCCTAAACCCAGCTTGCTCTCGAGGTTGAAATTCATCAAATCGACCCGTCAGCCTGTTTGTTAAAATTCTGGAGAATACTTTATACACATGGGAAAGAAGGGAAATGGGTCGGTAGTTTTTGAGCAGTGATTTATCCCCTTTTTGTGGAACAATATCACAATACTCGTACTCCATGTCGCCGGGGTTTCTCCATGTTCTATTACCTTGTTGAATAGTTTTTAAGCTCTTTCAACAGAGGGGTTCCTCCTACTTTCAGAAGCTCAGATGTAATTCCGTCTTCTCCAGGGGCTTTGTTGTTCTTAAGTTGTTTTAGGGCCGATTTAATTTCGAATATACTTATATCTGGGATGTCTTCAGACCAGTGCTTTGTGAGAGTAGCCCTCTTGTCGTCCGCAGATCTGTCATTAGGACCTGGCATCGTAGATGAATACAATAACCCGTAGAAATGTTCTATTTCCTTCAGTATATCATTAAGATTTGTTGTTATCTTCCCATCGTGTGTCTTTAATTTGGAAAGTTGGGCCTGTCCTATAGAGGTGTGTCTGCTAAATGCATTTGACCCTCGGCCTTGTGCAACAATCTCCATAATATACTCGGTGTTTGAACGACGAATGTCAAATCTCATGGATTTTTTCACTTTTTTGTTCAGGGTATTGTAATCTTGGATGCTTCTGCTTTTACGACGTTCGTCTATAAGAGCTATCGTTTTGTCTGAGAATTTTGACCCTTTTTTCTTTTTGCACTGCTTTATGACTTTTTTGGCAGTTTCTTTAATGCTATTAATGATTCTTTCGTTAAGTTTGTTGACGTTGTCGGTGTCATCACTATCTTCCAGTGCTGCGAATCGATTTTGTACTTCAAGCTGAAAAGTTTCCTCAAGCTTGCTCTGAACATTTAACGGACGTATAACTCTTTGTTTTATTAGCTTTTTCCTTTCCAGTTTGATGTCTAGGTGCACAGTACTTCGAACGAGACGGTGGTCACTTCCGGTACTAAAGCATTGCATCGCTGAGACATTAGTGACTATATTCTTCTTATTAGCCATAATAAAATCAATTTCGTTCTTTATGTTACCATCCGGGCTTCTCCAGGTCCATTTGCGTTTTGGTTTTTCTTGAAAAATGTGTTCATGCAAAACATTTTGTTAGCATGTAGAAAGTTTACCATCATCTGTCCTCTGTTATTTCGGAGTCCGGTTCCATATTGTCCTATAAATTTCTCGTTTCCACAGCACTTTCCAATCTTAGCATTAAAGTCTCCCATAACTATGCAGTAATGTGTCTTATTGTATTGTAGGGCTTTTTCGATGTCTTCATATAGAGCTTCTACTTCTTCATCGGTATGGCTAGACGTTGGGGCATATACTTGCACCACTCGTAAGGAGTATCGGTTCGATAACTTAAGCGTCAGGTATGATACTCGGGGGATATACTATTAACTTCGGTGACGTTGTTGGCAATTTCCTTGTTGATAAGGAAGCCAACTCCACCTTGAGAGGTTTGATCCCCTTCTCTATAGTATAAGAGATGTCCTGAGTTGAGTTTAATCAGACCTTCTCCTTCTCGTCTAACTTCGGCCAGCCCAACGATGCTCCATTTGATTCTATCTAGTTCCTCTTCCAGTTCTACGATTTTCTCATCTAGTCTCAATGTTCTCGTGTTGTAGGTAGCAATAAATAGTCGTCTGTGGCAGCCTGCAGTAACCCAGTGATTCTTAGCACCCCCGCCCCGCCGTTACCATGGCCGCTGCCGTGGCCAGGAATAGCGAAGCTGCTGGGAACTAGGGGCCGGATCTTTTGTTGTGTTTTCATTCGGGGTTGTTGGCTTAAAACGCCACGCTTGCCAGGCGGCTTGGCGAGTTTATGGCCAGTTTACACCGTGCCTAGTTGAAGCTGGGAGAGTTCTTTTGATAACTCTCTCAGCCCTCCTTTCTCCCGTCAGTTCATCACGTCATATCGCCAAAGGGATTGGTTACCGCAATCTTGATGTGACATGACTATGTAGGGCTCACCACGTACAGGTGGGAGTGGAGTTGGTTGTGAGAGGCTATAAACTGCTCTTTTAATAGCAGTCGGTAGGTGCGCATCACCACCCAAGAGCCCCTATATATATATATATATATATATTAGGGTGTCCCAAAAAAACGTTTTTTTTTTCAAGGTTGGCTCCCTCGTTTTGTGTGAATAGTATCCAAATAATTGTAAAAAAAGTTTCACGCCATTAAAACCACGGGAAAAGATAGCGACTTGCATCGGAACATGTCAATACTAGAATTCTAAGGCGCGCAAAAGCTAAGCCCTGATTATAAAAAGCAATATTTTTTTTTTAATTTCCTGTAATAGATAATAATATTGAAATAATATATACTTAATATTTGTAAGAAAGAGATAAAACAGCGTTTTATTTGCTGAATAAACAATAAGTTTTCAAAAGCTCCTTTTGGCCTTCATACAAAAAATTATATTAAAACTTCAACATCAAGTCGATATCAGAAAACATTGTCCGATAGCAAATCAAATTTATTATGTGAGTTACTAGGACCAAACGACATAAAAATAGAGGGTGAGCCGATTTCATTTCGAAAAAAAAAAATTTCCCATACATAGCCTGGGACACCCTAATGGCCTAATATATATATATATATATATATATATATATATATATATATATATTAACAATTTTGTTTAACTGAAAGTAAAAAAAAATAAGCTGCATCATTAACAATGCAAATGATCCAGTCATCAATCGTTGTAGTTTGACATGTGAATAATGACTGAAAGTTACATATTTTCACTGAAAAATTACAAGACATTAAGCGTTACAGTATGCAATATACTAGTATTTGAAATGAATGCTATAATTTATTCTCATCGAATCTGCTTAATCGATTTGATTCACAGGGTGTACTCAAAAAGTTGGTTGATCATAATTATTTTGTAATTAACATGTAAAAGTCTTTAAAGTAATTATTATAATCAAACTCTCCATCTTCTGGAGGTCTCTCTCTGGGGTTTTGTGTAACTGCAAGATTCCAGTTAGGACCAAAGGTAAAATTTACAAAACTGCTGTAAGGCCAGCTATGCTCTACGGATCAGAGTGTTGGACCCCGCTTGAACGTGACTTGGATAGGATTTATATGGCAGATATGAAGATGCTGGGGTGGGCGGGCGGTGTGACTAGAGAGGACAGAGTTCGAAATGAGCATATTCGGGGTACCGCCTAAGATGGTAGTGGCATGTGACACGGAGAGATGAGGACCATATGGTGAAGAGAGCCCTCAACATACCCACGCTGAGAAGAAGACCTAGAAGACCGCAGGCAACCTGGACTGCAACTGCAAACAAGGATCTGAAAACTCTGGGCTTAACCTAGAATGCAACGCAGGACAGACAGACATGGCAAATGTGTACAAGGAGAGCCAACCCCAGACGATGAGAAATGGCGATGCTTAAGAAGAAGAAACTCTCTATCTTAGATGAAATCTGTCGATTCATACAGTCGGGTACGACACAGGGCATTGACCGTCACAATATTCTGCCACTCTATGTAAATTGATTGGACCAAGGTCCAAAACAACAGGTTTCTAGGAATTTGCAGTGTATTAAAATCAAATTAATATTAACTTTATAAATGCTTACTCGTTTTGTATACTTAGATATAAAAATGGGTGAATTATCAAATTAATTAGTATCAATTTAACTCCGATCTTTGGCCTTATCTTGGTATTCCGGCGTCACCATTTAGCTGACGCTGTAATTTCGGTACCGCGATCTCGGTTCCGGAACAGGGTGTTATTGAGACATGCCATCTCGCCAAAAGCCAATCCAGCCATATAATTGGTTTCGAGAGCATAAAATAGCAGCGTGTACGATAGTTTGACCCTGTGAGAAACGATGAATTGAGATAGCGGATAAGGCAGCCTTTCATACTAGTCAGTCAGGTGTCGAAGGTGGATCTGATTGGGACATGTACTTAGTATACCGCAGGAGAGCACAAGTGATAGCTACTTCTTCTTCAAACCATAAGACACGCGCCATCTTGGGACACCGTCGACAACTAAAAACAGAATGTAATCCGCAGAGCTGACATGAGACGAGGCGTCGACTAAGGCGACTGACAAAGCGTTGTGGCGATAGTTCGTGACATATCGTCATATGCTCCAGTTAGAGGAGCGGATAAGATAATATTTATGTTTTTATGTACATCTTGAAAATGAGCGTATTGGAGGTATTGAGATTCATAATTCGGCAAGTATATATCCGATCGGGCTGAAATAAATTTTATCTGTAAGCTAAAATCTTAGGCTGCAAACATCAGTCTTATAACAATTGTCGAAGTGTAAAGACCTCGTGCCTACAAAACCGTTTTTGCGGGAAATTCTTTTACATCGACAGTATGAATGATCTGAGGCTGATAGTCTTCTCAAAATAAACTGTTGAATTGTATAAAAAAACGCGAAACGGCAGTGTTTCATTTTTAAAACACCTTGGCTACTGCCTGGAATGCAGCATATCAAGAATCGACCTCGGGAGGAATAACCAAGTCTTTCTTTACATCCATCGAACACTTATTGACGTGTAAAAAGACGCACTCCGTGGACTTTCATCTCACGCAAGCGTTTACGAATTTTCAGAGAATTCCTAAAAAGATATGGCCTCTCTTCTTGCGACGCATGTCCATGTGATCCAGGCATGCAACAAACGGTGAGACACTCTCTCAAGGAGTGCATCATCCATGAGAACAGGATACGCATACTATGTTGTCAACTGGGAGTCTCTATCATTTCTTTTGGGGATTTACCTGAAGTTTTGACGGTCCCTTGCTGTTAAACTTCATCATGGAAATCGTCGGGGCTACAAGAGCGGTTAACGAGAACTACGTTATTCAACTATTTCTCAGACGTATATTCTAACCTTGTGTGTAACTTGCAGGGTACACTACGCAACTATATATTTTTTTCTTTATTATTTTAAGTAAAAAAAAATAAAAAAAAAAACACCTTGGCTATAAATGTTACTGCAACAGATGGCATTATTAAAATTAAGTACCGCTGAAAATCCTGAAAATGCAACTGAGTTATTATTTCATATTTTTTCAGTAATAGTCTAAAATTAAAAATATAATTAATTTATGATTTATAAGACATTGAATCGGCATTAAATGTACTATAATTTATGTTTTGAGATAGACATCAAGTGTATATTACTTAGGAGGAATATGACAAAGCATGAACAATACCATCTGACAAAACTGAGTGACGGCAATCTATGTTTTTTTTATGTAAACACATACAGTAGAATACCAACAGATGGTGAAAGTGATTCTGAAGTTTTATCTGTTGATTCTATGAAGCTTACCATTCTACACATGTATAAGCGCTGCATGTGGAGAGATTATTCGCCAACGTCATAGACTGCAGCCCGAAATTTACGCATCATACTTACTATTACAGGAACTCACTATGAATGTGTGGTCTTCACGGGACGACTTTCATCTACCACCAATTTAGATAAACAGGCTATGACTGGAATTTTTCGGGCGGGGAATCAAATTTACACCAAACGGGGGTATTTATAGAGATTGGAATTTTTCTTTTTATCTCGGTCGGGGATCGTACCCACGACCTTTGGTTTGGCAAGCAAAAGCTTTAACCACTTAGCTATGACCGCTAGCCAATATCTTGGGACCTTGGCAGACTTCAGAGGTTCGGCCGCATTTCGTTCCCAGATAAATCATTCAACGACGCATCGGTGACGACGTGGCGAACGGGACGTCTGGTGCACGGGACAACTGGTGCACTGGATGTTTCGCTAACCTGACCTATCCTAACCTTAGTTATTTCGTTAGCGAAACATATGGATATCTGGACTCTACGATCACTGGACAAATCCTTAGGATAGGTTAGGTTAAGTTAAGTTAGGTTAGGTTAGGTTAGGTTATCGAGACAGCCAGTGCACCAGTTGTCCTGTGCGCCAAATTTACCGTGCACCAGATGTCCAGTGCGTCTACGTCGTTACCGATGTGTCATTGAACGAATTACCTGGGAACGATACGTCGTAATACCGACGTCACTTATGAAACAGATATGTAATGAAATAATTTAGAACGATGTTTATTCAAAAAATTATATGACTTTGTGTTATCAATAAATGGCTAAGAAAAGCTATAGTTAATTGCTGGATATAAAATGAGAATATTACAAGATCGTCAGACGATTATTTTTGATTCCTTTCGGTTCAAATTACCTTGGCAAGTGCCACACAGGAAGCCCGCCGCGCTAGATCCTTTCAAATCCCTGGCCAGTAATTATGACCTTTAATGAACGCGGGGATAAGCCCGCAGGCTAATTAGTAGAGAGTTGCTGCTAATATATTTATGACCTGTTTAGAAGATCAGTGGAAGTATTCATATACAAATAAAACCATTTAATATTCACTAAATATATATTTTTTGTAATTCTCTCAATTTTAACTCTTGTCTTTTAATTCCATGCGCAATATCCGGGAATCGCAGACCTTACTCGATCAAAGCAAAATGCCGTCTTTCCAGCGCCTGCATCACCTCCATTCTTCTTAACGGTTGTGAATCTTGGCATCTCACCAAGAACCAATGCAGCCGTAGGGGCACGATGGTTTGACTTTGAGAGGAATGACGAGGTGAGAGAGCGGACGTGGCAACCTTTCATATTACGGTCGGTAAAGAGGCGAAGGTGGCTAGGACACATATTAAGAATACCGAAAGAGAGCATTAACTATAGCTACTTTTTATTCAATCCCTAACACTCGTGCTATCTTGGAAGACCGTTGACAACTAAAAACAGAATGTATTCCGCAGAACTGACATGAGATGATGCGTAGACTAAGGCGGCTGATAAAGCGTTGTGGCTGTAGTTCGTGACAGTCATATGCTCCAGTTCTTCTTCGTAGTATCAATCCGGTGGATTGGTTTGCAGCAACGAAATCTTGCATCTCGATCTCCACTCCTCTCGATCCTCTGCAGTCCTCTTTATCTCATCATAAGAGCTACAACTCATCGAACACTTGCTGCAAACACTCCCGTCTAAGACGCCCTCTACAGTTTCTACTCTCAAACATTCCTTCCACAATGTCGTGAAGAAGACCAACGTGGCGCATGAGATGGTTCTTACTAGGTGCCTATCCTCCATGTCTGTATACAAAAAACTGTGCATTTTATAAATATGTATTAATCTTCTTCTTCTTCCTAGCCTAACCTAACCAATTACTAATTACCATTCATTAATTACTTCCTGAAATTTATTATTTTTCGACTGCAGATTGATACTTTTCTATGACCAAATTATTATTTCTTACTTACTTTTTTAAGTGTTTATTACTGACCGTTTTCTAAATGATAACTGCCCATTAATTGAATTAAATACTTCAAAAAAAATACTTGAAATTCTCTCGTACGAAAAAGTTTAAAAAAACTTCACTTACTTCACTCCAGCTAATGCCACCGGTAAGCTATGGAATGCTCTTCCGGCGTCTGTGTTTCCTCCTTCCTACAATCTGGATCTCTTCAAGAAACAGATAAATATACACTTGCAATCTCTCCAACCCACACACAAACACGAACACAACACACGTTTCCCGCATGCAGCGTCCAGCCTCAACCAGCTGCGGCTCACATGCAATAAGCAATTTATTATATTTTTTTACGTAAGCCACTCAAAATTTATTTTATGCCAATAGTAAAGCGTTTGTACTTGAAAGGCTTATTTATTTTTAAAATATATATATTTAAAAAAATATGAACCTTAAACATAACAAGTTTTATGTTCTTGTTAGGTCATGTTCCAAAAGAAAATTATTCTCGATCTTTGCCAAGTGGTCGGAGTAAAATAAAATACCGAGAAAACGTTCCATGCGTCACATATACAGGATGGCTTCAACTATATATATAATCGTGTCGGAAACATCAGGGTCAGATCCTGCCGCAGGAGAGCATAAACTTTAGCTGCTTTTTCTTCAATCATCAGAGCATGCGCCGTCTTAGAATTCCGACGGTAAATATTCAATTAATGCACTCGACGAAACTGCAAGTGAAAAATCTGACATGTGATGAGACGAAGACCTCAGAAGCTGAGAGAGATATTTAGCGCCAGTTTGCGATGACCATGTGCTTCACTTAAGGGAGCAGTGATATACGTGATACAGTGATATATATAATCGTGTCGGAAACAACAGGGTCAGATAATGTCTGCCTAGAAGTGGGCGACGTTGATGGCATTACTACTGGCCATCATCGGGTCTTCCTGGGTGAAGCTACTCGGACACAGCGCACACTCCAGAAGGTGTGACAGGGTCTGCTCCATGCCGCAGTCATATTCAGTCAACCCGCTGTAAAACTGCCAGGCTTTCATTTGCGTCTTCGTCTTGCAAACTCCGCTCCCATGTCTGTTTAGAAACCTCCATTATTTCACCCCTGTTTGTGTCCAGGAGCTAGGTCCTCTTTCGAGGCAATCCAAGTATTCCCTTCAGTTGCGCTTCTCCACATGTTCACCTCCGCCAGTTTGCGATGACCATGTGTTTCACTTAAGAGAGCGAATACGGTGATATATATAATCGTGTCGGAAACGGCAAGGTCAGATCCTGTCTGCCCAGAAGTGGGCGACGTGGATGGCGTTACTCCCGGCCATCATCAGGTCTTTCTGGGTGCAGCTACTCGTGCAGAAAAATAGTACGTCTAATCGTTTTACGAAGCAGGTTGTGAATGGGAGAATATTGCCTGGAGGGGATACAGGATGCAGTGATCAGTTCGGCCACCTCGGAATTACGAAGCCCGTAATGCACTTGTTTATCTAAGCCTCCTGAGTAACTTTGCTTATATTAGAGTCAAGTAGAAAATGTCTTTTAAATGTAATGGACCTATTAGATACGTTGACCTCATCGCTACAGAGACCTTACCTGAAGAAGTTGAAAAGTTCAAATTTAAAGTACAATTTTTTTTACACCCACGTTTGATGTTGCTCACCAAGCACGATAGTCATAACAACATATGGTTTAAAAACAATTACTTGTTAAGTGGTCTCAAGAAGCACAAGCATAATGCGAACAAAAAACGTTCACTAATGGGTTATGTATGAAAGATTTGAATCTTATACAACGAACTACAGATATTTATGGTGAAGCCGTCATAAATGGCATCAACAATTACGAGTAGCAAAATTCATCATCATCATCATCAACCTGTGTCCGTCTTCTGTTGAATGTAGGCCTCCCGCATGAGTCTCCATCCTCTTCGATCCTCCGCCTTCCGCATCCAGGTCACTCCCGCTATTCTTTTTATATCGTCAGTCCATCTTGTAGGGGGTCGGCCAATGCTTCGCTTGCCATTTATGGGTGCCGTTCCAATACTTTTCTTCCCCATCGACCGTCGTCTCTTCAACGTATATGTCACATTGCCACTTGAGTGTGCCTATTCGTGGGGTATCCTCCACTACTTGAGTTCTCCAGCGTATTTCCTCGTTTCGGATTCTATCTTTTAGCGACACTCCGAGCATGGATCTCTCCATAGCACGCTGGGTGACCTTTATTTTATGGGTAAGACTTGCTGTCAGATTCCACGTCTCTGCGCCATAAGTTAATACAGGGTGGATTCATTGGTTAAACGCCTTAGTTTTAAAACATTGCGGAATTTTCGCTTTAAAAATGTACTTAAGTTTTCCAAATGCTGCCCATCCCAGTTGTATACGCCTGTCGATTTCTTTTGAGAAGGTACTTCGCCCTAGTTGTATTACTTGTCCCAGATAGGTAAAGTCGTTTAATTATGTTCTCAAAATAAATATATTTCATAATAATTTATCTTTATAGTACTTTCGAATGTAATTTCAGTAAACTGATAAAGTTTATTAAATCAATTACAATACACCCTGTATAAGAGGTCATAAGTTTATTTGGAATACAGCTGTAGAGTAAGTGGGGCCAAAAATAATACTGTTCCACTAACGCCAGAAAACATCTCACTAAGGAAAATATGGGCGCTTGGAAAATTGGAATAGAACTGTTTTAACGTATTCTTATGTGTGGAAGCAATTTCGGACTTATCCCATAATTGAACCTCAAGAAAAATAAAAATATTTAGTAAAGATTCTACTTGTTCAATGTATTGACATCAGCATGATGTAGCCCTTGCTGACTGGTACCTCGGAAAACCTTGATATACAATATTTCGTCAATTATTTCTATTTTCTTGTCAGACAGGAAAGTGTCCGCCATATTGGCATTAGTTATATAGACTGCCGCTCGTAGCGCTGGTGCGACAGCGCCGACGAGCGCGGCCAGTTGTGCCCGCACTTCGGCGAGAGCATATTGCATTGCGGCTCGGCCTACTGCTGTGACTAGGTCCGCGCCACAAGCTTGTAAAGTTTATCATAAATATATGTCAATGTGCTTCTGAAAAAGTCTTTGTTTTGCTGACCTGCTCCTCATCACGCCATCACGCGAATGAATTACACCTTTTTGAAATAGAGAAGGATGCTTGTATCAATTAATCTAAAGTAACACATCAGTGTCCGAAACAATATTGGATATGTGTAGATATACCAATACATAATTTTCAAATTGAGACATAATATTTGAAGTAATTCATTTTTATATGACATATCTTTTAGGTAGGCTTAGACTGAAATATTGTAAGGATGTCTAGAACTATGTAATTGATTTTTAAAATGGTCAAAGCGTTTGCTTTGCAAGCCAAAGGTCGTGGGTTCGATCCCCAACGGAGATTAGAAAAAAAAAATATTTTTAATTTTCTTTCTTCTAAATCTTAATCTTTAAACGACTTCTGAGCTCTAAAATACCCCCGGTTGGTGTGAATTTGATTCCTCACCCGTTAAACGCCAATGATAGCCTATTAATCAAAATTGGTGGTAGACGAAAGTCGTCTCGTTAAGACCACCCATTCCTAGTATTTTCCTATAATAATTAACGTTGGCCGATCAACACTTACGATTTTTGTCTCTACAATCTCCTACATTCCTTCTAGAATTGTTTCCTCCCATATACTAAATTGAAATATAGCAAGGTTGGTGGGCGGTAGGGAAATTTTACCATGAAAAATAGGCAAAAGTGGGCGCTAGACATAAAAAGGTGGACGTCCCCTGGTGTAAAACATGTTTAATTCCATGAATGCGTATATTTTTGAAAAGTCTAGACTTTTACCTATTTTTCTACATAGTCGCCACTGAGGTCAGTGCATTTTTGCATACGGTAGAAGAAAAAGAATAAAATTAAGATTAAACACAGAAATGTTCGCATGACAGTCAAATACGCCGGTTATATAGTACAAAATTTGTCTAGAAATATTCTGTTAAATACTTTATTAGCGAATATTACCGATGTATTATAAGTAATTAAATATACACATACTATAATGCAACAAATTCTTTATATCGTATCAATTCGTTCAGAAAACATATCGGCAGAGGCGGGATGCGAACCAGCGAACCTTGGAACCAACCATTTGTTCAAGTTCATTACCCTTGACCGCTCGACCATCATCTGCCCGAACTGCTGTACGGAATATATTGCATTTATACCATTGTTTATCATATAACGATAGATGTCTCTATGGTATATATTCAGAGTGATAATATACAGATAACTATGTATTAATTTAAAATCGAATAATTTTGTGTTTCTTTTGGTATCTATGTTTTTCATAATTTTAAAATAAAAATTGCTTCTTTGGTATTTGAACAAGTTCAAATGCCCTCCGGCCGAAGTTTTCCCGCGAATGAACGGGAAACTAACAAGTTTACAATATCCCCTGGCAGTATACAAGTACTTGAAGTGACCATTCGTCCCGTTTTTAACAGGACTGTCCTGTTTTTAGGTGTTTACAAATTTATTTATTTATTTATTTACAGAATCGAAATTCCAATTTTTTTTACAAATATACAGAAAAATTAGTATACATAAATAAACAATAAATAGAGAAAAAAGAATAATAAATAAAAATTACACAAAAGAATGAGAAGATGACACGTGTCAAAGATCACAGAGATCAAGGAGAACAATACCATCGACAAAAGAGGAAAAGGATGTAAGAAAAGGATCGAGGTGTGCTGGTAGGCCATTTAGGAGCGACATTGCCGTTGAACCAAATTGAGTGCTTGAAGCTCCACAAGCCTCGACTGGGATCAAAAACAATGATGGCTACGAGCACGGGTGTACCTATCTGAAACATAGAAGTTAAAACATTCAAATAGTATGAAACGCCAAAATTTCCGTTATAATAAAAAATATACAAACAAATTTTGTTTAATACACGTTTTGTGTTATTAAAAGAAGTTATTTCATTAAAAATAAAACTGAAATAATTATGCCGGCGGTCAAAGCTCAATTATCAAATCGTTGGCTTTGCAAGCCAAAGATCGTGGGTTCGATCCCCAGCGGAGATTAAAAAAAAAGATTTTAATCGATTTCTGAACTCTAAAATACCTCTAAATTGGTGTGAATTTGATCCCTCAACCGTGAAATGCTAGTCATATCCTATTAATTAAAATTGGTGGTAGACGAAAGTCGTCCCGTGAAGACCACATATTCATAGTAAATTCCTGCAATAATAAGGACGATGCGTTAATCTCGGGCTTTAGTCTATGACGTTGGCGGATCAACACTCCACATGCAGCGCTTAGCAATGTGCACTATGGTAAGCGTCATAGAATTTCACAGATGGGACTTCAGAATTACTATCACCATCCTTCGGTATTCTCATGTATGTGTTTACATAAAAAAAATTAAGCTATTTTTACGAATGGGTAGAACCGTCGTTTAGCATAAAATAGATCAGGCAAAACTAACCCAAATATTAAAGAGTTAATCAATGATAGACAGGAAGAATACAATCGGTACAATCAAGACTTTATTTTTAGTCTTTTGCTTTCGAAGAGACCTCTCCTTCATCAGGACAAACTTTAAACTAACACAAATACAGAAGAGTCAATTAATGTGACATCAGCACGATGTAGCCCTTGCTAACTGGTACCGAAAACCTCGATAGACAATCTTTCGTCTTGTATATTTGTTGTTTGCCGTACCTTTATGTATGTGGCCACATTGGGGCGAGTTACAGCGCGGACTGTGGAAGTGCGGCCGCAGTTGGTATCCACCCGTTGGCGAAGCAAGGTTCGCGTTGCGGCCGCGCGGCCTGTCATACCACGTGGTCACAAAGCTTGTAATATTTTTATCGTAAAAATATAATCTGTTCTTCTACAAGAAAGTCTTTGTCTGCTGCCCTGCTCCTCATCCTGCCCGCGACGTAATAACTCCTCTCTTTTTGAGAGAGGAGGATGTTAAATGATAGAGAGAGAGAGAGAAGTAGAGGGAAAGAAATAAGAGCCATTTGCTCTATCCGTGCATTGACCGGTTGAACAAAGTAGTTTCACAGGAAATATATTAACAATCGGGAATTATATCGAAAGTAATTGATTGTTAAGGGATTTTGGCTCCAAGTAAATGACATCCCCCGTCTTTAAAAAAGTCGTGGGTTCGTCACGTGGCCGCGTGGAGGAAGGATGCATGAGCAGATCACGAAGCAAAATAACTTATTTTTGAAACACAATTCGCATTTATTTTTAATATAGTTTTGTTTTCCTCGTCCGACCAGTACAAGACGTTTCGCCGGCCGGACGAGAGTTTTCTGATGACTGCCGGAACACTGACATGCATATGTCGACCAATAACTGGCAGCTTCCAAAGCTCCTTCCTTATATAAAAAAAAACAATAACATCACTGATCTTTTCTGTAAAAAGCGTCTAGTGACTAGACTCTAGTCACTCATCAGAGCATTATAAGACCCACTAGTTTTACCGAACTGCTTGTTGGTGTCCACTAATGGAACACAGGCGTAAGATTGGTTCTCTTAGTCTTTTCTACCGTTATTATCACGGTCGCTGCTCTACGGAACTTAAAGAACTAATTCCTCCTGCATCCACCCACTACCAACAAACTCGTCTTACACTTGACGAACATCCATACACGGTTAATGTGTGCCGACCAAGAACTGGCAGTTTCCAAAGTTCCTTCATTAATGCCACCGGTAAGATATGCAATGCTCTTCCAGCGTCTGTGTTTCCTCCTTCCTACAATCTGGATCTCTTCAAGAAACAGATAAATATACACTTGCAATATCCCCAACCCACACACAAACACGAACACAACGCACGTTTCCCGCATGCAGCGTCCAGCCTCGCTGGCTGAGCCCCATAGAGTGGACTGGTCTTGACCAGATGTGCTCTCCTGCATGCGTTTACATAAAAAAAAATGCGGCGCCGCCAAAATAATCACGGCGAAAAAACAAATTTAAGATGACATTTGAACCAACATGAAATGGAGCAACTGTCATAACAAATAAAATGGCGTATGCAAAAGCCCTGTAATCTTATATACAATTAAAACTTACATTATTAGGTGTGCATGTCATGCGAGCGAACAAAAATACGAGACGAAAGATCGTTTTTCGAAGCTTTTCGGCATCAGCCTAAAAGAGCTATATTTAGCTGATATCATATAGTAAAGGGTCCGCCAAATAACTTTTTTTTTTAAAAACAGGGCGCAAAACATCGAGTGTAGCTTCGGCTGTGTGACACGCAGCGCTGTCTTGTTGAAACCAAATGTTGCCAATATCTTCCTCTTCAATTTTTGTAAACAAAAATTCGTTCAACATGGCCGCGCCGCATGGAAGCGCCATTGATGGCGCTTCACGCACACTTTCTGCCACAGCAGCAATATTCTCGGGTGTACGCACTGTTTTTGGCTTTTCACGCTTTGGTTTATCGATGAGGATGCCAGTTTCTTTCACTTTTTTCACAAGATAACGAACATACAGAGCTGACAGTGATTCTCTTCTTCCAAAATCCGTACGCAATTTTCGCACACATTCTGCAACATTACCATGATTTTCAAAGTAATGTCGCAATATTTCCCAGCGTTGTTCAAGCGTATACACAACCATATTCGTTTAGCGGAAGGATACAACTAATTTTTTGTCAAATCAGACATGAGCTAAGTGTTACCATTCACGAAATAAGCACTTGTTGAAAAAAAACGTTAGATGGCGGACCCTTTATATATGATGAGCTTAAAAAATATTTCAACAAGGACTGAGATATTCTTAATTTAAGCATTGATAATTTCGCAAAAAGTGAATAAATCAGTGATTATTCTTTTATCATATAAATGCATAGGAAAGATGAAAATGTAATAAATTAGACCCGTTTTGTTAAGAAAAAAAAATGTTCACATTATTTTATGCACAGTACATCTATTGTCTGTTCTTCTATCATATAAATGTATAGGAAACATGAAAATGTAATAAATTAGACCCGTTGTATTGAAAAAATACATGGTCCTATCAATTTATGTATAGTACATCTGATGCCTGATGCAATCGAGGAATATTTTTGCATACAGAAACTTGCAAAGTATCCACTAAGATAGTGGAGAAATTATATTCATTTCTTCGTCGTAACAAGTCTCTGGTAAATCGAGATAGAAAGGATAAGAACAATCTTGTTTATTCTGTATTGCTTAAGGCTTCATTTTCTCAGTTTTCTATTTTGATATCAGCATGTTAAAACCCTTGCTGACTGGTACCGAAAACCTCGATGTACAATCATTCGTCTCTTATTTTTACTAGTCCCGATATGGCGGACACATAAATGTATGGCAAGCGACAAAAATAAGAGACTAAAGATTGTTTATCGAGGCTTTCGGTACCAGTTAGCAAGGGCTACATCGTACTGTCGCCAGATTATAGGCAATTTTCAGTAGGTTAATTTTGAAATGATTTTGTATTCACCAGACTTAGTATTGGTGTTGTTTTTCCACTTCCTGAAACTGTTCTGTGCCTTCAATAAATATGATTAAGCAGGAAGGGCCTCGGTGTAGTTCATTACTGCGTCTAGTACATTACCCGCCGGTCATTAAAATCGGAAAAGGAAGTTACTTCACGATATTTCAGTGTTTCTTAACTGTTTTCTAAGAAGTTCAAAAAAAAATTAAGACAAAAAAAAAAAGTCTTCGAGAAAAGACATCTTTCCTAGTATATTTTTATCGCGACTTACGTGGAAAAGACAGGGAGATAAGGCAGCTAAAGTTTTTACTCTCCTGCTACATCCGATGTATTGCACGTGCCAAAAATCAGGTCCATCTTTGCCTCTTAACCGACTGTACTAAAAAAGATTATTTTTCTGCTCTATCACTCTAGTCATTCCTCAAAAAAGTAAAGCAATCAAACTTACAGTATTCTACGTAATATAATCGTGTCGGAAACAATAGAGTCAGATCCTGTCTGCCCAGAAGTGGGCGACGTCGATGGCGTTACTCCCGGCCACCGTCAGGTCTTACAAGGGCACAGCGCACACTCCAGAAGGTGGGAAAGGGTCTGCTCCACGCCGCAGTCACATTCAGTCGGTCCGATGTAAGACTGCTTTCATTTGTGTCCTCGTCTTGCATACTCCGGTCAGAAGTCTATATTATAACCTCCATATATATATATATAATATTGGAGGTCCCTTAGGACCTGCATATATTCCTCCCCTGGTCGTGTCCAAGGGCAAGGTCTTCTTTCGGGGCAATCCAAGTATCACCAGTTCTGTTGTCGACTGAAGGAAACTTCTTCTTGATTTGAGCCGTGTGGCTATCTTTTGATACCCAAACATAGGGTGGAGTGTGTCGTGGGTTACTTTGGTGAGCTCCTTCTTTGTAGTGACTTTTCGCCGTCTCTAGGGGCGATATACGAGTATTCTACAAATCTTCAAAACTCACTATACGGCTGATTTGGCTTTTCGTGAGATTTCAAGCATCGCAGCCTAAAAATGTTAGTATAAAGAAATAAATATTATGATACATTTCTCTTGAATAAAATCCAGAAATTTGAGAATTCTGAGGAATATTCCTGATAATATTTCTTACGTGATATTTGTAACTAGTTTGGAAGCTCTTCTCGTGTAACAGGAATATTCTGAAAACCGCCAATCTAAACAAAAACAATATTTCCTTCATTATTTATTTTATAAAGTTGCCGCAATAAGTATTGCCGTGAAAGAACTTAGCGAGTATAAACGTGAGCTACATTACTAAAAGATTAAATAAAACCAGATTTTCAAACTCATTTTTTTTTTCATATAAGCACTGATATTCTCTTTTTCTTCTAGGGATGCTGTCTTTCCGTTCGTTTCAAAGAAAGGTTTCCGTTAGGTAGTTGCGACTTGATCAGTTCGTAGAGCGGCACGTAACACAGTGGTTTATCTGGCAAGCAGTTTGATGATAGGGTTTAAGGAGGCGTCGAAAGTGAAGAGAAAAGAGATCTGGTCCGTATGGTCATATGCTTATATAGCGCCTGCTCATCTCCCACCTTGATACGTGCAATGGTACTTGAAGCGACCAGTGATGAATGCGATTTTAGCGACATATATGGGACATACAAGGTTAACATTTATAGACAAAGCTAGATACTGAATTTGGTACAATTGATAAAGCAGCAATCCGCCACATATATCGAACAGAACCGACGTCACTGCATAACAAATTGAAATAATGAAATGTACCAAAAATGTATTATTAAATTATATATACATTAAATTTAATTCAACATATAGTATATTAAATCTTTAATCATATAATGTTAGTTCTATATCAAAATCATGTAAATGTATAAATATGTAATACTCTGTATAATTATATAAAACTGTAAAATAACATGGATGAATCCCACGCCACACACAAGATCTTATCTTTAAGTGGTGTGGTAAGCGAATGTAAAAAAAAAAAGAAAAAAAAAAAAAAAAAAAAGATTGGAATGTAAATTACTATGTAAAAAATGTATCTTTTTATATTTGATTAAATAAAAATAAATAAAAATAATAATATAATATTGATATCAACATGATATAGCCTTTGCTGACTGGTACCGAAGACCTCGATATATAATCTTTCGGCTCTTATTTTTGTTGACTTCTCGTACATGTATATGTCGTCATTTTGAAATTCCGTTAGGAGGACTAGTTACATAAATCGCCACTTGCAGCGCTGGGTGTCATCGATCACGGCGCTCATTCAGTTGTGTGCCGACGGCGGCGCGGTCATATTGTATTGTGGCCCGGCCTGAATGCTGTGATCCGGGCCAGAAGTTTGTAAAGCCATCGAAATATATATGTCAACGTGCTTCAGAAAAAGACTCTGTGTTGTTAATCTGCTCCTCATTCTGCCACCACGTGATTAAATAACAAATCCAGAGAGGAGGATGTCAATATAGATGATTAAAAATATTAATATACCATCTGTTAGGATTGAAAAAGGAGATTCGCGATAAATAGCAATTTTTAGATCATTAATGATAGTTATTATTCAATCCGATTATGATAATTAAAACCAGGCCGGAATAATATTCTGGGAAAATTATACGGAAAAACTACTAATTATACAGTTAATGTGATTAATTTAATTATAAAATAAATTAACACATTCACATAAATAAATTAATATTTAAATTCAACTTGAATCCAATTTTGTAAATTAATATTTGGTTTAACGTAGCTTGCTTATCCTCTACGCAATATCAGTTATTTATGTATAAAAAAACTGTTTAAAAAATAATGCTTGATACCTGAGGCTACCCTACGATTGAACATATGGAGAAGTTCAACTAGTCTGTTTCCTGTCTGCAAAAAACATTGCGCCGGAAGAAATCTATTCCAAGCTATGCGAAATCTATGGAGACAAGTGTATGAGCGTATAACACGTGCGCCAATGGTGCAGAGAGTTCAAGAACGGGCGTACTGACGTCCATGATGAGGAGCGTTCCGGACGGCCATCTGTTGCTGACGAAACAATCGCAAAAGTGTAGGCAGCGATGCTCTCAGATCAAAAGTGACGGTTCGTTAGCTCTCCGAAATGATCCTGGATGTCAGCAAAACCTCTATTGACAAGATTTTTACGCAGCATCTAGAGTATGGTAAGGTTTGCGCGAGGTGGGTGCCAAGAATATTGACCGAAGACCACAAACGAGTTCATTGCAAAATTTGGATGGGTTATTGTCAACCCGGACTTAGCCCTAAGTGTCTACCATATCTGCCCTGATATGAAGAAACACCTGAGTAGAAGAAACACCTGGGTAGAAGAGAGGTGGCTTGACGGCATTTTTTTTTGACTCGGGCATTCAAAAGCTCGTATACCGCATGCAAAAATGCATTGGCCAATGGCGATTATGTATAAAAATAGGTAAAAGTCTGAACTTTCCAAAAATGTACGCCTTCATGGAATTAAACATGTTTTACACTGTGAAAAATCACGACGAACTTTATTTTTTGGATAATTCCTCGTAAAAATAGCAAAGAAACCGATTAACAAATCCATAAAAACGTTACTAACGATGTGAATCTGTAGATGTTATTTTGCTGTTAGTTTTTTCGCTTAATCTGTGTACTGAAGAGTTGGTACTAGCAGTACCTCGCTATCTGCTCTTTCACAGCGGATGCACAGCAGAGACGAGCTGAGGAGGAATAGGATTACATTCGTTGGAATATACCAATATGATGCGAACGTACATCATCTACCACAGAACAATATTACATTTTAATATTTAAGTGTTATTTATTTATTTGAAAAAAAATATATAAGATTGCTTGTTAATAATTTGTAAAACTCAATAATTACACAAAAAACAATCGAAGTTACTTGCTATAAAATCTATCGAACATCTGTGTTATCCTTTTTGAAGAACAGTACGTGGTGAGTATTTTATAAATGAGGGTTACCCGTAATATAAGTTTCCTATCGTGCTACAGTCCTGAAAAGCGCTGTTATGGTGGATCCCGCTATTCTGTGGTGAACCTTGGTTCCCCCACTCCGTATACCTTCCCTAGCGAGCTGCCTGCAGAGCTGAGAGAGAAACGTCACTTTTCGATCTGAGAGCATCGCTGCCTCCACTTTTGCGATTGTTTCGTCTGAAACAGATGGCCGTCCGGAACGCTCCTCATTATGGACGTCAGTTCGCCCGTTTCTGAACTCTCCTTAATATAGTTTTAAAACATGTTTAACGAACAAACGTGTCAGTTGTTACCAATTAGTTGTTACGGTTTTTTTGCGATTTAAAGATTTACAAGAGATCGTACCCAAGATATTTCCAAAAACCATTCAAGCAACAAACCCCATTTAGCAAAAAAATAAGATTATTATATGATGTAGTAAGACGCAGATTTTTATTATTTGGATCTAAAAAAACGACTCACGCGGATGACACAATTCCCCATAATTTTCCCCACATTTTTCTCGTCCATATTAAATTCCCCAGTGCTGTTACCAGTATATAAATTTCCCTGCATAAGCTGCCGCTTCGCTAGACCGACGTAAACGTTAAAATACTGAGCTATGTGACCTACTCTGTGATGTCAAAGTATTTTTTTCACGTGTAAACACATTCGGAAGAATACCAACAGAGATAAAAAAATGTACAAAAAAATAAACATATCAAAGTTTTAGAACTGGCGTCTTCACATGACGTTAACCCTTTCGCATCAGTTTTCGGCATATGGCGTCAAAGATTCCCCGACCGTTGACATCGTTTGACGTGATGTATCTTTTCGCTACTTTCAGTACTCATTGTGACATCTACGGTAGGAAATTAAAAGTGCAGTCATTCCCTTTATCAACCTACATGTATTCTTTACAGGAATCTGTAAAGCATGTAAATGAATTTCGTTAGGTTTCGTCACAGGAGCGATTGTTCTGTAAGCCACATGTGTCAATGCCACCACATGTATGGAGTTACATGAATGAACATTTGTTAAATATAATAGTTTCTTATGCATCATCTGATAGCTAAAGGATAGAAGAACAAATGTGATGTATTAAAAGTTTAATCAAAAAGTTTTAGTAGTTAATTTTAAGCAAAAAAAATGGTTTAAAAAATTCACGCCATATTGACATTATATTTGAATTCCACCGAGCAGTAACAAAAGGGTTAAGAAGATCGGGTGACTAGCCCGACGCTCCAAAGGAATAAACAGTTTTGTTATAGTATATATATATAATCTTGTCGGAAACAACAGGGTCAGATCCTGTCTGCCCAGAAGTGGGCGACGTCGATGGCGTTTCTTCTGGCCATCATCAGATCTTCCTGGGTGCAGCTATTCGGGCACAGCGCACACTCCAGAAGATGTGACAGGGTCTGCTCCACGCCACAGTCACATTCAGTCGGTCCGCTGTAAAACTGCCAGGCTTTCATTTGTGTCCTCGTCTTGCATACTCCGGTCTGAAGTCTGTTAAGGGACCTCCATATATTCCACCCTTGGTCATGTTCAGGGGCTAGGTCCTCTTTCCGGGCAATCCAAGTATTCCCCTCAGTTGCGCTTCTCCAAATGTTCAGTCGCAGGGTGGCCTCAGGTATCACCAGTTCCGTTGTCGACTGTAGGAAACTTCTTCTTGATTTGAGCCGTTTGTGATAGTCATCTCACCACAGTGAATTATTCTATATGAATTTTTGTATTTCACCAAAATCCAATGCAGTCGTATTCGACTTTGAAAACATAAGCTTGTGAAGAATATTCAGGGTACGATTGTTTGATTTTGTGAGTAATAACAATGTAAGAGAGCGGACACGGCAGCCTTCCATCCTACAATCGGTCAAAGATGAGGTGGACCTAGCTGAGAAGTGTTTTTTCAATGCCACGAGAGAGCATAAAATACAGTCACATTTTCTTTCAGACCCCAGACTCTCGCCGTCTAGAAGACCATGCATAGAATGTACTAGGTAGTATTCTTCTATTTTTTCCTTATTAAATTAAAAGCAAAAGGGTTTAATTGAAAATATAATAATCGATGTTACATTAAAAAGCATTCCGTGCTATGGAGAGATCCATGCTCGGATTGTCGCTAAAAGATAGAATCCGTAACAAGGATATACGCAGAAGAACTCAAGTAGTGGATGCCACCCAACGAATAGGCACACTCAAGTGGCAATGTGACATATCTGTCGAAGAGACGGCGGTTGATGGGGAAGAAAAGTATTGGAATGGCGCCCAAGAACTGGCAAACGAAGCATTGGCCGACCCCCTACAAGATGAACTGACGATATAAGAAGAATAGCGGGAGTGACCTGGATGCGGAAGGCGGAAGATCGAAGAGGATGGAGACTCATGCGGGAGGCCTGCGTTCAACAGTGGACGGACACAGGCTGATGATGATGATGACATTAAAAAGCTGCATTAATTGGGAATAATTGTCATCTGTGATTAATACATATTCAATGATAAATGTTAATCTTTCAACGTTTTCGTGTATTAAAATATCACGTTAGTCAGCATTTGTGTTAACATCAGCATGATATAGCCCTTGCTGACTGCTACCGAAAACGTCGATACACAATCTTTCGTCTCTTATTTTCGTTCGCTCATCGGACACGCATGTGTTGTCATTTTGTAATGCCGTTAAGAGGACTACTTATGAAGATCGCAACTTGCGGCGCTGAGTGTCTCCGACCTCGGTGCCCGGTTCCGAGTCAGTTGTGTGCCGACGTCGACGAGGTCATATTGTCGTTGGCCTACCTTCTTGGAATAAACGGTCCAGACCTTGGGATCACCGGGTTCTTAATTCAATCTTATAAAAACGTTTAGGAAAGATTGAATAGTTGTTATTGTCAATCGCATTTTTTTTATGTAAACACACAGGAGAATACCGACAGATGGTGATAGCAATTCTGAATTCTCATCTATGGAATTCTATGACGCTTATCATGGTGCATATGGCTAAGCGCTGCATGTGGAGTGTTGATCCGCCAACGTCATAGACTACAGCCTGAGATTCACGTATCATCTTTATTATTACACGAATTTACTATGAATGGTCTTCACGGGACGACTTTCGTCTACCACAAATTTTAATTAATATGATATGACTGGCATTTTACGGTTGAGGGATCAAATTCGCACCAACCGGGAGTATTTCAGAGCTCGGATATCGATTGAAATATATTTTTTTTAATCTCCGTCGGCGATTGAACCCACGACTTTTGGCTTGTAAAGCAAACACTTATATCGTTGAGCTATACCCGCCCGCATTTATTTATTTTTAGATATAATAGCAAACCTCCTTTATTTATATAAGCAGGTTATTATTTATTTGTGAAAAACCTCAATAAATGATCATTAAGCTTAACCTTCACATTTTCCCCAAGGTTTTTATTGTTCATATTAAATTCCCCTACTCCCGGTGTTGCCAGCATATAAATTTCCCTGCATAAGCTCCCGCCTCGCTAAGCCGACGTGCAACATCGGGGATTTTGGAAGAACGAAGACAGATTAAAGAGAAAACTTTATATGGGGGTTTCGTAAGACCCTTAAGTATGACATGCTAATCCAGCCAATGCCAACATTTTCACAGTTAGTACATTGAAAAAAACATATATTATTGTTTTTAAGTGAGCTCTTACAGGAAAACATAACTGGTCAAAGCCAGTGGGCTAGACGCTACATACAGAAAATGTATGTATTTTTTATGTACTGACATCAGCATGATATAGCCCTTGCTGACTGGTACCGAAAACCTCAATATACAATCTTTCGTCTTGTATTTCTGTTCGCTTATCATACATGTGTGTGTCACTTTATTGGCATTTTGAACTAGTAACGTAGATCGTCACTTGCTGCGCCCGCATTGTTGTTGGCCCGGCCTGAATGCTGTGAGTAGGTCCGGGCCAGAAGTTTGTAATGTTTTCGAAATATATATGTCAATGTGCTTCTGAAAAAGTCTTTGTGTTTGTTAATCTGCTTCTTATCCTGCCACCGCGCGACTGAACAACTTATTTTTTTAAAGAAAGGACGATGTTAGTACACATACAACACTAAATTGTCAGAAATCTTATGTATGAATTCTTAATTACCATTTACAAGTGTGGCTAGGCGCTGCATGTGCTTAGTCATGGGCTTTAGCTGATATTTTATGGGTGATATTTACCCAATTTTGAATTCAAAATACAAGTGTTACCGCAAAGTCGTGAGTAAAGTGACGACTTTCAGATTACTCTCTTTTATTTAATTTTTAACAAAATTAAATTATTTAACCTCAATCTATGGCACGTAAATGCCATGATGCTGCGCCATGAGACTATGGCATGCAAATGCCATGAGGCTGCGGTACCGTTATGAGAGCGATCCAAAAATTAGGAACGACTCAACCTAAGCCCGCTCCGTGCGCTGGTAGCCGGCAAACTTAGGGGGACGTGGGGAGTAGTACCTTCCTTGGCCACTATGTCCTCGATTAGCCTTCGTCGACCATCCTGCGGTGACACAGATAACCGCACCGCTCACTTGTTGGCCACCGCTTAGCAGGAGCGCCATTTGTTACCTTTTACGACTAAGTTTGTGATCAACATGATTACGGCGACTGGTATCGTCACATAGACTTATCTCATATTAAAAAATACTACCTAGTCAAATATTTGAACATTTCTGATATCCCACACACACATGTGAGCTGCGCTCGGTGACCCGTTTCCTGTCTGCAAAAAACTGCAAATATGCAGCTCACACCTGGCGGGTGAAGCGAGAGGGAGATCCATCACGTACGACTGCCAAGCCAAGACTGATCTCTGCAGGCAGCTCACTAAAGAAGGGATTTAGACTGGGGGATCCAAGCTACACTACAAAATCACAAGATCCACCATAACAGCGCTTTTCAGGACTGTAGAGCCATGGGAAACATATTTTAAGTAAATTTTTGTAGACGGTTACTGGTCTTGTAGTTTTGTGGAAGCGGTCAAAACAAAACTCGTTTATCGACTTGGTATCACTGCAGACAGTCACTATTAACAAAGCTACCAACTAGACAATTTTTTCAGCAATATTTTTCAGTTCGCGTGCCATGTGCTTGCGATCACTCTACTGTAATAAGTATTTTATAGGCCGACAACAGACTTCATGCTTTATCAGATCTTGTACTGCCAGCAAGCAGATGCATAAAAGAGCAATATCAGCGTATTTAATTATCTCATTTTCCTTCCACCTCTTCGTACTTGTTTCGTAATATTCACTCATCATCCTAAAACAAACTTTCCACTTTTATCTATTGCTTAACAACAGAAGCTAAAACAGAAAATGTGTGCCTATTAAAGCACTAAGTGACTTAATGATTAAATAATTAATTAAACTAAAGCACTTCTATTTAGGATTTAATTAAGCAATAATAATTTAAGTAATTAAATATACACATACCATAATGCAACAATTATTTTATAAGCATCAATTCGTTCAGACAAAATATCGGCTGAGACGGGATGCGAACCAGCGAACTCTGGAACCAACCATTTGGTTCGAGACCCGAGTGGTTCTTACTAAAATAAATAGACTGTCGGATAGTAATAATATTAAACTTGTGAATAAATGTAGACTGAGTTAATAATAAAAAATAATAATATACAAACTCTGAATATATACTTTAGAGACATCTATCGTTATATGATAAACAATGTTATAAATGCAATATATTCCATACAGCAGTTCGGGCATGGGATGGTCGAGCGGTCAAGGGTAATGAACTTGAACAAATGGTTGGTTCCAAGGTTCGCTGGTTCGCATCCCGCCTCTGCCGATATTTTTCTGGACGAATTGATGTGTATAAAGAATTTGTTGCATTATAGTATGTGTTTATTTGATTAAACAAAAGCCATGATTAATAGTCATATTTCACAGACCTTTGATCCTATTTCCATTGGAGGAACAGAAATAGAGGTTGTACACGACTATACCTATCTGGGACAAGTAATACAACTAGGGCGAAATAACTTCTCAAAAGAAATCGACAGGCGCATACAACTGGGATGGGCAGCATTTGGAAAACTAAAGTACATTTTTAAAGCGAAAATTCCGCTATGCCTTAAAACTAAGGCGTTTAACCAATGCATCCTCCTGTATTAACTTATGGCGCAGAGACATGGAATCAAAGTCTTACCCATAAAATAAAAACCCAGCGTGCTATGGAGAGATCCATGCTCGGAGTGTCGCTAAAAATAGAATCCGAAACGAGGAAATACGCAGAAGAACTCAAGTAGTGGATGCTACCCAACGAATAGGCACACTCAAGTGGAAATGGGCAGGACATATCTGTCGAAGAGACGACGGTCGATGGGGAAGAAAAGTACTGGAATGGCGCCCAAGAACTGGCAATCGAAGCATTGGCCGACCCCCTACAAGATGGACTGACGATATAAGAAGAATAGCGGGAGTGACCTGGTTGCGGAAGGCGGAGGATCGAAGAGGATGGAGACTCATGCGGGAGGCCTACGTTCAACAGTGGACAGACACAGGCTGATGATGATGATGATATTTAATTACTAATAATCATATAATTGTTAACAAATTGTTCGTAAAGTATTATCATTTTTTTTTTTTTTGGAAACAGAATTTATTTGTATTTTTTTTCACAGGTAGTTTCACACTTAAGCCGCATAGTCATTATTTAAACCCATATCAGCTTGGTGTAGCTCTTTAAGGCTGATGCCGTAAAGCCTCGAAAAACGATCATTTGTCTCTTATTTATGTTCGCTTGCCTGACATGCACATCTAATAATGTTAGTTTTAATTATATATTATTACGCAGGCGTTTGCATACGCCAGTTTATTTGTTTTGACAGTTGCTCCATTTCATGTTGGTGCAACTGTCATCTTTAATTTCCTTTTTTGCCGCGACTGTCTTGGGGCGCTAGATGTCACAGTGTCGGCAGTTGTCAATGGACTCGCGCCCCGGCCGGCGAAATGTCATGCCAGTCGGGCGTAGAAATCAAGTCGTTATAATAAACTCGAATCGTGCTTCGAAACAAGTTCTTTGTATTATCAATCTGCTCCTGCATCCTGTCACCCAGTGATTCGATATCAAATTCCGTGAGGAGGATATCAATGTGAAGGCAATACATAAGGCAGTAGATCAGAGAGTAGAGAGACGGCAGCTGTAGTTTCAGAGGCTAATTTTGTGTTGAAATAATATATTTATTGTAAAATTTAACAAGATCGGCGGACAAGCCTGGTGTTGTTGGGGCTTGGACTATTTGGTCATTAGAGGAGGTACAACACAATCAACGACCCATCCAAGTTTTAGTCAGTGTACAATGTTGTTCAGAGTCGATTGGACGAGAGCCGCGGTTAACAAATGGTTTTGTCGTGGGCCAAAAATAAAATTTCAAGTATTGACATCCTCCTCTCTAAGTTTGTTATTGAATTGCGTGGTGGCTGGATGAGGAGCAGATTACAAACACAAAAAATCTGAAGCACATGACATATATATTTCGATAACTTTACAAACTTCTGGCCCGGACCTATTCACAACATTAGGCCGGGATAACAACAATACGATCTCGCCGCCGTCGGCACACAACTGACACCGGGCGCTGCGGTCGGTGACACCCAGCGCCGCAAGTGGCGATCTATATAACTAGTCCTCTTAACGGCATTATAAAATGACAACACATGCGTGTCCGATGAGCGAACGAAAATAAGAGATGAAAGATTGTGTATCGAGGTTTTTGGTACCAGTCAGCAAGGACTATATCATGCTGATGTCAGTATATATAATAATATTAAATATAATAAATTAAAGTAAGCTAAGACATCATTTTTGCTTTTATTTTTTTATATTATAATACTTTATAGGTTACTCATATCTTGATTATTTTAGAAGCCTGAAAAGTCCGCTTGAAGGGGTCAAAGATTTTTTTTATTTAATCAAATATAAAAGATACATTTTTACACAGTAATTTACATTCCAATCTTTTTTTTTCTTTTTTGATTCGCTTACCACACCACTTAAAGATAAGATCTTGTGTGTGGCGTGGGTCAAAGATTTAAATGGTGAATATTCCATTAAGGAATTTCAGTTCAAATTTCGACGCTCAAGTGCAGCGGATAGTGACCGGAATGGCCCACTGTAAATGTTGGACTTAAGCCATTTGGTAACAATGACACTTAACACGTTGTGGCCGACAACTCTAGGAGGGTAGAAGCTTAATTAATATTTTGATAGCTTAAGTTTGAAATGTCAGCTTGGAACATTGTTGTAATTGTGTTTACAGTGCCGGTTTTAGGGGGTGGCGCAGTGGGTCGGCTACCCAGGGCGCCGAATGAACTAAGGGCGCTAACGGCGGCAGTACAGAGGGGGGTTTTCTGAAGATTTCGCCTCCCACCCAAAAACCTCAGGAGGCGCCATATTATTTTTTGCCCAGGGTACCACAAGGTCTAAATCCGCCACTGTGTGTTTATTACGAATGTTGTGTACTTTGTAAGATGGGTTACTTTGTATTAACAGCTTAGAATGAATTTGTAAATGTATAAAAATTCTCCTCTCTAATTTATGGTGGTTATTCAGTCGCGTGGTAGCAGGATGAGAAGCAGATTAATAACACAAAGACTTTTTCTGAAGCACATTCACATATATATGTAGAGAGCTGATCTATTACTTGGGCTCCCCATGAGTATAAATATGGCCTCATGTTGGAGAGAGTTCAGAAGAAATTTTTGAGGTTTCTTTACATGAGGGTGTATGGATATTATCCGTGGCTGTACCCATCTAACTTTATACGGGGTATGTTGGGATACAATGAGTTGAGAACTAGAAGAGATGTGTGCTTGCGTATGCATTTCTTTCACCTAGTGCGCGGCGTGTTCAGAAATCCTGATATTTTGTTTGAAATTGGTTTGTTTGTCCCTGACGATTATTTAAGGATAAGGAGGCACAGATTGTTTGTTCTTCCTAGAAGTAATACTAACCTGCCAGAGACTTTGCCTCTTCGGAGAGTGATCAGACTGTTCAACGATATCGCTTCGAATATTGGATATATTCCACTTGAGAGAAGCCGAGTTTCGACATGAGCTCCACGAATTTATTTATCAAAGTAATTTCGTGGAGTCTTCTGTTTAGCGGGCTCCGGGACTTTTTAAATGATTATATTATTATTGTGTTATTTATAAATTGTTGTATTATATCCTGTTTCAGAATTGAATTAAATATTTATATTTGTAATGTTTCTGGAAGAAAATAAACTGAAATTGAATTGAATAGATAACTTTACAAACTTCTGGCCCGGACCTACATAGCATTCAGGCCGGGCCAACCTAAATCGGACTCTCGTCACGGTCGGGGAAAAACTTCTGACCCCGGCACAGCGCCGTGGTTGGTAACACCCAGCGCCACATATATTCCAATATGGCGATAATCCTCTCTTTTAAAAAAGGTTGTTATTCAGTCGCGTGGTGGCAGGATGGAGAGCAGATTAATAACATACAGACTTTTTCAGAAGCACATTGACATATATTTTCGATAAGACTTGGTTTTCCCGATCGATCGTAACATAGCGTTACTTTCGCCTCAATCCCGCCGTCGGCACATGACTAACTGCCGTGCGGCGCCGTGGTCTGTCACACAGCGCCCCAGTAGCGATCTACGTAACTAGTTAAAAATGCCAATATGGCGACACATACATGTACGACAAGCGAACAGAAATAAGAGGCGGAAGATTGTTTATTGAGGTTTTAGGTACCAGTCAGCAAGGGTTATATCATGCTGATGTCAATATACTATCTTGTAAAATTATATTTTTTTATTTATAATCATTCGTTCTACTATAATACTAAATAACAGTGTTCCATATATGCCGCAAATATTACAGCTGCCTTTTCTTTATTTTCCAGGTGGCATTAAGGAAGGAACTTTGGAAACTGCCAGTTCTTGGTCGACACACATTAACCGTGTATGGATGTTCGGCAAGTGTAAGATGAGTTTTTCCGTTGTGGGTGGGCGCAGAAGGAATTATTTCTTTAACTTCCGAGGAGCAGCGACCGTGGTAATAACGGTAGAAAATACTAAGTGAACCAATCTTACGCCTGTGTTCCATGGGTTGCAGGTTAGACGTAAGAGTGTCATTTTTTATCAAATGAATTGCTCTTCTTTGAACTGAGTCAATTAAGCTTAGAAGGTATTTTGCGGCTCCAATCTAATATGTATATACTATTATAAAAATATGGAATAATGAAAGTATTTTTTTAGATTTAAGGTAAGAGCAAAAGATGTAAGTAACTTCTTAGGTTTTCACGGCCAGATTTGATATTGTGGCTTTTGGGTTTAGCCGTGTATGGCGATCTTCCTTCAACCAATATTTCGATAACATAAGGCTTCCCCAACGGTTTATATCGGACAAACATCGCGAACTATAGGTAAAAGAGTAAGTGAACATGAGAGATCGTGCAGACTAGGCTACCCAAAGGCGTCAGCACTGGCAGAGCATCTGGCTGACACGCGACATAAGTTTTCGTTCGAACCCGAAATCGTGGTTCGAACACAAGGAAAATATGCACGCCTAGTAAGGGAAGCCATTGAAATCAAAAGACAACCCATCAACATCAACAGGGATGACGGCTTGATTCTCAAAACAGCATGGCTTCCACCTCTAGCACATACTCTAAAACCTGTACAGACAAGCAAAGACGACCACAGTCCGACATGACGTTCCTACGCTTCTCCGTAATGAAACTTAAGTTGCCATAGAGATGTAAATCAATAACGTTCATAAAAAATATGTAATCTGAATAAACCAACTAAAAACTAAATTAATTATCAATCCTGAAGAAGACCCCTGCAATCAGCAAAAGATGTTCCAAAGCTGCCTTCTCTTGGAGAATGTGGTCAGGAGCAGAGTTGACTTGGGATGAGTCCCCGTCCGGCCGGCGAAACGTCATGTATAGGTTGGACGAGGAAATCAAGTCTTTATTAAAAATAAATGCGAAGTGTGCTTCAAAAACAAGTTATTTGCTTTGTGATCTGCTCCTGCATCCTTCCTCCGCGCGGCCACGTGACGAACCCGCGACTTGTCGCCTTTTTTTTAAAAACGAGAGATATCAATAAATATTAATTATCTTTCTGATCTGTAATATCACTCAAGTGGCAATGGGCAGGACATATCTGTCGAAGAGACGACAGTCGATGGGGAAGGAAAATATTGAAATGGCGCCCAAGAACTGGCAAACGAAGCATTGGTCGACCCCCTACAAGATGGACTGACGATATAAGAAGAATAGCGGGAGTGACCTGAATGCGGAAGGCGGAGGATCGAAGAGGATGGAGACTCATGCGGGTGGTCTACGTTCAACAGTGGACGGACACAGGCTGATGATGATGATGAAGATGATTCATTTACAGATTCTACACTTTCTTCGTAGTATCAATCCGGTGGATTGGTTTGCAGCCACAGAATCTTGCATCTCGACCTCCATTCCTCTCGGTCCTCCGCAACCCTTTTCAGTTCAGCATAAGCGCTACAATTCATGTCCTCGAATACTTGCTGCAAATACTCCCGTCTAAGGCACCCTCTACAGTTTCTGCCCTCAACCATCCCCTCCACAATATCGTGAAGAAGACCGTCATGGCCCACGATGTGACCAATCCATCGGTCTCGCCTCTCTGAGATGGTTCTTATTAGGTGCCTATCTTCCTTGATTATCCTGAGAACTTAGGCCTTAAAGTAATATTCTTTGACTCAAGAATTTTTGTTTTTTTATTGAAAGTTAGCCTTACTTGATGTATGCGACTGTTGACTTCTCTTTTTGTTCTGCCATCCCAGGTGATCGTACTTCCAAGGTATACAAACTCTTAAATATTTTCTACACCTATGGCACTGGTAATTGCAGCATTTTATATCATCAAGCACTCTTTCTTATGAAATATATTCAAAAACGTAACTGTTTGCTTGCTCCTCTTTCTATTCACTTAATTAACCCCTTGCTTATCTTTCTACTTCGTGAACTACACATTCATTTCCACAGAGTTTACGTCTCCGACGCTAGGAATTACTTTCATTTGATATCTTCTTGCATTTTCTCTGCTAGAAAACGAGATTATGGAACCATTTGAATGGTTAGTGGCGAGTACTGTGGATGAGACGACATGGTTATTAATAATATCAGCTGAAGTGAATCGGAGCGTCTTCAATTTACGGGAGATGCACCTAAGAGATGGGTTGCGAGAATATAAGATTACTACCTCACTACATGAAAATGTACTATCACGCTTATTTATTAAATTTTTATTTAAGTTACTCCCGCATCGATTATTGCATAAATTCAGTCGATTCCGCTTAATTGGGACACATCGTGACTTGGGCATTTTGTCCCAATTAAGCGACTGTCCCAATTAAACGAATCTCACATTTTTTTAAATACATTTATTTGGTTTTGACAACTAAGGCCATTAACCAATAATACACACATAAAATGAAACAATGCGTTTTTTTTTTTCAATAATTTTATTCTATAAAATCTTGGAAACTGTAAATTACATATAGGTTATATAAATTATCATATAAATTACAAATATGAAATTTAAACTTTTAAGAAAAAAAAAAACCTTATTAAAATAATAAATGGGTAGGTACATAGAATTCAATTCAATGCAGAAATGAGTGAAGTGTAGTCTGTTTTTTGTTTTTGTAACATTTCACTTCTACAAAATCAGCACAGATATTCAGTGCGGATGTAGGGCTCCCTTCATTCCCTTCCTGCATAAAATAACGGTGTAACACGGCCATACATTTTTTTGCCTCCTGGTTAGTCACAGGCACAGGTGACTCATCATCATCCTTGTCTAATTTGACATATTTTAAATAGTACCTTCTACAATTGTATGCTCACAGTTTTCATTATCATCGTAACATGGTAAATTGTTATCTATTCTTGAAAATGTAACTATCAATATGTGCTGTGATCTAAAATTTATTGTCCCAATTAAGCTGAATGTTGTCCCAATTAAACATATAAATTTACTATTGGTTTCTTCGTTTTGTTTCTGTTCTTTAAGAATTGTCCCAAATAAGCGGCTGTCCCAATTAAACGGTGTCCCAATTAAGCGGAATCAGACTGTATTGACATCAGCATGACATAGCCCTTGCTGACTGGTACCGAAAACCTCGATATACAATCTTTCGTCTCTTATTTCTGTTAGATTGTCGACATGCATGTGTCGCCATATTGGCATTTTGGACCAGTCCGGTCACGGGTGAGACGTTAGTTATATAAACCGCCGCTTGTGACGCTTCGTCCACACGAGCGCGGCAGTCGTGTGCCGACCGTTGGCGAGAGCATATTGTATTTTGGCCTTGCCGAATGCTGTGACTAGGTTCGGGCCATAAGTTTGTAAAGTGTTTATCCATTGTGTACGTTTATTATTGAACGAAGGCCTCCAGTATGAGTTTTTTTTTATGTAAACGCATGCAGGAGAGCACAACCGGTCAAGACCAGTGCACTCTATGACGCTCAGCCAGGGAGGCTGGACGCTCCATGCGGGAAACGTGTGTTGTGTTCGTATTTGTGTGTGGGTTGGGGAGATTGTAAGTGTATATTTATCTGTTTCTTGAAGAGATCCAGATTGTAGGAAGAAGAAAACACAGACGCTGGAAGAGCATTCCATAGCTTACCGGTGGCATTAAGGAAGGAACTTTGGAAGCTGCCAGTTCTTGGTCGACATATATTAACCGTGTATGGATGTTCGGCAAGTGTAAGACGAGTTTGTCGGCAGGAGGAATTTGCATTCTCTTCAATCCTCCGCTTTACGCATCCAGGCTACTCACGCTATTTTTCTGGTGTCGTCGTCCATCATGTAGGGAGTCGGCCGACGCTCCGATTGCCAGTTCTCGGTCGTCACTCTAACAATTTTCTTCCGTATCAACCATCATCTCTTCGACAGATATGTCCTGCCCCTTGACTGTGCTTATTCGTTGGGTAACCTACACTGCTTCAGTTTTTGTTCGGAATATACAGTTCATATTTCATCATTTAGAGACACTCCTCTCATAGATCTATCCATGGCACGTTGAGTGACCTTTATTTTATGGGTAAGATGATGTGAATTTGATCCATCACCTGTAAAATGCCATTCATAGCCTATTAATCCAAATTGGTGGTAGACGAAAGTCGTCCCGTGAAGACCACCCATTCATAGTAAATTCCTGTAATAATAAAGGATGATACGTGAATCTCGGGCTGTAGTCTATGACGTTGGCGGGTCAACACTCCACATGCAGCGTTTAGCCATATATACTATGGTAAGCGTCATAGAATTCCACAGGTGAGACTTCAAAATTACTATCACCATCTGTCGGTATTCTCCTGTATGTGCTTACATAAAAAAATAAAAAGAATTGCTGTTAAATTTCAAGTTTCACTATCATGTAGAGCTCCGGGTGAAAATATATCTTGGGAATATACATGATTAGTGGCACATGACATGATACTCCAAATCATCTTCTTCGTGTCAGCGACGTCAAATTATTTTTTCCCATCTGGCAACATCGATAGCTCATGTGTTGCCCAGCATTATGTCCTGAGATGTGCAGCTTGTTAGGCGCATGGAGCAGCATCTTAGGTGTGAGGCGGTCTGCAGGTCTCCACAGTCGCACAATAGTGTCTCTCCCTGCCGATGCATTCCCCACCGCTCGAGGTTGTCCTTTTTCTACCAACTCCGGTTCTTAATCTGTTCAGGGATTTCCAGGTCCGCCAGTCAAGGTTCTTGCCAGTTGGAAGGCCTTCCTTTGGGGAGCATGAAAAGCACCTCCACGCGGTGCCCCCTGGAAATGGAATTTCGGACTTCCTCTTCCGACAAATCTTTTCAACCCAGCGACAGCAATACTTCAAATATAAAAAAGGAAAAGAAAAGTATGAATTTTTAACAAAGCTGTATTAAAAATTTTGAATTTCAGGAAATTTAGTTTCCACTGTTCCAAGTTTCTTGAGTAATCCACGTCACGGTGCATTATGCGATTAGCTGAAACTGCAGCACCATGAAGTTTGCACAGATTCCGCAAATCTTAATGACCTCCGCTCATTATCATTAGTAGACCGATTAATTAAACATTCACAGGTAACGGTGAATTGAATTATATCAGGTAAAATACGACAGATACTTGATTGGAAAATGATTCATTCTTATCAGTTTTTTTATGTAAGCACTGACACCCCCCGTCTCTAAAAAAAAAAAGGCGACAAGTCGCGGGTTCTTCACGTGGCCGCGTGAAAGAACGATGCAGGAGCAGATCACAAAGAAAAACAACTTGATTTTGAATCACAGTTCACACATTATAAATAACAAATAAAATTGCGTGTGTATACGCCGTGTTATTTTATATGAAACGAAAACTTACATTATTATATGTGCATGTCAGGCGAGCGAATAAAAATAAGAGACAAATATCGTTTTTCGAGGCTTTACGGCATCAGCCTAGAATAACTATATCAAGCTGATATCAACACAAACAGGAGAATACCGTGATAGTAATTCTGAAGTCTCATCTGTGTAATTATATGACGTTTACCATGGTGCTAAGCGCTGCATGTGGAGTGTTGATCTGTCAACGTCTTAGACTACAGCCCGATATTCACGCATCATCCTTATATTAATTTTATATATATTAATAGGCTATGACTGGAATTTTACGGGTGAGGGATCAAATTTACATCAACCGGGGGTATTTTAGAGCTCAGAATTCGAATGAAAATCCTTATTTTTTTAATCTCCGTCGGGGATCGAACCCTCGACTTTTGGCTTGCAAAGCAAACGCTTTGACCATTGAGCTATACCCGCCTGGCAAACGTATTATGTTTTTGAATTTAAAATTAATTAACAGGTTAAGGTATAAAGCTAATAGGTTGGATGAGATTCAGGGCAAGATGCGGTTAATGGGTTAAATGTTTGTTTACCAATTTAATTATAATAACCCACGCATGTATTGAATCAACAGGTTAAGTAATTAATTCAATATTCACATGTTGATAAATATTTACCTTTCATTTCCATATTAATAAATTAAAATTAAATGTTAATTATTTAAGAGTATATATATATAATCGTGTCGGAAACAACAGGGTCAGATCCTGTCTGCACAGAAGTGGGCGACGTCGATGGCGTTACTTCTGGCCATCATCAGGTCTTCCTGGGTGCAGCTATTCGGGCACAGCGCGCACTCCAGAAGGTGTGACAGGGTCTGCTCCACGCCGCAGTCACAAGGAACCTCCGCGTGGTGCCCCCTGGAAACGGTTATTAACAATGCCGGCCAATCCTTCTACTACGAAAACAACATCAACACTTAAGAGTATAAAGAATATTTTAAACATATTATTAATTAAATATACATATACTATACATAAAATTCTTTTTTCAAGGCGTCAATTCAAGCACAAAAATAACGGCAGAAGCGGGATGCGAACCGCGGACCTTGGAAACCAACTATGCCCAGGTATTCATACCGCTCGGCCGACTTGGCCATTGCTATGCCTAGACCGACTGACGTTGAAACTAGTATTTATGTCATCGTTATCATCGTATGATAGATGTCGCTATAGTATATATTCAAAGTATGTTTATTTTTATTTTTTATTATTCAATCAGTCATCATTTATTCACAAGCTTAATATTAATCTTTTTAAGATAGTAGTTTTATTTAAATATTAAATTAATTTGTAAATATATTTGCGTATATATCATTGGCGTACATAAACTGCGCGCGAGTATAGCTCAATGGTCAAAGCGTTTGCTCAGCAAGCCAAAGGTCGTGGGTTTGATCACCGATGAAGATTAAAAAAAAAACGATTTCTGAGCTCTAAAATACCCCTGGTTGGTGTAAATGATCCATTATGCGTATAATTCCAATCATAGCCTATTAATCCCTTGTGTGATTTGCCCGAGTAGGTATTTTTATGACACAGTGATTTGCCCGAACTGGATTCGGGCACATCGTACACGAAATTTTTGATAGTGATTTGCCCGAATGCAGCTCAAGTCTTCCCCCACCAGTCTAGAGCAGTGCTCCGCAACCAGTGTGCCGCGGCACACTGGTGTGCAGTAAGCCGATACAGGTGTGCCGCGATCAAATAAGGCAATATTATAAATAAATAATTTTACAACGGTCCTCAAGCTCCCAGCGCATATCGCCTATTTATGTAGACATACAACGACGTACTTGCTTTATTAAGTTCTAAATTAAATGAAAAAATATATATATCAAATTAATATCAATATTTGGCTTTTGGTGTGCCGCGGTATTTAAGGTGAGAACTTTGGTGTGCCGTAGAATCCAAAGAAGTACTTTGGTGTGCCGTAGATGAGAAAAGGTTGCGGAGCTCTGCTCTAGAGAATGCATCTGAAGGACGCGAGTGGCAAAAAAATACAATAAAAAATGGTGGCTCTTTTTGACCCACCCAAGAGGTTGACCACAGAAGTGATTAATCAAAATTGGTGGTAGACGAAAATCGTCCCGTGAAGACAGCCCATTCATAGTAAATTCACGTAATAATAATAATGCGTGAAGTGAGCGGCGCAAATGGCATTGGGCCTACGCTTAGTACAGACTGAGCATTGGCTTACAGAAGGTTCGTTGTTTGAATTCGCAGCGTTCGCATTTTGTCTTTTCTCCGATTTATAAGAGAAATGTCACATAAGATGACGTTTGCTGTGAAGTTTTCTGCCAGAGACTTTGCCTCTAGAGAGAGTGATCAGACTGTTCAATCATATCACCTCGAATATTGATATATTCCACTTGAGAGAAGCCCAATTTAGACATGAGCTCCACGCATTCATTTATCAAAGTAATTTCGTGGAGTCTCCTGTTTAGCGAGCTCCGGGACTTTAATTATTAATTATTGTTCAAAATCATAAATACCTATATTTATAAATTGTTTTATTATATCTTATTTCAGGATCGTATTAAATATATTTATATTTGTAATGTTTTTGAAATAAATAAATAAATAAATTGAATGTTTTTAATGCTTTTCTAATGTCATTGATTCCAAAATCCTATGATTTTATTCTTCCTTTAAATAATAAAAAAAACACAATAGGACACATATAAATCTTGCGTACACTCTTGTATGTGAAGCGAGTGCCTTTTACAGGCGTCTCCTTTGATTTTTTTTTCATGAAATATGAACTGAAATTCAGCAGAGTTCTTTAGCGTGTTTTCACACGCATTTAGCTCCTGAAAAAACGAAGGCTTTTGTGTTTATTTCAGTCAACACACTCCGCTGAAAGGAGCTCTGAGGTACAGCCTTAGCTTTGGATTCGTTTTTCATTTAACCCTAGTCCCATCGCGAGGGGTACTGAGATACCCATTCTTCCTTCGTAGTATCAATCCGGTGGATTGGTTTGCAGCAACAGAATCTTGCATCTCGATCACCATTCCTCTCGGTCCGCCGCAACCCTTTTCAGCTCAGCATAAGCACTACAATTCATGTCTTTGAATACTTGCTGCAAATACTCCCGTCTAGGGCACCTTCTACAGTTTCTACCATCAACCATCCCCTCCACAATATCGTGAAGAAGACCATCGTGGCGCATGATGTGACCAATCCAACGGGCTCCCCTCTGTGAGATGGTTCTTATTAGGTGCCTATCTTCCTTGATTATCCTGAGAACCTCATTGTTCGTGACGTGGTCTCTCCAGGAAATTTCGAGAATTCTTTTGTACAACCACATCTCAAAGGCCTCTACCCCAGTGTATATAAAAGCATAATTATCATCATATCCGCTCCCCTACATGAAGCATCAAGGAGGATAGGCACCTAGTAAGAATCATCTCAGAGAGGCGAGCCCGATGGATCGGTCACATCATGCGCCACGATGGTCTTCTTCACGACATTGTGGAAAGGATGTTTGAGAGTAGACACTGTAGAGGGCGCCCTAGATGGGAGTATTTGCAGCAATTGTTCGAGGACATGAGTTATAGCTCTTATGCTGAGCTGAAGAGGACTTCAGATGATCGAGAGGAGTGGAGATCGAGATGCAAGATTTTGTTGCTGCAAACCAATTCACCGGATTGATACTACGAAGAAGAACTGGAGCAAATGTCTGTCACGAACTACAGCCACAACGCTTTATCAGCCGCCTTAGTCTACGCATCATCTCATGTCAGTTCTGCGGAATACATTCTGTTTTTAGTTGGCGACGGTCTTCCAAGATAGCGCGAGTCTTAGGGATTGAATAAAAAGTAGCTTTAGTTTATGCTCTCTTTCGGTATTCTTAATAAATGTCCCAACCAGGTCCACCTTCGCCTCTTTACCAACTGTTATATAAAAGGTTGCCTCATCCTCTCTCTCTCACCTAGTCATTCCTCACAAAGTCAAACCATCGTACCCCCAGTATTCTACGCGGGCGTCTTTTCTCGAATCTCATTATACGGCTGCATTGGTTCTTGGTTAGATGCCAAGATTCACAACCGTTAAGAAGAATGGAGGTGATGCAGGCGCTGGATTAGATGGCATTTTGCTTTGATCGCGTAAAGTCTGCGGCTCCCAGATATTGCGCATGGAATTAAAAGACAAGAGTTTAAATTGAGTGATTCAGATTGGAGAATTACAAAAAAAAATATTAAAAAGTTCAATCCGTAAAGTAGCCGTTAAGAACATTTCTGTTTTTTTAATCTAATACAAAAAATAACATTTCAAATTAAAGAAGAAACAATTTACAGAAATATACAATACGTGGAATATATCCACGTACGAGGCGATGTGGTTGAATAGTCTGATCACTCTCCTAAGAGGCATATTCCCTGGCAGATAAGTATTACCCTTATGGAGTACTCGCTTGGTAAAACCCTCCCTGTCGCCCGTTACAAAAAGCTACTTATTAGAGAGTGTCTGAAGGCCTTCCCGTGATTCTAGGTGCATCAGTTAGATGTGAAATAGACCTCAGTCTAAGGCTGCGAAGAAAGTATACCATAGTGAGTCTCGAATTGCCTTCTTTGGTAACACTTTGCTAACCACGAAATACGTGGGAAGTGTTATAAAGATAACGAACAATATGCGATCTTTTATACTCTGATAATTGTGGACAAACAAACCTTCTTCTAACAAAATATCAGGATTTCTGAACACGCCACGTACTAATCGGAAGAAATGCATACCTAAGCCCATATCACCTCTAGTTTTCTACTCATTATATCCCAATATACTCTTCATAAATTTCTTTTACGTCTATATGACATTTTATTGGGATTTTCAACACCCCATTTGGTAATAATTGGTTCAAGCAGTCCCATAGAAGCTTAAAAAGCTCGAAAACTTTACAGGCGACTACTATGGGCAGCTTTTATTAAAAACCTACGGTAATCGATAGCAGCTTTTCAAAGAAACACATTTTTCTTTCAAATTTAAGTTCATTCTTTGACCTAAGTGATTTTCAATACATTTTTTCATCATCGTCGTCGATATCGACCCGTCTACGTCTACTATTTACCTTGTATACTGCAGTCGACTTTGGGTTTGAGTCCAAAAATACCTTCTAGAGTTGATCAACTCGGTTCAAAAAATAGTTTTTCAGAAAAAATAATGGCACACCTACATCTAACATCCAATCATTGTAACTTAGACTTAGTTTGCCAGCAGGTGTAGCTCAGTAGTTAATACGTTTGCTTGGCAAGCCGTTCACTATAAAAATATAGTAAGATATCACTTTTGTTGAGAGACAACGTTGTCTCTGAAAACATTGAAAATAAAAATAATAAGTAAGGTTATGTTTCAATTTTATGGGTTAGTTATTGATTAATGAATCATTTATTTGTACCAATATTAAATATATCAGTGCCATTTAAATTTATAACTTACCATATTCATACTGACACATTGGATACTGCCAATATGTTTAGTCAACTGCCGATTAATTTTAAATACAGCCTTTATTAATTTTACTACCATAACCTTCAATAAGTTGCTAATAAAAGAAAACCGGCTCAAATCAAGAAGAAGTTTCCTACAGTCGACAATGGAAGTGGTGATACCTGAGGCCACCCTGGGGCTGAGCATGTGGAGAAGCGCAACTAAGGGGAATACTTGGATTGCTCCGAAAGATGACCTAGCCCCTGGACACAACCAAGGTAGGAATATATGGAGTTCGCTTAACAGACTTCGAACCGAAATATGCAGGACGAGGACACAAATGAAAGCCTGGCAGTTTTACAGCGGACCGACTGAATGTCAACGTTTGGCGTGGAACAGACTCTGTCACACTTCGCTGTATGCGCTGTGTCCGAGTAACTGCAAACAGGAAGACCTGATGATGGCCAGGAGTAACGACATCGACGTCGCCCACTCCTGGGCAGGCAGGATCTCACCTTGTTGTTTCCGACACGATTATATGTATTATTTGCTTAAGCAATTTATTTAATAAAATATATATTTTTTGACGCGTAAGAACGTGTAAAGTAAACTACTTCAACTTGTTATTATTCTGCAACAAGACAAGTAAATCAAAGCGTTTAAGTTCCTTCTCCGAACTTTGCTCTAAAGTAGTCTAAAGCACCACACATAGTTCTAAGGAAACAAATTCCCAGGCTACGAACTTGCTAATATAATAGTTTATTAACTTCTAATAGAGATATCTATTTATATGCATTTCATCATCAGCCTTTACCCGTCCACTGTTGAACGTAAGCCTCCCGCAAGAGTCTCTACCCTCTTCGATCCTCCGCCTTCCGCATCCAGGTCACTCCCGCTATTCTTCTTATGTCGTCAGTCCCTCTTGCAGGGGGTCGGCCAATGCTTCGTTTGCCAGCTCTCGGACATCACTCTAACACTTCTTGCGCATCGACCGTCGTCTCTTCGACCGATATTTCCTGCTCATTGCCGTTTGAGTGTGACTATTCGATGGATAGCCTCCAATACTTGAGTTCTTCTGCGTATTTCCTCGTTTCGTCTTTTAGAGACACTCCGATCTCTCCATAGCACGCTGGGTGACTTTTATTTTATGTGTAAGACTTGCTGTTAGATTCCACGTCTTTGCGCCAAAAGTTAATACAGGGACGATGCATTCGTTAAACGCCTTAGTTTTAAGACATTGCGGAATTGTCGCTTTCAAAATGTACCAGTTGTATACGCCTGTCGATTTATTTTGAAAAGTTACTTTGTCCTAGTTGTATTACTTGTCCCAGATAGGCATAATCGTTTACAACCTCTATTTGTCTTCCTTTAATGGAAATAGGGTCAAAACTCTGGGAAATATGAATTTATTTATTTAAAATTACCAGCATACAACTACTTGCTTGCATCACACTTTTTTTTTATATCGTCTCTTTTTATCTGATTTTTCTTGTCTGTCACTATACTGTATTGTGTAACCTTATCTTAGATTTGTAAAATCTCTACATTATTTTTAATTATTTGTCATGTCATATCTATGTTTAATTTTTTGATGTCTGTTCTGTATGCCATAAGCTTGCAACATGTGTTCTGTTGAAATAAAATAGACATTTCATGTAATTGTTACTTTTACTAACTAATTAATGGTTCATGTAAGAAATGTAGCGTCGTGGTTCGTGAGCGTTTCGGGAAAGACGTTTTCTCTTGAGATCTGAAACGTGACTGTCGTCCATTGCGCGTCTCGTTCAAATCTTGCAGCATTGCGTTGGCGCACTTTGTGAACGTGGCTTTGCCACTCTATAATTGTGCGGCAAACTCTAATTACACATAATACTTGTTTTTTTATTTTATTTTTTTATTTTAGACCTAGGCCAACACATACGGTTTTAAATAAGAAATACAATTAAAAAAGATGGTAATACAGAATAAATATATAAGGTAAGACAATACATTTGGACAAAACATAAACGTGAGTAAATAAAACAGACATCACGCACATTAGTAGAGGTATCTGTGAAATGCCGGAAGGTCCTGCCCGAAAAAGTCCAAGTCACTAGAGGAGTTGACTAGTCTACATATTCTCAACATCTTATTCGTAGTATCAATCCGGTGGATTGGTTTGCAGCAACAGAATCTTGCATCTCGATCTCCATTCCTCTCGGTCCTCCGCAACCCTTTTTCAGCTCAGCATAAGCACTACAATTCATGTCCTCGAATACTTGCTGCAAGTACTCCCGTCTAGGCCGCCCTCTACAGTTTCTACCCTCAATCATCCCCTCCACAATATCGTGAAGAAGACCATCGTGGCGCATGATGTGACCAATCCATCGGGCTCGCCTCTCTGAGATGGTTCTTATTAGTTGCCTATCTTCCTTGATTATTCTCAACATAGGAGAATAAAAACCGTAGTTGTTTTTGGATGTCCTTACATGTAGCAGGTTACTGTCTCTAGTGAGCCGGGAGGGAACATTGAACGTAATTTCATGCAATAATATTGAGACATCGATTATGGAGTTCATAATTTTAAAAATAAACAGCAAGTCAATCACTGTTCTACGTCTCTCCAATGTAGATAAATAAAGTCACCTCTATATCTTCATTGGAGTAGCTACCTCTCTCAAGGCCGATCAGTCGTGCAACTCTTGACAGGAAGCGATGTTGGACTGATTCAATCCGGTCGATATGAGTTCGATAGTAGGGAGACCATATAACGCTAGCATATTCCAGCTGCGGACGAATCAGTGAACAGTAAAGGACCTTGATGGAGCTCAGGTTTTTAAAATCCTTAGTGATTCTGTTTAAAAGCCAAGAAATTTAATAATCTTATTAAAGTAATCCAACAATAAAAATTATTAAAAGTGTAGTAATATCATTATTTAAAGATATTGTTTAATATTTTTAGTTAAGTCACTTTTTAATCATTAAATAAGTAATTGGTTCGTAAAGTTTGGTGAAATCATTTCGGCTGACATTCCGCACCACTTATGATATTCCCAGGAAGCAATCTAGGTTAAGTCATTGCAGTGGTAAGCAACTATATCCAGCAAAAATTACTAATTTATATTGTTATTTTATTAAGTCATAAGGTTTCATGTTCGGATGTAAAATAAGTAGCGAATGATAAAACAGATTTATTTTATTTAAACCCGACAATCGCCGTAAGCGCACATGTGTGCTCTACGTAGACGATGTTCGACAAATGTATTTAAAAATATTATAAATTATATAATTATAAATTTATTCCGATTTTCTCACAACGACATCTATGAATATTGAAAAATATTAACAAACGAAAAAGAATCGATATTTTTCGATAGTTTGGGAGATATTCAAGAGATGGTGTCAAGGGCTGGCACTGAAACATGTGGCACAATAATATTACGAGTCAATTAAGTGTAAAGCCAGTCTCGCTTCCAAAAAACTAGGTGTATTATATAGATCACGTCGGTATTTCAACGATAAACAACTTCTTCTTCTATATAAAGGACAAATCCGACCTATCCTTGAATGCGGCAGTCACCTTTGGATTGGAGGCCCAAAATATCTTCTAAAATTAATTGACTTAGTTCAAAGAAGAGCAATTCGTTTGATAAACAATGACACTCTTACGTCTAACCTGCAATCAATGGAGCACAGGCGTAAGATTGGTTCTCTTAGTCTTTTTCGTCGCTGCTCTTCGGAACTTAAAGAACTAATTCCTCCTACACCCGGCCAACACGACAAACTCGTCTTACCGAACATCCATACACGGCTTATGTGTGTCGACCAAGATCTGGCAGTTTCCAAAGTTCCTTCCTTAATGCCACCGGTAAGCTATAGAATGCTCTTCCAGCGTCTGTGTTTCCTCCTTCCTACAATCTGGATCTCTTCAAGTAACAAATAAATATACACTTGCAATCTCCCCAACCCACACACAAACACGAACACAACACACGTTTCCGGCATGCAGTGTCCAGCCTTCCTGGCTGAGCGTCATAGAGCGCACTGGTCTTGACCGGATGTGCTCTCCTGTATGCGTTTACATAAAATATATAGAGAGACCACGTCACGAACAATGAGGTTCTCAGAATAATCAAGGAAGATAGGCAACTAAAAAGAACCATCTCAGAGAGGTGAGCCCGATGGATTGGTCACATCATGCGCCACGATGGTCTTCTTCACGATATTGTGGAGGGGATGGTTGAGGGTAGAAACTGTAGAGGGCGCCCTAGACGGGAGTATTTGCAGCAAGTATTCGAGGACATGAATTGTAGTGCTTATGCTGAGCTGAAAAGGGTTGCGGAGGACCGAGAGGAATGGAGATCGATATACAAGATTCTGTGTCTGCAAACCAATCCACCGGATTGATACTACGAAGAAGAAGGTAAGATTAGGTTTTTTTATTCATTTTTTATCTTAATTTTTTTTTTTTTAAATATGAAGCTGCGTGTTACACACACGGTTAGATTATGCGTCTGACAAATAGTTGAAGAACGTAGGAGCCTATTCCATGTCAGTCTCGTTAACCGCGCGTGTAGTCCCAACGATTTCCATGATGAAGTTTAACAGCAAGGATTTACCGTCTTAACTTAGCAGCAGTTCGGGAAAATCCTCCCAAGAAATGTCAGAGACTCCCAGGCGACAACACAAAATGCGTCTTCTATTCTCATGGATGATGCACTCCATGAGTGAATGTCTCACTGTCTGTTGCATTCCTGAATCACATGGACATGCATCGCAAAAAGAGAGGCCAAACCTTTTAAGAATTTCTCTGAAAATTCCGTGTCCGGTAAACGCCTGAGTAAGATAAAAGTCTATAGAATGTCTTTTTCCACGTCAGTGGATGGTAAGAAAAATTTGGTTATTCCTCCAGATGTTGATTGCTGATATACGGTGTTCCAAGCAGTTAGCGAATCACGCATCAACTTGGTCAAAGCGTTACGATAGGTTAGTTCAGCAAGGTTGTTCTCAGCTGTAAGTAAGCTGTAGGCTCGCAAGGAGGTGTAAACTAGTTTTGCATTGGCATTCCCTCCAACGCGCGGGTCTAACCGCAATTTACTGCCTGTTAGCGAAACGGAGCGTGACATTCCAGACAGTTGGAGGGACACTGGACAAAACGCTGCGTCTACAACGTACATACAAGTGTATATGGTGGAACTTTAGAATTCTAAGTTGATTCGAGATCAAGCATCCTTGGAGTATCAATCACGAATAATGCCAAATATTACGAGTCAATTAAGTATAAAGCCAGTCTTGCTTCCAAAAAACTAGGTATATTATATAGATCACTGAGGTATTTCAACACTAAACGACTTCTTCTTCTATATAAAGGACAAATCTGACCTATCCTTGAATACAACAGTCACCTTTGTGTTGGAGCCCCAAAATACCTTCTAAATGTAATCGACTCAGCTCAAAGAAGAGCAATTTGTTTGATAAACAATTACACTCTTACGTCTAACCTGCAATCAATGGAACACAGGCGTAAGATTGGTTCACTTAGTCTTTTCTACCGTTATTACCACGGTCGCTGCTCTTCGGAACTTAATGAACTTATTCCTCCTGCACCCGGCTGCACCTTCTTACAATCTGGATCTCTTCAATAAACAGATAAATATGCACTTGCAATCTCCCCAACCCACACACAAACACGAACACAACACACGTTTACTGCATGTAGAGTCTAGCCTCCCTGGCTGAGCGTCATAGAGTGCACTGGTCTTGACCGGCTCTGCTTTCTTGCATGCGATTACATATTTTTAAAAAGCAGATGATTGCAATATGTGGTACATTTTTTCTTTAGGAGTGGGAAATTTCATAAAAAAAATTGGTTGATGTCTCTATTTTCCACAAATTTTATATCTCGGAAACTTTCAACACTTACGCGAGAATGAGAGGTCGTGACGACAAGGCCACCCAATGGCGTCAGCATTGACTGCATCTGACTGACACGGGGCAATAGTTTTCATTCGAGCCGGAAACCGTGGCTCAAACACAAGGGAAACATGCAAGCCTAGTAAGATAAGCCATTGAAATCAAAAGACATCCCATCAACATCAACAGGGATGACGGCTTAATTCCCAAAACAGCATGACTTCCACCTCTAGCATATACTCAAAAACCTGCACAGACAAGCAAGGACAACCACAGTCCGACATGACGTTTGTGGAGGTATGCTCCTTAGAACATACACTTCATGATGCTCGTGGTGGTATACACTTTAGAACATACCCATCGTACATGACTCTCCGACATGACCTCGTGAAAGTATGTTAGGCTGACGGCTGAACTAATTCAAGATAACATCTCATCACAAAGTCGTCAACTCTAAAGACCCCTGCAATGGCGGTCGAAATATTGGTGCAAAAAAACTCACCACACACGGCTAAACCCAAATCTGACCGTGAAAACCTACGAATTTATATAAATAGTTACTGTTTTTTTGCTTGAAATCGTTGTAAGTTACAATATATTTGGCGATACAAAGTTTCGCTCTCAGGCTAACCGAGTAGTGAAGTTAACACATTACACCGCGAATGGCAAATTGAAACCTGGCACCATAAGATATACTGTGTTCACAATGTGTTAAATAATACAAAATAACTATAAACCTCACGTGTAAGCATTGGGTCTTATTTAAATATGTCGCATACCAGCACTAATTGTATAGGGTCCGCTATCTAACGTTTTTTTTTTCAACTAGTGCTTATTTCGTGAATGGTAACACTTAGCTCATGTCTGATTTGACAAGTAATTAGTTTTATCCTTCCGCTGAACGAATATGGTTGTGTATACGCTTGAACAACGCTGAGAAATATTGCGACATTACTTTGAAAATCAGGCCATTATTCTTCGAAAATGAGCTACGAGTGGCCGTTACAGTCAATGGCGATCGTTATCGGGCCATTTTTGTTCACAAAAATTGAAGAGGAGGATATTGGCAACATTTGGTTTCAACAAGACGGCGCTACGTGCCACACAGCCGAAGCTAAACTCGATGTTTTGCGCCCCATTTTCAAAAAAAAAAGTTATTTGGCGGACCCGTTATTAAATTTGAATAAAAGACCTTGTCTTGAACGAGGATACAGCCAGCTTGAATAAGTATTTTTGTGTTATAGTCTCCTCAATCTAAAAAAAATATCTACATTTTTATATTTAACGTTATGTAGCGCCTAAGCCGTTTATCTGATGACAAATCTTGCTAAACATATTATCAACGTTTATATTTGTATTAAAAAATGTATCTGTTTTATGCTTTTTTTTAGAGAAAAACTAATTATACGCAATAACGAAAAATACAAATTTTTACCTCTCAAAGAGAAAAAAAATCTTAACCAAAGATAACTTGCTACGATTTATGAATGATAATTTTTTTCGACAGGTAAACATTTTAGGCGCTAGGGGACGTTAAGCTTAACCCTTTCATCACGGCTTGGTTTGAATACAAATTATACTGTCAATTATAAAACTAGTATTTGAAGTATAAATGTACTTATCTGGTCTATTTTTATATATCACATTGGTTCTTGTATCCTTTAGCTATCAGATGATGCATAAAAAACTATTCTAAGATAAGTAGAAAAACGATATATCACGTCAAACGATGACAACGGTAGGGGAATCTTATGGCGGCATATGCCGACATCCGATGCGAAAAGGTAATCATAATTATTTGTGAAGATATCAAGCCACTTCCCTTTCTGTGTTGTTATTTTTGGTTGAAATGTGTGACACATTTTACTGAATACAATACAAATAATTGACTTGGACAATTTTAGATAGCAATTTGAATGTTGGAGCAATAATAAATGTTTTCTTACCTTAATAATAGCATTGACGGTCATCAACAGCACTGACTTCTTCTGCATCAGGTTCAGGAGACACCAGCAGCTGCGCATGCTCCACATTCGTCTGAAACAAGCACGTTCATTTACATATATATCTGTTAAGCGCCATTATCGTTAAGTTAAATCTATTCCCATACAAGTGTTATATATATATGAGAAAAAATCATCTTGAACGTAAGGGTAACATAAATCCACTTACGATAAAACCAGTTCCAAGGTCATGTGCAGCTCTATTTCATATGAGAATGTAACGTTTTATTTTTACTATCGAGACATGGGAACATACATGGTTCCCGACAACTTCCAGGCTGGTGACCCATGGAATTGAAAAGACGGCTGCTGTAGTATCCGAAGCATAAAGACCAATTATTTTACCAACAATAGTAGCAATGATGTAAGCGCGACTCTCGTTAGATCATTGACGTAAAAAAACATTGATAAAATTTGTATGTTACCACCTATCGCTTACCGAGTGTCGTTGGTTAGTTTGAACCGCCTCTGAGGACCAAATGGTCTACGTTTCAGGTCCACAATCCAATAAAAATATTTAAAAATTCCAATTAACAAATCAACCGAACGACGATACAATAAATTAACAATGTTTATACAAACTTCTTAGGTTTTCACGGCTTGATTTGATATTGTGGCTTTTGGGTTTAGCCGCGTGTGGAGAATTCTCTCGTACCAATATTTTAACTACCATTACAGGGGTCTTCTTCACGGCTGATTACTTTGTCACAAAGTAGTATAAAGATAAACCCAAAAGCCGGATGGACAGTTGGAACCCACATCCCAGGCAGAGTGGCCATGTGACGGCAGCTCTCCGCAGGACGCACCTCACGTTCTGTGGAACTGTCCGCTGCACCACTCTGCTCGAATTGCGCTCTTTGAAGTGGTCCAGCCGGCATCAGGTCCGGTCAGATACCAGGACTTCGTTGCTAACAAACGAAATTACGCTGTTTTTGAGCGCTTCTGCGCGTCCGCCTGCAAGAGTGCAGACGCAAGTAATGACTCCTAACCGATGTCTGCCATTCTGCAGAATCCATTTCCCAACCTTACCATTTTCTTATGCGTTCCCTCGTATTTTGTAGTTAGCAACGTGTTACCAAAGAAGGCAATTCGAGAGGGCTTTTTGACATCTAACTGATGCACCTAGAATCGTGGAAAGGCCTTCAGCCACTCTCTATCAAGTAACTTTTTGCGTGCGTCCAGTAACGGTCACCATCTGGGTCTCCAAAAACGGGACGGGACAGGGAGAGCGAAACCCAAAAGCCACAATACTAATGTTATAGCTGATGATAGAACTTTGTTGTGACGCTTCGTGACGACTATATGCTTCAGCTTCAGAGTTTATACGGAAAATAAGGCGCTTAATAATACTTAACCGCACACTCCATTAACAATATTATTTTATTTTCGCGAAAAACGCAAAAGCTGCTTTTTCACATTCATTTAATAAGAAATATAAAAAACCTTCAATTAATTTTATGTCAGAGATTTTTATAATTAGATATTAATTCACAGTCGGGTTAATCACCTCGCCATAAATGGAGCGTGTAAGAGGTACGCTGTCGCGGTTTAATCAATAGTATACTAAATTTCAAATCGTATTTACTTATTCTTCTTCTTCGTGTCAGCGACGTCAAATTATTTCTGCCCAGTATCTGGCAACATAGATAGCCCGTGTGTTGCCTAGCATTAGGTATTGAGGTGTGCAGCTTGTTGGGCACATGGAGAAGGATCTTAGGTGTGAGGCGGTCTACAGGTCTCCGCAGTCGCACAATAGTGTCTCTCCCTGCCGAAGAATTCCCCACCGCTCGAGGTTGTCCTTTGTTCTACCAAAGTTCTTAATCTGCCACCGCATGTATGGAGTTATATAATAACGTTTGTTAAATATAATAGTTTTTTATGCATCATCTGATAGTAAAGGATAAAATAAACAATGTGATTTATGAAAATAGACCAGATAAGTAAATTTATGCTTCAAATACTAGTTTTATATTGATAGTATAATTTGTTTTCCACCGAGCCGTAATGAAAGGGTTAAGAAACATAAACCCACTATTTTTCTTTTTCGTCGTGTCAGCGACTTCAAATTGTTTTCGTCCAATATGTGACAACATCGATGGCCCGTATGCTACCCAGCATTGGGTCTTGATGTGCAGCTAGTCGGACACATGGGGCAGGAACTTAAGTGTGAGACGGTCTACGGGTCTCCACAGTCACACAGCATTGTTAAAGCATTCCCACCGCTCGAGGTTCTCCTTTGTTCTACCAACTCCGGTTCTTAATCTGTTCAGGGATTTCCAGGTCCGCCAGTCAAGGTTCTTGCCAGTTGGGAGGCCTTCCTTTGGAGTAATGAAATCCTCTAATGCGACTTGTTGCCAGAGCTGGAGTCTCTCATTTTCAGGGCCGGATGTGAGAGGTTGTGTGGATCTCAGAAAGCTGCTTCGCGACTTCAGTCTGGGTGTTGTGGGGTATCTGATTATACAAGCAGTGGGACGGTTGGTTGATTGCCTTACGCATTTCTTCGGCGCCTATGACTTTGCGTCTTATGTTTGGTGGTGCGATACCAGCCAAGAGGTATAGTTAAGAAATGGGTGCTGGTTTGAGGCAGCCTGTGACGACTCTGCATGCATCATTCAGGGCAGTATCCACTTGATTACAGTGGGCTGATCGACCCAACACTGGTGCCGCATATTCTCCGACATCATATTTACTAATGTTTCATTTCTGCCTACGGGTATGGCTCAGTGGTCAAAGCGTTTGCTTTGCAAGCCAAAGGTCATGGGCTCGATCCCTGACAAGGATTTTCAATCGATTTCTTAGCTCTAAAATACCCCCGTAGGACGGTGGGAATTTGATGCTCACCCGTAAAATGCCAGTCGTAGCCTATTTATTAAAATTGGTGGTAGACGAAAGTCGTCCCGTGAAGACCACCCATTCATAGTTTTTTTTTTAAGCAAATATAAAGATACAGTTACAATTATTTAGTGACAATAAATACATTCCTTTTTTTTATTTTAATTCGCTTACCACGCCACTTTAAGGTGAATCTTGTGTGTGGCGTGGGCTTCATCCATGATATTACAATTTTAAACATTTTTTATAATATTTCCTCACTCTCCATTGTTCAATACCCTGATGGCTGCGTTATTCTTTGTTTCCAGAACACTTTTTGATATAAATTTAGTTTAATAGTATTGATGCATAATTTTTTTCTCCGAAATACCGGAGCCAAATAAAGAAGACGCGTCCACTCGCTGCGGGAGTTGAGTGACGAATTCCTGTTATAATAAAGGATGATGCGTAAATCTCTGGCAGTGGTCTATGACGTTGGTAGATCAACACTCCACATGCAGCGCTTAGCCATATGCGCCATGTTAAGCGTTCATAAAATACCACAGATGAGACTTCAGAATTACTGTCACCGTCTGTCGGTATTCTTTGCCGGCGGTCATGGCTCAATGGTAAAGCGTTTGCTTTGTAAACCAAAGGTCGTGGGTTCGATCCCCGACGGAGATTAAAATGAAAAGGATTTTTAATCGATTTATGAGCTCTAAGATACCTCCGGTTGGTGTGAATTTGATACATCACCCGTAAAATGCCAGTTATAGCCTATCAATTAAAATTGGTAGAAGACGAAAGTCGCCCCGTGAAGACCACCCATTCATAGTAAATAGATTCCTGTAATAATAAAGGATGATGCGTGTATCTCGGGCTGTAGTCTATGACGTTGGCGGATCAACACTCCACATGCAGCGTTTAGCCATATACACCATGGTAAGCGTCATAGAATTCCACAGATGAAACTTCAAAATTACTATCACCATCTGTCGGTATTCTCCTGTATGCGTTTACATAAAAAAAAAACAGAATAAATATCTTTGAGTAGCGTGTTGTTACGTGAGCCCAAAGACGGTAATGTCTTCGAAGACGTTCAATGATATTTTTTGTACGTAATATACCTATTTTATATCAATAAAAATAATTGGGCTGAGCCGCCCCTTAGAACAAAATGATCCAAGCCTCGGGAGCGTCAAACTAACTATGCTGTTCAAAACGTTATTTTGTATTAAGCATCTAAAAGTAATTGTCATAACCAACTCTTTATCTTAGATTCATTCAGTCGGGTGCGACACAGTAAATTGTTGCCACTCCATGTAAATTGAGGGGATCAAGGTCCAATACAACAAGTATCGAGGAATTTCCGGTGTACGAAATTCTATGTTTTAATATTAATAAGGAATTCTTACGCAACGATACGGAGCATGTACCATCCCAATAATCTGCCACTCTATACGGATTGAAGGGATCAAGGTCCGAAAACGGTAACGAGGAATGTGCAGTGTATGACATTCAATGTATTTATATTACTTTTATAAATGCTTACTCATGTTGTAAATTTGGGTATAAAAAGGGGTCTCGTATCAAATAAATTAGTATCAACTCAACCCCTTAGATTTATCCTAGTGCCGGATCCTGGTATTCCGGCATCACCATATAAGCTGATGCCATCATTTCGGGACCGCGACCACGGTTCCAGAACATATACGATTTCCTTCTAAAAAGCCGATTCATAAAACACAAAAAAAAATATGCCTCGAATACTATTCTCTCTTCGAGCACTCGGAATTCTGCTATAGAGGTTGCCGGGAAGCATTTATGATTTCTAGTGGACCTTGTTCCAAGCCCCTGGACATGACCAAGGTTGGAATATATGGAGGTCCCTTAACAGACTTCGGACCGGAGTGTGCAAGACGAGGACACAAATGAAAGCCTGGCAGTTTTACAGCGAACCGACTGAATGTTACTGCAGCGTGGAGCAGACCCACTCACACCTTCTGAAGTGTGTGCTATGTCCAAGTAGCTGCACCCAGGAAGACCTGATGATGGCCGAGAGTAACGCCATCGACGTCGTCCACTTCTGGGCAAACAGGATCTGACCTTGTTGTTTCCGACACGATTATTTATATAGTGGACATTCAGGTACACATACGTCCTAGAATGAGGAATGGACAGTAGCAGCTGATATATCTAAATGGCGGAAATTAGTAACGTAAATTCGTTCGTATATGTGTCAGTAATTACTTGAATAAAAGGCAGCTATATTTTATGCTCTTCTGTAGCATTGAGATTAAGAGATTATGTGCTAGCTAGGTCAACAGTGGACTCTATGACACCCAGCCAGGTCGGCTGGTCACTAGACGATGCGTGTAGAATTTTCTTTATTTTTTTTTATTAAAACTGACAACAATAAATATGTGTCCAAATGGACACCTGTGCCACTAACGTTAGCAATTGGGTTCGGCACTAAAGAAATCTTAAAACTCGCATATCCGTTTATCATTAACTCAACCAATTTGTATTCTAAATGTTATAACAAACAAATGTAAATTAAAACATACCTGTTAATTAAATTCCCCGTGACAATATATTCAGTGTAATTTATTTACCTTTAAATTCGAAATACGGCGAAGAAGATTCTCATCCTCTGAGCTCGCGTCTTACCTTCGCACGACACACCCGCTCATTGAAACTCTATCACAACCGTGATCACACCAACATTCCGATACGTTTGTATACAAAAGTGCTCTACGATTAAAATAAAGTATTAACTTACAGTTTATCAATTTAAGCACTTGATAGTGTAATCATTTTAAATCAATAATATAACAAAAGAGTATCAAAAATATTTTTCAAAAATATAATATATTACAATTTAGAATATTAAAATTTGACGTTTCACCTGCCATCTGTTGATTTTTGTTTGAATCTTTTTATTTCTAATTTGAATCTTCTATCAAATAAAAAGTTCTTTTGTAGGTTATAGACTTAGGGCAGGGCTGGCGAACCTATGGCACGCGTGCCACAGGTGGCACGCGAGACGATTTTGCGTGGCACGCGAATGAGGAGAAAAAATAAAAGTGTATTAGAAAAAATAAAAAAATATATAGAAATAGTATTAAAAAAATATTTAAATAGCGACGTGTATTTTCTTCGTTCATAAATAATTTCAGAAACGAAGGATATGACGACATTCATGCATAAATAAATCATATTGTTCAATGCTTCCAGCGCGGTGCTAGTTCCTTGAGGTGTATTTGTTTTTTTGTAATGAACTTCGCTCCCGGCACGAGCCGTTCCGAAATGTTCACGAAGGGTCACGACATACGTCACACTGCGCGCTCTCGATGCGCATTAGATCGTCAGCTCTCGTGTGGTTTAGGTGTGTAATTGCTACTCTTATGGATGAATATGATTTATCAACAATTTAAATTCGACGATTTGATGTGTCAGTGACAGAATAACTCTTTACCTGATCGGACAGTTTTGTTATCAATTTGTGCTATAAAAATAATCTAATTAATACAGAAACAAACTGTTTATTGGCACCCACAAAGATGGCTGTACCATATAAGAAACAATAACTTGGTGAAGCCAGCAGTAAAAATTCTGGCAGACAATTTCAAAATTGGTGGACTGAAATGTATGGTGTAATTGAAAGAAGTGACAAAGCAATATGTGTTATATGTTCTGTGTCAGTGGTATCTAGAACATCATCTGTAAAAAGACACTATGAAACAATTCATAAGGAACTTCTTGGCAAAAGCAGAGATGAACAAAAATAATATATTTTAAGAGCAATCAAAACAAAAATCTACAATCGAGTGCTTTAAATAAGTTTGTTAATAGTAATTCCAATTATGTTGCTGCTAGCTTTGAAATAGCCAAAATGATTGCCAAAAATGGAAAACCATTCAGCGATGGAGACTACATCAAGAATGCATTTTTAGAATGCGCACCATTTCTTTTTGAGGATTTTGGAAATAAAGAAAAAATATTCGAACGAATAAAAGAATTGCATATCGCTCGAAATACAATCAAAGACAGAATCTTGAAGATGGGTAAAAATGTAACATATCAACAAAAACAGATATAAAATTATGTGATTGGATTTCTATTTGTCTTGATGAAAGCACTGATGTCACTCTCTCGACTCGATTAGCTATTTTTGTTCGATATTTTTTTGGCAATAGAAGAATTAATAAGTTTGGTATCTTTACCAGAAACTACTAAAGGCACAGATGTTTGCAAAGCAGTTGTAGAGGCTCTTTCTAAAGCAGAAATAAATTTGTTGAAAATCGTTTCAGTAAGTACAGATGGTGCACCCAGTATGATTGGCCAAACAGCAGGATTCGTCAATTTATTTACAAAGTTTGTTGGCCATCCACTGTTAGCATTTCATTGTATAATACACCAGGAAGCGCTGTGTGCAAAGGGTGGTCTTAAATCTTTTGAAGATGTGATGACACTTGTGACTTTGATAGTCAATTATATTGCTGCGCATCCTTTATGCAAAAGAAAATTTGAATCATTATTAAATGAGGTCAATTCGATATATAATGGATTAACGATGTATAATAACGTTCGTTTGCTTAGTCGCGGCAAAGTACTTCAGCATTTCATCGAGTGATTTGATGAAATTTATATGTTTTTAAGTAACCAGAAAATAATTCAGTATGAAGAATTATCAGATGTTGAGTGGATTTCGAGATTGATGTTGTTTACTGATTTTTGCTCCCATTTGAATGATCTAAATATAAAATTACAAGGCCGTGGCAAAATAATTACTGTTATGTTTGATAATATAAAAGCATTTGAAGCTTAGTTACAAATATTTAAGCGTGATATAATGACCAGAAATTTTAATTACTTTCCCAACCTAAAAAATACATGATGGATCTGGAAATCCATGAAAAGTAGGAAAATTAATAGAATCATTTGAAAATGCTTTAGACGCAACAATAGAACAATTTTCTAGAAGGTTTGTTCAGTTTCGACAACTTGAAGAAACTACAAAATTTATTACCCATCCAGACACATATAAGTATCAACAATTAAACTTAACAATGTTTGAATACATGGAATTAGATGATTTTGAAATGAAATTGGTAGATTTTCAGTCGAGTTCGATATGGACACAAAAATTTAAAGACTTGAGAATTGTTTTGGAAGAAATTGAGCGAGATCGATTCGTTGGACCAGTCCAGAGGAATGCCGAAAATGAAGTACTTACAACTTGGCAATCCATCCCGGAAATTTTTTCTTGTCTTAAAAAAATAGCAATGGGCATATTAACAATTTTTTCGTCGACGTATTCCTGTGAATCATTATTTTCTTCGATGAACTTTATTAAATCAGACATAAAAAGTAGCCTTACAGACGAAAGTACTACTGCTTGTATTTTATTAAAAGCTACCAGCTATGAACCCGATATAAAATATTTGGCATCTAGCATCCAACAACAAAAATCTCACTAATAAGTTTTGAGGTTCACAATTTTTTTCGAGTCTATTATTATTTTTATTTATTTTTTTCTTAGTTCGCCATTGTTAAGTATTTAATTATTTTCCTCAACGTATTAATTTTTGGTTTCATTAAAAATCTGAAGTTACACAAACATTTGATGCATGTTTATTTCCATGGCATATGGCACGCGACATATTATTTTATTGAAAATAATTTTTTTGGCACTCAGTCTCAAAAAGGTTCGCCACCCTTGACGTAGGGCATCCAAAAACCCGGCCAAATTCATAACCCGGTTTTCGGGCTTTTTTTCAGGGTATACCCGCGAACCCGGTCATAGAACCGGGTTTTTATAACTCTTAAATTAACTTTATTAAGCTAAGAATAAACATATATAGCTTAACAATTAAATAATTACAGATATACTCGTACACTCCTTTTTTTTTATTGTTAATATATTTTTTTATTAATTGAAGTAATAAATGTATATTGCACATTCCTTACAATTATTTTTGATAAAGTGATATTTAACTATTGATACACATATACATTGTTATAGATCTGAAATGTCTAAATTTAATAATATTGAAATATATCCAAAAAATCCATAAAAAACAAAGTAATACTTGTCACATTTGATTTATTGGTATTTTAATTTATGTAACTTAATAGCTTTACAAAATTACAACTACAATGTTCAAACAAATATATCATAACTAAAGATTAAGTAAATCTAAATATTAACCCAACATATTTATGCGAATAAAAATGATAATTACAGACACAAAAAATAGTTAAAAAATCATTTAACTTTATTGAAATTAATAATAACTATTATATTAAATGAATAACTTAAGAAAACTTAAGCCGGGGGGTGGGGATTCACGCGGGAAAGCGTGGCGCGCGGTTCGTGTGCAACCGGCCGTCCGGCTAAGCCGATTCCTCGTATCTCTAAAGCTCAATGGTCAAAGCGTTTGCTTTGCAAGCCAAAGGTCGTGGGTACGATCCCCAACGGAGATTTAAAAAAAGGCATTTTTATTCGATTTCCGAGCTCTAAAATACCCCCGGTTGGTGTGAATTTGATCCCTCACCCGTAAAATGCCAGTCATAGCCTAATAATCAAATTTGGTGGTAGACGAAAGTCGTCCCGTGAAGACCACCCCTTAGTAAATTCCTGTAATAATAGAAGATGATGCGTGAATCTCTGGCTGTAGTATATGACGTTGGCGGATCAACATTCCACAAGCAGCGCTTAGCCATATGCAGCAAGGTAAGCGTCATAGAATTTCACAGATGAGACTTCATAATTACTATCGCCAACTGTCGATATTCTCATTTATGTCTTTACATAAAAAAAGACGTAGTTAAATTGTTAATAAAACTAACTGTCTAGCACCTGCATAAGGGGAAAAACTTCCAGACTTATGTTTATCTGAATTGCTCTAAAGAAGATTCCGAAATAATAATCTGCAACCTGACTAAAAATATAATTATTATTTGAATATTTACATACATTTTTTTTATGTTCAAGTAAATTGTTAATGCTGGAGCCTAAATGCCATGTCATAAGTGAAGAATATAAAAAATAATACAGGGACTGATGAAAATTAACATTTTTGTTTTTTTAAATAAAAATTCAAAAAAAAAATATTTTTGTTTTATTTAGGAGTGGAGGTCGTGAAAAATATCAACAATATAAATAATTTAGAAAATGTAATACTATAGCCGCATTTTTCAGTCATGTGTGACACCGCAAGAGATGAAATAATTACTTTCCATGTCTTGCCTTGCAAATAATAATAAGAAGACAAGTATGTATATTAAATCAATTTACATTAAACTTTGTTCATTATAGGAAAATCCCATGACACGTTTATTGCCCTGTGTAAAATGGATGGGGCTAAAATATTTTTAGAATACAAATGAATTTTTATTCGAAGTGAATCGTAAATAAGCATGGAAAGGAACAACAAGACAATTAAAAACCTTTTTAAGTAGTATTAACAATATTCACAAAAATATTAAATTCACTTTAGAAATAGAAGATAATAAGTTTATCAACTTCTTAGATCTAACACTTTCTAGGATAAATAATAAGATAACATTTAACATATATATAAAACCGACGTTCACAGATGTAATCATTCACAATTCTTCTAATCACCCCAAATCTTATAAACACTCAGCTTTCCATGCAATGATACAAAGATTAATTTCAGTACCATTATCACAAACAAACTTTGATATAGAATTAAATAAAATTAAAAATATCGCGAAAAACAACGGCTATCAAAACCAATTAATATACAGTATCTTAAATAATCTTCTTCGTAGTATCAATCCGGTGGATTGGTTTGCAGCAACAGAATTTTGCATCTCGATCTCCATTCCTCTCTTAAATAATAAAAAACGTCAAAACATAACATATAAATACCTGTATCCTAGAGAAAATATTAAAGACGATAGAATGTGGAGACGAATTCTACACGTTAATAACTTTAACCCTAAAATAATTTAATTAATGACAAATGAGATAAAGCCAGCGTTTTATACCGATAATAAACTAGGATACCACCTTATAAATAACAAAGATGCTAATGAAAAACGCAATATTTCTGGAATATATAAATTAAATTGCCAAGATTGTGAATCTTTTTATATTGGTAGAACGTCAAGAAATTTTAATAGTAGAATTAAAGAACATTTAAGGTGCCTAAAAAGCATTAATTTTTCTGAATTCGCAAACCACCTAATAGAAAATAATTATTCGTTCAACTTAGAAAAAGGATTAAACATATTACATGTAGAAAATAAAACCTTTAAATTAAATAATTTAGAATTCTTAGAAATTTATAAAGCGATTAATAAGAAAGAAGATATAATTAATAACCAACTAAATACCTTAATTAATTCACCAATTTTAAAATTGTTTCCGTTTAATAAATAAATAATTATTAAAATGATATATACTACAAATAATAATAATATTAATAAAAAAATAAAAAATAATAAAAAACAATAAAAAAATAAAAAATATATATACCAAACCACTTTTATGTATTTATCTCTTCCTTCATCCTTGCAACACTACCTACTTCCCTCTCTTATGTTTTCCTGATAGACACACCCCCACCCCCTCTCCAAAAAAATGGATTAGACCACTTATAAGTACAATGCAGCTCAGTTATCTCTTAACTAGAGAAGGATTGACAAAGGCTACGAGTTAGTCGAAACTGCAGTCTCCTAATAGAGAACTTTTGTTACGTGATCCATGTGAAAACAAGGTAAATAAATAAATATTTATAATTTATTATGGATCTCAAAGTGAATGTTCAAAACGTTGAAAATATTGAAAATATAAATGATTTTTTTATGTTTATAAAGAAATGCTTATAAACTGCCTCGATTGTCAAATTTTAACGCCATAAAAACGTACCAATATGTTTTTTTACCATTTTTTCAAACATTTCTATTTCAATATGTAAACTTTCGAAAAAAAATAAGTCTGTAGGTATTTAAAAGGTAGTTAGGTATAAAGTAAATTATACTTTCGAGCCCTGCGTTTTTACGTCGAGCGCATGCGCTTGAGAGACGACTGCCATGTTTTTTCCGGCTCGCGCATGGAACTGACCTACGCCGGTTGAAGAGTCTATTTCGGTTGTTTAAACTTTAAAAATTGCAAGACACCGCATCGCTACACGGCCATGTCTCTCCTAATGGACCTGCGACACATCGGAAGACTAATTAGAAGTCGAGACGGGTAAGTAACGCTACAACATATCACGGCGTAATATTGACTGAAAATGTGAATACTGCTCTCCGGTTGCATTTTTCATGCAGTTTTCTAAATATCACAACGTCGTAACTTGTACTGAGTTCAGAACAAGATACGGCGTTCTATTACATTGAAGGTTAGAGTTCTTTTTTTATTTAAAAAAAATATATAAATATTATTCTAAATTTCAAATATTATGCAAATGATGACGGGCAAAAATAAAAGAACAAACGTAACCATATTTCATCCCACATTTTCAAGACAAGAGAAATTTCAGACAAGAAATATAAATATAATCCGAAAAAGGTTTTTAATTATTCTAAATTACTTATTACTAACTATTGGTCCGGTCTTCTAATTTTTCGAGTCTACAGTAACATGTATTCACCATTAAAATACTATTGAAAAGATATTGTTAATTGTTGAAGCTTTATTTCGCAAGTCTCCAAGATCTAAATGACTGTTGGTAACATTATGATTAATGTGTGACAGTAAAAATGTATTAGACTCTTGGTTAGATGTGAACCTACTTAGATTCGAAAAGTATTTGGTGATTATGCATTTCTCTCTTTGCATTTGTTATCAATTCAATCAATTTTATTATTTATCACATGTAGACGCCATTTCTGAAACATTGTGCCATTGAAATTCACCATAACAATTAATTTTTTCCTACCCAGCAATACTGTTAACCCCGTCATTAGATTTATTTAGAATATTATTTTGAAGATTATTTTTTTTTAATAATCATGTTTTAGTAAAACAATTATTACTCAATTTCCGTTTTGTGTATTTCAATCTTTTCTTTCGGTGTTTATACAGTGGTAACTTGACATACGAGTGCCCCAACATATGAGATTTTTGGTATACGAGCCATCGAGCGAGCAATTTTTTGCTTTGAAATAGGAGCAAAATTGAGATACGAGCAATCGGCTTAGCGGGTCGGCCGGTTGCACACAAACCGCGCGTCATGCTTTCCCGCGTGAATCCCCCGGCCACGGTCAGAGAATCAATTATCAGTGTGCTCTCGCTGTCGAAGCATCTTTGATAATTGTGCTTGCGTTTTGTGACTTGTACATTACAGTTGCCTAACTCATTTCCGGAACGTTCTGAAAGGGAGGAAGAAACAGACCTCCTTGGACATGTTTTTAAACTACCTATAGGTGAAAGTGAGAAAAGCGTGGCTAAAAAGGCAAAGACCAGTGAAAAAAAAAAAACAGTAAATTAAGCAAAAGTAACACTTAATAAATCTAGTTCATTTCTTTAACATTCTCTTTTATTATGTTTTTGTACAATATTTGACATTTAAAAATACATTTTTTTTATTCAAAAACTTCTAACAATAACAACTGGGGTGACATTTTGTGAATCAATGAATTTCAATGGGGAAATTTGCTTTGAGATGCGAGTAATTTGAAATACGAGCAAGGTTGCGGAAGGAATTAAACTCGTATGTCGAGGTACCACTGTATTTACAACACGAAAGAAAGCGAGTAACTATTTGATGGAATATAGGAATAACTCTAAATTTGAAATTATATATGTGCCCGTGATTATGAAAGTTGTGTAAGTCATGTATCATCGGTTCTGAGATATTTAAAGGTTTGTGTTTTGCTGTCGGTTGAAAAACCAATGAAAGTGACAACTTCATGTTGCATAAAATGATATATTTACATTTTTTAAATTAATATCGGATGAAATTATATTAATTCGCAACATTGTGAACTGAAATAAATTAAAAACTCATTTTTTTAAATTTCTTGACTTACACCGCTTTCATAATTATGGGCGCATATGTGTTTTTAAGTATGTAAAAATAAATCATAGATATTACTTAAATATACATATACTATACATAAAATTCTTTTTTTCAACGCGTCAATCCAAGCACAAAAATAACGGCAGAAGCAGGCAGGGCAATGGCGCAGTTCGCCGAGCGGTATGAATACCTGGGCATAGTTGGTTTCCAAGGTCCGCGGTTCGCATCCCGCTTCTGCCGTTATTTTTGTGCTTGGATTGACGCTGAAAAAAGAATTTTATGTATAGTATATGTATATTTAAGTAATAATAATATTGTAATATAGTCAATGATCTATAAAAGTAGATTAGAATATTGAAATAATAAAATAATATTCTAATAAAAATTTAAAAATTCATTAAATCATAGATATTTTAAACTTTTTCTGTACAGTCAGTACTATAGTAAGTGTCTTACTTCTTTATCAAACTATGCTCAGATATCAATAGATATTTTATTTTTAATAAATTTGTCAGAATTTGAATTTTAGCCAGGGACACAACATGGCGGCCGCACTCACACACATGCTGATTATCATTTGAACTTGTTGCAGCCTGAGCTGGTCTCGCTGGCGCCGCTACAGTCGGGACAATGCGGCGGCGGCCACCGTTAATGTTCCCTCGCAGGAGGTGGTGACCCCTCTGCCGCCGCTCACGGAGCCTCTGCCCGGCCAGCGCGCCCCCGGCCCGCCCCAGCGCCGGCAGCAGACCAGCACTAGAGTCTCCACGCTGGACAACGGGCTCCGAGTGGCTTCGGAAGGCCGAGCGGGACAGTTCTGCACCGTCGGAGGTAGCCTTTACTTTTGGAATACATCTATCAATCTTATATCATCCAATGGTGATATTCTTATTACGTAGATTTAAAAAAAATATTAGAATATTTTTTCAATACTCTAATCTTCTTTTATAGATCGATGAGTATATTTCAATATTATTAGTAATTAAATACACGCATACAATTTATTCATCAAATTTTTATACGCATCGATTCATTCAGAAAAATATCGGCAGACGCGGGATTCGAACAACGAGATAATGAATAGACTGTCAGAAAGTAATAATATAAAAAGCTCGTGAATAAATGTTGACTGATTGAATAATAAAAAATAATAATATACATACTCTGAATATATACTATAGAGACATCTATCGTTATACGATGATAACAATGGTATAAATACATCAAATTTCGCATATCAACTCGGGCGGGAATAGTCGAGTGGACTGCGCGTGTGTAGAACGGAGCAAAGATTGCAAGGCTCATGGTTCGAATCCCGCGTCTGCTGATATTTTTTCTGAATGAGTTGATGCGGATAAAATAATATTCTTATTACACTAGGTAGGTTCGGGTTAAGCCGCCCCTCGAAACAAAATAGTCCAGACTTTGGAAGCGTCCGGTTAATATCTTGATAAATGTGCCTCTGATGCTTACATTATCTGACTTCTGCTCTGGAGGTTGAAGTATATTTATTCCAAAGTGGACCTTCAGGTACAGATATGCCATAGAACGAGGAACGAACAGTGGCAGCTGACAGAACAAAGTAGATATGGAAGGAAGGTATGGGAAGAAGTACAAGAGTCCGTACAACTCGTTGCCTATATGTACATGGTATATGATAAACAAACAAAAGAAGCCGAAGCTCGTCACGCCCGTTGTGCAATTTCAGAAGTGTCTTGACGGCATATATCTGCTACAGTTGCTTTCTTGGAATGACGGAATATTACGTCATACTCGGCTAACAGGTTAAATGAATTTTGTTTATGCTGTGAATATGTATTTAACCCATTGAGACACGAAGCCGGCGAATCGCCGGTCTGTCTTTGCGTAATCATTTTATGCATAAAAAATCATTGACAACAAATTTATTCATGTTAATATCGTTGATAAAATAATTACGAATTATATTTTGATGAAAATATATAATTAGTAAAGTTTTTTACGTATTATTTTTATATTAGAAAATATTACGCTACCACCATATAAGAGGCGAGGAAGGCCATCTGGAGGAGCATGCCATTTACGATGAATCACAATGGGAATGTGAGAAATGCTTGGTGGCTCTCCACATGGCAGAATGTTTCCATACCCTTCTAAAGCTGCCCAGAGATGAAGATTAAATAAATATCCTAGTAATAAAAAAATAAAAACATATTTCTATGTTGTACCATTTTAACCCTCGCTTTACTATGTTAAAAACTTCCGAGCGTTCCGATGGTGTAAACTCGTTACACATTCTGATTTAAAGTGAATAAAATGAGTAGAAATTCGAAAAAATGAAAATATTCAAAGATATCGCTTAATTTTACAATAGTTGATGTCAATAAGCAGTAATAATTGACATTTAATAGCTAAAAACATGAAAAACATCAGACGAAGATCTCAAGCGGCCAGACGCACCTTGGCGCGTGAACTTCCGAGAGATACTAACATTACTTAGCCTGTCGATATATCGATGTGCCTACGCGCATAGATAACATTTCGAACGAGCCGACCAACTGAGGTTTCCCGTCTCGCTCACTCATATTAGTACATCAGCGAGAGTGAGGAGTATAGATGCCGCCGTATCTTGGTATTTTTTAATTTTATTTTCGCACAGCTTCCGACAGGTCGAATGAATTCATGACAGTTGACGCGTCTTGATTGTAGTGGTGAATTTATTCCGGATTTTAGAAAAATATTTCCTGCTCCCGATGAGTGCCTATTATTATAAAAAAAAAAAATTTTTCAATACGTAAATGTATTAAGGAGGAATACCTAAAATCTGAACCCTGTGTGTATTATATTTACAGAGATATTTAAGTTATTACAAGCAATGTGTAGTCGATAGACATCACCGGGGAGGAGAGGATAATTTAATGTAAAGCTTAGTGTTAAGGTTTCTTTGAAATAGAAGTTGTAATAATTAAATGGCGGTCGAATGGGTTAAAAATATTTTTTTAACAATATTTTCTTTTTACCATATAAGCTCCTTATTTTGAACATATGGACACAGCAAATTTGTCTAAGCTCAGATTATCTATCCTTGTGCCACGAAGGTCCGCATGGGAACGTGATGGTTCCTGGGAGCCTCCAAGGTTCGGCAAACTTGCCTAGACTGCAACTATAGGACCAGACAAATATTTGTGTGTTAAATGATCAGCGTTTTTAAGGAGATTGGACGATCGGCCCGATGCTCCCGGGACTAGCAATAAGTATATCATTATTATTGTTTAGAATTAATGAGTTTTCTGTGTTGTATTGTTCCCAGTTGTGATTGACTCCGGCTCGCGCTATGAAGTTGACTACCCGGGGGGAATATCTCACTTCCTGGAGAAGCTCGCCTTCAGCGTAAGTTCATGCCATATTCACCGCCACCGCAGTCAGCGTGCTATACAGCGCTGCCTTAAGATACAAGCGCCCTGACATAAAAGGTCTGTGAGATATGACCTGTTGATCAGGCAACGTTTTGTCTGGCTGCACAGAACCCATCAGTGTTGAGTTTGCTTTTTGTACATTTTTTATTTATTTTCCTTCAATAACATTACGAAATATATTACAACTTTAATTCGTTATTGAAATACTAACATTACTGTGATGATATAAATGTATTGACACATTTAGTGTCAATGACCTCACACTCAGAACGAGTGTCGGAATACCCAACACAAATAGTTAGGTTACTGAACGAATTATTCTTGTATCTTGAACTATCACTGTAGTTATATCTCGTCATTTCTTGGGAGGTCCCCTGTTAAACTACATCAATGATATCATGGGAGTCACGTGCGCGGTTAACGAGGCCGACATGGAATAGGCTCCCATGTTCTTTAACTGTTTGTCAAACTCATAATCTAGCCCTGTGTGTAACTTTTTTTTCACTTAAAAATGTAGAAAAAAATATTTAGTTGTTTATTGTACCCTACAAGTTACACACAAGGTTAGAATATACGTCTGAGAAATAGTTGATGAACGTAGGACCCTATTCCATGTCCACCTTGTTAACCGCTCTTGTAGCCCCGACGATTTCCCTGATGAAGTTTAACAGCAAGGGACCGTCAGAACTAAGTAGCAATTCAGGAAAATCCTCCCAATAAACGGTAGAGACTCCCAGGCGACAACACAGAATGCGTCTCCTGTTCTCGTGGATGATGCACTACACAAGAGTGTCTCACCGTCTGTTGCATGCCTGAATCACATGAACATGCGTCGCAAGAAGAGTTGCCAAATCTTTTTAGGATTTCTCTGTGTGTAACTTGCAAGTTAAATAAAGGACTTTTTAGGTTTTCACGGCCACAATTGTTATTGTGGCTTTTGGAGTTATCCATGTGGCGAACTTCCTTCAACCAATATTTCGGCCGCCTTTGCAGGGGTCTTCTTCAGGATTGATGATTTATTATATATATATATATATTAAGACCCCAAGAAGACAAGAAGAAATATCGGTTGAAGGAAGTTCGCCACACTCTGCTAAACCCAAAAGCCACAATAACAAAACAAAAGAATCAAAAATAAGTCTAGTTATATAGTGATGATTGTTATTGTGTTCCAGTCGACGCAGGAGTTTGCCGACAAAGACAAGCTGCTGGCCGAGCTGGAGAAGCACGGCGGCATCTGCGACTCGCAGTCCTCCCGGGACACGCTCGTGTACGCCACCAGTGCGGACCGCCGCGGGCTGGCGGCCATCACCAAGGTAACCACATCACCACCAACATTGATATATTCCACGCAACGGAGGCCCAGTTCAGGCCAGAGCTCCACAAATGTGTTTGGTAGAAATAATTTGTTGGATTCCTCTGTTTAGTGAGCCTTGTTACTTTGTACTTTACTTTGTTTTTTATTTAATGTAAGCACATATAAGATAAAACAGGCAGAAGGTAATCTCATCTGTGGATATATATATATAAATACCTATCCGAGTTGTATTCGGGCAAATCACACAAGGGTTAATAGGCTATGACTGACATTTTACAGGTGAAAGATCAAATTCTCACTTATAAAGCTTAGAATTCAATAAAAAAAAAAAATCTCCACCGGGAATCGAACCCATTTGGTAAGCAAATGCTTTACGACGAAGCCACCCGCTGACAAAATATTGTGTATAAATATTTATTTTTTTAAGCTGAAAATTTTTCGTGTAAATTACGTACACGTTTCAATATGCTTTAAAAATGAAACTTCTTCATGTCAGCGACGTCAAATTGTGCAGCTGGTCATGGCACGTGGGGCAGGGTCTTAGGTGTGAGGCGCTCCGCAGGTCTCCACGGTCACTCAGCATTAACCCTCCCTGCTGAAGTATTCCCCCTCCTCAAGGCTGTCCTTTCAAACTAATTCATATTTTTTTAATGAAAAAATAAAATACTGTTTTGATTGTATAAGTTGTATTTCTTTAGGTTCTCGGTGAGGTGGTGTTGCGGCCTCAGTTGATGCCCGCCGAGGTGGAAGCCGCGAGACAGACGGTCGGCTTTGAGCTGCAGACCCTGGACATGCGACCAGAGCAAGAGAGCCTCCTCATGGACATGATACATGCGGTGAGTAACAAATATGAACACACTGAGATACCCTTTTTTTGTATTGTGGACAATTGTAAAAAAATATGTTTAATTTACTTAAATAAAAATATATTTGATTGTTTGCAAGGGTCTTAATATGTTAGTTGACTTTGACATTCTTAAACCCGTTGATATCAGTTTGATGTATATAGCCCTTGCAGACTATATCCAAAAACCTCGGCTGTCTCCCACGACGAGTGCTTAGTGGCCAGTAATCAGTTGTGCGCCGACCACGACGAGTAGCGAGTGTACGGTCTGGGGCCTGAAGCAAGCAAGTTCCGCCTCGGGCCAAAAGCTTGTCAAGTTTATCAAAAATATATGTGCTTCTGAAAAAGCCTGTTTGTTGCTCATCTGCTGCTCTTCTGTCCACCATGTGTCCTAATAACGATGGGGATGTTACCTTATTACTATACTCACAGATTAAATTGATTACATTCCATGTACAAGAATTTACATCTCGTGGGCCCCTGGAGACCTATGATATCTAATGTGCAGAGAAATTGTAACGATCAGAGCCAGGTCCGTAAGCCGTGGTCCCGAAGCGGGACCGACTCAAACCTCGACCAGTCTGTAAGCGAGGTCGGCATCAGACCATTCAGGCCATGTGGGAAGGAGTACCTTCCTTAAATAACTTCTTAGGTTTTCACGGCCAGATTTGATATTGTTGCTTTAGGGTTTAGCCGTGTGTTGCGAACTTCCTTTAAAAAAAACCTGTACAGACAAGTAAGGACGACCACAGTCCGATATGACGTTCGTGGAGGTACAATTCTTAGAACATACCTACCGTATTCTTAGAACATACCCATGTTCTCTGGAACGAAGAGTATGTAGTTGCCATGTAGATATAAATCAATAACGCTCGTAAAAAAGACAATCTGAATAAACCAACTCAAAACTAAATAAATCATCAATCCTGAAGACCCCTGCAATGGCGGTCGAAATATTGGTTGATGGAAGTTCGCCATACACGGCTAAACCCAAAAGCCACAATATCAGTATCTTCCATGACAACCACATCCTAGAAAACACGGTTCTCTTATCGCCCACTGTCAGTGGCACTACCGGTTAGCTTTTGGTTAGTTAGTCAAGTCATGATGTACAGCAGCGTCTGTCTAGTATATCATACACTGCAAGACTTACGACTATCAGCTATTTGATGATAATGTGTTTATGTTGTGATCAGGCCGCTTTTCGAGACAACACTCTTGGCCTGCCCAAGCTGTGCCCGCCCGCCTCCCTGCAGCAGCTGGACCGCCCCACCCTGCTGGCCTACCTCCGCCAGCACTTCACTCCGGCCAGGATGGTGGTGGCCGGCGTAGGGGTCAGTACCACAGTGTAACCAGAGCCAATAGCTCGGCGCTCTTATCCTTGTATAATTGTCAGGGACGCACTAGTCTAAAGAAATGCGAGGTTGCGGGTCTTATGGATTTTCTAAAAACGTAGTCGCGACAACTAAAAGGTTGACAACCTGTGTGCTGAGCTATACGGTCGCTTATATTATGACGACTAGTTCACAGTGATACAAAAACAAGATTGTATTACATTATGTCTGATGCCTTAGTAATCAATACCCAGGAGCAAGTCAGGTTTCTCAGAAAAAAATGTATGAGCCATTGTTTAACTTTAGTACATTTTCTCTGGCAGGTTAGTATACAAAACTAAAACAGAATAATAATAATAATAGCACCTTCCTCAACATTTACAATAGTTAAAAAGTAAAAGCAGGTGGAGTATGGCTGCCTAAGATCCTCAATAATAATAATAATAATAGGGAATCAGTTAATAAGCATGTAGGATGAAGAGTGCAGACACGCCTATTTTCTTGCCCTTCTTCCTCACTAAATTAGTTCCGTGGTTTATAATATTTATATTATATGTTGATAGGTGGAGCACGAAGCCTTGGTGGAGTCTGTCCAGAAGTATTTTGTGGAAGCGGGAACCAGCTGGGAGGAAGCTCCTGCCAGCAAATGGGGCTCCCGGGCCCCCGACGCGTCCACATCGCAATACACCGGGGGCATAGAACAGGTAACAACGTGGGAATTCTCGTGCCTGGCGCGTCCCCCCCACAACAGCATCTGTTGACTGCGCAGGAGAGCTCACCCGGTCAAAACCAGTGCACTGACGCTCAGCCGGGGAGGCTGGACGCTGCATGCGGGAAACGTGTGCTTTGTTTGTGTGTGGGTTGGGGAGATTGCAAGTGTATATTTATCTGTTTCTTGAAGAGATCCTGATTGTAGGAAGGAGGAAACACAGACGCTGAAGTGCATTCCATAGCTTACAGGTGGCATTAAAAAAGGAGCTTTGGAAACTGCCAATTCTTGGTCGACATATATTAACCGTGTATAGATGTTCGGCAAATGTAAGACGAGTTTGTCGGTTGTGGGTGGGTGCAGGAGGAATTAGTTCTTTAAGTTCCGAAGAGCAGCGACCATGGTAATAACGATAGAAAAGACTAAGCTGCATTCACACTACTCTATTATGTATTACTGTGCAAATCCATAGAGGATACTCCCAATATCTACATACATAACATGTTTATCTTGTCCTCCCTTACAGAAAGAGTGTGAGATCCCTCTCTACCCGGGATCGGATCTCCCCGAGCTGTCTCATGTGGTGATCGCCCTCGACGGTAAGTCCTGAACTTGTTCCCTAACCGACAAATACTACCAAAAAGTGTGCATCCAAGGAAGGCTGTTGGATGTCTTAAGCTCAACATATCTTCTCATTTTGTAGATATTGGAAGTGCTTTGGTAAAAATCATTGCTTTTAGATTGAAATGTTAAACAAAAACTTGTATTCTCTTTGCATTTTAATCTTACTTATACTAACAAACAATTGATACACACGTACAAATATATAGCAAAATATCATCTTTTATGATATTTCTCTCCTCAAAAGATTAACAATATATTAACAAATTTATATTGCATTAAATCCATGTTTCCTTCAGCAATGTCTAATTAGTGTTTGTTGTCAGGCGTGTCCCACCAGGATGATGACTTCATCGCCATGTGTGTGCTGAACATGATGATGGGTGGCGGGGGCTCCTTCTCCGCCGGAGGCCCCGGCAAGGGCATGTACACCAGGCTCTACACCAACGTGCTCAACAGGTGAGACTCCATTCCATTCCTGTCAGTTACAAAAATAATGTGTTTTTTTTTTAACCCTTTGGACGCGGAAAGCGACTATAGTAGCCCGAATTATTTTCCTCTTCGACGCGAAAATCGACTAGTTCATGGCTTATAAAAAACGTTACCTCGCGGTATTCGAATTTCGTCGCCCATTTACAACATCGTCTGTTGTATACTGACCTTTTTTTTATTGCGCATTTATTGTGTAGGGGTGAGGGAAAGAGAGGCCAAACATGTCTCTCTTTCTTTTCATCATTATAGATGGTAATATTAATTTTTATTATATATTTGACACATGTATTGACGCTGAACATTCAGAATTCACATTTGATGGAATCGATCGAGACCCCCCATATAAGCATCATTTCATGACTATAATATATGACATATACTCCAAGTTAAATTTTTCAGTTTTTTCTGTTAATTTTTATAATATTTCCATAAAAGTACATTTTTGTAAATTAATATAATTTTAACAGTAGGAATAAACATAATGCACGTTTTTTTTTTCAAAATCTTTTTTTGCCTTTTGATCCTTCATTATTTTTTAAGAGCCCTGTTATGTCATAAACATAGCTAGGGGCGGGTATTATGACTTTCCTTCCATTCTAAAATCAAAAATAATGACTAATAATTATATAATCATTATTGATCTTTTTACAACAAAAAATAAATAATAATATTATAATAAATTTTTGAGCCCCCCTCCCACCAAAATATAATCTGACGACTATATGTTGGTGTATTAAGTCATGATGTTCTCAAAAAAAAGTTAAAAGAATTTAATATAATACTTTTTTTTTTCATGTAAAATTTGCATTTTACACATCAACTTTTTTTTTTCGCTAACCGTGTTGAAAGGGTTAATGTCGAAAACAAGAATGCAAAGGGTTAAACAATACTCTACAGCTTAAAACCAGTGCACACCTGCTGGCTGACATGCAACCTTTTTTGTGTTCCTTAAATGAAGTATATATAGTGATACCAAAATGTAAATTGAGGAAAGCCATGGCACTAAAGATTACTCTTATTTATTTGAAATTTAAGAGAATACTGGAACTTCGGATCGGTCACATCATGCGCCACGATGGTCTTCTTGACGACATTGTGGAAGGGATAGTTGAGGTTGGAAACTTCAGAGGGCACCCTAGGCGGGAGTATTTGCAGCAAGTGTTTGTGGATATAAGTTGTAGCTCTTATGCTGAGCTAAAGAGGGTTGCAGAGGATCGAGAAGAGTGGAGATCGAGATGCAAGATATTTTGCTGCAAACCAATCCATCGGATTGATACTACGAAAAAGACTGGAACTTAACTTAAAACTACGACGTGCTTTAATTAGAACTATGCTTAAGCCAGGGCCAGAAAGAGCGGTCCTAAGAGAGACCGACTCTAAACTCGACTTAGAGCAAGGTCGGCATCACACAGCAGCCGCCAGGCAGTGCAGACCCCTTCTCTCCCTTGGTGCTTTTTTTTGCTTTTCTTTTGCGCCAGATCAGCACCTCGCCTAGGTAGCAACATTATCAATAAATGTAACCAATGAAAACCGAAAGATCGAGTAAGCAATGTTTAAAAATGCTTGTTTTTGTTTTATTGTTTATAGATATCACTGGATGTACAACGCAACAGCCTATAATCATTCGTACGGCGATGGCGGCCTCTTCTGCATCCACGCCGCTGCGCCTCCGCCCGCCCTCGGGGACACGGTGGCCGTGCTGCTGAGGGAGCTGGCCAGCATGCAGGGCCCCCGCGAGGACAGCGAGCTCAGGGTAGGAGGGAGCTGGCCAACATCTCTTTTTTTTACTCGCTCTTCAGACATGTTAAAAATGTTACTTTAAGTCTTAGATTTAAGTAACTATGAGATGCGGCGCTGCTAGCGTCATTTTGCTTATTTCAACAAGTCCTGTCATGTGGCTTGCCGTAGTTCGCCATGTGGCCACTAGGGGTTTTCGGCGCAATGACCGTCACTATCACCGAGTCGCTTTCTGCCCGAGCACCGTCAGGTACACATCGTTTGTGGCCCGGGTAGAATACCGAAGTTTGTCATTTTTGTACTTAAAATAAACGCCAATGTGCATCTCGATATGTTCTTTTGTTCGTGACCCGCTCCTCATCCATCCACGACTCGTTCCGATGATGATTCCTTTGGTTAACGGAGGATGCTTACAAGTTGTCTATATTGACACTGATGGGTAAATCGGCACGCGTTAATGCTGATGCCGTGAGAGCAGCCCATGTCAGGAAAGCGACCATGACACGCCCCATGCCGTGGCAGCTGCTCAGGGAACAATCAATAAATGAGATTGTTGGTTTTGCAGAGAGCCAAGACTCAGCTGCAGTCCATGCTGCTCATGAACCTGGAGGCGCGGCCCGTGGTGTTTGAAGACATCGCCCGCCAGGTGCTGGCCACCGGCGCAAGGAAGCCTCCACAGCACTTCATACAAGCCATCGGTACAGACATCCATAATACTAGTCTTAACTCTAAAATGTATGTGGCAATAGAGGACAAATCTCCCGTCTTCCAATGTAATCCCATCTTTGGACTGAGTCCTAAAATACTTTTAACTACAAATTCGCATAATATACAAATGCGCATTTCCGATCCTTGTTGATGGTTCTCTGAATACTTGGCTTTGTGAGGAATGATGAGGTGAGAGAGCGGAGGCAGCCTTGCATACTGCAGCCGGTCAAGAGATGAAGGTGGACCTGCCACAAGAGAGCATTAACTACAGCTATGATACCTTTTCTACAAATCTCCTGGCTCGAGCCGTCCTGAAACACCGTCTGGATATATATGTAGAATGTATTCGGCGGAACTACGGGAGGCATACCTGAAATGGGATGAGATCAGGATGAGAAAAATTAATGAATGGGTACATATAATAATTTGTTAATAAGCTGGCGGTGTTATTGCAGAAGACATCACAGCGAAGGACATACAGCGAGTGTCTCAGCGTCTGTTGAGTTCGCGGCCCGCTGTGGCTGCCCGCGGCCGACTGAGCTCCTTACCAACATTCCAACAGGTACCGACATGCTTATTTATACATTTATTACTTCAACGCCCATAAAAGCAGCATTGACTGATTACTTGATGAAATTTCAGATCCAAGACGGTCTTACGCAGTCACCCAAGTCAGGCAGGTTGTCCTTATTCCGCTAGGCAGCAAGCAGCGTCACAGCAAACAGGTCAGAACAGGAAAACTAGAAACTGGGGCGGAGACTCGTGCAGCACAAGGTCAGCAACATACAACACAGCTGAACCAAACCATTAGGGGGAACTTTCAATAGTCCAAAGTGACATTTCATGTGACGAAGCCAGTGGAACAATATGCTACGTTTCAGTACACTTACATACGTATGCAGACACATTCCTTGACTAGCAGTAACTAACTGCACACCCCCCCACTAGAGACGTTTCTTAACCAATTGAGGTGAGTCGAGGGCTGAAGTTTCCTTACTTGAATGGTTCTAAGGGAAAGTTGGAAAGGTATTATAGATTGTTTTCCTTAAGTCAAGGAATGACTCTGCATACACGGGTGTTACAGTAATATTTTATTTTGGTAAAATCAATCAAATGAATTTTGACATGTAAGATAAGTTCTCTTTTACAGAGAACTTATCTTACATCAGGCATGGGCAACCTTTCCTAGGTCTGGGGCCACATTATCATTCTGTCTCCGTGTCAAGGGCCGGACCAAATTATTAACTATATTAAGGTAATATTAAATTAAATAAAACACATTGCTACTTCTTGCATATTTTATTTATTTATATAAGGAACGACATTAATTGCTTATAAAATTTAATGTGACGATTGATTTTGTACTTGAATTACGAGACTATCAATATTGGCGTTGATATTGCTTAATGATAATCTCATCGAATTTTCGAGATTTTCATCTGTTATCCTCGTTCGAATTTTCGATTTGGTGTACTTCATCCTCGAAAAAATTGTTCGCATGTATACGTGCTGCCAAAAGACAAATGATGTTTCTTGCAAATCTACGTAAGTTTGTATAATTTTCTTCCACCAAATATAATTTATAAAAATCCGTCAAAGTAACTTTGTCAAATTGTGATTTTAGCGCTAAATCCCCCTGAAGCTCAATAAGTTCCATCTGTAAATTTGCTGGCACATTATTTACATCAGCATCCATCGGACGAGCAAATATAGCGAATGTTGAGTCTTTGTTTTGGAAGTCGGCAAACCTCGTATCAAATTGCTCTATTAGTGCCTTCAGTTCATCTCCATAAGAATTATATGTGATGTTTGTATGCCTTGATAGATTAGGAAAATGGTAACAATTTTTACCTCTTATCTGATTTTTCAAAAATCAAAGCTTATTACAAAAAACTTTGACATGGCTATGCAGTTCATGAACCAATTGTCCCTGTTTTTGTAGTTTTAAATTAAGATCATTTAGGTATCCTGTGACATCTACAAGGAATGCTAAATCACACACCCATTGATTATCTTTTATTTGGTTGATTGTGTTTCCTTTTATGTCCATAAAATCTGCAATGTCTTGTCTCAAATCATAGAATCGTTTCAACATGTTTCCTTTACTCAACCACCTTACTTCACAGTAATAAGACACATCTTCATAGTCTGAAAATAGGTCTTCCAAAAACACCTTAAACTGGCGGTGATTAAGTGCACGTGACTTAATAAAATTAATGCTTGCTACTACTACATCCATAACATTCTTGAATTTCATTGATTTTGCGCACAAATTTTGCTGGTGGATAATACAATGAAAATTTGTTAAACTTTCCGGCTGGATCTGTAATTCTATTGCTCTTTCATTAACAACTCCAATAAATCCTTTCCGTAAGCCAACCATTGCAGGGGCACCATCAGTACATATGCCAGATAGTGCACTCCATTTAATCCCAAAGCTTTCGAAGACTATGTTGACTGCTTCAAATATATCTTCACCGGTAGTCGTTCCTTTTAACGGCTGAAGAGCTAATAATTCTTCTGTGATTTTGAAGTCCACGTCAACTCCTCTGATAAATATTGCTAATTGTGCTGTATCAGAGGCATCTGTGCTCTCATCCAAAGCAATTGAAAATGCTTCGAATCCAGTAATCACCTCTTTCAAACTTTTTTTGATATCATCAGCCATCATTTCTATACGTCGGACAACAGTACATCTCGACAAAGATATTCTCTCAAAGTCTTTTTTTCTTTTCAGGACAGATTATACTTGAAACGTCGAGCAGACACTCTTTAATAAATTCTCCTTCACCAAATGACTTAGAATGCTTTGCAATTTTTTCGCTTACAACAAAGCTGGCTTTAACAACGCTATCGTGCTGCGTTATTTGCTTTTTGAACATTTGTTGCTGGGTATCCAAGTTCTTCTTCAACTTCTGTATCATATCTTTTCGAATTTGTTCATTTATTTGTTGGTGATCCGCATGCCTCAAGTAAAATGTCTCTTTAAGTTGAATTCTTTGTTGACGGATACGGACTCCTTACACAGCAAACATACGGGCATTCCTTTATTCAGGATAAAGAAATAATCCTCCGTCCACTTGTCTTGAAATTTTCGACACTCTGCATCAACTTTTTCTTTTTTTCGACATAACCCCTGACATTGTCACAAATTTAAAAACAATATTCAGAACTGACAAACAAAACTGTCTTCTACGCCAGAACGCACCAGTAAACAGAACAAACCAGACCAGAAGTCGCGTGAACACTAAATAAGGGGAATGCGGCGGAGGGGGACGGAATTAGTGTGCTGCACTCGGGATATTTCGTGCCTACGAACTTTGCCGAAACACAAACCATCGGATGCATTGTGATAATAATATATATTATTATATTATGTAGCGCTGGAGGGGTGGGCCCCGCTTCGTAATCCTTCGGTGCGTATACGAGCTTCCCCGAATCACTGCAAGCGCCCGTGTCATCTGCATTATTTTAACTAATGTATTTCTCAATTACTTCGCCGAGATGAATCAGGGCCGGACAAAATAGCTCCGCGGGCCGGATCCGGCCCGCGGGCCGGCGGTTGCCCATCTATGTCTTACATGATCCATGTAAAAACAAGGTAAATAAATATTTATAAAGTATTATATAAATTATCATAGGAATATTATTCACTTAAAATACGCGGATGTTTAGTGCATTTGTATTTATAAAACCTACTCGTGCAGTTGCATTTAATATTATATTCTCAATTAGTCAATTACGCTGGTATGACAAAAAATATCATGAAACCCACCACCCCCGTTTTTTTGGAAAACCATTAGAGATTTATAAAAATATAACCAAAACAGAATAATAATAGTACATATTACTTATCAGCATACGGTTCGTTAAAAATTACAATAGTGAAAAAAATAAAACTCAAAAGTAACATGTATCCAAGCATTTATTTTGAAATTAGTGTGATTTTTGACATTGGGATAAATTTACAACAATTTTAGACAAATCAGGTTTATAATTGCTGCATGCTACCCTCAATACGTCATCGTGCCCGGCGTTGCCGCGTGACTCTGTGTCCGTTCACACGCTCTCCGCATCTGACCCTGATCTATTACCAATACATTTTCATTGGCCCCATTCTCTGTCAGACACGTTCTGAGCATTGCTGGATTTATCGTGCCCTGCAGCACATCCGAACTGGAAGCGGCCTCTCCAGAAAAGATTGCATCACAAAGTAAAATTGCAGGTTGACCCTGATCTATTACCAATACATTTTCATTGGCCCCATTCTCTGTCAGACACGTTCTGAGCATTGCTGGATTTATCGTGCCCTGCAGCACATCCGAACTGGAAGCGGCCTCTCCAGAAAAGATTGCATCACAAAGTAAAATTGCAGGTTGACCCTGATCTATTACCAATACATTTTCATTGGCCCCATTCTCTGTCAGACACGTTCTGAGCATTGCTGGATTTATCGTGCCCTGCAGCACATCCGAACTGGAAGCGGCCTCTCCAGAAAAGATTGCATCACAAAGTAAAATTGCAGGTTGACCCTGATCTATTACCAATACATTTTCATTGGCCCCATTCTCTGTCAGACACGTTCTGAGCATTGCTGGATTTATCGTGCCCTGCAGCACATCCGAACTGGAAGCGGCCTCTCCAGAAAAGATTGCATCACAAAGTAAAATTGCAGGTTGACCCTGATCTATTACCAATACATTTTCATTGGCCCCATTCTCTGTCAGACACGTTCTGAGCATTGCTGGATTTATCGTGCCCTGCAGCACATCCGAACTGGAAGCGGCCTCTCCAGAAAAGATTGCATCATTAAGTAAAATTGCAGGTTGACCCTGATCTATTACCAATACATTTCCATTGGCCCCATTCTCTGTCAGACACGTTCTGCAAAGGTTACTGAGTGTACTGAGTGCCTCAACATCCTCGGCCGCCATTTTGTTTTCCGTATATACATACGGCAATACTGCTGAAATGAATCTGAAAATGTAAATCAAGTTTATATGCACATACAGGTGAATAAAGGCAGTCGGCAATAAAAATATATGATATGTGAATTATATGTTTGTTGTTTTGAGAATGGCTAAGCGCTATTTATGAAGTGTTCATCGATGGACATTTGACTGCAGCATTCATGGATCATTTGTTGTTTCAGAGAACTTACTGCTAAGTGTTGTTTCTTTACAAATCTTGATTTATCAATGAGAGAGAGATTATACTTACTACTTATGGGGGATATTTGTAAAAAGCATCGGTTATAACATAATACATTATTGATTGATTAAAAGATATAAAAAGCATTTTATTATTCGTCTGTATTGAATATGGTCAAACCTTTTTTTTTTTTTTTTTTTGGGGCCTTAGGCCCCAAAAAAAGCCAGCTACCGCCAGCTCAGGAGCCGCCACAAGTTTTGCGGCCTCTTTTGTCTTGGGGTGTACAAGAATTCCTGAGTTGCGGATCTTTTTAACACTGCAGATCCGAACTCCTAAAGCGGACGGGTCAACAGCGTTTTGGACACGCTTTTTTGTGTCATCTGATGAGACTGGTTCCTTTGATGGGTAAATTAACACTGTCGGGCGAGCCATCGGCAGTGGTTGAGGCAGGGCGGGGAAAACTGAGGCTGCTCTGGTAGTTGGCATTCCGGCGGAGGTCGAGACGACCGAGCTCCAGGACTTAAAGGTTGCTGGCGGCGAGATTTTGGGTGCCTGCCCAAGAATCTTCATAAGTCCCTCGACTTGGGCCGAGAGCACTTTAACTTTTTCACTGAGGGCATATCGCTCTCCGATGATTCCTGCCGTTTTTGAGATCACTTTTGATGTGATCTCCTGGAGACGTAGCTTCTGCGTGGCAGTAGATTTTGATGATTTCTCAGACAACACGCCACAGGCAGCTTCCATCAGGTCGCTGATAATATCAATATCAGCAGCCGGTGGAGAGAGTGAGAGCTTTGTGACTGGCGAAGGGTCCAGCGTCAGCATGGTGGAGGCAGCGGATAAGCGAGTAAAGACGGAGGCAGCGGCAGGCGGCGAGGCAGTAGAGAGAGTTGAGCCGGAGGCAGCAGGCTGTGAAACAGCAGTGGAGGCGAAGACAGCAGTTGGTGATGCAGCAGTGGAGGCTGGAGCGGGCGGCGAGTTCCGTGAGGGCGGCCGCCGTTTCTTCCGGCGGCCCGCGACCGAATCCGGAGATGGATCTGGGGTTGCGGTGTTCTGGATGCTCTTGTGGTCTGGAGGGTCAGCCACCTTCTCCGTTCTTCTCTCCGGAGAGTGATTTAACGGTCGTGGTGGGGTCCGCTGCATTCTGAGGGCTTGAGCCTGGCGTATCGCTAAAATGCAGTTTGCCCAGCACACAGTAAAGTGACAGCTCCGATGTCAACAATGCGTGACGTCACGATACTATCAGTTTGTGGCCGGTAGAGTGACAGCCAAAAGTAAGTTATGTGTCGTCACAAAAGACTACCTTCCGGGCGTTGCAACAATAATTCAGGTTCTGACAAATATCAGAAAACAGCACTAAAAAGCACGTAACCACCACAGAAAACACAACTGAAGGCTACATCGGCCCGTATGCCACACTGAGTCTTGCTTTTAAGCACTGGATCTTAGCGAAAACACTAAAAATTTGGACGATATACTGAGGAATGACAGGACGGTGTGCACTGTACGCAATGCGGCGAAGAAGTCAAACCTGTGGTTAAACGCTCACATGCCCGTCGTTGCCGCGCGACTCTGTGTCCGTTCACACGCTCTCCGCGTCTCTGTCGCAGGGGCACCAACCCATGGTGTTACCATAACTACACGCCTCATCACTCCACGTAGTCCTTTAACCAAGCTCCGCGTTCTTGTAGGTGGTCCTGAAGCCATCTCTTCAACGTCACGAGCTTCCTCCAAGCTGCTTTCCTCCTCCTCCTCCTCTCCCACTGATGGCTTCTCCTCCTCCTCCTCACGCACTGATGGCTCCTCCAAGTCTTCCTCGAAAAATTTCAGAAGATTGTACGGTGACTGCGCTGGGTCTCTCGCAAGTCGCCTTGGATTTGTTTGTTTTGCTGCTCGGCAGTTTTCGCAGGTCCAGCACATGTCTCGGCATGCCGTCTACCTCAACATTGTTGACTGAGATGACATTCGTCACTCTGCCAGGCCTCCATCGAGATGTGCACCGACTATCTGGTGGCTTGACCGCCACGACATCTCCCACCTGGAACTCAGTGGACCGTTTTTCTTCAATCTCAGGTCGAACAGCAGGATGTCTCCAAGCATATCTGTGGACTTCACTTGAAGGCGCGGCTCCTTGGTCGTCTTGACTTCTTGCAGCCAAGTTGTACCAGAACACTGCCTGTAGTGGGCTTCCTCCACTCTTGGCCGCAGTTCGCTTTATAGTCCGGTGATGCCGCTCCACTATTCCATTTCCTGCTGGGCGATAGGCCGCTCGAAATCTTCTGTGCACGTTCCATCTGTCGCATAGCTTTGCAACACTAAACGATAATATGGCAAATCTACTCGGACCACAGTCAATGATCGTCAGGAAGCATCTCCTGTTGAAGTGCATGAAGTCAATGGCCAGTCGCCTCCACGTTCCTGGGACGCTGACGACTCCCGCCTCGTGAGACGATGGCGGGGGATCGATGGTTCTGCATGTCATGCAAGAGCGTACACATTGCTCCACTTGACTCTTTGTCACACCGGGGTCCACAAGTTGGGCGAGCTGAAGCGTGCGATCTACACCAAAGTGGTGCTGGGCGTGCATTTCCTCCAGGCTCACCGCGCATACACCGTCTTCCAAACTTGGTTTTTTCTTAGAAGCACTTCTCGCCCAGGTCTTGCACACCCTGGTGAGCACATCGGCCTTATTCTTGCGGGATTCCACAAAAGTGATTGTCAGGGTAAGACCAAATTCTCGACTACTTCTTTTAAAGGCCCCAGGCGACGTTTGACCAACATCTCCGACATGCCGGCGACTCTGACTCTATTGCTCCCAGTCAATGTCGATCTCACCCAGCACAAAACAGTCACCGAATCCGTCATCACCTGCAAGACTTTTACGTCCCACTTGAGAGCCAGACTCACGCCTTTTACTAGTGCATCTAACTCGGCTAGGTTTATGTGAGCCACATCACTCGTCTTCCGCAGCCATGCAGCATCTTCGACAGTCTTCCCGTCAATTTCTAGAGTTACCCCAAGGGCCAGAGAGCTCGCATCACAATAAACCTTAGCCCCGTGTGTAACACTGGGGACGAACCAAGCTCCACGAACTGGATCATCTATGCGCACCCTCGTGATGAGTTCCTCCACCATCCGCTGCGGTCTGTCACCCACGTAGTCTTCCCACTTCCGGCCTTCAGACTCTCTTCAGAAAACTGCAGGCTACTCGCAGCCATCCACGTATCTCTTTTGGATCATTTTTGACAATTCTTTGGCCTGTGTCGGAGATTTCTTCTTAAGACTATCTAGGATTGATTGCGCCTGAGTGGTTTTTTTGTTAAAAAGGTAAAAACCTAGGATAAGATCATGGCATCTTTCGCAAATTCTCTGCGGCAATGTATCATCAGTTAATGACTTTACGTTATAGCAGACATCAGTTAGTAAACCCCATTCTCAGTCAGACACGTTCTGCAGAGGTTACTGAGTGCCTCAACATCCTCGGCCGACATTTTGTTTTCCGTATGTATTGCTGAAATGAATCTGTGGTTAAAGCTTCAAAAAGCGCGGTCTTTCAGTGCTGACTCCACTTCCTCTCTCTCTACTCCTTCGTGTAGGTCTCTGATAGAAACCAAGCAGGTGGGGATATTTCTTTTGACCTTCAAGGCATCTCCTGCTACAGTTCTGGCCAGCTTCTCTAGTGCATCAGTGCTTTTGTCGTCCTTGTTCAACACCAACATTAAATCTCCGTTATTTTTGTTCTTGACTGCGTGGATTTCGAAGGGTGTTTTTGAGGCGTTTGCAGCTGAGTGCAGTTTTTTCAAGACTTCCGCATAAGAAAAGGCTCGGCCTCTTTTACCGGACAAAGTACAATCGTCTCTGATCTCCGCTTCCTCATCAGATGTGGGACTTTAGGGGCTTTCCTCCTTTTTTCGTCTTGCCTTGGACCTCTGTCCAATCACCGCCCTCTTGCTGGATCGCTGATGTCTTCTCCGTAGCTCCGAATGGAGGGTTAAGCGCCGATTTTGTTGCCGGAGCCTCTTCTGTCGGGTGTACTGAAGGCAGTCGAATGCTTGCTTTCCGGGTGGAAGGGCACTTGCCAGTATCCTGACTTCATATCAAGTGAACTAAAGATCGTGGATCGTCCCAGCGCACGTAACGTGTCGTCTATGCGCGGTAAATGCGATGTCCTGGGTGACCGCATTCAGCTTTCTATAGTCAACGCAGAAGCGCGGAGTCCCATTTTTTTCCTTTACGATCACAACCGGAGAGCTTTAAGCTGAGTGGCTGAGCTCAATTACGCCCTCTGCCAGCATCTTCTTACGATCACAACCGGAGACATATAAGCCGAGTGGCTGAGCTTAATTACGCCCTCTGCCAGCATCTTCTTACGATCACAACCGGAGAGATATAAGCTGAGTGGCTGAGCTTAAATACGCCCTCTGCCAGCATCTTCTGAACCTCCTCCCGTATCATCGCTTGGGCTGCCTCTGACTTTCGGTATGGCCGAATCCTGAATGGTACTTGACTAGTTAGCCTTATCTGATGCGTAACGGTTTGGCAGCAAGGTCCGGTGGCCCCAAATTGTTCGGTGAATTCTGACATTAACAATGATAAATAACATAAAAATGATTTTAAATTGATTTCTAAGCTCCATAAATCAGTTAGTGTGAATTTGATCCCTCACAGTTATGCCAGTCAGTGTATTAATTAAAATTAGTGACAGACGAAGGCCATCCCATAAATACTGCTCATTCTTGGTGAATTCCTGTTAAAAGTGGATGAGTGACAGGCTGCGAGCTATGACGTCGGCAGATCAACATTCGACATGCAGGGTTTAGCCATATATAAAATGTTATGCGTCATACAACCCACAACCTTTGCTATGGAAAGCAAATGCTTTATGTATTCTTCTGTATGTATTTTAGTTAAAAAAAATAGTAAGAAAAATAAAAGAAAAAGGATAAGTAAACACTTCAAAGATTTTTATAAATATTTTTTTTATTATATAAACATTTAGCCATCCCTACAAAACTAGGAGTTTTGAAATGAACTATGTTTTTATACATTTGGTTTCTTTAAGTATTAAGGCATGGAATCACATATTTTGACATTTAATATAGGTACATAAAGTTATTTGCAGGTTACTTACATCAATAATAATATTTTCTAATCATCATGACTGATCTCAATTAAGTATTTTATTATCTTCATTAATGCTCCCTTCAAATTAACATATAAGTGAAGCAATAAAGAATTTTTCTAAAATCCGCAGCCACGCCCGCTTTCACATGGGGTCAAAACAAAACTATAAGTCCGTATATATCAATCTTTTGGCCATGTATTTTAACCCCCTCTCTATGGCCCATTTTTTCCCTGATGTTATTAATTGCATTTTGTATGTATACGTTGAAGAGTACAGGCGACAGAGAGCGTCCTTGTCTCACTCCTTGGCGTATTTTTGCTTCCTTTTGGACATTTCCAAGTGACATTATGGCAGCTTCTTCTTTGTAAAGTGAAAATATGAGTCTTCGTTCCTTGTATTTGACTCCATTTTCTTTCATAATATCGAAGAGCCTCTCCCAATCTACTTTATCAAATGCTTTTTCAATGTCCACGAAGGCAATATATGTATCTTGGTCCACTTTTATCCTCTTCTCCAAGATCATACGCAGGGATAAGATTGCTTCTCTGGTTCCCATTCTTTTTCTGAATCCAAATTGATCGCTAGTGAGAGTCTTTTCTATTTTTGGTTCAATTCTATGTAGGATTATGTTGGTCAGTATTTTGGATGCATGGGATAGAATACTGAGTGTTCGGTGTTGTTCACATTTTGTTGTTCCGGGCTTCTTCGGCAGAGTTACAATTAGACACTTTTTGAAGTCTTCTGGTGTTATTCCTGTATTGTAGTGGAGGGTTAAGCGCCGATTTTGTTGCCGGAGCCTCTTTCTTTTGTTTTTGCTTCCCGTCCGTTTGACAGGAAGCATCTGTGCCTCGTAATGACCTCGAAATCGTGTCTTGTATCTCTGCCAAGCACAACGATATCTCCAGGGTGTGCTCCTTTATTGTGCCATGCACATTTCTCTGACTCCCGATACATTTTTTCAGTTTCTCCACTGCGTCTTCTAGTTTCTTCATTTGGTTTGTATAAGTTTCATTCATAATTAATCCCACGAGCAGCTAGGGAAATTGGTCCAGCCGACCAAAGCCCCGCTTGGCCGGCTAAGCCAAGTGTACACAAGGGTGTCGGCAAAACCCTTGAGGAATCGTAAGCGGTCTGTTGTTTAATGTCTACAGGCCATTCATCTCTCGGCACGATATCTCACACCTTAGATTAAAGACATTTAGTTTTGGTTCGCCCTGGCTGTTGCCAGTATCACACACTTTGCAGTGTGCGATTATCCCCTATCCACCACCTGGGGAGGCGCTCGATGGGGGATCTAGAAGCCCCACACGAGAACCTAACCTAATATTATGCGAAATTGTCCTTCCTTGATGATGCAAGCTTAACGCAGCCACGCAAGTCGGCACACGGCGGGGCTCACGTGCTTTTTTGATTCAATAATTATTGCGTGTTTTGTGTCTTGTTGAGTTTTGTAGTTTGTTTTATAAATTGTTGTATCTTTTGCTGCACTTCTTGCAATTGTTGCATATGATATATAGGTCTTTGTTAGTTCTTCTAATTTTTTTGTGTGATCCTTATTGTTCTGGATTATTTCATTTTGTAGTTCAATTATTCATCGTTGGTATATGATGAGATCTCCATGGTTCTAACCACCCAGATGGGTGCGTACACTTTATAACACTTTTTAAACAAATTTGTTTTATTTTATTGTTACACGAAATTAACACTCCTCCGAATTACCGGACCCAATCAATTAAACGTCCGCTCTCTGCGGGAGTCGAATGGTGAATGATGATCGCAAACAGCTGTCCATTAACTGTTGAACATTCACCAACAACAACCGCAAATAATAACATTCATCGTTATTGGGATGTACTGTGTAGATGCGACCCAGAGCGTCTGAAGCAAATACATTTGGATGTCCAACTGGTGTTCCTTGTTTTCGCCGCTGAAACGATTTCGATGATGCATTCCATGTGTAATAGCGTGGCATACAGCAAAGTGCGAGCAAAATCATCAGTTTTACAGGCTGTGAAGAAACTTGTTAATGTTGTCGACGGTGGACGTGCCGCTCTGTCTGCCGCGTTCCATTCATTCAAATAAACTCGTTGACCATTTTCTAAATGGACTGCCAAATGGACTACTGTAGGGTGTCTTTCATGGATCGCAAATGAAAAGATATGCCAAATTGCTTCGTTGCTACTTACATAGCGACCCATCTGGTACTGTGATATTTCATCATTTGCATTGGTTACAGCGAACACAGCCATATCGCTACCTTTGTTAACATATTTACATATGTACTTTATCGACTTTACAGATTTACAATATTCCAAATTGATGTGAGTCTCAAAAGCTTGGACAATATTGGCGAGTATGGCACAATCCAACGATTGTCTACACTCTACATCAACATTGTGTCCTCTTACCTTCACAACTACCGATCGCCCATTGTCCGCAACTGATCGCCGACGATACAATGGGTATCCATCATTTCCCGTTATGGTTTCAGCAAGCAGGTCTCTTGGGTATCGCTTGGAACACTTGCCGTCGACCATACACGATGAATTGTAGTTGAAAAGTCCGCAAGGTCCATGTATCATGTGTTTGGTAACTACTGCATGCAATTTTGGGTCAACTGTTTCATCTGGAATTTCAGCTGAAATAATAGAATCAATCTCAAGCAATGCAACTCTCATGTTTGTTGTCAGCTGAAGCTTCTTCATATAGCGTCGTAGATTCGACGATTTGAGGCAAGCGTTAATTTCGTCGGCAGCAGTGTTTGGCGGAATAATCTTAGAATTACTGGCAGTGTCTGGCGGAAATCGCCAGACAGTAAAACCATCTCGAGTCATTGCGTAGATCTTTCAATGTTCGGTCAAGTGCTTCCAATGCACATTTATGCGCCATTGTGCATTCTCATAAAACTTTGGCCATTGCGGAGTGTTTTGAAATATTACGTGTTGGTTCTTCAATAGTTTGAAGATTTAACAGCAATTTTAATGCTGAATGAGCCGTCGTACGGCATCCTTCTAACAATGTGTTTTTATTATCTTATTTACTGTGGTATTTACGTTCGGTTTCGGAAAATCGCGCGCTAGCATAATTAATTACTTCCCGCCGGCCGTCCTTGCGCCGCTGGAATAGTACCGCCGCCATCCCTTGGCCGCTGGCATCTGCTTGCAGATAGAACCGGCGGTTGAAGTCGGGCCGGGCGAGGCGTAACGGCTTTCGCATTGCTTCCTTAATCATGTTAAAGGCTCTCACTGCCGCCGCGGTCCATCGGAAGCGTTCACTTTGTTTCAAAAAATCCGTCATGGGAGCAGCAATGGTAGCAAAGTTCGGTACATAGTCACGCATCCAGTTGCATAGGCCTAAAAATTCTCGCAGCTAGCGTCTCGTTCGCGGGGTCCGGGCCTCTTCGATTCCCTTTAAATGGCAGGACTGGGGTTCGTTGCCGGTAGCAGTCACCTGATGGCCCAGATAATTCACCCGATCTGATTTGGCACTTGGGCAGGCGACACGCGCAGATTATGTTGTCGCAGCCTCCATTACTAATCGTAAATGCCGGATCTTCCCACGTGTTTGAATAGATGATTATATCATCCAGATATACGAGACAGAATTCTTGTATATAGCCCACCAGCACTTATTGACTCATAAGGCGTTGGTAAGTTCCCGGGGCTCCTTTTAGGCCGAAAGGCAAAACACGGAATTGGTAGCAGCCTCCATCGGGTGTACTGAAGGCAGTCGAATGCTCGCTTTCCGGGTGGAAGGGCACTTGCCAGTATCCTGACTTCATATCAAGTGAACTAAAGATCGTGGATCGTCCCAGCGCACGTAACGTGTCGTCTATGCGCGGTAAATGCGATGTCCTGGGTGACAGCATTCAGCTTTCTATAGTCAACGCAGAAGCGCGGAGTCCCATTTTTTTCCTTCACGATCACAACCGGAGAGCTTTAAGCTGAGTGGCTGAGCTCAATTACGCCCTCTGCCAGCATCTTCTTACGATCACAACCGGAGACATAAGCCGAGTGGCTGAGCTTAATTACGCCCTCTGCCAGCATCTTCTTACGATCACAACCGGAGAGATATAAGCTGAGTGGCTGAGCTTAAATACGCCCTCTGCCAGCATCTTCTGAACCTCCTCCCGTATCATCGCTTGGGCTGCCTCTGACTTTTGGTATGGCCGAATCCTGAATGGTACTTGACTAGTTAGCCTTATCTGATGCGTAACGGTTTGGCAGCAAGGTCCGGTGGCCCCAAATTGATCGGTGAATTCTGACATTAACCGCTGTAGTACTTGACGGGGTTCGTCTGGAATAGTGGCAGGCAATGCAGGGAACTCTACTTGTTGAACAGGTTCCCGGGACTTCGAGGGGGCGCCGTACACGGTATGTCGGGCTAGCCTTCCGATGTGTAGGCATCGGCGCTTGAAGTCTGCGGTAACTTCTTCTTTCTCAAGCTAGTCCATGCCAAGAAGTAGATCTATGTGGAAGGTTTCCGTGACTAGCGCTTGAAGGCGCGTAGGGGCGTCTCTGAGCCGTCCGTCCAAATATGTGTACCCTAGAATAGGTATCGCCTGCTCGCCCGCCATCAGTACACGATAATAGCCAGTCATCGGGTATATGCAAGCATCCGGTGGTAACGCGTCCCGTCGTATTACGCTATGTGTAGCCCCGCTATCTATGACGGCCACTATTTCTCGCTTCCAGGGTTCTAGAGTCATAGGAATTTTTAGTAGTTTTCCTAAGCCGCTACCGGTAGCCTTCACGTGGTTCACGGTCTGCGGTGGTGATCCTTATTTCTGTTCGTGGTTGTAGCGGCGCCGCTTCCGAGTGGCCAAAATAGTCATCCCACACGTTTATCATGCCGCCGTGCTGGTTTTCTTTCACTGTCTTTGATGGTGGTCGGCCCCGCCGATGCGGAGTCTGCGATGGGGCAGGGTTGTCAATCTCGAGGGCCTTGTTGCGGGAGCCGCTCCAAGAATCGATCCGAGGGTGTCCTGCCCAATTGAGTTGTCAGCTGTTATTCGGCCTCGCTTTCCGAGGGCATTTCCACCGCAAATGCTCTCCTCCGCACGTCCAACAATATAGTGGTTGACGGCCGCCCCTTGAAGCTTCGTTATGTGAAGGCCGGCTGTCAGGCCTCCGTTGGATATTCAGGGGCGGGTTGTGGGCTGTGTTAGAAGGCCCTTGATCCCAGCGAGGTGGACCCAGGTCAGCTTGTGCCTTCCCTGCATGTGTTCTGGCAGATGCGCGAATCGGGTGTGTCGGGGCTGCATCTGAGTCTGGTGCATAGGAGCGTCTTCCTCCCAGGCATCCAGCTGCTCTATGGCGTCCATAAGCTGTGCCAAATTGCTCCGTGGCTTGTTGGGTCCAGCGTGTAGGGCGCCCCACCCAGGGTACAGTCGTAGCTTCCCACGACGTCAATCTCTCCGATCCAGTCAAGGTCGGTATCGTCGGATTTCCGGCGACCAGCACAGACGGGTTGTCTTGGTATGTTGCCTATTTAGGCGGGGCGGCGGCTCTTGGAGGCACTGTCTACGTAGTATCGAGTGCGTCGAGGGTGTTGTTCACTTACAATTGCAATGTTTATTTGTTTATCCTGAATGGTTTGTGCGAGTAGATCCTGGGCTGCTCTGCACTTTTTCAGAATAATTTGGATAAACTTTATTTTGTCTTTTCCCATTATTTGTTGTTGTCTGGCTCCTTTTTTCCGGCTCCGGGAGCGCTGTGAGTTTGTTGCCCAAACTCTTTTTTATATTTGGGACAGTGGAAGCTTCCCGTTGCATGCGATGCAGTTGCATTGTCCTTATGGCAGAGAACGCAATGTGGCTCTGCTTTGCAGTCCACCGCCTTGTGGCCCTCTTTTGAGCATCTCCTACATGCTTTGCTCATATCTACTTCCTTGCAGAAAGCCGCGATATGACCAAAGCCTATTTTTGTAGCTCTTCTATTTTTTGCGTATCCTGCATCTTACAAGACCGATCTTGATTCGGCCTTCTTTCAGGAGTTTATCTGTTTTCGGGGAAATTGGGAGCCTCGCCGTGCATTTTTTCGCTCCGTCAGAGGGCCGTAGCTATTGGACCTTTATTCCTGCGTGCATCTCCTGCTCTGTAATGTCTTTCAGTGCTGACTCCACTTCCTCTCTCTCTACTCCTTCGTGTAGGTCTCTGATAGAAGCCAAGCAGGTGGGGATATTTCTTTTGACCTTCAAGGCATCTCCTGCTACAGTTCTGGCCAGCTTCTCTAGTGCATCAGTGCTTTTGTCGTCCTTGTTCAACACCAACATTAAATCTCCGTTATTTTTCTTCTTGACTGCGTGGATTTCGAAGGGTGTTTTTGAGGCGTTTGCAGCTGAGTGCAGTTTTTTCAAGACTTCCGCATAAGAAAAGGCTCGGCCTCTTTTACCGGACAAAGTACAATCGTCTCTGATCTCCGCTTCCTCATCAGATGTGGGACTTTAGGGGCTTTCCTCCTTTTTTCGTCTTGCCTTGGACCTCTGTCCAATCACCGCCCTCTTGCTGGATCGCTGATGTCTTCTCCGTAGCTCCGAGTGGAGGGTTAAGCGCCGATTTTGTTGCCGGAGCCTCTTTCTTTTGTTTTTGCTTCCCGTCCGTTTGACAGGAAGCATCTGTGCCTCGGAATGACCTCGAAATCGTGTCTTATATCTCTGCCAAGCACAACGATATCTCCAGGGTGTGCTCCTTTATTGTGCCATGCACATTTCTCTGACTCCCGATACATTTTTTCAGTTTCTCCACTGCGTCTTCTAGTTTCTTCATTTGGTTTGTACAAGTTTCATTCATAATTAATCCCACGAGCAGCTAGGGAAATTGGTCCAGCCGACCAAAGCCCCGCTTGGCCGGCTAAGCCAGTGTACACAAGGGTGCCGGCAAAACCCTTGAGGAATCGTAAGCGGTCTGTTGTTTAATGTCTACAGGCCATTCATCTCTCGGCACGATATCTCACACCTTAGATTAAAGACATTTAGTTTTGGTTCGCCCTGGCTGTTGCCAGTATCACACACTTTGCAGTGTGCGATTATCCCCTATCCACCACCTGGGGAGGCGCTCGATGGGGATCTAGAAGCCCCACACGAGAACCTAACCTAATATTATCCGAATTGTCCTTGATGATGCGAGCTTAACGCAGCCACGCAAGTCAGCACACGGGGGGGCTCACGTGCTGGGTCGGGTTGGACATTTTACCTGTTCAACGTGTTATGTGGTGATGTAATTCATTATTATAATCTTACAAAAATAGTATTATATTGCTTCATAAGTAATTAATTAAATGATATACATAAATCAATGAAACTTTTACAGAAAAGGGTTGCTTAAGCATTGACATATTTAGTGTCTATGATCTCTCATTCAGTGCAAGTGGTGTCGCAATCAAAGCACCAATAGTTAGGCATTGTGACAACAAAAGCGACGTCATAAGTCATACTTCCAGTCTGTGTTAAAGAAGTTACCTACTTGGAGGAGGTAAAGAATACTAGGAGATGATCAGAGGTGTGTATACCCTATTGTAGGTCTGTCAATTTGCTGTTTATTAAAGTAATTTTGGAAATGTTGAAACTAACGAAGTTGAGGTCAATTTATTTATTTTTCATTATTCAATATTTTTCAACAGTACATTTTATGCGAAAAAATTAACATTTCAAATAAACCTTTTAACTGGGCCATAAACAAATCTGAGGGGCGCTCCTAGATGGGCGAATAAGTTTGTCAGAATGCTTGGATTGCTGAGAAAGAATTGTTATCCTTGTTAGGAAGTGATCAATGGAAATTCACGGACATTCCGAGCATAGAAAAAAAAGAAATAAGAACACGGTATAATGTCACGGGGAATTTAATGTCAGTAAATAAGTTAGCTTGATATTTAAACAGTATTGAAGGTTGTGAAAGGTTAAAGAATATTTACATTAGACTCGAGTTGAATTGATTAACGAGTAATTCTATTTATTGGCAAGTTCTAGAAGTGAATGAATTAGAATGAATAGTTACTAGTAGGTAATCGTAAATTGGTCGGTGTAGAGCGGGCACGTAACACAGTGTCGTCTCCGGCAAGCGGCTGAGTGATTGATCAGATTACGAAGGCGGCTTAGAGAGAAGAGAGAGCTGGTCCATATGGTCATCTGCTTATATAGAGCCTGCTCAACTCCCACCTCAATAGCTGCAATAGTATTTGAGGCGACCTCTGGTGACTCTTTTCTCCCTCACTGTATTTTCCAACTAAAGCCTCGGTGACATCTTTCCAGTTATGCCAAATGGATTATTTTCTGAGTGATGTTTTTGGTTATCTGTCTGTTTCAAGCATATGTCGCTGTCGTTTATAATCAATTGTTTTCTATTTATTCAGGGCATTTTACTTGAGTTTGTTAGAAAGCACGGTATGAAGATTTGAAAGACAGAGACAGGTTAATTAAAAATTATTTTAAAATGCCACCTCGACATAAAAGATCAAAGGGTTAGTAAAAACAAGTTAAAACATCCCACAGGGCTTTAAAAAAAGTTAATAGATATAAAAATTATACAATATATGATTTTATAACACTAAATTATTTTGGGGTTTCGGTTCCAGTCCAGGCATTATGTAAGTTATTGGTAATATTACTTCTAACCTGTCGTGAACGCATTTATAGCTGGTGTACACTCTTGTCTCCATCTGGGCAAGCGCTACTCGGTAGAGCCTGTGCATCCATTGTTGACTCCATTCTAGAGACTTGGTCTTGGACATTCAAACCGATTCCGTGTATAGAAATGGGAACCGATATTCAGGTCTTTGACGGCATCAGCCAAACTTGCGAATCCAGAATGTAAGATTTTGTTCATCTCAAGTGCAATGTTGTCCATTGTAGCTGTAGTCTTGACAGTGCGGTATGCTTCAGCTTTTCTATTGTCGCGTGCTGATGGTTTCTTCTGAGGCTTGCTCCTCTTTTGCTGCTCAAGCGGTGGGTTTCCTCCTGCTCATCATGTTGTTGGTGCCCTTTATACTGCTGGTATGCAGTGCGGTTAATTCTGCGGTAACTTCCTCTACCTCTAAAAGCCACATTTAGATTCGATCTATATAGCCAGATGGCACTTTTCCAGGTATACCTAGATTATTTTTTTTTTGGAGCCAAAGGCCCCTGGGCCGGTCGCCTTGTACCTGCGCTCCTTGGGAGCACTTACCAAGGCATTGTTTTCAGAGTACTTTTTCGTTGTCCAAGTAATGGACTTTGGTGAGCAACACCAAACGTGGGTGTAAAAATGAGTAAACGTTAAAAGGTATACCTAGATTGTACCATATTTCTATATGAATGTCTGTTTTTGGTATTATGACTGAGCTGGTAGCTCCTAATTATTTGAGCATCATCTCTATTGTCGCCACCACTTTAATACTGTCATAATAAGATAAATATACATATATTTATATAATAAGAAATCACAAAAGTATAGTAAATTAATTTACTGACTGGTCTTAATTAACACTTCAGATGCGGCGTGCCTATATATCGGCATGACATGTTATGTCACTAGAGTGCGACGTGCTGATATATAGCCAAAACTGCTTGGCGGCTATGTAACATGCCTGTATATCGGTGTATCACAACATGTTGCTACAGTGCAGCGCCAATATATAGGCAAGGCCATAGAGTTTTTAAAAATAAAAAAAGTATGTCCTAATTTATGGTTGTTAATTAATGTGCTCAAAATTTAAAAAAAAATGACATACAAAAAAAAACAGTATAAAATAAAATATTATAAAAATGAAAAATATCATTACTTTATTTTTCCATGGATTATCGACACTTCTTATGAAACAATGATAAAAGCAAAAGCCGCACCTAAAGGGTTAACTTTATTCTGCTTCGTGTGAGTCACGGTTAATACTGTGTCAGGATACTTTTTTAATATAAATGTAATAAAAAACTTTGAAAATATGATAAAATTTATTTTATTGTTTAAAATAAAATATGAAGTATAATGTATTGGCTTTCATTTGTAATTATGTTGATAATTTAAAACTGTATATGTTATAAATAAATTAATAAAAGCTATTTAGTAATTATTATGTTTTATTTATTGTAAAACTAATTTGGATCCATATTATGACTGCTTCATTTATTTTGAACAGATTCCTTTACCACTGCAGCTTGGGACCATATGGCCATGGCAGACTGCCAAATCCGTCTGCTGCCCTATCTTTAGCTCTTTCCCCAAGTTCCTCTGAATATTGTAACCTACGTCGAGAAGTAAAAAGGCAAGTAAAATTGCTATGAAATAATTTTTGTTTTTTTTTTAATATATTTCAATATTACAAATTGATACAAATTGATAATATTAAATAAACAATGTAATAAGGCATTTTAAAAATAATTACATATTTATTTATTAATGGAATCTACTTTTAAGTAATACATTATTTTTTTTATAGGAGATAACGTAACGTTAGAACAACAGACAATAGAACATGAAGACATTACACAAAGCAGTCAAATAAAAGGCAACATAATACAGAATAACAATATGGAAAAGTAAAATGCAAGTATTTTTTCTATTCATTTTTCTTAAAAAAAAATTTCACTTAAAAAAATTTAGAATAAATTATATAGTTGCGTATTGTACCCTGCAAGTTACACACAAGGTTAGAATATACGTCTGACAAATAGTTGAAGAACGTAGGAGCCTATTCCGTGTCAGCCTTGTTAACCGCTCTTGTAGCCCCGACGGTTTCCCTGATGAAGTTGAACAGCAAGGGACCGTCAGAACTAAGCAGCAATTCAGGTAAATCCGCCCAAGAAATGGTAGAGACTCAAAGGCGACAACACAGAATGCGTCTCCTGTTCTCATGGATGATGCACTCCACGAGATGTAAGTATGAAATGTAAGTATTAAGAGACATACAATAATATGACATCCCCTTTACTTAAGGAAAGACAACTTCACGTCGCCGGGATCGTTATTAGGACAGGTGGTGAATAGATAAGCAATACAAAGACTTTTTCTGAAGCAAATATTGACATATATTTTCGATAAATTTGACAAACTTTAAACAAAAAAAAGGCGGAGCTTTATGCTTTCAGACCCCGGACCGATTCCAACTCGTCGCGATCGAAACTCAACTGATTACTGGGCGCCCGTGGTCGGTGACACCCAGCGCCGCAAGTGGCGATCCTCAGAACTAATTCTGACAACGGCCTGTCGAATAATTACAAAATGGCGAAACATGCGTGTCTGACAAGAGACGAAAGATTGTATATCGACGTTTTCGGCACCAGGCTTGCAAGGGCTGCATCGAGATGATGTCAAATATAACAAATGATTATTATAATAGTAATAATAAAAATAATGTCATGCATAGGCAGAACTACTGAATCTTATATGCCTGAGGTGAATACATTTATAAAATATATTGAAGATTCAAATTTTAAACAAAATTAAAAAAGAATTTTGTTTTTAGAGTTCTTTTGTTTTTTTCAGTAGTGTTCGATACATTCCCAATTTTTGTTCTTCGGACATTACGCAGTGTGATGTCAACCTCAACAATTATCCGGACCGAGAGTGGAACTCTTGGATTGTTCTTTTTGTCCGTAGAATAGCATCAAGGGCATTTCACTAGTGCTAGAGTGGCCCCTTAGTTCAAAATGGTCCAGGTCTCGGGAGCATCAGGCTAATCATCCAATTTCCTTTTAAAAAATCTGATTAACAACCTGATATCACCCTTAAATATGCGTCGGATACTATAGTACATTCATTAAGGAAGATCTCCATGACACATTTGTTGCTCTGTCAAAGATGTGGGGCAAAAATATTTCACTCGATCGAGTCGTTTTTTTTTCTCTTCGAAAAAAATCTAATTTGAATTTAAAGTGAATTATGTATATCTTTTTTCTCAAAAATAATCTAATTTAAAATGAATCGAATATATAAACTTAGGATATATTAGCTTGATACATATGGACTCTTATTGCCCTGTGTAAAAGGAATGGGGGAAACATTTTTTATTCAATTATATCAGTTTTTTTACAAGGCGCTACCACGTGTCATACAGCTACCCCTCCTCAAGTACTCAGCCTTCTGCTCTGGAGGTTGTCGGGAACGTTATATGTTCCCAAGTGGACCTTCAGGTGCAGCTATGTCCTAGAACGAGGAATGGACAGTGGCAGCTGACAGAACTATGTGGAGGCAATTTGTAGTGACCATATGTTCCAGATATAGAAAGAAAAAATTCCACACGTATATTGCTCTTAACCCTTTCATTACGGCTCGGTTTGAATACAAATTATACTGTCAATTATAAAACTAGTATTTGAATCATAAATGTACTTTTCTAGTCTATTTTCATATATCACATTGGTTCTTGTATCCTTTAGCTATCAGTGATGCATAAAACACTATTCTAAGAAAATAGCAAAACGATATATTACGTCAACCAATGTCAACGGTTAGGGAATCTTATCACGGCATATGCCGACAACCGATGCGAAAGCGTTAAGGACTGTAATGAATAATATAAATACGTGTTTATCTTGAATTTTATAATAACATTGCTTATAAATACATTCAGATATTATTACAAAATTTATATGATAATGAATGTCTCAAAAAAATAAAAACCTAAATGAATACAAAAAAACATAACATCAGTACTATTATATTGTTATAAATATTATCTATTAGAATATTCAAGGTAGATATTTTTGTGATCGTAAAAGTAAGTAAATAAAGAATGTATTTTATGTTTTTATTCCATGGCAACAACAATTTATTTACTAGGGATGTGGTGATGTGTTTCCTTACGTATGAACAGCTTTTAACGTTACAGCAAGATTTTTATAAATACATATAATGGAAATTAAAACTGCTACAATTTAAATTTTTTGTATGATATATTTACTATGTTATTAAATAAATTATTTTTATTAGAAACCGGGATTATATAAAAGTTAAAATACTTTAAATCTGTTAGTTCTGCTAAGTAATCGTTGATGGAAGCGATGTAACGTCAAGATTACGTCGGCGGCTTGTGGGGCCTTTCATCATCAGCCTGTGTCCGTCCACTGTTGAGCGTAGGCCTCCCGCATGAGTCTCCATCCTCTTCGATCCTCCGCCTTCCGCATCCAGGTCGCTCCCGCTTTTCTTCTTATATCGTCAGTCCATCTTGTAGGGGGTCGGCCAATGCTTCGTTTGCCAGTTCTTGGGCGCCATTCCAATACTTTTCTTCCCCATCGATCGTCGTCTCTTCGACAGATATGTCCTGCCCATTGCTACTTGAGTGTGCCTATTCGTTGGGTAGCATCCACTACTTGAGTTCTTCTGTGGAGCCTTTAGGTATCGAGTACTATAGCGTGTCCTGACGTGCAGGGTTCTAGGAACTGACTGGTCTTAACCCCCGTGCTTAGTGGCGTGTTCGTATAGTGCTGCCACAAATCATTGAAAACTGGTACAATGCTTAAGTTATTTTGGGGCACACATGTAAAACATTATAAATCATAATAAAAAATATATTTCAATCAATACATAGTGATATCGTCTAACGTTTTTTTTCTTCTACTATATTTTCTTGAATACAGGTACGATTATGTACAAAACTGAAACATAGATTACACAGTTTTTTTTTATTAAATATTTCGTGATGATTAAAAAATACGTTTTGTAAACTGAATATAAACGTATTATTATTTTATCGTAAAAGGACTTTTGAAGTAGTCTATTCCGCTTAATTGGGACACATCGGGACTTGGGCATTTTGTCCCAATTAAGCGAATTTCACATTTTTTTTAAATTCATTTATTTGGTTTTGGCAACTAAGGCCATTAACCAGTAATACACACATAAAATTAAAGAATGCTTTTCTTCCTATAATTTTATTTTAAAAACTCTTGAAAACTGTAAATTACATATAGGTTATATAAATTATCATATAAATTACAAATATGTAATATAAACTAAAATATTTAAGAAAAAAAAAACGTTATTAAAATATAAATGGGTAGGTACATACAATTAAATTAAATGCAAAAATGATTCAAGTGAAGTTTATTTTTTGTTTTTGTAACATTTCACTTCTACAAAATCAGCACAGATATTCAGTGCGGATCTAGGGATTCCTTCATTTTCATCCTGCATAATATAACGCTGTAACACGGACATTTTTTTTTTTGCCTCCTGGTTAGTCACAGGCACAGGTGACTCATCATAATCATCGTAATCTTCGTCTAATTTTGCTGTGATCTTAAATTTACTGTCCCAATGAAGCGGAATGTTGTCCCTATTAAACATATAAATTTACTATTGGTTTCTTGGTTTGGTTTCTGTTCTTTGAGATTTGTCCCAAATAAGCGGTTGTCCCAATTAAGCGGTGTCCCAATTAAGCGGAATTGACTGTATACAAATCTTTTTGAGATATCATTTTAAAAAAAATAAATGGTAAAATTGCATGTTACCTAATGGTAATAGCTTTCGCATCCCTACGGCGAGTGTATTTGACAAGTGAACTCTGTTCAAAGTTCGCCGACTGATTATACGTACACTAACAATATAACAAGTGTTTGCTACTAAATAATTTAAAACAAAGCTCGAATACAATAAAATAAATATATCCTAATTTAAAAATTGTAAAAATGTCTTCTTTGCGTAGCGCGAACCGTCTTTTCAAGAGCATAACCTCAAAAAGCGTGCGCCTCACTGCACCGTCGCGGAATCTCAATCTGCAAGAGTACCAAAGCAAAGAATTACTGCAACAGCACGCAGTAAACATACAGAAGTTTCGCTTGCTGGACGCGAAATTAGACAGCGCCGCTCTGAAGGACTTTAAAGCGAAGGAATACGTCGTCAAGGCTCAAGTATTAGCCGGTGGACGTGGAAAAGGACACTTCGATAATGGCTTTAAAGGAGGCGTGCATCTAACGAAGGACTTCAATGAGGTCGTGAAATTGGCTGAGAAGATGGTGGGAAACAGACTTGTCACTAAACAAACGCCTAAAGACGGTATTGTCGTACACAAAGTGATGGTTGCTGAGAGCGTCAATATTGTGCGGGAGACTTACTTGTGTATCCTGATGGACAGGCAGCACAACGGGCCCGTGCTGGTGGCCTCGCCCGCCGGGGGCGTGGACATCGAGGCCGTGGCGCAGAGCAACCCGGAACAGATCCTCACACGCCCGGTGGACATCTACGACGGCGTCAGCGACGCTATGGCGCTCGAAGTAGCGAAGTTCCTCAAATTCGAGGGAGACCTGCAGCAAAAGTGCGCAGACGAGATCAAAAAACTGTGGCAACTTTTCTTAAAAGTAAGTATCTCGGTTACACTATCTTTACGTCAATACACACGGGAAAATACCAGCAAATGGTAATGGTGATAACGACAGATTATATGACACTTGGGTTAATAGACTATGACTAGAATTTTACAGGTGAGGGATCAAATTCACACCAACCGGAGGTACTTAAAGTGCTTAGAAATTAAAAATCTTTCTTTTATCTCCGTCGGGGAACAAACCCACGACCTTCGGTTTGGTAAATGTTCATTCGTGTCCGATTCCTCAACTGGAGCACATGGACATCATGAGCCACCGCCAAAAAGCTCTGTCAGCTGCTTTGGTCCTCGCCTCGTCCCATGTCAGCTCCCCCATCCTGCAGATTTCATTCTGTATATAGTTACCGACGGCTTACCAGGATGTGGAGAGCCCGGAGGCTTGAATAAAAGGCTGCTGTAGCCTATGTTCTCCTTTTTTATGTAAAAACATACAGGAGAATACCGACAGATTGTGATAGTGATTCTGAAGTCTTATTTGTGGAATTCTATGACGCTTACCATGGTGCATATCGAGTGTTGATCCGCCAATGTCATAGACTACAGCCCAACATTCACACATTATCCTTCGACTTGCCAAGCAAACGCTTTAACCACTGATCTATACCTGCCGCCATTCGTAAAACATGTCTCAGCCAGGTTCACCTAAGCTATACCCGCCGGCAAACGTGATATATTTATGTTAAAGATTGCTTTGTGTTGTTTAAGGTGGACGCCGTTCAGCTGGAAATCAACCCCTTGGTGGAAACTGACGACGGGCAGGTCATATCGGTGGACGCCAAGATAGTGTTTGACGACAACGCCAAGTTCCGGCAAAAGGAAGTGTTTGCCATGGACGACACCTCAGAGAGCGACCCCAGAGAGGTCGGTAGATACATTCCACAGATTACTGTGTAAACATAAAACATGTAAAAAAAGTTAAGGTCTTCATAAAAAATCTTGAAACACTTCTCTGCTAATTTAATGTGATGATATGTGGATTGCTATGAAGGAATTGTTATGTGTGCTTGGAAGGGATCACTGGAAATACTTGGACATTCCGAACAAGAAAGAAAAGAAATTAGAACACGGTATAATGTCACGGGGAATTTAATGTCACTTAGCATACTTAATATTTAAACAGTTTTAAAGATGAAAAGTTACAGAATATTTGAATTATTTTGAATTGAATGATTAACGAGATTCCATTTTATTGGCAAGTTCTAGAAATGATTTTTCAGAACAATGAAATATTACAAGTAGGTAGGGTGTGGTTTGAAGTTCGCAGATCGGCGCCTAATACAGTGATTTCTCTGAGAGATTATACTTTAATATATGTGCTTCTGAAAAAGTCCGTGTGTTGTTCATCTGCTCCTCACATTGCCACCACGCGGTCCGATAACTATCTCAGCGACGTGAAGTCATTCTTTCTTAACACATTGCTTGCGGGCATTGTTTTATTTTAAAAGTCTATAACTTTAAAAAAATATTTGTGATAATTTAGTGAAATTTTAAATGTAGCTTACCTTATTGTGCAGCAATGATAAAATGATGGTAAACAAACACAAAAAAAACGTCCTTTAAAGTAACACTACACATAAACACAAATATTTTGTAGAAATATAAACAAAACATTTCTACCATTCATCCCTTCGTCAGGTAGAAAGAACCCCAAAATCCCTGTAAAAGTTGAAAACAATTATTGCGCATTGAAGGTCAAAAAAAATCAAGCCAACGGGATCTGCGTCAAGGTTTCTTCGAGCACACAAAAAATTGTATATTTTTAGACATTTTTTTTCTTTTCATAATTTATTAATAAATTCTTCTTCTTCTTCTTCGTGTCAGCGACGTCAAATTATTTTTTCCCAATATCTGGCAACATCGATAGCTCGTGTGTTGCCCAGCATTAGGTCCTGAGATGTGCAACTTGTTGGGCACATGGAGCAGCATCGTGGGTGTGAGGCGGTCTGCAGGTCTCCACAGTCGCACAATAGTGTCTCTCCCTGCCGAAGCATTCCCCACCGCTCGAGGTTGTCCTTTGTTCTACCAACTCCGGTTCTTAATCTGTTTAGGGATTTCCAGGTCGGCCAGTCAAGGCTCTTGCCAGTTGGGAGGCCTTCCTTTGGAGTAATGAAATCCTCTGGTGCGATTTGTTGCCAGAGTTGGAGTCTCTCATTTTCAGAGCCGGATGTGAGAGGTTGTGTGGATTTCAGAAAGCTGCTTCGAGACTTCAATCTTGGTGTTGGCGGTATCTGATTATACAAGCAGTGGGACGGTTGGTTGATTGCCTTACGCATTTCTTCGGCGCATATGACTTTGCGTCTTATGTTCGGTGGTGCGATTAATAAATTATAACTAAAGCATAATAATTACAAATTTGTGAGTGAAATGTGTAGTTTGAAGTAAGATATAGCACTTACCAACATAATCCGTTATTACGCAATACGTATTATTACGTTACCCGACGTCCACCACCAGAGAGTAAAAAACGTATTACTACGTTTCCCGCATTTGAGCACCAGACTAATGAAAACGTATTAATACGTCTCCCGCAAACAATGTGTTAACAGATAGATACTTCCAGGTGGAAGCGGCAAAGTTCAACCTAAACTATATTGCGATGGACGGCAACATTGGATGCCTAGTGAGCGGCGCGGGCCTGGCCATGGCAACCATGGACATCATAGCGCTGAGCGGCGGCCGGCCGGCAAACTTCCTAGACGTGGGGGGCGGCGTGGGGGAGGCTCAGGTGCGCCAGGCCTTCCAGCTGCTCACACAGGACCCCAGCGTCACGGCTATCCTCGTCAATGTCTTTGGAGGTACCCTTTTTCATATTCTTATCTTTTATAATGTACAGATTTGTGGCGTACGACTAAGCGTACAGTCAATTATTAAACAGAACCGCAGCCAATTATCCTGACAGTTGCGTCATTTGGAAAAACCAACCACGGTTGACCGAGGAAGCTTAAAATAATGTTTATGTGTTGCAGTAAATTGATGAAAATAATGATTTGATCAAATCCATTCTTCGTAGTATCAATCCATAATGTCGTGAAGAAGACCATCGTGGCGCACGATGTGACCGATCCATCGGTCTGAGATGGTTCTTACTAGGCGCCTATCTTCTTTGATTATGCTGAGAACCTCATTGTTCGTGATGCAGTCTCTCCAAGAATTCCGAGAATTCTTATGTAAGACCACATCTCAAAGGCCTCTAGTCTTTTTTTATCACTTTCAGGTAAGCACCATGTCTCACAGCCATACATCAAGATGATCCAAACAAATGTTTTGGCAAGTTGCTTGCGGAGCTTTAAATTAATGTTTTTCGACTCAAGAATTTTTATCAAATCCATATAGGAAATTAATTATCATCTTAGGTTTTCACGGTCAGATTTAGCATTGTGGATTTTGGGCTTAGCCGTGTGTGGCTAATTATTTTCTTCATCACAACCATTACAACAGTAGAGTAAAGCTGTAATATGAGGCTACAAATTCCATGTAAAGCTTATGACCGCTAAAGACGTCATAAGCAATGAATGACTTAAAGATAAATTATTTTTACTTTTCATAACATTATTTAGCCCCTTTAGGTGGATAACGAGCCTGACTCATGGTGTGTAACCAGGTCCAAAAGTAAAAACCACGAGTCAGACTCGTGGTAATTTTATTTGTTCCCTAATAATTAAAAAAATGCTTGGACCTAGCAGAAGCATCGCTAAAATATACTGCAGCTAGAACATAAAATGTGCGAGGTAGACCAAGTACATCGGAAATCCCATCACGACTCAATAATTGTGGACATTTTGTGAGACATATCCCACCAGATATAAAATAAAAGATTCTTTAGAATTTATTCCACATATTTTTTTTTTGACGACATGTTTCAGCCAGGTCGGATGGCCATTTTCAAATCAATTAGTAAAATTTTTGTTGGCTCTATATAAAGCAAAGGAGTGAGCGAAAAGGTGTATATGAATTGTGTGATGGGTGGGTATATGTGGTTTTAGGAAATCATTAATGTATAAGGGAATTCATTGATGTCGCAACAAAATAATATTTATAATTACAAAGGCCATTAAAAACAATTAACATTTACATCAAAATGCACTTAAGTAAGAATTCTAGATAATTTTAGCAAAAAATAAGATAATCCAAAAGTAGATGGGGAAGCTATACAATTCTAGGTAAAAATATAATTAATTGATGATACTGATGAAGGCCTTATAAGAACTGAGTCATTTTTGATTGATCAACAGCACGGTTTCAGAGCTGGCCGCTCAGTTGAAACTAACTTAATGGTATTCACTAACTGTGTATCGAGAGCCTTAGACAAAGGTAGACAAATTGACTGTTCCTATAATGACTGAACAAAAGCATTTGACAAAGTTGATCATGATATTTTGCTTGAAAAATTAAACAAAATTGGATTATCTCATGGTCTACTGAGTCTGCTTGGAAGTTATTTTAGAGACAGACAGCAGTTTGTATCCTATGGCTTTTATCGATCACACAGCTTTTATACGTATTCGGGAGTTCCGCAGGGCTCTAACCTTGGACCGTTGCTGTTCTCGTTGTTCATAAATGACATATCTGATGTTATAAATCATGCTATGTTTTTGTTGTTCGCTGACGACTTAAAGCTTTTCTTGGATGTAGTTACCCTGGACGACTGCAGACTTCTCCAGTCGGATATTTATTTATTTATTTATTAACGGAAGACAGGTTCCAATTTATTAAAAACAATATACATTCATAGACACAAAATTAAATTAGACATATCAAATATAAAAATAATAATTACAAGACGTCTATGGGAAATAAAATACAACAAAGGAAAAAACAATGAAACAAGTTGTAAAAATAATAAATCACATTTTGATAGTACATAGAAGTGTGATGATATATCTGATAATATATCTGACTGGGGTGCGCGTAACAAACTGATATTTAATATTGCTAAGTGTAGCGTCTTATCGTATACTCGTAATTATAAGATGGTATACCATAGGTACAGTATTAATGGTATTGGCATCCCGCGAGTATCATCCATCAGAGACCTTGGCATATTCTTTGAAAGCAAGCTAACGTTTCATGCTCACATTGAAGCTGTGTGTGAAAGGGCACTGAAGATGTTAGGATTTGTTCTGCGTAGTGCCAGGACTTTCTCGAGCACTAATGTACTGGTCGTACTGTACAATTAATTGGTTCGTAGCATACTTGAGAGCGGATCTATTATTTGGGCTCCCCACGAGTATAAATATGGCCTCATGTTAGAGAGAGTTCAGAAGAAATTTTTGAGGTTTCTTTACATGAGGATGTATGGATATTATCCGTGGCTGTACCCATCTAACTTTATACGGGGTATGTTGGGATACAATGAGTTGAGAACTAGAAGAGATGTGTGCTTGAGTATGCATTTCTTTCGCCTAGTGCTTGGCGTGTTCAGAAATCCTGATATTTTGTTTGAAATTGGTTTGTTTGTCCCTGACAATTATTTAAGGATAAGGAGGCACAGATTGTTTGTTCTTCCTAGAACAATTAAAAAACCTGCTTCATTACCATTAGTAATAATAATTATCTATCAACGTTTAGACTGGCGAGAAGGCACATTTTCTTTTTATGTAAGCACATACAGGAGAATACCGACAGATAGTGATTGTAACTCTGAAGTCTCATCTGTGGAATTCTATGACGCTTACCATGTTGTATATGGCTAAACGCTGCATTTGGAGTGTCGATCCACCAACGTCATAGACTACAGCCCGAGATTCACGCATCATCCTTTATTATTACAGGAATTTACTATGAATGGGTGGTCTTGACGGGACGACTTTCGTCTACCACCAATTTTAATTAATAGGCTATGACTGGCATTTTACGGGTGATGGGTCAAATTCACACCAACCGGGGGTATTTAAGAGCTCATAAATCGATTAAACATCCCTTTTTTTTTTTTTTTAATCTCCGTCGAGGATCGAACCCACGACCTTTGCTTTGACCATTGAGCTATGACCGCTGGCAAATTAGAATTGATTGTGTACGTAATGTTGTGTTACCTGATGTTGCAGGTATCGTGAACTGCGCCACGATCGCCCGCGGTATCATCAGTGCGTGCCAGAGCATGCAGCTGGGCGTGCCACTGGTGGTGCGGCTGGAGGGGACCAACGTGGACGAGGCGCGGCGCCTGCTGAGGGACTCCAAGCTGCCCATCTTGGAGGCCGCCGACCTGGACACTGCCGCAGCACTCGCCGTCGCTAAACGCTAACTTCAGACTGATATTCATTTATGTTTTTAGCATTTATTCTTTTTGAGATCCATTTCAATATTCAATAGACAAGTATTTCATTCATTGTTTTAAAATGGATCACACTTACCCCCGACACCTAGACTGATGTCGCAAAGCAGCTTTCTGAGATTCCACACGACCTTTCAAATCCGGCCCTGAAACTAAGAGACCAGCTCTGACAACAAAACGCATCAGATGATTTTATTACCCCAAAGGAAAGCCTCCCGACTGGTAAGTTCCCTGACTGGCGGACCTGGAAATCCCTAAACAGATTAAGAACCGGAGTCGGTAGAACAAAAGACAACCTCAAGCGGTGGGGAGTGTTTCAGGCAGGGAGAGTCATTGTTGTGTGACTGTGGAGACCTGCAGCCGCCTAAGATCCTGCTTCATGTGCTCGACTAGTTGCACACTGAGACCTAACACTGGGCAGAACACGGGACATACATGTTGCTACATATTGAGTGGAAAAAAAATGATGTCGCTAACACAAAAAAAAAAGAAAAACTGCCTGGAAGATTGCAGTTTCGCCATCAATAAAGGCCTGATCTTATTAGTACTGTAGTACGATTGTATAATTGATTAAGCCTTCATTGATGGCGAAACTGCAGTCTTCCAGCAAACGGAACAGTGCTCAGTGTGATCAATATTAAAACAAGCTATGAAATACTTATTTATTTAATAGTAAACTGTAGACTCACTGCTAAACCAATAAATCCTGATCGTTGGTCTACCCATCTCAACGCTATGCCGGCATTTTAGACAGACTGTACTATTTTATTTAGTTTATGCCCCTAGCTGCTCTTGAGGCCCCCTTCCAGACCTCAAAGCACATTCTCTGCGACCATCAGTTCCAATAATTAGAAGGAAAGGTACATTTTGATTCAATTTTACTAGTAGACTTTGTGACTTATAAACCCAATTTAAATTACTTAATTTACTTTTATTTAAATACAGACCGAGGTAATGGAAAAATCTCATCTGTGGATTCTACGACACTTGCCATTTTAAATTATGCCTAAGCGCTACATGTAAATTGTTGATCTGGCAATGTTATTGACTGCAGCCGGGCATTCAGCAATTCGTCCACGTTTATAGGGGTTCGCTATGAACACCACCAATTTTAATTAATTTGATATGATTTACATTTTACTGGTGAGGGATCAAATTCACACAAATGGAAAAATATGGCTCGATCTTTGGAATGGTAAGCAAACGATTGATCTCTGTGCCATACCCACCAGCATTGAATGATCAACCTGTTAATTAGCCCGATGCTCCCAAGAGCTGCTCCAAGGCAACTGTGACAGCATCGGAGCTACTTACTCAGAGAGGCAAAGGAGTGCTGCCGGAATGACCAGCAGGTCATAAAAAAGCGCTATACAAATACTGATATAGTAATAACATTTTATGAAAAATCACCGCAAATAGTAGAAAATAAAACTGAGTTCCATCCAAAAAGGTGTGCGTAATTTGGAGTAAACAAGGCATTTATTTGCATTTGACAGTTGATTTTGTGGTAAAAGCTTTAGAATAATATCCTTCTATGCTCGATTTCCTCATAACTTGTCATGAGCAATCAAGTCTTCTCCAATCGTCTTCATTATACTTTCTTTTAAAACATAAAAGTCTGGTAAATGAACATGTGATTCAATTGCCATGTTAACATACCCGTGTAAGCATACCCGTGCATGTAGAATCTCTTATTTTACCTAATGTTTACCACTTTTTGAGATGTATTTAATTTTAATGACTGATGTAGTAATAAAGTGATAATCATTTCACTGCCTTATCACTATAGTAAGACGAATATTAATTGGTTAAGCAACAAGAAACTAAACATCAACAAAAGCAAATTGTAGTGATTCGGTTCATGACAAATTCAACATTTTTTAAATAACTTCTTAGGTTTTCACGGCCATATTTGGTATTGTGGCTGTTGGGTTTAGCCGTGTGTAGTGAATTGTTTCTATCCAATATTTCGACCGCCATTGCAGAGGTCTTCTTCAGGGCCGACGACTTTGTGATGAGTTATGTCTCGAGGTAGTTCAGCCATCAGCCTAACGCACCTCCACGAGCGTCATGATGAGTATGTTCTAAGGAGCATTCCTCCACGATTTTTTTTTATTTCAATGACTTCTCTTACTAGACATTCGAGCCACGATTTCTGGTTCGAATGAAAACTTATGTCCCGTGTCGGCCAGATGCTCTGCCAGTGCTGACGCCATTGGGCGGCCTAGTCTGCACGATCTCTCATGTTCACTTACTCTACTTAAAATTTTTGTTGATAAATAAAGGTATAATTTCCATTGAGATAGTTAAAGTTCTGCAATCTTTGTAAAAAAAAAACATTAAATAAATAATATTTTTAAACTCTCAAAATGTTTGTTTGTAACCACTTTCATTGTGGATTGATGGCTTCTGGCAATAAAGAATAAGTGTTGATATTCCATGGAAAAATTAAATAATATATTTTATTTTTATGATGAATTATTATTTTATACATATGTACACACCTATATCCATTTTATTTTTATTTTAACCTTATTAATTAATTAAATATCAATTTAAACAATGCATATCTCTTTTTAATAAAACGTATATATCGCGCGCCGCACTCTAGTGACATAAAATGTTATGCCGATATATAGCCATGCTGCATCGAGTGATTATCCGACAGGGACACGGATTCCCCATGTGTTAACCAAGTTTCGTATACATACCGCAAGCAGTTTTCAATGGACTTGGCTATATATCGGCAAGCCACACTAGCGACATAAATGTCATGCCGAACTATAGGCACACCGCATCTAAAGAGTTGGTAGATTCCTGAAAAATATGTTTTAATCATGGTAATTGTAAAAATAAAATCTTTCATTGAATAAGGACTGAGATTTTGTAGTGATATGTTTCTTGCTAAATATTCATGATTTGCTGCTTTCAGAGGTTTACAAAGTGAGTTTTAAGAGTTTTGACTCCATGCATAAAGATGTATGTTTTCTGAATAGCTGCAAGAATGGAATGTGTTCAAAATGATTAAATCAGCGTTCACTACTAGTTAGTATTATAAACATAGATGGTGTTTTTATAATCATAAACATAGTTTTAATCATAGATTTACCGTTGTACATTGTTTTATAGTTTTAATAAATAAAATATAATTTATCACACTTACACGTGTGGCGTTTTACTCTTAAATATAAATAATGTTGAACCTAAATTACATCAAGTACATAATATACAACAATATTACAAATCAAGACTATACAACTGAAAGACTGGATACAAGATACCTTTTTGACTTCTTCGCCGAAGGTCGTCTCGTATACAGAAAATGCATGGTAATTGAACTCCGTAGCGTTGAGGTCAACATATCTAGGAGACATATTCTGTTGGATTAGACTAAAGAGCCTTTTCCTACTTAAATCTAATACTGAGCAATGCAACAGAATGTGTTCAGCGTCCTGCGAGGAGATAATAAAGTTCACCCACAGACCTAACAGAATCCCTTACAAGACCAGAGAGAGAACGCCTCATTTTGGGTGAAAGACTCGCATTCATACAAATAATAAACACGCAACTAATTCAATTTTATTTAAGATTATAGAAACTTTCGACACCCAAAAAATATCAATTCCAAGCCGACAGCCCAGCCCGGACCGAATAGTTTTCTCAACGATTCCAGAACAATTGAGCATTCATCTGGGATATGTGACAGCAATTCCGGGAAAATCCCGGGCATTCATCTGGACGATCATGAGGCGTGGACTATTTGGTTTGTTAAGAGCTGCTCAACCCAACTAACGACACGCGATAAGCAACCATGTTGTGTTCCTCATCAGAAGTTGCTAAGCTCGGTGATCTAACGAGAATTGCTCTTGCAATGTGCCATTGTCGTTAAAAAAAAATTTTTCTTGTGATAGAAATTTTGGTGGCATTCTCACATTTTATAAGTTATAACCTAAAAATATATTTCTAAAACAAAACATTTTTTTTTAATTGTATGTATCTTAGTAGAGAATTCCAAACTCTGGTGAAAAAAGGAATTGGTTAAACCGCTGTAGAAACTATTTGAACAAACCTTTATTCTGAGTTAGATGGATTGGAGATTAAACATTAGGGAGCCATTGCAGTGGCTATAGTCAAATACAAATTCATTATCTGCATTTAATTATAGCAGTGATGAATTTCTTTCAAACTAGAAATACACCTATCCCCCAATTTACACGGTAGATACGTTCCTGAGAAAAACGTGTAAGTCAAAAATTAAAAATTTTCAAGTCAAAACCGTGTAAATCGAAAAGCTTGCAGAAAATTCATAATTTTGCTTTTTAACAGTTGTGATTTTTTTCAATATTTTTAGGTGTACACAGAAATAAAAATAAAATGCATTGACAGGTTAAAATATGTAATATATTACGGAAACACTGTTTTTTTATTTAATTACAATACATACATTAAACAGAAGAACAAAAATAAAACCAAAGGTGTTTTATTATCCTTCATCACTATCAGAAATTACTCTCATTCTTTTTTTCGGAATCGAAGGTTGGAATTCACTTTCATCACTCGAAGTTATTTGTGCCGATTGGATGTTTGAAGCAGAAATATTTACATTCTGAGAGGTGGTAATAAAATCGGTTATTAACAATTGCTTCGAATTTTTGTAAGATCTTTGTAAACTTCTTCATATTGAGCCAAGCAGCGATTTATGTCACGTTGGAATCGTAAAGCCCTTTCAACGTTTGTGTCATTTTGTATAAAATGATTACCCAGCTTTCTTCCCAATGCGAGTCCTTCGCGGATGACTTTAGCAGTGAATGTTACTGGTACTAATTCCTCTTCATCAGATTTGTCAGACTCACTTTCGCAAACTAAGTTAACTAAATCATCCTCACTTAGTTCTTTATCAGCCATTGACTCTGCGATATCATCATCAGTAAAATCATCAAAACCTTCTCCGCCCAATGAATGCGCCATCTGTACTATCTGCACATATTCATCATTTAACGTTGAAATGGAATGTTCATTTTTGACTACATTTGGCCACAATTTTTTCCAACAGCTATTGAGCGTTGTTTGCTTAATCGCAGTGTATGATAAGGCGATATGCTTCACACAGTCTAATATTGTAAAAATTTTCCAAGCACTAATAACTGTTAAAGATTCATTGTTCTCCATTTGTTCCAAAATATATGTAAAGGCTCGTTTTATGTACAAAGCTTTAAAAGTAGAAATTATGCCTTGGTCCAATGGTTGTAATAATGAAGTTGTATTAATTTGTTAAAAATTTTACTTCAACGTTCTCATATTGTAGATCTTGTGGGTGACCCGGCGCATTGTCAATTAACAAAAGCACTTTAAAAGGCAATCCCTTTGAACTTAAATATTTTTTGGCATATGGGATAAAACATTCATGAAACCATTCAATAAACATTGCAGCAGTAACCCACGCTTTCTTATTAGCCCTCCAATAAACGGGAAGATTATTGATGTTTACTCCTTTAAAGGCACAAGGCATTTTTGATTTGTTAATCACTAATGGTTTCATAATATAATCTCCTGAAGCATTGCTACAGAAAAGAATTGTTATGCGATATTTTGCTGCTTTATTACCACTAGCTGATTTATAAAATTTTGAGACATAAGTCCTTTCAGGCATTTTTTTTCAGAATAACCCTGACTCATCAGCATTGAAAACCTGATCAGGGGTGTATGAATTATCGTTAATAATTTCTGCAAAATTTGCTGGATATTCTTGGGCTGCATCTACGTCGCCAGAAGCCAGTTCACCTTTTAATTTTAAGCTGTGTAAAGAGTGTCTTATTTTAAATCTTTCAAACCAGCCATGACTTGCCAAAAAATTTGGCTTCTTTTCAGTTGAAGAAGAAGATGGTAATTGCTCTACAATTTTTTCGTAAGTTCGTAATGCTTTATTTGTTATAGCGGCCGTATCAATGGGTACTCTTTTTTGTGTTTGATCTTCTATCCAAAGCATTAACGCTTTCTCCATTTTTTCCATTGCGATATTTCTGGTGTATGATGTTGTGCCCATACTCGTGGTATTGCCAGCTGCAACACTCTTTCTAATTGTGTTTTCATTTGTTCTAATAGTTCTTATTGTAGCTTCGTTCATGCTATATGATTTTGCAACATCTACTACTCTATCTCCCTTTCGTAAGTGATCCAAAATTTCGATTTTAGTTTCTAAAGAAATAACTTTTCTTTTAACTTCTTTCGACATTATAAGCCTATAATTTTTTTTAATTTATGTTCATTTATAATAATCTAAATAATGCACTCACTTGTAATTTACGAATATGGAAAATTAAATCTTTCTGAAACTGTGAAACTTTCACTCAAATACAATTTTCCGTAGATAAAACTTTAATTTTATGCGAAGAAATACAGACACAGTGTGCGTGTGCAGCAAGTCAGCACAACTAGCTCGGGATTCCCGTGAGATGTGTACACAGCGCACGTGTTCAAGCACAGTAGCATTTAGTAGAGTGCGATAAAAACAAAAAAAAAACTTATCTGGAAAACCGTGTAAAAGCGAAAACGTGTAAAACAAGTACCGTGTAAATCGGGGGAAAGGTGTAGTTACAGCATAAAAATGTCTTTACAAAAATATATGTAAAAATGGTAGGTATATAATTAAAATTTAATCAAATATTAATTCCATATGATCAAAATAGGTATTCCATCAATATTGTTACAAGTGAAAAAACTAAATAAATATTTAAATAACGATTATATTTGTTTTATGCGTATGTGTGTGTGAGCATATTCGTGAATATTGTTTAAACAACTTTAAAATTGTTCAATTTTTATTCTTTACTTTAAATAGACAATATGTCATTGTTTCAACATAAAATTATATTAAATTGTTTTTTTTAATTTTTATTAGAATATTTTTCCATACTCTAATCTTATTTTGTAGATCATTGACTATATTTCAATATTATTAGTATTTAAATACACACATACAATTATACATCATATTTTATACGCATCAATTCTGGTTGTAATTTCCGCATAGGATTTACAAGAAGTTGTTTCTCATCCATTCAGTATATAGTTCATTTCGAGACCCGACTGGTACTTACGAAATAAATAGACTAACGGTAACTAATAATATAAAAAGCTTGTGAATAAATGTTGACTGATTGAATCATAAAAATAATAATATACATACTCTGAATGTATACTACAGAGACATATGTCGTTATATGATGTTAACAATGGTATATATATATACATCAAGTTTCGCGTATCTGCTCAGGCGGAGAATGGTCGTGTGGATAGGTGGTGAGTAGAACGGAGCAAAGGTTGCAAGGCTCGTGGTTCAAATCCCGCATCTGCCGATATTTTATCTGAATGAATAGATGCGTATAAAATTTGATGTATAATTGTATGCGTGTATTTAATAAAATTATATTCTTTCTGTATTACAATTTAAAATAATAATAGTAAAACCAACTTGGATAAGGATTTTAAGTACCTAGCCATCTTTTATATCCGATACTCATATCGCCCATGTCACGACTTTACTAATAGTAAAATCAAGGTACATTATAAAATGATGTATTTATTACCTATTGGTCATTACTTGCCAATACTTAAACTCTTTCCATTCAATAAACAATTAATAAATTCCTTTTACTATGAATAGGTGGTCTTCACGGGAGGACTTTCATCTCCAACCATTTTTTATTAATAGGCTATGACTGGGATTTTACAGGTGAGTGATTAAATTCACACCAACCGGGGGTATTTTAGAGCTCAGAAATGTTTTTTTTTTAAATCTATGTCGGGGATCGAACCCACGACTTTTCGTTTGCAAAGCAAACGCTTTGACCATTGAGCTATACCCGGCGGCTAAGCAAAGTGTGCAGAGTTGACTTAGAATAAAGTGAAATAGAGCTAAAAACATACTATAAAAATTAGCTCATCCTCTCTTTGTTGTATATAATGACATCAGCATGTTATAGCCCTTGATGACTGGTAACTAAAACCTCGATATACAATCTTTCATCTCTTATTTCTGTTCGCTTGTCGACATGCATGCGTCGCCATATTGGCATTTTGGGACTAGTTACGTAGATCGCCACTTGGGGCGTGGTGCGACTGTCTGCGACCATCACGAGCGCGTGCCAGTCGTGTGCCGCCAGTCGGCGAGAGAATATTGTATTGTGGCTCGGCGTGAATTCTGTGGCTAGGTCGAGCCATAATTTTGTAAAGTTTATCGTAAATATATGTCCAATGTGCTTCTGAAAAGTCTTTGTTTTGCTGACCTGCTCCTCATCATACCCTTACGCGACTGAATAACAACCTTTTGAAAGAGAGGAGGATGTTAATAATTATCGCAAATAATTGTTTTCAGTGGACGTGGAAAATATTTTGATATTAATAAACACCTGAAGATGCGAAATATATACTAACATCCAACAATTGTTTTGATATTCCTACACAAATACAAATCAGGAAATTTGTTCGAGCCCACGACTTTTGACTTGCCGAGCAGACGCTTTAACCACTATGCTTTACTCGCCGGCTGATGTCCTTATAGAAGCAGATTAAATTTGGGAAGCGCTGGTCTGTATTACGTTGAAATCCATTAAATGTCTTCTGTTTAAGAAAGATATTTATTTATTACGAGATTGAACACAGAGAAATACTAAAATTCACACACATTTGCACACTTCACAGTGTAAACATATTATTTATACACATCTTGTTATGTAAACAATCTACATGTTGTTTTGTTTCAATAGATGCGGGTTGCTTATTAAACATTTGTTCATTCCAACGGCATATGGAGTGTTGACTGGTAAGACATTTTTTTATTTATTTAATTATATTTATTTCCTTTATAAACATTACAAATCTTAAACTAAATACTTTTATAAAGCACGACAACGAAATAAAAGACTACAAATAACAATTAACGATTATTTTAATATCTGTGTCTATATTATGATAGATGCTTCAGTCTTCTTCGTAGTATCAATCCGGTGGATTGGTTTGCAGCAACAGAATCTTGCATCTCGATCTCCATTCCTCTCGATGCTTCAGTATTGACATATTTTTGTGTCAACGACCTCACATTCAGTACAAGTAAAGACAAACCGGAGAGTCAATAGTTAGGATTTGTGACAATAACAATGCGTCAAAGTACATCAAATTTGACACAAAGAACACAAGTATTATTGTCACAAACTCCAACATCTAACTCTCTGTATCTATTCATACCGACACCGAACCGAAAGCAATATTACACCAAATATGTCAATATCCTAAACTCAACTGATAATTTCATTCTCTGTGATCTTTGACATGTGTCATCTTCTTATTTATTTTTTATTTTTTGTATGTATGTTTATGTATACTCTATGTTACTTTTATGACTATATTCTTATTATCCTATGTACCTTGGAAGTTATGTTGTGTTTATTAAATAAGTAATGTAATATTGGAATATGATTTAAGTAAAAAAGTAATGAGAATGGATTGTTCAATTTCATTAAGTTATTTTACCTTTAATTGATTTTTAAAACTAACTATTTCTTGATGAGGTCTTCTTCCGGATTGATGATTTATTTAGTTTTGAGTTGGTCTCTTCAGATTATCTTTTTTATACGATGGCATGCATTTTTATTTATTTTCATTTTTAATTTTTTATTTCATGCATACCTGCAATGGCAGTCGAAATATTGGTTGAAGGAAGTTCGCCACACACCGCTAAACCCAAAAGCCATAATATCAAATCTGGCCGTGAAAACCTAAGAAGTTATTTAACTATTTCTTGTATTATATTTACAAACTGAATTTTGTTTAAGAAACGAAAACATACTGATAGTAAATCACGGTCGTGAAAATGAGGTTAGGAAGAAAAAAAATAAAAGAACAGCGACAACAAATATGAATAAAATTCGAAAATTTGAAAATTTTCAAAATGATCCCAAATCTGGCCGTGAAAACCTAAGAAGTTAACACTGGATTGCCTATCAGTTTAACCTCATTAAAGTTGTATTGATGATTTACTAATTATTATTTTCAGGTTATTTACTTGTACCGAGTAATTTAATCGATAAATATCTGTGGAAATTCGAAAACAAAATGTTGAAAAACACATTTTTCTTTTTTGTCGCTGGAGTTTTGATTCTATCTGTCAAAACTCCCGAGACTACCGCAGAGAGCGCAGCCAGGGTCAGTGCAATGCCAGTCGAAGCTACGACAAGTATGTAAAAACAGCCATACTGTGAATGAATATTTATATACGTTTTTTTATGTAATCGCATGCAGGAGAGCACAGCCGGTCAAGACCAGTGCACTATATGACGCTTAGCCCAGGGGCAGGACGCTGCATGCAGGAAACATGTGCTATATTCATGGTTGTGTGTAGGTTGGGGAGATTGCAAGTGTATATTTATCTGTTTCTTGAAGAGATCCAGATTGTAGCAAGGAGGAAACATAAATGCTGGAAGAACATTCCAAAGCTTACCGGTGGCATTTACGAAAGAACTTTGGAAACTGACAGTTCTTGGTCGACACATATCAACCGTTCGGGAAGTGTAAGACGAGTTTGTCGGTTGTGGTTGGGTGCAGGAAGAATTATTTCTTTAAGTTCCGAAGAGCAGCGACCGTGGTAATAACGCTAGAAAAGACTAAGTGAACCAATCTTACGCCTGTGTTCCATTGATTGCAGGTTAGACGTAAGATTGTCATTGTTTATCAAACGAATTGATCTTCTTTGAACTGAGTCAATCAAGTTTAGAAGGTATTGTAGCTTCATATTAATTTTATTATGTACATACTATTGTAATGTTCAAAAGTAACCGATTGTCACGGATGAGATTTCTCCATTACCGTCTGTCGGTATTCTCTTGTATGTTTACATAAAAAAATGCTATGAACAACTGATACACATACAAATTCACAGCAAATACCATTAAATATTCATCATTTATTAAAATATGCTTGCTGTGAATTTGTTTAATATATTGATATCAACTTGATACAGCTCTTTTAGGCTGATGACGTTAAGCCTCGAAAGACGATCTTTTGTCTCTTATTTATGTTCGCTCGCCTGACATGCACATCTAATAATGTAGGTTTTAATTATATAATATTACGCAGGCGTTTGTATACGCCATTTTATTTGTAATGACAGTTGCTCTATTTCATGTTGGTGCAACTGTCATCTTTAATTTGCTTTTTTGCCGCGATCATTGGAGGTGCGGCGTGTCACAGTGTTCGGCAGTTGTCAGTTGACTTTTCGACCGGTATGGCGAATGCCATATCGGTCGGACAAGAAAGCAAGTCTCTAATAAAATAAACGAGAATCGCGAACCAAAACCAAATTCTTTTGCTTGGGAACCAGCTCCTGCATCCTTCCCTCCACGCAGCCACGTGATGAACTCGCGAAATGTCGATCTTTTAAAGACGCCGGATGCCAATATGTATCAGTTGTTCAAATGTTTGTATAAATCTTCATTGCTTTATAAAGCAAAAGTATTATGAACATTGTAATACTCGTATACATTCTAACCTATTTATGTTTTTTTCATTTAAAATGTTTTTTTCCGCAGCGGTCGTGTGTCCAGTTAACGAGGAATACTACTCGGAACCGCCCCGCTGCCTGACCTGCCGGGCAGCAAGAAGGGACGACGACTGTGAGATATTTGGAGAAAAAGAAGCTCCAAGATGCGACTGCAAAAATGAGTTTCTTCGCAACGAACAGGGTGTCTGCATTCCAGAAGCAAAATGCTGTGAGTATAAGCACATTGAATACAAGCTAAACATCAAGTAGCTATGTCCCTAGCTGTACCCCTTGGCTGGTATCGCACCACCAAACATAAGACGCAAAGTCATATGCGCCGAAGAAATGCGTAAGGTAATCAACCAACCGTCTCACTGCTTGTATAATCGGATACCCCCAACACCCAGACTGAAGTCGCGAAGCAGCTTTCTGAGATCCACACAACCTCTCACATCCGGCCCTGAAAATGAGAGACTCCAGCTCTGGCGACAAGTTGTACCAGAGGATTTCATTGCTCCAAAGGAAGGCCTTCCAAATGGCAAGAACCTTGACTGGCGGACCTGGAAATCCCTGAACAGATTAAGAACCGGAGTTGGTAAACAAAGGACAACCTCGAGCGGTGGGGAATTCTTCGGCAGGGAGAGCCACTATTCACACCTGAAATCCCGCTCCATGTGCTCAACAAGCTGCACACCTCAAGACCTAATGCTAGGCAACACAAGGGCTATCGATGTTACCAGATAATGGGCAGACATAATTTGACGCTGACACGAAGAAGAAGTAGCTATGTCGGAATGTGGGTGTGTTAGTGGATATTGTGATCTGTCATTGCTGAGAAGGAATTGTTACGCGTGTTAGGAAGGGGTCACTGGAATTACTGCAACATTCCGAACAAGAATATTCCTAAACATTGATTTGATTGTCTTAATTATGATTGAAGTGAAAATTAAACAATTTTTGTAATGTAAAAATCTGAAAAGGAGAAAAATAAAACATCGCAATTAGCCGCTATAGCTGGAGCAGCCAACAGCGCGCTTGTCAACCCATGCGCAGCCGAATTCATACTAACCCGTGCGCTGCCGCTCGCGCAGATGGGGATAGAATCACACAGGCACGTGATTCTATCCCCGATTATTCCACTAATTATTTATTTCCATAGCTACAAATGAATAGTTTTACATTTTTATAATGTTATTTAATACTTAATAAAATTACGGAAGAATACAAAAATTGCTCACTCAGTTTATAATATATTTTATATGTATAATCTCGTTATTAGAGTCGAGTTGTAGTAAATACTGATATCAGCTTGATAAAGCTCCTTTAGGCTGATGCCGAAAAGCCTCAAAAAATTTTTTTCTCTTATTTATGTTCGCTCGCCTGACATGCACATCTAATAATGTTAGTTTTAGTTATATAATAATACACGGTGTTTGCATAGGCCATTTTATTTGTTATGACAGTTGGCCCATGTCATGTTGATGTCACTGTCATCTTTAATTTGCTTTTTCTGCCGCGACGGTTGGCCGCGCTAGATGTCAGAGCGCGCCGGCACTTGGAGCTCGCTCGCGACCGTGATGGCGGACGAAAAAGCAAGTGCTTGAGAAATAAACGCGAATTGTGTAACGAAAAAAAGTTCTTTGCATTGTGAACTCAGGCTAAGGCTTGTCACACAGTAATTCGATATCAAACTTTGAGAGGAGGATATCAATACATATCATCGTAAAGCAAGGGTCAATACACAAGACATTTTGCCATTTACCAACCCATCGTCATGACTACTATTGCTTTAATTCAATTGGTTCTCTTTGTTTCAGTCAAATGCAATGCCGCTAACCAGGAGGTATTCTACAGCTCCACAAACTGTCTGCCGACATGCAAGGATGCCCAACCCTGCAGAAACATCAGGTTTGCTCGGCGCAACCCCGGCTGCGGGTGTAAGAAGGGTTGGGTCAAAACCGAAGACAGAATCTGCGTACTGGAAATCACTTGTAGAGGTAACAAATATTGAGGGGGTGTTAACATAGTGTACCTATTGACATCCTCCTCTTTTTAAAGGTTTGTTATTTAATTACGCGGTGGCAGGATGAGGAGCAGGTTAACAACACAACGACTTTTTCTAAAGCACATTGACATATACATTTCGATAACTACAAACTTATGGCCCGGACCTACTCACAGCATTCAGGCCGGACCAACAAAAGTGCGATCTCGCCGACGTCGGCACACAACTGGGAGCGCTCGCGATGGACTGTCGCACAGCGCCGCAGTGGCGATCTACGTAACTAGTCCAAAATTCCAATATGGCGACACATACATGTACGACAAGCGAACAGAAACAAGAGACGAAAGATTGAATATCGAGGTTTTCGGCACCAGCCAGCAAGGGCTTTGCGTCTTCAGCCAGGATGATGATGCTGTTGTTAGATATCCTTATACTGCTCCAAAAGCAATAATACTACTTTCTCCTGCTACTGCGCATCAAGTAGCACCAGCGGCTAACCACTAATCTTTACGTTCCTCACGATCCAGCAACAAATCACCAAGGAATATAACTCGAGGCACGTTTGTAGTGTACAAACATCGACGAAACTAGTCGGTTTGTTGTTGCTTTGTACGCTGCATTAGTGTAAGGAGAAGACCTTCAGCCACTTCCATAACGTTTGCTTTAACATCCTCCTCCCGTGAAGGCATGATGAGGAGCAGGTCAGCAAAACAAAGACTTTTTCAGAAGCACATTTACATATATTTATGATAAACTTTACAAGCTTGTGGCCCGGACCTAGTCTCAGCAGTAAGCCGAGCCACAATACAATATGCTCTCGCCAACGGGCGGGTCACAACTGGCTCCGCGGGGTCGTCGGCTCTGCGACTCTCGCCCAGCGCTCGAGTCGTGATGTATATAACTAACACACCCGTGAGCGGACTTGTCCAAATTGACAATATGGCGGACACATTCATGAACGACAAACGAACAGAAATAAGAGACGAAATATTGTATATCGAGGTTTTCTGTACCAGTCAGCAAGGGCTACATCATGCTGATGTCAGTTTTTAGCAAGTGTCCTTTGTGATGTGTCCCATCCGGACAACAATACGGGATTTGAAAGAGGTGGGCAAAGCGTGTCATCTAAATCATGTTGTAATGTACCGTGTGTAGGTGTTAACCTGTGCCCTCGCGAGCTGGAAGTGTGGGACAAGTGCCCCGGGCCGTGCACCCCCCTGACTTGTGGCGACCTGCCCCGCATGGCGAACTGCCCGGCCTTCTACAGCGCGGCACCCCGGGAGTCCCCTGCTTGCCTCGCTGTCGCTGCGAGGACACCTATGTCTTTAATGATGATGGAGAGTGCGTGGCCATCGCGGAATGCCGTAAGTGAATAAAACATATATAGACACTTGTAAGAATTTCAAACCTTGTTTAAAAATATATTACAAAATTATATTTATATTTTTGTATACTGCAACTTGGATGTACACATTCCGACTACACCCCTTTCCCCCCCTTATCAACTCCCTACCTTATTTCTAGTCAAACTCTTCCCTTATTAGTCACTAACTTTATGATGTGAAATGACTGGGCACAGCGCTTTTAATGACAGATTATACTCATTTAATTAAGTTTCAAACCCTAGTTGCCCCTGTGGTGCCCCCTTCCAGACCTCAGAGCACGTTCTGCTGGGACTGTCAGTTCCTTTTATTAGAAAGAGGAGTCCTTTTCGATGCAGTTCGAGGGAATCGCCTCGGCCCTATAGGGCATGCAGACTTGTGGCCACAAAAAAAAACACGCATTTACAATTTTCGCTCGTATTTTCGGTGAGAAAATCTTCCATCTCCATCTCTTTACAACCCGTGAATGCGATTCTAATTTCACGGGTTTTCTTTTTAGCACTTCTATACAGTGGCCACAATTGTTCAGAGGGGACTCCCACTGACTGATGAACATTCAGATTATTATCAGTTGCTAACTGATGATAATCTGAATGAGCGCATCATTAAGGAGACTTAGCTGTCTTCCGATGTGATGCGGGTGTGAGGCGGGTAAAGTTCAGTCCAGTCTGAGCTTATAGATCTGTAAAAGCGGCAATTTTCGGTGATATGCTTCAAATACGGATATGGTGAAAAAAAATTGTTTCAATTTTATTTCTTTCTTTCAGAAACATTACAAATACAAATATATTTAATACGATCCTGAAATAAGATATAATACAAGAGAAACAATTAGGTACTTACTATTATTAACAATAATTATTAAAAAGTCCCAAAGCTCGCTAAACAGAAGACTCCACAAAATTACTTTGATAATTAAATTCGTGGAGCTCATGTCGGAACTGGGCTTCTCTCAAGCGGAATATATCAATATTCGAGGCGATATGGTTAAACAGTCTGATGACTCTCCCGAGAGGCATAGTCCGTGAAATATTTTTGAAAGGGTTGTTTTTTTAGTTTGCGGTGATCCCAACGCTGAGAGAGTAGACTACCCGAACGCTTGTCCCGGCGGGGGCACTTGCGTGAAACCCGAGTATGTGCTGTGTGACCTGGTAGCTGCCAACACCGGCTGTCAGTGCAAGGAGGGCTTTCTCAAGGACAAGCTGGGCAAGTGCATACCCCAGGAACAATGCAGTAAGTACTATATTTCATTATAATGTAGATAATATTATCTCATGATGGATTTGCCAGAGCTAAACCCTAAAAAAATAAATATCTCGTGGAAGGTGTTTCCACAATAGTTTTCTGCGTTAGGTTTATTACTGACATCCAGATTGTAGGAAGGAAGTAAACACAGACCCTTGAAGAGCATTCCAAAGCTTGCCGGTGGCATTTAGGAAGGAACTATGGAAACTGCCAGTTCTTGGTCGAAACACACTAACCGTGTATGGATTTTCGGCAAGTGTAAGACAAGTTTGTCGGTTGTGGGTGGGTGCAGGAGGAATTAGTTCTTTAGGCCTAAGTAGTGTCGGGCTCAACCGATCTCCTTAAAAAATCTGATATGACAAATCACTCAAAATAAGCCTCGAATACAACAGTCGTCCCATCAAGTTCCCAAGCTTCTGCTTGGAAGTCGTCAAGAATGACATATATTCCCAAGTGGATCTTCGGGTGCAGATATTACAAAGCCTTTGTGGTAACCATATTTTCTAGATATTTAACGGATATGGAGGGAAAAAAAATATTTATTTGGTGCTCTATATTTAGTATAAATTGGTGGGTTTTTTTTTTAGAGAAGCAGTGCGGCCTCAATGAAGTTTTCAGCGAGAGAGCACCGGACTGTCCCGAGACTTGCAGTAACCGCAAGGCCAAGAGGTGCTCCACCACCAAGCCGGGCTGCGCCTGCGCTAGAGGCTTTTTGCGCAAGACTAAAGGTGGCAAGTGCATCCAACCCAAGGACTGCTAACAACCAAGCTGACATAAATCAAACCTGTCTGTACATCAGATCGACATGAATCCAACCTTTCTGAGCATTAGACCAGCATGAGTCTAACCTGTCTGAGCATAAGCTGACAGAAATCCAACCTGACTGAGTATCCGACCGGCATAAATCCTACCTGTTTGATCATCAGACTGACATAAATCCAACCTGTTTTAGCACCAGTCTGACATAAATCCAATTTGTCTGAGCATCAGACCGACATGAATCTAACCTGTCTGAGCATTAGACCTACATAAATATAACCTGTTCAAGCATTAGACCTACATGAATGTAATCTGTCTGAGCATAAGACTGAAATGAATATAACCTGTAACCTGTCCCAAGCATTAGACTGACATGAATCTAACTTGTCTGAACATTAGACCTACATGAATGTAATCTGTCTGAGCATAAGACTGAAATGAATATAACCTATCTGAGCATTAGACCGACATGAATCTAACCTGTCTGAGCATTAGACTGACATGAATCTAGCCTGTCTGAAGATCAAACCGACATAAGTCCAAATTTTCTGGCTATCAATGATATGTATACACTTAATACAATTTATATTGATACCTTTATTAAATAATAAATAAATATTTCTTCACAAACAACAACAAAAAATATTTATTCACATTATATTGAGTACATTTTACTTACATTTTATTAATAATTATGATAATTGTGATCAATATTCTCATATACATTTTTACGCTAGGAGTTTTTATACAGGAAAATACCATTAAATGTAAAATGATGGTGAAAACTCATATGTAGATTATATGACGAAAGCCATTACACTAAAACGTCATTAGACTGGCATTCACGCATCGCCAATTTTTACGGTAACTTATTATGAATATATTATGTTCACAGGGTGACTTTCGTCTACCAACAATCTTCATTAATACCAAGGCATTGGTATTCTACAGGTGATGAAACAATTTCACACCGACCGAGAGTCTTTATAGTGTCTGTAAATTGATTATAAATTGATTCTTTTATTTAAAGTTTCGTCATATTGTATGAGACACAGATGCTGGAAGATTATTCTAAAGTGTATCTATAAGTTTTAAATTCAAGAAAATTTAGCATGATACCTAACTATTTTATTTTTAAAAAAATAGTTAAAATACTTAAAACCAATAAATGTAGTGTGCAAGCAATTAATTATTGAGGGCAAAAATGCGAACCAAAACTTGGATACATCACCGTCTGTTGCTAACCGCATGTCACTGGTCGGGTTAAGCCTCTCTTTAAGATGAAACGTTCAACACCCCGATCTCCTTAGAAATCAAGGAAGAAATTGAAGTAAATACTCACGGATCGTCAAATTATCCATTTCATATTATTCTCAACAGACTTCTTTCTTCGACAACTTTAAGTAACAGAGTTTTTCCTCTACTTCTCGGTAGCGACTGGACCAGGGACCGTAGTTCAGTCCGATGATACGCAAGGCCTCTTCTGTGACGTGGCGAGCTTCTTCCCAGTATCTTCTGAAGAAAAAAACATCAATTAAAATAATACAATACCAGACTGCAACTTAAAATAGGCGATAGTAATGATACACCGTTGTGAGGTGCACCATTATTTAAATTTTCTTTCAAAGTTGCACATCCAATATTTTTTGTGCACGCAAATTTCTGTAAATTAGAGGGAAAATTGGTCATGACCGCTATAGGTGTCATCCGCGGTGAGGTGGTTGATATCTTTTTATATACAGGAATATCACCAGATAGGTGAGATTCCATCTTTATTTGGAATTAGGTGGACTTTCCAGTGGCATTTAGAAGACAAACTTATTGACGTGGAAAAAGACGAACTCTGTGGACTTTCATCTCCCGCCAACGTTTGCCGGACACGGAATTTTCAGAGAATTCCTAAAAAGATTTGGCCTCTCTTCTTGTGACGCATGTCCTTGTGATCCAGGCATGCAACAGACGGTGAGACACTCTCTCGTGGAGTGCATCATCCATGAGAACAGGAGACGCATTCTGTATTGTCGCCTGGGAGTCTCTACCATTTCTTGGGAAGATTTTCCTGAATTGCTGCTTAGTTCTGACGGTCCCTTGCTGTTAAACTTCATCAGGGAAATCGTCGGGGCTACAAGAGCGGTTAACGAGGCTGACATGGAATAGGCTCCTACGTTCTTCAACTTTTTGTCAGACGTATATTCTAACCTTGTGTGTAACTTACAGGGTACAACGCGCAACTATATATTATTATCTACATTTTTCTTAAGTGAAAAGAAAAAAAATGGCATTTATAAATACGATAAATAGACACCTAAATAAGATGCAACATTACCTGACTGGGACAGACTTTTTCGATTTTTCTATACATGCAATCAAAGTGTCTGATAGTTTAAGAAGCTCATTTCCAATCTGTATGCTGTTTTCTCCGTACTGTAGTTTGAACACTTCTACATTCTCTTTGATCATTTTTATGCCTGCATCGTAATTTCCTAAAACAAATTTTTAAAAATAAACAAATCAATTCAACACCATTTTGAATCATCTAAACTTTATTTTTAATCACTAAGAGAACTATATTACTAAAAAAAATTAAAGGACAGCAAGCCCTTTCGTTGCGGCTCGGTAGAATACCAATTATACTGTCAATACGATGTGAATTTTTCAAACCATTTTTTTTGCTTAAAACTAGTATTTGAAGCATAAATGTATTTAGCTGACCTATATTCATATATCACATTGGTTCTTGTATCCTTTAGCTATCAGATGATGCATAAAAAACTATTATATTTAACAAACGTTCATTATGTAACTCCATACATGTGGTGGCATTGACACATGTGGTTTACAGAAAAATCGCTCCTGTGACGAAACCTAACAATATTTATTTACATGCTTTACAGATTTCTGTAAAGAATACATGTAGGTTGATAAAGGGAATGACTGCACTTCCAATTTTCTACCGTAGATGTCGCAATGAGTACTGAAAGTAGCAAAACGATATATCACGTCAACCGATGTCAACGGTCGGGGAATCGGGGACGGCATATGCCGACAACCGATGCGAAAGGATTAATATTTTTGAAGTACTTCTAAAAAACTAAAAGGTTTTCTGCATCTAATTGTTACTGGTGATGAAAAGTGGATAGACGAATCGGTGGGAATTTGACCCGCTTCCCAAGAGTTGATAAGCTATATAAAAATAAAACACTTACCATTCTTGACTTCGATGAATGCTTGTGTATCGTATGTATGTCTGAGATCTGTATGGTGCTTGTGAAGACATCGCTCTTGTAAGGAGACCCTGTCATGGGACTGCTGTAGCGATGCAGCGTGAAGCCCCCGCAGAGCCTCCATATTGTTCCTGAGACCGCAGCTGACACAGGAGCCTTCGCCTCCGGGTGGCAGAGGCCCTGCACAGCCCTGACACTTGAACGAGCTGAACTTATCCTGAAAATAAACTGATTGTTACTCCCAAATATTCAAAACTCTCTGGTGCTAGGGAATCTCCGTTGGAGAAGATGAATAAATCACTCAAGAGGGTTTAAAGATGGGGTGATCTCAACCTTGTCAATTTTAATGTTTCCAAAACCCAATTGTTCACTTTCTCTATCAAAAAAGACTGCCATGGATCATGTATCTTTCAATGATTGTTCTCTTCGAAGAACAACCATTGAAAGATACATTAAACTCCATCAACATCCTTGTAGTGTCAATCTCAGTCATGATTGGTCGCATGACAGCATGGTGTTGCCACAAAACGATTGACAAAAAATCTACTTAACTTAAAAATAAATGTAAAATATTACTTTATATTTTTAAATAGATTATTTTTTAAGTAAAGTTAATTTAAATTTAAGACGAAATGTAAAGCAAAAAAGTTATTACATTCCAGTGAACCTATTGCAATGAAAAATGCAGCGGAGAGGAGCAACTGAAGGGAATGCTTGGATTACCCCGAAAGAGGACCTAGCCCCTGGACACGACCAGTGGGGTGGAATATATGGAGAATAACAGACTTCGGACCGGAGTATGCAAGACGAGGACACAAATGAAAGCCGGGCAGTTTACCATCAGGCCGACTAAATGTGACTGCGGCGTGGAGCAGACCCTGTCCCACCTTCTGAAGTGTGCACTGTGTCCGAATAGCTGCATCTAGGAAGACCTGATGATGGCCGGGAGTAACGCCATCGCCGGCAGACAGGATCTGACCCTGTTGTTTCCGACACTATTATGTAATGAAAAATAAAGGTTTCACCTGCCATTAAAACATTATTTATTGGCCAAGTGTTGTCTCACCACAAAGTTGAGCTTGTCTGGATCTGAGCAGCCGGTGCAGTGGCACAGGAAGTGGTACTGGCTCTGCAGGGCTTCTCGGCGCTCTTGGCGACCAGAACGTCGGTAGTCCGGTCCGTAGCAGTGAAGAACTTCGCCACCAGCCGGGATCGCAGCAATAGCCTTTACTATCAATAAGTCTTTGTGATGACTGAAACAAATACAATTATATATATATATATAAATATATATTAAAATTCTCCTCTATTCGCATATAATAAGTAGAGATAAAAGACTTCAAGTCGCCGGGATAATTATCGCGTGGTGGAGGTATGAGCAGCAGATTACCAACACACAGACTTTTTCCGAAGCACATTGATATATATTTTCGATGAAGACTTGGTTTCCCCGATCGATCGTAACATGGCGTTACTTTCGCCTCGATCGATCGGGACTTAACTCACGACTGAACGCGCTCGTGATGGGCTGTCGCCCAGCGCCGCGTGTGGCGATCTACGTAACTAGTCCTCCTAACGGCATAACAAAATGACGACAAATACATGTACGTCAAGCGAACAGAGAACTAATAGACGAAAGATTGTATATCGAGGTTTTCGGTACCAGTCAGCAAGGGCTATATCATGCTAATGTCAATATATATAAAAGAAAGTTGTATTAGTTACACTATTTATAACTCAAGAACGGCAATAGATGGCATTTTATGCATTATTATTTTGTTAAAGCGTTTGCTTACCAAACCCAAGATTGTGGTTTCAATCCCCGAAGGAGAATAAAAAAATATACAAATGCTCTATAAATACCCCCGGTCGGTATGAATTTGATCCCTTACCCGTAAAATACCAGTTATAGCATATTAATCAAAATTGGTGGTATACGAAAGTCGTCCCAAAACACCACCCATTCATAATGAGTTCCTGTAATATATAGATGATGCATGATTATCAGGCTGCAGTCTATAAGTTTGGCAGATCATCATTCCATGTGTAGTGCTTAAACATATGTAGCATGGTAAGCTTCATAGAATGAACAGAAAAGATTTCTGCATCACTATCACCATCTGTCGGTATTCTTCTGTATGTGTTCACATACAAAAAAGATTAAGACAAAAATCAATGACTGCCTGCCGGTTCTTGGGCGCAACTCCAGCGCAACTCCAGCGCAGCATCACCTGTTAATTATGTTGGGATCGCAGGAGTGGTTCATCATGCTGGCAGCCGGATAGATGGCGGTGGCCAGTCGCACCTTTTCCTCCCAGTTGATTTGAGGCCGCGGTCTGCGCCACTCCCAGCGGCAGCCGGAGCGACGGCCGACATCGGTGATGGCGTGCGCATTTCCCGGCAGCTGGGCAAGGTGGCGCAGCAAGAGACAGCTCGCCAGCAGTTCGGCCTCGCGGGCGTCCATCTTGAACGGCAGACAACGCGCAAAATGGCCGTCGAAGAAGTCTGTGTGGTGGCGCAGGTACAGAGTAAGCAGGAGACTCGTCTGATAAGAACAAACATTGTTTTTTCATTTAACTTTTGACATCAGCACGATGTAGCCCTAGCTAACGGGTACCGAAAACTTCGATAAACAATCTTTCGTCTTGTATTTTTGTCGCTTGCTATACCTTTATGTATGTGGCCACATTGGGGCTAGTTACATAGTTTTGCCACCAGCGGCGCAGAGCGAGATTCGTAGGGCCGGCGACCCCCACGGCAATCGGTCACCACCCTTAGGCTTGGTAAGGTCGCGTTGCGGCCGCGCGGGATGACATACTGTGTGGTCACAAACTTGTAATGTTCTTAAAGTAAATATAATCTGTGCTTCTCAAAGAAAGTTTTTGTCTGCTGCCCTGCTCTTCATCCTGCGTCACGCGATGTAATAACTCCACTCTTTTTGAAAGAGGAGGATGTTACTTTATAAAATCTATTTATTTATTGTAATAACATGTAACATCCCCTTTACTTAAGGAAAGACGCCTAGACACGTGGTGGACAGATCAGGAGCAGATGAACAACACAGAGACTTTTTCAGAAGCACATATATTCTTTATAAACTTGACAAACTTTTGGCCCGGGCGGAGCTACATGCTTTCAGGCACCTGACCGATCACAATCACATCGGGGGACAACTGACTACCGGTCACTGAGCGCTCGTGGTTGGTGGCACCCAGACATTTATCCAGTGGTGATCCACAGAACTATACCTGTCAAGCAAGCAATATGGCAACACATGTGTGTCTGACGAGCGAACAAAAATAAGAGACGAAAGACTGTATATCGAGGTTTCCCGGCACCAGCCTGCAACGGCTATATCGTGCTTATATATGGTATCATCATCTTTTTCTTCGTAGTATCAATCCAGCGGATTGGTTTGCAGCAACAGAATCTTGCATCTCGATCTCCATTCCTCTCGGTCCTCCGCAACCCTTTTCAGCTCAGCATAAGCACTACAATTCATGTCCTCGAATACTTGCTGCAAATACTCCCGTCTAGGGCGCCCTCTACAGTTTCTACCCTCAACCATCCCCTCCACAATATCGTGAAGAAGACCATCGTGGCGCATGATGTGACCGATCCATCGGGCTCCATGGTATCATCACAAATATTAAATACCTTCCTATCTTGTTTTGGCATGGATCACACTGAGCACGGTTTGTTCATTTGCTAGAATACCGCGGAATCGACTTCAATGAAAGCTTTATCAGTTCTCAACCATTAGAAACATATTAATGAAAAAATATTCTAGAAAATTATAGGAAAGTTTGTAAGAAAATAGTGATATCCCCTGTCTTTAAAAAGACGACAAGTCGCGGGTTCGTCACGTGGCCGCGTGGAGGAAGGATGCAGGAGCAGATTAACAAACTTGTTTATTAAACAAAATTCGAATTTATTTCCGATAAAGACTTGACTTCCCAGTTCGATCGTAACATGACGTTAATTCCGTCTTGATTGAACGGGGATTGACTGACGTACTGCCCGGAATACTGTGACAAGCAGCGCCGCCAAGGCAATCGCGGCAAAAACGCAAATTAAAGATGACAGTTGCACCAACATGAAGTGGAGCTGTCATAACAAATGAAATGGCGTATGCAAAAAGCCGTGTAATATTATATAATTAAAACTAACGTTATTGGTGTGCATGTCAGGCGAGTGAACAAAAATAAGAGACAAAAGATCATTTTTTGAAGCTTTTCGGCATCAGCCTAAAAGACCTATATCAAGCTGATATCAATAGGAAGGGTGATGGGTGGAGCTTAAGGGAGTTGCGGAAGGGGACCAAATGATCCAGACCTCCCGAGTGTCAGGCTGATCATCCGAGCTCATTAAATAAAAATCACCCAAAAATAAGCTTCGGGTAATAGAGCTGCTGTCTCTTCAAATCATCGAGCTCCTGCCCTGGAGGGCGTTTGGAACCATATATGTTTCTAGGTGAACCTACAGACGCAGAGGTATCTTGGGAGGAAGCACAGACAATGGCATCTGACAAAACTAAATTGCGGCAATATGTGGTGACCATGTGTTACAGATATAGAAAGGATACGGGAAGAAAAAAAAAATAGTTGATTTACGAAGCACTCACCAGAGCATAATTCTTCAGGTCTGTAGGCGGCATCTTGTCGATGTGTGTGACAAGGTTAAACACTCTGCTGTAGCCGGTTCCGCGGCAGCATTCATACTCCTTTCCCATGCAGTGGAGCGCGTGGTGAGCATTGGCCGGTTCCTTGTTCCGCTCCGGGATCTTCTCAAAGAGAAACCTCTCATTTGTCGCGATGAGCAGCACTCTAAGTAATACATTAAATAAAACGTCATCCAATATTTGATACCCACATACAAATTTACAGCAAACATCATCTTATACGACATTTCTTTCTTCAATAGATCGGAGAAAAATAAATATCAGACGCTGGGATTCAAACCATAAGCTCTTGCAACTATAAAATGACATCCCCCATCTTTAAAAACGCAACAAAAGGTTGTGGGATTGTCATCAGAACGCATGGAGAAAGGATCCGAGAGCAGGTCGCAAAGCAAAGAACATGTTTAGAAACACAATTCACGTTTATTTCCACTTAAGACTTCAGTTTCCCCGCCCTACCGTTACATGTTATATCGTGGGCAGCGGTCGGACGGAGACTGTCGCGGACGCGGGCTGACTGACGGGCGTCTTACACTTGCTGAACATCCATACACAGATAATGTGTGTCGACCATGAATTGGCAGGTTCCGAAGTTCCTTCCGTAATGCCACCGGTAAGCTTTGGAATGCACATCCAGCGTCTGTGTTTCCTTCTTCCTACAATCTGGATCTTTTCAAGAAACAGATAAATATACACTTGAAATCTCCCCAACCCACACAAAAACACGAACACAACATACATTTCCCGCATGCAGCGTCCAGCCTCCCTAGCTGAGTGTCATAGAGTGCACTGATCTTGACCGGCTGTGCTTTCTTGCATGTGATTACATTAATATAATGCATATTAATGCATAGTTATTCATTTGTAGCAGTAGAAATAAATAATTTGTGGAATAATAGGCTGCCACACGTCAGTGTGCACTGTATTTGTTGGCTGGCCCAGCTATAGTAACTAATTGCGATGTTTTTTTCTATTTTTCAGATATTTACATTACAAAAATTGTTACAATTCAACTTCAGCTACAGTCAATCAAAGTAATATTTATTCATATTCACAGTTTTTTAGTTTTTAGTTTTTAAATGACAATTTCATATGGTGTAGAAAATACATATCACTGGAGATCACTGTTGTTGCAATCACAATGTTTTTAGCACAGTAAGAGGAGGGTTAATAAGGTAATTAAAAAGAATTGTCCAACCTGAGGGCGAGGTGCGCGATGCCGATCTTTTGCCACAAGAAGAACCTGGACCCCTGACACTCCCAGCGGTGGAACTGGTCCCAAGCCTCGCTGCGGCAGCTCTCCCGGCAGTACACGCTCACTGGGCAAACTGCACAACTGAAAATTATACATATTGACATCCCTCGTCTGAATAATCGCCGCGATCGTCATCAAGATGCGTGATGGAGGATGAGGAGCAGCTCGGTATAACTCAATGGTTAAAGCGTTTGCTTGGCAAGTCGAAAAAAAAAGAGATATACAATCAATTTCTAAGCTCTAAAATACTTCCAGTTGGTGTAAATTTGATCTCTCACCCGTAAAATGCCAGTAATAGCCTATTTATAAAAATTGGTGGTAAACGAAAGTCGTCCTGTGAAGGCCACCCATTCATAGTGAATTCCTGTAATAATATGGATGTTGCGTGAATGTTGGGCTATAGCTTATTCATTTGTAGAATCGGTTAACATCATAGGATCCACAGATGAAAAATAAAACTACAGAATCACTTTCACCATCTGTCGGTAACCTCCTGTATGTGTTTACATAGAAAAAAACATACAAATCTCTCATATCTAGTAGCAAATAACATATTAACAGTATTGGACAGTTCATAATTCTTGATTAATCAGACAAAAAGAAACGACCGATATGAGTAAAAATAAAATAATAGGTTTTTTATATGTACCCATAATTAACAAAGTGGCGTAAATCAATAAATTGAAAAAAAAAAGTTATTTATTTCAGTTTACATTGTTGTGAATTGATAATATTCAGCCAACATAAATTTTAAAAATCCATAAGTAGAATATGGTTTTTACAATACAATATTGACATGAGCTATATGTAGCCCTTGCAGGCTGATGCCGAAAACCTCGATATGCAATCTTTCGTCTCTTTTTGTTCGCTGGGTCATCAGTATTGTACGTGGCTGTCTGTCATTGGCGCCCCATTAAGTCTCTAAATCGCCACCTGGGTGTCGCCGACCACGGACGCCTGGTGGCCAGTTCAGTTGTGCGCTGATCGCAACGAGTAGCGTGTTGTAATCCGGCTGGGGTCTGGAAGCATACGCTCTGCCCCGAACCGAAAGTTTATCAACTTACCGAAATATATACGTCAATGTGCTTCTAAAAAAATACTGTGTATTGCTCATCTGCTCCTCGTCTGTCCACCACGTGTTCTAATAACGATCCCGGCGACGTGACATCGTCTTTTCTTAAGTAAAGGGTATAGTAATATAAATTAATTAATTGATAAACAATAAGTAGTGCTTACGGAATGGGAGCCAAAATGTTTTGACAGCAGTTTTCACAAGCGATGGGGAAAATACTCTCTTGATACGGCAAGGACACAAAAGCGTAAGGAGTCTCCACGAAAAGAATGTCACCGACCTTTATGTCAACATCGGTGGTCACATAACGACCTTTTTCCTTAGATTGCCTGAAAAAGATTAAAACAAATTCATTACTCTATTCAGTATTATTATTCATAATTCGCAGTAATAATATTTGAAACAAACTGAAAAATTTATTTTTTCAATGTTTTGAGCATTCACTTTGAGATCCATAATAAATTATAAATATTTATTTATTTATTTACCTTGTTTTCACATGGATCACGTAACAAAAAGTTCTCTACGTGGAGACTGCAGGATTGACTAACTCGTAGTCTTTCTCAATCCTTCTCTAGTTAAGAGAGATAACTGAGCTGCGTTGTACTTGTAAGTGGTGTAACACATTTTGTAGGGGAGGGGGTGGGGGTGTGTCTAACATGAAAGGAGAGGGAGGTAGGTAGTGTTGCAAGGATGAAGGAAGAGATATTGATATAATGAAAATTTAGTTAACTTCACGGACTTATGTTAAGATTTTAAATCAAAATTCTAAAATATAAATTGTAAACATGTCCAAAGCAGACAACACATTGACATCCCCCGTCGCGGGTTCGTCACGTGGCTGCGTGGAGGAAGGATGCAGGAGCAGGTTACCAATTCCTGAATAATTAAATTTATATTTTCATAATTGCCCTATTTTAAGATTATTATGTTTTTTATGTTTATTGCGTATATTTGTAATTATTATAAATAGATACATTGTTAAAATTTATTTCAATCATTAATTTTTTGTACCTTATAATAATAGATTTTTAAATAGATGCTAAAATCAGCTTTTAATGCTCCAAACGCTAAAAATTAAAAAATATGTGCTAAAAATACAGGTCTCTTATAATAACCCTTCAATATTCAAAAGCTTAGTATGTTTGATTTCCCTCACCACAGATAAAAACTATGTAGTTTGAGTGAGTGGGCTCAAAATGTTTAACGCATCGTATATTTAACGCCTATATATTTCGACCAAAACAGATGTATGTGTGCTAAGGATTGGAATCAAACGTTAGAGTGATATTTTTTATCAGTCTTACTTGAGACAAAGTGCAGCGGACGCCCCTTGGAAGTTAAGGTTCTCTCCGTTAAGAGCTTCAATAGAATAGTTGCGCTCTTCGTCGGCTGGTATATCAGTGTTTGTTTCAACAGATATATGCTCCATTGTTGTGTCAATTCTTGCTTTAATAACCTCTGAAAATGAGGAATTAAATTAGGTATTGTAGCTTTTGGGCTTAGCCGTGTGTGGCGAATTATTTTCTTACAATACTTCGACCAATGGATCGTGCAGACTAGGTCGCCCAATGGCGTCAGCACTGGCAGAGCATCTGGCTGACATGGGACATAAGTTTTCACACGAACCAGAAATCAAGGGAAACATGCACGCCTAGTAAGGGAAGCCCTTGAATTCAAAAGACATCCCATCAACATCAACAGGGATGACAGTTTGATTCTCAAAATAGCATGGCTTCCACCTCTAACACATACTCAAAAACCTGTACAGACAAGCAAGGACAACCGCAGTCTGACATGACTTTCGTGAAAGTATGCTTCTTAGAACAAACTCATCATGATTCTCGTGGAGATACGCTCCTTGTATTAGTAAAACATTTTTCATTCTTTATCTAAGTTTGCTAGTATTGATTTAATTGATTCACAGTTATTTCTTTACATTACTTTTTATTTGCACACTTTAACAAGATTTTCTCTAACAAAAAGTGCATTATTATTTATTTAAGCAAACTTTTTGTGACCAGTTTTCCAGTTTTATTGTTACCTGTGTCCTTGAGCGAGAGTTCCGAGCTGTCGATGAGGTGCTTCAATGCCTCCTGGCAAGTGTCCCTGGCGTCAGCTGACTTGCCGATGCCGTATAGGCACTCGGCTCTCCTTAAGAAGATCTTGTGCTTTAGCCGGGCCGGATACTTGTTGGCCAGAGCAAGATCTATGTCCCTAAGGGCGGCCTACAAAAAAAACATTATTTAATTTTTTTCAAATATTATTTTTACTAACAATTTACTTACACAATGCAAAAAAAAAGATTTTGGGTTCACCCGATCCTGAAACTACGATCGAAATTAGGCACATTTCGTAATCTCATGGGTGATTTGAGAAAGGATGAATCCAAATTTTTTAACTACTTCAGAATGTCCATGGCCACGTTTGACAAGCTTTTAGAAAAAGTGAATAATCTATAAAACAGGATACAATTATGAGAAAATGCCTAATGCCTGTAGAAAAGTTAGCAATATGTTTGAGGTAAGAATAAAGTAACAAACCGTATGCAGGATGCTAGTGGGAACACTTCCATTAAACTATGTACGTAGCTAAACTAGATACCATTTTTTATTGGATCCAGTCGTCCGGTTTGTAGTGGCAAAACCGTACAGCACATTTTGAAAGGATTGAATTTTTGCGGTATCCTGCAAAAGGCCGAACCAGCTAAAATCGGGATGTTGCCGTGGGAAAGGGCTCTTACTTGGCGAATTAGTGAAGATTATATGCTAAAGCTAGTAGAAAATGGTCTCTAGAATGTAAATAAAGAAAGCAGAGATAAGTAAAGTTGTGAGTGACTCACATGTAGGTTGTGTTGGTTCACCAGGCAAGCGGACCTGTTGGCTAGAGCCAGAGGAAACTCCTCAGAATCCCTCGGCGCCAGCAATACTGCGTAGTTATAAGCTTGGAAGCTACGCTCTACATCCTGCTCCTGTAACACATTAATACACTCACATTATTCACAAAGTTTTAATTTGATTGCTTTTTTGGTGTTTTTGTACGAGGGTTATCCGTAATAAAAAGTTCCCATGGCGCTACAGACCTGAAAAGTGCTGTTATGGTGGATCCCGCGATTCTGTAGTGTTCCTCGGTTCCCCAACTCCAAATCCCTCCCTAGCGAGCTGCCTGTGGAGCTCAGTCATGGCTTGGCAGCCTTACGTGATGGATCTCCCCCTCGCTTCACCCGCCAGGCGTTTCCTGTCTGCAAAAACATTGCGCCGGCAGAAATCCATCCAAATACGCCACCAACGAGCTCATCGCGAAATTTGGATGGGGTATATTCAAATACCCACCCTACAGTCCGGACTTAGCCCCATGTGACTACCATCTCTTCCCTGACATGAAGAAACACCTGGGTGGAACGCATTTCGGGGACAGAGAAGAGCTGGAAAAAGTGGTTCTCAGGTATCTGGCTATCTGGCTTGGCGGCAGATTTTTTTACTCGAGCATTCAAAAGCTCGTATACCACATGCAAAAATGCATTGACCTCAGTGGCGACTATGTAGAAAAATAGGTAAAAGTATGAACTTTTTAAAAATGTACGCATTCATGGAATTAAACATGTTTTACACTGTGAAAAATCACTGGAAACTATATTTTACGGATAACCCTCGTATAGTAGATATCTAGGTATAGTTACGTTACCTTGAAGAGCTGATTGCCTCGTTTCCTCCAAACTGCCGCCTCGGCGACCGACTTGACATTGGCCCAGCTCCGAGAGTTGTCACTTGTGCTACACACCTTATTTTCCTTCATATTTGATAGCCACATCTCAAGAAGAATTCTAAAAGATGTTTTATAATTATATAATATATATATACATAAAACTTTTTTATATTTCATTATTTTTTATTATTTTGTTTTTTACATGACAAAAACACACACTTTATCGTTAGGTTAACCACTTGATTTCTTGATATCGGATGATTAACCCGCTGTTCATAAGGTCAGTACTATCTGGTCTTAAAGGGTGGCTCAAACCTACATTTTTACAACTAAAATTAAAATATAAAACCATAATACTCATTTTAATGGTGGACAACATAACCTAAATACGTTCACAACAAACCTTAATTTTTTGTCGTGGAAAAGCCGATTCATTGCATTGAACTCTAGCGTGGGATTGAAGATGTCAAGGTCAGCGACCTTTGGAGACAAGACGTCCAGCAGCTGGTCCCAAGTGCTCTCATTGCTGTCAAATATCTCCATCATAACAAAACACACGTTAACCGTTTCAAAAACATTACAATATAATTGACATATTCTGTCAGTGCTACCAGTAAGAAAAAAATATTTTTGTGCAAATATATTTAAATTACACATAGGTATCACGGACCAATTAAAACAATAAAAAATGATATGAAGAATATAAAACATACATTTTAAAATGCAAAATGAATATCAAATATGAATATCAAATGAAAAAAATGAATATCAAATATGCAAAAGATGATTTAAGATGAATTAAGACATTTTAAAACGTCATTATGGCGAAACTCTACGAGTACTGACTGAAATAGAAATTAATGAATAATTACAAACATGAGTATTCAGAACTGCTGAGAAAAAAAACTGCTCAATTTAATATCCTTTAATAAATTTAGTTATTATTTTATCAGCTGTTGTGTATTCGAAAACTTTTCCAGGCCTGCCATAATTGTTGGATGTTTTATAATTATGTTGGGATATTTATCTCAATGTACTGGCACCGATCCTCCTGAAGTTTGTGGTGAATGTCAAACAATTCATCAGCCCAATAACATAAAAGCATATGTCGGTCTGAACTAAAGACAAGATACGTCTTTATGTAACCGAGAAAGCGATTGCCGACTTTTCCATCATCGAGAGTACTCGTCTCGTGGCAACAACTGACACATGAGTGGTGCGAGGAGAACGCTCTTTAGTCTAGCGCAGTCCCTCCTGCTGGTCGCAGCGCCGCTCCGCTCCCCTCCAGTCCGCACCCTCTGCGTTGCCAGGCCAAAACTAACCCCCAAGTGGGGCACCAACAAGAAACACAGACAAGTCAAACTCCTAACCCTAAAAATGGACCCGGCTTCAGAAGCGATCCTAGCCCCGCTCCGCGCCAAATGTAAAGAACAAGGAGACTTGGTGCGACAACTCAAAGAAGCGTCCGCTCCAGAACTCGACGTCAAGAAAGCCGTCGCCGAATTAAAGGCGAGAAAAAAAATCTTGGAAGATAAAGAGCTGAGCCTGGCTCCCGTCGAAGACGCCTTCGATCGTGCAAAAATGGAAGATCTGCTGAAGCGGCGATTCTTCTACGATCAGTCGTTCGCAATCTACGGAGGCATCGCCGGACAGTTCGATTTCGGACCCATCGGATGCGCGCTGAAAGCTAACATGATCCAATATTGGAGGAAGTTCTTCGTTTTGCGGGAACAGATGCTGGAAGTCGACTGCTCCATCTTAACTCCCGAGCCCGTGTTGAAGGCGTCCGGCCACGTCGAGCGCTTCGCCGATCTCATGACTAAAGACGTCAAAACCGGTGAGTGCTTCAGGCTGGACCATCTGATTAAAGCCAGTTTGGAAAAACTGGCTTCGGAGAAAAACACCACGGCCGAGCTTAAAGCCGAATGCGCCGACATCGTTGTCCGCCTTGACGGCATGACAGCTCAAGAGATGGCCGATTTAATGACCAGATTCAACATGAAGGCGCCGGTCAGCGGCAACGATCTCTCTCCTCCGATCGAGTTCAATCTCATGTTCGGCACGCAGATCGGACCGACCGGCCTCGTGAAGGGCTTCCTGCGTCCCGAGACCGCTCAAGGAATCTTCGTCAACTTTAAACGACTCCTCGAGTTCAACCAGGGAAGACTGCCGTTTGCCGCCGCTCAAATCGGAAACTCTTTCCGGAACGAAATCTCCCCGCGCTCCGGATTGCTCCGCGTTCGCGAGTTTACGATGTGCGAGATCGAACACTTCTGCGACTCCAAAGAGCATCCTAAATTCGAAAGCGTGAAAGATACCAAAATGATGTTGTACCCGGCTAACAATCAAGAGCAGGGAATGTCCGCCGAGATGATGACTATCGGAGACGCCGTCTCCAAGGGCATCGTCAACAACGAGACTCTCGGTTACTTCATGGCGAGGATTCATCAATATCTCTTGGACGTCGGTATCCGGCCGACGAAACTTCGATTCAGACAGCACATGGGCAACGAGATGGCGCATTACGCCTGCGACTGTTGGGACGCCGAATGCTTATCCAGTTACGGTTGGGTCGAGTGCGTCGGATGTGCCGATCGATCTGCATACGATCTCACCCAACACGCTAAAGCTACCGGAGTAAGATTGGCCGCCGAGAAGAAACTTCCGGCACCGCGGGAAGTAGAAATCACCGAGGCCGTCGCCGACAAAGCTTCAATCGGAAAGATGTTCAAGAAAGACGCTAAGCTCATCAACGACACTCTCGCCGGTCTCTCCGAAGACGATCTCGCCGAATTGCAAGCCGCTCTCGAAAGTAAGGGAGAGTACTCGCTCAAAGCCGACGGAAAAGAGTTCACTTTGCCGTCGGCTTCCGTGAGCGTCAAAAAGACCAAGAAGATTATGCATGTTGAAGAGATCGTACCCAGCGTCATCGAGCCGTCTTTCGGCATCGGCCGCATCATGTATTGCGCTCTGGAGCAAAACTTCAAGATCCGCGACGAGCAGAGGACCTACTTCTCTCTGCCGGCCAAAGTGGCCCCCATCAAGTGCGCCGTCTTGCCCTTGAGCGGCAACACCGAGTTCCAGCCGTTCGTGCAGAAGCTCGCCCAGGCCTTCACCGACATTGACGTCTCACACAAAGTTGACGATTCTGCAGGCTCCATCGGAAGAAGATATGCGCGCACTGATGAATTAGGCGTCCCGTATGCCGTGACTATCGACTTTGATTCGGTTCCCGAACCGCACACTGCGACTGTTAGAGAGCGAGATCTGATGGGACAGCTGAGGATTCCTATCGCTGATATTCCCTCTCTTATCCGAGACCTCTCCAACGGTGTTATTCTCTGGTCCGATCTCGAGAGCAAGTATCCCAAATTCGAGCAGCAAGAGAATGCCAAGGCGTAATTGATATTCATCTGGCTTTTGGATTCCCATTTATGGATGCAACGCTTATATTGTGATTAATGAACTATCAATCCCACAATGAGAAGACCGCACTATTGATAAAACAACTATATAACTTGACTTATATAACCCTAAAACAATAATTTGCCGCTTTTTATAAATGTACGATATTGGGTTATGAAACACTTTATTGCTATATTAATTTATTCTGATGAAAATCGTTAATTCTTTTAAGACAGAAAATATCACCTTTTATGCAAACCAGTTGTATCTCAATATATTTATTTTATGTATTTTAAACGTCAGTACACCTGTGTATATAAAAATGTCCCTCTTGTACTATTTATCTAAACAAACTTTTGCATTTTTCAAGCATTTTTTAATCGATATTAGATTTCTTACATTGATGTTTTTATACTTGGGTTGTATGAGAATTCCTTTGTTTATTTTTATATTGGTCTGAGACATGTTTTTTAATTTAATATTTTAAAAGGCCAGTGTGAGGCAATGAATGATATTAGATAATTCTCATTTTGTATGAAGTTTTATATTATAATTTTATTCAAATGCAGGAATATTAAAAAAATATTTAATTTACACAGTTGTTTTTATTACCTGTGAAATTCCCTTTACATTTCATAAATTAAAATTAACATCTTATAAATTTCACCCTTTGGTTACTAAGAATTTAGAGCGTTTTTTAGTACTTAAGAAATTTAAATAAATTTTATCTTTTTTACGATAGATGGTAAAAATAAAAATATTTTTCATTCCAAACAGTTCATACTTCAGATTAAGCAAATAAAAATTTAATCAATAATGATTATTATTAATTAAATATACATATACTATACATAAAATTCTTTTTTCAACGCGTCAATCCAAGCACAAAAATAACTGCAGAAGTGGGATGCGAACCGCGGACCTTGGAAACCAACTATGCCCAGGTATTCATACCGCTCGGCGAACTGCGCCATTGCTATGCCTAGACTGACTGGCGTTGAAACTAGTATTTATATCATTGTTATCATCGTACGATAGATGTCGCTATAGTATATATTCAAAGTATGTATATTTTTTATTATTATTCAATCAGTCTTCATTTATTCACAAGCTTAATATTATTACTTTCCGACAGTCTATTTATTTTAGTAAGTACCACTCGGGTCTCGAACCAAACTATAGACTGAATGGATGAGAAACGACTACTTATAGTTCCGACTCGGACTTTATAACCAATCATTTACCTGTGTTACTGATGAATAATTTTACCTTCTTGATATTGTCTCAAGGAGACATTATTATATGAATTTTTTAATTTTTATTAGAATATTATTTTATTATTTCAATATTCTGATCTACTTTTATAAATCATTGACTATATTACAATATTATTATTAATTAAATATACTATACATAAAATTCTTTTTTCAACGCGTCAATCCAAGCACAAAAATAACGAATCCGAGTCGGAACTATAAGTAGTCGTTTCTCATCCATTCAGTCTATAGTTTGGTTCGAGACCCGAGTGGTACTTACTAAAATAAATAGACTGTCGGAAAGTAATAATATTAAGCTCCTGAATAAATGAAGACTGATTGAATAATAATAAAAATATACATACTTTGAATATATACTATAGCGACATCTATCGTACGATGATAACAATGATATAAATACTAGTTTCAACGCGAGTCAGTCTAGGCATAGCAATGGCGCAGTTCGCCGAGCGGTATGAATACCTGGGCATAGTTGGTTTCCAAGGTCCGCGGTTCGCATCCCGCTTCTGCCGTTATTTTTGTGCTTGGATTGACGCGTTGAAAAAAGAATTTTATGTATAGTATATGTATATTTAATTAATAATAATATTGTAATATAGTCAATGATCTATAAAAGTAGATTAGAATATTGAAATAATAAAATAATAATCTAATAAAAATTAAAAAATTCATATAATAATAATTATATTTGCCAATAAAAAAATATAAACATCAAAAAATTAAATATCCAAACTTAAATTTTGATTTTGAGATCATATATGATGTAAATAATAAATTCTTATTTCTGTCAACTTGTGTTTGGATGAGTGTCGAATATGAAGACACTTCGTCTTTTTCGCATGAGAATCGACCGTCGAATATTTGACGCTTAGTAACCAAAGGGTTAGATAAATCTTTCTGCAACTTATATTTGTGGTAGATTTAGTTGCATAACCTTAGGATTCTTTTGAATTAGTTGAAAATCTATTTTCTCGAGCACACACGTAATGGTAGCGTTGTTTAACTCATTGGTCCGTAACATACTCGAGAGCGGATCTATCATTTGGGCACCCCATGAGTTGAAATATAGCCTCATGTTGGAGAGGGTACAGAAGAAATTTCTGAGGTCTCTCTACATGAGGGTGTATAGACACTATCCGTGGCTGTATCCAACTAACTTCATTCAGGGTATGTTGGGGTACATTGAGTTGAAGACAAGAAGGGATGTGTGCTTAGGTATGCATTTCTTCCAGGTGTTGCGTGGCGTGTTTGGCAATCCTGAAATTTTGTTGACAATCTGATTATATGTCCCCGATAAATATCTGAGTATAAGGAGGCACAGATTGTTCGTACTCCCAATGAGTAACACTAACTTGTCAGAAACTATGCCTCTTAGGAGAGGGGTCAGACAGTTCAAACAAATCGACTTGGATGTTAATATATTTCATGTAAGGGAGGTCCAATTCAGAGATTAACTCCATGAATTTCTTTGGAAGAATAATTTGTTGGAGTCGTCTGCTTGATGAGCATTGGCACCTGTGTTGCTTGTCTTTATTGCTTTGTTCTTAGTACTTAATCATAAGTACCTATATTTGTATATATTTTTTATAGAATGATTAATTATACTTGTAATGTTACTTCCAGTTTTTTTTTTAATTGAATTATGATTTGCAAGCATCACCAACAAATAAAATGATCAATATGCTAACTGTATTATATGTATTTATTTATTTACCTTGTTTTTACATGGATCACGTAAGTAAGTTCTCTATTAGGAGACTGCAGTTTCGACTAACTCGTAGCCTTTCTCAATCATTCTCTTGTTGCAGTTATCTCTTAAATAATAATTTAATAAATAATTATTTATAATGGATCTCAAAGTGAATGCTGAAAGCATTGAAAAAAAAATACTAACTGTATATTTGTTAATGATTATAAAAATAATAAAATATAAAAGACATTTAAAATCACCAGAAAGGTTTCTTTGATGACTTTAATAAAAAAAATAAACACTTTGTTGAAGAAGGCAATCAAGCAATAGAAAGTGCATTAAAATCGGTGACTCGTCTATTAAATAGATCAGTCATGGTTGACGACTTTCACACTTTTTAACGGTAGCTATAAAAAAAGATAATGAAAAGACGTGAGGTATTAAAAAAGGTTTTATTTATTGTTTATGATCGGGTTTCAGCGATAATAACATACAGCCAAGAGATCCAATTGAAAAAATTATCAACAGACAAACATGGTCATAGAAATATAACACAAATGTAAACCTACTTAATACCTACAGTAGTAACATTAGGTAATATTTAGGTTATACCAGATAACCAAATAATGCCGCTTCACTTTTATTTCCTATTGTTTTTGAACACTGGAAGTATGAAATGCAGCAAGTATTAAAAATAAAGCCATTACAGTGGTACCTTGATATGTGAGTGCCTCAACATACGAGTTTTTTTGAGATACGAGCCGTCGAGCGAGCGATTTTTTACTTTGAAATAAGAGCAAAATTTAAGATACGAGCAATCGGCTTAGCAAGCAACACCCAGAAAAAGTCGCAACTGGTCGTGCATTTAATGACACTTTGAGATACGAGTAATTTAAAATACTATCAAGGTTGCGGAACGAATTAAACTCGTATGTCGAGGTGCCACTGTATTTACTTTATTATGTGTGACACAAATATTTTTAGGCCGATATCCAAATTCTCCACTTAGTTACGAATTGACAAAATGTTTGATCTATTTTACATTTATAAAGATATCGTAAGAACATAGATGATCAACGAACTTGTCAATGGATCCACAAAATCAAAAAACTAAAAAATCAAGAGATATGTAAGGACATAAGAAGTGTTTGAAGATTTACAAAATCAGTTTTCACATATAATTTTCGGCTGGAATCAAATACGTTTTAGAGCTCATGACTACTATCTAAATCATGCGCCGTTAAATGTAAAGCATTGATTTGTATGTGGGGTAAGTCTTCTTCACGACATTGTGGAAGGGACGGTTGAGAGGAAAAACTGCAGAGAGGAAAAACTGCTAGGCGTATTTGGAGTAAGTGTTTGAGTACATGAGTTGCAGCTCTTATGCCGAGCTAAAGAGGGTGGCAGAAGATAGAGAAGAGTGGAGATTGAGATGCAAGATTTTGTTGCTGCAAACCAATCTACCGGATTGATACTACGAAGAAGTGGGGTAGGTATACGGATAAATTTAAAAAATTACATTCTCGTTAGAATCCATTGACTACAGAATCTTTAATGTTTCAAAATGTTCTCATTGACAATTTTTTGGACACCTTTCATATAAAAGAGTGACCTAACATTCAATGTAAAATTAACAATTATTATATTTATTTTGAGAGCCTTGGATAAAAAAAAATTCCTTGTCGAAATTTCATCAACTACTTCTTAACATGACCCTTGTGACACAAAATTTAAGTTTTTTAATTAAACAATTCAAAAATGATTTTAAAAAATTACTCCCAGTGTCAAATATATTTTACTAATATATATAAACCACCCATTTTATTCTGCATAACAATGGCTAACTATCAAATAGCAAATCTAGAAATATTGTTTTGAAATTTTTTTATTTTTAAAAAGGTCTTTCAAACTTTCTTGATACCTATTATTGGAAGCATTGCTATTTTAATTTGTATTCAAAATGCTTCACCTTTCATACAAAAATGATATAGTACAAGCATTACTGTTGAATTATTCCGAGTAACGTGTTCTGTTTTATCAATCATTCCAATTTCACTATCTATGCCTGTCTAATAATTTTACCTTATATATTTCTTATATGTCGATAGAATCACCGTCACCAGAGGTTGCCTCAATTAATATTGCACCAATCAAGGTGGGAGTCAATCTGGTTCTATATAAGCAGACGACCAGACAGATCTCTTTTCTCTCTTCTTCGACACCTCCATTACCTGAGCAATCATCAAGCCGCCCATCAGAGAAATCACTGTGTTACGTGCCGATCTACGAATTTCAAGTCACAAACTACCTACCAGTAACATTTCGTTATTCCAAAATCATTTCTAGAACTTGCCAATAAAATAGTTAATAGAATGTTGTTAATCATTCAATTCAATCTAATGTAAATATTCTATAAATATTTATTTATTTATTTACCTTGTTTTCACATGGTAAATAAATAAATGTTCATTCAAATTCCAAATGTTCAATGCAAATTCCATGTGAAAACAAGGTAAATAAATAAATAAATATTTATAATTTATTATGGATCTCAAAGTGAATGCTCAAAACATTGAAAATGGTAAATATTCTGTATCTTTTCACCATTAAAACTGTTTAAATACTTGGCTTACTTACTGACATTAAATTCCCCGTGACATTATACCGTGTTCTTATTTCTTTTCTTTCTTGTTCGGAATATAGGGAGTATTTCACAACACTTCCACGACAATCCCACATCCGACACCTCAAAAAAGTTTATTTATTGTAGATTTGCTCTTTGATAGTTTATCTAACGATAAGTAACACGTCCAGTTTACAGAATTTTCGTGTATTTTGTAATTTCACCAACCAACAACTGAAAATAACTTATACCCATGATTATTATTCAAATGTTAGGATAAATAACATGTGGTGAAACATTCCCGTGTAAATGGAAATTGTTAATGAATAATTTACAATAGACGCTAACAATTAAAAAACCTGCTTCATTACCATCAGTAATAATAATAATTATCTATCAACGTTTAGACCGGCGAGAAGGCACATTTTCTTTTTATGTAAACACATACAGGAGAATACCGACAGATAGTGATTGTAACTCTGAAGTCTCATCTGTGGAATTTTACGATGCTTACCATGCTGCATATGGCTGAGCGCTGCATGCGGAGTGTTGATCCGCCAACGACATAGACAACAGTCAGAGATTCACGCATAATCTTTATTATTACAGGAATTTAATATGAATGGGTGGTCATCACGGTACGACTTTTGTCTACCACCAATTTTAATTAATTGGCTACGACTGGCATTTTACAGGTGATGGATCAAATTCACACCAACCGGGGTTTTTTTGCTCAGAAATCAATTAAAATACTTTTTTTTAATCTCCGACGGGGATCGAACCCACGAGCTTTGGCTTGCGAAGCAAACGCTTTGAACGTTGAGCTATACCCGCCGGCACACTCATTTATAATCATAGGAATTAAATCAAAACAATAAAGTGTACACATACTAAAAAATACATGATTTAAAAAATATGTCCAGATTAAAAATTACTTCATAATTGATATTTTACACGAAAAATTCATAATGCAGTTGTTATGACTGAACCTAAAATATATTTCATATTGCTGGGTCAATCCATATGTATTTAGAAAAATTAAGTAGTTTTATTTAAAGATATTTACATTAATGCCATTTTTTTTATGAAATCACATACAGGAAAGCACAACCGGCAGATACCATGCCAGAAACATGTGTTATGTTTGTTTGTGGGCCGGGGAGATTTTAAGTGTATTAGTTTATCTTTTTCTTGAAGATATCCAGATTGTAGGAACGAGGGAAACAGAAGCTGGAAGAGCATTCCAAATCTTACAGGTGGCATTTAGGGAGCAACTTTGAAAACTGACAGTTCTTGGTCGATACTCATTAACCGTGTATGTATGGATATTCGGCAAGTGTAAGACGAGTTTGTCGGTAGTGGGTGGGTGTTAGAGGAATAAGTTCTTTAAGTTCCAAAGAACAAACACCGTGGTAATAACGGTAGAAAAGACTTAAGTGAACCAATCTTACGCCTGTGTTTCTTTGATTGCAGGTTAGATGTGAGAGTGTCATTGTTTATCAAACGAATTGCTCTTCTTTGAACTGAGTCAATGAAGTTTAGAAGGTATTCTAATCGAGCTTCACATGGAGTTTGTAGCTTCATATTAATTTTATTATGTACATACTATTGTAATGTTCAAAAGTAACCGATTGTCACGGATGAGATTTCTCCATTACCGTCTTTCGGTATTCTCTTGTATGTTTACATAAAAAAATGTTCTAAAGAGCACCAACCTTGGTTAAAACGGTAGAAAAGATCAAATAAACCAATGTTGATACATTTTCATTTAAAAAACTTTATAATACAATTGTATATGAATACAATTCCAGATATATAGTTATTTGATTGAGCCCACAATATTAAAAAATATATAATTGGAACAAAAACCACTGATCAATGTAAAATTAATATTTTTAGTATTTTACAATTCATTTATAAAAACATTACATTGCCATTCCCGCGGTCCTTCAAATAATACACATGTATTCGTTTATTAAATACTACGGTACACTGTGAATAGAAACACTATGACAAAACCAAATTACATTATATGCTATTTCAAATATAAGAAGAACTCAAGGTTGCTGAATTCGAATGCCAAATTTGAAATGACTTTTTATCTTTAGTCAACCGAGTACAGCGGTACCTCGACATACGAGTTTAATTCATTCCGCAACCTTGCTCGTATTTCAAATTACTCGTATCTCAAAGCAAATTTCACCATTGAAATAAAACGCGATCACAAATTATCAAAGATGCTTTGACAGCGAGAGCACACTGATAATTGATTATCTGACACGCGGTTCATGTGCAACCGGCCGACTTGCTAAGCCGATTGCTCGTATCTCAAATTTTGCTCGTATTTCAAAGCGAAAAATCGCTCGCTCGATGGCTCGTATCTCAAAAAACTCGTATATTGGGGCACTTGTATGTCAAGGTGCCACTGTACTCTTCTATTAATTAATTAATAAATGAAGTTAATTATTCGCAATAACGGAAACATACCAAGTAGTGAAAGTAGGTACAGTCATAGCAGTCATAAAGAAGTACTTCGTAAGAGTGTAGACGCAATAAAGAGTATTTATTATTTACTTAGAGTGAGACATACCTGCCATATACAGGTATTCTGACTAAACATGCACTAGCACATGTGTTATAAGCGTGCCTTCTTTCACTAACTGGTCTGCATATTTAAGTTGTTTAGAATCACACATGCTTTTGACTTGTCATAGGTTTAAAATCACAGGATAAAGTGACAGGTGTCGATGTTGACGGAGAGGACTATCTGTGGCGGCGATCCCGGGGCGATCTGTCTCTCTGACGCTGCCTGTCCCTGTCTGTCCTGTCTCCCCTATCACCCCTGTCTAACCTATCTGATCTATCTATCCTATCTGATCTCTCTACCTTATCAGACCTTTCCGGTCTTTCTGTCCTTTCCTGTCTGTCCCTGTCAGATCTATAGCGGTCGGATCTGTCTCCGCGGTCGCCCCCCGATCTCTCCCGATCCCGATCTCTCTCCCGGTCTCGTTCCCGGCCCAAATCCTGTCGAACGTCTCTCCACTCGGGTTTGTAAGACTCCTTGTTGTCACGTCGCATATTTCGGTCTCTGGAATACCTGAAAGCAATTTTAAATACAAATTAGCAAATCATTTGAATTATAAAACTATTTGTATGAGACTTTTGGTTTGTTTTTTATGTAATCGCATGCAGGAGAGCACAGCCAGTCAAGACGAGTACACTCTATGATGCTCAGCCAGGGTGGCTGGACGCTGCATGCGGGAAACGTGAGTTGTGTTTGTGTGTGGGTTGAGGATATTGCAAGAACATATTTATCCGTTTCTTGAAGAGATCCAGATTGTAGGAAGGAGGAAACACAGACGCTGAGAGAACTCTTGAGAGCTGAAGTAGATCATCTTACAAGGTGAAATTATGGGAGACAATATTTGTCAATATATTTAAATTATGGAATAGATGCTATTTAGGAAAAACAATGTTACTTTTCTGCTTCTCCATAGCTGGGAGTCTGCTCCGGGGCAGCTCTCGGTTTTGAAGCTTGTTGTCTGTCATAATCTCCTAATCTATAAAACAAAAAACCAATAGAATTAATAAAATAATTTAAATTAGGCCAAATAAGCTCAGCAAATATCAAAATACTATAGTGTTCCAGGTTCAATCAAAAGTGAACGGTCTGAAGTGGTAGTCACATTATGTGAAGAAATGATAACCAGATGGCATCGAACTATATGTTAACGCTTTGGTTACTAAGAATTTTCTTAGCGAACTTGCGAACAAATAAAGCGATTTTAGAGCATTTTTTAGCATTTTAAATTTTTTACATAATTTTTAACTTTTTTATGCTAGATTGTAAAAATAACAATAATGTTCATTCCAAACAGTTCATACTTCAGATTAAGCAAATAAAAATATAATCAATAGTAATTATATTTGCCAATACAAAAATATAAACAACAGAAAATAAAATATCCAAACTCAAATTATGATTTTGAGATCATATATGATGTAAATAATAAATGTTTATTACTGTCAACTTGTGTTTAGATGAGTCGCTTAGTAACCAAAGGATCCAATTTATACATCACTTATTTATGATGACTTTCTAACACATTTTAAATGCTTGAAGTAGGAATACGTATGATATGTTTCAAACTAATATTATTCAAATAACTAAGGTCCAAACCTTTTTTATGGAATACCAAAAAAAAAACCATAGCTGGTTGATTTATAAACCTACAAAAATGTTTAGATGAGCGTCGAATATCCGACTGTCTTTTTCGCACGAGAATCGACCGTCGAATATTCGTTGATTAGTAACCAAAGGGTTAAAAGTAAATAATTGTTAGGGATTTCCCTATTATTAATAATTGCTTTTTTATTTTCTGGTTATTCTAAAGATACTTTATATGTTTCCCATAAATTGACTCTGTTCAAACAGTCCATCCACAGATGACCCTCACAGTTCTCCTCTGCCCTCCACTACTCTCTCTCTCTCTCTATAATTAACTGTTTTGTATTTATGTTTAGTTTTAAGTTTGTCCTAACGATGGTGAGATGATAAATAAGTGATTTTTTCTTTAAAAAAGAGAGTGACTAGTCTAAGTTGTGGCTTTCTTCAATTAATCCTTTGATATTGACGAGTATTCAAGAGTTACCTTTGTTCAATGGTCTTTTGTATGGGCACCGGTATGCGTGGGAATAACGTGCTGAACCAGTCTAACTTGGTGAGAAGGTGTCGAGCTAGCGCACCGATGGTGGAGGGTTGTCCCCCGCCAGCGCGTGGCTCCAGAGCCTCGTCGTCCTGCAGGTATTCCTCGTACCAGTCAAGCAGCACCCCGGGGGGCTGGGTGTAGCCTGCGTACATGAAACCTGCAACAACAAAACACTCTTTTAAAAAGTCCCTAAATCTGATAGTTTTACTATAACATCCAGCATTATGGGAGAAAAAGCATGGAATGTTGCATTTTTGTAGATGGGGAATCAGCACTCTATATGCAGCGCTTAACTGTATGGAACATGGTAAGCGTCAGTGGCGGCCTTAGACCTTGTGACGCCCCGGGCAAAAAATATTTGGCGCCCCCTGGGTTTTTTGGTGGGAGGCGAAATCTTCAGAAAACATCCACTGTAGGAGCTAAGGCCGCTCTTAGCGCCCTTAGTTCATTCGGCGCCCTGGGCAGCCGACCCACTGCGCCACCCCCTAAAACCGGCACTGGTAAGGGTCATAGAATCCACAGATGAGACTTCAGAATTACTATCACCATCTGTCAGTATTTTCCTGTATGTGTTAACATAAAAAAATCAAAAATAAACAACAATAGGTGTGCGGTGATTTGGTTTGTCACCAAATGAAAAATTTCCAACACGTTACTTATTGAATATCACTAATGTTTTATGTTTTCGTATTCGCAGTTGTTTTTTAAACTCATATATACCGTACTCATACATAACAGCATACTTCTTCTTTATCCTAGCCATTTCCCATCATCTGGGGTCGGCTCTCCTTGTGCACATTTGCCATGTCTGTCTGTCATGAGTTGCATTCTCGGTCAAACCCAGGGTATTCAGATCATTTTTACAGTTGCAGTCCAGGTTGCCTGTGGCCTTCCAGGTCTTCTGCTCAGCGTTGGTATGTTGAGGGCTCTCTTCACCATGTGGTCCTTATCTCTCCGTGTCACATGCCCATACTATCTTATTTATATTTATTATATTAGACGGTTTTCCCTCATCTTTTCAGGTATGGGGGGGGCCACCCGAAATGACCCCCGAATATGCTCATTTCGAACTCTCTCCCCTCTATTCACACCGCCCGCCCGTCTCAGAATCTTCATCTGTGCCCCGTGAATCCTATCCAAGTCACGTTTCAGCGGGGTCCAACACTCTGATCCATAGAGCATAGCTGGCCTTACATCAGTTTTGTAGATTTTACCTTTGATCCTAACTGGAATCTTGCTGTCACACAGAACCCCAGAGAGAGACCTCCATTTCAGCCATCCTGTATTTATTCTATGCTCCACGTCAGATTCAGTTTTGGCGTCTAAGGATATCACAGAGCCGAGATATTTAAAAGCACATAACAGCATACACTCATGTAAATTACACTTCTTCAGGATGAAGGTTTGCTTTATAAATTTGGTTGTACTTGTTTTTTTTTTCGCTTGAAATATAGTCTCCAGATGTTGGCGAAAACAACACCAAGAAATTTGTATATCCTGAAAGACAGACTAGTAAGAACTGACTGCTGAGTTATGCATTTAAAAAATACGAACTGTCTTCTGGGTACCCTTAATAGTAAAAGTTTCAATATGGCTATTAAAAAAGGTATATAAAGTTGGTTTAGTTTCATACCTACCAAGCGCTCTGATGAAAGGTGAGTCTGGATGACCCATCAGGCTGTTGACTTGCTTCCGCGTTAGTCTCAGCGTGTACAGCTTGTACAGCAGGCAGTAGGCAGTGGAGACTATGCCGCCCGCGCCCACGCCACGCACCTGCAAGCACACATCACATTATTTTAAAATATAACATCTTTGAAGTGATTAACATTATTAAAATAAGTATCTATTTAAATTTTGTAGCCACCAAAGTTCTATTTAATACGTTGACCGCCAACTACGTTTTTTGTAAATTGACAGAAAATGTTTTCGTGGGTTTAGGTATTAGGACCGCGTCGGACATTCTGAATAGCAGTTTGTACGGGGCGCATGGCCGACAGCGCAAAATTAAAAATTGAATAAATGTATGTCCCGTCAGCCACCGGTGGTCGACGCAGCTTGATTGTAATGACTCAGTGTCGGCCAACAGTGGCTGACATGGTGGTTAATATGTTAAGGAACGGACATGGAAAATATAATATATCACTTATTTGTCAATAAATCATGTACTCCTTGATCTGATGATACAAAGAGCATCAAAAAAATCAGAAGGTTTAGATCAAAACCGTCAGATTTTTTTGCCACTCCTTGTATGTTCCATGAGTTTTTTTTTTGGTTTTTTGGCATTAAAAAAAGCATCTGGTTCTCATTGTCCTAAAAGGCTGTCGAAAACTATAAATACAATGTATTTAACAAAGCCCGGGCAGGCAGAGATGACAAGGGATGACCATGTCGGTCGACCAAAACATTATGATTCAATTTCATACAGAATATTGTTGGACTACCATTGCTCCAGTTGGGGAGTGAAATTGGAATGATAACTATGAAAAAAAACAGCTTCTCTTCTTTAGCCTCGCCATTTCCCATCATCTGGGGTCGGCTCTCCTTGTGCACAGTCGCCATGTCTGTCTGTCCTACGTTGCATTCTCGGTCAAGCCCAGAGTTTTCAGAACCTTATTTACAGTTGCAGTCCAGGTTGCCTGTGGTCTTCCAGGTCTTCTTCTCAGCGTGGGTATGTTGAGGGCTCTCTTCACCATGTGGTCCTCATCTCTCCGTAAAAAATTAACTAACTTCTTTTCAATGGGTAATATTGGTTCAGTATGTTTGTGTCTGTTAACCGGTAAAGACATGTGTTGTAATTTTTTCCTTCTTTGGGATCCTTCAGCCTTTATTTTGTGTCAATGTCTTTCGCCCCATCTACAGAGATCACCCCATCAACAACGGCAGAGACATTTCCTTCGGAAACACACATAGAAGTTGTTTACTGATTTTCTTTCATGAAAAAAAACTGTGACAGAAGTTCAAAATTTTTTGATCAGGCAAACATAACCTTTAAATGCCCATTGGTTTCCTTACGAGACCGCAGTTTGCGCCGTTCAATGCCCTAAGGTCTCATACAGGAGTGCTTAAGGTTCATTTCAAAATCGGATTACATTAATTTGTAATAATAGTATTAAAGTAAGTTCATGGAATAATCTATTGTGCGGCGAAACATTACAAACATTGGCCTGCTAGGGCATTGAAAGACGCAAATTTGCCGGTCCTGTATGGGACCACTGGGTGTTTAAAGGTTAATTTGAAGGATGAGTCTCAAAGTGCACTGCGCAGTTTAGTAGGATGAAACATCTCTAAAGGCGGAAATTGAAGAAAATCTGATGAGTTCGCACATCACTAAATTACTTCATATAAAAATAAAATACAATTTAAGGATACAGCAAGTAAAACTTTGTATGAAACCACTTAATTTTTCATTAATAATCACTCGGTTTCGGTAACATAGCACCTTCATCAGGAGCTACTAACTAAAAACTGATTTTCAGTAAGTAAAACAAACTGATATGACAAATGTCAAAGTTACCGCGTTCTACAAGTATTTTTTCATACAAATTGGTTGTAAGGAGTTGGAATTAAATTAGGTAATAAAAAAACCACTGGACATACTCACTCCTCCACACATGCCGGTCTGCCCGGCGGTCTTGCGCGAGCCTCGCTCCCAGGGCTCCAGGTGCTTCACTTGGTAGTAGATCTCGTCCACCACCTCGTGGTAAGTCTTCAGCTTGAAGAGGTGAACTGCAACGTCGTAAGAAACACACCGGGGAGGGTTACTTTGCTGCCATTTCATTACAAGCATGCATACCCTTGGTTGGTGTGAAGTTGTTCCCCTACCCGTAAAATCTCATCTTAGAATATTAATTAATATTGGTGGTGATGAATGTTATGTACAACACCACCCATTCATAGTGAAATTCCTGTTTAAAAATGGATGATGCGTAATTGCCGGGGTGTAGTCTATGACGATGGAGGATCAATATCTCACATACAATGTTCATTCATATATGAAAATGCTAAGCATCATATTATTCTGTATGTGTTTTTATTTTTAAAGTTATCGTATATTATTGATTGTAAGAAGAAATTGTGGGTTTTGAGTTTAGAAAGCTTCATACACTTAAATGAAGTGTTACCACATTAGTTTGAAATTCTTCTTTGAACACCAAAGAGACGGTAGCATAAAGAGGTATTTCGGTATACAAAGCATGACTCATGCCATTAATTTATGTACACAAAGCTATACTAAAAATGTTTAATATTCGCGAATTGGGTAATCTGCGCTTATTTAAATGTAGAATAAAATAATAAAAAACATAATTTGCAAGTCAAGCAATAATATATTATTACAATCTTGACATTTCTTACCTACCTTTGAAGTAGCTGGAACTCTGAATATTTGCCAATATTAAGGGATTCATATTCATCGTCTGTTCGTTGCCCCATATGGGCAAAACATTATTCTGCTTCCCTGACTTCCCGGGTTTGGAATAATCTGAAAAAACATCAAACAAAAGTGCATAAAACAAACTGCCAAATAACTAACCTACATTTCCTAAAAAACATAATGAAATGCATGTCAAAAATATTTTGTATTGGTAATAAATTGTAAGGATATCAAACCTTCGTAATCGTCGCCCATCTCTGCGGTGTTTGGACGCGGCTGACGATGGATTAACTGTATTTACTTCGCGATTTTGTGTTCGGTTTGGGAGCAACAAATAAAAGCTTGGTGAAGACTCAGTTACCAGGAAATGACGAATAGACAAAAAAAAGAGATGAATGCCAATATAATATTGCCACACGTCAAAATTGTCCCCCGCTTATGATATGTATTTATATTTGTAATGTCTTAATAGGTATTGACGGTCATGTGTAGCTCATGCGTAATACAAAACATCTTTAAGGTTATCAACTGACAATACTTGGTGAAACTGCATAATTATAATTTTTAGAATTAATTTTAAATAAAAAATCAATAAATTAATAAATTAAAAATATTTAGTTTTGATTCACAATTTATCAATTATTTATAAATTGTGAATCAAAACTAAATATTTTTAATTTATTAATTTTTTAATCAAAATTAATTCTAAAATTACAAAACATCTTGGCACCAATGATCTCGTTTGGATAAGTACATTCGTTACAAATTTTAAGGAGGTTTGAATTGATTATTTTTTTACAGTTATAATGTGATGCCATTCTCGAAACCATTTTCAGGTCAATTTAATTTACAGCTTTTCTAAAATAAATATAAAATACTTTAAATTTATTACAAATATATTACAAACAATTACAAAAAATAAAACAAATAATGAAAAACGATTAATTTTCAATTAATATTTGACGTGTTTTATATTTTTTTTTATTTTTGAAAATTCCAAACTGTTAAATAAAATAAAAATTTCAAAATATATAATAAAATGAAATTTCGTGCATTCATTATTATTTAATAATTAATTTATCCATACTAAGCAAAATAAATTACCTACATACTTTAACAAATTAATGGCAATATTCGTAACGGCAAATGTTCATTTGAGTGGTAACTGGACTTTCTTTGTGGTATCGTGTTCCCAAATGACAGACGCACGTGTCGTCTGTCTCTTTACTTAAATTGGTGAAAGGATTTTAATAATTCACAACCTTTTTATGAATTACGAAATCTCACATCTCTATTCAATCAATCGCATTAAAAATGGAGCCAACAGAAGAGCCAGACGCCATATTGCTCGAAACAAAGATTCCCACACCCCAAGAACTGGAGCTCCTCCAAGCTCAATCCTCACGCCTGGTGCCGCAGCACAAAGCGAAAATGCTCGAAGTGAACGCGAAAAAGCACTGGGATTTATTCTACAAACGCAACCAAACGAAATTCTTCAAAGACCGTCACTGGACGACACGAGAATTCACAGAGCTAACCTCAAAAACTGAGGGCGAAAATACAAAACGTGTTTTTTTGGAGATCGGTTGCGGCGTCGGGAATTTGATATTTCCGTTGATACAAGACGGATTAGTGGATTTTTATTTTTACATGTGCGATATATCTCCTCGAGCTATCGAGCTGGTTAAGAGCAATTCGTTATACGATGAAAGTTTGGTTAAGGCGTTCGTGTCTGACGTTGCATCTGATAATGAGTGTCCAATGATAGATGGGGAACTGGTGAATGCGATTGATGTCGTGTCTCTAGTATTTGTTTTGTCCGCTATTCACCCTGAGCGATGGGGGCGCTGTGCCGAGCGCGTGTCTCGCTGCTTGCGTCCCGGGGGCGCGCTGATCTTCCGCGATTACGGCCGCTACGATATGGCGCAGTTACGATTCAAACCGGGACACAAAATTTCGGACAATCTGTATATGAGGCAGGATGGAACAAGGTTTGTTTAATTTTATTCAGATACTTACATTACAAAAATTGTTACACATCAAAGAAATATTTAGGAAAATTCTCTTCACAGATTTAAATGACATTTTCATATGGTGTAGAAAATACATACCATCGGAGCTCTCGGATGTTTATAGCACAGAGGGTTAGGAAGTTTTTTTTTGTTTAAATATTTTAACTAATGAGTTAGTATTATGTGTTTGAGTTTGCTGCAAAAGTTGTCATTGATGTGAAGTATGGCGTATAATATTTTTTTTTTGTATCTGATTTCCAGGTCTTATTTTTTTGAGTTGGAAGAGCTGAAGACGATCTTCACAGACGCGGGACTTGCGGCTGAAGAGGTCGGTTATGTCCAGAGGCGCACCGTCAACGTGAAGGAAGGTCTGGACGTGCCCAGGATATTCCTGCAAGGACGGTTCCGGAAACCTCTTGTGACGTGAATGATTTCTCACAAAAACATGGTTCAAAGAAATTATGCCACTCTTAGTGAAGGTATTATTTTTTGTTATACAATTCAATTTGCCTATAATAATTTTACAGTACTGAACTTTTATCATAACCTTTATGAGCTTTCCACAGATTTTTGAGCCTCATTACAATTTAATTAATATGCTATGACTGGCATTTTACGGTTGAGGGATCAAATTCACACCAACCGTGGGTATTTTAGAGCTCGGAAATCGATTAAAAAGCTTTCTTTTTTTAATCTCCGTCGAGGATCAAGCCCACGACCTTTGGCTAGCAAAGCAAACGCTTTGACCATTGAGCTATACCCACCGGCGACTATATTCCAGTGAAAACTAATATAATGTGATGATTTTGCTAACCGATGATATTATGTGATTCATTTACACAGACTCTGTCTACCTGAAGATGGAATTGCTTAATTATATTTCATTATTACCTCAAATTTACTTAAACATTTGTAATTATTTGCAGATGATTGAAAAGTTTTGCGTCAAGCTGAAGAACAACCAGCAGAAACAGCTGAATCAAATATTTTTCGTAGATTATGTAATCTGGCGAACTTTTTAATATATTGGTTTTAAAAACAGACAAATAAAAGTCCTTATTATCTATGAAAATCTATGCTAGGTAATTTTTTTTTAATTATTACATTTTCTACTTTTGTTTAACTTCTTTAAATGATGTTAAAATATTCTCTATGAATCATCCATGAATTATAAAAATAATTAACATGTATTAGCTCTATCTGATTATATAATTATCAATGCTAGTCATTGTTTCTTTTAAAACTGTAATTTAAATTAAAAATTTACACTTACAGATTTTTGCAACATTACGTATAGCAGAAATCAATGAAGAAAGCTTGAAGGTCTTCCAGAAAAATATGGAGCTTGATAATCAGCTGACAATAAGGTAATTTTCAACTTCTTCGTAGTATCAATCAGGTGGATTGGTTTGTAGCAACAAAATCTTGCACCTCGATCTCCACTCTTCTCTCGATCTTCTGCTACCCTCTTTAGCTCAGCATAAGAGCTGCAACTCGTATCCTCGAACACTTGCTGCAAATACTCCAGGACCCTTTGCAGTTTCTACCCTCAACCATCCCTTCTACAATGTCGTGATGAAGAACATCGTGGCGCATAATGTGACCATCCTTATTATTCCAATCCGATTTTTTAACTTATTTATTTTATGCCACTCTTCTTCGTGAAGTTTAGCATACCATTTTTATTTTTGATAACTTTTTTATTTTTATCAAATACCAAATGATGAAATATTTTCTATGAATCATACGTGAATTATAAAGTAAATTTACATGTATTAGCTCTATCTGATGACATTGATTTAAAAGCACATAATTTCTGTGTATATTTCCCCTTTTTTAACAACAAAAAATCATGTTTCAGATCATTATTGAGACTCTTCAAGGTTATACATATGCTGTGCATCAATGGAAGAACATGGAAAATGCCTGAATAGATCCACTGCTGGATAAAGGTCTACTACACGAGTCTCCAACATCTGCCTTCTGTTTTGGCCAGCCATTATTAAATAACAATTATATTGACAGGTAATTTAAACTATCATAGTAGCATTTGTGTTGAAAACTATTTTAACTATGACATAAGGTAATGTGGTTTTTGGGTTTAGCCGTGTGTGGAGAATTGTTTCTATACAATATTTCTGGCTGACACGGGACATAAGTTTTCATTCGAACCAGAACTCGTGGCTCGAATGCAAAGGAAACACGCTCGCCTAGTAAGGGAAGCCATTGAAATCAAAAGACATCCCATCAACAGGGATGACAGTTTGGTTCTCAATACAGCATGGCTTCCACCTCTAGTGCATGCTCAAACACCTGCACAGACAAGCAAGGACAACCACAGTCTGACATGACGTTTGTGGAGGTATGCTCCTTAGAACACACTCATCATGGGGGTACGTTAGGCTGATGGCTGAACTACCTCAAGACATTAACTCATCACAAAGTCGTCGGCCCTGAATAAGACCTCTGCAATGGCGGTCGAAATATTGGATAGAAACAATTCGCTACACACGGCTAAACCCAAAAGCCACAATACCTCTTTAAAAATGAATTATAAAATGATGAAACAATTTCTATGAATCATACGTGAATTATAAAAACTAAATTAACATGTATTAGCTCTATCTGATGGTTTACTAGCAACATTGATGTCAAATCCTTCTTACAAATCTGGTTTTATTTCATTTTTAATTATTTTTTCAGATATTCTCGATATTGGCAACATCTACTACAACCTAAAAGGTAATATAAGCCACACAAATAAAATTATTTAACCCTTTAGGTGCGGCGTGCCTATATATTGGCATGACATTTTATGTCTCTATAGTGTGGCGTGCCGATATATAGCCAAGGCCATAGAAAATTGCTCGCGTTATGTAACAATACGAAACTTGGTAAACACATGGGGAATGCGTGTCCCTGTCAGATAATCACTCCATGCGGCGTGCCTATATATCGGCATAATGCAACATATCACTAGAGTGCGGCGCGCTGATATATAGGCAAGACCATAGAGTTTTATTAAAAAATATATATAGTTGGTTTTAATTGATGGTTCAATTATTTGTAAGGTTAAAAATAAAAGGATGTAGGTGTGTATATATAAAACAATAATTCATCATAAAAATAAATATTATTTTTGCATGGATTATCGACACTTATGGAACAATGATAAAAACAATAGCCGCAACTAAAGGGTTAAATAAACTACTGATATTTTTAATGTTAAAGATGATGATAAACCTATTACTGAATCATCCATGAATTATAAACAAAATTTCATGTATTAGCTCTAACTGATTATTTCACAAGTTTTGTTAAAATTTACCAGGGAATATGTTCGAATACTAAAAGTTCTTCTAATTTTTATTTTTCCAGAATGTTTCCTGCCACTGTCTGAAAAAGTCTGAAGATCATCATTACCTATCTCAATCAAAAGACAAAGATGTACTTTATTAACACATAGTTTGCGGGCAATGTTTTATACTGATAGCCGCCTGGCGCTGGCGATATTTGGGATCGCGCGCGAGTTTTTTTTAAATTTTTTTAAAATCTATAACTTAAGAAATATCCGCGATAATTTAATGAAATTTTAAATGTAACTTACCTTATTGTGCAGCAATGATAAAATGATGATAAACAAACACAAAAAAAACCAGAGAAAACAGTGTGTCAATGATGGAAGGACCGAACGTTTACATAAACACTAATATTTATTTTGTAGAAATATGAAACATTCCTACCCTTTATCTCTTCGCAGATAGAAAGAACCCCATTCTCAGTAAAAGTTGATAACAATTGTTTCGCATTGAAGGTCAAAAAAATTATCAACCCAATGCGAACTGTGTCAAGGTTTCTTGGAGCACACAAAAAATAAATATTTTTAGACATGTTTTTGCGTAGTAATAAAGCATAATAAGTTTTGCTATTTATTTGCTTACATAAAAAAAATACATTTGTTGTATGTTGTAACATTTTATGTAATAGAAAAATAATAATGCTCTGAGGTTGAACTCGAAAACAATACAAAAACGGTTAAATGGTCTCTAACGTCTCAAAATAATATCATGTTAGTCCACAAATCACAAAAGTAAAAAAAATGTTAAAATCACTAATAAAATATTAGAAAATAGCGGGGCTTTCCCTACACGCGTTTATTGCTTTGTAAGTACCAGCTGCCGACTAAAGTAAAGGTCAATGATCTTTGTATTTTATTTCATTTTAGGACAAACAAAAAACGCACTATCTGTATCCATTGTTTAAAGTTAATTTGTAATATTTCCTTCAAAACACATTACGACCTTTAGCTATGTTTTGAACCAATAAATATCAGTATTATTTTTTATATTACAACGACATCTATCCACTACACAACAAAAGCAAAAAGGCCAAGAGATTAGAAGTTTATGACGTGTTTTTTGTATACTAAATTGAAGGAAGCCGAAATGCACAAAAATGTGCACACCGCCACCACACAAGGTTTCTGAAACGCACATATTTATGCACCCCGTAAACAATGTGTTAATATAAAAATGACAAAATAGTATTGTTTTTCAAATATTGTTATTCTGCTAAAAATCCTGATTTACATTTTTCTTGTAACTGAAATGTATTTTAAATAAAGTATCGAATCAATTTTTTTCTTCTTCTTGTCAGCGACGTCAAATTATTTTTTCCCAATATCTGGCAACATCGATAGCTCGTGTGTTGCCCAGCATTAGGTCCTGAGATGTGCAACTTGTTGGGCACATGGAGCAGCATCGTAGGTGTGAGGCGGTCTGCAGGTCTCCACAGTCGCACAAATTTCGAAGCACTCGAGGTTGTCCTTTGTTCTACCAACTCCGGTTCTTAATCTGTTTAGGGATTTCCAGGTCGGCCAGTCAAGGCTCTTGCCAGTTGGGAGGCCTTCCTTTGGAGTAATGAAATCCTCTGGTGCGATTTGTTGCCAGAGTTGGAGTCTCTCATTTTCAGGGCCGGATGTGAGAGGTTGTGTGGATTTCAGAAAGCTGCTTGAGACTTCAATCTTGGTGTTGGGGGTATCTGATTATACAAGCAGTGGGACGGTTGGTTGATTGCCTTACGCATTTCTTCGGGCGCATATGACTTTGCGTCTTATGTTCGGTGGTGCGATACCAGCCAAGGGGTATAGTTTAGAAATGGGTGTTGGTTTGAGGCAGCCTGTGACGACTCTGCATGCATCATTCAGGGCAGTATCCACTTGATTACAGTGGGCTGATCGACCCCACACTGGTGCCGCATATTCTCCGGCTGAGAAACAAAGTGCTAAAGCTGAGGTACGAAGAAGGGGTGGTCGGGCTCCCCAGTGAGTGTTGGTCAGTTTGCGGATGAGGTTGTTCCTTGTTGCAACTTTCTGTTTGGTGTTGCTGCAATGACGCCTGAAGGTGAGAATTTTTTTTCTTGTTTAATTTTACCTTACATCTGAGGTTCCCAGTAATTAAATGTCTTGATTCTTTGAATTTCCAAATATGTTTGATCAATCCTCCTGTATGTGTTTACATAGAAAAATGTATGCCTGTTTTCATGACCTGAATTTCAAATAAATATCTATTTGTTAAAAGGATTAAATAATTATATTATTTTATCCGAAGATTATGGGTTAAAAAGTCGTTATCCAGCCATCATTTAATTCATAAAAATTAAGGTTATCAACTGGAAATACTTGGTGAACCTGCTTAATCATAATTTTAAAATTAAATTAAAAATATTTAGTTTTGATTCACATTTATTTTTAATGATTACATGTTTCATACTCCCTGAATACGGGCATTATTGAAGATGGTCTCCAGGATATCCGAAACATGTAATCATTAAAAATAAATGTGAATCAAAACTATATATTTTTGGTTAAAATTAATTTTAAATTATTTTTAATTGACAATATTTATTAAAAGAAAACCTGCCTTTTTCAAACCTAATAGGGACCTTCACTTTCAGAGAAAATAACCATTATATTTGTACAAAAAAAAAACACTAAATTAATACATATAATGTACTCGGCGCAGCTGTCATGGGGTGAGGTGAAGACTATGGGAGCAGACAGCTTTGAGGCGGCAGTTTGTGAATGCCATATGCTTCGGTAAGGGGAGCAGATATGGTATAATAATGATGAAATCATGAGGGACTTAAGGGACGAGGGTTCCTCACGTGGAACAAAATAAAAAACCACTTATATTTTCATATTTTATTATTTAAATATAATAGATCACATCCCCAGTTTCATAGCGGTATTTAAAAAAAAAAATATTCTAGAATCTGGAGAGTAGCGAGAATTAAACTAAAGATTCTTAAATTTAAAAAAAAGGAAGTCTCCGTCGAATTCCTAAAGCAGCTCTAAGGACTGACTGTCCTCCTATTAGCTTATACAGGAGTGGAAAAAAAATGACGGTTTTCGTCGTTGTTTTGATTTAAAGTCAGCTTTTTTTGACGCTCCCTGTATATTAGTTTTAAAGCCTCGTGGGGAGGGGTCTCCATCCTTCAAATCATCAATATATATTTCACCGCTAATACAGAACAATTCATAAATGACAATTTCAAAAAAACATTGTTTCAGTAGTTTTCCCAACATTTTCGACATTCATAACCCTATCAAAATAATGCTTTAGTAAGCATTCTCTGGAAATTCTTTACATACAAGGCTAAGATCCACTGATTCATACTACATATGATAATAAAAAAAATATTGTCTATAAAAATATATAGGTATTTAGGTTTCAATTGGAATGTGTATACTCTTTTATAAGTATTTGTTTATATTTTGGAAATTACATGTATTAAACACAACTAATACTAAATACAAATTAATGCAGTTACAATTATTAACTGAAATTTATAGGACAATTAAAATAAATAAATTAAAAATATTTTGTTTTATTTCACATTATTTATTTTCACTATAAGCATTACCAAGGCAATCCCTTCTACACAAATTTATCAAACGAAAAAATAACCTTTTAAAATTTTTTGCGAGTATAGCGGTCATAAGCTTTTCATGGATTTTTTAGCCTCATATTACAGCTTTATTCTAATGTTGTATTGTTAAAAATGAGCTCCATACATAACTGAATATAAAATGTATTGTATTCCTGCCAAAAACTATATTTAACCTTCCAGCGGGCGCGCTGTCATAAAATTCACGACAAATGCACCTCATTGCTTTCCCCACTTTTATCACTTAGTCGCAAGCATCGAGCACCGAGCTATTCGAAGAACAGTGTCTCTCTCATCTACAATACCAAAATAATTCTTGCCTGACAAAAGCAGAACAGTTGGATACACTCTTTTTGATTTCCAAAAGGAAAAAAGTATGCTTTTATATGTACCTCGGAAAAATAAATCTATAATAATTCTGTCAACATTAAATGACGACAACGAAATGGATGCTTGACACCAGAAAGCCTCAAATTAAACTGGACTACAACGAAACTAAAGGCGAATATTCATTCTGATTAACAGTTCGATAAAATATTTTGTTTTGAATTATTTATTGAGTGTTGTTTCGTTTTTTGTTTAAGTATTTTTTTGTTTTTAAAAGTAGTCATTCATCATTTTTAATAACCTTACAGCAATTCCTTAACATTTATTTAAAGAAAACACAATTAAAGTGGAGAAAACTTGATGACGTAAAATTCACGACAGGCTCTAGGGAAACTACTCTGCGCAACAACTGATGTATTTGTTCACTGGAAAATATATTACAATCTATATTAACCCTCGCCTTACTATGTTAAAAACTTCCGCGCGTTCCGATGGTGTGTACTCGTTACACATTCTGATTTAAAGTGAATAAAATGAGTAGAAATTCGAAAAAATGAAAATATTCAAAGATATCGCTTAATTTTACAATAGTTGATGTCAATAAGCAGTAATAATTGACATTTAATAGCTAAAAACATGAAAAACATCAGACGAAGACCTCAAACGGCCAGACGCACCTTGGCGCGTGAACTTCCGAGAGCTACTAACACTACTTAGCCTGTCGACATACGATGAGCCGACGCGCATCGATATCATTTCGCACTAGCCGACCAACTGAGGTTTCCCGTCTCGCTCACTCATATTAGTACGTCAGCGAGAGTGAGGAGTATAGATGCCGACGTATCTGGTTATTTTTTAATTTTATTTTTGCACACGCTTCCGACAGGTCGAATGAATTCATGACAGTTGACGCGTCTTGATTGTAGTGGTGAATTTATTCCGGATTTTAGAAAAATATTTCCTGCTCCTGATGAGTGCCTATTATTATAAATATTTTTTTTTTTCAATACGTAAATGTATTAAGGAGGAATACCTAAAATCTGAACCCTGTGTGTATTATATTTACAGAGATATTTAAGTTATTACAAGCAATGTGTAGTCGATAGACATCACCGGGGAGGAGAGGTTAACCTGTTAACCGGGCAAGACGTAGAAATACGTCAATGTAAACAACATCAGGTACGAGTATGAATACGTCTTTAGAATATACGCTGCACCCTGGAAAGGGCTGGACGTATATGCTTATGATGCTGTTTTTTATCTACAGTTTAAAAGTATGTACATCTTTAATGCATTGTGTATGCACTTTATGTATATTTTATACAAAAAATATAAAGGTCATTTGAATATGTTTGTTTGTAATTTTGTATTTGACAAAAAATATATATTTAAGTCTTTTCATTTAATTTAAGCATAAATAAAAAATAAAAATAATTAAATTACGTTTCCACCGGACTTGACGTATTGATACATCCTAGTGAAAGAGTTCGCGCCCATTGCATATTGTAAAATTAAAAAGATGCTTCCCCGGTTAACAGGTTGATTGTCCAAATATCAATTAACAAATCCACCAAAAAAGCGCCACATTCAAAAGGTTGGGGCCCTTTCCCACGGACGTCCACCAGTTCTGCAGGATCAGATTTTTATTGGATACCGCAAAAATCATACCTGTGTTCACACACAGAAGTTTGCATCCTGTTTTTTACGGGATAGCATTGGCAGAGGGAGAAGAAAATTCAGACGCAATGGACGTGAATACTCTTCTAATATTCTCTATAATAATATACTGGTACTTTCGCCGCCGAAAGCAATGCAAAAAAAGAAGATTTTGGGTTCACCCGATCCTAAAACTACGATCGAGATTAGGCACATTTCGTAATCTCATGGATGGTAAACAGGATGCTAGTGGCAAAACTTCCATTAAACTATTTACATAACTAAACTGGATACCGTTTTTTATTGGATCCGTTCGTCCAGTTTGTAGTGGCAAAACTGTACAGCACATTTCAAATGGATCGAATTTTTGCGGTATCCTGCAAACCAAATGCTCATGTGAATGTTACCACAGTAGCACGTATACTACTAAACGTGATCCTGCAAAACTGGACGTCTGTGGAAAAGGGCCCTTAGGGAGATAAAATGTACTTGTAGTCAAAATAAATAATGTGAAATAAAAGTAAATAATATTAATTTAAATTGATTGAAATTAACTTCAATTACGATAATACAAATGAATGTATTGACTGAATCCTGCTTAATCAGGAACAAATAGAATTGAACATAAGAAATATAATAAATATGGGGCAATTATTAAAATATGTATAAATTTTTCCTCCTACAATACTAATCCGAAATGGAGTTATCTAGTGAATTAGTCACTAAAAATGCCAGTCATTGCCTATCAATTATATTTAGAGATTCGTAAGTAAGACTCTCGTAAAGCGTTTTTTAATATTCCATAAATGCCAGGATGTAAAGATCAATATCTACTAGCGATAAACATCATCTACAATGAACGAGGTTCGAAAATGTTATTTCATAAAAAAAAAGGTCTTTTGAAAAAAAAAACATAGAAGGACGTTAATTACAGATTTTTAAAGCTAAATGTAAAATATTTGTTAATGATTAAAGGAAGCATTGAAATAATATTTATATTTTGGATACAATATACGCAAACCGTCCTATAGCTTTTTCGAAAGGTGATAAGCCCAATGGTCCAGCAGCCTAGACCATTTAGTTCTAAGAGGCGGTTCAACTCAAAATACACAACATAGAAGGGATGATTAATGAAAAAATGCTAAAAACGCCATAGACAAAACATTACGGCTCGGTTTGAATACAAATTATACCGTCAATTATAAAACTAGTATTTGAAGCATAAATGTACTTATCTGGTCTATTTTCATATATCACATTGGTTCTTGTATCCTTTAGCTTCCAGATGATGCATAAAAAACTATTCTAAGAAAGGAGCAACACGTCAACCGATGTCAACGGTCGGGGAATCTTATGACGGCATATGCCGACAACCGATACGAAAGGGCTTAATAAAAAAAAGTATTTTATAGAGGGTTGACTGTATTGTATTTTTGTGATATCGTCAAATATCCTATTATGTTACATTCATGGTTTGTATCATTCTATTATAATAAGTATATTAATTATAATATACCCAACCCATAAGTGTAATAGTAAAAAAACAAAAACATTTTTAAACCTCGTATGTAGTGGCAACACTTGAACAATTCAGAATAGCAAATGTCATAGAATGCATAGATTAGGTTTTGTCTACCTACATATATTCTAACTATTTAGCATTCGACGCATCACATTGCGCACACAACACAATAATCATTCGACAATTATGCATTTCACACGTCTTTTGTTTAATGCGGAAGACTTTGATTGTCTGTGGAATCGTTTACTTATTTATTATTAGTACTTTTATTTTAAGAGTATGGCGGTGTCACCAGGCCAGGTGGTCGGGCAGCCCCCCGGGGTAGTGCCCCGTGAGGCAGGCCGTGCAGTGGCCGCCGGCGCCCCCGTCCGGCGCCTTCATGCCGTACCGGACGGCGCTCACCAGACCGTCCACACTAAGATACGATAAGCTATCGGCTCCTGAAAAATAAAACACTTTTATTACTTTCCAATTGAATCAATACATACAGAATAATATACAGTAACACCACGCTTAACGCGGGGAATACGTTCCATCAAAGTAGAGCGTAATGCGAAACGGCGCTAAACGAGGCTATCTTAACATGGAAATAATGGGGTTAGGTATTAAATTTAATAGTTATGTTTTTTTAATAAAAATAAAACCAAACATTTATTTCTGATAAAAAAAAAAACAATATAAACGATTATACGTATAAAAACAAATAAAATCTACGTCCAGTCAGATCATTCAGTCTATTCTGTGGTTCTAATTTTTTGCCTTTTTGTCAAGAAGGCATTAAATGTAGTTTGCGTTTTCCTTTTGCGTTCTGTTAGAAGTTGTTGATAAGTGGATAAAGCATCTATAACACCCCAGTCTTCCTTTTGAGCTCCTGTCAAAATTTGGATCATTTTCAACAAATTGGTCCATAATTTCAGTTACAGTGGTCAAACTCTTTTTTACAATCGCCATCAAAAGTTCTTTTTGCTCTTCTTCGAAATCACTAATATCAATATTTTTGTTTTTTTCTTGCCACTATTTATGCACAATTTCGAGTAATGACCCTGGGTTTAAACAAAAGAGCGCTAAAACGAAACAGCGCTAAATGAGACAGCGTTAAGCGGGGCCTCTCTGTACATTATTTTTAATTTATTTGGGATTGCCATCATAGAAATGTTTGCCAGGAAATACTATATTTTATAAAAAGTGTTACACAAAACATTATTTAATTTCTAGTGATTATGGGTTTCTGACTAATCGTGTCCATTTTCAACGACGGGCAAGCTTTTCAACAAAAGTCAATTAAACAAGTAATCAAAGTCCATGTTTTGGTAATTACATTAGTTCACGTAGATTTACAGACTCTACGTGTGTCTGTCAATAGAGGTTATGTAAAATAGTCAAATCTCAAATAGCCGGGAAGAAAGCAATGTTGTAAATAAACTTAAATATTGGCATCTAAAACTTGCATACATTATAATCAGTAAAATATTTTCTCTTTTGTGAAATATTTATTATTTTTTTAGTACTTACGTAGTAAATATGGTTTCAACTTGATCCATAGCCGTTTATCAATCTTTCCTCTAAAAAATAGCGACACTACGGCTTTTTAAAATAAGTCAAAATGAGTTTAAAAGTAAAAATGACTGTCACCACCATTTGTTTAGTACTTACCGACATGCTTAGCCAGCTGAGGCGGTGACAACTTGTTGGCGATCAGCTCTTCCCGGGTGGGGATGTTGATGCCCATATAGCACGGGTACTGCAGGGGTGGACTGGCTATCCTCACGTGAACCTGGATTACAACAAACAATGTTTACATGGGTACTACTATTAATACCTCCAATTTCAGTATTAGTTATATTGCGATGCAATGGGAACACTAATTGTGTTATCATATGTTTCATTTGACTTCTTTTAAAAAAATAACACTTTTGTTGCGGTATTTGAGTTAGGTTAGGTTAGCAATTCAGCCACTGCACCAGTTGTTCAATGCGCCAAATGTCCCGTTAATTTTAGCTCCCGTAAATAGTTATGTAACAATTTTTAGTCTTTTAAGTCTTTGCAACAGCATCTAACTTTATACGCGGTATGTTGGGATACAATGACTTGAGAACTAGAAGAGATGTGTGCTCGAGTATGCATTTCTTTCGGCTAGTGCGCCGCATGTTCAGAAATACAGATATTTTGTTAGAAATCGGTTTGTTTGTCTCTGACAATTATTTAAGGATAAGGAGGCACAGATTGTTTGTTCTTCCAAGGAGTAACACTAACCTTCCAGAGACTATGCCTCTTGGGAGAGTGACTGTTCAACCATATCGCCTCGAATATTGATATATTCCACTTTCGAAGCCCAGTTTCGACATGAGCTCCACGAATTTATTTATCAAAGTAATTTCGTGGAGTCTTCTGTTTAGCGAGCTTCGGGACTTTTTAATAATTGTTGTCAACAATAGTAAATACCTTATTGTTTCTCTTGTATTATGTTATTTCAGGATCGCATTAAATATTTGTATTTGTAATGCTTCTGGAAGAAATAAATAAATTGAATTGAAAATGAATTGCAACCTGTGCCTGCAAGTGATACTGTTGCATCCACTTTACAATTACCTCTTTAGCGCCCGCGTCTCTCAGCAGCTTGATGATGGGTCCGATGGTGTTGCCCCTCACGATGGAGTCGTCAATCAGCACCAGTCTCTTGCCGCGCACATTCTCTGACAGTGCACCGAACTTCTTAGCCACGCCGAGTTGCCGCAGCCAGCGTGGAGGGCTGGATGAAGGTGCGGCCCACGTAGCGGTTCTTGCAGAGCACCTCGGCAAAGGGCACCCCAGACTGCAACAGGCGGAGCTATACGTCAATATGATGCTCGTTAATCGTATGCAGTACACGCAAAAGTGAGGTGAAGACTAATAAAATTATACGTTTTCAATATCTAATTACTTTTGACGAATTGATAAAGTAACTTGAATCTAAAAAACATCTTTATAGTTTTAAATTGATTTTAAATTAATTTTATTAAAATAATTATCATAATTAAAATATTTAGTTTTGATTCACGTTTATTTTTAATGATTACATGTTTCGGCCTCCCTGGAGACCATCTTAAATAATGGTTTCATTTTAAACTAGCAGTGACTTATATAAGTATGCACAAGTATTAGTTCGTTAGATGGTCTCCAGGGAGTCCGAAACATTTCATCATTAAAAATAAATGTGAATAGAAAGTAAATATTTGTAATTTGTTAATTTTTTAATTGAAATTAAATTGAAACTTGAATTGTTGAAACCATCTTCTGCATGTTTGTTCTGAAAGAGCATTGTCGCCGTATGTTTCTACTAATATTCTATGCGCCTCAGCTGCTGTTGTCTTTCGGTGGAAGAAAAAAATTAAAGTAAAAGAATTCCCCGCAAAAAAATTGTAGACACGAACTCAGCCATGTTTTAAATTTCGGATAGAAACGTCTTTACACTCCGGCAGTTGAAATTGCACTGTTTTTATGTTTACAGCCTAGGATTTTAGCTTTCAGGTAAAATTTATTTCAGCCCGATCGGATATACACCTGCTGAATTACGAGTCTCAATTCAAAACGCTCATTTTCAATGCATACTCCAATATTATTATGCAGTTTCTAGTAGTAAATATAAAGAAATTACAATTTCAAACTTAAAAATCAGATATTATAAAATATAAGTTCATTTAATAGAGGGTAATAAAAAATATCACATAACAAACAATGTTCCCTCTAAGACGAGCAGGTCAATTCAGCTTAAGTGCAGCACAATTTAATTATAGTAGGGCCCCGCTTAACGCGGGGGATACGTTCCATTAAAGTAGAGCGTAATAAGAGCACTGCGCACAATTTCGGGGAATCCCCGGGTTGAAATAAAAAAGCGCTAAACCGAAACAGCGCTAAACGAAACAGCGTTAAGTGGGATCTCACTGTATTTAAACAAATATTAGAATAGTTGTATTACAGTGCTCGGCGATTTTCCACCTGCAGCATGCCACGGCACCAAGCAGCTTAGAGGGAACATTGATAACAAATCAAATACAATGTAACAAAACATTTCACAAGACAAAAGCATAAATGCGTATAACATAAAACAATATGATGGACAAATCAGTAGACAACGATAACACAAAACACGGGTATGAATTGTGCATATACTTGTCGTGCGTAGCCGTGGGCCGCGGCCGTCCCGGACTCGGGGACGGAGCTGACGATGTCGGCGTCCACGGGGGCCTCGCGCGCCAGCTCGCGCCCGCACTGCATGCGCACCGAGTACACCATCTGGCCTGCAATCACAACACTAATATTACAGACATATATATAAAAAAAAACGAACAAGACTCGCATATTATAAATAAATATCTATGTACCTTACTTCTATTCTACAAAAACAAATCCACAAAAAAGGCGCCTCATTCAAAAGATTAATCCATTCACTGTGTATGATGTTTATAGCGGTCCTGACCTTTATATAGATTTTTTAACCTAATATTACAATAGTTGTATTTTAATGTTCAATTATTAATAAGCTTTTTTATGTAATATTAATTAAATAATTTTAATTTTGTAAAGTAATATGTTAAATGAGGAGAACACAGCCGGTCAAGACCAGGGAACTCTATGACGCTCAGCCAGGGAGGTTGGACACTGCACGCGGGTGTTCTTGTTTGTGTGTGGATTGGGGAGATTGCAAGTGTATATTTATTTCTTTCTTCAAGAGACCCAGATTGTAGGAAGGAGGAAACACAGACACTGGAAGAGCATTCCAAAACTTACCGGTGGCATTAAGGAAAGAACTTGGAAACTGCCAGTTCTTGGTCGACACACTTTAACCGTGTATGGATGTTCGGCAAGTGTAAGACGAGTTTGTCGGTTGTGGGTGGATGCAGGAGGAAAAAAAGCAGCGACCGTGGTAATAACGGTAGAAAAGACTAAGAGAACCAATCTTACGCCTGTGTTCCATTGATTGCAGGTTAGACGTAAGAGTGTTATTATTTATTAAACGAATTGCTCTTCTTTGAACTGAGTCAATTAAGTTTAGAAGGTATTTTGGGGCTCCAATCCAAAGGTGACTGCGGTATTCAAGGATAGGTCGGATTTGTCCTTTATATAGAAGAAGTTGTTTACCTTCAAAGATGCTGTCACTTCTAGCAAAGTAGACATACTCGAAGATGCAGAACGCGTGATGCGCGTCTGAGGGCAGCGGCACTCGCCCCACAGTCCTGGGGCCGCGACGAGACAGCTCCACAATCTCCCCGGGCAGAACTTCCCGCTCGTAGCGAGCTCCGATAGACAGGAAACCGCATGACTCGGATGATACCACCCAGCCCTCGTCGCCGCCATCTAAAATTGAACAAAAAAGAAGCTTTTACTAATGGCGCAGAGTATTTTAACTTCTATATGAGCTGAAATTCCGCAACGTTTTAAAACTAAACCGTTTAACCAATGCTATCTCCCAGTATTAACTTATGGCGCAGAGACATGGAATCTAACAGCAAGTCTTACCTATAAAATAATTGCCAAACGTGCCGTGGAGAGATATATATATAGATATCCATAAAAGATAAAATCTAAAACGATGATATAAAAACTAAACTAGTGGAGGCTATCCAACAAATAGGCACACTCAAGTGATGATAGTCTAAAATATATCTGTCAAAGAGACGACCATGGACTGACGACGTCAAAATAACAGTGGGAGTAGCCTAAATACGGAAGGTAGAGTATCGAAGGATGAAAACTTATGCGGGAGGCATATGTTCAACAGTGGATGACACAGGCTGATGAAGATGATGCGGTCGCTGGTCATGATGACCAGGGAGTAGGACACCCGCTTGGTGAATACCCTCTCTGTCCCGTTCTGTTTTTGGAGACCCAGATGGGGACCCATTACTGGACGCACGCAAAAAGCTACTTGTTAGAGAGTGGCTGAAGACCTACCCGTGATTCTAGGTGCATCAGTTAAATGTCAAATAGACCTCAGTCTAAGAGTGCAAAGTTATTATACTACAGCGAGTCTCGAATTGCCTTCTTTGGTAACACATTGCTAACAATGAAATACGTGGGAATGGGACGTCAGGGAGTAGGACAGCGGCACCAGCTGCATGAGCGCCCGCCAGTAGTTATAGCAGTACAAGTACCTGGCCCCAGTGGCAGGATGCGCCCCCTGACACAGCGGCCTGTTCCCGAAGGGGTCCCTCGCGCCGTAGATGCGGTCGCTGGTCATGATGACCAGGGAGTAGGACAGCGGCGCCAGCTGCATGAGCGCCCGCCAGTAGTTATAGCAGTACAAGTACCTGGCCCCAGTGGCAGGATGCGCCCCAGACACAGCGGCCTGTTCCCGAAGGGGTCCCTTGCGCCGTAGATGCGGTCGCTGGTCATGATGACCAGGGAGTAGGACAGCGGCGCCAGCTGCATGAGCGCCCGGATGCGCGCCGGCCAGTCGGGGCCCGAGCCGCCCTCCTCCGAGGACGGGCTGACACACAGCGCCTGCGTGATTAGCTCCGAGTCTGACTGCGTCGACAGCCCCACGCCGCGGGCTAGAACCTACAAACATAAACATCATAATCGTTTACACAGAGGTGGTTAGGTGCCAAGCGAGGTGGCTTCCCGTGTAGCTTTAGCATTACAGAAAAAAAAAAAAAAAAAAAAAAAATAACATGTTGATTTTATGTTGACATATTTCTTTCACGGAGACGTACATCGTGGTTCGTGAGCAATTCTTGGAGGAGTATGCGTCTCTAGGTCTGGAGCGTGGCTGCGGTCTGTTGGCACACAAGTGTAATGTTGCTACAATGTCATACACGGTGAATGTGTTGTTGATGATCGAAAAGTTGAGTGACGGCTATCTCACCATCTTTCTGAGGCTCTGGCAGTTGAGCAGCTCTCCGTTGTGAGCGAGAGCAAGCTCCCCGTGAGCCGTGTGAACCACAAACGGCTGACAGTTGACCTCCGATGAAGCAGCCGATGTGGAGTATCTTGTGTGGCCGATGCCGAGGTTTCCTTTCAGCTTGCGGATGGCCTCGTCCGTGAAGATGTTGCTTATGAGGCCCATCCCTTTGTGGATGTGAAAGCCTTTCCCCTCCGAGGCAGAACGGCCTTCCGACGTCACCATGCCTGCTGACTCCTGCCCTCTGAAAACATAACAAGATATTTAAATCCACTTGAGATAACCATACTATCTATATCCACATTTGAAACATATGGACACCGCAAATTTGCATTATTCAGTTCTGTAAGCTCAAATTGTCTATGCCTTGTTTCAGAACACATGTATACCTGGATGTCCACATGGGAACATAGATGGTTCTTGGGAGCCTCCAGGGCAAGAGTTCGCGAACTTGCATAGAGTGTGGCCGTAGTACTGGAAAAAAATTTGGGTGTTCAATGATCAGGTTTTTTTTAAGAAGATCAGATGATCAGCCCGACGCTACTGAAGCCTGGACAATTTCGTTTTAGCTTAGATTTGATTAAACCAATTTTCAAAAATTAAGCTTGGTTGGGATTTCAACTGAAAGTGTCTGAATGACAAACAAACGCATTTACCACACCTTGAAATTAACAATATAAAAGTAGTTAATCGAGCATTATATCTTTATATATATAAATATAATTATTCTGTACGTGTGTAGGAAAAGCATTTAACTGCTGCATCGATTTCGATAAAAAAAATGTGTTTTGTGTTCCTGAATGGTTTATAATTTTAAATTTACAATTGGTCACGTCCACAAATTTAGATCTTAGTAAGTAAAAAGGAATTACTAGTCTAATAAAATTTAAAAAGAAAATGCAAATTCACGTTATAAAGAATATTCATTCACTGTTAAGTTTATATAAAAATTCCATTGAAAAATATTGTGTTCAGTTTTCAAATTAATTCTATAAAATAACAATGTTGTCCCTAACAAACATTTATAAACGAAAAACAATCAAAACCATGTTCTTACTATTTAATTTTGAACTTCAGGTGTTTACTGTCAGTTGAATTGTGATTTTGTTTTTGGTTTATCGCTATATATCTATTTTCAAAAATTCGTAAGATAATCCATAAATTTGCTAAAATTCAGATATGACATAAAGGTAAAGGAGAATTAATAAGAAAGTACTACTGGTTATAATATATTTTATAATCTGAAGATGCCCGACATTTGAGATATAACAGAAAGCTGACCTGTGCTGTAGGGCGACCAGCCCCAGACAGATGACTTGCGCAATGTCGATCTGCGTCGGCCAGTCACCGGCGCCTATCGCTCCAAAAACTCCGCATTCGTGAGTTAAACCTGGAATATATGACATATGGATTCATTATACAGTAGTTTAAATCAATTTAAAAAATATTAGTGTAAGAAAAGTAGAAAAGTAATGAAATCTACGTAAAAAGAAGTTAACTATATATTTATATTTGTGATTTACATATGTGTAGTTTTACTAGATTAAAGTATTCATTTCATTAGTAATATAAAGTGTCGGGTTGTGGTGGCTAAATGCTTAAATTTGAGAATAGGTATGACATAGTTAGTGAAAAATGTCTGATAGAAATATCACAATAAAAATGGAAACCTAACGTAATGTAACCTAACCTAACCATACACCTGGATTACACCAGAGGACAGTAAGGTATTCTTGATGATGTGCAAACACAGATAATAATCAGATTGAACTTGTAGGTCGCATAAAGGAATCTTCTTCTTTATGTCAGACACGTCAAATTGTTTCCGCGCAATATCTGGGTGGGGTGGGGAGCATGAAAAGAATCTCCACGCGGTGCCCGCTGGAAACGGAGTTTCGGATCTCCTCCTCCGGCCAATCTTAATAATCCAGCAAAAAAAAAAGAAATATTTTGGAGTGTAGATTCAAAATTTCTAGTCTAATTGTAAGGCGACTGTGCAATAATGATATAAAATATTTAATTTATTTTTATGGTAAGCAAATATACCTGTGTTTACTGCGCCTCGACCGACTCTTTTATCGTCGTGTATCGAGACAGCCTGAGGCTCTTCGGGGGCGACATCTTGTAGCCGCGGTGTGAAGCTCGTGGCCCCGCAGCTTCTGCCCGCCCCACAGCCGGGGCCTCCACAGTTGCCTAAGCGAGACGCTCCGTCGCCCGCTTCCATTCTGTAACAACAAATATAAAATCAAACTAACATTCCACTACTTATTTTTCATGTCAGTGGAGTCAAATAGATTCCACCCAATACCTGCAAATATCTTGACCCATTGAACAGCTAATCGAATGATGATCTTTTCTTTTTTATATAATCACATGCAGGAGAGCACAACCGGTCGAGACCAGTGTACTGTTTGACGCTCAAACAGGAAGGCTTTACGTGTGTTGTGTTCGTGTTTATGTGTGGGTTGGGGAGATTGCATTCATCTGTATCTTGAAGAGATCCAGATTGTAGGAAGGAGGAAACACAGACGCTGGTAGTGCATTTCAAAGCTTACCGGTGGCATTTAGGAAGGAACTTTGGAAACTGACAGTTTTTAGTCGACATATTAACCATGTATGGATGTTCTGCAAGTGAATGACGAATTTTGTCGGTTTAAGAGGAATTAGTTCTTTAAATTCCAAAAAGCAGCGACCATGGAAGAAAAGTTTAAGTGAACCAATCTTACGTTTGTGTTCCATTGATTGCAGGTTAGACTTAAGAGTGTTGTTGTTTATTAAACGAATTGCTCTTCTTTGAACTGAGTCAATTAAATTAAGAAGATATTTTGTGTCTTCAACCCAAAGGTGCTTATAGGGCAGATAGGGCAGATTCGTCCTTTATATAAAAGAAGAAGTTGTTTGTCGGTAAAATACCTCAGTGATCTATATAATACACCTAGTATTTTGGAAGCGAGACTGGTTTCATACTTAATTGACTCGTAATATTTGAGTTCATCCGAGATTGATAATCCAATGTTGATGGAGCTTGCTTTTGGAAGAGAACAACCGTTGAAAGACACAGATCTTTGATTTGAAGTTGTCAACAGATCTCTGCAGCAACATAATAATAACTATTACTTAAATATACATATACTATACATACGCGTTCAAAAATAACGGCAGAAGCGGGATGCGAACCGCGGACCTTGGAAACCAACTATGCCCAGGTATTCATACCGCTCGGCGAACTGTGCCATTGCCCTGCTTAGACTGACTTGCGTTGAAACTAGTATTTATATCATTGTTAGCATCGTACGACAGATGTCGCCATAGTATATATTCAAAGTATGTATATTTTTATTATTATTCTATCAGTCTTCATTTATTCACAAGCTTAATATTATTACTTTCCGGCAGTCTATTTATTTTAGTAAGTACCACTCGGGTCTCGAACCAAACTATAGACTGAATGGATGAGAAACGACTACTTATAGTTCCGACTCGGACTTTATAACCAATCATTTACCTGTGTTACTGATGGATAATTTTTACCTTCTTGATATTGTCTCAAGGAGACATTATTATATTATTTTTTTATGTATAGTATATGTATATTTAAGTAATAATAATATTGTAATATAGTCAATGATCTATAAAAGTAGATTAGAATATTGAAATAATAAAATAATATTCTAATAAAAAAAAATTAATATAATAATAACTCTTGGAACAAAAAGACACTAAAGTCAAAAGGTTAAAGAGCTTATAAACAGGCTTTAAAAATTGGATTTTTCATAGTATTTTATAAGATCCTATGAACTATGATAGTTTTTGATAGAAATTTCTTCCAATACACGTTTAAAAATATTCAAAAAGTTCTTTTATTTGAATATTCTTCCATATTAAAAAAAAAGAATTGACATTTGAAATAAACAAGATAGTAATTTGGAATTACCGAATGATATTTATTGACCCACTGATGCAGCACGGAGAAGGAAAACGTTAGCCAATTACATTCGCAGCATTGCACTGGTCTAGTGCTTTTCCAGAACCTAACGATCAACAAGCATCATGGAGCGTGACGCAGGGCTGGCTGATAAGGCTGCAGGGGGCCGCCCTTTAACCTCAGACGTGCGTGCACATTGCAACACTCGCTCAGTAAATAATATTCCATAATGTACACATAAGATATTTTAAAACAGCAAGTAAATGTAAATCTAACCTAATTTTTACATTCTTTATAAAAATTAAAGATAACATCACAATATTTTTATATATGTAATTTAGTTTTAACAGAAAAATGTATTAATATATATTGTTTTATAAAAAACTAGTTCAAATATGAATCCTTATGAGTTTGAGCTCATTTGCAATAACTTTAATCCGCCAACGTCATAGACTATAACCAGACATTCACCCATCATCCTTAATATTACAGGTATGCACTATGAATGGGTGGTCTTCACGGGACGACTTTCGTCTACCACTAATTTTGGTTAAAAAGCAGACCATATATATATATATGATCACCACAAATTGCTGCCACTTGGTTCCGTCAGCAGCTACAGTCCATTTCTTATTCTATGACATATCTTCACCTGGAGGTCCACGTCCACTTAGAAACATATATCTGGGATAAGGCATAGACAATCTGAGCTTACAGAACTGTGCAACGGTAATTTTCGGTGTCCATATGCTACAAATATGATAAAAAAAAGACTAGCATTTTTATGGGTGTGGTATCAAATTCACACAAAATTATTTATACAGTGGTACCTCGGCATATGAGTTTAATTCGTTCCGCAACCTTGCTCCTATTTCAAACTACTACAAAAATATAGCTCCTATCTCAAAGTATCATTAAATAGCTCTGATGCACGACCAGTTGCGACTTTTTCTGAGTGTTTCTTGCTAAGCAAATTCCTTGCATCTCAAATTTAGCTCGTATTTCAAAGCAAAAAATCGCTCACTGGACGGCTCATATCTCAAGATATAGTAAAAAGAAAAAAACCTATCTTCAGGTATTTTTATTATCACTTTATGATGAAGATGAAAGATGATGGATCCTAGGAAGTTGTTTAAAATCAATTCCTGAGTATGGATTGATTTTATTATTCCATAAAAAAATAATTGGTTATTACAATTACATACTCTATACCAATCTCTTTATAAATTACATGTCTTTCATATAAGGTTCCACTGTTATATAATTACTCATAAAAGAATGGCAGGCATTCAAAAATAAATAAACAATACTCTCTGTTCTCTTGGTGGATTTGAATCAAATGTGTAGGTATATTGTTTTGGCAAAAAAAAAAAATATTCTATGAGGTCTTTGTTATGAAGTCATTCATTTTACACTGCTCCTTAGGACGAAATGGTCCAAGCCTCATCACCCCCAAGCATTGGACTTATTATCAGATTGCCTAAAAAACGATTAGCAAAGCACCCAAAAAATGCCTTTGATACCACAGCTAATCCCCTCTTCAAGTACTGGGACTTATGCTCTGGATGTTGCCGGGATTTATATATTCCCTCTTGGGAGAGGGATCAGACTGTTAAACCAACCACCCCGTACCTCAGCTTTAACACTTTGTTTCTCAGTCGGAGAATATGCAACACCAGTATGGAGTCAATCATCCCATTATAATCAAGTAGATACTGCCCTTAATGATGCATGCAGAGTCATCACAGGCTGCCTCAAATCAACACCCATTTCTAAGCTATACCCCTTGGCTGGTATTGCACCACCAAACATAAGACGCAAAGTCATATGCACCGAAGAAATGCGTAAAGCAATCAACCAATCGTCCCACTGCTTGTATAATCAGATACCCCCAACACCCAGACTGAAGTCGCGAAGCAACTTCCTGAGATATACACAACCTCTCACATCTGGCCTTGAAAATGAGAGACTCCAGCTCTGGCAACAAATCGCATCAGAAGATTGCGGCAGAAGAACAATCGGCAAGAACCTTAACTGGCGGACGTGGAAATCCCTGAACAGATTAAGAACTGGAGTTGCAAGAACAAAGGACAACCTCAAGCGGTGGAGAACGCTACGGAAGGGAGAGTCACTGTTATGTGACTGTGGAGACCTGCAGACCGCCTCACACCTAAAACCTGCCCCATGTGCCCAATTAGCTGCACACCCCAAAATGTAATGTTGACTAACACACGGTCCATGGATGTTGCTAGATATTGGGCTGAAACAATTTGACATCGCTGACACGAAGAAGAAGAATGATTTTAATTTTTCCTCTGATTAGTAATTTGATGATTATTTAGACGTGGATCATTTAGTCTTATAGTCATATCAGTAATTGATTCTGTGATGAAATTAGATTACCTTGTTAGAAAATGCACTTAGGAGATGTAGTTGGCTTGAACTCAGATCTGAGAGGTTATCTCTTTGCATTTAACACATTATCATGCCATGCACTTGTCAACATTGACAGCAAAAACATTCAGATTAATCTAAATATTTGTTTGTTTTTATTGAACTAAAATACCGCTACCCTACATCCTGTATTCACCAACTTTCATGAACTACGGTTAAGAAGGAGGCAAGATTAAGGGTTATATTAACCTTTAAACGCCCAGTGGTCTCATACGGGACCGTAAATTTATGTCGTTCAATGCCCTAGCAGGCCAATGTTTATAATGTTTCGTCGCACAATAGATTCTTCCATGAACTTACTTTAATACTATTATTACAAATTAATGTAATCCGATTGTGAAATGAACCATAAGCACTCCTGTATGGGACCGTAGCAAATCTGCGGCCCCGTAAGGAAACCACTGGGCGTTTTAAAGGTTACCTGAAAAATGTAATATATTTACACTTTTTTATATATTTATTAGTAACCTTCTCAAAAAAAATCGACAGGCGCATACAACTGGGATGGACAGCATTTGGAAAACTTAAGTACATTTTTAAAGTGAAAATTCCGCAATATCTTAAAACTAAGGCGTTTAACCAATGCATCCTCCCTGTATTAATACCCTATGGCGCAGAGACGTGGAATCTGACAGCAAGTCTTTCACATAAAATAAACATCACCCAGCGTGCTATGGAGAGATTCATGCTCGGAGTGTCGCATAAATATAGAATCTGGAACCAGGATATCCGCAGAAGAACTCAAGTAGTGGATGCTACCCAACGAATAGGCACACTCAAGTGACAATGGGCAGGGCATATCTGTCAAAGAGACGACGGTCGATGGAGAAGAAAAGTATTTAGTGGCGCCCAAGATCTGGCAAACGAAGCATAGGCCGACCCCCTACAAGATGGACTGACGACAAAAATAATAGCGGGAGTGACCTGGATGTGAAAGGCGGAAGATCGAAGAGGGTGGATACTCACGCGGGAGACCTTCGTTCAACAGTGGACGGACACAAGCTGATGAGGTAAACATAATATGACATGAACTTGATGATGTGTTATAAACTTATTAGCGTACCTGAGAGAATGAAGTCTTAAATAATACAATGACAGGCTTAATTTACTAGGACATTGACTTGTGTAGGTATATATGTTATGAACATGAATTTATTATATTTTGCAATTCATTATGTGACAAAAAAAAGTGCTGATTCATTGATAAGTAATTTAAGCAAATAACAAAATGTAATGATAACTGTTGATATGGATATAATTCTGTGCTAATTAAAAATATAATTTTAATGTCATCCAATCATAAAAGAAATACAGTGGTACCTTGACATATGAGTTTTTTGAGATACGAGCCGTCGAGCCATTTTTTACTTTGAAATACGAGCGAAATTTGAGATATAAGCAATCGGTTTAGCAAGAAACACTTCCCCATCGACCGTCGTCTCTTCGACAGATATGTCCTGCCCATTGCCACTCGAGTGTGCCTATTCGTTGGGTAGGATCCACTACTTGAGTTCTTCTGCGGCTATCCTCGTTCCGGATTCTATCTTTATGCGACGCTCTGAGCATGAATCTCTCCATAGCATGCTGGGTGACGTATATTTTATGTGTAAGACTTGCTGTCAGATTCCACGTCTCTGCGCCATAAGTTAATACAGGGAGGATGCATTGGTTAAACGCCTTAGTTTTAATATATTGCGGATTTTTCGTTTAAAAATGTATTTCAGTCTTCCAAATGCTGCCCATCCCAGTTGTACATAAAAGATTAGCATTGTTAAAATTATTGTATGACAGACAAATGTTCTGTCATCTCAAATTACGCATATCTTTATTGTAATAGGTTTTCTGTTCAAAGATAGTTCTAGGTCAGAGGAATTCATATCACATTCCATTTAATGGCAGAGTATCGAAATGCAACATTGAAGATATTGTCCAAATATTAGTAATTATAAAAATGTATGTTTGCAATAATTGATTTATCAATTATTAAATTTGATTTTTCAGTGCATAAAAAATAATTAATTTATAAATAAGATATATTTTTCTTGTGTTCATAAAAATGACATAAACTTACAGATAATTATTATGTTTTATAAATGTTTTTTCAATGTAACATTATTCAGGTGAGCATTGCAAGTTGCTTGTTTCCATATAATGAACTGTTTGAATTTAAAAATGAACAGTTGGACACTACATGTGGAATTATGTTAGTCTAAGTTTTCTCAAGTTTTTTAAGCCGGGCGGCATAGTCCTGTGGTAAGAGTGTTTTATTGTCATTCAGACGCTGGACTGGACTTTACCCGCCACACACCCGCATCACACCGGAGGACAGTTAAGTTTCCTTGATGATGCGGTCATTCAGATTATGATCAGTTAGCAACTGATAAGTCCAGTGGGAGTCCCGTCTGAACAATTGTGACCACTGCACAGAAGTTCTAAAAAGAAAGAACCCGTGAAAGAGATTAAAATCGCATTCACGGGTTGTAAAGAGATGGAGATAAAAGAAAGATTCTCTCACCGAAAATACGAGCGAAAATTGTAAACGGGTACAATTTTTTTTTAGTGGCCACTAGTCTGTATGCCCGATAGGTACGAGGCGATTCCCTTGAACTACATCGAAAAGGATTCCTCTTTCTAACAAAAGGAACTGACAGTCCCAGAGAATGTGCTCCGAGGTCTGGAAGGGGGCACCACAGGGGTAACTAGGGTTTGAAACTAAATTAAATGAGTATAATCTGTCATTAAAGCCCAGTCATTAGCTGGGTAGACCGGTGATCAGGGCTTATTCATTTAGCAGTTAGTCTAAAGTAAATGTCTGGGAAGAACAGAGAGGTAGTTATACCTTTGGTGGAAAATGACCAACGTGTTTGCCATGCGGCCGTAAGAGCATCAGCACAAAGCATTCAGACGCTGTTGGTTCGAAACCCGACCGAGTTTGATTTATTTAAATTTATTTAATTAAACCTAAGCTGTGTATATGATTCCTTCCGGTAGGGTTGAGCAACCCCTTAAGGACAAAGAAAAATTGTCCACACATTGGGAACGTCGAGCCAATTATCCAATCTACTTAAAAAAAAACTCTGATTATTGAACACCCAAATATTTCTCTGGTACTACAGCTGCAGTCCATGCAAGTTCACGGGCTGTTGCCCTGGAGACTTCCAGGAACCATCTATGTTACCTTGTGGACTTCCAGGATACAGGTGATCTAGGACAAGGCGTAAGACAATCTAAGCTTACAGAGGTGTGATAAGACAATTCGCGGCGTGCATATGTTCCAAATATGGAACAGATATGGGAGCACTTACCAAGGCATTGTTTTCAGAGTACCTTCTCATTATACAAATAGCAGGCTTTAGTGATCAACACCAAACGTGGGTGTAAAAGTTAGTAGTTCAGACGTTAAAATTTGGACTTATTGACTTCCTGGCCGAAGGTCGCCGCGTATACAGAATAGGCATGGTAGTTGGACTCCGTAGTAATGAGGTCAACATATCCAACCGGTTCAGGCTTCTGTTGGGTTACGTTAAAGAGCCTTTCCCTACTTATGTCTAATATTAGGCAGGGCTACAGAACGCGTTCAGCGTCCTGCAAGGGGCTACCTTGTGGGCAGTCTGAACTATCAACGAGGCTAAACTTGAAGAGTTTAGCCTTAAAACGACCTCGCTCAAGGGTAGACACACATATTCCTTCTTTCCTTCCGTCCTTGATAGAATGGAGATGCTGTGGCTTATTCCAAACTATTGGACTAGTCAACTCATGACTGATCACAGCAATTTTTAGGCTAACTCTTCAAGTTCAGCCTCATTGATCTAGATTATATAAGAAAGGTATTAGAGCTGATAGTAAAGAAAAGCATTCTAAAGCAGGGCGTTTACGAAGTAATTTTAAAAATGTTTTTGTAACAACCGTGTATGGGAGTTCAGAAAAAGTGTGATAAATAAGCAGTGTGTGTAAGTGCAAGATAGATTTGTTCTATGAGTTCAGTGAATCAGTAACCATACTCTTAACGTCCAAAAAAAAAAGTGAACCAACTCTATTTTAATTTATGAAATTGAACAGTTATGTTCTATTATACAAAGTATTAATGCTCTATATTCATACTATCGGAAAATTTGTATGTTCTCAGAAGTAATGGACCCAATACTCTAACTCTCAACTATTATAAGGATTCTGGTCTACTAATAATAAGAAGGGGAAAAGATATTAGAAAATGATTGTCACATAGTTTTGAATGCATAAGGAATACGGTTGAAGATACAAACAATACTTTTGTAAGCTCTACTAGTCGTTTTCAAAGTCAATAATAGTTTTTCAGCAAATGACAACACTTAAAATATAATATTATGATCTTTATCTTGTAGTTTAATGAAAACGTAGCCTTGACCCATGCCCTATGACAGCACTGTCTCCTTATTTTATACGTTAGAGTCACCACAATTAAAAGTTGTCATAAAATACTGAGGTGACGAACAATGCCTGGTTATTAACATAAGATTTTATAAATCTACTAATACAGTTTTATGAAGGTTGTATGAGAACAAATCTACAATCTAAAATTCTCTTAAATTAAAATAGTATCATTGAAAATATGAATATATGATATGATTCATTACAAATAATATAAATAAGTAGACAAAATCATTCCAATAAGATTTAAATATTCATGAAATTTATGCATTGATTTTATAAATTATCACACTCCATAAAGTATTAAATATATTTAACATAATATTGTGTAACACACTGCATGTTTTTGTATGATAAATAATTTTACGTAGATATTGGTTTAACATTACATTTTCTTCAAGGAAACTTAAATAATGATGCGAATAAACATAATGCACTAATTAGTTTAGATTTGTCATTGGTCGGGCATCCCAACACATGACAAACTATTGGTCCTCTTATTTCACAGACATAAACATTTTTAGGGCAATTATGTGACGCAAAATCAAAACATTATAATCGATGCCGTTCAAAAATATTTATCACACAGCAGACTAATGACAAATCCAGATAAACAAGGTGCACTCAATGATAAATAAATTAATAATATTTATTCAAAGATACTATGCCATTCGATTAAATAACAATTGATCGAGTTTATAAAAAAATATGTGCAATATAAAATTATGAAATGGTAGGTAATCATGCGTGGCATTGACATGTGTGAAAAACTTAAAAAGGCAAAACAATTATCGCTATTAGATAAATTAAAAAAAATAACAAACGTTTCGAATTTATTTTTTAAAATTCAAATTTTATCGTTTGAACCTAACTATTATGGAATATCTTTCAAAAGAGAGAGGCTTTTTATTGATAAGTATTACACTTATGCAAGTTTTGATATATTTTTTTAATGTAGAGCAATTACTTTTAACACCTGCTGATCTGAATTAAAATGAGATACGATTTGCATGTCGGAATGATTTAATAGGAGCTTTTTCTTTTGTGTAACGGTTTGGATAAGTTATATTGCGGTTTCGCTTACGTTTTTTGGTTGATTGTTCGCAACGCGGACGGCAAAACAGTGACTGAACGTCAATCAGCGTAAACTGTCGATGTTTGAATGAGCGGCTGTCCGAGCGGTCGTCTCATGGCATTACGAAAATCTATCGCGGCCCGATTCAGTTTATTACTGTCAATTTAAATATGTTATTTGATCACGAACGCATCGTTTGTGGAGCAAAGCTGCGACTTGAAATTTACATTTTTATTATAAATACCTAACCACGCTTCATTTATAAAGTTATCGAATAGTTTTGAATTTCATAATAAACCTTTTATTTATTATACGGCGGATGCGTTTTGAAAGCAACACGTGGTCCGAGTCGCTTGAAGGGGAGTGTTGTAGCAGTAAATCGCGCCATATAATATGACGTATATTTTTTCATATTATTCTTTACGGAAATCATTGAGTATCGATGTATAATAATAACGTCTTAGGCAGCATAAAATAATGTTAGCATAAATGTAAGGCTATTTTTGTCTTCTTATATCCGTACCATTAATGAAACATATATTTTCCACAAATTGCCTCCGCTCAGTTCTGTCAGTTGCCATTGACCATGCCTCATCCTGACTCATTTATACACCCGAATATTCAGCTAGGAACATACATATATAGTTCCCTATGATTTCCAGAAGAGAAGCCTGAGGACTTAAAGAGGCAGTGTAATATCCGAGGCATATTTTTGACTAATTGCAAACATATGTTGGTGGACAAAGCCAATAACAGATAAAAAATCCCGATGAAATCAGAAAGTGTTCAATTTCTCATTTTTATTATTTCATAATTTCAAAAAGTCCGCTGGTTTCTCTGGAATACTTTAAAAATTAATTTGTGTTGTAAAATTATATTTAAAGTTAAATAAAAAAATCTATTATAAATTATAATAAATAAATAAATTATACTGGAATTATATATTTCAATGTAATTAAAGCGTTAGATAGGTATTGCATACCTTATTTTAACATATATCACACTGAGTACTGTCTCACGCTTTTGTTAATTTTAAGTTAATTATTTTATGCCATTAACCCTCGCCTTACTATGTTAAAAACTTCCGCGCGTTCCGATGGTGTGTACTCGTTACACATTCTGATTTAAAGTGAATAAAATGAGTAGAAATTCGAAAAAAATAAAATATTCAAAGATATCGCCTAATTTTATAATAGTTGATGTCAATAAGCAGTAATAATTGACATTTAATAGCTAAAAACATGAAAAACATCAGACGAAGACCTCAAACGGCCAGACGCACCTTGGCGCGTGAACTTCCGAGAGCTACTAACACTACTTAGCCTGTCGACATATCTTGAGCCGACGCGCATCGATATCATTTCGAACTAGCCGACCAACTGAGGTTTCCCGTCTCGCTCACTCATATTAGTACGTCAGCGAGAGTGAGGAGTATAGATACCGACGCATCTGGGTATTTTTTAATTTTATTTTTGCACACGCTTCCGACAGGTCGAATAAATTCATTACAGTTGACGCGTCTTGATTGTAGTGGTGAATTTATTTTGGATTTTAGAAAAATATTTCCTGCTCCCGATGAGTGCCTATTATTATAAATATATATATTTTTTCAATACGTAAATGTATTAAGGAGGCATACCTAAAATCTGAACCCTGTGTGTATTATATTTACAGAGATATTTAAGTTATTACAAGCAATGTGTAGTCGATAGACATCACCGGGGAGGAGAGGTTAAGAAGAAAAAAGTACCCTTTACAATAATAATAAACTAGATTTTTATTAACCTTTACATTACATTAACAATAAGAACGATGACTGGTTGTCATATCATTTCAATCATTTAATGTGAAATAAAACTAAATGTTTTTAATTTCCTTTTTTAAATTAAAATAAATATAAAATATATTTAAATCATTTAGAATCCATAATACATAAAATATAATTGCACAGTTAAATTATGGTTGGGAAAAAGGACCCATTAAGCAGCGCGTGCCAATAGTATAACTATTCCCTCTTGCTAAACAACCTAAATAATTTGATCAGTTTCCGTATTTCAACATGCGTAATGTATCAAAAACCTTCCCTTATATAAAAAAATATAATTTTAAAACATGGAATAAACTTTTTAAATAATAAAAAAATCAATAATTCATAATATTGATTATTTCATTTGTCTCTCGACCCCCATAACCTCTACAGTCTGCATGAAAAAACATTTAACGGATATGCGCTAATGTCAAAGTGACGCTAGTGCTATGGATGCATGGAAAGTACTTAAGACTTTATGAAACTATTGCGAGGCAGATCAACACAAGGGACCACGTGGTTGACTTCGACAGATTGTCGAGGCAGTTTATAAGGACTTGGCGGCCGAGCAATACGCTTATTTGTATTTTCACTCTCCGAACAGAAGCTGGATATGTCGCAAACTCAAGGTGAGTCCGAAAAACGCATCCTCCATTCATTAAAACCAATAAAAACAATATTTAAAAACACACACAAGCAATCTATCACTAGACTTGACTTTTAAACTGTCATTGTTTTTCGAACAATTCTGTTTGTTCTATTTTTGTTTGAATGTTTATACGTTTCAATTGACGTCGGTTGCATTTTAAAGTATATAATTAAGTCATTTGACGGTTATTATTGATATTAGAAATATAACACTGTTGTCTAAACAATCTATTTACATGACTGCGTTTACAGGAATTCAATTATATGTTTTTTCTGATATCTATTGGCTTCGCTACTTTATGTTATGCACCTACCTACTAGAACTATTGAATTTTTTCTTTTTTTTTTTCGTCTAAGGTCGGAATTTAAGGTACCTATTGAAGAATTAACAACAAATAAATTTGTCTCATTTTTTTCTTGGTCGTACCATTTGCATGTTTTAAGTTATTTCATCATAATTATTATTTTTTGTTACACTTAACATCCATCAAGCCTTATATTAAATTTTTAAATTACATTTTAAATGACGGGTAATTTTCCGTAGCATTTGTTCCTCATTCTCAGATCAACTTATGTTATATATATGTACGCAGTTTATAAAACTGTTTTTCGCACTTTTATGGCGACTTTAACAGCAATAAATAAAGTATTTTTTCTAATCTGAATTGAATTGCTTGAGTTGAGTAGGTTAAGTTCAATAAAACCACAGCAGTTACTGATTTAACGAAAGTTAAATTACTTTAAAACTAAGTTGCGTCGGTAGGTCTTTAAAACTGTCAATTGGTGAAACAAAACATTGATCTCCAGGACCTTGCATCATTTAGTTGTTTTATTTTTTCATCGTCTAAACTACTTATACACTGAAACAAAGTGTTAAAATAAAATGATATAATGCCAACAGCGATTGAAAATGCAAAATGACATTGATGTAGTGAAGTAGATGTCTATTAAATAATACTCATATATTGCTAATTACTGTATTATTAAACAACCCCTCCCTCCCCATCAGTGAGACTGTTATTTTTAAATTTTATATGCGTATTATGAAAAATAAAAAGATTTAATTAATCATCTGAACTCCTTAAAAATAACCGATTAATAAATTACTTAAAAAATGCCTTGGATACTATAGCTGCCAGCTCTTCAAGCCCTTGAGCTTCTGCCCTGGAAGTTGTCGGGAAACATATAATGGCAACTGACAACTAAGTGGCGAAAAATTGTGGTGACCATATGTTCCAGATGTGGAACAGATATGCGCTTTTCAGGACTGTAACGATATAGGAAACTTATTTTACGGATCACCCTCGTATATGGAGTCTTCTTCTTCTTCTTCGTGTCAGCGACGTCAAATTACTTTTTCCCAATATCTGGCAACATCGATAGCTCGTGTGTTGCCCAGCATTAGGTCCTGAGATGTGCAACTTGTTGGGCACATGGAGCAGCATCGTAGGTGTGAGGCAGTCTGCAGGTCTCCACAGTCGCACAATAGTGTCTCTCCCTGCCGAAGCATTCCCCACCGCTCGAGGTTGTCCTTTGTTCTACCAACTCCGGTTCTTAATCTGTTTAGGGATTTCCAGGTCGGCCAGTCAAGGCTCTTGCCAGTTGGGAGGCCTTCCTTTGGAGTAATGAAATCCTCTGGTGCGATTTGTTGCCAGGGTTGGAGTCTCTCGTTTATGTTTATCGTATATGGAGTATACCAAGAGCGCTATGTAGTTTGTTTTTATCCACTCATCGAAATGTGAATAAGTTATTTTTAATATATGAGAAATCTTTATCGTTTATTTACATTTTAAACATCTCTTCGCTGTTAACCTCTGATAAATACCAGATTAAGAATATAATATTTTAAATAATTATAATTAAAATATTTCTGTAATATAATTGACAATATCACTTTTATAGCGGTTCGGTAACTTATCTAACACGGGGTCAAGTATGTCCGGTTAAAATACCTGATATACCTACCCTTTTGACACGGCTGGTACACGATACTCATTTTATTTTTATTACATTTTACTATCATACACATATTAATTTAGTTAGGTAATTAACGATTATCTATGACCAGTTATGTGGAAAATGTTTCCTATCTTGTTAATTCTGTGATAATGATCTGTACCTTCGATTTGACATGAAAATGAATATGTAATTCCTATATCATCATCTAAAATCGAGTACCAAGCTTATTTGGAAGAAATTAATGCCTCACACGACACAACCTAATATTAACTCTTTCGTTACGGCTCGGTGGAATACAAATTATACTGTCAATTCGGTGTGAATTTTTCAAACCATTTTTTTTTGTTGCTTAAAACTAGTATTTGAAGCATAATAGTACTTATCTGACCTATTTTCATATATCACATTGGTTGTTCTATCCTTTAGCTATCAGGTGATGCATAAAAAACTATTATATTTAACAAACATTCATTATGTAACTCCATACATGTAGTGGCATTGACACATGTGGTTTACAGAAAAATCGCTCCTGTGATGTAACCTAACGATATTTATTTACATGCTTTACAGATTCCTGTAAAGAATATATGTAGGTTGATAAAAGGAATGACTGCACTTCCAATTTCCTACCATAGATATCACAATGAGTACTGAAAGTAGCAAAACGATATATCACGTCAACCGATGTCAACGATCGGGGAATCTTTGATGGCATATGCCGACAACCAACGCGAAAGGGTTAATCCTGTGATAATGATCTGTACCTTCGATTTGACATGAAAGTGAATATGTAATTCCTAAATCATCTAAAATCGAACCCCAAGCTTATTTGGAAGGAATTAATCGCCTCACACGACACAACCTAATATTACAAGTTATTATTAAACTGCATGATGTTGATAATGATGGATGGATGTCTTTTTTTCCTGTTGTGTTCTCTCGTGTGACGGTTTTATTATTTTGACCTCTCTGTGATAGACTGATAGCCATAAAGGTGGCGAACCATCTTGTACTCATATCTTAGTTCCAAACTAAAAATATATTTTATTTATTTACCGAAAGAAATAAACAGCTGTAATCAATTTCGATGCAATAATATTATCGCACAACAGCATAAACACAAACAGTTCCCATGTACTCTTGATTTGTTTTTAAAACATAAAGGTTTATATATCAAATAATAATTTTAATTAATGTTTATGATCTGTTATTTTGAAAATGTGAATACACTTAAATTTTTATTTCATTGCTGTGTGTCAATAATAAAACGTAAATATAGGTGTAGCTTTCTGAGGAAATAATCTTACTGTCAAAATATCAAATTTACAGAAGAAAAATGGCAATTTAGTTCTGAAGTTTCAAGAAGTGAAAAGGAGTGTTGACCCTTTCGCATCGGTTGTCGATAAATGCTGTCTAAGATTCCCCGACTGGTGACATTGGTTGACGTGATATATCGTTTTGCTACTTTCAGTACTCATTGTAACATCTACGGTAGGAAATCGGAAGTTCAGTCATTCAATTTATATACCTACCTAATAATATGTACACTTCTACTCCCATAATCATTGACTAATTATAATAAACCGTTTGAGTGCCATTGTTTTTTTACTCATATATGCTTAAAAATGCCAAGGAAATCTTTGTTTTTTTATGTCATTTAACCTTGTCTTGAAAAAGAATCTCTTTTAAAAATTGTCCAATTCTAATATTTTTTTCGGTGTTTTCTTTATAAAAACACGTGCAAGGGTAATAAAATACAAAAAAAATATGGAAATATATATTGTAAACAAGAATTATAACAAAAACTGGAATCTAAAAGTAAAAAATTGTCATTTTCGCAGTCCGGTATATCCTCCGTATCAGCAAAATGATAGTTATCATCACTATTACCGCTCTCACTCAAAATTTGCATTACGCGGTGTGAGCGCACCACAATGTCACTCCCGCCATCACTCGCTTCACAACCTGAAGAACGATAATTTTCACTTGAACCGTTTTCGTATTCTGACATTTTGTGTTAAAAAAAATATTTTCCCAAATCCTTTTTATATTGTAATTACTAATAATATTAAAATATGCTCTTTATGTAACGCATAGAAAGATAAAAAAATTATTGCATGCAAGCGGCCTCCCCTGTTGCGTGCTAAGCGGCAACTGATTTTGGATAGTTGGCAATCCAAGCCTCGGCATTCTAACGGTTAAACTCCTAAAAGTTAGAATTCGTAAACACTAGTGATTTTTTTATCGACATAAATATCCTAAAAAATATAACTTTTAAATTTATTTTTGAAAATTCTCCTTCATCATAAAAACCATACATTTTGTTGCAATGTCATATTCACCTTTTGCTGATTGGCCACTATTATAGTAGACAGTGTGTTTTAATCTCAAAAAATGAACATTCCAGTTGGAGACTACCAGCTGGGCCCTCTCATCATCGAGGGCAAGACCAAGCAGGTGTTTGAGGTGAAGGGGGACGCGGACGTGTGCATCCTGCTCAACAAGGACCGCATCACGGCTGGGGATGGAGCCAAGGCCAACGACCTGCAGGGCAAGGCCGCCATCTCCAACCAGACCAACTGCAAGGTCTTTGAAATCCTCAACGCCTCCGGTGAGTTTACCTTTGATTTATTAGACAGACTCGATTAATGTTCAAAATTAACTTACTATGTAACGGAATATAAAATATATTGGATTTCAGTCAAAAACTATAAGCAACATCTGGTATATTTGTTTACTAGAAAATATATTACAGTCTGTATTGATTGCCTAAAAATGAATTGAAAATCCACCAAAAGATTAAATAATGCACTTTTTTTCTTTAATTAAATAATATAACAAATATCTCATAAGATGGCATTGGGTATGGATCTAAATGTGTGTAAATAATAATATAAGTACAATATTTAAACATCTTGATGTACGGCTGTGAGACATGGTGCTTATCTAAAAGTGATAAAAAAAGACTAGAGGCATTTGAGATGTGGTCATACAGATGAATTCTCGGAATTTCCTGGAGAGACCACGTCACGAACAATGAGGTTCTCAGGATAATCGAGGAAGATAGGCACCTAATAAGAACCATCTCAGAGAGGCGAGCCTGATGGATCGGTCACATCACGCGCCACGATGGTCTTCTTCACGACATTGTGGAGGGGATGGTTGAGGGTAGAAACTGTAGAGGGCGCCCTAGACGGGAATATTTGCAGCAAGTGTTCGAGGACATGAGCTGTAGCTCTTATGCTGAGCTGAAGAGGGTTGCGGAGGAATGGTGATCGAAATGCAAGATTCTGTTGCTGCGAACCAATCCACCGGATTGATACTATGAAGAAAATTCTTACTTTAATGTTTGTTTTGTTAACAAAAAACGTATTGTTTCTAGGTATCAGGACGTCGTTTATAAAGATGGCTTCCCCGACTGCTTTTCTCTCCAAGAAGTGTACCATGATCCCCATCGAGTGGGTGACCAGGAGGCTGGCCACTGGGTCCTTCCTCAAGAGGAACCCGGGGGTTCCCGAGGGATACCTCTTTTGTCCGCCCAAGCAGGTTCGGTAAACAATCTCTCTATGCTATCATCATCAGCCTGTGTCCATTGTTAAATGTAGGCCTCCCGTATGAGTCTCTATATACCAGCCTCTGTATCCAAGTTACTCCTGCTATTCGTCTGATATCCGTTCACGATTATGAGGTTATAGCATCCGTTAACATACACCAATAACCTCTGTCAAGCATCAGATCATGCCTCGTTAAAACATATCTCAACATCTTTGAGTTCCATTAACGCGTTTTCCATTGCAGGGGATGGTCTTTTAGGGTAGGGACCATCTTTTTGTGAAAAGAGACAAATATAAAGAATAAAAAACATTCTCCTTCATAAATACACACATACAAATCTACTACTAAATTAGTGTTTTAAAGTTAATCTGTTGAATTTCCAGGAGACCTTCTTCAAAGACGACGCCAACCACGATCCCCAATGGTCTCAGGAGCAGATCATCACGGCCAAGTTCCAGGGAGGCGGAGTTCAAATAGGTGAGAAAAATTAGGAAAATGTCATGATTATAAAATACTGAATTAGTGTTGAACACAACGACACACAAATTTGCAATGGACAATGTAAAATACTTGATTACGATAGTAAAAGCAATTTGTGAGTTAGGCATCACTTCAATTACACTACACATTCAAGATAAAATGTAATTAGTCTGCACATTGATTCTCTCAACAATGTTTCAAGCATTTCTTCTTCAAAGGAATTGTTATGCATGTTGGAAAGGGATCACTGGAATTACTCCCTGCATTCCGAACAAGAAAGAAAAGAAATAAGAACACGGTAAAATGTCACAGGGGACTTAATGTCAGTAAGTGAGCTCAATATTTAGAAAGTTTTAAAGGTGAGAAGTTACAGAATATTTACATTCGATTGAATTTATTGAATAATGAGATTCTATTTTATTGGCAAGTTATATTAGAAATGATTTTGGGAATAATGAAATGTTATTAGTAGGTAGGTTGTGACTTGAAGTTCGTAGATCGGTAGGTAGCACAGTGATTTCTTTAACGGGCGGCTTGATGATTGCTCAGGTTATGGAGGCGTCAAAGTGGAGAAAAAAAAGATTTGGTCCGTCTGGTCATCTGCTGATTTAGAGTTATATAGGTTGCGACTCCTAAAAGGTTAGATGATGTAGAGGTTATGTTGTGTTTGCAGGCGAGGACGAAGTGGACCTGATGGGCCGCACGTCGGTGCTGGTGTTCGAGGTGCTGGAGAAGGCCTGGGCGCTGCGGGACTGCGCCCTCATCGACATGAAGATTGAATTCGGCATTGACAAAGACGGTGAGATATGATATTTATCTTGTCGTATACAAAACAAGCTAGCAAAAATTAGAATATGTTTCTTTTAAGGTAGAATTGAAACAATATCGAGGTTTTCGGTACCAGCCTGCAAGGTCTACATCATGCTGATATTAATATTATGTAATCCAAAAAAAAAAAATGTCAATTTTTATTTTTCTTTAGGCGCCATCACAAAATGTAACAGTTCAATAAATACTAATTACCATAACTTTGTGTGATACACATAACACACATAACAATAAAAACCGCGTCAACTGATAGCCGACGATACAAATAATGACATCTATGTTTTTCAAAAGTTAATTCTTGCTGGTGATCTTGACACAAATGTTTCATAATTTTTTTTTTATGCAATCGCATGCAGCAGAGCGCAGTCGGTCAAATCCAGTGCACTCTATGACGCTCAGCCAGGGAGGCTGGACGCTGCTTGCGGGAAACGTGTGTTGTGTTCGCGTTGGTGTGTGTGTTGGGGAGATTGCAAGTGTATATTTATCTGTTTCTTAAAGAGATCCAGATTGTAGGAAGGAGGAAACATAAATGCTGGAAGAACATTCCAAAGCTTACCGGTGGCATTTACGAAAGAACTTTGGAAACTGCCAGTTCTTGGTCGACATATATTAATGAAGATGTTCGGCAAGTGTATGACGAGTTTGTCGGTCGTGAGTGGGATCACATTGAACACTTTTTCATCACTGAATTGAAGATCGCGGTTTCGCTCTAAATGCGTAACAATTTTCTACCGATATTACTTATCAGTAATAAGGGTAGAAAAGACTAAGTGAATCAATCTTACGCCTGTGTTCCATTGATTGCAGGTTAGACGTTAAGTGTCATTGTTAATCAAACAAATTGCTCTTCTTTGAACTGAGTAATTAAGCTTAGAAGATATTTTGGAGCTCCAATCCACAGGTGACTGCCGTATTCAAGGATAGATCGGATTTGTACTTTATATAGAAGAAGAAGTTGTTTGACGTTGAAATACCGACGTGATCTATAAAAAATAAATAGAATACATTAAAATTATTTACTTATATATGTGTAATTGATGGTTTCAGGAAACATCCTTGTCGCTGATGTGATTGACTCCGACTCCTGGCGCCTGTGGCCGGCTGGAGACAAGAAGCGCATGGTGGACAAGCAGGTACATTACTTAATATATCAACAACAGCCACCAATATCTTATCCTCCGTGATTGCTATCATAAGGATCCCATAAGATTAGCAAACAGTCCCAGCTGGTGTCCTTCTAGGTTATTATTGTAATAACTGTTATATAAGCATTTGTTATTAATGATTTTATAACCAAATGGTTATTTCAAAAGCGTTTCTTTGCCTCTCTGAGTAAAAAGTTAGGTTTTAACACGTTTAACGCCACGTAATTTTTATAATGAATTCCACTCAGAGGCGCCATATAGGTCACATTCAATGTTGAAATTCCATTGAAATGTAACCGCTAGCGTACAGGGACTGTTTGTTCGAGAGAAAAAAAAACCTAGATCACCTGTCTGATCTACGTGGCGCCCTGGTCAACAACAGCGTAGGTCACCGGTGACCTACGTGGCGTTAAACGTGTTAAGTCTGCCTCGCCAAACTGTTTATGAGGAACTCCGTAAATATTGTTCATAGACAACATAAAAAGCTTTCCAATGATGCAAATCCAAGGATTTTTCCTTTCTTTACATTCCAGTCAGCCAACTCTAACGTATTTTCGGTGTTTTATGTGACAAGATGCAATCTTCAATTAACTGTTGTTATTTATTTCAAGGTGTACCGAAACCTGACCACGGTGACGGCCCAGGACCTGGATACGGTGAAAAGGAACTTCACTTGGGTGAGCGAGCAGATGGATCACCTGCAGCCCGACGCCCCGCACCTGGTTGCCATCCTCATGGGCTCCCCATCAGACGAGCAGCATTGCAGGAAGATTGCCAAGTGTAAGAATATAAATCTAGTTTTATTTGAAATAGATTGTTACATCTTCCTCTCTCTCAAAAAGGTGTTATTCCGTCATGTGAGGGCATGATGAGGAGCAGGTCAGCAAAACAAAGACTTTTTCATAAGCACAATGTCATATATTTACGTTAAAACTTGGTTTCCCGATCGATCATAATATGCAGTTACTTTTGCCGCGACCAATCGGGACTTAACAACGCGATCTAGCCGACAGGCGGGACACGACTCCCTTCCGCGCTCGGGATGGCTCTCGCTTGCGCTGCGGTGTATACAACTAACACACCCGTTAGCGAATGACAACATGGCGACACATAATAGCACGACAAGCGACCAGAAATAAGAGACGAAAGATTGTATATCGAGGTTTTCGGTACCAGTCAATAAAAATGTTAGTCTATGTTTTATACGGCGTTTACAGGCGCCATTTTGTTTCTTTGATTCTGACAGCCGCTACCTGTCATGTGAGAGCAGCATAGTTTGCCAAATGGTCGATATGTGGTCTTTGGGTGCTGAGACTTTTACGGCGTGGTCTGAGTCACTTTCTGCCTGGGCACTGTCAGGCACACAACATTCATTGCTTGTGGCCCAGGCAGAATACTGAAGTTTGTCAGTCTTTTATTTGAAATAAAAGTCGATGAGCTTCTCGATGAGTTCTTTGCTTTGTGACTTGCTCCTCATCCATTCACCACGCGTCTCCATGACGATCCTGGCGACATGGAGTCGTCTTTATTAGACGGGGGATGTCAAGATGGATTATTATACTACTGTACTGCTAGTGTAATATTGTCACAAATCCTTACTATAGGCAGTCCGTGTTTTCTTCACTTGTACTGAATGTGAGGTCGTTGCCACTAAATATGTCAATACTAACGCATCCGTAATAATATAGACACAAATACTAAAATAATTGTTGTTATTATCTTTTACTTCCTTGTCGTTATTATATATTTATTCATCATGATCGGCACATATCTGTCCACTGTTGAACATAAGCCTCCCGCATGATTCTCCGTCCTCTTCGATTCTCCGCCTTCCGGATCCAGGTCACTCCCGCTATTCTCCTTATGTCGTCAGTCCATCTTGCAGGCGGTCGGCCAATGCTTCGTTTTCCAGTCCTTGGGCGCCAATCCAATACTTTTCTTCCCCATCGACCGTCGTCTCTTGGACAGATATGTCCTGCCCATTACCACTTGAGTGTGCCTGTTCGTTAGGTAGCATCCACTACTTTAGTTCTTCCGCGGTTATCCTCGTTCCGGATTCTATCTTTTAGCAACACCACTCCGAGCATGGATCTCTCCATAGCACGCTGGGTGACCTTTATTTTATGGGTAAGACTTGCTGTTAGATTCCACGTCTCTGCGCCAAAACTTAATACATGAGGATGCATTGGTTAAACGCCTTAGTTTTAAGAAAAATGTACTTTAGTTTTCCAAATGCTGCCCATCCCAGTTGTATACGGCTGTCGATTTCTTTTGAGAAGTTACTTCGTCCTAGTTGTATTACTTGTTTCAGATAAGTATAGTCGTTTATATATTTATTAACATATTAAATTTAAAATGTAAAAATTTAGAATGTAGAATTATTTACCTACTTTTAAAATGGATCATGTTGGGCATTGTTATTCACAGAATTTGTGGTTGGTTAATTCTTCATTTGTAAAAAAGTACAGTTTCTGTAAGTCTTATTATATTTATTTTTATTTTTAAATATTATTCATTTCAGTTTGCATCGATCTCGGCCTGAACGTGGAGCTCCGAGTGACTTCCGCTCACAAGGGTACCGAAGACACCCTTCGCGTGCTGAGGAAGTTGGAGGCGCGTCGGGGCTCGCTGGTGCTGATAGCCGTGGCCGGGCGCTCCAACGGGCTCGGCCCCGTGTTAGGGGCCAACGCCACCTGCCCCGTCATCAACTGCCCGCCACCGTCTGACAACATCACACAGGTGACTACATTTTACTAGCTTTGGACATCTTCCAAAAATGTAAAGACAGTACCTCAACCCTTAGTGCTCAACGCAAAGGGTTACCAACAGTCAGTGCTGCACACGTCAGTGCAATGATATATCATATTACTCCAATTGGTATAGCTTAATGGTCAAAGCGTTTGCTTGGCAAACCAAAGGTCGTGTGCTTGATCCCCGACGTAGATTAAATTTTTTTTAATCAATTTCTGAGCTTTAAAATACCCGCGGTTGATATGAATTTGAACTGAAAAATGTCAGTCATAGCCTATTAATTAAAATTGATAGTAGACGAAAGTCGTCCCGTGAAGATTACCCATTCATAGTAAATTTCAATAATAATAAGGATGATGCGTGAATGTCGGGCTGTAGTTGTTGGCGGATTAACACTCCACATGCAGCGCTTATCCATATGTAACATGGTAAGCGTCATAGAATCCACAAGAGACTTCAGCATCACTATCTGTTGGTATTCTCCTGTATGTGCTTACATAAAAAAATCATTCAATAATGTATTTAGATATATTTTTACCATATTCTCTATTGCAGGATATTTGGTCGAGTCTCTCGTTGCCATCTGGCGTGGCCTGCGGCACTGTTCTGTACCCAGAGGCCGCCGCTCTCATGGCCGCACAGATTCTGTGCCTCGGTGACTACAGGCTGTGGGGGCGCCTCCGCTCCCGGCAGCTGGCTGCCATCGTGGCGCTCAAGAAAGCCGACAAAGTCCTCAGGAGCACTGACAACTAACTCATCAACAAACAGCTTTCTCCGATCTACTGCAGAAAACTTCATTACCCAAATATCCTCTTCTTCGTAGTAGTGTCAATCCGGTGGATTGGTTTGCAGCAACAGAATCTTGCATCTCGATTTCCATTCCTCTTGGTCCTCCGCAACCCTCTGTAGCTCAGCATAAGAGCTACAACTCATTTCCTCGAACACTTGCTGCAAATATTCCCGTCTAGGGCGCCCTCTACAGTTTCTACCCTCAACCATCCCCTCCACAATGTCGTGAAGAAGACCATCGTGGCGCTTGATGTGACCGATTCATCGGGCTCGCCTCTCTGAGATGGTTCTTATTAGGTGCCTATCCTCTATATATATAAAAATTAATGTCTGTCTGTCCATATTTCCTTTATGCATTCCTACACCGTTCATCCGCCGATATGAAACTTTCAGGAAATATTGCTTTTAGAACGGTTAAGAGGATAGGATACTAAAAAATTAATTTTATTACAAAAATTAATTTAATATTTATCTAAATAATATTTTCATACAGTAAAACAAGAGTAGTATAGAATGGCCATTTTGAAAATTTTAAAATATTCGAATGTTACTAATATTTGTATCGATGTTCTTTTATAAGACTTCCTAACCTCATTTTCGTGAACGTGCATTACTATCAGTATGTTTCTTAAATGAAATTCAGTTTTAAAAAAAAAAAAAACAGTTTGTAAATAAAAAATAGTTAGTTTTAAAAACAAATTAGATTGAACAATCCATTTGCATTACATTTTTACTTAAATCATATTTCAAAATTACATGACATTTTTATTTTTTGAAAATCATTTTTTCTGTAGTGGTTTAGCTGAAAAATAATTTTCTTTATTTTTGCATTTATCATAATATTACATTTAATCTTCACTGTAAGATTTTTATTGTTATTTAATGGTTAATCATAATCCATAAGATGTATTTTTTTATAGTCCATGTCCGACTTATCCTATCAAAAGACTCCCGATGAGGCGTTTCCATCAACTCGCTGTTTCTTTTTTTGAATGGCATTGCAAGACATGCCGGGTACACATAGTTTTTTTTATACAAATCTGACCCAAAACTACGTATTGATATCAGCTTGATATAGCCCTGCAGGATGGTGCCGAAAACCTTGATGTACGATCTTTCGTCTCTATTTTTGTTCGCTTGTCAGACACGTATGTGTCGCCATTTTGGTTTTTTAGGTCCTGTCGTCGGTGCGCCGTTAGATCTGTAAATGGCTGTCTGTCATTGGCGCCCCATTTATTCTTTAAATGGCCACTGGGTTAGTTATGGCGCTACGCTGACGCAGCGGCCACAGTCATCAGTCTGTGTCTGCTCGAGGCGCTAACATCACGTCATTGTCTGCCTCGAGCAGACTGAACGTTTGACAATATTTTAATTTTATTTATATGTCAATGTGCTTCTGAAAGAGTCTTTGTGTTGCTCATCTGCTCCTCATTCCTCCCACCGAGCATTCTAATAACAATCCCAGCTACGTGAAGTCGACTTTTCTCAGGTAAAGAAGATGCTAGGAGGGGTTAGGTTAGCGAGACATCCAGTGCACCAGTTGTGCCGTGCCTCAAATGTCACGTGCACCAGACGTCCAGTGCGCCTTACGTCGTTACCGATGAGTCGCTGAATGAATTGTCTCTGAACGATAGGTCGTGACACCGGTGGTGCTGATCCAGAGTGTGTCTGTATTCTAGTAATAATTAGTCTCTCAAGATCATTCAGCAATTTTTATTATATATTTTTTACTAATGTTTGTGCCATACAAGGAATTCATTTTCTTTTACTTTTACTAAATTTACATTCCATACATTCTCACTATATTCCTAAAACATATAAAAATACAAGATTTGAAATAATCTTGTTTTAATTTTGTTACTGTTACTTTTATTTTGGGTGAAAAAAAAAATGAGAATACTCTATAACTATAAATTTATATATATATATATTGTAAGCCACTAATATATTTTTTATAAAACATATTTTAATAATGTATTTTTTCAATAAAAACAATTATTTCTTAAATGTCTTTATTTCTTTGTGTGTCGACCAAGAACTGGCAGTTTCCAAAGTTTCTTCCTTAATGCCACCGGTAAGCTTTGGAATGCTTTTCCAGTGTCTGTGTTTCCTCCTTTCTGCAATCTGGATCTCTTCAAGAAACAGATAAATATACACTTGCAATCTCCCCAACCCACACACAAACACGAACACAACACACGTTTCCCGTGTCCAGCCTCCCTGGCTGAGCGTCATAGAGTGCACTGATCTTGACCGGTTGTGCTCCCCTGCATGCAATTACATTAAAAATAAAATATGTCATGATAATAAGATTGGAAAAGGAATGCTCGATAAACATAACATAACCTAACATTTACACAAACAATCTCTTATCAATGGTATGTCGTATTCCTACTATGTTTTATTTGTATTTAACGAACATGTTTTAATCTCGTCGATATTTTAATACATATTAGGTGCTGGTCTAACATTCAGTCTACCAACGAAATGTAGTGTACTTCTTAAATTTACAATACCTAACCTAACCTGGAATTTACAATACCTTGGAAGTTCGAATCACCTGGGAAGTCAGAATAAAAAGAGAAGTCAATAGACGCATACATCAAGCAAGGCTAGCTTCATTAAAAAAACGAAAATTCTTGAGTCAAAAAATATGAATTTAAAGCTCCGCAAGTAACTTGCCAAAACATTTGTTTGGAGCATCTTGATGTACGGCTGTGAGACATGGTGCTTACCTGAAAATGATAAAAAAAGACCAGTGGCCTTTGAGATGTGGTCTTACAGAAGAATTCTCGGAATTTCCTGTGGAGACCACGTTACGATGAGGTTCTCAGCATAATCAAGGAAGATAGGCCTTGTAAGAACCATCTCAGAGAGGCGATCCGTCACATCATGCGCTATGATGGTCTTCTTCATGACATTGTGGAAGGGATGGTTGAGGGTAGAAACTGCAGAGGGCGCCCTAGACGGGAGTATTTGAAGCAAGTGTTCGAGGACATGAGTTGCAGTTCTAATGCTGAGCTAAAGAGGGTTGCAGGGGATCGAGAAGAGTGTAGATCGAGATACAAGATTTTGTTTTTGCAATCCAATACGCTGGAATGATACTACGAAGAAGAATGGACATAGTGATAGTTTTGTGAACAAAAAAAATATATATCTTCAACATCCTTCTACGGAGACGACTCAACACAAAAGCCAGGAATTTAAATTGACCGAAAAATGCCTAAACTATAAATAATATTTTTAATATCTCGTAGTTTTTCCTGTTAAGCATAAATATTCTAAGTATTCTATGAATATTTAAAAAATCGAATGATAACTATAGTGGTTTTTATGGTTGTTAAATATCCTTGAACTACTTTTTTTCTAATAACTAAAGACAATGAGCAATTTATTTCTATGCTTTGTGACACCATTGAACAACACACACATTTACCGAGGTTTATTAGATAATGTAAGAATAATTTCAAAGTGAATGTCGTAGATAATATATTCTAGATAGTCTGAAACATTATTTCTTTTGTAATGTCTAATTAATGCAAGAATCGTTTATCAAAGCTCTATAAATACATTATCAAAATATCCACAATGGAATAAATCATTAAATTTAGTACGTACTCTTACATACCTATAAACAATATCAGCTGTAAGTTGTTTTTATCAACATTGAGATAAATGCTGTCAAGACAAATTACAAAAGCCTTAGTAAATCATTAAAATTTTACGAAATATTTATATCGGTGATTATAGTTATGTATAGAGCATTATTTGTTACAAACATCACGTAGGCAGGTACATGTAAACAGAATCAGCTGTATGGTGTTATGTCAACATTATACGAAAAGATCTATGCACAAGATGTAAGATCAAGCAAAAGTTTAAGAGCTGATCATAAATATTTGTACTAAAATTGATAATGTGTACAGAGATTTACTTTTTTTGTTGCATCGATGTCTATGGGCGATGTCTTGAATTATAAATTATCAAAGAAACTTGTTTTTCTTTTATTTTGAATCAGTAAAAGCATTGTAGAAATCGAATAACGGCGCCTCCATGTTTCTCCACACGAGTCTCTTTTGTATAATAACAAGTTAGCATATTTTAATTTAATTGTTTCAACCTAAAAAAACGATATTATTTCGTATTGTTATTTTTGTTTTGGTACTGTTTTGCATGAAAATGTTCAGTGTGACGTTTAGTTTCGAACGGGAAAGTGTGTCGCGACTTGAGGGACGATAACTAGACAACATTATTATTGATTATTGAATGCTGCGAGCAATTGTGTCGGCTCTCAAATATAACAAAATGCTCGTTTCGAATCGATTAGGTACGAGATTTATTAAATACTTACACCGTTCTCATTTTGTAAAGATTCAAGTTTTTCCGTGGTATCTTATTGGAATTTCAAGACTAGGGATGTAGGTAAATTTAATCTGGTAGGTATTTACATCGACATAATCGACAAATTTTACAATCAATTTTTTAAATAAACCACATATTGTCGTTGCTATATGCAAAACCTATTTTTTTTAAAGCGTTAAACAATAAAATTTCAATTCTTTACTTATTAATTTAAATTTTTAAGAATAATTTTTAATTGAATATTTGTAATTGACATTTATGTAACGAAATCTCTAAAGTAGTCTTGGAATAGTGTATAAAGGAACCCTAATTATATTGTGTCTTAAATGAGGTAAATATTTAATATACAACTAATATAATAATATAGTGTAAATCTTTAATTTAATTTATATTTTTAGCATTCGCTGTGAAATTAATTTTAAACATTGATTACAATAATTGTTTTTACTTTGATTTAACATGGATCACGTTGAGAAACATTCACAGAAATATGACCACAGTTTCGTCCACTCTGTGCACTTGCTAAGTCAGCAAACAATCGTTCAACAGTAATATCAGTACCGCCTTTAGACTCTGCATTTCCCTAGGGCATTATCTTTTCTAGCGCCCCATATTGTACATATTTTAAAAAAATATTAGAAAGATTGGTTGCTTTAGGCGCCCCTATCTTATTCGGCGCCCTGGGGCACCGACCCACTTCGCCACCCCCTAAAACCGACACTGAGTAATATGTTCGTTTTTAGTTTGCGAATGTTTCGGGAGGACATATGGCGTTTGGTAATCAAGCCTAACCTATACAGCTCTATGAATTCATTTATATGAGATGTAATACGCTTCTACATTAAATTTGTGTCATCGTTAGATATTCTTCAGATTCGCCGAATAGATTTTCACAAAAATTTAACATGAAATAAAATACGTCTTAAAATTAAGATATTACCTATTATTGGACGCTGTTACGAAGGTACAATATACCTACTGCCTTTTTAATGCTTTAATTGACCGTTCTATTGGATAAATTAAAACTGAAGTGTTTGTGCGTAAGTAAGTGGGAAGCAATCAAAATAATGAAAGTGTTATCTACTATTTGAGTACCTAAGTATTTACTCACAGGAATAGGAAACATTTAATCATTGCTAATAAATTAATACATCGATTTATTTTAATTAGATATTCATTATAAAACTATTATAAATAATAATATAATTACGGTGAACGTTGAAAATATTTAAGCCGTATTTTGAGATCCGGATGCAGTGAACCCAGTTTTTTCGTTCTCCCTTTTTTCGCTTTTCCGAATAGTTTGTTCATTTTTAATGGTCCCGGCACACCTAATTGTTAAACAATCCCGCATGAACTGTTTCCTGATTTATAATTTTCCTCGATTTATCGTCTAAAGTAAATATTATGGTTGCGTCAAAATTATCAATACATATTCGTAAATATGTATAAGCTGGAAACATGCAACACGGCGAAGAAGTTTGAGTCATGCTAGGCAGTCACGCCAGTGTGTTTGTTCTAAAAGTGATACCCACGTGTTTGATCTATATTATATGCGTATATATATATATGACTGTATAACGTCAACGTATGTTGTGTGTATTATGGGAGTGTGATGAGACTTTGCTTAAATTGCAGTGCCAAATTGTAAAGAATCAATTTAATATTACGGACTTTGTAAATAATATTTGTATATATGTATACGTACTATGTATAAAGTTTTTTTTTTAAATATTATTACTACGTATTCGATAGGGTCTCGTTTTTTTCGTTTCCCGCTCTTATCGTTTTTTAGGGTCCCTTAATAAAACGTAATAACATGGTTTCACTGTTCATGCATACATACTACACATCTGTAAATACAAATGATTTACTCTTCTTTCTCCCCACTTGCAGTACATATATGAAAATTATAAATTGTAGACAATAAGCCTATCATCTGTCACATGATTTTTTCATAGCCAAAATAAGATATTCCGAATTTAAATAATTAGAAAATATTTACTTTGCATGATACAATATTATTTGAGTTATGTTTCATCATTTCTAGAGATGGGCACGTCCAGCGTTCAGACGAGTGGCGAAGCGGAAGTTCACGATGTTCCAATGTCCGCCATTACGCGCCCCCTGCCTCCTACCTTGGTCATAACAAAGGTCCAGTCCATCGCCGATACTTTAGAGGTGAGGTATTTCATCACATCGACTTAGAGGGATCAGACTGTTTTACCGAATAGCTTCAGATGTTGATATATTTCACGTAAGGGAGGCCCAATTCAGACATGAACTCCACGAGTTTCTTTAGAGGAATAATTTGTTGGCGTCGTCTGTTTGATGAGCATCGGGACCTTCTGTTGCTTGTCTTTATTACTTTGTTCTCAGTACTTAATCATAAGTACCTCTTATTATTTTTTTAGGATTAATTCTTATTGTACTTCAGAAATGAATTGAGTTGTTCAAATTTGTAATGTTTCTATAAGGGAAAAAGTTAAATAAAATTGAAAATTAATGTCAATAACATTGTAATCCTATGCATTTTGTTCTCTGATATGTTGCAAAACGGCGCAGGGCCATTACCAAGATTAATACCATGAAGATAAATTGTTGTTATGTTACCATTGAGATGGAGACTAAAAAAATAATATATTTTTAATAAAAAACATAAATTTTTGTTAATAATTAAATATACATATACTATACATAAAATTCTTTTTTCAACGCGTCAATCCAAATACAAAAATAACGGCAGAAGCGGGATGCGAACCGCGGACCTTGGAAAATAACTATGCCCAGGTATTCATACCTGGGCATAGTTGAATAGAATAAAGCATGATTAAAGAAGTAAAAATAGTGTCAAATCTTTTTTTGGGTGTCAAGAAATTACAAAATAACACAATTTTTAAGATTTGGGAACTTTATGGTTGTCGCATTTAATATTTTAATAATTTATTACTTATATAATGAATAGGTAGGTAGAAATTTTTGCAAGCTCCATAATTTACCTAAATAAAAAATCAACACTTTATTCAATTGAATAAATTATTTTGATGGTAGCATAATTATTTTTTCTATCTTCAATATTTTTCACAGCTGAAATTTTGTACATCGATTTAGCGTCGATGACTATGCAATGTGAAATGATATCTGAATGCCCGCATATACTTGTAAAGTGTAAAAAAATGTTTTTGAACGTTATTTTTAAAATTAAGTATTAAGTGACATACAATCATTGTGGAAGAATATCAGAAGATAGATAGTAAATTCCTTTTGACACCCTATATTGCTAAACATTGAATAATTTATTAATACGATCATTATTTGTACGTGCCGGCCTTGAATACTTGCTGAGACCCTTTGAACTCATTTATCCATTTTTTTACGATTGCACATATTTTCGTCATAAATATTTTGTACTTCTTTGAGTGTTTTAAAAAAAATCTTCATCATCATCAGCCTGTATCCGTCCACTGTTGAACGTAAGCCTCCCGCATAAGTCTCCATCCTCTTTGATCCTCCGCCTTCCGCATCCAGGTCACTCCCGCTATTCTTCTTATATCGTCATACCATCTTGCAGGGGATAAGCCAATACTTCGTTTGCCAGTCTTTGGGCGCCATTCCAATACTTTTCTTCCACATCGACCGTCGTCTCTTCGACAGATATGTCCTGCCCATTACCACTTGAGTGTGCCTATTCGTTGAGTAGCATCCACTACTTGAGTTCTTCTGCATATTTCTTTGTTTCGGATTTTATCTTTTAGCAACACTCCGAGCATAGATCTCTCCATAGCACGCTGGGTGACCTATATTTTATGGGTAAGACTTGCTGTCTGATTCCACGTCTCTGCGCCATAAGTTAATACAGGGAGAATGCATTGGTTAAACGCCTTAGTTTTAAGACGTTGCGGAATTTTCGCTTTAAAAATGCACTTTAGGTTTCCAAATGCTGCCCATCCCAGTTGTATACGCCTGTCGGTCGAACCGAAAAATTGCTTAGAATTTTATAAATCGTCTTTCTCTGCTTAATTTGTAACTGTCTTTAATTAATCATTTTATACATTTAACTAAAATTTTATTCCATTGTTATAGTATTTCGTTAATACTTCTAAGTATGTAATGAAACATTTTTAAATTTATATATATATATAATTACAGTTAAGTTCCATATTAATTGCGTGATTACTCATATTCAATTGATGACCAATTATTAAAAAATATATAAATCTGTCATTATATTTATAATACGAAACCACACACTTTTGTGAAGGGTGATATCATTTATGTGGTTTGAATATAAATTATTTAGGTTATATTTTCTGAGAACTAGTCCATCCACGATAAGCGAATCCGGCAGCTGATTTAATTTGAACCAATCTTAAGTATTTAATCAACTTAGGTTTGACTCAGTCAGCCGTTTCCGCACTGGTTCCAACTGCGCGGAGTTTGGTGTTACAGACCTTACTTCATGATAGCATCCCACCAAAATAATATTTAATCTTGAGTGAACTCCAATCGGATACTATATCACATTATATAAGGTCTATGATTATTGTCCTAAGACATTGACATCCTCCTCTTTAAGTTAGTTATTGAATTGCATGGTGGCAGGATGAGAATCAGATTTCCAACACAAATACTTTTTCTGTAGCACATTGACATATTGCGATAACTTTACAAACTTCTGATCTGGACCTCATCATCAACATCGCATCAACTAACGCCTGTTTGCGCGCCAAAACTTCACAATGACAAGTTAATGTCGCCTCATCTCAGCTATATGTTACTTACCGATGGTATTGTCCACTACACTTGTAAATGCTAATATTTTTATTACAATTTTAACACAGGACCCAGAAAAGGAGCACCTGGTGCCCCCGATAGATGTGCTCTGGATTGTGGATTCCCGAGGCGGCAACTACTATTACAGCTTTGGGGGCTGCCATCGCTGGGCGGCACATCGGCAGCTACACAGGGAAACTATCAAGGCTCGGCTGATCCGCTCGACTCCGGCCGATCTGCGTACCTACCTAGGATCCAGCACTCCGGAATTTCCTTAAAACATCTCCATAAATAAAAACTGTCTCCATACTTAGCTTCAGTGTGATAAAAATAATGCAAAGGTGTTGCGCTGCAAGACGTTAAATCTTCGTACATTTATAGATTCCAGAACTTTGGAAATCCCTTTCAATATTTATCACTATTATTACAAAGTAACATCCCTGCTACTATTAGAAACGACTTCACATCGCCGGGATAGTCATTTTAACACGTGGTCGACGGATGAAGAGCAGATCACAAGCAACAAGAACTTTTTGTCATCTGTCCGAGACGGAGCTTACTGCTTCAGGCCCCGGACAGATCACAACTGACGACTGGCCACTGAGCGCCCATAGTGGAATACGTCAACAAAAAAAGAGACGAAAGATTTGTAAATCGAGGGTTTTCTGAGCTGATATCAATAATTACTTTAACATTCCAACTTTGTCTTTAAGGCGATATTGAGACAATCCAAGTTGTTGATTTTTTCCTTTCCAAAAATTTATCAACCATATGTTATTTGAGAAAAATATGATATAAATCAGTGCAATTTATGTATTTACTTTCGATCAAATGCCTAGTGATAATAAAATATATAATTTTTAATTACGTCGGGTTTGTAAGCAATCTTAGATAATAGTGTAAAACATAAATGATCAAATTTCACAATGTTAATGGATGTAATTTTGTACCAAATTTTTGTTGGTAAATTTTAAGATAGTAACATCCCCTTTACTTAAGGAAGAACGACTTCCCGTCGCCGGGATCGTTATTAGGACACGTGGTGGACAGAAGAGGAGCAGATTAAATACACAAATACTTTTTCAGAAGCACATATATTTAATTAAAAGGTTGACAAACTTTCGATCTGCTCGAGGAACGTGACATGTTGTTACGCCTTGAGCAGACACACACTGACGGCTGGCGACCGAGCGCACTTAATCGATGACACCCAACGCCACAATTACACCTGTCAAACAAGCAATATAGGCGACACATACATGTCCGACGAGCGAACATAATTATAAGAGGAAATATCGTATATCGAAGTTTACGGCACCAGTCTGTTAGGGCTATATCAAGCTGATATCAATAGGTACTTAGTGGCATTTATTTATGTACAGATCAGGTAGAAAACCGACTATAGATTTCAAACTAAGGTTTATTTCACACCAGGCTTTTAATTAATTCATTAGTAAAATTTGTTGTTTTATTTCAATGCTGCCAATTTTAAATAATATAATTGAACTTATATTTTTTCATTGTTCGTAAACAATTGAATGTTTTATAACAGAAGGTGCTATTTGTAATAATTAAATACATAAAAACATGGTCATATATACACAAATATTTATATGAAGGATTTATTACAATTATGTTATGGATACCTAAGAGTTTTAGGTACCTAAGGGTACTCGTACATCTCAAACAAGTTTTTTTCAGTGCTTTATGAAAATGCTAACCTTACACACAATCTAAGCTAAAATGATACATTTATAATATAAAGCATCTTTCGGTTTGAGTCCATAATCTATGAATGTATGTAGATTTAAATATAATTTACAGTAAATGAATATTTTAATTGTTATATGTAACCTGTCTTTAACTCAAATGCATTCGATTATACCTGAATATATTTTTTTAAATATGGAATATTTTGACCATCGAATATAGCTCTAATAATTTGTTCAAAAATCATCCGGGGTGAAGAGTAAATAATATTAATTTTATAGGGAGGTTCACTCTCCATTATTGGTTACAACATTTCTTACATTTTGTTTGCGTGCTCTTCAAAACCGAAATGATGTTGAAGTAATAAATATATGATTTATTCTATTCGCCATATAAACTATAATTATAATATTCTAAGTTGATAATTTTCTAAGATCTCTTTGGTGGAAAGCTGGCTCAATCAAATAAAGTCAAAATGTTTTTAGAATGTATGCGGTATAAATATTATATGCCATGTGGTGGGGGAGAACGAATGAAGTGCCTTCAAAATATTTGCAATGTGGCCTAGTCGATGACTGAATTTTTACAACTTTAAATTATGTTTTACTATTCATTTTTTGTAAATATTTTGTATTCTTAAATTTATAAACTTGTTGTATTTTTTAGCCTAAAAATATATGTGTAAAACTTTTAATTTGTTTATATGTACTTCTTTTACAAAAATCTTACCCTTGCTTTCACAAGATGTGCTTTGTAAAGAAAAATCGTGCAGGTCAGTACATTCAAAATAAAACGATTTAAATATGAAAAACACATGTAAAAGAAATACATACTTATTACTTAAATATACATATACTATACATAAAATTCTTTTTTCAACGCGTCAATCCAAGCACAAAAATAACGGCAGAAGCGGGATGCGAACCGCGGACCTTGGAAACCAACTGTGCCCAGGTATTCATACCGCTCGGCGAACTGCGCCATTGCCCTGCCTAGACTGACTTGCGTTAAAACTAGTATTTATATCATTGTTATCATCGTACGATAGATGTCGCTATAGTATATATTCAAAGTATGTATATTTTTATTATTATTCTATCAGTCTTCATTTATTCACAAGCTTAATATTATTACTTTCCGGCAGTCCATTTATTTTAGTAAGTACCACTTTATGTATAGTATATGTATATTTAAGTAATAATAATATTGTAATATAGTCAATGATCTATAAAAGTAGATTAGAATATTGAAATAATAAAATAATATTCTAATAAAAAATAAAAAATTCATTAAATACATACTTGGTTGTTGTCTTATTAACAAAAAGTAATTTTAATATATTTTTTAGTAAAGGCACAATTTTTGTGTATACAGAATGAATAAGAGTAAGTAGCCTATTGATTTATTAATTAGGTATTTGAAATAATTTATTCATAAAGTACTTACTTCGAGAGGATACCTTATATATCAATTTAAAAAACTATGTTAAAAACCTTTACTAAAATCGAGTACTGAATTTTCTGCAAGCCGCCTAAACGTTAGGACGACCTAAGATAGGAAAATGAGAAGGAGGGCGAACGAGATAGTTCAAGAAGCGATTATTACGTGAAGGGGTGGGAAGCTGGTTTGAGAAAAGAATACATGAGTTGTTCTCCAAGAAGTGGAAAATTATCAAACGTGAAGTCGACTAATGTTTATGGTTTCTAACCATGTAATATATATTACTAATAAAAAAAAAAATAACCACACGGCTCAAATCAAGAAGAAGTTTCCTACAGTCGACAACGGAACTGGTGATACCTGAGGCCACCCTGCGGCTGAACATGTGGAGAAGCGCAACTGAGGGGAATACTTGGATTGCCCCGAAAGAGGACCTAGCCACTGGACATGACCAAGGGTGGAATATATGGAGGTCCCTTAACAGACTTCGGACCGGAGTATGCAAGACAAGGACACAAATGAGGGTCTGGCAGTTTTACTGCGGACCGACTGAATGTGACTGCGGCGTGGAGCAGACCCTGTCACACCTTCTGGAGTGTGCTCTGTGCCCGAATATCTGCACCCAGGAAGACCTGATGATGGCCAGAAGTAACGCCATCGACGTCGCCCACTTCTGGGCAGACAGGATCTGACCCTGTTGCTTCCGACACGATTATATATACTTATAAATCTCATTAACTAATAAAAACTAAAAACCTTATTTTAATTTGACCCTCGTATATCTACAACGATGAATTTCAACCTCGAGAGCAAGCTGGGTTTAGGAAAGGCTTTAGTACAATTGATCATATCCACACGCTAAGACAAATCATTCAGAAAACCGAAGAATATAATCAGCCACTCTGCCTCGCCTTTGTAGACTATGAAAAGGCATTTGACTCAATCGAGACTTGGGCAGTGCTAGATTCACTACAACGCTGCAAAATAGACTATCGGTATATAGAGATAATAAAATCTCTGTACAAATCTGCAACAATGATGGTCCAGCTCCATGATAGCACTAACAATATTTCTATAAACAAAGGTGTTAGACAAGGAGATGTTATATCTCCAAAACTCTTCACAAACGCCCTAGAAGATATTTTTAAACTGCTATCCTGGACAAAATGTGGAATAAATATTAACGGAGAGTACATTTCTCACCTCCGATTTGCAGATGACATAGTGCTAATAGCCGAATCACCTAACAAGCTCCAAGACATGCTCTACGACCTCAATGAAGCGTCGAACAAAATTGGTCTGAAAATGAACATGGATAAAACAAAAGCCATGATTAATAGTCATATTTCACAAACCTTTGATCCTATTTCCATTGGAGGAACAGAAATAGAGGTTGGAAACGACTATACCTATCTGGGACAAGTAATACAACTAGGGCGAAATAACTTCTCAAAAGAAATCGACAGGCGCATACAACTGGGATGGGCAGCATTTGGAAAACTAAAGTACATTTTTAAAGCGAAAATTCCGCAATGCCTTAAAACTAAGGCGTTTAACCAATGCGTCCTCCCTGTATTAACTTATGGCGCAGAGACGTGGAATCTGACAGCAAGTCTTACCCATAAAATAAAAGTCACCCAGCGTGCTATGGAGAGATCCATGCTCGGAGTGTCGCTAAAAGATAGAATCCGAAACGAGGAAATACGCAGAAGAACTCAAGTAGTGGATGCTACCCAACGAATAGGCACACTCAAGTGGCAATGGGCAGGTCATATCTGTCGAAGAGACGACGGTCGATGGGGAAGAAAAGTATTGGAATGGCGCCCAAGAACTGGCAAACGAAGCATTGGCCGACCCCCTACAAGATGGACTGACGATATAAGAAGAATAGCGGGAGTGACCTGGATGCGGAAGGCGGAGGATCGAAGAGGATGGAGACTCATGCGGGAGGCCTACGTTCAACAGTGGACGGACACAGGCTGATGATGATGATGATGATATCTACAACAACACAAAGACAAAAATAATTATTTTATTGATGTGGTAGGTATTTTAAATAAATGCTATGACGTCACAGATTTTGTCGATTTAATTGCAGGCTTACCGATTTTCATCTGTCAGTCAGACGGACGATCTGTTATGTTTTTGGTTATGACCAAGGAAAATACCAAACAAAAAAAGCAAAGTCATCCAACTGCTTTGCTGGATTATTAGTCAATAATTACAGCGCGATGGTCGGGTGAGGCGCCATGGAAACGAATACGGAAGCGCCAGAGCCCGAGGAAGGTAGCACTGTGGTCATAAACGACAGCTCGGTCTTCCGTATGGGAGAGAGCTTTAACAGCTATGAAGAACTTCTTAGAAGGTAAAATAACATATTTACATTACGAATAATTTAATTTTGACAAGATTTGTTGCTTATAGAATGCTTGTTAATTTCCGATTGCTGATCTTAACTCGGTACGAAAGCAAAGATGTGGCAACCGAGAAAGGTTCCTGGTAGTAATTTATGGTAGCCGTATGCGTCAGATTTGTTATGAATTTAGCTGAGATGAAGTCCATAAGTTTATTTTAGTGCACTAATGTTTTTAGAACCTCAAAATGATCAATATCTCAATAACAAGTATACTGTTGAGATGCTAATATCAGTAAATTATTACGGATGATGTTTAAACATACAATTTCTCCACTTACATATACAATACAACAGTCATGATTTCGCACATTCGAGATTTTATTTCCATTTTTTCAATTGTACAGTTTTTTGTACGTACATTTATACTTTTAGTTTATTTTAGAATATTCTATTTGTTTAAGTTATAAATGAGTCGATGTTGTCAAAGTGTTACTTGAGAATTCAAATAGTACATAAACACTTATAAATAAAATGTAGGTAAATGGTAGTAAAGCAATGCAATAAACCGTCCCACTGCTTGTATAATCAAATACCCCCAACATCAAGATTGAAGTAGCGAAGCAGCTTTCTGAGATCCATACAACCTCTCACATCCGGCCCTGAAAATGAGAGACTTTAGCTCTGGCAACAAGTCGCATCAGAGGATTTCATTACTCCAAAGGAAGGCCTCCCAACTGGCAAGAACCTTGACTGGCGGACCTGGAAATCCCTGAACAGATTAAGAACCGGAGTTGGTAGAAGAAAGAACAATCTCGAGCGGTGGGGAATGCTTCGGTAGGGAGAGTCACTATTGTGCGACTGTAGAGACCCGCAGACCGCCTCACAACTAAGATCCTGCTCCATGTGCCCATCAAGCTGCACGTCTCAAGATTTAATGCTGGGCAACACACGGGCAATCGATGTTGCCAGATACTAGGCAAAAATAATTTGACGTCGCTGACACGAAGAAGAAGAGCCCATACTAGTGCCGCATATTCTCCAGGTGAGAAACAAAGTGTTAAAGCTGAGGTACGAATACGGGGTGGTTGGGCTCCCCAGTGAGTGTTGGTCAGTTTGCGGATGAGGTTGTTCCTTGTTGCAACTTTCTGTTTGGTGTTGCTGCAATGACGTCTGAAGGAGTGCGATCTAAAGTGAGTCCGAGGTATTTTGGATGGTCACTATGTTCTAGAACTCTACCTTCCCACGTGACACGGATCATGTAAGTAATTTGTAAAATATAAATGTTGCACAATTTTATATTGAGGCAACGTTATGTGTTTGGTTGCAGGTTGGCCACCCACTCCACGCAAAGCCTGGTGCACTACTGGAGGCGGGACAGCCGCACGGTGCAGGGCGCGTACATGAAGACAGCGCGCCCCATCGAGCCGCGCCTCGTCTACTACTCGGTCAAGTACGCCTGCGTGCACGGCGGGCAGAAGTTCTTCCCGAGCGGCAAGGGACAGAGACATTCCATGTGAGTATTGACACCGATCTTGCTCAAATCTAGTCGGTGTTCTAACACAATACAAGAACAATGACCAAGGTATTGTGGCTTTTGGATTTAGCCGCGTGGGGGAAATTTTTTAGCACCGAGAGTCTTCTTCAGGATTGATGATTTTGTGATGATATTGCCACACACAGCTTTACTTAAAAGCCACTAAACTAAATATTTCCGTGAAAACCTACAAAGCTATATAACACTGACCAATGTTGTAAAAATATGGCACAATATAAAATAAGTAAGTCTACAAAGGAACGGTCAGTGGGATTGAGTAAATAAGAGACAGAGAAGTTGCCGAAACATATTGTTAAATAATGTACACCAAATTCTCTTTTTGCACGGTTTTAAAATGACATAATTTTGAAAAAAGTATTGATTTTTTATATCATATATATTTAAAAATAATTTCATAATCAAGGTTTTAACAAGGTTTTTTTCTGATGTCTGTGGAAGGTATTTACCATGAATAAAAATAATTTGGTGTAATATATATATTATAAAATACTCATACATGAATAATGACTTGACAAATACTGTTTTTTTTTGTACAAATGGAGTCTGCCTTAAAACAGGTTTATTCAATTCATTTTTATTATTTTCGAAAACGTCACATTTTTTTTTTTACTTTTTGAGTGAAAAAAAAAACAACTATGAAAATAATAAATGAATTAAAAATATGTAATTAAAATTAAGTTATCCATATTTTTTTACAATTATGAGTATTAATATACATGTCTTAATTGCAAATTCTGGCATCTAATCAAGAGCTTATGCTGGCATCTAATGGGTTTCATAAACAGGTGTCTACATAGAATATTAACAGTATCAAGGTGCAGCATGTTTTCCGGATATTGCAGAACATGTCCATGTGATTGTCCACATAGAACTCGTCTGATCTTCTTATTATGTACTACGCCAAGATTTGCTAAATTATTACTTCTTGATGAATGTTGTGAGTTTTCAGGACTATGAGGACCGATTGCCCGGCACACATCATGGTGCGGGCGAGCAAGTCGGGACAAACCTTGGAGGTGATCTCTGTCTGCAACGCTCACAACCACCCGGTCACCCGAGATCTTTACCGCAGACTGCCTCAGGACAGGCGGCTGTCACCCACTGTCAAGCAAGAGGTAAGAAAACAAGAAGCAGATGGAATTACCAATAATTGGTATTCGCAATGAGATAGGAGAGTATGAACTATACTTCCTTTCTTTCAAGCTCCCGGGGCTTGCACCGTTCTGGAAGGTTGTTTGATAAGTATACATAGTTAAAGTTGTGGTTATTTAAATTGATTGTTATAGAGATTTTGTAACCCTCAAACGACGAGCGTTACCTCATGGTTACAGTGATTACTATTGTGTAATGACCATAACTTTATTATTTTTTCTGCCTAAACATCGTAGATACAAGCCATAAGATCAAATCGGGAGTCCACAGGGCTCTGCGCTGTCGCCCACGTTTTTCCTTCTGCATGTTAATGATTTGCTACAATGCGCTAACATTAACTGCTATAACGACGACTGCACTGTCCATGAGAGTTATAGTCTTTCAAAAACCTCCGAAGCATTCGGCATTATCTGCTGCTAGGGAATCTTTGGTGGAGAAGATGAACGTGTCTCTTGAAAGGGTTTCAAGATGGGGTGGGTTAAGGAGATTGATCGATTAGCCCTGTACCCCCAAAATGTTAATCCACCTTTTAATTATTTCCGGGGTAAGATTATTATCCTTTTTTTTTTTAATGTTTCACATTTTTATAATCCAGGTGCTGGATTTGCTTCGGATGGGCGTTGAGAGAAAGAAAGTGCGTGACTTTGTGCGGAACACGACGGGGAAGATGCTGACCAACAAGGACCTGCTGAACCTCAACGCTGGAGACAGGAGGATGAGAGCCACGCCTCGCACAACTCTGTCACACAAACTCAGTGAGTATGCCAGAGGAAGAGGATTGTTATAATGTGAATTGGTACTACCATCTCTTCGAGCTAAGTAACGTTTGCCCGCTCGAGAACGAGAATACAATAGATACCCAGGGCCTCTTTTTTTATAAGCCACAGTAATGCCAGCAAAAGGTCAGTGTGATGACATCCTCACATGAAAGTGGTCGGGATATTTGTTGGTTCTTTTTTCAAAGACTGTAGAAAATCATCAAGGGCATTTACTTACGCATGTCGTTGTTCTAAGTTAAATTCCTGTTTTCCAATTAATTTCAAATTATTAAGAGTTTCCTTAGTGATGTGGCTTGATTTTTACGCTTCTGTATCAATATGTTTTATCTACAAAAGATTACTGATATTAAACAATTGTATTCCTCTCTGATGCTGTATATCAATTGAAAGATATTTATGGTAATATAATGTAAGCAGTATACTCAATAGAATACAGCAAGAACCTCAAATACGAGGGTTATCCGTAATATAAAGTTCCCATGGCGCTACAGTCCTGAAAAGCGCTGTTATGCTGGATCATTGCGCCGGTAGAAATCCATACAATATGAATAATTGATACTTGTTTCATGTTTAATTTTTATGTTTCACATTCTGCCACAAATAACTAATAGCTTGTCCCTAATTTCAGTGATTTAAAGTATTTTAACTTTTATTTAAGTCTAGGATAGTAAATATAAATTATTTAATTAAATGTTCAGGGATTATGCTATTTTTTTTAGTATAATTCAACATCAAATAAAACGAAATAAACTCTTCCCATCCCCCCACCTATTCTCTAGTGAAACTCTTTATTTATTAGTAAATATTCATTTACATTTCAGTACCTTCGTACGCGTTGGAACTGATGAACCCTTTATAGACAGCGAAACTGTAATCTTCCAGCAAGCTATGTTAAAACAAGGTATGAAATACTTTAACTATTCAATTATTGGTTTATTTTTGTTTTTCAGAAGTACAAACCGCTGCTAAAGGTATGAAAGATGAAGGATGCCTGGAGGCAGGAGTTGCAGATTGTCCCGACTCTGACGAGGACGAGGCAGCTCGCGTGGAGTCCGAGGATCAGTGGAGCCAACCCGAAGAAGGGGAGATCTTGCCGGATGTGAGGACAGACGATGATGATGCCAGTGAGTATATCATGTTGCATGGAATTTATAAAGCGCCATTTCAATTTGATCTTTTGAACAAGGCGTCTTTTTGCTAGATTTAAAAAAAAAAATTTTGAGCAAATTATTTAGACTGCAATATATTTTGTGGTAAACAAATACCTGTATATCAGATATTGTTTATAGTTTTTGAATGAAATCCAATATATTTTATATTCCGTTATAAAGTTAGTTTATTTGAAAATTACAACTGTAGAATAAAGCTGTAATATCTTCTTCTTTAGCCTCGCCATCATCTGGGGTCGGCTCTCCTTGTGCACATTCGCCATGTCTGTCTGTCCTGCGTTGTATCCTCGGTCAAACCCAGAGTTTTCAGATCCTTGTCTACAGTTACAGTCCAGGTTGCCTGTGGTCTTCCAGGTCTTCTTATCAGTGTGGGTATGTTGAGGGCTCTCTTCACCATGTGGTCCTCATCTCTCCATTTTCAGGTATGGGGGCCACCCGAAATGAACCCCGAATATGCTCATTTCGAACTCTGTCCACTCTAGTCACACCGCCCGCCCACCTCAGCATCTTCATCTCTGCCACATGAGTCCTATCCAAGTCGCGTTTCAGCGGGGTCCAACACTCCTATCCGTAGAGCATAGCTGGCCTTACAGCAGTTTTGTAGATTTTACCTTTGGTCCTAACTGGAATCTTGCTATCACACAAAACCCTAAAGAGACCTTTTTTAAGATGAGAGCTTTTAAGATTTTGTATTTTTTTTTTTCAAACAATCATGGTTCAAATGTATTATTTGTTGTTGTAGGAGGACCAGACTTGAAGACTGATTGTGCCTTGTATGACTCTGTGACTGACCCCCTGGGCGGGGAGGTGGAGATCTTCTATGAGGAGACCACAGACTCTAAGTAAGTAACACAATGTTATTCTATTCACTTGTATGTGGTTTGAAAAATTAATTCAAACACTATAAATATTTATTTACCTTGTTTTCACATGGATCACGTAACAAAAGTTCTCTATTAGGAGACTGCAGTTTCGACTAACTCGTATTCTTTCTCAATCCTTCTCTAGTTAAGAGATAACTGAGCTGTGTTGTACTTATAAGTGGTGTAACACATTTTTGTAGGAGAGGGGGTGGGGGTGTGTCTAGTCGAGATAAAGCCAGCGTTTTATACAGATAATAAACTAGGATACCACCTTATAAATAATAAAGATACTAATGATAAACGCAATAATTCTGGAATATATAAATTAAATTGCCAAGATTGTGAATCTTTCTATATTGGTAGAACGTCAAGAAATTTTAATATTAGAATTAAAGAACATTTAAGGTGCCTAAAAAGCACTAATTTTTCTGAATTCGTAAACCACCTTATAGAAAATAATCATTCGTACAACTTAGAAAAAGTATTAAACATATTACATGTAGAAAATAAAACCGTTAAATTAAATAATTTAGAATACTTAGAAATTTATAAAGCCATTAATAAGAAAGAAGATATAATTAATAACCAACTAAATACCTTAATTAATTCACCAATTTTAAAATTGTTTCCGTTAAATAAATAAATAAGTATAAAAATTATATATACGACATACAATTAAAAAAAAAAAAAAATTATACCTAAACCACTTTTTATGTATTTATCTCTTCCTTCATCCTTGCAACACTACCTATCTCCCTCTCCTTTCCTGATAGACACACCCCACCCCTCTCCTACAAAAATGTGTTACACCACTTATAAGTACAACGCAGCTCAGTTATCTCTTAACTAGAGAAGGATTGAGAAAGACTACGAGTTAGTCGAAACTGCAGTCTCCTAATAGAGAACTTTTGTTACGTGATCCATGTGAAAACAAGGTAAATAAATAAATAAATATTTATAATTTATTATGGATCTCAAAGTGAATGCTCAAAACATTGAAAATATTAATTCAAACACTATTTGTTTGCACTAATTCATTCCTATTTTTATTTAAACTTTAATATACAAGTACACGGTATTTGCTTACTATTTAAATGTATGAACACTACTCTACATAAACAACTTGACTCCTTATATAGCCTAGACAAAAATATATTCCGTAGCTAATTTTTTTGGTAGTATTTAATTTAATTAATGGGCATTAATAATTTATCAAATGGTCAGTAATTAATACATAAACAGGTTAGAAAAAATAATCATTTTGCCGTAGAAAAATATCAATCGGCTATAAAAAAATAATAAATTGGCAGGAAATTAATATATATATAATCGTGTCGGAAACAACAGGGTCAGATCCTGTCTGTCCAGAAGTGGGCGACGTCGATGGCGTTACTTCTGGCCATCATCAGGTCTTCCTGGGTGCAGCTATTCGGGCACAGCGCACACTCCAGAAGGTGTGACAGGGTCTATTCCACGCCGCAGTCACATTCAGTCGGTCCGCTGTAAAACTGCCAGGCTTTCATTTGTGTCCTCGTCTTGCTTGAAGTCTGTTAAGGGACCTACATATATTCCACCCTTGGTCATGTCCAGGGGCTAGGTCCTCTTTCGGAGCAATCCAAGTATTCCCCTCAGTTGCGCTTCTACACATCACTCCGCAGGGTGGCCTCAAGTATCGACAGTTCCGTTGTCGACTGTAGGAAACTTCTTCTTGATTTGAGCCGTGTGGTTATCTTTTGATACCCAAACATAGGGTGGAGTGCGTCGTGGGTTGCTTTGGTGAGCTCCTTCTTGGTAGTAACTTCTCGCCGTATGTTTGGTGGGGCAATGCCCGAGAGTTGATATAGCTTTGATATTGGGGTAGGTTTTAGGCACCCCGTAACCACCCGGCACGTTTCATTCAGAGCAATATCCACTTTCTTGGTATGGGCAGACCTCGCCCATACTGGCGCAGCATACTCGCCAGCAGAGAAACAGAGAGCTAGAGCACTTGTGCGGATCAGGTTTGGTTGGGCTCCCCACTTCGTACCTGCCACTTTTCGGAGTAGGTTGTTTCTGGTGGACACCTTTTGCTTAACAGACTGACAGTGTTTCTGATAAGTGAGGGTCCTATCCAGCTTGACCCCTAGGTATTTAGGTGTGTCGCAGTGCTCTAACACCAAGTCGTAATGTAATAGCAACTATGCTACAGAACCGTAGATTTTATGTTGATCATGAAGGTAAGCATAGCAGATGGCGCACAAACAGAAATGGACTGCCTCAAGGAAGCGTGTTAGCGCCCTTACTCTTCAATGTATATACAAACGACCAGCCAATACTAAACAATACCAGGTCCTTCATCTACGCAGATGACTTGGCTCTCACAGCACAAGGAGTCTCTTTTGAGGTAGTAGAAACTAAGCTTACTAAAGCACTCACAACCCTCTCTTCGTACTACCACCAGAATCGACTACAGCCAAAACCAAGCAAGACCCAAGTCTGCGTCTTTCATCTCAATAACATACTTGCCAAGAGAAAGCTACACATTACCTGGAGGAAATTAATGGTAATTAGTAATAGGTTAGGTTAGGTTTGGTTTCCATTTTATGAGTTAATTATTCATTCATTCTACATTAATTTTTATGAATATAAAACTTATTTCTGCCATTGACCACATTCATACTGAAACATTAGATACTCCCAATTTATATAGTCCACTGCGAACTAAGTTTAGTTACTGTCAATTGATTTAACTTACTGCCAATGAATGAACCTTGAATTAGTTACTGAACAAAGAAACACAGGCAAAATAATACCGAGTTAAAACAGAAAAAGTATTTTCCTTTATATTTTTTTAATTGTAATCAATGCTTATGTACTTAAGTACTTAAGCAAAAACAGCTGCTGTCAGATTGACTTTGACGTTTGATTTCAACGGTTTCAAGCTTTGGAACAGTTTGATGTCATATTTATAAATATTTAGTTATAAAAACACTTCTCTGCTGGAAATATTTTACATTTCTGTTGTAAGTCTTTTGTATTAGACACGAAATAAGTAGAGTTATTTTGTAGAATTTTAACACTCATTTGTTTACTTATTTTTATTACATTACGGTTAAATGATTACAGGAACATAATTGAATATCTGTATCCGGCATCCATGAATATTTCTGACAGAGACGACGACGAAATCCACTCAAACAACATTGTCATCGAGAACATCGACCTGATGGCTTCCGGGGACACGAATGACGCCTCTTCTGCAGCCACAACCATGGAGATCATCGAGCGCACGAGCGACTCCACACGAGAAGAAGAAATCGAAGACGACGACGAAAGAAGAGTCAAATTGAAACTGGTCAACCTAGAAAGCCTGTTCGGAAACAATGATAAAGTCTTAGTCCAGAGTTCAGACGGCAGCGAAAACACGCTGTTTCACGGCTTGGCCGATTGCATCACTGATAATATCACAGATTCCGAGATCGATTTAAAAAACGTTCTCGTGATACAGAATAGTTTAGCCGATGGTGGATTATGCAGCGTGCCTATACAGATGCTCAAAATGAGCGCCGATGGTAGTCTGAGCATCAAAGACGTAGAAGATGATAATACAATACTCGTTGAAGATCCTATGAACTCTTTTGTGGACGATGATGAGGACGCCGCTGGTGTTTTGATGCAGGATGACTGTATAGGGGGGGGGCCGTCTTGTGCGTCTTGCGGTCGACCCGAACGGGAAGTGATCGAATCGCTGAAGCGTTTGAGGAAAGAGCGAGCGAGGTTGTTGAGGGAGACGTCCATGTTGAGGCGGCAGCGAGACAGGGCGAGGCGGCAGCTGGACGAGGCGGGCGGCAGCGTGCAGTACATCTTCGTGCCATGACAGTCAGCCGGGCTGTCTTCGCCGACGATAGGCGAACTCTTAGACAGCGAAGATAATGCGTGACGCATGTATTAGCCGTGCAAGACTGACGAAATCAGAAGAATATCGGGAGTGGTCTTAGTCTTACCCAATAAATAAACCTCACCCAGCATGCTATGGCCGACCCGTGACTTGGATGCGAAAAGCGGAGGATCGAAGAGGATGGAGACTCAAGCGGGAGGCCTTCGTTCAACAGTGGATGGACACAGGCTAATGATGATAGTTTTGATGAACTTTAATCACAATTTTTACATTCAAGAGAATCACACCCGTATACTGTAACATTCCTTGATTTAAGGTATCCAACTTAACATCCGTTTGCAGAAACGTTACTTAAGATTTGGGGGGAGTTGAGGGCTGAGGCTTCCTCACTTTAATCATTCTAAAAGAATGTAGCTATCGTAGGATGGTTACCTTAAGAAATGACCCTGTATACGGTTGTCATTCTCGTAGGAATACAATTTTTATTATACATATACATTTTTTATATTCTTATGTATGCCAGACGATGGTGGAGTGATCTCACATGGTGTTTTGTGATGTTTGCCATTTTTAGGACAACTAAACAGTGTTATATGTCAAGCTATCCTACGAGTGTTGGTTTGTTGTCATTAGACTCCAGCTCAGCTTACACGCATCATCCTAGTTGATGATTTAAAATACATTTGTTCGCTTGAATGCGTGACTTTATTGAAATGTGCTATATTCTAAAAAGTAGATAAAAGTGTAAAAGTGGTACTATAAAAAAATACTAATGAATTAAGAGTTTTTAATAATACAATTTAAGATTTTTAGTGGCAGGAGTATCATTCCTTCTCCTGGTATGTTTTGAAAGGCTTATTAGATTTAATATACTTTTTACTTTGATATTATGGCCTCCTTTAGTGTGCTTGATTATGAAAACCAAAATATCTGAATAAATCTATCAAGCATTTTACATTGCTTAAACCTTTCGTTACGGCTCGGTGGTATACAAATTATACTGTCAATACGGCGTGAATTTTTCAAACCATTTTTTTTGCTTATAACTAGTATTAGAAGCATAAATGTACTTATCTGGTCTATTTTCATATATCACATTGTTCTTGTATCTTTTAGCTATCAAATGATGCATAAAAAACTATTGTATTTAACAAACGATCATTATGTAACTCAATATATTTGTGGCATTGACACATGTGGTTTACAGAAAAATCGCTCCTGTGACGAAACCTAACGATATTCATTTACATGCTTTACAGATACCTGTAAAGAATACATGTAGGTTTATAAACGGAATGACTACAGTTCCAAGTTCCTACCGTAGATGTCAAAATGAGTGCCTGAAAATATCAATACGATATATCACATCAACCGATGTCAACGGTCAGGGAATCTTTCACGGCATATATTGACAACCGATGCGAAAGGGTTAATCACTAAAAAGCTTGAAGTTATGTCATCAAGAGATGTTACCTATATGTAAAAGAGTAAACGATTGTGTTAAAAAGTCTGCAATATCCCTCCTATCTATTAAGCGATGATTTTAATTTTTATCGTCTATGATTTATGAATCGGTGATTTTAGAAGAAGAAACATTCGTTATAATCAGAGTTGTATGTTAGCCCTTTAGATGCGGCGCGCCTATATATCGACAAGACATAGCTAGAGTACGGCATGCCGATATATAGCCAAGGCCATTGAAAAATGCTCGCGCTATATAACGATACGGAACTTGGTAAACACATGGGGAATGTGTGTCCCTGTCGAATAATCACTCAATGCGACGTGCCTATATATCAGCATAATACTTTATATGCTGGTGTGGTGTGCTGATATATAGGCAAGGCTATAGACTTTTATTAACAAGAGATACACAATGGTACCTCGACATACGAGTTTAATCGTTCCGCAACCTTGCTCCTATTTCAAATTACTCGTATCTCAAAGTGTCATTAAATAGCTCCGATGCACGACCAGTTGCGACTTTTTCTGGGTGTTTCTTGCTAAGCCGATTGCTCGCATATCAAATTTTGATCTTATTTCAAAGCAAAAAATTACTCGCTCGCTGGTATCTCAAAAAACTCGTATGTTGGGGCACTCGTATGTCAAGGTACCACTGTACTTTGTTTCATTCTATGGTTGATAAATTAATAGGGTTAAAAATAAAAAAAAATGGTTATAGGTGTGTACAAAGAATAATTTATCATAAAAATAAAATATATCATTATTTTATTTTTCCATAGATTATGACACTTCTTATGGAACAATGATAAAAACAATAGCCGCACCTAAAGGGTTAAGTAATTAAAGATGAGAAACAAATATTTGACCAAATACATTTCTAAAGATGATATATTCAAGGACTTGAATGCCTGTGATTATTCTTATTTTTATGTAGCATACTTTTTATTCTTCGCGTAAGAAACCGTTAATAAAAAATGGGATAAATAAATAAGGCATCTGTCTCTTCAAGACCTCGGGCTTCTGCTCTGGAGGCAATCAGAAATCTTATATGTTCCAAGGTGGACTCTCGGGAGCAGAGATGTCATGGGACGAGGCAGAAACAATTGTGACGGTCAGAACTGTATAACTGGCCATATGTTCCAGATAAGAAAAAAGCTTACAATGGCTTGGCCAATACTAACACTGATATAGCCATTGCAGGCTGGTGTCGAAAACCTCGATATACGTTCTTTCGTCTCTTTTTGTTAGCTTGTCGGACATGTATGTGTCGCCATATTGGTTGTTTAGGTCTTTCCATCGGTGCGCCGTTAGATCTGTAAATGGCCGTCTGTCATTGGCGCCCCATTAATTCTCTAAATCGACACTGGATGAATTTCGCGGCTGGGTATCACCGACCACGGGCACCCGGAACATCCCATTTACTTAAGGAAAGAACGACTTCACGTCGCCAGGATCGTTATTAGGACACGTAGTGTATATATGAGTAGATGAGCAACACACAGTTTTTTTTTTAGAAGTACATTGACATATATATTTCGATAAACTTGACAAAGTTTTGATCCGGGGTGGAGCGTATGCTTTCAAACCCCAGCTTGATCACAATACGCTACTCGTAGCGGTCCGCGCACTAATAATTACTCGCCGCACCGCAAGTGGCGATCTACAGAAAGTGATGGTGCACCAATGACAGACAGCCATGTATAATGCTAATGACACACCCGTGACCGGACTTGTCAAAAAACAATATGGCGACACATACATATCAGACGAGCGAACAAAAAGAGACGAAAGACCGCATATCGAGATTTTCGGCACCATTCTGAAAACGGCTATATCAAGGTGATATCAATATAATAAAAGATTCAGAGTAAAGGCATTTATCTCCTTTTTTATTTGAAGTATATTAATTTAAACAATTCAACATACTTAATATACATACCTGTATATAACAATAATGGTTTACAATAATGGCTGCATAATGTGCAATTTTGTAATTTATAATATTTTCTATTTATTGTTATTTTACATTTTAATGTTACTTTTTTATTCTTCTTGGAAAGTATCTATCTTACTTGGATATATATTTGATAGTTCAATTATATTTTTATGTCATGTATAAATAAATATATGCAAGTACTATCCTAAAAAATAATTAGCTTTTTAGGTTCTCTTCTTCAATAAATGTAATTTTACATTATTATATTTGTAAACATATGGATAGGTTTTTAAAAGTATGTAAAACTCATGTGTATAACTTTTTTCGTTATAGATTTATAAGTACAATGTAATAATAATCTATTTATTTATTTTATCAATAAAATATTTTCTTTAATCTTCCATTTATTTATCTCCCCAAGACAAGTTTGATGATGTTCAACCCTAAAATTGAATAGTCTGTCAATATTGAAGTGTGAATCTATTTTATTTCTTTGAGTTATAATATATCTAAGAATAGATGTACTCAATAAAATATTTCATTCATTTGCACATTGAAATATATTTTCGATAAACTTGATAAACTTTCGTTCCGAGGCGGAGCGTTTGCTTTCAGACCCCGGTCGGATCACAACACGGTACTCGTCGCGGTCGGCGCACAACTGCCTACGGCCACCGGGCGCCCATGGTCGTGACACTCAGCGCCGAAATTCATTCAGTACCGATCCACAGAACTACACCTGTTAAACAAACAATATGGCGACACGTACGTGTTCGACGAGCGAATATAAATATGAGGCGAAAGATTGTATATCGAGATTTTCGGCACCAGCCTGCAGGAACGTACGCCCAGCAGATTCTTATGAACCGATGAGAGAGCAGAACAACATAGTAAACTAAAAAAACCTTACTTTGTTGTGTTTCTTTTTGTTATTTTTCGGGTATAATGTATGAAATTTAGGTTTTTTTTAGTAAATATTTTTAGTTGTTTTAAACCTGTTAATAAGCCATTAGTATTTATTTGTGACCATTTTTTCACTTAAATGATAAATTAAAAAGGACATGGGTTACAAGACAAAAGTTCAATATGATGTTTAGAGGGGAGGATGAAATATAATACTTTTGAAGAATACCATTGTATCGAATTAAATTATTATAAAAAATGCTTTAGTAGCCATAAGTAGGGATTGGATATCACAAATAATACTATTTTTAGTAGGGGATTCTCGATCGCAATTACTGATTAATTTATACTTAGCAAGGCAGCTTACAGTAAGGCAAAAAATAGATAATGATTTGATTCTTCGTAGTGTCCTAACAATGAACTATTATTAGTGGTAAAAAAACTGCGTTTAAGAATGTAAATAAATGAGATAAGAAACCAGACAAAAATGGTATTTTGGTATTTTAAAGCCTCCTTTTTGTAATAAAAAAAATCTTAAATATTTTCAACTCTTAAATACCGGTACTTGACCTTACAAAAACTATAAGTATATATTATAAAACGCATCTAATTGAAATTTTTTAGGCGTTTTCCATGTTGCAATGACAAATTTTCGAGTTACGTTAATCGTAGGCTGGACGCTGCATGCGGGAAACGTGTGTTGTGTTCGTGTTTGTGTTGGGGAGATTGCAAGTGTATATTTATCTGTTTCTTGAAGAGATCCAGATTGTAGGAAGGAGGAATCACAGACGCTGGAAGAGCATTCCATAGCTTACCGGTGGCATTATGGAAGGAACTTTGGAAGCTGCCAGTTCTTGGTCGACATATATTAACCGTGTATGGATGTTCGGCAAGTGTAAGACGAGTTTGTCGGCTGTGAGTGGGTGCAGGAGGAATTAGTTCTTTAAGTTCCGAAGAGCAGCGACCGTGGTAATAACGGTAGAAAAGACTAAGAGAACCAACCTTACGTTTGTGTTCCGTTGATTGTAGATTAGACGTAAGGGTGTCATTGTTTATCAGACGAATTGCTCTTCTTTGAACTGAGTCAATTAAGTTTAGAAGGAATTTTGGGGCTCCAATCCAAAGGTGACTGCCGTATTCAAGGATAGGTCGGATTTGTCTTTTATATAGAAGAAGAAGTTGTTTATCGTTGAAATACTGACGTGATCTAAATAATACACCTAGTTTTTTGGAAGCGAGACCGGCTTTACACTTAATTGACTCGTAATATTTGACATTATTCAATATTGATAATCCAAGCATGTTGATGGAGCTTGCTTTCGGAAGAGAACAACCGTTGAAAGATACAGGATCCATAGCAGTCTTCTTGGTGGAGAAAGTACATGATTGGGTTTTTGAAATGTTGAAACTGACGAGGTTGAGGTCGCCCCATCGTGAAACCCTTTCAAGAGACATGTTCATCTTCTCCACCAGAGATTCCCTAGCAGCAGATAGTTCCGAATGTTTCGGAGGTTTTTGGAAGATTATACTCTCATGGACAGTGCTGTCGTCGGCATAACAGTAAATGTTTGCGCATTGAAGCAAATCATTCACATGCAGAAGGAAAAGAGTGGGCGACAGCACAGAGCCCTGTGGAACTCCTGAGTTGATTTTATGGCAGGAAGAAGAAAAGCCATCTACGACAGTGATGATGCTTCGATCACTCAAGAAGTTTTCAATCCAGGAGCACAGGGAGGGAGTTAGTCCATAAGACGGTAATTTATTCACCAGACCGCGATGCCAGACTCTATCGAACGCCTTGGAGATATCCAGGGCAACAGCTTGCACGTTTCTCCATAGCATTCGACGGATTTCCCCAAACATGTGTGTGACATATGCCAAGAGATCGCCGCACGATCGACTACGGCGGAAGACATATTGTCGATCACAGAAGATCATTCTTCTCTAAGTATATCTGTTGGCTGTTAATTAAACGTTCCATCACTTTGATAGTGTCTTTGATGTGATGGCTATTGGGCGATAGTTTGTGGGTTCGAATTTCGGTCTCCTTTTTTTGGAACTGGGTGAACAAGGGCTTTTTTCCATCCCTGGGGAACAATACCACATCTAAAGGACAATCTGAAAAGTTTGGTGAGCACAGGACTAAGTTCAGGAGCGCAAGTTTTAATACCACCGCTGGTATGCCATCTGGGCCACTGGCTTTGTTGGTTGCTAATTGGAGAAGTTCTCGACGTACGGCTTTGAGGCTGAATTTTAAACCCCCATCTGCTTGCCACAGTGAGGAATGGATGGGGGTTGACCCACCATCGTTGAGTGTGGAATTGGAAGCAAACAGCGAACCAAGAAGTTCAGCCTTCTCTTTGGAGGCTAGAGCCAGTGAGCCATCGGCATTAGTCAGCGGTGGAAAGAAGAAGTAAAAGTTGCTGCCAATAGCGTTAGCGCGAGACCAGAATGTCTCTACTACCGGTAAGGGCAAGCGGACAACTTGTTGCAAATTTGTACATTGAACTTGTCTTTGAGTCATTTATGGTTTTCTTGCATTCTTTGGAGGCTAAATTGTATGCTGCACGACTTATGGGGTCGTTAGAGCTCGTAGTTTGTTGTATGCGGTATTCCTGCGTTTTACGGCCTCGGCACAGTCACGGTTAAGCCAGCTTTTTAAGGTGGTGCCCATAGTTTTCGTGGAGTGAGGAATAAAACATTCCATTCCTTGAATGATTACATCCTCCACCAGATTTTGAGCACATATTGAAGGGTCCTTTTATTTTTTAATACTATTTATCTCCCCTTTTTTATTTTCCGTAAAATTATTTTTTCTCCTCGTTCCAGTCAGCCGACCTGTAGTGCCACACACGTCGTTTGTTTTGTTTTAGGATATACTAAGACGGATACCAAATTTGGAGACACGATAACTCATTAGGTAGCCATAAAAGGAATTAAAAAGTGTCTCCATGAGTTGGTCAACATGCAGTTTGACAGATAAAACGTCACTCATCCGTTCAAAACAAGATGCAACATTTTAAGCGCCTTCTATAAATAGTTCAAATACTCTCGCTCTCGCCCAGAGGCCAAAAATAATGAACTGTAGCTAACCCGAAATATTACGCGAGGTTAAATTAAATCTGCTACCGACTCGTCAGGTGTAAAGTATAGACCCACACACAAGAAGCGCAACACACAGAAATCATCCATCTCTTTTACTCGCCTCAAAAGTGTATTGAGTGTGTGAGAACATAGTGAGTATATGAACTTTGTTCTATCTCAGATATTAATTTGATTTTTTCGCAGTGCGTCAATCAAATAATAATAAATATTATTTAATTTTGTTCTTTTCATAATTTTGAATGTTTATTCGTATTGATTGATTTATGGCTGTTGGTTTAGTTTTATTTATATCAAGACTCGTTTTTCTCACGTAAACATAACAAGATATTATTTTCAGTAAAAACGTTCATGTGTTTATTTTTGTGATGTTTTTTTAAAAAGTGTTATGTATTCAATCGAATCTAGGTGCATGATTTGAATACAGTGCTGAAAAGATTATGATTCGGGAGTGTTTTACGTTTCAACTAAACAAATCATAGTACAGTAAGCCATTTTTGTATATATTTTTTTATTTCACTTCTGTTTTATTTTCTTAGTAAATATTAAGTATGATGTAAATTGAATAATAATCATGATGATATTGTAGAATCTTACCAGTATAACACATATTTTAATTCTAGACATTGTTCAACAAAGACTGGTTATTTGTCACAATTATTAGAAAACTTAATGTTAAGATCAATTATTAATAATAATGTACTTTTTACATAGAAACCTAATTAATATTATTGTATATCTCACTGGTAACTCTCCATAGTAACAAATTAAACTCGTGTGTCGAGGTACCACTGTATTTATTTCCTTATTTAATCTGAATCTCATCAGGAGGCTCTTTTAAATGACTTGAAATCTCTTTGAACATTACATTTTCACAATCAATAAACATATTTTCTGCAAAAATTGTCTTACTGACACATCATCATCATCATCAGCCTGTGTCCGTCCACTGTTGAGCGTAGGCCTCCCGCATGAGTCTCCATCCTCTTGATCCTCTGCCTTCCGCATCCAGGTCACTCCCGCTATCCTTCTTATATCGTCAGTCCATCTTGTAGGGGATCGGCCAATGCTTCGTTTGCCAGTTCTTGGGCGCCATTCCAATACTTTTCTTCCCCATCGACCGTCGTCTCTTTGACAGATTTGTCCTGCCCATTGCCACTTGAGTGTGCCTATTCGTTGGGTAGGATCCACTACTTGAGTAACATCCACACATCCAATAGACTAAATTGCATATCAATCATAAAATATAAAAGTGTCATATTTTGTGTTTTTTTAAAACTTTTTAATGTATTTTAGGCATTTTGAAAAAAATGAACTATTTTTTTCCCAGTATCCAAATAACACATATTAATGTCAAAAATGTTATTCCTATGTTTTCATGTACAGTAAGGCCTAAGGATACGTTCCATCAAAGTAGAGCGTAATGTGAAACAGCGCTAAACGAGGCTATCTTAACATGTAAATAATGGGGTTAGGTATTAAATTTAATAGTTATGTTTTTTAATAAATATAAAACCAAACATTTATTTCTTATAAAAACAATATAAAAGAATATACTTATAAAAACAAATAAAATTCTAAGTCAGTCAGATCATTCAGTCTATTCTGTGTTTCCAATTTTTTGCCTTTTTGTCAAGAAGGCATCTAATGTAGTTTGCGTTTTCCTTTTACATTCTTTTAGAAGTTGTTGATAAGTGGATAAAGCATCTATAACACCCCGTCTTGCTTTTGAACTCCTGTCAAAATTTGGATCATTTTCAACAAATTGGTCCATAATTTCAGTTATAGTGGTCAAACTCCTTTTTACAAACGCCATCGAAAGTTCTTTTTGCTCTTCTTCGAAATCACTGATATCAATATTTTAGTTTTCTTCTTGCTCAGTTAATTCCTTGAGCTCATCATTAGAAAGACTAGCTGCTGTTTCTTGAACTATTTCTTCGACGTCTTCCACATTTACCTCATCTAAACCGGTTTGTTTCGCTAATTCCACTATTTTTTCCACCATTTATGCACAATTTCGAGGAATAACCCCGGGTTGAAATAAAAGAGCGCTAAACCGAAACAGCGCTGAACGAGACAGCGTTAAGCGGGGCCTCACTGTATGTGCATTTTGATACATGTAACACTGGTAAAAGTAATATTTGTGATGTTTATGTATTCAATTGAATCAGAGTATTCATAAATGTGAAATCTTAGCTGAGTGTTGATATATTTATGATCTCCGAGTGTTTAAACTATAATGTAAACACCTCAAAGCAGTAGAGTGAGATATTTTTGATGAAAGTGTTTGCTTATCTTAGTCTGCAGAATCTTCCTTTTGATTTAATCAGATTACCTGTCAGTCAATATAACTATAGCGTACATTACACCCAACTTCCTATAATTAAAGTAATTTTTATGATATGTATTTAATAAATCATTACATTTATCATTCAATTTTGGTCAATAAAGTAAATAAACAGTCAATAATGTATTAAAATTGTAAGTAAAATATAACAGCAAACGGTATTTTTAACTGAATCTAACCTAACTCTTATAATTAGTTCTAAATTTTAAAATTGGAATTATTTTTTTACAGCTGTTTTTCATGTAACTGTTTACCTTCTATAATGTATATTTTTGGGTTGAACAGGCTCTTAGGACTAAATGGTTCAACTTTTGGGAGCATCGGGTTATTCCTCTGACTGTATACAGCGATCAAATAATTATCTGTGCATTTTTAATACTATTAAATGTTTCTTTATTTTCAATTTTCAGGAAAAAACCATGGTGCTCAATACGTATATTTGAACATAGATAACAATTTTATATATTTCTAAAAGTCATGAAGTAAAATAACTGTTTATATCAACAGTTGTACAATGATTTTTGAGATTTTCTAACACTCTAATTATTGAATTATACAATTCGGATAAACATATATTTTGACATACCTAACCATGGTTGTGAAGGCGGGGACCACCATCTTGGTTGAGAAGCCATTCGCTTTTATTTTGTGCGGCAAAGAAAATGGCATCCGCTGTGACCAGTGTTTCACCAAGTAAGATTTTTTAAATACCTTATTATTAATATCCTATGAATTACTTACACTAAAGCTTCAAAAATACATGAATCTTGATTTTGTATTTATTCTTTGGGGTCCTTGACAAGATATGCCTCACTTGTCAGAGTATTATTTTTCTGTTAGCTTATTTTATTTATTTTAACCCTCCAGAAACGAACGTGACCGTATGGTCACAGTAAACACTATTGTCTATTTATCCCTTCTCCGGTCCCTTTTCTACCTGAACATTGTATCTTTCGCTCAGTTTCGATTGAGAAGTGTCTCCACCACAGTTATTCTGCAGCCGCGGCAACGGAAGCAGTTACCAAGTACCCTTGTGACTTATTTTACTTCGGGTTAAAAAAAAAATTCTACAAAATGCATACTTCAAAAGAGTAAATACAATGTTCAATATTTAAAAAAATGATTTACGTAACTTTTACTAATTCATTTTGTATAACAATATGTTGATCTAAGAAGGTAATATCATAAATATTTTTAAATATTTTCGGTGTAGCTGCATTTCAACCCCAAAGGCTAGCCAAGGTTAGAATCCATACAAAAAAACAAAATAAAGAATAATGTTTCATACAAAATAAGTTATAAATAGTTAGGACTATCGTGACCATACGCTCACATAGCTTTTCTACAAGAAAGCATCTTGTATTTTAAATATAAACATATATTTGCTTTATGAAGAAAACTACATGCTGATAAGGTATAGCTTAAAACTTTAGTTTTTATCAAAAAAAATCTTTCGTCTCTGGAGGGTTAATGATTGTATTTAATTTTATTTTATTTATTTTTAAATTTATCAGATTGGTTCATATCCATACTTATACTCAAGAAAATTTAGTATGAACCTTGACCATTTAACCAAAAAATTATATTTACTAGAATCCTGGCTTTTATAAAAGTGAATATACTTAAAATCACTGAAAATAGGTACAATCTCTCAGTTATTAGGGGTTAACATGTGAAGCATTCATTTTTTAAATGATTATCAACTATTTAGGACATTTTTAATTCATACTATGTTTTCTTGTATCATAGATAATATTACTATTTATTATATGTATGTAAGTTAGGGTATCCCAAAAAATTTTTTTTCGTTTTTTTTCAAGGCTCACCCCCTCGTTTTGTGTGAATGGTGTCCAAATAATTGTAAAAAAGTTTCACGCCATTAAAACTACGGGAAAAGATAGCGACTTGCATCGGAACATGTCAATACTATAATTTTAAGGCGCGCGAAAGCTAAACCCTAATTATAAAAAGCAATATATATTTTTTAATTTTCTGTAATAGATAATAATATTTACATCATAAATACTTAATATTCGTAAGAAAGAGATAAAACAGCGTTTTATTTGCTGAATAAACAATAAGTTTTCAAAAGCTCCTTTTGGCCTTCATACAAAAAATTATATTAAAACTTCAACATCAAGTCGCTATCAGAAAACATTATCCGATAGCAATCAAATTTATTATGTGAGTTACTAGGACCAAACGACATAAAAATAGAGGGTGAGCCGATTTCATTTCGAAAAAAATAATTTTCCCATACATAGCCTAGGACACCCTAATGTAAGTCTAAATACCTACCAAACTGGCATTGTTTAATTATAATTAGGTATTTAATATTCCATGATATGCATCTACCTTCTTACTTCAGGGAAGATTTTGTTTAAAAAACAACATGGTTTGCCATAAGTAAATTTACCAAGCATTTTGTATTATATGTTGATCATGTGGATGTTTCAGAGGGAAGGTGTTGAAGTGCTCTGGTTGTCAACACATCCACTATTGCGGTAAGAGCTGTCAGAAAGAAGCTTGGCCAGAACACAAGGTGAGTTGCAAAAAGATATGCAGATGTATCTCTGGCAGGAGGAAGATAAGATCTTTGTTCAATAATAAAATTACTATTTCATTTGAATCACCTTTGTCATGGACTTCAGTATGCTGATGATGCTGTCGTATAGGACACTCATCAGATTATGTACTCATCATTGGGGGTCGTGTTTTAGATATCTTGGTGTATATGGCACTGAGAGTGGTGACCTGCAAAAGGAAGACGCTTTGCTTACCTCTTTCTCATCTTGTATCCTTTCCAGGCTGCTGGTGCCGCGAAAGTGAAAGAATATTTATCAAAGACTGTGCCAGGACTACTTCTCATAAGCTGCAGGGAACTTCTACTCACTCTGACTGATCTGAGTGTGTCTAATGTAATTTGTATAATTGTGTTTCAGGCAGAATGCGTTGGTTTCCGGCGAGTGGCTCCGAGGGTCCCCACCGACGCGGCTCGCTTGCTGGCGCGGCTGGTGCGTCGCCTGGCCGCCGGGGGCGCGCACACTCGGGGGCATTACACAGAGTCCAAGTTCAGGGTGTGGAAAGACCTAATGTCACGTAAGAAAAAAAAATGGAAATAATGCAACCATTTTCTAGTACGATTATGATTATTGAGAGACATAATATTTATTATGATACCATTAATGAAGTGAAAGTGTTTTTTAGTTATATTGTCTATGCCTTATCTCAGAACATCTGTGTACCCCAAGGGGTCCACATGGGAACATAGATGGTTCCCGGGAGCCTCCAGGGCAAGAACCAGCGAACTTGAATAGACTGCGGTTATAGTACCAGAGAAATATTTGGGTGTCCATTTGTCAGGGTTTTTAAAGAGATTGGATGATGAGCCCGACGCTCCCGAGGCCTGGTCATTTTTTTCTTTAAAGAGTGGCTCAACCCTACGGGGTGCATGTATAGAGCTTGTATTTTTTTTCCAAATTTCCAAAAGTATTACTATTTGACTGTTAATACTTTATACTTTAATAACTTATCTAACTTCTGATTGTACAGATCAAACGAGATTATGTTCAAAACCATTTTGAATAGTCATCCTTTATAAAACCTTGATCAGACCTGTTCTTCTAAATCCGTCAGAATCATTGTGTATTGCATTATTTTCAGATTATCACGACCTGAAGGAAGACACCAGACGCATGGACCACTTCACATCCCTCTGCGCGATACTGTTCCAGTTCCTGACTGACATCACCATCCCCAACTCTGTGGAGCTCATGGGTATCTATGGTCGAGTAAGTGATAATGAACTATTTGCTCGTATTCGAAACAAATATCCTTTGATGATACAATAAATGAAGTCTTAGTAACATTCTTCCAACCACCATCACATCTTTCTGAATATTTCTTTGTCACAAATACGCCCTCTGGAACAATAACCCTTTCAGGTCACGTTTTATAAGTTGTACAGAAGGTGCTTACAAACTAACGTATTTGATGCGCTGCATATTATTTCTCATTTATTCCCTTTAACCTGTTGGCATACCCGGTACCCGATATATGGCGTGAAAGATTCCCCTACCGTTGACATCGGTAGCCGTGATATATCGTTTTGCTACTTTCTTAGAATAGTTTTTTATGCATCATCTGATAGCTAAAGGATACAAGAACCAATGTGATATATGAAAAAAGACCATATAAGTACATTTATGCTTCAAATACTAGTTTTATACTTAATACAGACAGTATAATTTGTATTCCACTGAGCCGTAATGAAAGGGCTATAAAGCAATAAAATATCCCATGTAGAAATAAGCATTGAAAGTTTTCATATGGATCGCAGTACCCGTTGTATAGAAGCTTGTAGATAAAATATTTTTAATTAAAATTTTTGCTAAGGATATAGTTTATAAGATGGTTGAGTGATCATCCCAACACTCCTTTATTTTTTCTTTTATTACTCTTATATTTACAACTTTTTCACCGTTAGAGTCTTAGATTTGTTTAAATGAATTTAAAAAAAACCTTTGTCGGGTTTTGAACCGATGGCGTCTGAATGGCAAACATTTTTACTTACACTAGATTACACCATCCGGCATAGTCTGTGTAAGTGCCATCCGGCATAGTCCAGTGTAACATGTGGTCACCACAAATTGCAGTTAATTAGTTCAGTTGCCACTGGCCATGCCTCATTCCCATAAACACCTGAAAGTACACCTGGAAACATATATGGTTCTCAATAATCGCCAAGACATAAGACTGAAGACTAAAAAAGACGGCTGCAGTAATATACGAGGCGTATTTTTAGTGATTTGTAATAGGATATCTTGTTAAGGAGTTCAGATGACTAACCCGATGCTCCCGAGGCCTGAACCATTTGATCTTTAGGAGCAGCTCAATCCGAAACCCTTCTATTTCAGGTGTCCTTGTTTAATAAAGCTGACAATAAGCATGGCATCTTGCAATGTGAATACTTGAAATAAGTATTTTCATTTAAAAATATATTCTTTTAGATGGTCATCAATGGCTTCACGATCCTGGATCCCGAGATGCTGACAGTGGGCACCGGGGTGTACATGGGCGTGTCCATCATGGATCACAGCTGCGAACCCAACGCTGTTGCCGTGTTCCAAGGGACAACCATAAACATCCGCACCCTGGTCGACATGCCGACAGTGGACTTTTCAAAGGTATTAACAATGACATTAAGGTTATCAACTGACAATACTTGGTGAAACTGCATAATTATAATTTTAAATTAATTGCAATTAAAAAAATAACAAATTAAAAATATTTAGTTTTGATTCACATTTATTTTAAACGATTACATGTTTCGGCCTCCCTGGAGACCACCTTCAATAATGATGAAATTAAAAACAGTGGCATATATAGATATCAATAAGTATTAGTTCCTATGTTAGTACACACATATTTACAGATTGTATATGTGCGCGGGTAAAACCATTGAAAAAAGACATTATAAAATCAAGGGGTATGTGTTATCTTAATGTATTAAGCCATTATATAAAATTATATTTTTGTGTTCAATTTAAAAAAACCTTGTAATTCTATCTTTGATCTTCAGCGTAGACGACGGTTAGTCCATGGTGTATGTGTTTTTCCAGCTTGATACCTGGATGAATATTTAGGAGTATCGACAATTTTATATTTTTATCATTTAATTCCTGAACAATAGCACGGCCGAAATTACAAAGACAAAAAAAGAGCTAACAAGTACTTTATTTAATAACGATATATCTATAATTGTTTTTCAAGAATCTATCATAGGTATGTCATTTGTTGACGTGCATTTAATAGATTAATATTTTTATTGAGTCTACAACCTTCATTCCCATTCACTTTTCAATGAAAAATCCCTTTCAAAAAAGCTTTCATTTACTGATTCATTGTTTTACAATAACTAATGTTTGATTCAATTTTCCAGATACGGATTTCCTACATTGACCTTCTCAGCACGCCGTTCGAGAGACAGACTGAACTGAAGAGTTCATATTACTTCTTGTGCCAGTGCTCAAGGTGCCTAGGTAAATGAATAAAATAATACAATCATATTTTAACCCTGTGATTACTAAGCGTCCAATATTCAAAGCTCATCCAAACATTTTTTTTAAGGTTTATATATCAACCATCTATGGTTTTTTTTTTCGGTATTCCATAAAAAAGGTTTGGACCTTTGATATTTAAATAATATTTTTTTGAAACATATCATACGTATTCATACTTCAAGCTTTGTGTCATGTGTTGTTAGAAAGTCATCATAAATAAGTAATGCATAAATTGGATCCTTTGGTTACTAAGCGACTCATCTAAACACAAGTTGACAGTAATAAACATTTATTATTTACATCATATATGATCTCTAAATCAAAATTTGAGCTTGGATATTTTATTTTTTGATGTTTATATTTTTTTATTGGCAATTATAAATATTATTAACTGTTTGGAATGAGTATTATTTTTATTTTCACAATCTAGCGTACAAAAGATAAAAATTATGTTAAATTTTTAAAGTACTAAAAAATGCTCTAAAATCGCTGCGTTTTTTCGCAAGTTCAAGTTCGCAAAACAGAATGCATTGCAGCGCATGCCAGGTTTAGCCACTAATCTATAATTTTTTTTATTGCTTTTTTAAGACGAATATCAAATATCTCTGATGCACGCCGCCAAGTGTCCGAATCCCAAATGTGACTTCCCGGTGCAAATACCCTGGAGGGACGACGTTCAACTTGTGATCCGGTCTGCTGAGAGCAACGCTCACCAGGCCCACCACAACGGAGACGCCAAAACAGACGATATGACGTTTCAGAAGCAGGTCGAAAACACGAGGAGCCAACCTGAAAACACCGAACGCAGCCTGAGCAATGGTGCCAAAAAAACAAACGGAAATTACAGAAGTCACAATGGTCACGGTTCCGATAGAAGGCTGTCAGACGTGTCGGAGGATTTTAAAGAGATGTCTTTGGAATCGGATGAAGAGGTTGACAACCCCGGAGTGTCCTAAGTGTGGCGAGGTTATTTCAGAAGATTTTGTTATGAAGTTTAGAGAGGTTATGGATTTCACGACGCTGCAGCTGCTAAATATGAAGAATAAATTCACAACGTGTATCCTTTTATGATTGTTTTTCAAAAACTTATTAATTTAATACTCGATATAATAATATAATATCGCCGGCGGTCATAGCTCAATGGTCAATGCGTTTGCTTTGCAAGCCAAAGGTCGTGGGTTCGATCCCCGACGGAGATTAAAAAATAAATAAAAAGGATTTTTAATTGATTTATGAACTCTAAAATACCCCCGGTTGGTGTGGTTTTGATCCATCACCTGTAAAATACCAGTCATAGCCTATAAATACCAGTCATAGCCTATAAATTAAAATTAGTGGTAGACGAAAATCGTCCCGTGAAGACCACCCATTCATAGTAAATTCCTGTAATAATAATGGATGATGCGTGAATCTTAGGCTGTAGTCTATGATGTTGGCGGATCAACACTCCACATGTAGCGTTTAGTCATATACACCATGGTAAGCGTCATAGAATTCCACAGATGAGACTTCAGAATTACTATCACCATCTGTCGGTATTCTCCTGTATATGTTTACATAAAAAAAAAAAATATGTACTAAAAAAAAATATCGACATATACCCATTTTACAACCTATACTCTCTCTCACCATCCCTTATATAAACACGCACACTTCCATGTCTAATTGACTCGACAATGGCTAACCGATGTAGCCGAAACATGTCAACCTTCAATATTAAAATGTGTAATCACTTCTAAATAATCTTTTAATTACATTTGATATTACGGAGTTCTACGCAGGATTATCGATCGAAAAAATCGAAAAAGAAAAATCTAATTACCTTTATCTCTATCTATAAAGGTACTCTAGCATTATTGGGCATAATTTACGTTATTATTATACAACTGTGCCATATCAACACCCTCAAATTTTCTGTGTCTTCTTCTGCCCTCCACCCCCCCCCCTTGAAAGTCTCAAATTATAATGGTATGGGTATTATCGCTCACATTGAGAACCTATGATCTATACCCAATCAATTTTTAGAAATCAAATTTCTGTGAAAGGTTTTCCTTGACCTGTTGTAATCAGATGTGGATGTTTGCCGAGCTTGCTTGGACAGGCAAGAAAATGTACTTCATCCGATGAACCTTCTGCACGTGCAGACTCTGGACATGGCCATGGACGGCTGCTTGCAGTACGAGCTGTGGGAGCCTGCTAGACAGTATGCTCAACAACTTGTACCTGGCTTCAAGTAGGTCATCATTTTAATTGCTATCATCATTGCATTGTATATATTACGTAGCAGAAATGAGGATGTTGAGGTGGGCCGCCGGGGTGACTAGCACATCAGAGGAGCCTCAAGGTAGCCCCCATTGTGGACAAAGCGACAGAAATTCGCCTGCGCTGGTATAGACATGTGTGTTGGTGGGGCAGCCCTGCAGCTGGAGGCGGGAAGGCTGGGACCCGGTCGGCCTCCTGCAACATGGCTCAAGACAGTCAATAAAGACATGGAGCGTCTTGGAGTCGACAGCGAGCTTATCTTTGATTTAGCATCGTGGAAAAATGTTATTAGGAGAGCCGACCCCCAAGTAAATGGGATAGGGCCACGAAAAAGAAGAAAAATAAGTCATCACATTATATTTACATAATGTAATATGTGTAAATTTTTCCACTCGATTGGCAGTACGAGATGGCCAAGGAGTCAGCGTCGAGTAAAGAAATGAGCATGGTGTATACAAGAGTCGCAGTTGGAATCCCCGTATCGGTTGTTTTGTTTTTCTCTGATTTATTGATGAGAGAAATGATATATAACATGGTATTTTCTGTAAATTTTTATGTGTATCAGTTGTATCGGTCATGTTTATTTGTGATGATAAAAAACAAATCTTTTCTGTGAAGATAAAATAGTTTTATGTAAGTTTTAACACTGTACAGTCCGCGCAGTTACGCGATTAAACTACGCCTGAGGCCGACTGTTGTTTTGTAAAGAATTGCCAACAAAAAGAATCACATACCTGTATATTCGCGAAAAAATACAACGTATGCGAAATAAATGCATACAATCGAAATATTGATAGTGAAAAACGATAAACGTTTTCCCAATTTAAAAATCATAATTATAACAAGCGAGATAAAGTCTAATCACACATTATTTTAAAAGAATTAAATTTTTACTACAAATAAAAATGTTGTATAATCAGGCTGTATAGTGGTTTTTAAATAACTCTCAAAAATAAATTTATCTACACCAAGGTAAGGAAGGAGACACAGTGACGGATGAAGATTTTTTTAAACTTATTTTGTGATTATTCTTTACAGGAACTATTACGGTGAGATGCATCCCATGTACGGCTTGCTTCTGGTGAAGTTGGGGAAACTGGAGACGTACGCCGGGCGACCAGACAAGGCTCTGGCTGCTCTGAGAGGAGCTCGCGACACGCTGCACATCACACACGGCGCGAGTCACTCCCTGTGCCGAGACAATCTGGCCCCGCTGCTGCGCCAGGCCGAGGCTGACGTTGCGGCCACCATGAGGTTTTAAAGCGGAAAAACATGTATTAAATAAGAAAACGGAGAATTTATTATTTTTGTGCATTAAAAAAAGACTCTGACATAAAAGAAGCTTTGAAACAAAGAGAGAAAGAAGGAGGCGTTAGAATGCAAACTTAATTCAAATGATATTGTGGCTTTTGGGTGTAGCCGTGTGTGGCGAATTTCTTTTAACCAAAAAAATTAATTAAGGTTTAAAGAAATTCGCCACACTATCAAAATCTGGCCATGAGAGCCTAAGAAGTTATGTAATTCAAATGTTTTTTGTGGAACTCTTTGCCGTTTGTATGTACATATATACTGATGCTATATTATTAAAATTATTTTTATGATTAGAAAACTAACGTGACCTAACGTAACCTTATCTATAACATTAAATACATATTGTTTTACAAAGGAAAGAAATGCTCTTGTTACATTTAATGTCATAGTACTTTTTGAGAAAATACATACCTGCGCCGTTAAACAAATTATATTGTGTATTATGTATACATATATTAGCTTCATAAATTAAGTTCAGGGATTGTTTTTTCGAAAAAAAACGTAGGTCACCGGTGACCTACGAGGCGTTGAACGTGTTAATTGCGCATTTTACCTGGCGTTTCTCAGAAAAGGAAAGAAAGAGTTTGATTTTAAATATTTTTATTTATTTATTATACTATTATATGTTAAATTAATAATACTATTATTAATTTTAATTCATTTAAATAAAAAATCGTCTTCCCTTACAATTGTACTAAGTATGTGCATCGAGTTTGATTTTATGAATTGATGGTGTAACTAAGGCAAATAAAATAAATAAACGTCAGATTCGCGACCTTTAGTACTGTATATTTTTTCATTCAAAATATGAGTGAAAGGAGTTTGTAAAATGGTTTTAATGATACAGAAACCTTCCGGTTTGCGCATTGTATATATACCTGTATATATACCTAATTTATTTGTGATTGTAAAGCCATCCATAAGAAATATTCAAACAAACAAACATACATACATTGTATTTTTTAAATTTAATTTTTATAAAAGACTTTATCCTTTAACTTTTATATTACTCTTATATTATTAACCTAACCTTACCAATCCTAGTCTGACCCATCTTATTACATTAAATACATAATCTTTTAAAGATGAAAATGCACTCATATCATATTATCAACACTTTTATATATTAACATCCCCCGTCTTTAAAAAGGCCACAAGTCGCGGGTTCGTCACGTGGCCCAGTGGAGGAAAGAATGCAGGAGCAGGTTACCAAGCAAAAGACTTGTTTCGAAGCACAATTTGCGTTTATTTTTAATCACTTGATTTCCTTATCCGACCGGAATAGCGTTTCGCCATACCGGTCAAGAGTCAACTTGCAACTGCCGAATACATGCCGCGTCGCCAATGATCGCGGCAAAAAAGCAAAGTTAAAGATGACAGTTGCACCAACATGAAATTGAGCAACTTTCATAACAAAAATAAGAGACAAAAGTTCGTTTTTCGAGGCCTTACGGCATCAGCCTAAAAGAGCTATATCAAGCTGATATCAATATATATCAGATTACGTTTAGTTAGATTAGGAAGCTAGTGTATTTATTTACTTTAAATTAGAGTTTTAATAATATAATGTCAGCATATTTGTACACACATGTTCATTGAGTACGGATTTATAGATAGTTACTAACAGTGTAATAAAACATTACCTAAAATATTAAAAATAATGTAAACATACACTGTGAAAGCTTTTGCTTTAATTTAACGCTTCAAAAGAAGAATCTCGAAGATTAATTAATTAATAACATGCTTATAAATCAATGCGATACTCTATTAATTATCTGTTTTACATCTACATTTATTAGCAAATTAAAATGCATATAATAGACTAAAAAATGCTTGCATATGTTGCTATTATTGTCTATGACCGAGGTCTTTTCCTATTGTATTATTGACACCAGATCGTTTGTGATCTGAATCTTTATTCTATGTGCCTTGATTTGTGATTTTCATAAGGAATGTCTCACGACCAATGTTTGTTGTGTGGTGTAGTTGGGTATTTTCACCGTCTCGCATGCTCCGTCTAGAGAGCGGTTGTTGCAGGATAACAAAACCACAAAAACCTTTACTTGAAAGTGCCTTCTCCTGTCATCGTAGTGAATTTTCGTTTATAAAATGTGTTTGGTGGAACATAGAAACTTACTTTTATAGGACGTTTATTATGCTTGGGAAATATTATCGTGATCCTTATGACAGATGCATTTTTATGATCATTTCATGCATCAAAGAAGATAGGCACCTAGTAAGAACCATCTCAGAGAGTCTATCGGGCACATCATGCGCCACGATGGTCTTCTTCATGATATTGTGGAAGGGATGGTTAAGGGTTGAAACTGCAGAGGGCACCCTAGACGGGAGTATTTGCAGCAAGTGTTTGAAAACATGAGTTGAAGCTCCTATGCTGAGCTAAAGAGGGTTGCAGAAGACCGAGATGAGTGGAGATTGAGATGCAAGATTTTGTTGTTGCAAACCAATCCACCGAATTGATACTACCAAGAAGATATTTTTTTTAAATTGAAAAAAAAAATTGTTAGTTTTATGTGATATATTTACTTAAATGACTTGATATTTATCACAAGTGACTCTTGCTAATAAAATTATTCATTACTGAAGTTCTAACAAGGTTGTTTTGTAGTAATTTCTTAACTGTCATAAGAATCATGCTATATTTCTCAAGTATTAGTACTAAGGTATGGTCCTGGCAGCCGGCAGTGGTTCCTGGCGATGGGTTGTGGTTGTCATATCCTCCAAATTGTGTGAATCAGAAGATGTGAAAATACTCATTGTTTAGCTTCTCTTTACATTGGATTTAACATTGTATTTTTTATATGCTATTATCATGCTCAAGTTTAGTAGATAGATAGTGTTGCCATTTAAAATTGTAGGTATTTTGAAATTCTTATTTTTAAATCTGAATAAAACGCTTTTATACACTTCATAAATTGCAAAACAGCACCAAAAATACAATAAATAACTCAAAAAATATATTTCTTTTAGAATATATTTATAAACGATAATATATTTAGATTCTTTGCCACAGATTCTAATGCATTTTTGAGTAATTAGGCTTAAACAATTCAAAATTGTAAAACAAGGCTGGAAATAAATTTTCAAATAAAAAAAATACACATATATTCAAATTTGAATTGTTCTAATATTTTGAATTTTCTCTTCTATACATTTAGGTATTAGTATTTTTTATATTATTAAGATTTAATTATTTATATTTTTTTCGTATTTACTTTTACGCATCAATCCCATTTTGGCAAAAATGATTTTAATAAAAAACTACTTTTATTTTCGTTTACTTTGAAGCATATAAATATCATTTTTATTCAATATTCTCTAAAAAAACTCTTTCCTCTTCCTTCACAGTGAAGTATGAAGGAGTGAGATTTATGGGATTTATTATATTTATAGAGATATTGATGGTTATTAGAAGCAATGTGTAAAAGATACACATCACAGAGAAAGAGAGGTTAACGGGTGATTTAATAAAAAAAAATAGTCAGTTGTAACCGTAATTTAATTTTTAAAAACTTTTTTATTACTTGTACGAAATATAAGTATGAAAACATTATTTGTCCTACTGTTTTATTGTTTATGTTGTCATTATTCTGGACTATTACTTTTATTATATTACCTATAAAAATTGATATTTAAAACATAAACTGGCAACATTACTCTTCTCTAATATTATGTTTTTATTTTGTAGATAATATACTTTGTTGCCATACGCCTTTATGCTTCTGTATAATACATTCAACAATGCTTCATGTAATATATTCCATGCAGTTAAATATACACCTAGATAATATTCATAAAACATATATTTCCATATTATATATTAAGAAAAGTGTATAACTAGATATTATGGCTTTTAGGTTTAGCCATGTGTGGTGAATTACTATTTTCCAATATTTCGACTGCCATTGCAGGGGTCTTCTTTAGGGTTGATGACTTAGTGATGAGTTAATATCTTGAGGTAGTTCAGCCGTCAGCCTAACGTACCTCCACGTCATGATGAGTGCGTATGCTTCTTAAAGCATAGCTCCACGAACGTCATGTCGTACTGTTGTTGTCCTTGCTTGTCTGTGCAAGTTTTTGAGTATGTGCTAGAGGTGGAAGCCATGCTGTTTTGAGAATCAAACCGTCATCCCTGTTGATAGGATGTCTTTTGATTTCAATGGCTTCCCTTACCAGGCGTGCATGTTTCCGGTGCCTAGTCTGCAATGGCGGTCGAAAGATTGTAAAATAGTAATTCACCACACACGGCTTAACCCAAAAGCCACAATATTAAATCTGGCCGTAAAAACTTAAGAAGTTATTTAAGGTATTACCAGATATCTATTATGCATATTCTGATGTTATTTGACCTGTCATTCTTATCTAAATAAGTTTATTTAATTAAAACTTACTGTTCATCTATTAGAACCTCAATCAACTTCTTTTACAATTCCAATTGTGTTTTATTTATAGGTCAATTTAAAAATATATATACAGTGGTACCTTGACATGTGAGTTTAATTCGTTCCGCAACCTTGCTCGTATTTCAAATTATTTGTATCTCAAAGCAAATTCCCCATTGAAATTAATTGAACTGACAGATGCTTTGACAACGAGAGCACACTGATAACTGATTGTCTGACCGTGGCTGGGCGATTCACGCGGGAAAGCGTGACGCGTGGTTTGTGTGCAACCAGCCGACTCGCTTAGCCGATGCTCGTATCTCAAATTTTACTCGTATTTCAAAGCAAAAAACGGCTCGTATCTCAAAAACTCGTATGTTGGGGCACTCGTATGTCAAGGTACCAGTGTATTTTCTTCATTATTGTGGTATTAAAATATACATTTAATATGCTAAAAAAAAAAACTAAAAATCATTTCCCTTCAAAAATCGCGCTTGGAAGTAATAAGGCTTTGCTTATTAATAGTTGCCATTATATTAGCTTACTTGCTCTTCTTGCCGCAATAGAAAAAAAAACGATATAATTTGGAAACTTATAAAATGAAAACAAATTTTAATATAATGTTGCCAACAGCAATAAAACAATTATTTGATAGTTACAATTTTTAATACAATTTTCATCGAAATATTAAACAAAAAAACAAATGAATATCATCATTATAAAATTGTTTTTGTTTTTTTTGTAAAAGTTGTCGGTGAGATTGTAAAATTTTTGTAAATAATGTATGTGTTAATGCTTCTTTTATGATTGAATATAATTACATATAAGACATAAAGAATGTTTAAAAAAACAATACTTTATTAATAATGAAATGTTATGATGTAAATACACCTTAGGTAAAATACATTTTTTTTTATGTTTTTTTTTATTACCTCCTGTCAGTAACAAAAAGCCTTCTTCATAAGAGGGGTTGCGGATCTTTTTTGTACTAGATTTTCTTTCTTTAAATCTCATATGTGTGACTGTATAGAATATTCCAGTATAAAGAAAATTGGCAACAGATCTGCAAAAGGAACTGACATCATAGGCAGGAGATAATGAATACTAAATTATTTTTATGTTTTGAAGTAAATGGTTATCCTGTTTAAAAATCAATTAAGTAATAAATTATTTTTTAATCAAACATTACATTTTATCTACCATCTTATTAGTATATAGTATGTTATAAATGTTAACATCTGTAATGGTTTCATTTAGCACATAAAAACTACTCTTGTTGCAGTTATTTAGAGTACTGCCGTTATAATTATACACACTACCAATTGCATTATAAATTATATTGACTCTTTAAAAATAGATATCGGATTCTTTATTATTTAAAAATATTTTATTTTCATTTCTTATTAAAACTGAAGTGTAACGTAAATTTCATATAATTATTTATAAAATATGCTTATATTTATATTATAAGAGACATATACTGGTCCTGAGTCATATTGTTAGATTTACCATTTTATCATTGAATCTTTTTCTTCTTCTATATATTATGAGATTTAGTCATACCTATTGTAATAGGTGTACCAGAAAAGAATGTCGTTTTTTCTAGTGATTTTGAGTAGTCAGTTTTGCTTCGGCAGTCGAACTTTTGCAACGTGTTCTGTGTTGTTTTTCTGACTACGTATACCTGGACTGTACTAAGACTTTTAAACAAAAAAATTACAACCCTATATACAACGGAGAGCTTTGTACCGAATGAGAACTTTATTCGAAATATTATGCTTTACCATTTCATGAAGAAAGAAAGTGCAACACATGCTACATATTTGTGATTACCTGGGAGATATTTTGAATGTTCGTTAATGCCGTTGGTGGTTTAAAAAATTTAAATCCGGATTTTTTAATATTAAATTAATATTTATAATATACTAACGTGTACCCGGCATGCGTTGCAATGCCATTAAAAAAATAGAAACCGCGAGTGTTTATGGAAGCGCCTCGTCGGGAGCCTCTCGTCTTCCGATTGGATAAGTCGGACTTGAGGCGTGACCGGAGCTAATTAGAAACAATAAACTTAGATTATGTTGTTCTTACCTAAATTTGACAGTGGCGCCCGTATGTGTTTTTATTTATTGGAGTGCTTTTGGATACACGATGTTTTTTTTGTTTTTCAGCCATCATTTACAGCTGCATCGCGTAAATGAATATACCCTTCGGAACGCAACTTGGTTTGATTTAATCAAATGTAGAGGAGTCGTTCAGTTTCCATTTTCGCGTACATGTATTGATGGAACAAATGTCGACCTTTTAGGTTATGATTTTCAGCGTTTTCGCGAATCATCAATCGATATGAATAGTAATTCATGGCACTGACTTTCTTAGTCGTTTCCTCATCTGTTTGTGGATTTCTCAACGGGATGTTGAAATGGTATCCGTCTTCTCCTTGCCAAAATAAAATCAGATATTGCAATCCATCGTACGATCGATGCGTTTTCTGAGAATTGCTGAACATGACCATTTGTATGATGAAGAATGATTTGCGTTCGGCAGTGGTCGTAAGAAGAATTGTACTTTCGTATGTTTGTCAAGAAATGTTTTGATTCACTTGTCTCACCTGATACCAACGTTAATAAAGGTTCGAGTGGTGAATGTAATTCTGGCAATTTCAATTTTCCACTCCTGCAACACATTCCTAGTGTTTCATTTTTAAATTTACAGGCACTACAATACACGCATAATTTATCATTTTTTCCAATAACAATACTTGGGTGCAGAGTGTAATCATAATTAGGATCGTAATGGAAAGCACTATGATTTAAATCAGCATGCAGAGTACGTCTGGTATGATCTACGCGTACTCGATCTGTTTCCAATCTTGCTTCCCGCTGCTCATCTGTTTCAGATGAACGGGTTTGAGAGTGTGTACTCTAACTGTTTCCAATCTCTCCAATCTTGCTTCCCGTTGCTCATCTGTCCAGATGAACTGGTTTGCGAAGCGTGTACTCGATCTATTTCCAATCTTGCTCTCCTTTGCTCGACTGTTTCTGAAGCTCAAGATGCCCTTTTCATTCGTGCTTGAGTTGTACTCTTGACCTATTGCTTTTCGTTTGGGTGGCATAATTGATATCACAGTGGATGTTACGTTTTGAAATTCACTTTTGAAAAACAAAAATAAATTGATTGATGTAATACTAACATTAAGGTTATCAACTGACAATACTTGGTGAAATAATTATAATTTTAGAATTAATTATAATTAAAAAAATATAATACCTAGTATTTCATAATATCTTTTTAAATTGAAAGCAAAAAATATATATTATTGTATAATGCTGGCTGTCATAGCTCAATGGTAAAGCGTTTGCTTTGCAAGCCAAAGGTCGTGGGTTCGATCCCCGACGGAGATTAAAAAAAAAGGATTTTTAATCGATTTCTGAGCTCTAAAATACCCCGGTTGGTGTGAATTTGATCCATCACCCGTAAAATGTCAGTCAAAGCCTATCAATTAAAATTGGTGGTAGACAAAAGTCATCCCGTGAAGACCACCCATTCATAGTAGAATCCTGTAATAATAAAGGATGATGCGTGAATCTCGGGCTGTAGTCTATGACGTTGGCGGATCAACACTCCACACGTAGCGTTTAGCCATATGAACCATGGTAAGCGTCATAGAATTCCACAGATGAGACAAAAAATTACTATCACCATCTGTCGGTATTCTCCTGTATGTGTTTACATAAAAAAAAATAAAAAAAAAATCTCAATACATTAAGACTAATCACATACCAATCAATTTTTGAAATAACCTTTTTCAATTGTTGTACCCGCACACATATACAACCTGTAAATATGTGTGTACTAATATAGGATCTTGTCCATACCTACATAAGCCGCGGCCTGTTTTTATTTTTTCACTATTGAAGATGGTCTTCAGGAAGGCCGAAACATGTAAACATTAAAATAAATTGTGAATCAAAACTAAATATTTTTAGTTTATTAATTTTTTACTTAAAATTAATTATTAAATTATGATATAATACTATCCGAAGCCGACCAGTAATTAGAATTCCAAAATTAACTCTTTTGCTGTATATCACATACAATTAATACGTTAGATTCATTTAATTCGAAAAACAAAAAAGTCGTCAAAAATTCAAATATTGAAATAGTTTATTCGAAAATCGAATTTTGTTTCAAAATATTCAGTACCTTACGTTAATACCTACTTAAAATACCTACTAAAATTACCTACTTAAAATAACTTCATGGCAATGAATTTTTGCTTACGGCGTTGCTAAGGAAACACAATTTTCTAAATTGGCCGTTCTGTATTACAATAGTCCTGTATGAAAACATGTTCTACGTAAATATTCAATTAATTTTTGTAATTAAATCAAATTTTGAGTATCCTATCTTTTTCCTTTTAGAATCAGCAATAATTCGACAAAGTATTATCGCAATCGGGTTAATGGTAACGGAATGCATCAAAGACACACAGATAGACAGACAGACAGACAGACAGACATTGATTTTTATATATATAGATATATATATATATAAATATATATATAAATATGTATAATTATAAATATATAAAAAGATATATATTACCAATTATATTTATTAAAAAAACGACATTCTTTTTCGGTACACTTAATTTACTAAACAATGTAAATTTTTCATTAAAAAAAGGCTCTGTGCTAGTTTGTTTTTCAAATAACTCGAACCAATTGGAATTTCCTATTCACTTGGGATTAGTTTATATTTTATTAATATTTTTTTATATTCATTCGTCTTATAGTGGTAGGTATTTATCTTGGCTGTTTTTGCTGTTAAAGTTGCCATAAAATAAGAAAAAATAAATTTCTCAATTGTAAATATGAAAAGTAAGATTTTTTTAAGAAACACAACACCTGAATTTATTTTAACACCATATTGATTTTATGAAAGTAATATCAATATACTGAAATATTAAGAAAAAAAAAATCAGGCTAAACTTTAAGGCAAACAGGTTAAAAAGGTGCTACTTTTAAGACCAACGTTTGTGAATTTATTATGGATAGTAAGTATACTAGTATTTTAGTAGAAAAATATCTTCTCGAATTATATCTAGTCATAAAGTGCCAATCATAAAAAAATGATCATGTAAACTAGAAACAATTTTGTTTGAATATGTTAATTTAGTAAGTAATAAATAAAGAAGATACACAACTTAAAAATGCATTGCTTTATTTCAATATAACATGAATTATATTTTACGTTGTACACAATAAAAACCACAAAAAAAAAAAAAAAAAAAAAAACAAAAAAAATAATTTCAAAAACGTAACATAGATCATTTTAAGAAGCAAGGATATCAATAATACTATTTACAAAAAAAAACTTTTAAGTGAAGATAATAAATATATTTGTTTGATATTAAAAAAAATACATTTTTGATTTTGACAATATTTGTTTTTTTTCATTTGCTAGGTATTTACAAAGAAAACAAATTTATGACGTGATACATATGCTTGGAGGGGGGAGAGACATTATGTAACTAACCTGATATTAAATGACGTCGTACAAAAGACAAATTATTCATTAAACATTTTAATTTAATAAATATTATATTTGGTAATTAGAATCACTAATTATTTTAATAATAATTATGATAACGAAATGTAGTTTTGTATTTTTATTTATATAATTGAATCTACACATTGCCAATGTAGGTATTCTTAAATATATTATTATGTTATAGAATTAAAACGTATATTTATTGAAAATACTGGTTTATTTACAATAAAAATAATCATTTTTTTTCAATTACTTTTCAGTAAAAGTAATCATCAATGTAATAATGCATGACATATAAAATTAGTATCTAAAATTAATTATTTACAAAAGTGGGTTTCAAAACACATTTTTAAAATGTTACGAGTATAATTTAAATCGATATTTTATTTTTTCATAATTTCAAATACTTTTGATAAGGTTTGTATTTCAAAAACTAATAATTTAAAAGGTAATAAGTAGTTCGCATATTCGACGCAATTGCCGTTAAAATTTGAATTGTTTTTTACGCTTGGCAACTCGCTATGTTATTGCCACCATATTTTTATTGTCACTCCAAAAAACTGTTTCTTTCAAATAAGACATTAAATAACGACCGAATACCCACCAAAACTCCAAAAACTGTGTTAAAATGTGTGCCGTACATTATTATAGACTTGCAAAATTAAAAACATGTCGATAATTTTGCTCGGTTGTCAGTCAGTATGTGTTTTTAGTTGGCCTCATATCACATAGCAAGATGCCTGTCAAAGCTCTCTCAACCCTTGTCCTGACAACACGTTCATTCTGCTACAAATACAGAATAAAAACATTAATTACGCACTTTCTAACATAGAAGACAACAAATTGAGAGTGCAATCAACATAATTATCCCCCTACAAAGGACATGTCTAATTAACCTCTAAACATTTATACTTAACACAGAGTGCAATTAAACAAACAAATTACTACTAATGACTTCTAATGAGACAATCAATAATATTGTGACAATTTCTAAAGTCAATATAAGTAAATAAATTATTATAAATCATTCATTCGTTGACTCTCCTTGAGTGTTGAGGTAAAATTTGTGCTTAACAGTATCCAAACTGTCACTGGGCAATAACTTGAGTGATAACTATAATATAATCATTGATATTTGATATATCAATACGGAAATAAATAAAAATAAGTGATTCTCTGCATCAATACAAAGAAAAAGTGTAAATTTATAAATATATATTCAGTAAAAAAGCTATTTTTGAAGTGGATTTATTAAAAAAGTATTACGTTTTTAAAATCTTATAAGCTACCTTAGCGGGTGCTTTTTTGTGTGTTTTTGGGTGTTTTTTTAAAACTTTCTTCATGAAAATGTTCGAACCTGAATTCGAGAGGAGGCTTAAAAGGCAATGCGGAGGAGTTGAGAAGGTTAAAGGATCACCGAGGGGCATTCCAAGGAGTCCCACCTCGCCGGGCTGCGACAGATTCATCCCCTGCAGGATAAACAACAATTGGCAGACCAACTTTGCCGGTAAGTTATAAAAAAAAATATTCCTAACATTATTAATACATTTTTCAAATTGTTCGAATTTAAAAATTTAAACGGCGTAGAATAAATACAGTTTATATGTGGTGTTTATAATATAATTGGATTTTATACTTCTATAGGTCGCATTTTTTTTGGTTAGAATTTAATAGTTTCGGTATTTTTTTTCAATAATTTGTCAGATTTAACATTGAATGCTCAGAATGTATTAGTCAGAATTTCAGAGGGCAGAATAAATTATTTATGATCACTATTTATGCTAAATGGTTATAATTTAAACGACATTGTTCATATTTTATATTATTTGGTCAACTTAACCTTACCTAAGTTGATTCTGACCATAAGATGAATTTGTAGTGGAGAAATATCATCTGAAGATTATCTACAACCCGGCATTCATGCATCATCCATTTTTAAACAGGAATTCGCTATGAATGGGTGGTGCTTACGGCATGACTTTCGTCCGCCACCAATTTTAATTAGTAGGCTATAACTAACATTTTACTCGTTTGTGGTCAAATGACACATAAGGTCGTGAAATGGACATACAATGTCCGGCGGTCATAGCTCAATGGACAAAGCGTTTGCTTCGGAAGCCAAAGGTCGTGGGTTCGATTCCCGACGGAAATTGAAAAAATAAGTTTTTTAAGCGATTTCTGAGCACTAAAATACTCCGGTTGGTGTGAATTTGATCCCTCATCCGTAAAATGCAATTCATAGCCTATTAATTAAAATTGGTTGTAGACGAAAGTCGTCCCGTGAAGACCACCCATTCATAGTAAATTCCTGTAATAATAAAGGATGATGCGTGAATCTCGTCAATGACGTTGGCGGATCAACACTCCACATGCAGCGTTTACCCATATACACCATGGTAAGCGTCATAGAATTCCACAGACTTCAGAATTACTGTCACCATCTGTCGGTATTCTCCTGTATGTGTTTACATAAAAAAAAAAAACCACACCAACCCAGTGTGGGTGTATTTATAGAACTTAGTAATGTATTAAATAGAAAAAAAAACCGTTGGGGATCAAACTCACGACCTTATGTATGCTAAGCAAACGCTTTACCACTAAGCCATACCCGCCGGCTGGAACATATAGTCGTCACTTACAAGCCGCCTTATACACAGAATGTATTTGATAAAGCTCAGGGAGGCAGAGCTGATATGAAGGCGAGGACTACGGCAGCTGACACAGCTTTGTGGCGGCAGCTCGTTGTGATCATATATTCAAGTTATGTAAGCGGACATGATGATGATTGATTTCATCACATCAAGGAGCTCACGAAAGCAACCCACGACACACTCCACCCTATGTTTGGGTATCAATAGATAACCACACGGCTCAAATCAAGAAGAAGTTTCCTACAGAAGACTACGGAACTGGTGATACCTGAGACCACCCTGCGGCTGAGCATGTGGAGAAGCGCAACTGAGGGGAATACTTGGATTGCCCCGAAAGAGGACCTTGCCCCTGGACATGACCAGGGGTGGAATATATGGAGGTCCCTTAACAGACTTCGGACCGGAGCATGCGAGACGAGGACACAAATTAAATCATGGCAGTTTTACAGCGGACCGACTGAATGTGACTGCGGCGCGGAGCAGACCCTGTCACACCTTCTGGAGTGTGCGCTGTGTCCGAGTAGCTGCACCCAGGAAGACCTGATGATGGCCGGGAGTAACGCCATCGACGTCGCCCACTTCTGGGCAGACAGGATCTGACCCTGTTGTTTCCGACACGATTATATACATATATATATCACATCAAGTACATTGTGACATACATTCATAGATAGATAGGTTATGCACTAGATTTCTTGTTTACTTTCTGTGCATGCCTTTCCGCATGCGGCGTTCGTCCGTCTCGTGTGTGATCGTCGCGGAATCCACTCGGGGACGTCTCCCAACGATTGCTTTCCCTCGCGTGATGAATCCCATTTCAAATCGTTCTAAAATGCGATCTTGATCGACAATGTGAAGAAAAAACACAACCCGAGTACTTGACTTACTTGGAGAATTACTTCTATCTATGTCTATATTCGATTGTATCTAAACTTTATATAGTTTTGTTCTAAGTATTTTGAAATTTGTTCAAGTTATTTGTAAATGAAGTATACACTCTTACTTCGCTATACGGCCGCTCTTTATACGGCATTTCGCTATAACGGCCCTCTTCAATTGAGGCACGTTTTCGATTTTCGGCCTAAAACGTAAAATAAAAAGATAAAATGCATTCTGAATGATAAACCATGTTATATATTTAAAAAAAATTGAAACCGATCCCATTGAATTTGTATTAGAATAATTGATTCCTTATACGGCTTTTCGATTTGCAGCCATGTTTCGTGGAACGTATGTAGGCCGTAAAGCGAGGTATGGGTGTACTCTAAAAATATAGTACGATTTACGGAGTTTTTACCTAGACAATTGATATTTATTGTATTTTTTAATGTTTCACATGTTTGATCCAAATAACTGATAGCTTGTTCAGTGGTACCTTGACATACGAGTGTCCTAACATACGAGTTTTTTGAGATACGAGCTGACGAGCGAGCAATTTTTTGCTTTGAAATTTTAAGTTTTGACATTCTAAGGATGCCTTAGAATTACATATCTAATGAATACCTACTTAAATGTGTGTATGAATCGGTCAGTTTTTTTTAATAATTGTCGTTTTTTATGGTTAGCGTCGCTACTCCCACACCCGTCCGCTCATTCTGTTTATTTATTTATTAACAGTTCGTAGGAAGGCGTCTATTCCATACAATTATTTATATAGACTGTACAGTCGGCGTCGCCATATAAGAAGTGACACCAATCTCTCATTGGGGTCTTCTATTTGGACATAGGACCAAAGATCCGTCCCACATCAACTGAGAAAAATAATAATATGTAGGATGATGGGTTCACGACTACATACTCGGATCAGTACCGCCTTAAGACTTCACGGTGCCTTTGGGCAATATTTTTCGGGCGCCCTTCCTTATATTACACAATTAAAAAAAAAAAAAAAAATTCACCCACTTTCTAGTTCACGCATTTTTACTTCTTATATCCGTTCCATGTCTGATACATATGGTCACCACAAATTGGCGCCACTCAATTCCGTCAGTTGCTACCGTTCACGCCTTGTCCCAAAAAAAAAATCTGCACTCGAAGGTCTATCTGGGATCAGTAATATGTTTCTTGATGAACTTCAAGGCAGGATCCCAGCAGACTTGAAAAGACGGCCGCTGTAGTATCCGAGAAATATTTTTGGTGATTTCTTAATCTCGTAAAAAAATAATTTCATCATTCATCAAAAAAATATTCCATATCTTTTCTGTTTCTGAAACATGTGGACACTATAAATTGCCATCTTTAAGTTCTGTCAGCTGCCATTGTCTATTCTTTGTCCACTGTACCTGAGGTTCCATCTGAGAACATGCATGGTTCCGTGGTATCATATGTAATATCCGAGGCATTTGTTGCTTGATTTGCTAATCGTATTTTTGAGAAGATCGGGCGATTATCTCGATGCTCCCTAGGACTGGACCGTTTGGTCTTAAATAACGGCTCAGCCCAACCATTGACTAACCCATCCATGTTTCAGTTCGCGACCAATGTTGCTTAACTACGATGATTTAAAGACCACCGCACTTACAATGCGTTATTGTCGTTTGACTAAATAAATATACAGGTATACATAAAAAATACTCACACCAGCTTTTACTTTCTTTGGCGCCTCATTAAACAAGCGCCCTAGGGCATTGCCCACATTGACACTCTTACGTCTAACCTGCAATCAATGGAACACAGACGTAAGACTGGTTCTCTTAGTCTTTTCTACCGTTATTACCACGGTCGCTGCTCTTCGGAACTTAAAGAACTAATTCCTCCTGCACCCACCCACAACCGACAAACTCGTCTTACACTTGCCGAACATGCATACACGGTTAATATGTGTCGACAAAGAACTGGCAGTTTCCAAAGCTCCTTCATTAATGCCACCGGTAAGCTATAGAATGCTCTTCCAGCGTGTGTTTCCTCCTTCCTACAATCTGGATCTCTTCAAGAAACAGATAAATATACACTTGCAATCTCCCCAACACAAACACGAACACAACACACGTTTACAGCATGCAGCGTCCAGCCTCCCTGGCTAAGCGTCATAGAGTGCACTGGTCATGACCGGGTGTGCTCTCCTGCATCGTTTACATAAAAAAAAAATTACACCGCCTTGAAGCCGGAACTGTTAATTTAATTTGTGCACAACGCTAATAGAAAGTATTATGGTAATCCTCATACAGCATCGATCTTTGTACGCAGTCATTATTGTCAGGTAACATAACGTTATTTTATGACGCTTTTTATTGACTAGCTTATGGGAAATATTTATTTTTATATCGAGTTTAACTGTTCAAGGAAATGTGCAATGCATCTTTACATAATACTTACATGCAAATGAATAATTAATATTAAATTAAATATACGATGTAATTGACATTTTATGAAGATTTACGATTTTTTTGGTTATTAACATCAGTGTCGTATCCTGTTCGCCCAGAAGTGTGCGAAGTCGATGGCATCACTCGCGGCCATCATCAGGTCCTCCTGGGTGCAGCTACTCGGACACAGCGCACACTCCAGAAGGTGTGACAGGGTCTCCTTCATGCCGCAGTCACATTCAGTCGGTCCGCTATAAAACTGTTAGGCTTTCATTTGTGTCCTCGTCTTGCATACTCCGTTCGCAAGTCTGTTAAGGGACCTCCATATATTCCACCCCTGGTCGTGTCCAGAGGCTAGGTCCTCTTTCGGGGCAATCCAAGTATTCGCCTCAGTTGCGATTCTCCACATGATCAGCCGCGTTAAGATAATTTTTCATCATCATCATCAGCCTGTATCCGTCCACTGTTGAACGTAAGCCTCCCGCATGAGTCTCCATCCTCTTCGATCCTCCGCCTTCCGCATCCAGGTCACTTCTGCTATTCTTCTTATGTCGTCAGTCCATCTTGCAGGGGGTCGGCCAATGCTTCGTTTGCCAGTTCTTGGGCGCCATTCCAGTACTTTTCTTCCCCATCGACCGTCGCTTCTTCGACAGATATGTTCTGCCCATATTGCCACTTGAGTGTGCCTATTCGTTGGGTAGCATCCACTACTTGAGTTCTTCTGCGTATTTCCTCGTTTCGGAATCTTTTTAGCAACACTCCGAGCATGGATCCTTCCATAGCACGCTGGGTGATCTTTTTTTTATGTGTAAGACTTGCTGTCAGATTCCACGTCTCTGCGCCATAAGTTAATACAGGGAGAATGCATTGGTTAAACGCCGTAGTTTTTAGACATTGCGGAATTGTCGCTTTAATAATGTACTTTAGTTTTCCAAATGCTGCTTATCCTAGTTGTATGCGCCTGTCGATTAGAATATAATTTTACATTTAATTAATTATTTTCTTGTTAATCATTTCAAACAATTATTTTTGATGACTGGAAAACACATTAAATAGGAAAATCTTAATAAAATAAAATAAACGTTTTGCGCTTGTACGTAATTAAAAAAAAACTCTTAAACCTTAACGTTTAAGAGACAAAAAATATATTCTAATGTAGGCTTAGATTGGTATAAATAAAATTGTGATTTTTTAGCATTTCATGAGAATACGTGTCAGGGACACATTTGTACTAAAATCTATGTTTTTGTTAATTCTAAAACAACGATTTATACACTCTATATATCCGTGTTGAAAAATAAATTATGAATTATTGTAAAATGATAACAAATCGATGGCCGACCGCAAAAACCGTCCAACTACTTATTTAACACGAGAAAATTTATCACGATCCCAGACGGTTCAAGTTCTTCTTCGTAGTATCAATCCGGTGGATTGGTTTGCAGCAACAAAATCTTGCATCTCTATCGCCAATCTTCTCGATCCTCTGCAGCCCTCTTTAGCTCAGCATAAGCGCTGCAACTCATGTCCTAGAACACCTGCTGCATATACTGCCGTCTAGGGCGCCCTCTACAGTTTCTACCCTCAACCATCCCTTCCACGTCCGTCCACGATGTGTCCTCTTTGATTGCTTATAAAACATTAAAAATTTATACATACATGTACAAATTCACAGCAAACATCATCTATTATAATATGACATTTGTTTCATCAGCAAATCTGAGAAAATTAAACGGCAAACGCTGGAATTCGAACCACGAACCTTTGTTGTTGAATTTATAGAACCTAGAGAAAGCAAATCGCCGGGCGGCATAGTCCAGTGGTAAAAGGGCCTGTTTGTCAATCAGACGCTGTCGTCTCAAATCCCGATCAAGCCTGATTTTTTTTTAAAAAGGCTCGGGAGCGTCGGACTGATCATTCGATCTTCATAAAAAAAAACGCCAATTATCGAACAACTAAATATTTCTCTGGTACGACAGCCGCAGTCTATGCAAGTTCTCGGGCTTTTGCCTTGGAGGCTCCTAGGAACCGTCTATGTTCCCATGTGGAACGCCGGGTGAACATGTGTTGTGAGACAAGGCATAGACAACATCAGCTCCCAGAACAGTGAAACGACAATTTGTGGTGTCCATGTGCTCCAAATATGAAGCAGATATGGTCAAATAATGCAAATTTATTAATAAATGAGCATTGCGCACGCCATCAGCCCCTAACTCTTTCATTATGGCTCGGTGGAATACAAATTATACTGTCAATACGGTGTGGATTTTTCAAACCATTTTTTCTTGCTTAAAACTAGTATTTGAAGCACATATGTACTTATCTTACCTATTTTCATATATCACATGGGTTCTTCTATCCTTTAGCTATCAGATGAAGCATAAAAAACTATTATATTTAACAAACGTTCATTATGTAACTCCATACATGTGGTGGCATTGACACACGTGGCTTACAGAAAAATCGCTCCTGTGACGAAACCTAACGATATTTATTTACATGCTTTACAGATTCCTGTAAAGAATACATGTAGATTGATAAAGGGAATGACTGCAGTTCCAAGTTCCTACCGTAGACGTCACAATGAGTACTGAAAGTAGCAAAACGATATATTACAGCTCCCGATGTCAACGGTAGGGGAATCTTGGACGGCATACATCGACAACCGATGCGAAAGGGTTAAACATAAATATCGTCCAATCATTTAAAAAATGTATTTGGTTGGTTTTGTGATGTCGGCGTCGCCGGTGGCATTGAAGAGGTCGATGTCAGGCATTTTTCTGGCGATCGACAAAATGCAAAAACTCCATGCACTCGGGGAATTGTAATTTTTAAATAAGTCACGTAGCTTACGGACTACGTTTTCGCAACTATTATAATATAAATAATTCAATGTGCCCCCGAAACGGCGGACACATCTGTCTGCACCGCTCGAGAGGACTGGGCGGACCGTGTGTCTTTTTTTCAGCATCTGTGTTGACACACGCTGGAGAAAACCGCGAGACGGTCTACAAATAACTCGGAGATACCTTCGAGTCATTTTAAGATTGCCTTTTCCATATATATATATAGACCCCGCTTAACGCAGTTTCGTTTAGTGATGTTTCGGTTGATTTGGAGATTCCCCGAAATTATGCGCAGTTCTAGGTTTCCAAATACATATAAATTTATATAATACCATGACGATTAATACAGTGACAAATATTGTGATCTTTAGTTTTTATCGTGGGTCATGATGAAAAACAAGAAAAGAAAGCAACCAGAAAAAGCATTTCACTGGAAACTAAAATGCGAATGATTAGAAGATTAGATTCTGGTGGACGTCAATCTCAATTTGTTGAAAATGATCCAAATTTTGACAGGAGTTCAAAAGCAAGACGGTGTGTTATAGATGCTTTATCCACTTATCAACAACTTCTAACAGAACGCAAAAGGAAAACGCAAACTACATTAGATGCCTTCTTGACAAAAGGGTAGAAAATTGGAAACACAGAATAGACTGAATGATCTGACTGAAGTATATTCGTTTATATTGTTATTATTTTTGTAAGAAATAAATGTTTGGTATTATTTTTATTAAAAAAATATAATTATTAAATTTACTACCTAACCAATTTTCTATCCATCTTCCCCTAACCCCATTATTTACATGTTAAGATAGCCTCGTTTAGCGCTGTTTCGCATTACGCTCTACTTTGATGGAACGTTTACGCTTGACGCGGGGTCTTACTGTTTATATATATAGCACTGAGGTATTTCACGGATAAATAATTAATTCTTCTATACAAATAAAGAAAAAAATTGCCCTGAACTCAAATACCTTCTAGACTTGGACTATTCAAATATAAGTAGTTCGTCTAACTAATATTGGAAAACTTATGTCCAATCTCCAATCCTTGGAACACAGGCGGTATGTTGGTTCACTTAGTTTTTTCTACCGTTATTAGCATGGCCACTGCTTCTCTCAACTCAAATAACTAATTCATCTTTAAGACTCGTCTCACATTTGATGAACATCCGTACACGGTTAATGTCTATCAATCAAAAACTAATAGATCTCAAAATTCGTGTCCGTTATAAACAGCTATAAAGCGCTATCAGACGCCATGATCCTCGTCTCATCGTATGCTAGCTGTGTCGAAGCTCCGTCGAATACATTCTATGTATATTTCCTGACGGCCTTCCAGAACGGTGAGAGCCCAAAGCTTGAAGAAAATGCAGCTGTTTTTATGAACTCCTGCGGTATCCGTCCACTGTTGAACGTAGTTCTCCCGCATGAGTCTCCATCCTCTTCGTTCCTCAGCCTTACGCATTCAGGCTTCTCATTTACCTTATTTTAATATGGATTACCTGTGCCATATGGAATAAATATAATAAATATTATTTATTTTTAAAACGTTTTTTTTAGTATAACATAAAAATGCTTTGTGTCGGTTTTGAACTCGCGCACGCCGGCGTGGCAACGGAGCGCCTCGTCCATTGTGTGTCTAGCTCTAGCCGAGTGCAAGGTGGTGTCTGGTCCTTTAAAAAAAATGATGATTGGGTGGGTTACAGTCTGCTGGACATGCAGGAAACGACCAAGAGCCGAACTTGTCTCTCCTGCATTCACAATACGGATTTTTTCAAACGCCTCTTTACAAATGTGAATCGATCCGCAAGAAATAGAACGAATCCGGCTGCCTGGGGCGTTGACTCTCGGAAGGGCAACGATCGTCGGCATTTCTTTCAAACTTTCCTGGACGACGATGCATTCTGTAATAGACTTACTAGTGATAGCAACTTACTGCTTTGTTTTCTCGATTTTTTCGATCGAGGATTCTTGTAGAATTCCATAATATCAATGTAAAAGTGAAAGATGATTCAGAAATTATTTAGGACGTCATTGTCAATTGTTTTTTTTTATGTAAACACATACAGGAGAATACCGACAGATGGTGATAGTAATTTTGAAGTCTCATCTATGGAATTCTATGACGCTTACCATGGTGCGTATGGCTAAGCGCTGCATGTAGAGTGTTGATCCGCCAACGTCATAGATCACAGCCCGAGATTCACGCATCATCCTTATTATTACAGGAATTTACTATGAATGGGTAGTCTTCACGGGACGACTTTCGTCTACCACCAATTTTAATATTTATACAATTTTAATTAATAGGCTATGAATGACATTTTACGGGTGAGGGATCAAATTTTCCGATAAGGCCGAGGCGATTCCCTCGAACTGCATCGAAAAGGACTCCTCTTTCTAACGAGAGGAACTGACAGTCCCAGAGAATGCTACGATGGACTCACTGTGAATTAACGGTGTTCACAAGACTACATTTGTTTACCACCAACTTTGATGAATAATAATCTATGACTGTCATTTTACGGGTAAGCGATCAAATTAACACCATCAAATATATACAGTATTCGTACTTGAATAAAATGATATATTTTTAATTTTAATCTTCTACGTAGATCTATTCCACTAACTTTGATATGGTTAGAAATCGTTACACCTCTAAGCTATACCCGCCGGTAATTTTGCATGCCAGCCGAGCTTGTAATGAAAGCTCGCCTAAAAAGCTCCAATGCTATCTCACCTGTAAAAAGCGTATCTCTCTATCCAGTAAGCGTTTTCATACTATTCTATGTCACCTTTGCCTCCCTGAGCTCCGCTGACTATGTTCTATGTGTATTTCCCAACAGCATGAGCCATTGAAGAAAAGGAAGCTTTAGTTTATTCTCTCTTTCGGAATCTGAAGTACATGTCCAAGTCAGGTCCAACTTTTGTCTCTTGATCGACCGTAGTATGGAAGGCTCTCTCATCCCGTCATTCCTCACAAGTCAAACTATCGTAGCCCCAGTATTGGGCGCATTCTACGCAAGCACCTGTTTTCAAAACCCATCATACGGCTGCATTGGCTATTTGTGAGATGCCAAGATCACAGATCACAGGCGTATATAAGAATGAGTATGACCGAAGCGCTGTATGGTAGACACTATGTTTTGATCTAGTGAAGCTGCGAGTCCCCGATATTGCTCATGGAATTAATATTCAATATTCAATTATTTTTATTTCCTTTAATAACATAACAAAATATTTATATTTTAATTCATTATTAAAGTAATTACTAGTGTGGCATTGTAAATGTATTGACATATTTAGTGTCAATGACCTCACATTCAGAACTAGTGTCGGGATACTCACGCAAAATAGTTGGACTTGCAACAACAAAAACCATGTCACAAGTATATCATGTTTGACACACAAATAACACGGCATTATTGTTACAAAATCAAACATCCGAAAACATTTCGTATCAGTCAACACCAGCACTGAATCTGAAGCAATATTACACTAAATATGTCAATATCTTCACTCAAGTTGGTTTCAAACACTGTTCACTCCGATTCTTTCGTCTTACACGTATCCAGGGTTGAACGAGAGAATTACAAGACGCTCCAGCGTTCCCAAGGCGGGAAGCGAGGTATTTATATATTTTTTTAGATTTGCGACGAAGATTGGGGACTATTTTCTACGGGATTTTTTCCTCTGTAACAATGTGTTAAACTTATTGTCTTTAGTTTCTGCCCCTGTGGCGCCTCTTCCAGACCTCATAGCGTTTATGCAGTCGCCCAGACCCGTGTGTCAGCTTCCAACAGTCACCCGGGCGCCCCTTGGTCCACGCCGCGAAACTACGTGACTTATGCCCGCCGATATCCCACAACTGCATAATTATTAAATGCCGGCTCTCAAAACGTTGGCAATGACCCCGTCCAATGCCACCAACACCCGGGTGCGACAACTCTAGCCAATATTGTTATATGATTATTATATCATGAGATGCACAAAAAATGCGATGCACAGTCGTTAATCACTGCTTTTTAATTATTGTGAGGTATATTTGAAAAGTTTCCAAGTTTATCGACGTTAAGTAATCGTAGTAAAACAATCTTTCACTGTGCGATTTTTTAATAGACAGTAAGGCCCGCTTAACGCGGGGGATACGTTCCACATTTACCTCATCTAAACCGGTTTGTTTCGCTAATTCCACTATTTCTTCCACTATTTCATCCTTTTTCATGTCTTCGCTCTTACTTAAAGTTAACTGCGCACAATTTCGGGGAATCCCCGGGTTGAAATAAATGAGCGCTAAACCGAAACAGCGCTAAACGAGACAGCGTTAAGCGGGGCCTCACTCTAAATAAATTATATATTTTCGTCACAAAATACTGTCGTACAGTTCTATAACATGGCATTGTCCATGCCTTGTTTCAAAACATTTCTGCACTAAAAGATCCACCTGAGGTATGTGGTTTGTAAGGGTTCCTTATTTGACCCTTTGGTTACTAAGCGTCGAATATTCGACGGTCGGTTCTCGTGTATTTTTACAATCTAATGTAAAAAAAATAAAAATTACGTTAAATTTTTAAAGTACTAAAAAATGCTCCCAAAATCGCCTCGTTTTTTTCGCAAGTTCGCTAAGAAAATTCTTAGTAACCAAAGGAACCTGAGGAATTTTTTAAAGAGCCGCTGTAGTATCCTAGGCATATTTTAGTTGATTTGGAAATCGGATTTTTTAAGGAAATTGGATGAGTAGCTTGGGGTTTTCTAGTTCTGGACTATTCGATTCTAAGGGGCGGCTAAACTCGATCTCCGTGCGATAGACAGTTATAAAATACTCCCATTATATACGCAGGGAAATGTTAAAAGCGGAGATAAAGTCTTCATAAGAATGTTTTTTTTTTATGGCTTACGTATTATGTCAGACAGCGAAAGATATTTATATTTACAATTGCATACTTTTCAAATTCCCCTCGTATTATCAATTGGTGTATTTGACATTGCAGCAGATTGTTGACCCCAGCAGCTGATTCGCGCTGCACCTATAGTCAGAGAAACGTCAAACGTAGTTTTTTAACGCAGTGACTTGCCGCAGGAATGCCAAGGATGCGACAGTGAATAGACCATTATGTAAGGCAACAGCGATAAGACGAACGTCCGTCGTCCTAGACACCGTTTTTTCGATGACTAGTCGTTTTTGGATTATTTAAGGAGTTTTTAAACAGAAAAATACCTCCTACGTTGTTTAAACATGGATCACACTGAGCACAGTCTATTCACGTGCCGGAAAATCACGGTTTCTATATATCAATATGTATATTTTTATGTAAACACATACAGGAGAATACTGACAGAAGGTACTGATATTTCATTATATTCACGTCGGTATTTCAACGATAAACAACTTCTTCTTCTATATAAAGGACAAATCCGACCTATTCTTGAATACGGCAGTCACCTTTGGATTGGAGCCCCAAAATACCTTCTAAGCTTAATTGACTCAGTTCAAAGAAGAGCAATTCGTTTGATAAACAATGACACCCTTACGTCTAATCTACAATCAATGGAACACAGACGTAAGATTGGTTCTCTTAGTCTTTTCTACCGTTATTACCACGGTCGCTGCTCTTCGGAACTTAAAGAACTAATTCCTCCTGCACCCACTCACAGCCGACAAACTCGTCTTACACTTGCCGAACATCCATACACGGTTAATATATGTCGACCAAGAACTGGCAGCTTCCAAAGTTCCTTCCTTAATGCCACCGGTAAACTATGGAATGCTCTTCCAGCGTCTGTGTTTCCTCCTTCCTACAATCTGGATCTCTTCAAGAAACAGATAAATATACACTTGCAATCTCCCCAACCCACACACAAATACGAACACAACACACGTTTCCCGCATGCAGCGTCCAGCCTCCCTGGCTGAGCGTCATAGATTGCACTGGTCTTGACCAGTTGTGCTCTCCTGCATGCGTTTACATAAAAAAAAGTCATCTGTGGAATTCTATGACGCTTAACATGGTGCATATGGCTAAGAGCTGCATGTTGAAGTATTAAACCGACAACGTCATATACTACAGCCCGAGATTCACGCATCATCCTTATTATTACAGGAATTTATTATGAATGGGTGGTCTTCACGGGACGACTTTCGTCTACCACCAATTTTAATTAATAGGCTATGACTGATTTTACGTGTGAGGGATCAAATTCACACCAACCGGGGGTATTTTAGAGCTCAGAAATCGATTCAAATCTTTTTTTTTAATCTCCATCGGGGATCGAACCCACGACCTTACACTTGCCAAGCAAACGCTTTGACCATTGCTATACCTGCTGGCAAATTGTGTCGTTGTACTGCCAAATGATTATTTTTTACTTACCTCTTTAGGTATTTAATACTGGCCAATTCCATGATCCATGCTACGGCAGGGAGAGTCACTATTGTGCGACTGTGGAGACCTGCAGACCGCCTCACGCCTAAGATCCTGCTCCATGTGCCCAACGAGCTGCACATCTCAAGACCTAATACTGGGCAATATCGATGTTGCCAGATACTGGGCAAAAATAATTTGACGTCGCTGATACGATGAAAAGAAGACTGACCAATTGCTAAATAATTACTGTACATAATTTAAATAAATAATGCCAATAAAATCAGTTGTCTTAAAATTCAAATATTAAATTTAATTATTAAATTTTTCGCATTCTTTGTGTTGTCGATCGTATCATCAGTTCTTCTCATCCGATTCCTCCCGCACCCGCCCCCGTCAAACGTACATAACAGTTGTTGAATACATCTCCTTGAAAGATTCGTCGAGTGCGCTGAACGCATGTGAACGGTAACCGTTGTTAGCAATTAATCAAATTGTACGGTGAATTTAAATTGCAGTTGCATTTGGGAATTTTCTTTTGTAATCGAATCGCACCGTCTGAGTTCGCGATAGTGTTCACGTATACACGGCCATCACGTGAATATCGCCGTTACACGTAACCGAGTCAATCAGCCTGAAATTCAGTAAAACGTAATACGTTACCCAACTCTTTTTCTTCTAGAGATGCTTTCTTTCCATTCGTTAGAGTCCCGGAGGAAAAAATTGCCGCTCTTAAACGTTCATTCCTTCTTCTTCGCGGTGCAATTCACAACCCTGGGATTCTTGAATGTTTTAACTTCTTTGTTCCAGATAAGTACACCCGTGCTCGTAGCCATCCATTGTTTTTGATCCCAGTTGATACTTGTGAAGCTTCGAGCACTCAATTTATTACAACGGCAATGGCGCTTCTGAATGGCCTACCAGCTCACCTCGATTATTTTCTTACATCCTTTTCCTCTTTTGCCGATGGTATTGTTCTCCTAGATCTCTGTGATCTTTGACACGTGTCATCTTTTTCTTATTTTATGATATTTTTAATTTTTATTACTTTTTATATGTATTGTATATTTATATATGCTCTATGTTTCTTAATATTTGTACATTGAAACATCGGTTCTGTGAAATAAATAAATAGATTACAAAACTGAGCAGGCTGGTACCGAAAACCTCGATATGCGATGTTTTGCTTCTTATTTTGATACGCATTGACATCCTCCTCTCTAAGTTCGTTATTGAATTGCGTGGTGGCAGGACAAGGAGCAGAAGAACAATACACAGAATTTTCCAGAAGCACATATATTTTCACGATAAACTTTACAAACTTCCGGCCCTGGCGGAATAACATGCCGGGCCGGCCATAATACGACATCGTCGCGGTCGGCACAAAATCTTTGAAATTAGTTCAAAGTAATTTTTATTTCAATTTTCGTCCTGAATCAAACCATTTATGGTACGGTAAGCAAACTTTTTACCTGCATATTTCACGTGATTCTGAAGTATCTTTGTTTTCGGTGAATTATTTTTAGTTTTATATCACAAATTTGGTGCTGAGCCGTCCTTTTGGACCAAACGATAAAATGTTCTATCAATTATTTTCACCTGCGTTTATTCATCAGCTTCGAACCTGTAGAACTCTTTCTGAGCATCCCTTCGTGTTCAATAGTTTCTAGGTCCTTGTATGAATATGTGTCTCCATCTCATTTTAATCTGTGAATACGATTCTAATCTCTTTAACGGGTTCTTTAGCACTTCTGGAAAGTGGCCACGATTATTCAGAGGGAGACTCCCACTGGACGTAATCTGAATAAGAGCTTCATCAAGGAGACTTAATTGTCCTCAGTTGTTTTTCAATCAAAATCCAATCCCTAACCTTACCAATTTCTACATTTCCACGTATTTCGTGATTGGCAACGTGTTACCAAAGAAGGCAATTCGAGACTCGCTATAGTATACTAACTTACGCCGTCTTAGACTGAGGTCTATTTGACAACTAACTGATGCACCTACAATCACGGGAAGGCCTTAAGCCACTCTCTAACTAGTAGCTTTTTGCGTGCGTCCAGTACCCCTTCTGGGTCTCCAAAAACAGGACAGGACACTGAGGGTTTTCACGAAGCGGTTAAAATCCATTCTAGTACGTACGTGTTTTCTTATACAAACATTTGAATGTCATCATAGAATAGTTTACTAAACACTCTCACACAACCTCTACACACCCTTTTTTAGAGCGCACCGTCCAGCTGACCCGGTTGAGCGTCATAGAGTCTGCGGAGGATATAAATACTTTGGGTGATTTCATGTGCAGCATGTCTTTCATGTACAACTACAGTCGATGTGAAAATTTCACATTCCAAACGGGGCTCCCCTGGGTGAAGTGTCACGGGCGCCGATCGGAATGTGAGACTTTGTTGTACATTATGTATCTATTATTATAATAATTAAGTAACGTTTAAAAATGTATTCAGCATTTTGTATGGGACAAAATGATATCATATGTTTATCCAATGACGTGAGACAAACAGCTGTTTTAGACATTTGGCCGCGGCTTCTCAAACTTCAAAGTAATATTTATATTTAACATATTTATACCTATGCGGACTGACTGAATGTGACTGCGGCGTGGAGCAGACCCTGTCACACCTTCTGGTGTGTGCGCTGTGTCCGAGTAGCTGCACCCAGGAAGACCTGATGATGGCCGGGAGTATCGCCATCGACATCACCCGTTGGGCAGACTGGATCTGACCTTGTCGTTTCCGATAAGATTATATACCTGTATACCTATGATTACATCAACTGCATATCTATCTAGCCTAATATTTTATTTATTAATATATTAATTTTAATATATTAATTGGTGGTATAGTGAAAGTCGTCCTATCATAGTTACTCCCCGTTAAAATGGATTAATGCTTGAATGCTCTTCTTCGTGTCAGCGACGTCAAATTATTTTTGCCCAGTATCTGGCAACGTCGATTGTCCTTGTTGGGCACATGGAGCAGGATCTTAGGTGCGAGGTGGTCTGCAGGTCTCCGCAGTCGCACAATAGTGACTCTCCCTGCCGAAGCATTCCCCACCGCTCGAGGTTGTCCTTTGTTCTACCAAATCCAGTTCTTAATCTGTTTATGGAACTCCAGGTCCGCCAGTCAAGGTTCTTGCCAGTTGGGAGGCTTTCCTTTGGAGTAATGAAATCCTCTGAGGCTACATGTTGCCAGAGTTGGAGTCTCTCATTTTCAGGGCCGGATGTGAGAGGTTGTGTGGATATCAGAAAGCTGCTTCGCGACTTCAGTCTAGGGTATTGGGGGTATCTGATTTTACAAGCAGTGGGACGGACGGTTGATTTTTTAAAATATTAATTTATTATACACTCGTGTGCAAAAATGCTGACAATGGTAGTTAGCGAAATTGTACACTTTTAATACTAAAACAAATATAGCTGAATTTTAAAAATAAGTATAATTTTCCATTCTTGGGCAATCAAATATTATCGCATTGATCAGCACCATCAATTTCTTAATAATATAATTTGTGTAAACACAATCAGAAAATTCCGACTGGGTAAAGTGAAATTTGACGCTTTTCATGATAAATTTATTTATATGGAAATTAAAAAGATGCATATTGAAGCGGAATTTGTTGAATGGGGTTTTTTCAATGCATTTCATTGTTTCCGTCTTTTTTTTTTTGGGCGACCAAATTATTTTACACTTGACAATGGCGCATTGTTCTTACAAAGGGCAGTTCTTGTAAGGTCACTAAAGTTATGCAAGACGTGGCCCAAAACACGAATGCGATTCTGTTTGTTGCTTACCGCGTATCGTTGGTTGAGTAGAGTTGCCCTTAGACCTAATGGTCCCGGCTTACTATCCGATTTCCTTAAAAATGCTGATTACAAAATAACTGGATACTGCAGTTGATGTTTCTTTAAAGTCCTTGAGCTCTGAAGTTCGTCGAGAACCATTTATGTTACTAGATGGACCTTAAGGTGGAGATATATGTCTTGGGAAAAAGTACGAAAAGTAAAAACTGAGTGAACTGAGTGCCGGCAATTTGTAATATGCATATCAAGAATCAACTTCGGAAGGAATAACCAAGTCTTTCTTTCCATCCATCGAACACTTATTGACGTGGAAAAAGACGAACTCCGTGGACTTTCATCTCACCCAAGCGCTTACCGGACACGGAATTTTCAGAGAATTTCTCAAAAGATTTGGCCTCTCTTCTTGCGACGCATGTCCATGTGATCCAGGCATGCAACAGACGGTGAGACACTCTCTCGTTGAGTGCATCATCCACGAAAACAGGAGACGCATTCTGTGTTGTCGCCTGGGAGTTTGTAACATTTCTTGGGATGATTATCCTGAATTGCTGCTTAGTTCTGACGGTCCCTTGCTGTTAAACTTCATCAGGGAAATCGTCGGGGCAACAAGAGCAGTTAACGAGGCTGACATGGAATAGGCTCCTACGTTCTTCAACTATTTGTCAGACGTATATTCTAACCTTGTGTGTAACTTGCAGGGTACAATGCGCAGACACAAATACATTGAGAACGGTAAAGTGGCACCGCTTTTGTGTTCATCTATTGAGACAGTTTGAGAATCTCGTTTCCGCCCAATAGTCCGCCCACCGCGGTGATCCTAGCAGGCCAGACGTGTCCGTGACCGAATGCGTCTGAAATAGCGCTGCGAGACGTCGAACCCGCGACTCCCGCCTTACGCCCGGCGTCGTTAACCCGTGGGCCGCTGATTGACCGTCCACGTATGCCACGTAGCTAATTTTAATCGTCAAACCCAACGAACGCGACGAGTTGTCAATTGTCAAAGACGTGCAGTTTCTTTTACACTTGCTTTAACATCATATGTAATAGAAAAAATAAAGAACACTTCACACCAATACTTTATTCAAATTTCGTCTTACGCCTCTCTTCTTATAACGCCTGTCCATGTGTTCAAACAGCATGCTGTGCATAGCTTCTTGTGAATATAGGTGTAGCTGTCAAGTTTATTTGGCTTCGTGCACATTGTGGCACGCTGGGTAACAATAAAGCGTACGAACTGGCCAAAACGGGGGGAAACTTAGCACAACACCCCATTAGGAACTCCCACCAGGAACACCCTACATTGTATTGTGGCTCGGCCTAATGCTGTGACTAGGTCGAGCCATAAATTTGTAAAGATTTATCGTAAATATATGTCAATGTGCTTCTTCGCGCAAAGTCATATGCGCCGAAGAAATACGTAAGGCAATCAACCAACCATCCCACTGCCTGTATAATCAGATACCCCCAACACCAAGATTGAAGTCGCGAAGCAGCTTTCTGAAATCCACACAACCTCTCACATCCGGCCCTGAAAATGAGAGACTGCAGCTCTGGCAACAAATCGCACCAGAGGATTTCATTACTCCAAAGGAAGGCCTCGCAACTGGCAAGAACCTTGACTGGTGGAACAGATTAAGAACAGGAGTTGGTAGAACAAAGTACAACATCGAGCGGTGGGGAATGCTTCGGGGCAAGGAGAGTCACTATTGTGCGACTGTGGAGACCTGCAGACCGCCTCACACCTGAGATGCTGCTCCATGTGCCCAACAAGCTGCACATCTCAGGACCTAATGTTGAGCAACACACGAGCTATCGATGTTGCCAGATACTGGGAAAAAATAATTTGACGTCGCTGACACAATGAAGAAGAATGTGCTTCTGAAAAAGTCTGTGTTATTAATCTGCTCCTCAATCCTGCCATCACGCGACGGAATAACAACCTTTTCAGAGAGAGGAGGATGTTGATGCTGATTGTTCAAAAAAATAACAATACTGTTGTTTCAGACCTTCAAAAAGCAGTGAATAGATACGATTAATAATGATTGAATCCTACCTCCGCTGTCTTGAAAGTAAACGCATGCAGGAAAGCACCTAAAATTGAATTCGTTCTATCACAGTGGTGCAGGTACTCGTATATGTCAGTATTATCTCAGCACTCCCTGCTCCTTTTATGCACTGGAATCTTCCTCAATGACAAACCTCATTGATTGTATGTCGTTATGTTATTACACTAGTGTGAAACTACGTGATTCATCTTCTATATTGATTCGTTCATAGGTACAGGAATGCATTCAATCAAAGTTTATTTCATTAGCGCAAATAAATATTCTAGTACACGCTGATCGGATGCACTTTACGATGAGTGCATTCATGAATGTTAATGATGCAGTACTAGTGTTGCAACACCGGTGTCTTACTTTCGAGATTGTAATCGATTGTGACTTTATTTTATACCTCTTCCTTTTGATATATCCCGGAAGTATTGGATCCCTTGTTGGAATGAGCATTTTAGATGCAATTCAAACATAAAACATCAGCCCTTTCGGGCAAGCAGACCTTGTGTGGATGCAATAATGAGTTTCACGTATCTATTAGATTGTTTGAAAACTGATTTTTTCTTCTTAACTTCGTAGATGAGGATTTAATTGATTTTTTTGTCAACAATTTTCACATTATTGTATTTTTTAATCCAAACAATTTCTCTAGTAAGAACCTAAGAAGAAGGCGAGCCCGATAGATCGGTCACATCACGCGCCACGATGGTCTTCTTCACGGCATTGTGGAAGGGATGGTTGAGGGTAGAAGCTGCAGAGGGCGCCCTAGACGGGAATGTTTGCAGCAAGTGTTCGAGGACATGAGTTGCAGCTCTTATACTGAGCTAAAGAGGATTGCAGAGGATCGAGAAGAGTGGAGATCGAGATGCAAGATTTTGTTGCTGCACACCAATCCACCGGATTGATACTACGAAGAAAAGTCCCCGCATATCCGTTCTATATATGGAACATATGGACACAACAAATTATTACCACTCATTTTTCAATTATCACCTAATGGTGCACCTGTAAACATGCTTCCCGATAACCAGGGCACAATCCCAAACACTTGAAGAGACGGCTGCTGTAGTATCCCAGGCGTATTTTTACGCGTATTTGTTAATCGTATTTTTAAAGAGATCGCTTGATAAAGCCCGACGTTCCACAAGCCTGCACCATTTGGTTTGAAAAAACGGCTCAACTCGACGAGTGACACGTTGTTAGCAACAGGCGGTGACCTTACCAAATTTTGATCCGCGCTCAATGTTGCTTACTACAGTGATCTAATGAGAACTGCGCTTAAAGTATACTATCGTTGTTTTACAGTCTCAAAATGACTATAATATTTATGCAGTAGTATCACCTGGAACAGAGCTCCGCAACCTTTTCTCATCTACGGCACACCAAAGTACTTCTTTGGATTCTGCGGCACACCAAAGTACTTCTTTGGATTCTGCGGCACACCTAAGTTCTCACCTTGAATACCGCGGCACACCAAAAGCCAAAAATAGATATTAATTTGATCAATTTCACTTTTTTTAAGTTCATTTAGAACTTAATAAAGCAAGTACCTCTTGTATGTCTACATAAATAGGCGACAGGCGCTGGGAGCTTGAGGACCGTTGTAAAAGTATTTATTTATAATATTGCCTTATTTGATCGCGGCACACCTGTATCGGCTTACGGCACACCAGTGTGCCGCGGCACACCGGTTGCGGAGCACTGACCTAGAATACCCGACGTAATATTTCCACTATTCAACAACACTCTCAAAAACTCGCCCACAATTTCTACTTTACCACTAAAACTCACTCTAATCCCTTAATCAGTAGATTTAATAAAATAAGTTCGCCACACACGGTTAAACCCAAAAGCCACAATATCAACGATTAATAAAGAAACTTGAAAATAAAACCTAGAATAGTCTGCTATCAAAGTAAATGTTGCTGAATAAATGCACTATCGCTAAAAAAAATACTGTTTTTTATGTTTCTTGTGCGTAAGTGATAACGCTAATAACGTTTGCTGATATCTCATAAGTAATACTAACTTAAGTAACTTGCTATGAAAAAAATAATAATCTTAAACATATTTTCGTTCTGTTTGCTCATGTATTTTTTTGTACAATATAACATCGACGAGGTTTATTTCAAATTGCATTTCTCACATGCGATTTTTTTTTTACGGAATGTGGTTTACGAAGCAATATTTTTATTAAAATATACGCAGGAGAATACCGCAAAGGGAAGAAGATATGTCTATGGATTATAAGCAGATTGTGTTTTCTTAAAGATAAAATTTCCCTGCTTCGGAAAGTCTTGAAAAAAACTAATTAAAATTTACTCGTTAATGCAATAAATCATCATTATGTTATTGTAGTATAGTCTGTATTGGAGAATCACTCTTTTTCGTTATTATCAGGTGCCTAAGGCTACAAGATTAGTATTCTTGAATGTTACGTTTATGCTTCAAATACTTTATGCATATTGTGTACTGTTTCAGAAGACTTAAGCTCATATTTCTTTTCATGTCGGTTCCATATCAGTAGCATATCATTTCTCCACGGTGCCAATCTCCGTGCCTTGTACCAAAACATCTCTGCTCCCGAAGGTCTACCTATAAACCAGCAGTCGGGGAACTTTTTTAACCATTACCCTAAAATATGTTTGCGTAAGTCGATATTACCCCTTCCCCCCATTTTGAAAAAAGACAATCAATAAAATTTAAATAAACATTATTTATTGAAATTTTTTGTGGTGAAAATAACAAAAAAGTTACATGAAGATAGTAAGTTTTATGAAATAGCAAACTAGGAAAAATTCTTTAGCATCTATTTTTTCATTTTTACCCCATTTTGGATCATTTCAATGTTGATTTTAGCGTTTTAAACATATGGAAACCCTGCATTTTAGCAAAGAATTTAGCATGTTTTCGAGCATATTTTTGAGATTTAAAAAAATAAAAAAATACGAGGGTTAACTATTTATTTATTTATAGCGCTTCAAATATAAAACGCTGTAATGGTCCGGCAGCGATCCTGTAGTGACATTGGTTCCCTTACTTTAAACCCTTTCCCTAAAATTTATTTCGGAGCTCAGTCTTGGCTTGGCAGCCGTACGTGATGGATTTCCCCCTCGCTTCGCCAACCAGGTGTAAGCTGATATCGTTGATCCGTTTTCTGTTAACGAATTGATCTTTCAAGTTTCGAAAACAAACTTTCAAATGTACAATAGTTTGCATATTCAAATCGTTAATCCATACTTTTCATTATCACGTTATTTGTAACCGTCCTCGGTCACTTGCGGAATGCTTATCACCAAAGTTAACCACTTTTTCGCGTAAATAAGATAATCGGAAGCTACAAATATTGACTCCCCATAGTGTCGCTAATCATCGCTGTTGGCGCATTAGCGATAGCTTATCTGTATGTCGTCCTGCGACAACATTCCCAGACCCTGAGCAAACAGACAATTAAGGGTGATTACCTGATTACTAACTATTTAAAATACATACTCATGTAACTGCAGCATTTTTTGATACAACTTTCTACAAATAATAGCTATAATTATTTCTGAGCTGTGTTAAGAATATTCAGGTCCCGCCGCATTTAGTTTCCAGAAAATTCGTTCGATGACTCATCGGTAACGACGTGAGGCGCACTGGATGTCTGGTGCATGGGAGATTTGGTGCACGGGACAACTGGTGCACTGGGTGTCTCGCTAACCTAACTTTTAGTTATTTCGTTAAAGAGACGTTTTAGGTCAAGTTTGGTTAGCGAGACATCCAGTGCACCAAATGTCCCGTGCAACAGACGTCCAGTGCACCCCAAATCGTGACCGATCAGTCGTTTGAACGAATTGGCTTCGTATACAATAAATTACCCACGGTTATGTCTTAGTACGATTAAATAAAATATATTTATAATTTTCTACGCACTAGTACTAGGTTGATGTGAATTTGATCTCTCACCCCTAAAATGCCAGTTATATCATATTAATCAAAATTAGCTGTCGACGAAATGCATCCCAATAACACCAACCATTCAAAGTCCCTATAGTTGCCGTAAAAATGGATGACCTGTGAATGCTGGGCCGTAGTAAGATGACGTTGCCGGATCAACACTACACAGAGCTTATCTATATTTTAAAATAATAAGATTCCTATTTAATTTGGGTTGAGAGGCCGGGCTAATCACCCGATTTCCTAAAAAAAATAACAAATCACTCATAAATATGTCTCAGATTGTCTACAGCTACCCATTCTTTAAGTAATCGGACTTCTGCTCTGGAGGTTGTCGGGAATCATATATGTTCCCAAGAGGACCTTCGGGTGCAGATATTTCCTAGAACAAGAAACGGAAAGAAGATAAAGGAAATAAAAAAGAAGCTTCATACAATCCATAGATGAGATTTCTTCATTGCCGTCTGTCGGTATTATCCTGTATGTGTTAACACAAAAAATCTCTATTCAATGGAAAATTAGTATTAGTAGGGCTCATACAAAAGTTCCACTGAATACGTTCTGTACCCGACAGTTCTATAAAATGACAAAACTTGAATTTGGTGAAAAAGCAGTTTTTTTTTTTTTATAAATTTACATTTTTTCCACCGGATGCCATGTTTGAATAATTAAATAATAATTAAAAAAAAGAGGTGACTCTATTCCCGGTTTGCCATTGTGTTTGGGGCCGACCCATTTTCGGCGGACCGTGACCCAAATATAAATAAAACCATGTTTACTCGGGTCAAGTTGGAAGTCACTATTAAATGCAGTTGTAAGGACGAAAATGCAACGTCTATATGCATTCATTGGATTTGATGCAGAAAATCGCATAGTTTAATTCTCAAGGTGTTTCATAAATATTCTGATCTAATCCGGCGATCACCAAACATTCTCAAAGATCTATAATTTATGTAATATTATAATTTGTTTTAAAATTTGATCCATTGTCTTATCATTCCCTGATTGACACACCCCTACCCCCATACATACTACACTCTCCTTCATAAAATGGGTTCGACCAGTTATGAAGTACTATGCAGCTCAGTTGTCTCTTGACAAGTGATGGATTGAGGAAGGCTACGAGTTAGTCGAAACTGCAGTTACCTAAACAGAGAACATATCTTACGTGACCCATGTAAAAACAAGGTAAATAAATAAATGTTTACTAATTTATAATGGATCCCAAAGTGAATGCTGAAAACATTGAAAAAATACTTAATTGTATTTTTTCACAACCAACTACGTACTTAACTCACACATTGCCGAACAATTGTTAATTATCTTGACAGCTGATATAGTAAGGCTTGCTTGTGGAACATATCGATTCATTCAACGCAGTAGTTGTTGGTTGAAACCCATTCAAACATGAAAAGTGAAATGCAGAATTTTCGGCAAATTCTACTACTATGCATACATTATTGTTCGCCCATGTCCTCGTTTAATTTCGTATCAGCTATTCCTAATCAGTACATTCCACGTATAGTTAGCTAAAATTTATGCTCTCTTGAGGCATCCGAAGTACACGTCGCAGCCAGGCTTACCTTCGTCTCTTAACGGACTGTAGTATGGAAGAACCTTATCATCTTCCTCACCTCGTCATCCCTCATAAAGTCAAATAACTCTACCCGCAGTATTCTACGCAGGCATCTAGTTTCAAAATTCATTATTGACGATATAGATAGACTTTGAGAATCCATGTTTTCAGTTACAGCATAATAGATAATGTATGCATTATTCACGTTGGCGTCTATCTCATAATAAGTGTTTCAAGGAAATGCAATGTGCATTGTTTATACTACAAGTTGCAATATTTTTGCATAACATTCAGTACTGGAAATTGCTGCTACAAAATAGTACTATCTTTATTTTACCTGGCTGTGTATACTCTTAACAAATTTTTGTTTCTGTAAAGTTGTCCTATAAATGACAGTCCACGACTATTTGACTAAATACATTATATTTATTAGAATCAGGGCTTATTTAAAAGTTAAAATATACTAAGACCCCTTAAGGGAGGGGGGGATACGTTCCATCAAAGTAGAGAATAATGCGAAAGAGCGCTAAACGAGGCTATCTTAACATGTAAATAATGGGGTTAGGGGAAGATGGATAGAAAATTGGCTAGGTATTAAATTTAATAATTATGTATTTTTTAATAAAAATAAAACCAAACATTTATTTCTTACAACAAGAAAAAAACAATATAAACGAATATACCTATAAAAACAAATAAAATTCTAATTCAGTCAGATCATTCAGTGTATTCTGTGTTTCCAATTTTTTGCCTTTTTGTCAAGAAGGCATCTAATGTAGTTTGCGTTTTCCTTTTGCGTTCTGTTAGAAGTTGTTGATAAGTGGATAAAGCATCTATAACACCCCGTCTTTCTTTTGAACTCCTGTCAAAATTTGGATCATTTTCAACAAATTGGTCTATAATTTCAGTTATAGTGGTCAAACTCTTTTTTACAAACGCCATCGAAAATTCTTTTTGCTCGTCTTCGAAATCACTAATATCAATATTTTAGTTTTCTTCTTGCTCAGTTAATTCCTTGGGCTCATCATTAGAAAGACAAGCTGCCGTTTCTTGAACTATTTCTTCGACGTCTTCCTCATTTACCTCATCTAAACCGGTTTGATTCGCTAATTCCACTATTTCTTGCACTATTTCATCCATATCGATAGAGTGTCCAATGTCTTCGCTCTTACTTAAATCTGGCGCTGCGCACAATTGCGGGGAATCCCCGGGTTGAAAAAAAAAGAGCTAAACCAAAACAGCGCTAAACGAAACAGCGTTAAGCGGGGTCTCACTGTACTTTAAATCACCGAAAGTAATCGTATACTTATTTGGGGTAAACACGTGAAACAGTACAAATTATAATAAATTCAACCCTCATAACGTTTTACGTAAAATGGATAATTAGTCCGATGCTTCTTCCGAGTCCCTCCATTTAGTTCTAAGAGTCGGTTCAACTCAAAATAACAACACAAGACACTGGGATTCGAACCACGAACTGTGCACCTCAGTTATGTTCTATGCGCAATCGACCATGACTATTATCTGCCCGCATTTTGTTGTAATATTTTTTTGCTCTACATAAATTCATTATTATCTTTTTAATGCAATTATTTTTTATAATTATTATCAATTGCTTATTACGCAGGATTATTTATTGAATATATGTGTGCGTGCTGTAATTATTACATATTTATGTTATATTTACACTCCGTGGAGCGTGACTTTTAGTTATTTATTTTTACTAATTTGAATGTTATCACAAGGCATTTTCCGCTGCTGTTGCTTCGGCCAATCAATTTGTTTATATTTTTAATTCAAAGATAAAACACTTGATGAATATTTAAAATATCATAAATCATCTTGAAATTACTACCTATATCTAATTAACCCAGTTATTTTTTTTATCGTGTGTGAGATTTTTTTTCTTGTGTTTCGATTACGTGGAATCCGGCATTAATTTCAAAGAATTCGTCTGCGTTCGCAGAAATTCGATATTATTACTATTTGACTATTCTTTGGCATTGTCATGCCTGCGGGTATAGCTCAATGGTCAAAGCGTTTGCTTTGCAAGCCAAATGTCGTGGGTTCGATCCCCGACTGAGAGAAAACAAAAATGATTTTTAGTCGATTTCTGATCTCTAAAATACCTTGGTTGGTGTGAATTTGATCCCTCACCCGTAAAATGCCAGTCATAGTCTATTAATTATTGAATGTGACGAGCACTATAGCGGCTGATAAAGCTGGCCATGGCGGCCATATGACAAAACTCGGTTCCGCCGCATTTAGTTTACAGACAATTCGCTCAGCGATTTATCGGTCACGACGTTGGGTGTACTGGACGTCTGCTCTACGTGAAATTTGTTGGCGCACGGGACAACTGGCACACTGGATGTCTCGCTAACCTAACTAACGGCGAGAAAGCTAATTCACACCAAACGGCGGTATTTAGAGCTTAGAAATCGATTTAAAAAAAAAAAACTCCGTTGGGGATCGAATCCACCACCTTCGGTTTGGCAAGCAAACTCTTTTGTCAGTGGAAAAGTGTTAGTTTTTACCAGGGGGTACCACGTGGTGGTTCCTTCTAAAATATTATCACGAATTTCGGGACTGCATTTCGAAGGTGACTTTAGCAATTATTATTTTTTTTATCTCCAAAAAAAAAACACTTAAAACTGAGGTCACCAAAAAAACAAACATTACACAATATTTTTTTTTAGCTTATCACTTCGTTTTTTCCATTGCAGACCTAGTTAGCTCGGTATCAGTGCATTACATATGAGCCTGCATCGACCATCGCGTCGGCGGGTGACCCGTGGCCACCCCGCTGCCGTTTTGTAATTAACAAATAATCATTTTGAAAAAAATACGCTTATCGTTCAAGATGTATTTTTGTACCGCAAGGTTCTCTCTTATCGAATGCGATAAAAAAAAATACGGCGCCGTGTAGCGTAATTTGAATGCAACTGTTATGTGTTAATATTCTGGGCTGAGCCGCCGCTTAGGACCGAATGTTCGAAAGATAGACAGACGCCTCGCGAGTCGGGCTTATGATTCGATCTTCTTAATGATTATTCATATTGATATCAGCTTGCTCCTTAAGGCCGATGCCGTAAAGCCTCGACAAGCGATCTTTTGTCTATTATTTTTGTCCGCTTGCCTGACATCTACATCGAATGTTTATTTTAATTATATAATGTTGCACGGCGCTTGCATACGCCATCTTGTTTGTTATGACAGTTGGCCTATTGCCGGTTGGTAGGACTGTCATATTGGCAGTTGGTACCGTGGAGATGTGAAATCGCGCTGTGGGCTGGCAGTTGAAGTTTGACTCGCGCCCGTCACAGTGCGCGCGTCCTGTGCGTTCGCTGTGGCGGGCGACGTTTGTGACAGTAAACAAATAATATGTGAAACAAGTGTTTTTATTGTAAACCTGATCCTGCATCCTTCCTCAAGTTAATCGATGTCCAAAATACCATAGGAGGATATCAATATAATATGTATAAAAGAAAGTCGTGTTAGTTATACCATTTATAACTCAAGAACGGCTGGACCGATTTTTGCGATATTTAATTTCTTGGATTCGTCTTAATCCCGAATAAAAAAGAAATATGTAAACATCGTTAAAAATCACGGGATAACTTTTTTCATACATTTTGTTTGGAAATGCTATTTAGTTCCAGTACATGTTGTTGTAGGCATTATTGGGACTCGGGGTTGGAGGGGCACTGGATGCGCCTTAATGTGACCATCCAGAGGGGATCCGGTGCTCCACTCACTGAGTAGTACAATAATAATAATGTGGTGTATGTGTACATGCTGATTTATATTTTCTTTCTATTCTGTTTAATTTAAATTCTGTTTTTTCTGTATTTGCTTGGAATTATTGTATAATATTAAAATTTTGATCATGGCACTAGCAGCGACCATGGTAAAAATGGTAGAAAAGACTAAGTGAACCAATCTTACACCTGTGTTCCATTGATTGCAGGTTAGACGTAAGAGTGTCATTGTTTATCAAACGAATTGCTCTTCTTTGAACTGAGTCAATTAAGTTTAGAAGGTAATTTGGGGCTCCATTTCAAAGGTGACTGCCGTATTCAAGGATAGGTCGGATTTGTCCTTTACATATTGTAGAAGAGTAGTTTATCGTTGAAATACCTCAGTGATCTATATAATACGCCTAGTTTTTTGGAAGCGAGACCGGATTTATACTTTTTTTAGTTTATTTGGACACAGAATATTTAGAGAGTCCTTCAAAAGGTTTGTCCTCTCTTCTTATGACGCCTGTCTACAGTTATCGTGGCAAACAGTAGACCGAGAAACATTCTCTGATGGAGTACATCATTTAATTTTATTAATTAAAAAAATATTTATATGCTGAACATTCCAATGTGCATTACCGTAAAGGACACTCAGCACATTCCATCTTACAAACGTGTGACAAATCGGAACTTTGGTACGATCTCTACTCTCGATCGAGTACTACAGCCCTGCGTCAATGTCAATAAAAAAAATAACTCTTTCGCATCGGTTGTCGATATATGCCGTCAAAGATTCGACTGTTGACATCTGTTGACGTGATACATCGTTTTGCTACTTTCAGTACTCATTGTGACATCTACGGTAAGAAATTGGAAGTGCAGTCATTCTCTTTATCAACCTACATGTACTATTAACATTATTCCATAAAACATGTCAATAAATATCGTTAGGTTTCGTCACCGGAGCGATGTTGTTTCCGTAATTGGATTGCCCCGAAAGAGGACCTAGCCCCTGGACATGACCAAGGGTGGAATATATGGAGGTCCCTTAACAGACTTCGGACCGGAGTATGCAAGACGAGGACACAAATGAGGGCCTGGCAGTTTTACAGCGGACCGACTGAATGTGACTGCGGCGTGGAGCAGACCCTGTCACACCTTCTGGAGTGTGCGCTGTGCCCGAGTGGCTGCACCCAGGAAGACCTGATGATGGCCAGAAGTAACGCCATCGACGTCGCCCACTTCTGGGCAGACAGGATCTGACCCTGTTGTTTCCGACACGATTATATATATTATATATATATACCGGAGCGATTTTTCTGTGAACGACATGTGTCAATGCCACCACATGTATGGAGTTATATAATGAACGTTTGTTAAATATAATAGTTTTTATGCATCATCTGATAGCTAAAGGATACAAGAACCAGTGTGATATATGAAAATAGGTCAGATAAGTATATTTATGCTTTAAATATCAGTTTTAAGCAAAAAAATCGAAAAATTCACGCCGTATTGACAGTATAATTTGTATTCCACCGAGCCGTAACGAAAGGGTTAAGAAACCAGTATCATGCATTTAATTATTACATTTAAATCAATATCGATGGTGGCCTTGATCATTGGTATGTGTGACTAAAGATGCGACAAGTCGACCCGACCTAGTTAAAATATTAATTACACATTCCTCCTTTAACTCTATAAAAAGGAGCATGTGGTGTCCTGCAAATTGCACACATACTTAACATGAGTGAGTTATACCGACGATATCATTAATTCGTGGCTGTACCCATCTAACCTTATACAGGGTATGTTGGTGGGATACAATGAGTTGAGAACTAGAAGAGATGTGCGTTTGAGTATGCATTTCTTTCGGCTAGTGCGCGGCGTGTGAGGAAATCCTGATATTTTCTTAAAAATCGCTTTGTTTGTCCCTGACAATTATTTAAGGTTAAGGAGGCACAAATTGTTTGTTCTTCATAGAAGTAATACTAACCTGCCAGACTATGCCTCTTGGGAGAGTGATCAGACTGTTCAACCATATCGCCTTTATTTAATATTGATGTATTCCACTTGAGCGAAGCCCAGTTTCGGCACAAGCTCCACGAATTTATTTATCAAAGTAATTTCGTGGAGTCTTCTGTTTAGCGAGCCTTGAGACTTTTTAATAATTGTTGTTAATAATCATAAATACCTATATTTATAAATAGTATTTTATCTTATTTCAGGATCGTATTAAATAAAATAGAAATTGATAAAACACGTAAAACTATGTACCAACTGTTGAAACTATTTGATTGTTTCCAAGTATGGTTGTAGTGGACAGTGGTGTGTATATATGGGAGGGGTCGGCGATCTGCTGATCGTTATAACTCCAGGTTCGTCGCTCCCGCACTTCCCATCCTCGTGTCCCCAGCAGGAACCGGATGTCACCGTTGACACTTTCGCGCCCTTTTGCGGAGTCAGCTGTCGGCTGGCCACTTCCGGCGGCGCCGCCTGAATTTCAAATTCTAAAATCGAAAATTATCATTTTTTCGCAATGAAAGATTTCGCTTTTCAAAATTTCTTCGTTCATTAAAACGGGGCGGTATTATTTTGCATCGAGATTTTTAGACTCGGACCTTTGACACACCGGATATCGGAAATAATACAGCTGAGCGCATGAGCTTATTAGCAAGATGGTCAATTCATAATGACATCAGCACGACTGGTACCGAAAACCTCGATATCCAATCTTTCGTCTCATATTTTCTGTTCGCTTGTCCGCCTACGTGTGTGTTTGTTATAGACATCACCGCTTGAGCGCTGGGTGACAGCCTAAGCGCCGACGAACGAGTCAATTATGTGTTGACGACCGAGAGGGTCGCATTACGGCCAGCGGCATGTCATTCATATAATCAATGTGCTTGTAAAAGAAAGTCTGTGTTATCAATTTGCTCCTAATCCTGCCTTCACGCGACGGAATAACACCTCTTTTGAGAGAGAGGGGATGTTAGTAAGTATTTGCCTTCTTAGTTTTTTATTACCATATCCGCTCCATATGTGGAGAATTTGGATACCACAAGCTGTCGTTTACACAGTTCTCTATGCTCAGGTTGTCTATGCCTTGTCCCAGAACACGTGTATACGCGGAGGTCCACAAAGGAACATACGATAATTCCTGGCAGCCTCCAGAGGAAAAACCTGCGTACTTGCATCGACAGCGGGTGTTCAATAATCAGCGTTTTTAAGTAGATCGGATGATCAGCCCGATACTCTTGAGGCCTGGATTTTTTTATTTTTGGCCTTAAAGGGTGGCGCGACCCTACGTAGGGCATGTATAGAGCTTATATTTGATTAAATATATTTGAAACAATCAAGCTTGGTCGGGATTTGAACCGACAGCGACTGAATGACAAACAAACGCTTCAACCACGAACTATGCCGTCGGGTTCAGCTAGTATTTCTTGTATTTGATCCATCGCCCGTATAATGCCAGTCATATCCTATAGTCGTCTACGACGTTGGCAGATCAACACTGCACATGCAGCGCTTAGCCATTATGCAGCATTGTAAGCGTCATAGAATTCCTCAGATCAGACATCAAAATAACTCTCACCGTCTCTCGGGCTTTCTTCTGTGTTTGCTTACATAAAAAAAAAAATCACATCAAAGATTTGTCCACTTTCATACATTCTCGTGTATAAGCAAGAGCGTTGGTGAATTTAGTATGAAAGTTTTGAAAATACTTCTCGTACGGAAAAATGTAGCACTCAATATTTGAACTAAAACATTAATTTATAATGTCGCGTATGGCTTTGAGTACATTTGCGATAAAGTTGGCATATGTTAACCTTATCATCCACCGTGTAACACTTAAAATGTGGACCTAAACTGCCTATTGTTAGCGATTTCACAATCGTTCACGTTGGAGCAAAGGTTCTCAATGTAATTTTTTACGTACAACATGTACAGAAGCTGTGTATTCTATGACTCTCACCTTTTTATACGTGCTGCATGTGGAACGTTGCTCCGTCAATGTTATAGACTAAGATCAGGCATTCACGATTTTTACAGGAATATAAATGAATACCACAAATATTAATTAATAGGCTATGACTGGCATTTTGCTGGTGAGGGATTAAATTTATACCACATTGGTTATTGAATCCTTTAGCTATCAGATGATTCATAAAAAAACTATTGTAAGAAAGTAGCAAAACGATATATCACGACAATCGATGTCAACGGTCGGGGAATCTTATGACGGCATATGCCTACAACTGATGCGAAAGGCTAAAGGGATTAAACTATATCAAGTATATCGCAAGTATATCGTTGGAATAAGGCTGGCGGTTAACGAGGCCGACAAATTAAAGACTCCCATGTTTTTTTATTTTATTATTTATCTCTTCCTTTGATCTAACCTTGTGTGTAATTTTTAGGGTACCTAGCTCAACCATTTTTTCTATTTTTAATTTATTTAAAAAAAAAAATTAAGCTCCTCTCTTAGTCTCGCTGTTTAGGAAGCCCTATTACAGATAACCTGCTCCTATTTCAGTACCGGTATAGTGTTTGCATGCCTATTCTATTGCGATCGAGTCACCGGAAGGAGGCGTTTAAAGCGCCATGCCCGGAGTTCTAAATTAAAACTCATATAGACTCGTGCCTTTTTTTTTCACAATGAAATATGGTGCCTTTTTACATCGTTCATGAAAATCTAAATTTATAAATTTAAAAAATATATATATAATTTATCTTCATTTCTAACACTTTCCACTGTGCAATATTCGTATTCGCACCAAAGCGTCGTATTATTCACTTGTATTTTAATTTAATTTAAAATTGGAATATTTATTACAGTTGATATAGCCCTTGCTGACTGGTACCGAAAACCTCGATTTACAATCTTTCGTCTCTTACATCTGTTCGCTTGTCGGACATGTTTGTGTCGCCATATTGGCATTTTAGACAAGTTCGGTCACGGGTGTGACGTTATTTATGTACGTGCGCCATTAATTCTGTAGATCGCCACTTGCGGCGCTCGGCGACAGCGCATGACGAGCGCGCTTAGTCGTCAGTCAAGTCTCGTCCGACCGGCGAAACGGCACGTAATGGTCGGACGAGGAAATCGAGTCTTTATTAAAAATAAATGCGAATTGTGCTTCAAAAACAATTTCTTTGCTTTTGCGACCTGCTCCTGCATCCTTCCTCCACGCGGCCACGTGACGAACCCGCGACTTGTCGTCTTTTTAAAGACGGGGGATGTTAGTAGATAAAAGTTATTAGTTATTTGGGACAAACATGTGAAACATTACAAATTATAATAAAAATATTAATTAGACTCAAGTATATATATTTTTTAAAAGTATAGTTTGACCAACGACAATAGCATTCTAGAGCAATATTTTGCATCAGCGATGTAAGGGAGTCGACTTATGATTAGTAAGAGTCTAGTTTAATCATTTATTGAGTAAGTAAATAAATATTATTAATAATCAGCGTATAAACAAATAGCACACTGTTAGCGCAGTTCTCGTTAGACAACCGACGCATAGAAACTTTGAACGCGTACCAAATTTGAATGGGTTACCGCCTGTTGCTTACCGCGTGTCATTGATTAGGTTGTTCAGCCATTTAGAAACCAAATGTATTAAAACTTTCATATACATATACCCGGATTCTTGTAAATATAATTTGTTTAGTCAACCAATCGGGTAACATGCTAAATTTAATAATTTATTTGTTACTCCAAATTGTGTGCTTTGAGTCGTTTTTTCTAGTGTCTCCGCTTAGTGATACTATATTAATATTAGTGATAAAATCTTTTGATGTCATTTTAGTGCTGGTTTATTAATTGATTCGATTAAATTGAATGCGGTCTGGAGCTCTCTGCATGTACAGCAATAATTACAGGTGCACTCGAACTAACTGCATGGCACATAACATTTACATCTCCAGCTAACTGTTGGTGCATTGACAGAGTTCAGCGAACCTTTTGTGATAACTAACACTGCTGCTGTTGCTTGATATTATCCGAAGACCATGCGTCTCGCTAGTCAAGGGGCGACAACGCGTGCTGTATATATATGAAGATCAGACTGTTCAACCAAATCGCCTCGTATGTTGATATATTCCACGAAAATGAGGCCCAGTTCAGATACGAGCTTCACGATTTTGTATGGAGGAGTAATTTGTGGATAACGACTTATCGTTCTCAGATAATTCATTCGACGGCTCATCGGTAAAGTCGTGGGGTGTGCTTGACGTCTGGCGCACGGGACATTTGGTGCAACAGATGCACTGGATGTCTCGCTAACCTAACTTAACCTAAGAATTTATCCAGTGATCGTAGAGTCCTGAGATCCATAGGTCTCGTTAAAAAAGTAACTTAGGTTAGCGTGTTATCCAGTGCACCAGTTGTCCCGTGCACCAAATCTCCCGTTTAACAGACGCCCGGTGCGCCCCACGTCGTTACCGATGAGTCGTTGAACGAATTGTCTGGAAACGAAATACGGCAGAACCGTAATTTGTTGGAGTCGTCTTTTTAATGGGCATTGGGACTTTCCGTTGCTTGTCTTTCTTATTTTCTATTTCTTTAATACTTAATCATAATTATCGACACACCTGGCGGGCGAAGCGAGGGGGAGAACCATCACGTACGGCTGCCAAGCCAAGACCAAGGAAGGGATTTAGAGTGGGCGAACCAAGGTACACTACAGAATCGCGGGGTTAACCATAACAGCGCTTTTCAAGACTTGCGCCGTGGAATTCTTATATTACGGAACACCCTCGTATCATGATACCATTGGTAAATTGACTAATGCCACGACTTGAGATTACTCTCGTTTATTTATATTTAAAAAAAATACAAAGTTGAACTTAAAAACCAAGGCACGCATTCATGCTAATGCCGAGGGTAAGTACCCGACTGGCATGGGAGAGGTTCCTCCTTGCGCCGCTCGTATATAAACTATCTTAAGTATTACTATACCAGAAAAATTGTGTGGTCACTGCTTCGGGGTATAATATTATAAATTTCCTATAAAATGATAACATTCGTTCAATTTATTGATTATATAGTTGACTCAAGCGCGTTTGACTGGATTGTACATACATTAGAGTGCATAATGTGGGTAACTGTTGAGTATTATGCACATCATTGCGAAACTGATTGGAATTCAAAGATCCAGCTGATTTAGTTACATGTCACACGGGCGCGGTCATAGGTCTCAGGCAAGTTGCCAAGGGTCACTACACCCATTGGATCAGCGATCGTTAAATGTGGTCTGCGGCGGAACGACAATTTTCTCAGTCCGAAATTCACGCATAATCCTGAATTTTACAATTTACTATGAATGGGTGGTGTTCACGCGACGAATTTCGTCCACCACAAATTTTAATTAATAGGCTGTGACTGGAATTTTACGGGTGATTCAACCGGGGATAATAAAAGAGCTCAAAAATCGAATAAAAATCCTTTGTTTTTTAATCTCCGTCGGGGATCGAACCCTCGACCTTTAGCTTGCAAAGCAAACGCTTTGACCATTGAGCTATACCCGCCGGCCTTTATTACTACTAATTAAATGCGTTGTATTAATTTATTGTTTATTGTACTCGCATTGTATTTGTTTGTTGTTTTTTGAGGTATATTGCGTTGAGCCGCCCCTTAGGACAAAATAGTCCAGGCCTTGGGAACGTTGGGCTTATCATCCGATTTCGTTAAAAAATAAATATTTATTCACTCAAAACTATGTCCCGAATAGTATAGATACCCTTTCTTAGGTAAGTACTTCGACTTCTGCTCTGGAGGTTGTCGGGAACCATATATGTTCCCTAGTGGACAGTGGCAGCTTTGCGGCTTTTTGGTTAAGCCATGTGTGATAAATTTATTCTTTAAAGAAATGTTGTTAATTAAACATAGTATAATTTTTATATACGTATCAGACTACACGTTGATCGAATTTTACTTGAAACTCATTTTTTTTTTTACAAAAATTTCTTTCGTCTTTAAAAGGTTTCATTAATGATAGAAACGTTATCCACAAACGGTGATTTTTTCTGTCAATTTGTATGTGCGTCAGTTACATATTACTGGACTTTACCCGCCTCACACCCGCATCACACCGGAGGACAGTTAAATCTCCTTGATGACGCGCTCATTCAGATTATGATCAGTTAGCAACTGATAAGTCCAGAAGGAGTCCCCTCTGAACAATTGTGGCCACTGCACAGAAGTGCTAAAAGAAAGAACCCGCGAAAGAGATTAGAATCGCATTCATGGATTGTAAAGAGATGGAGATGGAAGACAGTTTCTCTCACCGAAAATACGAGCAAAGATTGTAAATGCGTGAAATTTTTTTTAGTGGCCACAAAGTCTGCATGCCCGATAGGGCCGAGGCGAGTTACATATTACTATCAAGCATTTTGCCGGTAAAAAAACTAAATTTCTTTCTAAGCATCCTAATGATAACTTGAACTCTGCGCATCCCTGGCGATGCGCTAATAGACTTGCCGGCTACTTGTGTTGTTGAGAGATGTCACTCCTCTGTGTTTGCGAGCAGCTACTTGACTGTCGTGCAGCGTGCTGTTTACACTAGCACGACCACTAGTAATCTTCTCCAACACATTGCTGCATTAGGTGGAAAATGACTGAGGGCACGCGTGCCAAATGCATTTCCAGTCTGACGAAGGGTATGCTTGCATTTAGACTAAACAAACATCGCTTTGAAATTACATCCTTTGAACTCCTTCCTTTTGCCAAGCCAGTTACTTCCGATGTATTCTCATAAACGGTTTATATGTCCATACGTACTACGTTGGCGGATATTCGTTTACACGTAAGAAACGTTAAGCGTTTAACGATACACTTAATATCGCTTAAAATGTTCCGTGAATTATTGTCGCATATGATGCAAGTACACTGCAGCCAAGTCCATGCACTTGGGAGCGTTGACACGCAACTGTGCCACTGTCACCTACAAGTAGACAGCAACTACACATCATCGCGATTGATAGCTGAACCCTCTGTGAAGAACATGCTTTATTTGATTAGTCGAGAATGTTACTATTAAACAGCTAAATACCATGTGTCACGGTTGAGCACTGTTTATTCATTTGCTGGAATACTGCAGTTTCGCCTTAAATGATAAGCTTTATCTATTCCCAAAGAGTATAGAGAATGTTACTTTTTAACCTTTTCGTTACGGCTTGGTGGAATACGAATTATACTGTCAATACGGCGTGAATTTTTCAAACGTTTTTTTCTTCTTAAAACTAGTATTTGAAGCATAAATGTACTTATCTGACCTATTTTCGTATATAACATTGGTTCTTCTATCCTTTAGCTATATTTATTTATTTTACAGAATCGAAATTCCATTTTTTTTTACAAATATAGAGAAAAATAAGTATACATAACTATACAATAAATAGAGAAAAAAAAAATTACACAAAAGAATAAGAAGATGACACGTGTCAAAGATCACAGAGATCAAGGAGAACAATACCATCGACAAAAGAGGAAAAGGGTGTAAGAAAAGGATCGAGGTGTGCTGGTAGGGCATTTAGGAGTGACATCAGAGCTATCAGATGATGCATAAAAAACTATTATATTTGACAAACGATCATTATGTAACTCCATACATTTGGTGGCATTGACACATGTGGCTTACAGAAAAATCGCTTCTGTGACGAAACCTAACAATATTTATTTACATGCTTTTATTAACTTGTATTCAACCCATTTTTGCCAGATTTTTTTACCCCTTTAGACCCCTAAACTTTCTAGCTATAAACTGATGCAATCTTATATTTTATTGAATCGTGCGTAATGGAATGGGGTTAAATACAAAATGTTACAATATTCGAACACTGGGCAAAAATTGGTTTGTCGATGGAAAACACAATTTGCTAATCTTTATTAGTATGTGTTGATGTATTTCAAAATTTTGTAAATTCATTGTGCGTAAAAAAAATCCTTCTCGAAATAAAAGAATGCTAAATAAAATATAGCTTGATCCTATAGACCAGGGGTCTCCAAACTACGGCCCGAGGGCCACATCCGGCCCGCGGACAGATTTTGTCCGGCCCGCGGAGAGCTAGCATACTTGAAAACTCCTTTTAGAGAACATATTTTTTATAGCAAATTAAATTTAGTTTACTGAAGTATTCTAATTTTATGTTAAATAATTATTAATATGACATCTACATTGATATGGTCATGGGCTAACTACTCATAACATTATTGTAGGCTTATTGTTATTGTTTTTGTGATAAATTGGGTGAAGAAACGCAGAATTGTAATGAGTAAAGACATGTATAATATGCAGAAACTGTAAAATGAAATTGAGATTTTCCACTGACAATAGTTTGTGGTTGTGGACTAATTTTACTTGTACCAATTATTAAAAGAGATTTAAGATGCTCATCAGTTAATTAAGATCTGTAAACATTTTTTGTGTACTTCATTTTGGAGAAGGTCTTATCACACAAATAAGTAGTACCAAGAACAGAAAACAGCCCACGAGCAAATTTATGCAAATTATCAAATTGTGTCAGTGGAAGACTCTTATAAAATTCCAGCAAAGATGAGTTTTGATATTTGTTCTTAATTATATCACTGCACTGTAGATCAATCATTTCCATTTGAAGTTCCGGGGCTAGGGTTTCCGCTTGTGTCCACCAGATGTCGTGTCACGTTACTCCTCATGGCTCGTACTCTACGACTAATCTAGAAATTACAGATAATGACAGGAAAATTAATAATATGCAGTGTTGCCGTTTTGCGGACTTTAGTCCGATTTGCAGCCTTTTTTAAACGCTGCGTACTTTTTCGGACTTTTTTTTCCATCAGTGGACTATTTCACTTTTTACCACCGGCAACAATGATAATATGGTTTTGGCCATCGGAACTTACTGTAGTAATCAAGTATGGCCCTAAGGCTGGAAAGTTTGGAGACCCCTGCTATAGAGTGTAACTCAATTATTGTTATTTTAATGTCTTCTACGTTTGCCCCAAATATCTAATAGCTTGTACCTACGTCAGTCATTTTAGTATTATTACGAGTTTATTTATTATTTAGTAGTATTATACTCGTATATCTTTTAGAGACACCCCAATTATGGATATTTCTCTATGGAACGTTGGGAAAGAAAAAATGTACCTTCGTACATTGTCAATCATTTTTTTAATAAAAAAAAACCCTAACACACCTAAATACCTAGGGGTCAAGCTGGATAGGACCCTCACTTATCAGAAACACTGTCAGTCTGTTAAGCAAAAGGTGTCCACCAGAAACAACCTACTCCGAAAAGTGGCATGTACGAAGTGGGGAGGCCAACCAAACCTGATCCGCACAAGTGCTCTAGCTCTCTGTTTCTCTGCTGGCGAGTATGCTGCGCCAGTATGGGCGAGGTCTGCCCATGCCAAGAAAGTGGATATTGCTCTGAATGAAACGTGCCGGGTGGTTACGGGGTGCCTAAAACCTACCCCAATATCAAAGCTATATCAACTCTCGGGCATTGCCCCACCAAACATACGGCGAGAAGTTACTACCAAGAGGGAACTCACCAAAGCAACCCACGACGCACTCCACCCTATGTTTGGGTACCAAAAGATAACTACACGGCTCAAATCAAGAAGAAGTTTCCTACAGTCGACAACGGAACTGGAGATACCTGAGGCCACCCTGCGGCTGAACATGTGGAGAAGCGCAACTGAGGGGGAATACTTGGATTGCTCCGAAAGAGGACCTAGCCCCTGGACATGACCAAGGGTGGAATATATGGAGGTCCCTTAACAGACTTCGGACCGGAGTATGCAAGACGAGGACACAAATGAGGGCCTGGCAGTTTTACAGCGGACCGACTGAATGTGACTGCGGCGTGGAGCAGACCCTGTCACACCTTCTGGAGTGTGCGCTGTGCTCGAATAGCTGCACCCAGGAAGACCTGATGATGGCCAGAAGTAACGCCATCGACGTCGCCCACTTCTGGGCAGACAGGATCTGACCCTGTTGTTTCCGACACGATTATATATATAATAAAAAAAAAGATTTGATATTTTATTTTTATTTTCTAATGTATGTTTTGTACAATCAATAAATTTTTAGTACCAGGTAACCTGTCTACCTGCCGGTATCACTTATGTACACAGCACTTGTTAAGAGTACCACATGCTTCAGCAAATATACTAGAAAATTTAGTATCTGGTTATATCAGGTGATTACAGTGTCGTACTAAATATAAAATGTAATTGAAACTACGAGTACCTTAACAGTATGCAATTGAGCTTACTTATATGCTGCTACACTTGGCCGATCGTCATGCAATTTTAATCGTGTTTTATTTAGTTACTTCAAGGTTGTATCAAATATAGATAGTTTTATATTAAAATAATATTGATATATGAATTTTTTAATTTTTATTAGAATATTATTTTATTATTTCAATATTCTAATCTACTTTTATAGATCATTGACTATATTACAATATTATTATTACTTAAATATACATATACTAGACATAAAATTCTTTTTTCAACGCGTCAATCCAAGCACAAAAATAACGGCAGAAGCCGTTAATGTAAATAAATGAAGACTGATAAAATAATAATAAAAATATACATACTTTGAATATATACTAAAGCGACATCTATCGTACGATGATAACAATGATATAAATACTAGTTTCAACGCAAGTCAGTCTAGGCATAGCAATGGCGCAGTTCGCCGAGCGGTATGAATACCTGGGCATAGTTGGTTTCCAAGGTCCGCGGTTCGCATCCCGCTTCTGCCGTTATTTTTGTGCTTGGATTGACGCGTTGAAAAAAGAATTTTATGTATAGTATATGTATATTTAAGTAATAATAATATTGATATCTTAATTTGTAATGCAAAACCTAAAAGACGTTTTCACAAATATATATTTTTGTCCCATGCCAGTAAAAATAACGTAAAAAACGTGTTTTCATATCAATTATTTATATTCTTTACTATTGATGTCCTCCTCTTCCATTTAGGACATCGATTAACTGGATGGAGGATGCAGGATCACGTTCACAATACAAACACCTGTTTCTGTTTCACGATACACGTTTATTCGTCAAACACTTGCTACAAAAAAGACCGTTGTGGCCCACGCCATATAGGCAAGGCCATCACGGTCGCGAACGTTTGTCCAACTGACAGCCCACGGCGCGATCTCACATCTCCGCGGTGCCAACTGCCAATATGACAGTCGTACCAACCGGCAATAGGCCAACTGTCATAACAAACAAGATGGCGCATGCAAGCGCCGTGCAACATTATGCGATTAAAAACGTTATATGTGCATGTCAGGCGAGCGAACAAAATAAGAGACAAAATATCGTTTTTCGAGGCTTTACGGCACTAAAGGAGTAAATATCAAGCTGATATCACTATTTTAAAGGTTTCTAAATGTATTTATCAGCTAAACTAGAAGTGATTATGTTTGCCGGCGGGCATAGCACAGTGAATAAAGCGTTTGCTTGCCAAACTAAAGGTCGTGAGTTCGATCCCCGGCGGAGATTAAAAAAAGAGATTTAATCGATTTCTAACCTCTATAAATACCGCCTGTTGGTGTAAATTTGATCCCTCATCCGTACAATGACAGTTATAGCCTATTAATCGAAATTGTTAGAAGACGAAAGTCGTCCCGTGAAGACCACCCATTCATAGTGAATTCCTGTAATAATAAGCATGATGCGTGAATGTCGGGCTGTAGGCTATGAAGTTGGCGGATCAACAATCCACATGCCGCGCTCATCCATATGTAGAATGGTAAGCTTCATAGAATCCACAAATGAAAACATCAGAATCACCATTTGTCGGTTTTCTCCTGTAAGTGTTTACATATATAAAAAAACTTTGTCGATTAACGAACCAATGACCTTAATTATGGTAAGCAAACGCTTTCCTACTAAGCCACACCCGCCGATATGATGATTGTATCGTGAGATAATATATATATACAATTGTTTTATGCTCAAACAATGCCAAGCCAATTCTGTCGATCCGTTTTTTTATGTCCTATTTCGGCCCTGGATTTTTACATTATCTATTGTTGACACGGCATATCAAAACGATATTAATAAATAACATATTAACAAAAAGCACCAGTGTGTGTGTGCTTTGCTGAGAAAAAAATTCCGCTTATTCCGTGACTACCAAATGCTAATTTTTGCGCCGATGCGTTCTCGCATTATGTAACTATTTATTGTTCACAATTTTCAGCCATCGCATGCAAAAACTACTTGCATGAAAAAACCAACAACTAGCATTAATATTTGTGTGTATATTTTCTTATAATAGCCGGAGTTGAAGCAACTACAGTGAGTTAAAGGAACCGAGCGATAGATTCGTTGGAACATTTTCAAAACTTACACACGATAACACTATCACCTGACATCAGCATGATGTAGTCCTTGCTGACTGTTACCGAAAACCTCGATACACAATCTTTCGTCTCCTGGTCGCTTGTCGTGCACACCACGTAAGAACCATTTCAAAGAGGCGATCCTGATGGATCGGTCACATCATGCGCCACGATGGTCTTCTTCGCGACATTGTGGAAGGGATGGTTCAGCGTAGAAACTGTAGAGGGCGCCCTAGACGGGAGTTATGGCAGCAAGTGTTCGAGGACATGAGTTATAGCTCTTATGCTGAGCTTAAGTGGACTGCAGAGGATCGATACAAGATTTTGTTGCTGCAAACCTATCCATTGGATTGATACTACGAAGAAGACTAACCGCGCGTCGCTGGTCAGGTCGAGCCGATCTTTAGAACAAATATGTCCAGGACTAGAGAGAGTCGGGTTGTCATCCAATGTTAGAATCACGTCACTGCGCCATAAGTTAATATTGGGAAGATGCATTGGTTAAACGCCTTAGTTTTATGACATTGCATAATTTTTGCTTTAAAAATGTACTGAAGTTTTCAAAATACAGCCCACCCCCAGTTGTCTGAGCCTGTCGATATTTATTGTTATATTTACGAAGCTCTTAATAAAAAGGTAGGACAATTATTTTTTAAAAGCTGTACAATTAGGAATCTTTGAGTCTATGTCGATACCCTATTTTTGTGTGCTAAGGTCGTTTTTTATGTTCAGAAATTGTGTTAGAATTTTTTGTGAAACAAGTCATTTTTTAAGTTATGATTTTTGGTTTCCGCCTCATACGTATTCTGTTCACGATAACATCGTTCTGAATAGGCTGTATTCACACCAAATTTTCTATCCCCGTTTCTTCGGCTGTCGTAATAATTCTTTAATTGTTTTCCATTTACGTGAAAATTTGTCGACAGGTGTTGCAAACTTCCGCCAGAGCATAAAAGACGGCAACTGTAGTATCCCGGCGGGTGTAGTTCAATGGTCAAATCGTTTGTTTTGCAAGCCAAAGGTCGTGGGTTCGATCCCCGATGGAGATTAAAAAAAAGATTTTCAATCGATTTCTGAGCTCTAAAATACCCCCGGTCGGTGTGAATTTGATCCCTCGCCCGTAAAATCAGTCATAGCCTATTAATTAAAATTGGTGGTAGACGAAAGTCGTCCCGTGAAGACCACCCATTCATGATAAATTCCTTTAATAATAAGGATGATGCGTGAATCTCGGGCTGTAGTCTATGACGTTGTCGGATCAATACTTCAACATGCAGCTCTTAGCCATATGCACCATGTTAAGCGTCATAGAATTCCACAGGTGAGACTTCAGAATTATTATCACCATCTTTGGTATTATCATCATATTTGGTGGCTTTGTAAAGAAGGGTTCGAAATGATTTGCTTAAATCAGGATTTTTGTTTGCTTGGAATTAAGAAGCGTGCTTCCTGTTTGCAAAGATCGGTGCAGATGGTTGTTGACCCCTGGCATGACTTGGAGACTAAAAAATGCAATATCAATTAGCATAATATTTACAGGTCTATGGTAATTCGCTTTGCACGCCTTTTGAGACTTAGAACAAATAATCGGGTACAACTAATAGGCTACGCTGTACGCGACTGTACACGGCAGCGGTTGACAACCTTTTAATATTAATATTTCTTCTTTCATCTTCTTTTTGAATTCTTCTACTTCGTGTCAGCGACGTCAAAATATTTTTGCCCAGTATCTGGCAACATCGATAGCTCGTGTGTTGCCCAGCATTAGGTCCTGAGATGTGCAGCTTGTTGGGCACATGGAGCAGGATCTTCGGATGCCTCGGATACTACATCTGCCATCTTTTAAAGTCCCCGAAATTCTTCTCTACTATAGGTTGTCGCCAACCATACACGAGAATATTCTCACTAATACATTCGATGCAGAGATGTCATGGGACAAAGCATGGACAATGGCAACTGACAGAATTGTGTGACTGCAATTTGTAGTGACCATATGTTATGTACTGCGATTCCTATCTCGAAGCTATAGGAGGGCTCCGCTTGGTGAAAACCCTCCCTGTCCCGTCCTGTTTTTGGAGACCCACATTTGGGGACCCGTTACTGGACGCACGCAAAGCTACTTGTTAGAGAGTGGCTGAATGCCTTCCCGTGATTCTAGGTGCATCAGTTTGGTGTCAAGTAGACCTCAGTCTAAGGATGTGAAGTTAGTATACTACAGCCTGTCTCGAATTGCCTTTGTCAACACGTTGCTAACCACGAAATACGTGGGAATGGATAAGGAAATGGAAATATTGGAGGGCTCGCTGTATTCGAACTTATGCTGATAACTTTTACGGGTTTTTTTTGAACGACATCCTATACTTTTTTACGCAATTTAAATGTATTTTTTAAGCTACATTATGATTGCTGGGACCAATTCATTGAATTGTATGAATAATAGTTTTTTTTTACGCCCCACTTTATGCAACCAATTATCGCGTAAAAAACGATCTGTGTGTCTCCTTCGTAGTATCAATCCGGTGGATTTGTTTGCAGCAACAAAATCTTGCATCTTGATCTCCAATCCTCTCGGTCCTCCGCAACCCTCTTCATCTCAGCATAAGAGCTACAGCTCATGTCCTCGAACACTTGCTTGCGAATACTCCCGTCTAGGGCGCCCTCTACAGTTTCTACCCTCAACCACCCCCTCCACAATGTCGTGAAGAAGACCATCGTGGCGCATGATGTGACCGATCCATCGGGCTCGCCTCTCCGAGATGGTTCTTACTAGGTGCCTATCCTCCTTGATTTTGCTGAGAACCTCATTGTTTGTGACGTGGTCTCTCCAGGAAATTCCGAGAATTCTTCTGTATGACCACATCTCAAAGGCCTCTAGTCGTTTCTTATCACTTTCAGATAAGCACCATGTCTCACAGCCGTACATCATGATGCTCCAAGCAATTGTTTAGGCAAGTTGCTTTCGGAGCTTCAAATTATCGATTATCGACTATCGCGTAAAAAACTGTGGGGTGTATTTGTATGTAAACTGCGTATTGGTTCGTTTTGAACGAACAATTATTTTTCACCTATTTTAATTTCGTTGTACATTTTTCTTTATGTTTGTGTTTCGCTGCAATTTCAAATATTCGCCTTTATGTCGTGTCAAGTCATTTCTGCTGGAAAATATGACAATAATGGAGGTCCTTTGTCAGCCTATGCAAATATTGACGCTCAACCTTGCAAGACACCCAGGATTGACGTCGAGTCTTCAATTGAAGTCAATAGTCAGCTATTTCGGTAGCGGGAGCCACTGCAAGACAAACGAACTGCTGACCCCTAATATCGGAAAAGTCACCAAATGACTGATGGTTTTGGAATGTTTTGAATGTGTTCAAAAGCGGTGTTGCCAGATTTTAAAAAATTCGAATTTTTTCGCAATCGAAAATATTCGAATAAAATTAAATGAGCGAAGGAAAAACGTAACTATACGCTGTAAAACATAACACACAGTGCTTACCTAATTAATTAATATTTATTTAAATAAATCTCATATATTTTTGCCGTGCTTGTGTTTTTTTTTATGTAAGCACGTACAGGAGAATACTGACAGAAGGTAATGGATAAATTTCGTCTGTGTATTCTATATCGCTTTTTGAGTTTAGCCAAATGCTGCATGTGAAGTGTTGATCCGCCAACGTTATTTACTACAGCCCGACATTCACGCACAATCTATTTTTATGTGGTCGATAAAAAAAATAAAAAATTTCATATTATATTACGTATTTGGAGGGTTCCTGCTTTTTTAATTTCTCGCATTTATCGTTTTTTGAGGGTCCTTTGAAAATCGTAATAACGAAGTTTCATTGTAAATCCTTATTTTATAATTAATTTAAATGTATTATATTTTTTTTGCAGCGATACCCAGAGGCGGCTGCGCAGAGGGCACTCCGGGCAACGGAAAAAAGCCTCGCGGTGAAGGGGGACCCTCACCAGGCGGCGGGGGCGCAGGGGGTCCACAAGCAGGAGCGCCCCCGGAGATCGGACAAGGAGGCGCGGGGCAGGGGGGCAGGCTGCCGGGGCCGCGGCGCAGGCGGCCGGCACGAGAGAGACTCTCGCGTACGGCTGCCTGCTCAGAAACGAGCTGTTGGGGGCGCGCGTGCAAGAACTTAGGCCTCCCGCTGACGGCAGAGCCCCCAGAGCCCCCTTAGCACCGTCGCCGCCTGTTTTCAAATACAGATATCCAGAAAAACAAGTAAGAACTAACAAATTGATATGCTTAAATGAACGGGATAATTGAATATATCCACGACCATTGAGTTTACTTTACAAAAATACATGAATTGAACTTATGTCATGTGTAAATGTAAATTCTGTGAGACTGAGCCATGGGCAGGAAGAGCGGTCCTAAAGCGGGTCCGACTCAAACCTCGACCGGCTCGTAAGCGCGGTAGGCGTCAGACTGCCGCACTGCAGAAGTGGTATTTTCCTCGACCGACATATTTTGAAGTGGCGCCACAGGGATACACAATTCTTTCGTCGACTGCTGTGCCATCAGCGGTGCCATAGGGAAACACGACTCTCGTCGACCACTAATTTTGAGTGACTCCTCCAAATATCAACAACGGCGGTGTCAATTGACTCAAGATGATGACGACCTGTATCAATTGACGTGATATAGCCCTTGCTGACTGGTACCGAAACCTCGATATACAATCTTTCGTCTCTTATTTCTGTTCCCTTGTCGTACATGTATGTGTCGCCATATTGGCATTCTGGACAAGTCCGGTCACAGTTGTGACGTTAGTATATAGATCTCCACTGGTGGCGCATTTAATATTTTTTTGTCGAATGGACATAAAATTTAATTTAATAAACTCAAAGTGGTATGTGAGTATTTTTATTATTTCTTGATTATTCAAGATGGTTCTACATTCACATTAAATTTACTAAAATATTAATTTACATGTTTGGGGAGGTAGATATTTTGTTCCGGGGTATTCAACAGCTATTTTTTAGTATTGGCTATTTAAAGTAGTGGAGTTATTCATCAAGAGACATGGTGGGTTCAAGTACCTCTACTCTGTGTTAGGTCATTGTATCAATCAAGCAAGCAAGCTTCAGAATGGTACATAACAAGGATATGCACATAGTCATTATAGTCAGGAAGAATTCTCTTCAACATCCATTACTCGGCTGGATGAGGAGAGTCTTGAGTGTAATAAATTGGAAAACAACAGGCCTAATTGTTAAAGCTGCAATTGTATGTGAAGTGAACAGTTCCGGGTTCAAATCCAAGACAACTCTTAACTCTAAGCTATGCATGCATCCAATTTAAGTCGGCCGTTTTCAACCTTTTTTATGATCTTTTTTAAGGGGAACGAATGATGAAAAGTTATTGAGACTAAGGTTTTTTTAAGTATGTTATGAATTATATAATCGAATAATTTTAGAATATTTTCTCGAATATTGTCTTAGAGTTATAAGCTGTTATACATGGTGTTCTGAAATTTAGATGTACAGTTGGCGTGCACGATAGGGTCGAAATATTTACCTGAAAGCGTTATAGAAGGTTTACTTGCAATGTGTAGTAATGTAGTTAAAAGTTGATCCTAAATTTTAATAACAAACATGAAAAGTTAAATGGTTTAGAGACATTTAAAAACAAAAAACCATTTTTTAAATATATTTTTTTGTTTTTCAAAAAAAAAATGTGTTCTTTCATAAACCAAAAGATTAGTTTTCGTGTAACTCTGCACGCCAATTGGTAAAAAAGTAATTATGAAAAAAATGCATCTAAGAAATACAGGGATTTAAATCAATAAAACAACAAAAACTGTCAGATTTTTTTGCCGCTCCCTGTATATATTGAATATTAAAAAGTCAAATTATAAATAAAGCATATACCGTACTCACATTTTAATTAAAAATTACTATTTCATAAAAGTTGATTTCTTTTTCCTCATAAGTCCGATAAGTTTTAAAATCTGTTTTAAAAATTCATAGTAAATTCCTGAAATAATAAAGGATGATGCATGAATCTTGGGTTGTAGTCTATGACGTCGGTATTCTCCTGTATGTGTTTACATAAAAAAAACTATCCGGATTGAGGTCCTTAGACCCATCACGTTGCGTAACCATTCTACAACAATGCAGTGGACGTATACGACTCGCACAACAAGTTGTGAATTGTCGCTTTGTGGTTGCGAGTCACTTGTGCTGGTGCATTGTTAGGGCATGAGTGGCCTTATCCGCCATATTATAGCATCAATTGATTGATGAATCACAATGGGGAACATTTATTTGAATTTTCTCAATTGAACATTACTACATTATGCCATCTAATTAAATGTATTTTACATGTAGTTTTTCAATTAAATCGCTATAAGAATGTAGAACTAGAACATTCACAATTTTATCAGCCTGTGTCCGTCCACTGTTGAACGTAGGCCTCCCGCATGAGTCTCCATCCTCTTCGATCCTCCGCCTTCCGCATCCAGGTCACTCCCGCTATTCTTCTTATATCGTCAGTCCATCTTGTAGGGGGTCGGCCAATGCTTCGTTTACCAGTTCTTGGGCGCCATTCCAATACTTTTCTTCCCCATCGACCGTCGTCTCTTCGACAGATATGTCCTGCCCATTGCCACTTGAGTGTGCCTATTCGTCGGGTAGCATCTAAAAAATTCTAATACTTGACAGATAATTGAAGATCTGTAGCAATAATTTCTTATCCATATTGATATACGCATACAAATCATCACAAAATCGAGAAAGAGAAACAGCTGATGCTGCGATTTGAATCACTAAATTTGAATTTTTGTCGTATTCTTTACACAGTGCTGGCCCATTTGCTAGGTGCTTCCACCTACTTACTTGAGAATTAATGTGTTGATGTTATTAATCCATATTATTGTAGATTTTTAGGTTTTTTTTTTCTCCAATATTGACGAGAGAAATGTCATTGAAGAAAATATTTGCTGTAGATTTGTATGTGTATATCAATCCATACCCGAAACATCACACATTTAGATGCTTCTATTAAATAGTCTTCTATTAAATGATTATAATATTAGGATTATTTTAATTTTCTATTGGAATATTTTTCAATATTCTAATCTTATTTTATAGATAATTGACCTATATTTCAATATTTATTAGTTATTAAATAAACACATACATCAAGTTTCACGTATCTATCCAGCCGGAGAATGGTCGTGTGGACAGCGCGGTGTGTAGAATAGAGCAAAGGTGCAACGCTCGAGGTTCGAATCCCGCGTCTGCCTATATTTTTTTCTGAATGAATCGATGCGTAAAAAATTTGATGTAGTCTTGTATGTGTGTATTTAATTACTAATGATTATAATATTATAAATAATGTTTAAAGAATTAGATTTTCCTTAGTTGATGATAAGATATATAACATAATAAGATATTGTCTACATTATATGTAATCGATACTAATCATTAATTATGTGTATTTACATGTATGTTTTTAATGTTTTTTTTAAGGAAAATGTGGACCCTGCAGCTTACAGCCTGTCTCCAGTCTCGGCGAAATCACACAAGATGCTCGGATCACCGAGAAAGGCCACCAGGAAGATTTCAAGAATACCGTTCAAGGTAAGAAACAGCTTTATTAAAAAAATGGAATAATATTATTGTGATTAATACTGTAGGAAGAGCTCCCAGCAGATGATCGGACCAAGTTAGAAGTGCCATAGGCGTACTGCTAAATAATTTGATCTGCTTTGATCTCCTTAAGTGATTACTGATCTTCAAAGATTCGGACCTTCTAAACCAGTCATTGCTGACAGTAACGGTGATATCTACTACCTACGTTTTTGCTTTCAACTCTTGTTTGCCACTCCATAATTTTTCTCCATTATTTTCTATTTAACTGCTATGACTTGCTATGTAGATTAACTCTTGTCCACCGAATCTCCACATTCCTGATTTTATCACATATAGAGACGCCCTACACTCCTTTCTGAACTGCTGCTTGGTTCTGACGTTCTCACCTTGCTGTTAATTTATATCAAGAATATTATCAGCATAATGCACATATTTAACAAAGCCGACATATAATAATAGAATATGATTATTTCTCTTTTATTTTTGTCTCTTTATATGATCAACATACAACCATTTTTTTATATAAAAAAATCAATCTTAAAAAATAACATTGAGTGCTTCATGTTATGTACTCATTTACCCTTTCGTTACGGCTCGGTGGAATACAAATTATTCTGTCAATACGGCGTGAATTTTTCAAACCATTTTTTTTGCTTAAAACTAGTATTTGAAGCATAAATGTACTTATCTGACCTATTTTCATAAATCACATTGGTTCTTTTATACTTTAGCTATCAGATGATGCATAAAAAACTATTATATTCAACAAAAGTTCATTATGTAACTCCATACATGTGGTGACATTGACACATGTGGTTTACAGAAAAATCGCTCCTGTGACGAAACCCAACGATATTTATTTACATGCTTTACAGATTCCTGTAAAGAATACATGTGGTTGATAAATGGAATGACTACACTTCCAATTTCCTACTGTAGATGTCATAATGAGTGCTGAAAGTAGCAAAACGATATTTCACGTCAACCGATGTCAACGGTCGGGGAATCTTTGACGGCGTATGCCGACAACCGATGCGAAAGGGTTAACATTAAGTGTTATCAATCGCTTGTGATTAATTCATTTTATTATATTAAATTAAATACTTTCATTTAATAACTTATGATGTGATATTTATCAAGTACATTATTTTAGTTTTGTGCTTTCTTAATTAAATTGAAGGTCTTGGACGCTCCTGAACTTCAAGACGACTTCTACCTCAACCTGGTTGACTGGTCGGCGCTCAATGTGCTCAGTGTGGGGCTTGGCAGCTGTGTTTACTTGTGGAGCGCCTGCACCAGTCAGGTATGCATGATTATACTATACTTTTGTATCCATATCTATTACGTTTCCACATCATGTTGTCTCAACAAATTGCCTGCACACAATTCTATCTTCTGTTATTGTCGATGCATTTTTCCCAAGACATCGCTGTATCCAAAAGATCCACCTGAAAACATTTTATTTTTATTTATGTAAACACATACAAGAGAATACCGACAGATGGTGATAGTAATTCTGATGTCTCATCTGTGAAATTCTATGACGCTTATCATGGTGTATATGGCTAAACGCTGCATGTGGAGTGTTGATCCGCCAACGTCATAGACTACAGCCTGAGATTCACTCATCATCCTTTATTATTATTACAGGAATTTACTATGAATGCGTGGTCTTCACGGGACGACTTTCGCCTACCACCAATTTTAATTAATAGGCTATGACTGACATTTTACGGGTGATGGATCAAATTCACACCAACCGGGGGTATTTTTAGAGCTCAGAAATCGTTTAAAAATCCTTTTTTTTTTAATCTCCGTCGGGGATCGTACCCACGACGTTTGGCTTGCAAAGCAAACGCTTTGACCATTGAGCTATGACCGCCGGCATATGGTTTCCATATATGTTTTCAGGTGAAATCCAAAGTCAGTCCGTTATCAAACAAAAACAGCATGATATGGCACTAATTTGTTTCTTCAATTTCAAGCTTCTGCATTTTTCTACCGCGGCAAAAAAAAAAAAAAGACAAAATAGAAAGAGAGCTTTAAAATGATACCAACCACGACGTGCTAACTCAACGGCGCCCGTTGACAAACTGACGTCAGAATGACGCAAAAAAAATATGGTAATTTCTTTCCGAAATACCTAATATATACCATCATCTTTATTATTTGTAATTTTCAGCATGGTAATTTCTGAAAATATTTTTTTATACTATTGCATGATTATCATTATATGATTGATATTTAACCCAGTTTGTTCTTCTTCATATTTCTAGGTGACCAGGCTCTGTGACTTATCCTCCGATGGCAACGCAGTGACCTCCGTGTCGTGGAGCGAGCGAGGAGGCCTGGTCGCTGTAGGCACGCAGAAGGGATACATCTCAGTGTGGGATGTGGCCGTCAACAAAGAGGTGAGAAAATATCATAGCTACCTATGATTGACATATACATATATAAGCTTTACAAATAATTCATTCATTATTTGACTACCACAAGAGTTTTAAGATAGCTCTGACCTGGTATGGGTTATGATCTCCTTATTCATGTGGCTTTATGGGTCACCTAGAAAGCAGTTGCATCGGCTTCCTTTCATTCAAGCTTCATCATTTTTGATTTCTATATTCTTGATGATAATAATTAATATATTCCAGATGTTTTTTAAAAGCTTCATTATATTTGACACATACGTGTATATGTTTGATGACACCAACTCGTATATTATATCAAAGCTTCATAAAATATATGCCTCATGGCATCTACTTGTATATTCCTGATGTTATGTCAAAGCTTCAATATCTTTGACACATACATGTATATTCTTGATGACAGTTACTCGTATATTTAAATTTTTTATCAAATGTTCATCATCTTTGCCACATACATGTATATTTTTGATAACACTTACTTGTATGTTCCTGATTTTTGTCAAAGGTTCATCATCTATGACATATACATATATATATTCTTGATGACAGTTACTTGTATATTCCGAATTTTTTGTGAAAGCTTCATCCTCTTTGACACATACATGTATATTTTTAATTACAATAACTCTTATATTCTTGATTTTATTTCAAAGCTTCATCATCTTTGACACATACATGTATATTATTGATGACACTTACTCATATATTCCAGATTTTTTGTCAAAGTTTCATCAACACTCTTGAACACATACACATATATTTTTAATTACACTAACTCTTATATTCTCGCTCTTATTTCAAAACATCATCTTCTTTGACACATACCTGTATATTATTGGTGACACCTACATGTATATTCCCGATGGCGTTTCAAACCTTACATGTATATTTCTAATAACACTAATTCTTATATTCCCGATGTTATGTCAAAGCTTCACCATCTTTGACTTATACCTGTATATTATTGATGGCACCTACTTGTATATTCCTGATGTTATTTCAATGTTTCATCATCTCTGACACATATTTCTATATCCTTTATGGTAAATATATTTAATTAATTGATGTTCTTTCATTATTATAACAATATCATTTGATGATTGTTTTTTTAGGTTACAAAACTCGTGGGGCACATTGCGAGAGTGGGCGCCCTGGCGTGGAACGGTGACATCCTTAGCTCCGGCAGCCGAGACAGACACATCAAGCAGAGAGACATCAGAACACCGGGTAAGTCATTCAGTAAACATCAAAAGTCATTATCAGTGTTGAGGAATTCAGTCATTTCTTTCTAAAAGCTAAAGTATTGATAACAAAGTAGAAAAAAGGCTAATAAAAATTGAACATGCGAATTGAACTTAAAATCTACATCGTTCGTTAGTTATATACCATTGAGGCTATTGCACAGTCAGAAAGAAACCTTAAGGGGAAACCACTCGATCCTGACCACTTTTGAGCGAGGTCTCTGTTAGACTGATTGCTTCAACGACAGTACTGTAGGAGAGCGCAGTTCCTTTCTCGACCATAGCCTTGTTTATTGGGGTTTTTTTGTGACTCATGTCTGAAGATTCAAGAATTATAAAATTTAGTTAATGTATTTGTTAATTTCTTATTTTTGCAGCTCTAGTGGCTGAAAGAACATTGGCCGGCCATAGACAAGAAGTCTGCGGGCTCAAGTGGTCTCCCGACGGCCAGTGCCTGGCCTCCGGGGGCAACGACAACAGACTTTTTGTGTGGACCCAGGTAACTATTATGTTCTTCAAATGTTGGATTTGTAATTCCCAATGCTTTTATTTTTTCCCAAAGTTTCTCAAAGCAAAAAAAAGCCAAATCCTAAAAATCAAGAATCATGTTAATCGGTTCAACTGTTCTTGAGTTATAAAGGTATAACTGACACTATTTTCTTTTGTACTGATATCAGCTCGATATAGCCATTGCAGGATGGTGCCGAAAACCTCGATATGCGATCTTTCGTCTCTTTTTGTTCGCTCGTCGGATTTGTATGTGTCATATTGTTTTTTTTTTACAAGTCCGGTCATGGGTGTGACATTAGTTATGTACATGGTTGTCTGTCATTGGTGTGCCATAAATTCTGTAGATCGCCATTTGCTGAGCTGGGTGTCACCGATCACAGGCGCCCGGTAGCCAGTTCAATTGTCCCCCGACTGCGACGAGTGTCGGGTTGTGATCGGCCCGGTGCTTGAAAGCATGTAACTCCGCCCGGGCCGAAAGTTTGTCAAGTTCATCGAGAATATATGTGCTTCTGAAAAAGTATTTGTTGTACATCTGCTCCTCATCCTGTCACCACGCGATCCGATAACTATCCCGGCGACGTTAAGTCGTCTTTTCCATTAGTAAAGAGGATGAGACACTTCATTAAGTGAGAGAATATGAATATTATTTTTACTGTCAATGGAATACTTAATATGGATTATGTTTGCAGCATTCTCTGTCGCCGGTGCAGACGTACTCCTCCCACCTGGCCGCTGTCAAGGCCATCGCCTGGTCGCCGCACCAGCACGGGCTGCTGGCCTCCGGGGGAGGAACAGCTGATCGCTGCATCCGCTTCTGGAACACGCTGACTGGACAACCTATGCAGTGCGTAGATACAGGTAAATCATACAATACACTTACTATATCATTGTGCATTTTAATTTATATATTTTCCATTCTCCGTCTAATCAAAGCGACTCCCGATAGCGGGATTGTCAATGGGATGCCTATATATGGATGAGGAACAGGTCGCCAAAGCAAAGAACTCGTCGAGAATTGACATTTATTTACGTTTAAAGACTGAAAAATTTCAGTCTTCTTCCCGGGAAACAATTTTTTTTTGTCTACTTGACATCAAAATAAAAATAGCGCCAGGGCAGAGACTGGTGGCCGGCGGCAGTGACAGTCACTGCGCTAAATTTAACATAGCAGCCGTCTATGGAACTAGCCGCTTCCACGTGACATGGAGCGACAGGCAAAATCCAATAAACAAAATGGCGCTTACAAACACCGCATCCTATAACTACTCAAATGTAAAAACTTAAGAGTAACATTTTTATTTGTGCGAGTCAGATGAGCGAACAAAAATAAGACTCAAAAGATCGCATATCGAGGCCTTTTGCCACCAGTCTGCATGGCGAATATCGAGTCAACTATATTTCAATTGAAAGAGAAGATAGGATCAATAGAAAATGTTCTAAAAAACACTGTTTGTTCTCATGAGTTTTGTCTATAACCTACATATTTACGTTTTTTAAATATTTTTTTCTATTCCAGGATCGCAAGTGTGTAATTTGGCCTGGTCCAAGCACTCCAGTGAGCTCGTCTCAACACACGGATACTCACAGAACCAAATCCTGGTCTGGAAGTATCCGTCACTCACACAGGTAAGCTTCATGTTTTATTACTTTTTATACAAGCAAATGTAGAACGCTTCTAACCCATTAACCATGGATGACATCAACAGCACTCACGATATTTGTTATGATTCTCATATTACAGCTATTTTCTACTGTTGTAATGTTCGAAATTTGCTGAATATATTAATGAATATTATATAAAATCTATATTGTTACTGGAAAATTTATTAATTGTATTAAAATAGATTAACAAATCCATAAAAAAGGTGCCGTGACTAAAAAGGTTAAGTCAGTTTAAGCTTTTGATTTATTCATCGTTTCAGGTGAAGATGTTAAATAAAACTTTTTTTTCGATTTTTTCATATACCTATCTAACAACCAACACCCACCTACTCACTCTCACCCTGCATTATAATAACACACACATTTCCTTGCCTAATTGTTTCGACAATGGTTACCCGACGTAGCCGAAACATGTCGTAACATTCATCCAATAAAAAATTATGGAATGTTTTTTTTTAAATATATATTTGATGTTAAATAAACTTAATTATTACCCTGTTTTAATATGGTGATATCATCCTCTCTAAGTTATGTATCGAATTACTGTGTGACAAGATGTAGGAGCAGATTAATAACACAAAGAAGCACAATTCGCGTTTATTTAAAATAAAGACTTGATTTCTACGACCCACCGGTATGGCATTTTGCCGGCCGGGCGCCAGTCAATTGACCAATGCCAAACACTGTGACATCTCGCGCCGCCAATGATCGCGGCAAAAAAGCGAATTAAAGATGACAGTTGCACCAACATGAAATGGAGCAACTGTTATAACAAAAAAAAAAAAATTAAAACTAACATTATTGGTGTGCATGTCAGGCGAGCGAACAAAAATAGGAGAATCGTTTTTCGAGGCTTTACGGCATCAGCCTAAAAGAGCTATATCAAGCTGATATCAATGGGCTATATAAAATTTAACATAATTCAAATCAGTGGTCTCCGAACACAAGGGTATACAAAAAGTACTTCGGAATCAATGCTCTTTTTAATGTTTTTCAATGTGTTTTAACTCTTTTTTTTTGTATTTTCAGGTAGCCAAACTGACAGGACATTCCTACAGAGTCCTCTACCTCGCGCTGTCGCCCGACGGAGAAGCCATTGTTACAGGAGCCGGAGACGAGACACTCAGGTTCTGGAACGTCTTCTCCAAGACCACCTCGCACCGGGAGAACAAGAGCGTGCTCAGCCTCTACACGGCCGTGCGGTGAAGGGACAGAGACTACATCAGTGACTGTTTGTAAAACGAAAAAAGAAACATTCCATCAAGAGAAACTTTACAGCTCTTTCAGTGCGATCGATAGTTTTTTTTAACTATTGAGAGTAACGATTCAACAAATGGGTTTTTGTTAAATTTGTGAACACCGATAACACTTTACCGAAGAAAACTTCAAATCTGCATTCAAGGAGAGTGACAATGTCATCGTTCGATGCATATCATTTCACGGCATCAGAAAATCACCATCTTGGTATGTAGCACCTTGTCGGTGGGTATAGCTCTATGGTCAAAGCGTTTGCTTTGCAAGCCAAAAATCATGAGTTCCATCCCCGACGCAGATAAAAAAAAAAAATTTTTAATCGATTTCTGATTTCTAAAATACCCCTGGTTGGTGTGAATGTGATCCCCCACCCGTAAAAAGCCAGTCATAGCTTTCTAATCAAAATTGGTGGTAGACGAAATTCGTCTTGAAAAAACCTGATAGGCGTCATAGAATCCACAGATGAGACTTCAGAATTGCTATCTCCATCTTTCGGTATTCTTCTGTATGTTTTTACATTAAAAAAAGCTGGAAAGATGGTACTTCTGATGCTGTCAATGTGATGCAACGAGGGATTATGCATCATTTTATAAGTGCATATCTATCAAGAAGATATTTATTTGAGTAATGTGGGTTTGGTGATGAACAATAGTGTATTATAAACAAAGAGTTATATCTTATATAGTGTAAGGAACATTGAAATTTACCGTATTTATATATAATTTGTTATACATGTGTATTAGTCACGATCATGTATTACTACGGTGAAATGTATTCAAAGTTTTTTTTTTTAAATAACGCTTTAATAAGCGTGCAAAAAAAATTGCCGTGAAGGAATACAAGAAACTTACACAAACGTACTTGAAATTGTACTAAACTACTAATTATTGTCGTCTGTATAAAAATGTTGGCTTCTATACTAAAAGTATTGAAAAATATGTCATGCTTTCAAGGTTTTTTTCGTGTAAAATTTGTATTAAAAAAAATTATTCTCAATTGATACATAAATGACCATCATTTACGTGTATATTTTGAGACATAGAGCTTTGATAAGGTATTGTGTGGCTTTTGGGTTTTGCCGCGTGTGGCGAATTATCTCGTTTCAATACTTCGACGGCCATTACAGGGGTCTTGACCACAGAGTCATCAACCCTGAAGAAGAGCTTTGCAATGGTGGTCGAAGTATTGGAATGAGATAATGCGCCACACACGTCTTAACCCAAAAGCCGCAATACCAAATCTGGCCGTGCTTTGATATGTTTTCACGTTTTTAAGTTAAAATAATTTAAAATAATTTTTATGGATAATAACTTGGCTGATGGTCCAGATGCATTGATATGTATATCTGGATCATAGGTTCACGTGACTCTATGTGGCTGGGATTTGTGTAGGCTTGAGTGTTTAAAATTTTGAGTTTTTAAACCAAAAATTACGGTTAGAATTTTAGGTTTAAAAATTTAAATTTAATGTAAAACGATTGATTTTACGGCAGCCAGGATTGGAAACTGCAGCAGATTTTGACGTACTTCGACATACCTACTGAATTATATTAATTTTGTGTTTATTTATTATTTCTTCTGTATTAATAAAGAATTGTATGATATTCAGTATAATGTACAACATTACAGCTTTTATGTTGAGATGAATCAAAATAATATTTTGTTCAATATGTCATTTGCTTATGGTAGTTAATTGTTATGGTAGTTAATGTTTTTCTTATTTCAAAAATTATATTTGAAATTCTGATAGACAATTTACTATAACCTCTTAGACCCGTATAGTTACTTCTTGGTCCAAGGTAACCAACTTAAAAACATAGATATTTCTTAAGGTAATTAACCTATAATGGATACTTTCCTTTCGAATTGATTAAAGTGATGAAGCCCTCCACTCACCTCAAAATTTAAGAAACGTCTATGCAAACGGAAGTTTAGTTGGTTACCTGTGTCAATGAATGTCTCTGCATACGGGAGTTAGTTTGTGAGGTTATCGATTAGACTTATTCTCTTAAATATCTCTTTTGTTTCTACATCTCTACTAGGAATGTGTTATAAAGAAATGGACATGATAAGAGAAAAAACCACGTTTTTTGAAGGATTACGTGGAATTAACAACAAAATATTAACCTTTTGCCCTCTAGACTCGTTTTTGTATGACATCTGCGGTAGTCTTTAAAATCAATCAACTACACGACGAAAAAAATGGTGCGGTTCCATTTTTGTTGAACGGCAACATTCAGTTTTGGGCGCGGTTCAAAACTATAACATTTATTTCTAACGGTTTTTTTTTGTGATTTTGTACAATTTTTTTTTTGAAGATTGTAATCTATTTTACTTACAACGTGTGTTTATACATTTTTTGCTGTGTCAATCTTTTGCGATGTCTTTCAAAAATTGACAAGGATATATTTAAACCGACTGACGCAATAAGTTTTTTGAAATGTCTTCAAAAATGTACTGCACAATGTCGTCTCCTTTTTATTTACAGAATGTACTTCTTTATTAGTGGTATATAGTGTTAACCAATACCTTACTCTTTTTCAATATGTGGAAGATAGGTTTGATAGCCCTTATCTAATCTTACCTAACCTAACCTAACCTAAAAGAGAAGAGTTTTTCTTTCAGGGTTTTTCTTCCATTAGATAGTTTGACTCTTGTTGATATCCTATCAGCAGATGGCTTACTTCGAGGCACTATGCAACATTTTCCTAGTACAAATCTTTTAACAAGATTTGCATTTGAAAATCATGAGAGCAGTGCTGGTTTTAGGGGGTTGCGAAGTGGGTCGGTGCCCCAGGGCGTTGAATAAGCTAGGGGCGCCAAGGACAACCAATCTTTCTTATATTTTTTAAAATATAAACAATATAGGGTGCTAGAAAAAAAATGCCCCAGGGCGCCTCAGGGTCTAAAACCGGTACTCCGTGGGTGAATTGATAAACAAGAGTATGTTTGAGTAGCAGTTCTAGAGATCACTGCCTGGGATGGATATAGGATAATAGGCATCGATCGGTTTAGGTGCTTAGCATTTACCAAGCTCATGATTTACTGTTAAATATTACAACAAATGACTGGGCTTTTGTCTTGGTATAATGAAAGTATTATGTGTGTATGACAATTTTCTAAAATAATTTGAAAATGTGGATAAGTCACTTCACACAACTTCACAAAAACTCAAAGTCAACTGCGTATTACAAAGTAAAATAATTAATAATTTTTGAATTGCATTTCAAAAGATGTTCATTTTGTGTAACTGTTTTATAATTATTATTATTTTTTAAATAGGTATTTTGTTTCCAAAATTTGTGATCTCTTGTTATAATTTTTAATAAGTTATCATTTCGGGAGCATAATACCTTTTGTGCAATTTAGTTATATGTAGCTTTTTATATATTTTTTATTTATACCTACTTATTTTAGTTTTCTACATTAAAAATGTATTCTTTTCGTAATTATTATTTTTAACTGGCAACATATGTATGCCATGAAGCTAGCCGATGTAATTTAGAGGTTACTTTTTAGGTTTATATTTTTTTGTGATACGAGGTTTAAAATTACTAAGGGTTCAGCAAACCATCTAATATTGTATAAATTACTTTAAACATTGCTTTATTATTGTAAAATTGATAAATCAGTGAAAACTCAATTATATTGATATACAAATATTAAATCAGAACAATATAATATAGAATATACACTACGTTTAATTCAAATAACGGAAAAAATATTTTCGAAATTGGCAACATGTAACTTTCTTCTTTTTTCCTAGTCCTGAAGCTTGTAAATGAGCATCATAACAGCAATGATCTTGTACATTTTCATGTTTTTTTTTATGGCTAATCACACAAATTTTAGCAGACCAGTGCCAGTCCTCTACCTTCCTTGATAAATTTCAGTACCTAATTTTTCTTAAGATTTTAATGCAGCTCTATTTTTCTTTTGTAATGGTTTTTTTATTATCAAGTATAGCCTCTATAGAGTGATGCGAATAATTTAACAAGCAATTGTTTATTATTTTTCTTTTAACAACCGTATTAGAATAAATATCTTTAATATCTTTTTGTGATGTGAAACGCTCCTTTATTAAAACAATTTTTCTTCTGTCGCCTATCTAATCATGCGATAGGCTAAGAGCTTTGTGATTATTTGAATGCAAGTTTATCTTTATGTGAGGTGGTCATAAAACAAGGTTTCACACTTGTAGTTCCATAGCAGGGTACCCAAATGTCTTAGGTTAACCCTTTTATTACGGCTCGGTGGAATACAAATTATACTGTCAATTATAAAACTAGTATCTGAACCATAAATGTACTTATCCGGTCTATTTTCATGTATCACATTGGTTCTTGTATCCTTTAGCTATCAGATGATGCATAAAAAATTATTCTAAGAAAGTAGCAAAACGATATATCACGGCTTCCAATGCCAACGGTAGGGGAATCTTGCACGCCATATATCGGGTACCGATGTGAACAGGTTAATGCTAAATCTCTATGGGCGACAATATATATTTTTCTTCTATTGAATTTAGGATTTATGTTGTTTATGGTGTTTTATAATATTGTGCACACATTTAATGTTTTGTAAACTCTAAATTATCATTACCTTTTAACCTTCATTGATGGGACATATAAATACCTATCAATAGTCCAACTATTCATTGAAAATTCTCCAGTTTTTTTTTAAAATATTTTACATATTATTCTTATTGAAGACGCTTCAATGAGAACCTCATCGTCCCCCTATTAATTAAACTTTTTTATTTATTCTTTATTGATAAAAAAAATGTAAATATTATACTTTAACATATAATATCATTATATTATTTTGTATACATTAATTATTATTTTTTATTCATATTTTATTGTTTAAAACATGACTGATTTATTTTAAAAAGTAGACATAAAAATAAAATTGGTTTATGTTGTGTTTAATCTTTAAAAAATTATACAGCACCCTCCAGAAGGTGTGACAGGGTCTGCTCCACGCCGCAGTCATATTCAGTCGGCCCGCTGTAAAACTGCCAGGCTTTCATTTGTGTCCTCGTCTTGCATACTCCGGTCCGAAGTCTGTTAAGGGACCTCCATATATTCCACCCCTGGCCGTGTCCAGGGGCTAGGTCCTCTTTCGGGGCAATTCAAGTTTTCTCCTCATTTATGATTATTATCTATATTATCAGAATGCCGGATCAAATAATTGCTGGATAAACAATCACGTTAGGCCAAGCTTAAAATTAATTAATAAAATTTCCTATAATTTAAATAATCCATGGATAAAATCTCTCCTTTATGCATTAACATTACTATAAAGAATCAATTTTATTGCGTATATTTTTTTATATGTTTTAGGCATTTATATAAATACAAATACAATGATTTATTATTTATTGTTAATAATTATATTAAAGAATAGATATTAAAAAATAACAACTTTATATGGCCTTGTAAAGAAAAATAATAGGGTCCTAATATAAGTACTTTATATATAAATTCTGTATTGAAAGAAAACAAATTTGATCATATCAAAACTCTAAGAAGTCAATTGAATATCAAATCTTTTGTAAAATAAATATAATTCATTAAATACACTTGAACTTCAATATAAGTGCCCAACAACATGCTCTGTATATTTTAGTTTGACTGTATTAAATAAAATATTTATAAACGTAGATATTTATCTATGCCTTGATCTGCAAAATGGGGAACTTCATTTTTAAGATATGGTTTAGGAAGAATATAAAAATTAATTTATGTAGGGAATAGCATCTTTCTTTATTGGGCAATTGGCAACACTGAATTAACACACTAACCTTTTCGTTATGGCTCGTGGAATACAAATTATTCTGTCAATACGGCATGAATTTTTCAAACCATTTTTTTGCTTAAAACTAGTATTTGAAGCATAAATGTACTTATCTGACCTATTTTCATTTATCACATTGGTTCTTGTATCCTTTAGCTATCAGATGATGCATAAAACACTATTACATTTAACAAACGTTAATTATGTAGCTCCATACATGTGGTGGCATTGACAAATGTGGTTTACAGAAAAATCGCTCAAATCGAAAAATGATGATAAATATATTGATTTAAAAATGTTATTTCTATCATTTTTTTTAACTCTTAGCGTATTGTTTTCTAGGTTATGATAACGTTCAGCAAACTTCAATATATTCCTATGTGTTAGTAAATGCCCACTCAATAATTTTGGATGCTATTTTCCACCCTAACATAGTTGAAATTACGTGGATTTATATATGTGTAAAACATGTTTATTTATACTTTATAGGTTAAGCAACTTGAAATGTATTGCGAGTTTTAAAAATGTTTCATAAAAAAAAGTCATTTAAATTAGATTATCGACGAATATGGAGTCAGCTGTGTTACAGATTGAGCAGTGTGTATATTGTTTGTACAAACCGAAGTAATGTGGCTCGAATTTTTTGTTTATACATTTTAAATAATAATATGATTAGCTTAGTACTGTAATATAAAATAATAGTCCCTTATATCAAATTAAAATGAATTTATTTATATCAGGTATATGTCTAAATAAATATGTGTAAAACACAATTACTATTGGGACCATCAATTGGTGACAGTCACATAGCTTACTGTTTTGAACTACCGATAATAGTCAGTTAGGTTGATCTTGCTAAACTTCCAAATCTTCTGAGGCTTGGATATCGTTTAGCAGATTTACTTCCTTCCAATTGATGGTCCACATAAGTAGGTGTTGAAATAGAGTATATTATATATTGAAGCAATATGTACAAATTGTTAGAAGAAGATATTTTTTGTGACTCGGCTAGTGTATTGGAATTACTTTTCAATTTGGGCGAGACTAGTTATTTATGTTTTACGTTTTCTTCTGTAGGTATTGCTATTTTTGTGTTATAATAAAAATAAATCTAAAAAAAAAAACACTTTTTTATTTGCTTCTCCAATTATACAACATAATATTTTCCTTAACAAATTGTTTTTATTAGACTTTCAGCCATAAATTTGAAATTCAATTTTGTTCAGAATATGGAATTAGTTTTCTAGAATTCTCTTGTAAATAAACATTATATCTTTTTATGTAATATATATAATCGTGTCGGAAACAACAGGGTCAGATCCTGTCTGCCCAGAAGTGGACGACGTCGATGGCGTTACTTCTGGCCATCATCAGGTCTTCCTGGGTGCAGCTATTCGGGCACAGCGCACACTCCAGAAGGTGTGACAGGGTCTGCTCCACGCCGCAGTCACATTCAGTCGGTCCGCTGTAAAACTGTATATGTAATCATGTGCAGAAACTCGCAATTTAATAAAAATATTGACGATTTAAAAATCTCTTCAAAAATTGTAGCCTTTTCTCGATTTCGGCACCGTGACTAAATTCTCGAAGTTCCTCGCTGAAGCATTGTGAAAGAGGAAAGCTCAAGAAGTATTAAGATGAAAAGAAATTGATATATTTGAATGTACCGATAATAATTATTGAACTACCTATGGTTGGCGTTTTTTAGAAAGTTTATAGCCTACCTAGCTTAGAGAAAGGTAAGTAAAAAAATAACCCCACAGGCAATCGATGATAATTATTTTCCCTGTCATGGCAACACGCGTATTTATGAAACATGGATGACGGCCAGCGTCAAGGCGTGCGCCGCATCATTCTTTCAACGTTTCACGTGTCACGCGCGTAAATAAACACATAAACCGCGGCACAACACACAAAAAACGATCCCAACTATCCGACGGATACAAATCAATCGTTAGAAATGCCCGTTAGAACGTACTAAGTGACAAAACACAGCCGGCATGGACGACCAGGACAGTTTCATATATGGTAAGATAAAAATAATACATTATTCAATGAAACAATAACATTTCCGTGACTTGACACTAACAAAGGACATCGAAGGCCTACAACTTATATGACTGTTACATCGTTATAGTTCTGAAACTCATAAATAAAAATCGTTACACATATTTGAAAAATCCAACCTCTTTGCTTATTATTTAATTTTTATTAATTTTTTAATACATTTATTTAGAAATATATATATATCTATTATACATCATTCAAATTTTTATGACTTAGATATTTTTTATGTGAAGCTTTTTAGTATATATTTTATAAAATACGTCGCATTTCGTTTATTGTTTTTAAATGTCATTGACCTGTCAGTCACATTGCCAAAATGTGTTACTTGCGATTTGGAAATCTTGAATGAATCATAGTTTAATTCTAAAAAACTCACGATTTACTGCTATTTAAACAGTATGAAGCATCCGAATGCAAATTTTCAGTAATTATTAGTCATATAAAAGCATATTGACAAATAATTCATCAAAAACAATACCCATGTAAGAATATTTTTTACACGATTTACCAAGCCGAGCGGTAGATTTGTATAAATAATTAAATAGTATGAATAATATAATATTAATAATGTTTTCCATTTATATATAATGTAATATTTTAAATATGGTGCCATTAATTTTTTTATAGGTTCTTTTAGGTTAGGTTTCAAATTTTTTCAGAAGTAAGTAAGTCTGCGTTAAATCTTGCCTAACTTAGGTAATCTAACAAGATCCGCTCTTAAAGTGTGCTATTGTCATTGGTCAATGAAACATAAATGAAAACACAATATGTTTGCAGGAATCCATTAAAGTCTTCGATGAAGATTTTGTAAAAAATAATTATAAATTTGAATAAAATGCTGAAACGTTTAAACATATATAAATTGTTTATACATTATAAGTTATAATATGTTGGGTGTAGTACTGTAATGTCAAAGTATATGTTTGTAATAAATATTTATTTATTTACCTTTGTTTTTACATGGATCATTACATATGGCATCTATTTTGGAGACTGCAGTTTCGACTAACTCGTAGTCTTCCTCAATCCATCACTGTCAAGAGACAACTGAGCTGCATATATATTTTTTTATTATAATTATTTTAACCTAAAATGGTATGGGCATGTGACACGGAGAGATGAGGACCACATGGTGAAGAAAGCCCTCAACATACCCACGCTGAGGAGAAGACCTGGAAGACCACAGGCAACCTGAACTGCAACTGTAGACAAGGATCAGGCAGACATGGCGAATGTGCACAAGGAGAGCTGACCCCAGATGATGGGAAACGGCGAGGCTAAAGAAGAATATAATTATTTTAACTAATCTGTTAATTTAAATGTTTAAAAAATATTTGTAAATTATGCAGCTCAGTTGTCTATTCACAGTGATGGATTGAGGAAAGCTATGAGTTAGTCAAAACTGCAGTCTCTTAAATAAAGGTAATATCTCACGTGAGCCATGTAAAAACAAGGTAAATAAGTAAATATTTTTTATTTATAATGGATCTAAAAGTGAATGCTGAAAACATTGAAAAAAAATGATTTTATTTATATGAAGCTTTTATAAAAGATTTTTTTATAGAAAACATTGCTAATGCTAGCTTTTGCCATCTGACTACCGGCATGTGTACGATATCTATCCTTGATATTTCAGTGTTGTCATAATATTTTTCCGGAAGGGTTATCTATCCACCTGCTAACACCAGGTCAGCATCACTATCTGTAAATTTCGCCAGAAAACATACATCGGAAAATCCACAACTGATGATAAGACTTTTATTAATTTGTATAATAATAATCATCTCATGCTTAAAAATAAACATTAAATTCACACAATGTCGCCAGCGCATGCAGCTTATCATATTATTATTTTAATGCAAACAATTTAGGAGAATGTTTTCAGAGGTGAAATTCACCTCAATTGTTGATTTTAAGATGCATGATAATTTAACCTCTTCACCTTGGATGATCGATACCTATATTCTACTGTTGTGACGCTAAAAATGAGATGAATACGTTGGAATGTGTGGATTGCTGAGAAGGAATTGTTATGCGTGTTAGGAAAGGATCACTGGAAATACTCGGACATTCCGAACAAGGAGGAAAAGAAAATGAGAACAGGGAGTTGATAAGTTATTACTATTATTATTATAAGTTATTACTATTATTAGAAAAATACTGTACTAAATATAAAAATTAGTTTTATACATTCATTTTAATACCTTGTCTCATACTTGATTCTTTATTTAATTGCAGCTGTGCTGTGAAAATATGTCAAGTTCACATTAACCTTAAATGGTCCATGTGTTATGTACAATTAGCGAAGCTCCACTGTACCTGCAATTTTTTTTGCAGTAATACTCATTGAAAGAACCATTTATAAAAAACATTTAATCTTTTGATCGTGGCGTCTTTTTGGTGAATCTGTTGATTGATTTTTAGACTATGACATCCTCCATCTTTAAAAAGGCGACAACAGTCGTGGTTTCGTCATCGGACTGCGTGGAGGAAAGATGTAGGAGCAGGTTGCAAAGCAAAAAACTTTTTCAGAAGCACAATTCACGTTTATTTTCATTATAAGACTTCGGTTTCCCTGCCCGAACCCAACATGTGTATCGTGGGTCTCAGTTGGTCGCGGGGACTACCGCACGGCAAGAGCCGACTACGGACGGGGCACTGTGACATGTAACGCCCCAAAGATAATCGCGGCTTAGTCACAAATTAAAGTTGACAGTTGAACCAATATGAAATGGAACTGTCAAAACAAATAAAATGGCGTATGCAAACGCCGTGTATTTTCATATAAAATTAAAAATAACATTATTAGATGTGCATGTCAGGCGAGCGAACTAAAATAAGAGACAAAAGATCGTTTTTCAAACCTTTTCGGCATCAGCCTAAAAAAGTTATATAAGGATGATATCAACTATTAATAAAGCTTTTATTACATTTTCCAGTAAACAAATATATTAGTGGTTACACATGTTTTTTTTCTACAATTCAATAGATTTTATATTCAGTAATACATTCACCTAATTTTGAACATTACAACAGTATAATAAAGCTGTAATAAGAGCCTACAAAAGTCCATACAAAGCTCATGATTGTTATAGACGTCATACACAGTGAATGGGTTAAGTAAAATTAAAAGCATTATTTTTAAAAATGATGGTTACAAATTTATGACAGATATGTGATAAATTTGGTTGAAAATAGCAATTAAATGAAATAAATTGTTATATTTATTTTAACATTGGTTTCATACCAAGCCACTGGTCTTGTAAAGGTTAAACATTGCTTTATCATTAATGGTTTATGAAGGCAGATTTTATATGCAAAGTAGTAATATTTATCATAAAAATCCTTAAGTCTTCAAATGCTTTAGCTAGCAGATTTAAGTTTAATTTCCTCAATATTTTGTATTAAATCCGAGTGAATATATGTTATATTACTGGATGGTTACATTCTTCTATTGAGGTTCTATGGAACCATTTGGAAAAAAAAATCAGCATAATAATTTATGCAATGTTTTTCTCGATTTAGCAAGCAAACAAAAAAGGTTAGTGAACCACTGTCTAGCTCAGTGTAATGCAAACGAAATTTGTAAATTCATGTGAAAACAACACATACGTGTCAGACACTGTTTTTTGTCATATTAGTGACTAATGGTACAACACACACATTACTATTTCTACCACGATAAATATATATATATATATATAATAGATCTGGCATAAACTTTTACTATTGATTAATCTGCCGGTGGGTATAGCTCAATGGTCAAAGCGTTTGCTTTGCAAGCCAAAGGTCATGGGTTCGATCCGCGACGGAAATTAAAAACAAAAAATATTTTCAATCACAGTGAAGTCTCTGACGGGCGGCTTGATGTGTGCTCAGGTTATGGAGGCGTCGAAGTGGAGAGGAAAGAGATCTGGTCCGTCTGGTCGTCTGCTTATATAGAGCCAGCTCGACTCCCACCTTGATAGGTACAATAATACTTGAAGCAACCTCTGGTTATGGGGATTCTATCGACATTATGGAATATATAATGTAAAATTATTAGGTCGGCATAGATAGTGAAGTTGGTACAATTGATAAAACAGAAGTCCGTCAAAGTATTATTGTTGCCTCGATATTTCTGTACTCCGAGTTCCACCGAGTGCATACATTCTGATGGAATCTATGCATAAAGATTGAGAGATTGAAAAGAGTGGACTGCTGTAGTATCTGAGGCATATTTTTGCGTTTGTTAACTAGCATTACTAAACTATATGCTTAGGTGAATCATAATAATAACATGATATAAGTAGACGGGTGTAGACTAGTATAAGCACATGTTTTTCATAGAGTCGTGTCGGCAGACATTAAACATTACCATATGTATTATCGTAAATTACACTGCTGCAGCTATCTCTGTGTAATATATTCATTTCATAGATAAAACCTTCACTTACTTATTTACGTACTAAATAATTTGCATTCTAATCAAACATTTTTTTATCAAAATTGAAGAGTGTGTTGTTTGGTACCTCGACATACGAGTTTAATTCAATCCACAACCTTGCTAGTATTTCAAATTACTCGTATCTCAAAGCAAATTTCTCAAAAGTCACAAAACGCGAGCACAACTTATCAAAGATGTTTTGATAATTGATTCTCTGACCGAGGCCGGGGGATTCACGCGGGAAAGTGTGCAACCGGCTGACCCCCTTAGCCGATTGCTCGTATTTTAAAAAGCAAAAAATCGCTCGCTCGACGGCTCGTATCTCAAAATACTATTATGTTGGGGTGCTCGTATGTCAAGGTGCCACTGTATATATAAATCTCACTGTACTCTTGTGGTTAGCTAGCTCTAAACGATTATGCTGACTTTGGCATAAAAACATTCTGTTCCGGAACCGACATCATGGTACCGAAATTACAGCGCCAGCTAAATGGTGACGCCGGAATACTAAGGTTCGGGCACTGCGGATAATTCCAAAGACCGGAGTTGAATTGGTACTGATTTATTTGATAACATATCCCCTTTTATATCTTAGTGTACAACATGAGTTAGCATTCTGTATTTTATAAAATTAATATTAATAATTGATTTTCATACATCGCAAATTTCTCGGTACCTGTTGTTTTGGACCTTGATCCCCTCAATTTATTGTACAGAGTAGAAAAATATTGTGATGGTCAATGCCCTGTGTCGTACCCGACTGTATGAATCGACAGATTCGAGCTAAGATAGAGAATTTCATTATAATTTGACAATTATTACTTTAAAGACTTTTTGGATGTTGTATACAAAATAATTATGTTCAAATAATGTTTTGAACTCATTCTATGTTTATTGTGAATTGTTATACAAATCATACAAATAGAGTATTGCAACTATTTTTATATGTTGCCTTATCTCCACATACACATTGGTCTTGCATGTTATATTGATGATGGTATAAACCAGTTTACTGTGCTGATAGATGGACAGCATTCAGTTATGATCAATGATAAGCATCAATGCCATTATTACTGTAGTACATCCGCCCACATTATATCGTATGCCAATACGATATATCATTATGTATATTATGAGATAATAACACATGAAGAAATTTTAAATGCTTGCAACCAATTATATTTGTTAATTAAATTTTTATCTCTATGCCTTTTGTGTTTCTAATTTAAACTGTATGACTACCACTGAAAATATGTATTTCTTCTTTTGATTAACCCTCTAGGTGTGGTGTGCCTATATATCGGCATGACACTTTATGTGGCTAGAGCGCGTTGTGCCGATATATAGCCAAAGCCATAGAAAACTGCTCGCGCTATGTAACAATACGAAACTTGGTAAACACATGGGGAATGGGTGTCCCTGTCGGATAATTACTCCATGCGGCGTGCCTATATATTGACATAACACGACATGTCGCTAGAGTGCGGCGTGCCAATATATAGACAATGTTATAGAGTTTTATTCTCTTTTCGGCCTATTAATTAAAATTGGTGGTAGACAACTGTCGTTCCATGAAGACCACCCATTCATAGTAAATTCCTGTAACCATCTCTGGGTATTCTCCTGTATGTGTTTACATAAAAAAATGTTTTCCCTTTTATTGTTTTTTCACCAACATCAAAATGCAAACCTTTATATAGTACAGCGAGCAGCAAAAAAAGCTGACGGTATACGTTGTTGCTTAGATTTAAAACCGTCAGCTTTTTTTGCCGCTCCCTGTATTTTTTTATAAAATTCACTTTGAGATCCATTTTAAATATTAAATGTGCCCAATAATTATGAAAATTATGACACATACAGGCAGCAGAAAAAAAAAGCTGACGATTTTAAATCAAAACAACAACGTAAACCGTCAGCTTTTTTTTGCCGCTCCCTGTATGTCTCATAATTTTCATAATTATTGGAAATTAAAATGGATCTCAAAGTGAATTCTATAAATAAAAAGAACAACACAAATGTTGCTCCTCTTGCAGCATCCCGCCGACCTTGATGAGCGTCACAGAGATCACTGGTCTTATGGGCACATATATTTCAAAGATTTAAGCATTTTTTTGATCTGTCTAATGTAGTTGCCTCCTTTAAAGCTTTACCCTACTATGTCCAATCTTAGACTTTATAAATATAATTCCAGAGGGCGGTGATGACCTATTTGCCTGCCTGTCGCTGCCCTCGGTGCTGGAAGAAGACGCCTCTCCTGAAGAGATCCTTGCTCAGGCGGCGCTGAGGCTTCCAGCACTCTCCGACTCCTCGAGCCTCAGTGACGACGACTCCAAGAGGTACACACACAATAAACATTGTTTGATTCTTGTCATCATTTTGTTTTCACCCCTTAGAACACGAATCACCAATGTTCATCATCAGCCTGCATCCGTCCACTGTTGAACGTAAGCTTCCCGCATGAGTCTCCATCCTCTTGGGCTCTTGGGCTCCACTCCAATACTTTTCTTTCGCATTGACCGTCATCTCTTCGACAAATTACCAGTTAACGTATTAACATCATCCTCTCTAAAAAGGTAGTTATTCAGTCGCGTGGTGGCAGGATAAGGAGCAGAGACAGCATAAAGACGTTTTTTCAGAAGCGCATATGTATTCCGATATCTTAACAAACTTCTGGCCAAGAGGAATAACATGCTAAGCCGGCCATAATGGGACCTTCTTGCGGTCCTCGGCACACACTGACTGACAACATACCAATATGGCGACGCATACAGGTACGACTAGCGAACCGAAATAAGAGATGAAAGATTGTATATTGAGGTTTTCGTTACCAGTCAGCAAGGGCTATATCATGCTGGTGTCAGTATTTATATTATTGATATTATAATAGAAGTCTATTGATGTGATGTGTGTTGTTGAATTTCTCGAGTCATTTAGACATAAGAGCATAATCAGTCATGGTTGATTACACTGTGCATAGAACAGAACTGAGGTGCACGGTTCGTGGTTAGAATCTCAGCGTCTGCCGTTTATTTTTCTCCAAAATTGACTTAAGAAATGTCATAAGATATGATATTTGATGAAGATTTCTATGTGTGTATCAATTTATTAAAACTAAACGTTTTTAATTGTTAGATATAAAGGATTTATGTATTTTTTCCAGTTATCACTATGGCAGCAGTGCCATGCTGTCCAGCTCCCCGGGCAGCAGCTCCAGCGAGGGGTTGTCGGACTTCGGCAGCGGAGGATCCGAGGACATCAAGATGGCCGGCAGCGCAGACTGGGGTAACTTAATCTATAACTTTATAACCCATCGACTTACCTTAATATTTTACAGGACATTACCAACCTAATTATTATTTCCTGACCAATATGTATAGTATGTATTAACTCTTTGCACTCGAGACTTTTTTTTGTATGGCATTTATATGACGATTTGCACAAAAAACGTAGATTTTAGTAACGTAGGCTGGACGCTGCATGCGGGAAACGTGTGTTGTGTTCGTGTTTGTGTGTGGGTTGGGGAGATTGCAAGTGTATATTTATCTGTTTCTTGAAGAGATCTAGATTGTAGGAAGGAGGAAACACAGACGCTGGAAGAGCATTCCATAGCTTACCGGTGGCATTAAGGAAGGAACTTTGGAAGCTGCAGGTTCTTGGTCGACATATATTAACCGTGTATGGATGTTCGGCAAGTGTAAGACGAGTTTGTCGGCTGTGAGTGGGTGCAGGGGGAATTAGTTCTTTCAGTTCCGAAGAGCAGCGACCGTGGTAATAACGGTAGAAAAGACTAAGAGAACCAACCTTACGTCTGTGTTCCATTGATTGTAAATTAGACGTAAGGGTGTCATTGTTTATCAAACGAATTGCTCTTCTTTGAACTGAGTCAATTATGTTTAGAAGGTATTTTGGGGCTCCAATCCAAAGGTGACTGCCGTATTCAAGGATAGGTCGGATTTGTCCTTTATATAGAAGAAGAAGTTGTTTATCGTTGAAATACCGACATGATCTATATAATACACCTAGTTTTTTGGAAGCGAGACCGGCTTTACACTTAATTGACTCGTAATATTTGACATTATTCGATATTGATAATCCAAGCATGTTGATGGAGCTTGCTTTCAGAAGAGAACAACCGTTGAAAGATACAGAATCCATAGCAGTCTTCTTGGTGGAGAAAGTACATGATTGGGTTTTTGAAATGTTGAAACTGACGAGGTTGAGGTCGCCCCATCGTGAAACCCTTTCAAGAGACATGTTCATCTTCTCCACCAGAGATTCCCTAGCAGCAGATAGTTCCGAATGTTTCGGAGGTTTTTGGAAGATTTGGTATCATGCAAATTGTCAATAAAAGTAATCGATAAGTGCTTAAAATGGTTTACAAATTTTATAGTCTTTCAATGTATGGATCTGGAAATCCCTGAACAGATTAAGAACCGGAGTTGGTAGAATAAAGAACAACCTCGAGCGGTGGGGAATGCTTCGGCAGGGAGAGACACTACTGTGCGACTGTGGAGACCTGCAGACCGCCTCGCACCTAAGATGCTGCTCCATGTGCCCAACAAGCTGCACGTCTCAGGACCTAATGCTGAGCAACACACGAGCTATCGATTTTGCCAGATACTGGGCAGAACAAAAAGAGAAGTCAACAGTCGAATACATCAAGCAAGGCTAGCTTTCAATAAAAAAGCCAAAATTCTTGAGTCAAAGAATATTGCTTTAGGGCTCCGCAAGGAACTTGCCAAAACACTTGTTTGGAGCATCTTAATGTACGGCTGTGAGACATGGTGCTTATCTGAAAGTGATAAAAAAAGACTAGAGGCCTTTGAGATGTGGTCGTACAGAAGAATTCTCGGAATTTCCTGGAGAGACCACGTCACGAACAATGAGGTTCTCAGGATAATCAAGGAAGATAGGCACCTAATAAGAACCATCTCAGAGAGGCGAGCCCGATGGAATGGTCACATCATGCGCCACGATGGTCTTCTTCACGATATTGTGGAGGGGATGGTTGAGGGTAGAAACTGTAGAGGGCGCCCTAGACGGGAGTATTTACAGCAAGTATTCGAGGACATGAATTTTAGCGCTTATGCTGAGCTGAAAAGGATTGCGGAGGACCGAGAGGAATGGAGATCGAGATGCAAGATTCTGTTGCTGCAAACCAATCCACCGGATTGATACTACGAAGAAGACTGGGAAAAAAAATTTTGCCGTCGCTGACACGAAGAAGAAGAAGAAGACTATATGCATCACACATAAATTCATCTTCATTTAACTCAATTCTATTGTATTATGGACCCGGTGCAAACTTCATGATTCGAATCCCCGCTTCTGTGCTGTTTATTTTTATCCGATTTATTGATGATAGAAATGCCGTATATGATGTGTTTGCTGTAAAATTGTATCGGTTGTGTATTGAGTGTGATATTTGATTGCAGGAAACGTTTACTCGGACTTTGGTCTTCCTCACTCGACCTACCGCGGTGTTGGAGACTTCAGTTCGGCCACTCTTCCTCACCAGATCTTCTCGAGCTCCAGCCAGAACATCAAACAAGAGGTTTTTACTTTTATTTATACTGATATCAGATGATGGCTGAGTATAGTCGAGTTTACGAAAAACAAGTGATATGTTTATTTTGATGAAAATAATATAATGACATCAGCATGTAGCCCTTGCTAACTGGTACCGAAAACCTCGATAAACAATCTTTTGTCTCTTATTTTTATTGCTTGCTATACATTTATGTGTCCGCCATATTGGGACTAGTTATATAGTTTTGCCACCGACGGCGCTGGAGACCGACCACAGGCCGCAGAAGTCTGAGCGCCGACGAGCGCGTCAGTTATGTGTTGACGATCGAGAAGATCGCATTACGGCCAGCGGCATGTCATTCCGCTTGGCCGGAAGCTTGTAAAGTCTTAACTAATGTAAATATAATCAATGTGCTTCTAAAAGAAAGACCTGCTCCTCATCCTGCCCTCACGCGACGGAGTAACACCTTTTTAAAAGAGAGGAGGATGTTAATAATTAAAAATAAATAAATCGCAAGGATATTTGGTTAGTATTAGTCTCTTCCGTTGCCGCGATTGCAGGATAACTGTGGAAGACCCTTCTACACCTAAATTAAAGGACCAAAGTAAGAACACAATAGTAATAACTATGACCATATGGTCACGCTCGTCTTTGGAGGGTTAAACTTGGAGCTTGAGAATCAAGTGTTCTAGTGTTCTGACACAGGACGGATACACCGATATGGCAGCCTCTCCAAATTTTCCGCCTTTCTTAATTCTTATTGAGTAAAGTTTGTTTTTTACAAATATGTTGTATATTACGAAACCTAACGTGAAATATTCTTCCTTGCAGGATGTGCGCTGTGTCATCAAGAAAGAGGAGATTGATTACGAGTCTTATCCTTCCACAAGAAGCACACCTTCTCCCAGAAGCAATCACACCAAGGATAGAGGTTGATAGTTTGGGAATAACTTTTTACATACAAATAATTTTTGCCGGCAGGTGCTCGTGGGTTCGATCCCTTTGCGTTTTGGGTTTGCTTTGAAAGCCAAAGGTGGTGGGTTCGATCCGCGACGGAGATTAAAAAAGGATTTTTAATCGATTTCTGAGCTCTAAAATACCCCCGGTTGCTGTGAATTTGATCCCTCACCCGTAAAATGCTAGTCATAGCCTATCAATTAAAATTGGTGGTAGACGAAAATCGTTCCGTGAAGACCACCCATTCATAATAAATTCCTGTAATAATAAGGATGATGCGTGAATCTCGCGCTGTAGTCTATGACGTTGGCAGATCAGTACTCCACATGCAGCGCTTAGCCATATGCACCATGGTAAGCGTCATAGACTTCCACAGATGAGACTTCAGAATTACTATCACCATCTGTCGGTATTCTCCTGTATGTGCTTACATAAAAAAAATATATTTGGAAACCCACAGTTCCTGGTTGACACACATTGAAAATACTGATTGAGAATATGATTTTCAGATCTAGGACAAGCGGGCAGCCTGCCGCAGTTCAAGCTGGAGCGAGAAAACAGCAGCCCTCGCAGCGACTCGTGCGACGCCCCCAAACATGGCCTCCGCGCGAGCAACAGTGGCGGCGAGGCCAAGCTGCTGCCTGAGACTCCGCCCATCTCCCCACAGGCGACTCTCAGCCCCCCCGACTCTCCGCCTTCAAGCACGCAGAATGTCTACACTGTAAGCCAATCTTGACTTTTTTTTTGTAAAGACATTACAACTTAGTTAATACATTTTTAAAACAATAAAAAAACAATATATCATTAAATTTTTCTAAAAAAAAAAATAACATTTAAACTTAACAAATAAAGAAGAAAAAAATTACATAATTATACCAGAATTGTACTAGAAAGTCCCAAAGCTCTCTAAACAGAAGATTCCACGAAATTACAAACAAAAGTCGTGAAGCTCATGTCTGAACTGGGCTTCTCTCACGTGGAATATCTCAACATATCAATTAATGTATGTCTTGAATTTTTAGATGGGCTCCCTCACCTCCAATGGTTCTCCTGTATACCTGCAAGGAGATCCATCCCGACGCCCCGGAGTGCACTCCCTCCTGCCCCTCAGTGGTGGAGCAGCCAGGAAGATCAAGATCCAGGCCAAGCCATACAACAAGCAGCCGGGGATCGCTGAACCTCCCAAGAAGACCATCCTGCTCAGCGCTCAAGACTTTGCGGCTCTCTCCAAAAAAGTAAGAAATAGTCTGCTTTTAAATGCTAAACCAATTTGACAGAAGTTTACCTTACGCCACCATCTATAAGCATTGCCAATCATGTAGAAATTCAACATAATTATTCTAATCAATCTGCGACTACAGCTGTCAGATTAACGTAAGTTATTTCATATTTACTTAGGAACAAATAATGCAGTGATACCAAGGAGTGAATTGACTTAGCCATGACTGAGATTATTCTTGTTTATTTAAATGCAATGCCAGGAGACTGAGGTACGGCCTGGAAGAGCGATTCTGTAAACGGGACCGACTCAACCTTAACCTGCTCGATATATAGGTAGGCCTCAGACTACTTTGCCACATGAATAGTGGTATCTTGCTTGACCGCTGTGTCCTTCATTGGCGCTACCAGTAAATACACGTTCTTCCAATGATCGTCTTGTCACACGCCGTGATACAGGAAACCACACTATTCTCTTGTTTTTCACTAATTGTCAGTGACGTACCGGTTAGCTTTTGCGAACAGAGACTATGGAGTTTTTTTTATGTAAACACATACAGGAGAATACTGACAGATGGTGATAGTAATTCTGAAGTCTCATCTGTGGAATTCTATGATGCATCATCCTTATTATTACAAGAATTTACTATGAATGGGTGGTCTTCACGGAACGACTTTCGTATACCACCAATTTTAATTAATAGGCTATGACTGGTATTTTACAGGTGAGGGATCAAATTCATGCCTACCGGGAGTATTTTAGAGTATAGAAATGGTTTTTTTTTTTTAATCTCTGTCTGGGATTGAATACACCACCTTCGGCTTGCAAAGCAAACGCTTTGACCGTTGAGCTATACCCTCCGGCAGACAGTAAAATGCGGATCAACGCAAATGTTTTAAAATGCTTTGGAAGTATTTTATCTATTTCCTATTCAAGACTGAATAAATTCGTAAACCTTATATATATATTTAATCGTGTCGGAAACAACAGGGTCAGATCCTGTCTGCCCAGAAGTGGGCGACGTCGATGGCGTTACTTCTGGCCATCATCAGGTCTTCCTGGGTGCAGCTATTCGGGCACAGCGCACACTCCAGAAGGTGTGACAGGGTCTGCTCCACGCCGCAGTCACATTCAGTCGGTCCGCTGTAAACCTTATGAAATTATTTGACTGTCGACTCTGCTCTTGTAATAAAAGAAGACACTACGGAGCTTGATTCTCTTTGTGATGTCTGCGTAGTGGGATATGAAAGTGTACAACCTGTGATCATTTGTGGTTAATGTTATAGTTTCAGATGTCATCCTCTGGACCGGTTTCGTGTGGCACCACCTTGGTGGCCGCCTCGGGGGGCGCCGGGGGCCGCGTGAGCAAACTACTGGACTCTGGGGCCATCGCCATCTTGCCTGACAAGGCGCAGCGACGCCCGGGTGACAGCAGCGTTGTGTGCGGCTCCATGCAGGTTAGTACTGAACAAAACTCAAGGCACCTTGTACACAACTTCTGCAGTACTAATCTGCTTATATTTTACTATTAGCCATTCTCGTATCTGGTTATAAATATTCTCCTCATGCCAATAGAGATGTATAATGGATATTGAGGACAGGTACTTGTGTAGAATACTGGGGTGCGATAGTTTGATTTTGTGAGGCATGATGAGGTAATGGAGCGTAAACTGCAGCCTTTCATCTACACATCAAGAGACGAATATGAAGTGACATTTTGAACCACAACCGTTGTGACGAGGATATGTTTCTCGGCAGAATGTAAGCTACAGCTGCCTTTTCTTATGGAAAACATAATTGTTGAATATGAGACTCATCAGCCTGTGTCCATCCACTGTTGATCATCGGCCTTCCGCATTAGTCTACATTCTTCTTGATGTTCCGCCCTCCACATCTCGGCTACCCCTGCTATTTTCAAATGTCGTCAATCCATTTTGTTGTTCATATGGGATTGTAGAATGAATATGAAAATAAGAGTTAAAAATGTAAAGTCTTCACATGAAAATTGTTGTGATTACAGGTTGTGAGCACCCCAATCATGCTGAAGAAGAGGGAGCCCCTGCAGCCCATCGCAGCCTCCGCAGACTCCTCGGAGAGCTTCCAGGGGAACACTCAGGGGACTAATCATCCTCCCACAGACATGGCGGTCAAGGCACTTAAGAAACAACAGCGCATGATCAAAAATAGGTATTTTATAATTAATAATCAATTCAAAAAATGTATATTAACATCCTCCTCTCTCAAAGAGGGGCGTTATTACGTCGCGTGAGGGCAGAGTGAAGAGCAGGTCAGCAGACAAACACTTTCTTTTTGAAGCACAGATTATATTTATGTTGAAAACATTACAAGCTTTCAGCCAAGCGGAAGCATACCACATATCACTCGTTTATTTGTCAATAACGTCGCCCGTTATAGGAACGCCCTTAGGCGTTCCTATATCGATGGCGGGCGCGTTTCGACTGCCTGCCCGCTCTGACATTTAGCGCCGCCAAATCATGGTGGCAGACATCCGATGTAATTATGACAGTGGTAAACATAAAATGGACCAACTGTCATAACAAACAAGATGGCGCATGCAAACGCCGTGCAACATTATACAATTAATGTTAATTAACATTAGATGTGCAGGTCAGGCGAGCGAACAAAAATAAGAGACAAAAGATCCTTTTTCGAGGCTTTATGGCATCAGCCTAAAGGAGTTAATCAAGCTGATATCAAAAGATTAAAACAAAATGTACAAGATTTCTATCTTTTTATATTTATAGGGAATCTGCTTGCTTGTCCCGTAAAAAGAAGAAAGAGTACGTCACAAGCTTGGAGCTGCGTCTGGCCGCGGCCGAAGCACAGATCCTCAAACTGAGGAAAGAGAACGCAGCGTTACGGTCTCGTCTCACACCCGTCGTGGAAAACCAACCTCAGAACATCAAATGCACCGTTCAAGCCCGGGCACAGAGCATCCTGGTTCAAGCTCGAAATCAAAACACGGTGAATTCCATTCAAGGACGCATCATCGAAGGAGTGGGCGGGGCCTGCACCGTTCAAGGGCGTATCATCGAAGGAGTCGGGGGAGTTTCGGCTCTTCAAGGGCGTATTTTGGAGGGTGTGGGCGGAGGTTGTAATGGGACTGGAGGAGCGGTTAATGGGCGGGCCCAGGGCGGCGGGTTCGCAGCCGGACAGACTATTAAAGCAGTGGCAGGGATGCTCAGCTCCACGTTGCACAAGAAGAACGCTGCGATACTGTTTGCCATGATGTTTATGGTGTCACTGAACATTGGCGGTTTCGGGTGAGTCATTCTTGCACATTTTATAAGAGCATCAGAAATAATTAACATGGATCAGGCAAAAAGTGAAATGCCTCTCATGATCTGCTCACATGAGCTGCAAATATTAAGTCAATATGGAGCATTATATGTTAAATGGAGAAAAGGACAACACAAAATAGCAAATTAACCACTAAAAAATATGCCAAAAACTAATATAGAAAGAAAAAAAGTTTCAAGGCAGGCGGAGGGTGTTATAAAAGGAAAATGGTGGACGACAATATTACACATCTTTTCTTTGTTTGGTGCTATCCAGTAAACAATTGAAGTTTTATCGTCACTGTGCATCACAAAATGGAGACGATAGAACTTTGTTAGAGTAATAATTTATGAAAACCTGTGGTTCTAGATTAGATCCTTGTAGTACACCTAAAATCCATTTAGTATATTGATGTATTTGTATTGTGATTTCAGAACATATTGGCTGCGAGGAGAGTCGGCCAGCTTGGCATCGCGGATGGGCCCGGTGCCGCATCACACGCGGGCGCTGCTCTGGTCTCAGGGAGTGGAAGGGGAGCAGTATGTGGACAGTGAGTAAAACTAGAGGCTAACACAGATGGAATTATCCACTAAACTGAAATTTGAAAATTAAATACTAATCACCGAGATTGTTAGAACATTGAATCCCCATTGGCTAGTTTGAATCTGATGGGTGTACCAATCAAATTCTAGGATTGTCAGGCAGAAAATGGTTAGATGAATAGTTATTTAGAATTAGGTTTCTGAGAATGTTGCTTTATTAAATATTCTAGGAGTCAAGCATTACCATTGTGAGATTTGCATGTTATGGATTATAATTATTTTAATATTTAACGTTTTTGATAAATTGATTATTGAAATATTTTCTCACCAATGGTTTCGTCGATTTTATCAGCATGTAGTCTTCTTCATCTAGCAAAAATTTTTTTTTTAAATACACAATGCTTTCTTGTAGAAAAGCTATGTGACCGTATGGTCATGCTATTCCTTACCATTGACAACTTATTTTGTACGAAACATTATTCTTTATTTTGTTTTTGTATGAATTCTAACCTTGGCTAGCCTTTGGGTTTGAAATACAGATACACCGAAAATATTTATGATATTACCTCAACATATTGTCATACGAAATCATTTTTAAAAATATTGCAAATTGTATTTACTCTTTTGAAGTATGCATTCTGTAGAAAAAAAATTCAACCCGAAATAAAATATCTCACTCTGGTACTTGGTAACTGTTTCCGCTGCCGCGGCTGCAGAACAACTGTGGTGGAGACACTTCTTAACCGAAACTGAGCGAAAGATACAATGTTCAGGTAGAAAAGGGACCGGAGTAGGGATAAATAGACAATAGTGTTCACTGTGACCATACGGTCACGCTCGTATCTGGAGAGTTAATTGATTTTTATTTTACCTTGATGCAATTTTTTATTCCAAACTCACTTATAATAGTTTTAATTAAAATTATTATTTTTTGTAACTAGGCGATGAGTTCTCTTCTCTGTCGGGCAACAACTCTGTGTCCGTGTCCTGCCCCACGGGGGCGCTCAACAGCTCGGAGAGCGCCCGCCTGGCCGGGGAGCTGCATCGCTGGATCAACGGAGACTCGCACGCCAACCTGTCTCTGGGGGCACCGCCGCAACACAACATAGAGACAGGTTAATATCTAATTCAGATATCAAACGCCCTGGTGAAAGGTTCTTTGTCTCAAAAATCGTGTATTTAAGTTAAAATATTAATTGAATAAATAATTTCTCACCTCGTTTTATCATGGATCACACTGAGCACTGTTTAATCACTTGCTGAAAGACTGCAGTTTCGCCATCCATGTAGGCTTCATCAGTGCAAACATGTATAAGCGTACTGACGTGTAAACTAATTTTTGGGAAAGTTTCATTGGCGAGTAAGAAGAGGGGGATGGGTGGAGCTCAATGTTATCTGTTGCGTTTTGTGTTAAGATTTTTTGGTCTTATTAATTATTAATATTTGGCCCTTTCGCATCGGTATCATGATATATCGTTTTGCTACTTTCTTAGAATAGTTTTTTATGCATCATCCGATAGCTAAAAGATACAAGAACCAATTTTATACATGAAAATAGACCAGATAAGTACATTTATGCTTCAAATACTAGTTTTATAATTGACAGTATAACTTGTATTCCACCGAGCCGTAATAAAAGGGTTAAAATGAACCGTTTCATTGAGTTGGCCTATACAGTGTTGCACACAGCCTTATATCAATTAGTACTATTACTTTCTTCCTCTGGCGGCCCCCAACGATGCCTCTAGATCTCGAGGCACATTCTCTAGTATTGTTAGTTCCTCTTGTTAGACAGAGGGCTTCTATTTGCTGCAAAATATTTCAGTAGCTAAACTTGTTTAAAAAATAATATTACTTCTGAAATAATAATAAGATAATATATTTTTTTAATTTCAGAAAATGCAGAATCGCTCATTGAGAAGAAGTTGAGGAAGATGTACGGCCTCGAAGATAAACTCTCTGTAGAAGTTGAAGACAAAGGATCCCCCAAATCTACTGAAAGTGAGAAAAAAACTTATTTCTCATCGGACTTGAATGAGCATGTTCGTCTATGCTTATTTCTCATGATGTTCACCATTCATATCCATCCCTGACGTGTCCTATTCACCACCGGGTGTGGCTTAGAGGTAAAGCACTCGCTTACCATGACATGGCTCCATCTACAAAGAAGCTAAACATTATAATGGTTTTCAAAAAAAGAAAACTATAAATCCCCCAGGTGAATGTGAAATACCTTTCATACGAGGGTGGATCCGTAAAATAAGTTTCCCATGGCGCTACAGTCCTGAAAAGCTCTGTTATTGTGGATCCCCCGATTCTGTAGTGTACCTTGGTTGTGTACCACTCCAAATCCCTTCCCTAGTGAGCTGCCTGCGGGGTTCAGTCTTGGCTTGGCAACCGTATGTGATGGGTCTCCCTCTCGCTTCACCACAACAAAGAATTGCAGGCTGTAGTCTATGATGTTTGTTTGATCAAATATTCACAATGTATGTGGAATTTTGATATTATTATTTGATATTATATTTGATATGATAATTGTGGCTATTCGTTGTAGCGAATAGCCATTCCTAAAAAGGTAAGCATCATTGAATCCACTAATGAGGTTTCTCAATCACTCGTCTGTATATTTTCCTGTGTCATTATCATTTGGGGACTTATTTTATTATGTTCTATGTTTTGAATATGTTATAGATACATTTTCTAAGTATTAAATATTTCTATTTGAAATTTCTTGAAAAAAAATTGGTGGTTTTCACATCCATATTTAATCTTGTAGCCTCGGTGATGTTTATAACTTTATCGTGACTTGTATTTCATCATGGAAACATTGTTGTTTTATTTGAGGCTAGCTGATGCTAACAAATCAAAGATCATGAAAAACGGTACAGCAGTTCTTGAGTTTTGATATCCTCCTCTCTAAGTTGGATATCGAATTACTAGGCGACAGGATGCAGGATCAGGTTGACGATACAAAGAACTTGTTTTCGTTTCACAATTTGTGTTTATTTCTCAAACACTTGCTTTTTCGTCGCGAGCAAACTGTCAACTGACTCGCGCGCTCTGACATCTAGCGCTGCCAACCGTCGCAGCAGAAAAAGCTAATTAAAGACGACAGTGGCCGAACATGAAATGGACCAACTGTCATAAAAAATAAAATGGCGTATGCAAACACTGTGTATTATTATATAATTAAAACTAACATTATTAGATATGTCAGGCGAGCAAACATAAATAATAGACAAAGATTGTTTTTCGAGGCTTTACGGCATCAGCCTAAAAGAGCTATATCAAGCTGATATCAATTTTAAATGGTGTGACTAACTTTCTTTTATAACTTATATATATAGATGTCAACGTGGACAGTGGTCTCCAGCCTATGAGGCGGCGGCGCGAGTTTCCCGACCTGCCCGAGTGGGCGCAAGAGCTGCAGCGCCGCCCCGACACCTTCTACCTGCTGGCGCTGGGCGGGGAGAAGCTGCTGCTGCCCGCCCAGGCACACAACCACACGCTGCCGCCCAAGATGGCTCTCGTGCTGCCTCCGCCTTCATACAACGGCAAGTCTTAGCAGAGAAACTGAAAACACCTCACCTTCAATGATGAACTTTCAAACATCTTTCATCATTTCTGCATGCAATGTCCAGTTGTCATAATAGAACATCATAGAGCTCACTACGAACTTAGCTTACCCGGAGGTCCACATGGGAACATAGATGCTTCCCGGGAGCCTTCAGGGCAAGAGCCCGTGAACTTATATAGACTGCAACTTTATTACCAGTGAAATATTTGGGTGTTTAATGATCAGGGTTCTTTTTTTTAAGGAAATCGAATGGTCAGCTCGACGCTTCCGAGGTCTGGACAATTTTGATTTTGTCCTTAAGAGGTGGCTCAATCCTACCGGCAGCATGTATAGAGCTTAGATTTTTTTTTTTTAATTAAACTTAATCGGGATTTGAACCGACAGCATCTGAATGACAAACAAACAGCTTAATCACTGTACTATGCAGGCCTTACATAAAAAAAATATGTTTTAAACTATATTATTCAAATATAAAATGTTCATGTTAATCCTAATTAATGTATTTTAATTTATTTTACAGAATCCATGTCCGGTGAATACGTGACTCTTTTACAAGTGGACTGTGCCGTTTTGGACACAACAGTATTGAGACTGCGAGCGGACGCCATTCCACGTTATCTTGCTGGGGAGGTCATGCACCAGCACCATCAACCGGCGCAGCCAATCAAACAAGTCGCCAACATTGCAACACAAAAAGTCAATCACATTGCTTTGCCAGTCAAAGCAGTCTCCAAGAGAACGTTCAAGAACATAACTTCAAAGATCAATCACCCGAAGTGGCGCAGAGACAAGCTCCACTCCAGCATCATCAACATAAAGCGAAACATCACGGGGCCGCACGCCTTGAACGTTAAAAATAGTGACGAAATATTTTTGAAAAAGATGCTGAATAATTCTATGTCTCAGCGGGGTCTCAGGGGGAACTTCTCTTTCTTTTACAAGTCGGTCAAGGAGCCTGTGAAGATAGACAGGAGGGCGGTCAACGGCGTCAGGCAATGGCGCGGCAACGCTTCTTATGGGACGCTTAACGGCAACACTCATTTTAAGACTTCATTCGCGGTCCAGAAAGACGGAAGCGTTCAGCCGAATCGTAATCTGTTTTCGGAGAATTTTGCAGCGCCTAAAAAGAGAGCCGTCGGATCTAATTGAATCATTTTTTATTAATTATTTTAACAGCAGAAGTCTTCTTCGTGTCAGCGACGTCAAATTATTTTTGCCCAGTATCTGGCAACATTGATAGCCCGTGTGTTGCCCAGCATTATGTCTTAATATGTGCAGCTTGTTAGGCACATGGAGCAGGATCTTGGGTGTGAGGCGGTCTGCAGGTCTCCACAGTCGCACAATAGTGTCTCTCCCTTCCGAAGCATTCCCCACCGCTCGAAGTTTTCTACCGACTCCGGTTCTTAATCTTCAGGGATTTCCAGGTCCGCCAGTCAAGTTCCTTGCCAGTTGGGAGGCCTTCCTTTGGAGTAATGAAATCTTATGCGATTTGTTGCCAGAGCTGGAGTCTCTCATTTTCAGGGCCGTATGTAATAATCAATATGTAATAGACCCGGTATGATTTAATTCCCCCGGTCAGCCTGAATTTGATCCCTCACCCGTAAAATACCTATCATAGTTTATTAATTTAAATCGGCACACTCAAGTGATGATGGGCAAGATATATTTGTCAAAGAGACGACCATGGACTGACGACGTCAGAAAAACGGTGGGAGTAGCCTAAATCCGGAAGGTTGCCGGCAGGTATAGCACAATGGTCAAAGCGTTTGGTTTAAAAGCCAAAGGTCAAGGGTTCGATCCCCGGCGAAGATTGAAAAAAAAATAAAAATGATTTTTAATAAATTTCTGATCTTTAAAATTTCCCCCGGTCGGTGTGAATTTGATCCCTCACCAGTAAAATTCCAATCATAGCCTATTAATTGAAATCGGTTGTAGACGAAAGTCGTCCCGCGAATACCACTCATTCATAGTGTATTCTTGTAATGAATGTATGATGCCTGGATGTTGCAAGTGTGTCAATACTCCACATGCAGCATTTAGCTCACATGTAAGTGTTATAAAATCCACAGATGGAACTTCTGCATCACTATCTGTCGGTATTCTCTCGTATATGTTTATAAAAAGAAACACTTAAACTGTAGTGTTATAATAGAGTGAGTCAGTGAGTATTGCCTATCTGTATTCAATTGTAAAATAATGAAATGGTTTAGATATAGTAAGAAGCCATATTGGACTTCTTTTACCTTTTTACAGCATACAGTCGTCTTGGCTGAACGTCATAGAGTACACTGGTTTCGACCGGTTGTGCTCTCCTGCATGCGATTGCATAAAAACAAAAAAAATACTTACGGTTCAATTTATTTTTCAATATTCAAATTATTTGTGCTGGTTAGGTGAAGTTCTACTGTTAGTTGTAATATAATCACTGATGCATCATGCATTTTATTAATTAATTAAGTCAAATCGTTCCTATGAAATGATCATTTGTGATTCGAATCGTAGCAGAAATGTCTTCAACTAGTGACTAGAGATCATTGTGATCTCTTTAATATGAACTAGCCAATTATTTTTATTCCAGAATATAGATTAAAGTAGAAATAGTATCCGTAGGATAACTAATAATTTGTTACTATTTACTGGAAGTCAAATTTGTTCCTAACTTTTACGTGGGATATTCTAAAAATAAAAAAAATTGTGTGAATTTTGCCGGCGGGTGTAGCTCAATGGTCAAAACGTTTGCTTTGAAAGCCAAAGGTAGTAGGTTCGATCCCCGGCGGAGATTAAAAAAATATTTTTAATCGATTTCTGAGCTCTAAAATATGAAGTTGGTATGAATTTGATCCCTCACCCATAAAATGCCAGTCATGCCTATTAATTAAAATTGATGGTAGACGAAAGTGGTCCCGTGAAGACCACCCATTCATAGTAAATTCCTATAATAAAAAGAATGATGCGTGATTCTCGGGCTGTAGTCCATGACGATGGCGGATCAACACTCCACATGCAGCGCTTAGCCATATGCACCATGGTAAGCGTCATGGAATTCCACAGATGAGACTTCAGAATTACTATCACCATCTGTCGGTATTCTCTCCTGTATGTGTTTACAAAAAAGATTTTTTTTTTAAGTTAAATTATTCTTTTTTTTTTAATTAGATCAAATTAGAGGGCACCCAAAAGAAAACATTTAATTAGTTACATAACCTTGCAAAATGCATATTCCATAGTATAATTATTAATAGTGATATATATTTGAATCACATACTCTTATAGTATCGAATTTTTGACACCATAGATGGCGTGTGTGAGTCGAGCCACAATTTGTCATTTTGAATGTTTGTTATATTTAAAAAAATTTCAATTTTATCTTGAAAAACAGAAAAAAACGAATAATTTTCTGGTAACTGTGGCAATAATGTATATATGTTTTCATGGTTAGACATGAAAGAGAATTTTAAGTATATCGTTATTTTCCAAATCGACAACGGAATAATAATTAATCAATAATTACGTACAAATGGTTACTAGCGCGTTATGTTAAGCGAACAATACTTATGTTTAAATCGAAAATAGAATAGAGAAAAATATTAATATATAAACAATAGATATAGAAAGTAATTTTAAATATTAGTTATGTTAATTAGTATTATTGATTCTGCTAAGTAATCGTAACGTCAAGATTCGTCGGTGTTCTTGGGGCCTTTTGGTGTCGAGAACTGTAGCGTGTCATAACGTGCCCGGTTCTGGGGACTGACTGGCGTTAGCCCTCGTGTTTAGTGGCGTGTCTGTATAGTGTTGCCACTGTATATTTTTTTTTTATAATTTTCACTTTATACAGTGAACTTTTTTTATAATTTTAAACAGTGTTACGTTTCCTAACATTGGTATTCCTGTAACGTGATGAGACATTTCCATTTTATCTGTATGATAGGAGTAGGTATTTTTATATTACAAATTAACACAGTTGGTAGTACTTTACACAGTTTTGTAATCACTAAACATTTTAACATAATAATCCCACTGAGAGGAGCATCTTACTTACTGCCGGCGGGTATAGCTCAATGGTCAAAGCGTTTGCTTTGCAAGCCAAAGGTCATGGGTTTGATCCACAATGGAGAGTAATAAAAAATATAAGGTTTTTAATCGATTTCTGAGCCTTAAAATACCCCCGATATCACCATCTGTCAGTATTCTCCTATATGTGATATTGTGGCTTTTGGGTTTAGCCGTGTGTGGTGAATTACTTCTTTCAATATTAAACCCAAAAGCCACAATATCAAATCTGGCCGTGAAAACCTAAGAAGTTATTCTCCTGTGTGTGTTTATATAAAACAAAACGAAACTTAGAAAGTATATTTAGTATGGATAACGTAAATAGAAAGTGCGTATTATAGCTCAGTGAACTATTGTGATCCATATTTGTAACATTACTATATTATTTCTCTTTCGATCGTGTATTGTAGCGTTTAGTGCGAGCAAAAAAAATGTCCTACCTCCAAGTTGTTATTTTTTAAATCGCTCGTGGCCCACACAAAAGGGGCACATTCTGTCACGGGTCACAGTTTGCCCAGGTCTCAAGTAGGTTATAGAATCCACAAAAATTCCTCTTCGCAATATGTAAGAATCATATATCCCTCGATATATTGTATATTTTTAATTTTATTGATATTGTACTACTTATTTAATGCCAATTTATGTTTAAGGTGCTTCGATGAGTATTATAGATTTTATATTTTATTTATTATAGAGTATATGAGCGCCGGCCTCCTTGAAACTATTCAGACTTTGGATAAAGCAAAGGATCTGACGATTCATAGGTGGTGGCCATATGCAACAATTCAGAGATATATATATAAGTGTATTGATTACTATAGCTTTGGGGTGACTTTGTACCTTCATTTTTAGTCATAATATTGGTTTCTTTATATGAAATATTATTTTTCTTTTTAAATTATCACACTTTTACGTAAAGTGTAGTCTACGTCGTTAATTTAATGCTTATAATACATTTATAGCAGAGACAATTATATTTTTCTTTAGATGTATTTTCTTTTTACGAAAGTTAATATAACATAATTTATTAAAAACCTATTAGTCTAGTACAAAATTGATCAAAATACAAAATACAATAATTTATTTATAAACAAGAGGAAGGAGATGAAAAAAAAACAGAATTGTTATTTAACCCCTTCCCGGCAAATTATTTTGGCAAAAATGATTAAAAAAAACTATTTTTATTTTCGTTTACTTTGAATCATAAGGAATATTATTTAGTACAATTTATATAATTCATTTTACAATACAATATGTTTTCGATATTCCATAATCTATAACACAAATACTTATAAATACAAAACATAAGTTTTCATCAAAGACGCTAAAACAATAACAAGCGTCTTTATTGGAATGTAAATAGAACGAAAACCGGTTTAGAAACCCTGATTGTTTCAATGTCAGAAATTGTGATATTATATTAAACACGTATTTGCGTGAACGCCGAAAATCGAGCACCGATTTTAAAATGCATATATGGGCGCGCTTCGTGTATCACACCTATTTGCGGAACACTTTTTTTTACACATATTCGTGTGAACGCCGGGGAAGAGGTTAAAGATTGTAAATTGCATCAGCAATTGTATTTATTACTTTTGTTCTACTTTACTCAAGTATGCTTAGATTAGGAAAATCGTTGAACTAATTAAATTATTATTAAGAGATTGTATCGTTTTTATGTAATATTTTTAGATCTCTTGTATTAATCTTTTTAGTCGACACTTTTTACGTAATGAAATAAAATACGATGCAATGGAAAACATGTCTTTTATTATTTTTATATGTGATTTTAATATATGAAGTTTACTCTGTTGACAACATCACTTACATTGTCTCCTGAGTCTTATAGAGGTTTTTTATTTTGAGTAAAATACTAAATCTCTGAAATTAGGTAAAATATATTCGTGTTATTTATTTGGAACTAACATTCCCATCTTTTAAAAGGCGACCACAAGTCGCGGGTTCGTCATTTGAAGATTTTCGCGGCTAAGACACAAACTAAAGTTGATAGTTGAGCCAACATAAAATGGAGCAACTGTCAAAACAAATAAAATGGCGTGTGCAATTACAGTGTATTTTTATATAAAATTAAGACTAACTTTATTAGATGTGCATGTAAGGAGGCGAGCGAACAAAAATAAGAGACAAAAGATCGTTTTTCCAGGCTTTTCGTCATCAGCCTAAAAGAGCTATATCAAGCTGATATCAGAACAAACAAATAATCGTATTTTCGATTGTTTTTGTAAATACCTACTAAAATTAAATATTACAATTATTATCAATTATAAGTGAATATTAACAGGTTTTAAGAGACATGTAAAACAAACTATAAATAATAATATTAGTAATATGAAAATTATGAAGAAAAGCAAGTGTAGAGATAAATATTAGCACATAACCTTAAAAACACATATTTTAGTCGGAATCCGATAAAGCAGTACATTCTAAATTTTCTTCGTCACTATCGGAATCAGAACTACAACTTTCACACACATTTATAATCAGGTTCTGTTCACTTAAATTGTCAAAATTCATCTCTTCGTGATATTCTGTCGTTTTAACTGACTTAAACGCCAGAAGACAATTGGGCACAAAACCTTTTGACGTTCCGGCATTACAAATAATGAGGCGCTGGCCTTTTCCTTCAGGAGTTTTCGTCCTGGATTTAGCCGTGTCGCCGGTCCATATTTTACCAACAGTATGATTAGCATTGAGCCAAGTTTCGTCGAGAAAACGACTTTCTCCCAATTCCTAATGCTCTTCATTTGCCTCAAAAAAATCGCATCTTTTCAGGGAAATATCCGTGCGCTCCATTATAAACTTTCTTTTTTCACATTTTTTATATTTGAAGCCAATGTTTTTCGATACCTTACTAAGAGACGTCGCACTGCCTTGAAATAATCCGACTGACTTTAGAGAACCTACCAGTTTAAGAAGTGTTGGTATTTCGTTGCGGTCATAGTATGCATACACGTGATTCCGAATTGCCGCCAAATCAAAGCTATCGGGTTTTGTTATTGAGCATTTCTTCTGTCGTTTCTTATTTGGTTTTAATAATTTTTCTCTTCTAATGAAGATTCACCGTATTTCTCCTCTGTGATCCGAGACACTGTAGATTTACTGATTCCTAGGGAATCCGCGACCCGATCTCGAATGTTTTCAACAGACAGCAATGGTCCACCATTTTGTTTTTCTTGATGAAAATAATCACGCAAGCGTACGACAAATTCACGTGATTCACTGCTGAGAATAGTTCTTTTCTGTCTCTTCGGCATTGTAAAAACACAAAAATATGATTCAATGAAACAACTTTAACAATACTAACAATAAATATAATAATTACAACAACAAAAAACACGAATCGATCGAAGAACAACACGCTACTGAAAGTCAAACATTTGTACTGAGCCGCCATGAAGCCGCCATGCGGAAATAGAGATGTTTATATACGATTCAATTCAAATTCAAATTCGTTTTTTTTTCGAAGAAGAAGAGAAAAAAATCGACCTAATCGAAATAAATATTTTTGCCCCATCCCTTTTACAAGGGGCAATAAATGTGTCATAGGGTTCTTCATATATTGGATGGACTATAGTGCCTGATAATTTTCAGAAGGAGTTTCATTAAAAAAAAACATATCTGGTTGGGAATGCAAACATAAATGATTAAAATTTTTCTGTATTATGTTATTACAAACATAATTAAAGACTGAAAAAAGATCAGAACAAATAAAAAAAAACATGTTTATTAAAATACCTTAGGTATTTATAAAAAAGTATATTTGCCGTGTTCATTGTGTTTTTAAATGCCATAAATTTTTACAGACTGACAACATGACAAATGTCAAAATATTTTACTTTGACATTTACACGAATGTTTGTTGTCTATAAAACGATTATTGTCATTCTATTGAAATACTATAATTTACGATTAAAATGACATGCCGCGTCTGTTTGAATAAATATGACGGTCTCGATACCCTGGATAACTACACAGACTTAATCGTCAACAATGTAATTTTATCAATCAACACAAAACTATGCCCACCGACCGAAAAACAAAATTCTAATAAAATATGCGATGAATGTGTCGCAGACATGAAAGCGGCGGATCGTCTTAAAAAAAAATTCGAAATAATTACAAAAAAACTAGAACAAACTTTCATAGAAAAAACTCGAATTGTATCTGATCATGAGGCAGAAAATTTTGATGTTGAATCTGATCAAGGACCCGCAAAATATGTATTTAATTCAGAAACCCCTGTCGTCGACTCAAGAATGTTTTCACCCAATATCATCATCAAGCATCATAAAAGTGAAAAGTTCTCAAAAAAATATGTCAAATTCAACAATGTGATCCATTTTAAACACGTAAAAGCTTCTCGATTATCATCGAATCTTGAAAAGAGGCTTTCAATGCTAAAAGTTGTGGATAAAGATGATGTTGTAAATAGGCTTTCTTTGAGTGCACTCTTGATAAAATAAAAGACTTATTCAATGTAGAAAATATTGAAAAGTTATGACACTACTTTTTTACATCAACATTTTTCACTGATGTTTTCTTTTAGATGTTTAATTTTATTGCATAAGTGGGATGCCAATAAACAAAAATGTCACAATCTCATTGTTGAAATATTGAAAATTAATTAAACCACTTTCGAGACATAAACAAAAAAGTCTGCAAAACAGATGAGCTGAATCAGAAACCATGTTAACTCTAGTTTAGTTATCCATGAAATGCAATTGAGTTAAGTCTGTGCTTCCCGCAAGCTTATCAAGCCACAAGTCGTAGAATTAAAATTATTTCAATAATTTAACAACAAAATTTATCTAAAATGGCATTTTACAATGTTTACAGTATAAAAATATCATTGATCAAGTTTCTGGATTGAGGGTCATAAGTATTAATTTAGATAATTTAATTCAGTAGTATTGAAAGGATTTTCTTTAATTTTATTATATAATTTGAGAATTTTGTTTTTATAATTTACCCAATTTATGTCAAGTTGACAAATTATTTCAATCACAATTTTATGTAATAATTTGTTTAATGTAGTTTGTTTGCTGATTATTTTAAAATTAATTGTTACTTGATTTAAAAAAGTGTTTTTGAATTTAAAAAAATATTGATCCTGATCTAATTCAATTAATTGCATATTATTTATTTGTTATTTGAGATTTTTTTGTAATAAATCATTATTTAATATAATGCGATTCTAGCTATTAAATTTTGTGTGTGTACTTATTTATTCAAAAACCTGTGTTTGAAGTAAATAAATATAGTTTTGTAAAATCGAAAAATAAAAAATATTTTCTGAAGGGCACTGTATTTTATTTTTAAAGGGTAGGGCCTCGTATTTCATTTTTTTTATGTAAACAGGAAAATACCAACAGATAGTGATGCTGAAGCCTCATCTGTGGATTCTGTAACACTTACCACGCTACATATGGTTAAGCGCTTCATGTGAAGTGTTAATTCGCCAATGTCAGACTACATCCCGACATTCACGCATAATCCTTATCAATTTTAATTAATAGGCTATGACTGGCATGTTATGGGTAAGGGATCAAATTCACACCGATCAGGAGTATTTTAGAGCTCAGAAATATATGTATATTTTTAATCTCTATTGGGGATTGAATCCATGACCTTTGGCTTGTCAAGCAAACGCTTTGTCTATTGAGCCGGCAAATGCGCGTGAAGCACCATTTACTCACATTACCTGATCCACCACTGACTCTTAGGTATTTCTTATAGTCATATTCAGCCACCACGAACCAGGTGTATGTATATATATGGTTAAAGAAAAAAGAGATTTTCATCGTTGGTTTATTATTTTATTTTTTGCTATTTTATAAAAATAAACAACATTTAAAGCTTTAAAGCAGACGACACCGGGACCATACCTATCTTACAGCAGCTCTAAACTCATCTGCCATAAATATAATATATATTTTATCATTTCTTCGTCTATACTCTATAGGCACCATACATTTGATACTCAGCGATCATGTTGGCAAAAAAAAACAGCAACAGAATGCAAGTAACTTCATTCACAAGTCACCTAAAACAAAAATCATGAACATTATTATGTTAATTTATGTATAATAGGAGAATGCCAATTGAAACGTGTGCTGTAATAACACTCAATTTATTTTTATGTAAACACATAAAGGAGAATACCGACAGATGGTGATAGTGATTCTGATTTTTTTTCATCTGTGGATCCTATGACGCTTACCAATTTTACATGTGGATAAGCGCTGCATGTGTAATATAGATCCGCCAACGTCATAGACTACAGCCCGACATTCACGCATCATCCTTATTATTACATGAAATTACTATGAACGGGTTGACGATTTTCGTCTACCACCAATTTTGATTAATAGGCTATGACTGGCATTTTACAGGTGACGGATCAAATTCAAACCAACTGGGAGTATTTTAAAGCTCAGAAATCGTTTTTTTTTTTTTAATCTCAGTCGGGGATTGAACCCACGATCTTTGGCTTGCCTTACAAACACTTTAACCACTGAGCTACACCGCCCGGCGAGTAAAATTTTATTTTTACAATTATAAAGGGGTGGATTAACTTCATATTTATAAGCTTTAAAATGTTTTTTTCCATTTTACAAGCTGTTTTTCCACACGCATTTTGTCGTCAATGATTTTGAAATTCTGTTGTATGTTTTTTTTCTTTCACAAGATGGCGCTAATAGACATATATTTGACAGGTCATTAAAATTCGGTGCCCCACTTCACAGCAGTATAAACAACCCCCCTATCTATTTATAAATAAGATAATTAATTCATTGATAGGCTATTACATACATGTAATTACAATCATTATCAATTTAAATAATATTTACAATGTTTTATGTATACAACAGTAAAATTATCATATGTAATCACATATTACTAGTAACCACCCAAAGATCAAGCACTCCATTAATTGTTTAATATCTACAATGCCTAATTACATAACTGATAAAATATTTAGAGGACGGGCATAGAGGGAGGCAAACCTATGAAGCCGCCCTATGAACCAACTTCTATCAAGTTTAAACTCGAGGCAAAAATACGTTAGCAAATAAATGCCTTTACAGTTATTCCTTCTTAAAATGTTTTATTTTTATTTTTGCTATGTTGTTATCAACGATTTTTCATATTTTAACCTTTTGTTATTTTAGGTTGGATCGCCTCTTAGGACTAAATGGTCCAAGCCTTGAAAGCATCGGGCTGTATGTGGTGGACTGTACATGCCTTCCTTTCAATCCCAACCCTCATAGTATACATTAAAAAATAGTTATTGCGGCTTTTGGGTTTAGCCGTGTGTGGCCAATTGTTTAGAGCCAATATTTCGACCTCCATTGCAGGAGTCTTCTTCAGGGTTGACGACAAAGTCATCCCCTGCAATGGCGGTCGAAATATTGGATCTAAACAATTCGCCACACAAAGTTAAACCCAAAAGCCACAATACCAAATCTGGCTGTAAAAACCTAAGAAGTTATTTAAAAGATGTATAAAAAATTGCATGACTTTAGGTGAGACTAACTGCCAGGCATAAAAATGACCAGGTATTTTAATAGGTATGTACATTTTTTATATAAAAAACTATCTATGACAGTAATGCTTGATATGAAAAAAATCTTATAAATAATTAAATCTGATATATTCACTTCATTAAATTTCTCCTAAAAAAAAAAACAAATTAGAAAATCATGTTTAAATAATTGAGCACATGTTTTTTATTCTTTCATTTTACATTATATTGGATATTTTCGTATAACATTGAAGACTCTTTTATATTTTTCGTATTACAATGTAAGGCATGCATTCTTTACAAAATTCAAATCATGAAAACGATTAATTTAGCAAGGAACCAATATAAAAAAATTCTTTAAAAATCACATTGTCTACAGTTATACCTCTTTCGATGCACTTTGAGGACCTACTTCTGCCTCTTTAGTAAGACTTAATTACCTACCACACTTAAAGTATACCTAAACGCGTATTGATGTAGCTGGCAACATTTTGATAAATACACCTAAGAACCCGATAAACAATTTTGGATATGTAATCAATGATAATACATAATTTTATACAATTGTGTTCAATTTACAATAATCCAAATTTAAAAAAAAAACAGGTTAGCGAGACATCCAGTGCACCAGTTGTCCCGTGCACCAGACATCCAGTCCCCACGTCGTTATCAATGAGTCATTGAACGAATTGTCTGGGGACGAAATGCGGCAGAACCATTTATTAAAGCCAAACCCGTTTCTCCTCATTATTTTCATAGGACATTGTTGTTTTTTATTATTATTTTCTATACACAACATATTCACCACGATATGGGAACATATGGTCACCACAGCCCTCAAAAACCTGCCGACTTTCAGTTCATTTGCCCTCTTACAAGTCAACTCTAAATACCAAAGTTAGAATTATATGTAATGCTAGTTCCGCCGCATTCCATCCTCAGACAATTAGTTATACGACTTATCGATAACGACGCGTGGCGCACTGGATGTCTGGTGCACGGGACATTTGGTGCACTGCATGTCTCGCTAGCCTAACCTAAGTTAATTCATGAACGAGACCTATGGATCTCTGGACTCTACGATCACTGGACTAATTTTTAGGTTAGCGAGACACCAGTTGTCCAGCGCACCACACATCATTACCAATGAGTCACAGAACAAATTGTCTGAGGACGATAGGTCTTGACACCGTAATGCTATCGATGGTATTTTGAGGATGACGAATTTGAAGATTTGTTGAAAACGCATCATTTTTATGTTGTTTTGCTGCAGCTACTCCCTAGTTATATAATTCGGGCATCACTATTCAACAAAAAATTCTATATTCCAACCATGATTCACAGATGTCATTACCCATTGTAGTAGGGACTTAATGGATACCCCATTACACTACCTAAACATTCATTGCTATAATATTTGGTGTTTTTTTTTTCACATTGCGTTTCAAAACAAAAATAATGTGGAATTCTGCTTTTGTGGTACCTCGACATACATAAAAGCAATTTGTCTAATAAATAATGCATCTCTTACGTCCAGCCTGTAATCAATGGAACACAGGCGCAAGATTGGTTCATTTAAGTCTTTTCTACCGTTATTGCACAGTCCTTGCTCTTCAGAACTCAAAGAAAGTTGCATTATATAGATCACGTTGGTATTTCACCAACAACTTTTTTTTATATAAAGGTTAAATCTGTCCTATCCTTGAATATGGCAGTCACCTACGTGTTGAGACACAAAAAACGAGTTTAATTTGTTCCTTGCCTTGCTCGTGTTTCAAATAACTCGTATCTCAAAGTGTCATTAAATAGCTCTGATGCACGACCAGTTGCGACTTTTTCTGAGTGTTTCTTGCTAAGCCTCGTATCTCAAATTTTGCTTGTATCTCAAAGCAAAAAATCGCTCACTCGATGGCTCGTATCTCAAGAAACTCGTATGTTGAGGCACTCGTTTGTCAAGGTACCGCTGTATAAGTTTATTTATAATACTATTGTTAAAAAATTCAATGTCTTTAGTGTTGCCATTGTAAAAAATAATTGACATACAGTTATAAGTGCGGGTACAAAAAGTTATTGTCTTCTACAAAACTTCACAAAATTAAATACAAGAAGAAAACCTAAGAAGTTATTTGATATAGGTCAGTTTTTTTTATGTAAACACCTACAAGAGAATACCGACAGATGGTGATAGTAATTCTAAAGTCTCATCTGTGGCATTCTATGACGCTTACCATGTTTCATATGATCAGCCAACGACATAGACTACAGCCCGAGATTCACGCGTCATCCTTATTATTACAGGAATTTACTATGAATGGGTGGTATTCACGGGTGGACTTTCGTCTACCACCGATTTTAACTAATAGGCTATGACTGGCATTTTACGGGTTAGGGATCATATTCACACCAACCGGGGGTATTTTAGAGCTCAGAAATGGACTAAAAATCTTTTTTTTTCTTTTAATCTCTGTTGTGGGATCGAACCCACGACCTTTGGCTTACAAAGAAAATGCTTTCACCATCGAGCTATACCCGCCGGCAAGTTGGAGAAAGCTAGCATGATCATAGCACTCACACAGTCACAGAATTACACATGAAGGTGTGTGTGTTGTGTGTACATCAGACATTAAAGGGAAAACTACAAATCCCTTACATTTTTTTCAATTATCAACAGTTTGTTACTAAGGGATTATCAAAAAAAAAAAACTAAATATAAGTTTACAGAAATAGGTGTAATAAGCATATTGTGTTGTTTCATAAAACAATTGATGTGTTTATTATTTGTTTCAAAAAAGGCAATTCAAAGAAAATGCTTAAAAAATAATAATCAAAGGAAATTAATATACCAACCAGACCTTTCATAATATTACAATTTTTCTCTGCTGGCAACTTTAATTAAAATAAAATTAAAACTAAATTTTGTTCTAATATTTCACATAAATATAAAAATTCCCCACTAATAGAAATAGTGCAATACAATATTTTTAGTGCTTCTATAAGCAGTCGCATTTAAAACCAGAAACTGAACTGTAAAAATAAAGTTAATTTTATCAAAATATATCAGTGGTTTTCAACGTTTTTAAAAGATCCATGGAGCAGGAGTGGTCCGATAAGTACTTAGCCTCACCGCTCAATGCCGCCACTATCTCAAGAGAAATTTACTGTTGTGTAGTACATTTTTGTAAACGGCTACTGTCGAAATTTCTGCCGAATCAGACTCGTATATATGCGATTATTAATATGAAAGTATTTAAATTTAAATAATTTTTCTATCAGTTTGTTCTACCTCTAGAAAAATAAAAGCATTAAATATAAAACACTTAAAAAGCATAATAATTAATAAATTGTTTTTTTATTAAATTGATCACTAATTAAATAATAATAATAATAATAATAGATCATTAAAATTAAAAATAAATAACAAATTTGATGGAAAGGACAAAATATAAATTGAAAAAAATTCAATATTCAATGTACAATATTAAGAAATATATTAAAAATACACAGATCCTAAAATATTAAAATATACAAATAATAATAAAACAGGGGGCGGCAAAAAAATATGACGGTTTTAAATCAAAACAATTATGAAAAGCGTCAGCTTTTTTTGCCGCTCCCTGTATAATAAGAAAATCATATTTTTATTTGTAGATAAATATAACATGAAAAAGACAATATACATAAAATAAAAGTAATTAACCTTTAAATGCCCAGTGGTCTCATACGGGACCACAAATTTGCGTCGTTCAATGCCCTAGGAGGCCAATGTTTGTAATGTTTCGTCGCTCAATAGATTCTTCCATGAACTTACTTTAATACTATTATTACAAATTAATGTAATCCGATTGTGAAATGAACCATAAGCACTCCTGTATGGGACTGTAGGGCATTGAACTACGCAAATCTGCGGTCATGTAAGGAAACCACTGGGCGTTTAAAGGTTAAAAATAATGATTTACAAAAGTTCAACTAAAATATAAATACTAACAGTTGGACACGGTCAGTGGTGCTTTTAAAAAATGTTTGAAAAACGCTGCGATAAGGTTTATTTTAACAAATGTCCTGCATCAAAGCATCATGTGACTTTGTGAAGAATGAGGAGGTGAGAGAACGCATAAGACAGCTTTCCATACTACAGTCGGTCAAGAGTTGAAGGTGGACCTAGGGTCATGTACTAAGAATGCTGCAGAAGAGCATAAACTACAGCAGCCTTTTCTTTAAGCCTCCGGGCTCTTGTCTTTGTCGGGGACTATGCCATACAGGGAAAGAAGAGCAATTCATTTGATAAACGATGACACTCTTACGTCTAACCTGCAATCAATGGAACACAGGCGAAAGATTGGTTCACTAAGTCTTTTCTACCGTTGTTATAACGGTCGCTGTTCTTCGGAACTTAAAGAACTAATTCCTCCTGCACCCACCCACAACCGACAAGCTCGTCTTACAATGCCAAACATCCATACACGGTTAATGTGTGTCGACCAAGAACTGGCAGTTTCCAAAGTTCCTTCTTTAATGCCACCGGTAAGCTTTGGAATGCTTTTCTAGCGTGTTTCCTCCTTCCTACAATCTAGATCTCTTCAAGAAACAGATAAATATACGTTTGCGATCTCCTCAAGCCACACACAATCACGAACACAACACACATTTCCCGCATGCAGCATCTAGCCTCCCTGGCTGGGCGTCATAGAATGCATTGTTCTTGACCGGCTGTGCTCTCCTGCAAGCGATTACATAAAAAAGGCTGACTTGGTTGGGACACGTAGTAAGAATGCTGCAGAAAAGCATAAACCATCATAAGCTGCCTTTTCTTCAAGCCCCAGTCTCTTGCCTTCGTCAGAAACTATATACATAGTATGTATTTAGTAGAGTTGCTGGAGCCAGAGATGACATGGGAATCGGCTAAAACTATGGCGGCCGACAGAGCTTTGTGACGGCAGTACGTGAATGCCATATGCTCCAGTTAGGAGAGCGGACATTGTATGATGATGATGTTTATCAAGTCCATACATACTCTGCTCGGATTGCGTTATTTGAAGTGGTCCGGCTATCATCAGGTCCAGAGGATACCAGGACTTCGTTGCTAACAAATGGAATTATGCTGCTTTTGAGCGTTCCTGCGCGTCCGTCTGCAAGAGTGCAGACGCAAGTAATGACTCCTAACTGATGTCTGCCATTCTGCAGAATCAATTACCCAACCTTACGATTCCCATGTATTTCGTGGTTAGCAACGTGTTACCAAAGAAGGAAATTCGAGACTCGCTGTAGTATACTAATTTCGCAGCCATAGACTGAGGTCGATTTGACATCTAACTGATGCACCTAGAATCACGGGAAGGCCTCTGCCACTCTCTAACGAGTAGCTTTTTGCGTGCGGCCAGTAACGGGTCTCCATCTGGGTCTCCAAAAACAGGACAGGACAGGGAGGGTTTTCACCAAGCGTCCATACATACCTATTGGGAGTTCTGTGCAAATCATGGAATCAATGCAACGTCACAATTACTTGCTATCTTGCTCGCTTTCATGAATGGGCAGCTATATCAGCTGCTTTACTTACTCACAGCGTTTCTAAAACAATTCTACAAGCCAACACTGCATTTGTACAAAACATTTTGAATAATAAAAAATTAAATAAATTATTGGTCTTTTTCTGGGCTGGATTAAAAAACATTTTCTTTCTAATTTTGTTGATGGCAACACTTATCATTTAGTTATACACAACATTTGATTATTATTCATAGATATTTTTTTGGGGTTTAGATTCTAATTTTTATGTCACTATTTGGTAGCTATCACACACATAAAAGCCCTGAGCACTATTCAGTCCGTAGTTAACACTCTATCACATCCCTACTACACGATAACTCCACAATCACTCATTACCAAGACACAGGAGAGCTTAACCCTAGTTTTCCGATGATATGTATTTACTACAACTCGACTCTAATAATGAGAATATCCATATAAAATATAATAGATACTGAGTGAACAATTTTTTGTATTATTCTGTAATATTATTAAGTATTAAATAAAATTATAATAATGTATAGTTATTCATTTGTAGCCATGGAAATAAATATTTTGTGGAATAATCGGGCCAAGCACGGGGCAATGAGCGCAATGAATTTGTTGTAGCTATAGCGGGTAATTGTGATGCTTTTTTTCTCTTTTCAGATACTTACATTACAAAAATTGTTACATTTCAACTTCAACCATAGTAAATCAAAGCCAATATTTAGAAATATTCACATTTTTCCAGTTTTTAGATGACATTTTCATATGGTGTACAAAATACATATCATCGGAGCTCTCGGATGTTTTAAGCACAGCAAGGGAGGGTTAAAATCAATTAACATAACCTAAAAAGTGTTTTTTTTGCATTCTTGCCTCTCACCGCACCAATTGATTTCTTTGATTCTATGCCCTCTAATTGAAATTACATTTTTTTAATCAAACAGTATTAAATTCTTCTTTTCCTTTCCGACAATAACATTTTGTACGCATTTTAGCATCAAATCAACAACACAACCTCACCCACCAACCATTATCAAATTTCTCTGATTACACAATGCAATTCAATCAATATTAATGTGTAATGAAAACATTTCTATTGATTTTTCACATCAATGTTTCTCATGTGGATATAATACAAGCACTCATGTAAGTATTGTCTATCAGCTTCTCTTCACCACTACATCATCACAGCTTCACGGGCTTCACAATCATTAAGTCTTAAGTAAAATAACCGCGGCTAGTGTTGTGTGTTTACAACCACAAGTCTGCCGTCTAGAGGGAGCCGTTGTCATCGTCCTGGGCGGAGTCATCAGTATCGTGGTTATCCTGAAAACAGAAAAATAAACATTGAGATACTAAATACAATTCTATTCTCCTATGTTGAGAATATGTAGATTGGTTAACTCCTCTAGTGACTTGAACTTTTTTGTCATAGTCGTAGTGGCCGGACAGGATGGCGTCAAACAGCGCGTCCTGGTTTTGGGTTAGGTCAGGTCTGGTCACTCACCGGGTAGTTGCCCGTGAGCCAGGGGTGGTCCAGCACGTCCTCGGCGCTGAAGCGCAGCTCGGGCGAGTGCTGCAGCATGTTGGCCACGAGGTCGCGCGCGCCACGCCCCACGCCGGCCCAGTACGGGCGCGGGAAGTCGTAGTGGCCGGACAGGATGGCATCAAACAGCGCGTCTTGGTTGCCATCCGGGGCCACGAAGGGCGGGAAGCCGCACAGCAGGATGTACAGGATCACGCCGGCTGCCCACACATCGATCTGGAAATATTACAATGATCATTCAATTTTGTTGTTAAAAAGATCATAAATATGTACTTACGAATATTATTATCGTAAGCGACACTAAGCTTCTTTTTATATAAACACATATAGAAGAATACTGACAGATGGTGATAGAGATTAGAAAGTCTCATCTGTGGGATTCTTGACTATTGATTAACTGTATTGTATTTATGATAAGGTTTTTTTTATGTAAACACATACAGGAGAATACTAACAGATGGTGAAAGTAATTATAAAGTCCAATCTGTGGAATTCTATGACGCTTACCATGGTGTATATGGCTAAGCATTGCATGTGGAGTGTTGATCTGCTAACGTCATAGACTACAGCCCGAGATTCACACATCCTCCTTATTATTACATGAATTTACTATGAATGTGTGGTCTTCACAGGACGCCCTTCGTCTAACAATTTTAATTAATAGCCTATGACTGGCATTTTACGGGTGAGGGATCAAATTCACACCACCCAGGGGTATTTTAGAGCTCAGAAATCGATCAAGAATCCGGTTTTTTTTTGTAATCTCCGTCTGGGACCGAACCGACGACCTTTGGCTTGCAAAGCAAACGGAATTTGACTCCTTTGTTAGTCCCAAAATAAGTGAGATGTCACCAACACTGGTAGACAAACAAATAATTAAAACTTGGCAGTTTTACAAAGTTTATTATTTCATTCTTGACATCCAATTTCATTTATATAAGCAGTTAAATTTAAAAATCATTTTCACAAATGCAAATAAAAAAAATAGTATTGACATTTAAAAAACGACTTGTAGATACACAAGTCAATGGACTACTACGGAGAGGTAAAAGTTTGATTCTCACCAGGGTTCTTTGAGAAAGAGAATTTCAACACGCAGAGGCAAGTCTATGGTGAGCCGAAAACTTTAGCAACCTCTTTTACATGCCGTTTTTTCGAAAACCTATCAGAAATTATATATTACTCGGTGGAGATTCAGGATACAGAGCGGAATAATCTTGCATCTGCATAGCTTGCCTGATCATTGTGAATTCAGGATACAGAGCGGAATAATCTTGCATCTGCATAGCTTGCGTGATCATTGTGAATTCAGGATACAGAGCGGAATAATCTTGCATCTGCATAGCTTGCGTGATCATTGTGAATTCAGGATACAGAGCGGAATAATCTTGCATCTGCATAGCTTGCGTGATCATTGTGAATTCAGGATACAGAGCGGAATAATCTTGCATCTGCATAGCTTGCGTGATCATTGTGAATTCCGCATAATTAAATTGAATCAACACTTTTAATTACCTTGAGCCCGTAGCCGGTCTCTAGAAGAATCTCAGGAGCCACGTATGTCGGTGTTCCGCACACGGTGAAGAGAGGTCGGTCCACTTCGCAGGCCAGGCCAAAGTCGCCCAGCTTCAGTCCCACAATGTCCTCGCCCTCTATCTCAACCTGGAAATATTAAAACAGACATTGATTTCTAAAGTTAGAATCTACAATTGATCACACGGTTAAACGGGAGTCCGAAGTAACATTGGCTATGATAATCATCATCATCATCAGCCTGTGTCCGTCCGCTGTTGAACGTAGGCCTCCTGCATGTGTCTCCATCTTCTTTGATCATCCGAATTCTGCATCCAGGCTACTCCTACTATTCTTCTGATGTTCTTGGACGCCACTCCGATACTTTTCTTCCCCATCGACCGTCATCTCTTCAACAGATATGTCCTGCCCATTGCCACTTGAGTGTGCCTATTAAATGGGTAGCCTTCACTACTTGAGTTCTTTTTCGGATATTCTCTTTTCGGATTATATCTTTTAGAGAAACTCTGTGCATGAATCTTTCCATGGCACACCCGGTAACCATTATTTTATGGGTAAGACTTCCTGTTAGATTCCACGTCTCTGCGCCATAAGTGAATACTGGGAGGATGCATTGGTTAAACGCATAATACATTGCAGAAATTTCGCTTTAAAAATGTACATTATGGGGGCAAAACGCGTGTCCAATTTTTGATCGTCGAATCTTCAGAGAAAAAATAAGTAAATGCTAAGGTATCAAGCTATATGATCGTGAGTATAAGTGGTCTCCTACCAGCAGGTTCTCTGGCTTGATGTCTCTGTGCACGATGGCGATGGAGTGCAGGTAAGCCATGGCCGAGGCCAGGTGACCAATCATGAGCCTGGATTGCTCTTCACTGAACTTTGATGCGATCGCTATGCTGTCGAAGAGATCGCCACCTGGAAACAGGAAAAAATTGATTATATTAAAATATTCTAAAAATGGCTGACCAGTAAAGTAAACTGATATCAGCTCGATATAGCCCTTCCAGGCTTGCGCTGAAAACCTTGATATACTATCTTCCGTCTCTTATTTTTGTTTGCTTGTCGGACACGCATGTGTCGCCATATTGGTTTTTTGACAAGTCAGGTCACGGGTGTGACATTAGTAATGTATATGGCTGTCTGTCATTGGTGCGCCATTAATTTTGCAGATCACCACTTGTGGTGCTGGGCTGTCTTCTACTACGAGAGCTTAGTGGTGAGTAGTCAGTTAAGTTCCGACCGCGACGAGTAGCATGTTGTGATCCGGCTGGGGTCTGAAAGCATGTAGCTCCACCCGGGCCAAAGGTTTGTCAAGTTTATCGAAAATATATGTGCTTCTGAACAAGGGAGTGTTGCTCATCTGCTCCTCATCTGTCCACCACGTGTCCTAATAACGACCCTGGCGACGAGAAGTCGTTCGTTCCTTAAGTAAAGGAGATGTTTCAGGCGTCAGTGACACCCAGCGCCGAAATTCATCCAGTGTGGATTTAGAGAACTAATGGGGCGCCAATGACAGACAGCCATTTACAGATCTAACAGCGCACCGATGGCAAGACCTAAACAACCAATATGGCGACACATACATGTCCGACGAGCAAACAAAAAGAGACGAAAGAATGTATATCAAAGTTTTCTGCACCAGCCTGCAAGGGCTAGATCAATCTCACCTTTGACCAGCTCCATGACGAGGTAGAGACAGTCTCTGCTGTCCTGCTCGGCCACGAGGGAGACGATGCGCGGGTGGCAAAGCTGGCGCATGATGCGCACCTCGGCCTCCACGTAGTACTCCTTGCCGCGGCACTTGGCCTTGTCGATGGCCTTCAGGGCGAACTCCTCGCCCGTGAGCCGGTCCTGGCACGTGCGCACAACCGCGAAGTTGCCATCGCCTGCAACACAAGACACACAACTGAACACAGGGTAGAGGTACAAGCCTGCTCTAACTATACTTGGTCCTTTCCCATGATATCCCAGTGGATGCTTATAAATTTGGAGTAGTATAAGGTAAGTGTACGAGTTTATATAATCCAAGGAATGATTGAATAGGTGCGCATGTATGCTGCGAGATGGATATATGAGTTTTAAAATGTGTTATCCTCTGTTCAAAATATTATTTTGAACATCATTATTTTGTATTAAGCATCCAAAAGTCTTCAAAGTAATTGTTATAATCAAACTCTATCTTAGATGAATATATATCTGTATGAATACAGTCGGGTACGACACAGGGCATTTTGCCACTCTATGTAAATTGAGGGTATCAAGGTCCAAAATAACAAGTATTGAGGAATTTGCGGTGTATAAAATTCTATGTATTAATATTAATTTTATAAAATAAAGAATGCTTACGCATCGATACGGAGCATTGACCATCCCAATAATCTGCCACTCTATGTAAATTGAAGGCATCAAGGTCAAAAACGGTATCGAGGAATGTGCAGTGTATGATATTCAATGTATTAATATTACTTTAATAAATGCTTACTCATGTTGTAAACTAAGGTATAAAAAGAGGTATCTTATCAAATAAATCAGTATCAATTCAAATCCGGTGTTTGGATTTATCCTCTGTGCCAGAACCGTCATGATACCGTCATTTCGGGACCGGAATATCCTCTAATGTAATGGAAAGCAGTTATATATTGGAAAAATTTAATTGAAAGACTTTATTTACTTGAACTCACAGGCCAATAATAGAAATAGCCTGTCGAGGGGAGATGACTGAATAAACAGTGGCAACCAAAAGATACTACTTGGGACTAGTGTCATTTCCTTAAAGTATAAATCATCAAAGAGCAGAGTTTCCTATTAAAACTGGCAGTTGCCAGAGATCCTGGCTGTACCTTGTAGTGACCATATACTCCGCATTGAAAGTAAATGCAGCATAGAAACCATTTGAGACTTTTGAACTCCAATATAGCAAAAAAAAAAAAACCCTTGATGCCAAGCCAAAAATAGGGCGTGTTCCTTCTGCACAATCCGTTAGATATTATGATAAACCAGAGATACATCATCGCTTAAATAATGACTAAACAACAATTCTGCATGCAGTCGATTCAGCGAAGCATTGTAATCTCATTGGATAGCTTCCTTTGATAATATTTTGACACATGCATTTTCAAAAACATAAGAAAAACAAGCAAGTAATATTGTTAAGTAGTACTCATGATACAAGTAAGATTGATAAGTATTACTTATGATAAAGTAAGATTGATAAGTAGTTCTCATGATACAAGTAAGATAAGAGTAGTGTTGCTGGACAAGACGACACTTACACAAGGCACACTATAGTAAGAGGGTGATGTTACCATTAAGGACAGACCTATGATTTTGCCTACGGAGAAGCGAGCCTGCAGCGGCGGCGGCAGCAGCAGCCCCTCGCCGCCCAGCGCCCCCGCGCCCAGTCCCGCCCCCAGCTCGGGGGAGCCGCTTTTGGGGCAGGTGATGCGGTTCTTGCCCACCTTCACGGGCATCTTGGGCTTCGGGCCATTTCTGCAAAATAACATCAATAAAAATAATATTATTTACACTTTTGAGCTTTAGTCACCATCTAGTTAAAAGATCGGCATCGCGCCCTATGATCTCAGTCATAGACTGAGATAGCCTGTATCGCCCCTGCGACTGCTGGCTAAGAGAGCTGTGTTCTCTGTCTCGCCGCTGGTGATAGGACAGTCGACGTAGCGCCAATCAAAGACATAGCAGTCAAGCAGAATGCTGCTCCCCACGCGTCGCTCAGTCTGCCTCGTCTACCGTGCTTGCAAGCAGGTCAAAGTTGAGTCGTTTCCTGATTCTGGATCATTCTCCAGGCCGTAGTGCAGACTCAAGGCATCAGCAACGCGTAACATAGTTTAGAGTTCAATTCCTTATTTTTAAAAATTCATTTCTGAAATAAATAAGTGTAAACTCAAAGCCGTGGCTTTAATCTATTGACCCTTGGTATCAATATAATGGTAAGTCCAACAATTTTTATTTTTCTAATCCGCATGTATTTTTGCATATTGATTATATTGTTTAGGTGGTAGGTTTTTAAAATAATATTCACATATTTATCGAAAACGCACTTTACGTCAATGGTTATATTTTATCGTCTATTGGCATTTACACAACATGCAACAGCGCTTCAGTCAATCGGAGACCAGAATAATGCATGCAGAGAGATGCCATTATGGTTAGTCTTGACTCTCGAAGCCAGGCTGACAGCCCTATACTGACCGAATCTAGTTTTTATTCAGAATTGCGATAATTACCATCTATTAATTTCACTATTTCAAATTCATGTACCTTAGTGATTTTTCAATAAATTAATTTGATACTGGCGCCGACGAGTTTTATTTAAACCGATCTTTTATAACCATGGAAGCTTAATTTTAATTCACAAGAAAGTCTCTCATATAATAAGACACATTCTTGATAACAACATACTTGGTTCCGTTCCGTAACGTGGGAGTCTTCTTGTACTGCTGGATGGCCTTGCTTTCTTCAAACTCCAGTTCAAAGTCCTCCTGCGTATACCTGCAAAATATCAACAGTGTGATCAGCTCCGACATAAAAAAGAACAATAGACGTTCAATGTGAAACCCTTCAGTTTGTGATGAACTGCGATTAAATTATTCAATAAAAAATATTCTGATACTATTTCATTTTTTTAATAATAATGTTACAGTAAAACAAATGTATCCATAATTATCAAAACGGCTTAAGTCAAGAAACTGAAAAAGAATCAGTTCAATTGATTCGAATTATTATAATCTTCATCTCACGTAAATTTTACAAAGCTGAATATAGCATTTTATGCAACACAAAGTTGTCAATTTCATTGGTTTTCAACCAACATCAACTGGCAAGAACCTTGACTGGCGGACCAGGAAATCCCTGAACAGATTAAGAACCGGAGTTGGTAGAACAAAGGACAACCTCTAGCGGTGGGGAATGCTTCGGCAGGGAGTCCCTATAGTGCGACTGCGGAGACCTGCAGACCGCCTCACACCTGAGATCCTGCTCCATGTGTCCAACAAGCTGCACACCCCAAGACCTAATGCTAGGCAACACAAGGGTATCAATGTTGCCAGATGCTGGGCAGAAATAATTTGACGTCGCTGACACGAAGACGAAGAAGATTATCACTCATCAGTGAGTGACGATGTCAAATACGTATTGATTGTAGTACCTTTCATTGCCGTACGCAAAGAACACATCTTCCTCTTGGAAGAAGTGGTTGAGTTGTAGCACGGGCCGCGCCGCCAGAGTGAAGACTCGCCGGACGCATCCCGTGTCCAGACGGACACACTCCGTGATGGACGTGAGGACATGCTCAAAGCTGGGGCTGTTGCGCTTGTTCAGGAGCAACCGGAACACCTGGAAATATCAATAATGCAGCGTGAGAATCAGCTGACTGCACAAAGCAATAAATGTTTTTATTTGTGTATCGAGGTACAGTCATGTTTATTTTTTAATGAAAGCACATGCAAGAAAGCACAACCAGTTGGGACCAATAGGCCCTTGAAAGCTCAGTCAGAAGTCTCAGTGAATGTGAGAAACATGTGTTTTGTTTATATTTGTTTTTATCATAAATGCTCCATATTTGGAGCATATGGATACTGCAAATTACTATTTCACAGTTCCGTAAACTCAGACTGTATTGTCCTAGAACAACTGTATACCTGGAGGTCCACATGGTAACATATGTGGTTCCCGGGGGCCTTCAGGGTAAGAGCACGCGAATTTGGGGTGTTCAATCATCAGAGTTTTTTTTAAGTAGATTGGATGATGAGGTCATTACTTCTGAGCCCTTGATATATTTTTTTCGTCCTTAAGGGGAGGCTAAACCCAACCTAGATTTTATTAAATCATTTTTTTTAATATCAAGCTTGGTTCAGTTTTGAACTGACAGGGTTTCAAATATCAAACGAATGCTTACAAGTGGACTATGACGTCTTGCAGGGCCCAGTTTAACCTAACATGACCTACCTTTCTTGGTTTGATCCCATTCCTTATGATGGTCACGATCCTTGGTCTCACGACGGAGGTTTCCTGCGTGACGCGACCCCCGGCCGTACCATTCCCGGCCGCGTGCGGTGAGGGCGTGTTCCCGTTCAGCAGTCGAGACAGGCGGTTGGCCGGGTTGGGTCCCGTGGTCGGGGGCCCCTGAGTCTCGGGCGTGCTGAGCCGTGATCCCACCGCGTTGTAGTCAAGCTTCTTGAACGTCTCTCCCTGCCCGGAGCAAACGTACGACTTGCCATCTTCAAGTTCATCCAAATTGGCGATCTGAAATTAAAAGAAGAGATATGAGAATACAGTGATATCAGTTATCACCATTTTGTTGATGAAGATTTATAGCAAAAAAAAATGCGGAAAAAACGAGAAGAGTTAATCGGATTCGGCCTCGTTCAACGCGCAAGAATTCCTGACGATATACGAGTCAAACACGACAGTGTTGCAAATATCGCGGAGCGTTCCGTGCGGCGACGCGCAGCCTTTGAAGACCTTACTTTTCATATGCACCCGTACAATAAAGGACCGTCAACGCCACCCATTGATAGTGAATTCCTGGTAAAAATTGATGATACGTGAATGCCGGGCTGTAGTCTATGTCGTTTGCGGCTCAACATTCCACATGCAGCGCTTAGCCCATAAAATAGAAAATCGTAGAATCCACAGATGATTTCTTCAGAAGTATATGTCGGTATTCGCCTGTAATAACCATTCAACTAATAATCAGTTGTCACAGGAGAGCATAAATCAAAGATTTATTTTATTCGTAATTTAAGTAAGCAATTTTAATTTTCATACGAATAGATCAAATTCATGTAAAAAAAAACATTAAACCTAATTTCGTATTTTGGAATATTTAAATGTGAAATTCGAATATTAGAATGTTAAATTTACGGAATATATTATATATTCATCATCATCATCATCATCAGCCTGTGTCCGTCCACTGTTGAACGTAGGCCTCCCGCATTATTCCACGATAATTCCGCCTTCCGAAATATAATTCTTGTTATAAAAATAAACAATGCTTCGTTGGATGCCATTCCAAGACTTTTTCTTCCCCATCGACCGTCGTCTCTTCGACAGATATGACCTGCCCATTGCCACTTGAGTGTGCCTATTCGTTGGGTACTTGAAACATTATATATTCAAATATTTCCAATTAATAAAAATATTTATGTACTTACATTATTACCCTAATTAGCGAAATATAAATGTTAAAAATAAACACGTTGGATGAAACAAGAGAGCAACACGCATTCGAATTTAAAAAAAAATTAAAACGTTCCATTACGTTTTCAAATTTGATTTAGGTATGTTTTTATGCCTAGCTATAAAACGGCATTAGCTTTAAAACCGTCGGTAGATGGTATCATGAAAATGTATGCATTAATAATATTGAAAGGAAAAACAACAAACTTTTTAAAAACGATGACCCGGGAATGTTCGTGGTATCTTAGAAAACGATACACAATACGCATTGTAGATCGACATATCGATATCACGTCTATTTGCACAAGATCAGCAGCTCGATTAGATGGGAAATGTGTTAATTGTCACTTTAAAAAATTCGCCCTCGTTCAATCATGATCGGTGGCGAAATATGTTCAAAGTATTGAGACGTGGAATCTAACAGCAAGTCTTGCCCATAAAATAAAGGTCACCCAGCGTGCTATGGAGAGATCCATGCTCGAAGTGTCGCTAAAAGATAGAATCTGAAACAAGGATATCCGCAGAAGAACTCAAGTAGTGGATGCTACCCAACGAATAGGCACACTCGAGTGGCGATGGGCAGGACATGTCTGTCGAAGAGACGACGGTCGATGGGGAAGAAAAGTATTGAAGTGGCGTCCAAGAACTGGCAAACGAAACATTGGCCGATTCACTGCGAGATGGAATAATGACATGAGAAGAATAGCGGGAGTGGCCTGGATGCGGAAGGCAGAGGATCGAAGAGGATGGAGACTAATGCTGGAGGCTTGCGTTCAACAGTGGACGGATACAGACTGATGATGATGATGATTAGAGCTTTTGGGTTGAGCCGTGTGTGGCGAAATCGTGTAGGATCATCTTCATTATCGATTAATGTGAAATATCGCGGGGAAGGAGAAACAACCCACAAGGCTCAAATCGATTTCCATCATTCAAAACTGGCCGTGAAAACATACAAAATTACTTAACCCTTTCATTACGGCTCGGTTTGAATACAAATTATACAGTCAATTGTAAAACTAGTATTTGAAGCGTAAATGTGCTTATCTGGTATATTTTCATATATCACATTGGTTCTTGTATCCTTTAGCTATCAGATGATGCATAAAAAACTATTCTAATAAAGTAGCAAAACGATTTATCACGTCAACCAATGTCAACGGTCGGGGAATCTTATGACGGCATATGCCGACAACAGATGCGAAAGGGTTAATAATATAAATTATTTAAAAATAATCATACTCTTAGATAAATAGTTTTATTGAATGTAAACAAATAGTAAAAAAAACTAAATTAGTTTTAAAAATATAACCGTATTATTTAAATGTTTTAAAATGGCAATAAGCAACGCGATATAAATACGAGTATGGTGAAGAGTTTTTTTATGATTCGTAAGTTGTAGACGGAGTACTTTTAATATAAATTCGCGGTCGTTTTTTTTAATCTAATTACGCGCCTCGGCTTAAAAAATACGAACGCACGGTTATACATTAAATGTAATTGATATTTATAATACGAATGGACGTGTAATCGATATAAGAGTGATATGATGGTTTGAGAGTCGCTGGATTAGAGAGAGAGTCCAGTAATATAATTAAAGTCTCGCGAAGAAAGGCGGATCTAATGCATTTTAATCTGCGAGCGCACTGCGAGGTTCTACAACTGTGAGGACAGAGGCGCAGCGGTAAAATTTACATTTCAACAAACAAGCAACAGAAGGTCCCAATGCTCATCAAACAGATGACCCCAACAAATTATTCTTCCACAGAAATTCGTGGAGTTCATACCTGAATTGGGCCTCCCTTACGTGAAATATATCAACATCCGAGGCGATTTGGTTAAACGAAAAAATATAATTATATACTCAAGAAAATAGAGATCGATGTCTGAGTATATACATAAATTATTGATATTTAACAACTGACAAATTTGGAATTGTGGCTTTTGAATTGAGCCGCGTGTGGCGAATTCTAATATTTCAAATATTCGAATATTTCGACCGCCATCGCAGGGGTCATCCTCAGGGTCATCCTCAGGGTTGACGATTTTTCAACACTGAGAAGTCACCTTACGTGACATCCCCTTGTCATAAATTCAGGGAAAAATAAACAGCTGACGCTGTGATTCAAACCACGAACCTTTTCAACCAAGTTTCATTTTATTACCCGTCGCTGGCCACTCATCCATTTGCTTCGAGAGTCAAGACGAGAATCTACCCAACTAATGACCAAGCACGGCCCTTTTAATGACATATTATACCAATTTAATTTGGTTTCAAACCCTAGTTGCCCCTGTGCCGTTCCCTTTCAGACCTCAGAGCACATTCTCTGGGACTGTCAGTTCCTGTTGTTAGAAAGAGGAGTCTTTTTCGATGCAGTTCGAGGAAATCGCCTCGGCCCAATCGGGCATGCAAACTTTGTTGCCACTAAAAAAAAATCCAAGCTTTTATAATTTATGCTCGTATTTTCGGTGGGAGAATCTATCTTCCATCTGTTTACAACCCGTGAATGCGATTCTAATCTCCTTCACGGGTTCTTTCTTTTAGCACGTCTGTGCAGTGGCCACAATTGTTCAGAGGGGACTCCCACTGTACTTATCCGTGTCTAACTGATCATAATCTGAATGAGCGCGTCATCAAGGAGACTTAACCGTCCTCCGGTGTGATGCGGGTAAAGTCCAGTCAAGACGAGAAATTGCTACGAATTGTATTACTGTTAATTCGAACCTAAGTGCCGACTATACAAGCGCCTGTATCGTCGATGTAGTATATGCTCTCCTGCAGCATCCGAAATACATAAAAGTTTCGTAGAAAAAAGTCCTTATTTTTTTGAACAGCCTTCGTATATAATATATTATTATGAGTGTGTACGCTACTGTAGCATGTGAGTGACGCAGATGCGCGTGCTTGCATATAAAATGCGATAAGAGTTACCGAGCCAATATATCAAGTGTATGGTACAGACAATAAGCAGATATTACGGTAGTTGTACAGCCAAGTTGACTAGCGCTCAGACAGTTTCTGCATACGACACGGTTCCATACAAAATACTGGTATGCTAAGACGATTTCATTAACCTTCGTTAGCGGATAGATCGCGCTAAAAAGAATGAAAAATTTGACAATTTAGAATTTAGACCGATCATGCAAATAGTGAAATGAAAAAATTATATTTAAAGACGTATATGAGGTTAAGGTTAAGTTATATAATGCTAGGAGTAACCCTAAAAGATGCAAAAGAGTTTGTATACCTTGGAAGTGCGATCACCTGGGATGGCAGAACAAAAAGAGTCAACAGAGGCATACATCAAGCAATGCTAGTGTTCAATAAAAAAACGAAAATTCTTGAGTCATTTTTTTTTTAATTTAAAGCTCCGCAAGCAACTTGCCGAAACATTTGTTTGGAGCATATTGATGTACGGCTGTGAGACATGGTGCTTATCTGAAAGTGATAAAGAAATACTAGAGGTTTTTGAGACGTGGTCATGCAGGAGAATTCTCGGAAATTCATGGAGAGACACGTCACGAACAATGAGATTCTCAGGATAATCAAGGAAGATAGGCACCTAGTAAGAACCATCTCAGAGAGGCGAGCCCGATGGATCGGTCACGTCATGCGCCACGATGGTCTTCTTCGTGACATTGTGGAGGGATGGCTGAGGGTAGAAACTGTAGAGGGCGCTCTAGACGGGAGTATTTGGAGCAAGCGTTCGAGGACATGAGTTGTAGCTCTTATGCTGAGCTGAAGTGGTTTGCGGAAGACCGAGAGAATTGGACATAGAGATGCAAGATTTTGTTGCTGCAAACCAATCCACCGGATTGATACTACGACGTAGAAGATGAGGTTAACGACAGACAGCGATATGATTTTTAAGTGCTGCATGCGGAGTGCTGATCCGCCAACGTCGTAGACTACAATCCTGCATTCACGCAGCGTTCAGTTTAACGGGGACTCACTATGAATGGAAGGGTTCACGGGACAACTTTTGTACTTTTTAACACATAAAAAGAGAATACTGACAGAAGGTGATAAAAAAACTCATATGTTGATTCTATATCGCTTGGCATTTTTGAGCACGGCTGAGCGCTGCGTGTGGAGCGTTGGTTCGTCAACGTCATAGACAGTCCGGCATGCAAGCATTATCCAGTTTTACAATGACTCACTATGAATGTGTGGTGCCCACGGCAACGACGGTTCTTTCTTTTCAGCACATCTGTGCAGTGGCCACAATTGTTCAGCGGGGACTCCCAGTTTATCAGTTGCTAACTAATCATAATCTGCATGAGCGCATCATCAAGGAGACTCAACTGTCCTCCGGTGTGATGCGGGTGTGAGGCGAGTAAAGTCCAGTCCAGGAGGGTTTACTGTACACGTTTTTCTCCACTGAACATCGTAAAACTGATTCTTTCAATGTTTTTTTTTTCAGAAGTTACTTTAGGGTTAAGAAACATAGTGTCTTCCATGCTTCTAGGCGTTGAATTATTGATGGGTAATGAACATTTTGGATGGCATGACCCAGACTTTATACGAAGGCACTATCCGCGCCGAACGTCTAAATAAATTACATTCCCAGTATCAGTGGCTGTACTATTTTTGCTTTATAGTCGGCCCATTGTATTTATTATGAACGTCCACGCATGTCCAGTTCTGCGGACTTGCGACGAGAAAAAACTGAACATAATTTATAGGTCACTTCACTATAACAACTCACCTAAATAAAAAAAAACAATTGGTCCTGACTTCAAATACGACAGCTGACTTTTGGCGCTTCCGAGTCTTTTATTCCAAATTTATTAAATACTTTCACGAAAAATGATTACCGGTCAACGAAAAATTATTAAAGGTCCGCAAAAAAAATCCCTTGACACGGTTGGGCCTCGAAAACATTAACCCTACAGATACGAGCGTGACCATATTAGCCACAGTGAAAACTTTTGTCTATTTGTTTCTATCCCTTTTCTACCTGAACATTGTAGCTTTCGCTCAGTTTCGGTAAAGAAGTGTCTCCACCACAGTTATTCTGCAGCCGCGGCAACGGAAACAGTTGCCAAGTACCCTTGTGAGTTATTTTATTTCGGGTTGATTTTTTTCTTCTACAAAATGCATACTTCAAAAGAGTAAATACAATTTTCAATATTTTTAAAAATGATTTACGTAATCTTTACTAATTCATTTTGTATAACAATATGTTGATCTAAGAAGGTAATATCATAAATATTTTTAAATATATTCAGTGTAGCTGTATTTCAACACCAAAAGTTAGCCACGGTTAGAATCCATACAAAAACCAAATAAAGAATAATGTTTCATACAAAATAAGTTGTCAATAGTTAGGACTAGCGTGACCATACGGTCACATAGCTTTTCTACAAGACAGCATCGTGTATTTTTTTAAAAATATTTTTGCTAGCTGAAGAAGACTACATGCTGATAAAATATAACTTAAGACTTTAGTTTTTATCAAAAAAAAAACTTTCGTCTCTCGAGGGTTAATATAGCGCATTTACGTGTTTCGTATTTTTGAGACTGGGTAACTAGGACAACATGGAATCTAATAATAAAACTAACATAGTATTTTAAACTAGCGTATCCTTGAATTTAATTTAAACTTGTGTGAAGAATCATATAAATTTATATTGAATACGTTATAAAAAAAAGACTGTAGCTTTCGCGGCGGTTCTATCATCAACCGGTAAAAATAGAAGAATATTAATTCGCTTAGTTTTCAGTGTAAGCGATTTTATGAAAATGACACTCGATTCGACCTAAAAAAAACGACGTTATACGCCTATATATAAATATGAATGATACAAACGGAATGTCATACTTATCGTACTTAACCCTTCCGCATCGGTTGTCGGCATATGCCGTCATAAGATTCCCCGACCGTTGACATCGGTTGACGTGATATAACGTGTTGCTACTTTCTATAATAATAGTTTTTTATGCATGATCTGATAGCTAAAGGATACACGAACCAATGTGATATGTGAAAATATACCAGATAAGTACGTTTATGTTTTAAATACTAATTTTATAATTGACATTATAATTTGTATACAAACCGAGCCGTAATGAAAGGGTTAAGAAAAAATAGCATGATCACCGAGTATTAACCTATTACGCCCCACTTGTGTACACGTGTTCTATGAATTATTTGATGTATTTTTTCTGCGATAGTTGCATATTTCGAAACTATATGAATGTAGTGAACTATGAAAAAATGACAATAATGCGTAGATAAATGTCATTGGTTAATCGTCAAAATATCTATTTGAAACACGATAATTTAGGATCGACATTTCATTTTGAAAAATAATTTAATATTTTAACTTTTTATTATTATTTTGTATATATATATACACTCTACTGTAAGTGATGTACTGTTTAGAATGATAATATTTTTTTAACTACAGCGTGCTGGGTTATATTTTATTTCGTGTATAAAAGCGTGTATAATAGGCATTTGACAGACAAAATTGTGGATAATTGTCTCTATAACCTTAGTCCTAACTGTGACTCACTTATGTATTGACCGAAAATTATCATTATAGCAAAAATGACAAATTTTCTTGAACGACGATGTTTAGTACTCGATAGCAGAAAAAAGTATTTGGTTCAGAGGACAAAAAAATCGACAACTCTTATGGTAATATTGATGTTAACTTAGGTCGCTGATGGATGTCCTTGCAAGCCTTTCACGACAACAAGTGGGGAGTGACCTTATCTTGGCCAGTATCACTCTTATTTCGCCCCTTATACACAGCCGAGGACATTGTATTGTCAAAGTTTTACAAATTAAAAAAAAAACTTTTTAAATACGATTCTATGCTCAATGTCTTGTAAGAAATAACTTTTAAAATTCAACGGACAGTCCCACTGCTTGTATAATCAGATACCCCCCAATCCCCAGACTGAAGTCGCGAAGCAGCTTTCTGAGATCCACACAACCTCTCACAGAGACTGCAACTCTGGCAACAAGTCGCATCAGAGGATTTCATTACTCCAAAGGAAGGCCTCCCAACTGGCAAGGAACTTGACTGGCGGACCTGGAGATCCCTGAACAGATTAAGAACCGGAGTTGGTTGAACAAAGGACAGACTCGAGCGGTGGGGAATGCTTCGGAAGGAGAGTCATTATTGTGCGACTGCGAAAACCTCCAGACCGCCTCACACCTAAGATCCTGCTCCATGTGCCCAACAAGTTGCACACCTCAAGACCTAATGCTAGGCAACACACGAACTATATATAGATGTTGCCGGATACTGGGTAGAAATAATTTAACGTCGCCGACACGAAGAAGACCTTTAAAAATATTTTCCACATGTAGTTTCCGTTTGGGCGTTAATGGGTTAACATAATTAGTTGATATTAATTATATTTAGCAATGGTTCACATGTTTGCTCCAAATAACTAATACTAGTATCTACTTTCAGTAATATCAAGTGTATAAACTTTCATATCCAGCGGCAATAGCACATCGTTAGCGCTGGTCGTGGTAGTGCTTATCTGAAAGTGATAAGAAAAGACTAGAGGCCTTTGAGATGAAGTCTTACAGAAGAATTTTCGGAATTTCCTGGAGAGACCACGTCACGAACAATGAGGTTCTCAGCATAATCAAGAAAGATAGGCACCTAGTAAGAACCATCTCAGAGAGGCGATCGGTCACATCATGCGTCACTATGGTCTTTTTCGCGACATTGTGGAAGGGATGGTTGAGGGTAGAAACCGCAGAGGGCGCCCTAGACGGGAGTGTTTCAAGCAAGTGTTCGAGGACACGACTTGTAGCTCTTATGCTGAGCAAAAGAGCAGAAGCCTGAGAAGAGTGGAGGTCGAGATGCAAGATTTTGTTGCCGCAAACCAATCAACCGATTGATACTACGAAGAAAGCGCGGGTCTCGTTGAATTTAAGCAACATTGGGCGCGGACAAAATATGGATGGGTAATAGGCTTGTTGCCCTTTTCAACCTGTGAATGCGATTCTAATCTTTTTCACGGGTTTTTCTTTTAACACTTCTGTGCAGTGACCACATTTGTTCAGAGGGGATTCCCACTAGAGTTATCAGTTGCTAACTGATCATTATCTGTATGAGCGCATCATCAAGGAGACTTAACTGTCATCCGGTATGATGTGGCTGTGAGGCGAGTAAATTCCAGTCCAGGCTTGTTGCAAACTTCGTTTTACTAGCCAGGTTTAGCCGCTCTCTACGACCAAATGGTCTAGACCACGAAAGCGTATTTCGTGGATAGCAACAGGTTACCAAAGAAGACAATTCAAGACACGCTGAAGCATACTAACTTTGCAGCCTTTAGACCGAGATCTATTGGGTCTATACGGGAAGGCCTTCAGCCATTCTTAAGTAACTTTTTGCGTTCGTCCAGTAACGGGTCCTCATCTGGGTTTCCAAAATCGGAATGGGACAGGGAGGGTTTTCACCAAGGCATCGGAAGTCTCGGGCTAATCATTCGTTTTCCTTATAAAAACGATTAACTAATAGCCCAAAAATATACCTCAGATATTAGAACTGTTGCTTCTTTCAAGTCATCGAGCTTCTACCCTGGAGGTACTCTCCTTTCCAAAAAACTAGTTGTATTATATAGATCACGTCGGTATTTCAACGATAAACAACTTCTACTTCTATATAAAGGACAAATCCGACCTATCCTTGAATACTGCATTCACCTTTGGATTGGAGCCCCAAAATACTATCTAAACTTAATTGACTCAGTTCAAAGAAGAGCAATTCGTTTGATAAACAATAACACTCTTACGTCTAACCTGCAATCAATGGAACACAGGCGTAAGATTGGTTAACTTAGTCTTTTCTACCGTTCTTCGGAACTTAAACAACTAATTCCTCCTGCACCCAACCACAACCGACAAACTCGTCTTACACTTGCCGAACATCCATACACGGTTAATGCGTACCGACCAAGAACTGGCAGTTTTCAAAGTTCCTTCCTTAACGCCACCGATAAGCTAAGGAATGCTCTTCCAGCGTCTGTGTTTCCTCCTTCCTACAATCTGGATCTCTTCAAGAAACAGATAAATATACACTTGCAATCTACCCAACCGACACACAAACACGAACGCAACACACGTTTCCGCCTGCAGCGTCCAGCCTCCCTGGCTGAGCGTCATAGAGTGCACTGGTCTTGACTATGGTGTGCTCTCCTGCATGCGATTACATAAAAAAAAGGTCAACAGGGAGTATACATTTTCGTAGGTGGGTCTTCGAATGAAGGTTTGGGACGATGCTTGGACAATAGGAACTTACGGAGCTGAGCGGCAGTGATTTTTGGAAGAAGAAAAAAATACATCCGTTACAGTTCTCTTTTGATATCGTCACGGTATCGAGCCGCGGAGAAAGTACTTTTTGCATCCTCCATTTCCTCCGGGCCGCGTCCGGCGCAAATTACATTGTAATTGGCTGTTATTGTTATACACATTATGGCGTGACCGCTGCCCGAGCAACCGACTACCGACTACAGAAGCTCGAGCACCAGCTCGGGCTAATTATCAATGCACCGTTGTATCGGTCTACACGGCGGGCTTCTAGGCCAGCGGATCCCAATTTTACTTCACCGATCGATACCAGCGACGAGAAACGTCTGCTCGACAACGGAATCTCGATCAAAATTTGAGGCTACAAGTTTTTTTCGCTCTAGATTATTTTCACAGATCGATTTCGATGTTTTTCACCGCATTTTAAAATGAATCACGGTGAGCAATGTCAATCACAGTAAGGTAGACTGCGAATTCGCACTCTATGAGCAGTTTGTCAACGATCTTCTTCTTCTTCGTGTCAGCGACGTAAAATTATTTTTGCCCAGTGTCTGGCAACATCGATAGCCCGTGTGTTAGGTCTTGGAGATGTGCAGCTTGTTGGTCACATGGAGCGGGATCTCAGGCGTGAGGCGGTCTGCAGGTCTCCACAGTCGCACAATAGTGACTCTCCCTGCCCCGAAGCATTCCCCACCGCTCGATGTTGTACTTTGTTCTACCAACTCCTTCTACTTCATAATCTGTTCCGCCAGTCAAGGTTCTTGGCAGTTGGGAGGCCTTTCTTTGGAGTAATGAAATTCTCTGATGCGACTTGTCGCCAGAGCTGGAGTCTCTCATTTTCAGGGGCGGATGTGAGGTTGTGTGGATTTTAGAGAGCTGCTTCGCGACTTCAGTCTGTGTGTTGAAGGTATCTGATTATACAAGCAGTGGGACGGTTGGTTGATTGCCTTACGCATTTCTTCGGCGCATATGACTTTGCGTGTTATGTTTGGTGGTGCGATACCAGCCAAGGGGTATAGTTTTGAAATGGGTGTTGATTTGAGGCAGCCTGTGACGACTCCGCATGCATCATTCAGGGCAGTATCCACTTGATTACAATGGGGTAATCGACCCCATACTGGTGCCGCATATTCTTCGTCACCGATCAACTCATATCATACTTGCTGAACAATTGCTTATGACGCTTTTCCATGTGATCCTACCAAACGGCATACTGTGAGACATTTTTTTATCGAGTGCATAAATAACTTCTTAGGTTTTCACGGCCAGATTTGGTATTGTGGCTTTTGGGTTAAGCCGTGTGTAGCGAACTATTTCATACCAATATTTCGACCGCCATTGCAGGGGTCTTATTCAAGCGTCGTCAAAGATCCGGGACTGTCACAGACCGGTCAAGGACAAATTTCCTTTAGAAAGCGATGGTATCGATGCAAAATGAACTGACAACATCAGGTTTATTTAACGTAAACACATATAGAAGAATACCGACAGATGGTGACAGCGATGCAGAAATCTCATATGTGGATTCTATGACGTTTAGCATGTTACAAGCACTGCATGTGGGTGTTAATTCGCCACCGTCAGATACTACAGCCCAACATTCACGCAGCATCGTTTTATTAAAGGAATTAATTGTTTATAGGTTTCTTGGGACCACTTTCGTCTTCCACCAATTTAAATTAACATGCTATGATTGACATTTTACTTGTAAGGAATCAAATTCACACCAACCGGGAGGGTACTTATAAAACTTAAAAAATATATTTTTAATCTCCGTCGAGCATCGAACCCACGACCTTCGGTTTCATAAGCAAGCGCTTTAGCACTAAGCCATATACGCCGACAGAATAAAGGAAGTAGTCTGGATGCGAAGGATCGAGAATGATTGAGACTCATACGGGAAGCCTATGTTCTTTTTATGTAAGCACATACAGGTCAATACTGACAGATGGTAATAGTAATTTTAATGTTTCATCTATGGAATTCGATGACGCTTACCGTGGTGCATATGACTAAGCGCTGCACGTGGAGAGTAGATCCGCCAACGTCATAGACTACAGCCCGAGATTCACGCATCTTCCTTTATTATTACAGGATTTTACTATGAATGGGTGGTCTTCGCGGGACGACTTTAGTCTGCCACCAATTTTAATTAATAGAACTGCAATTTACGGGTGAGGGATCAAATTCACACCAACCGAGGGTATTATAGATCTCAGAAATTTATTTAAATTCTTTTTTTAATCTCCGTCGGGAATCGAACCCTCGACCTTTGGCATGCAATGCAAATGCTTTGAGCATTGAGCTATACCCGCCGGCAAACATCATGTACAACAGTGGAAGGATACATTCTGATGATGATGGTGATAGATATCTGGCAACACAAATAGCCTGTCTGTTTTTTTTTTTATGTAAACGCATGCAGGAGGGCACAACCGGTCAAGACCAGTGCACTCTATGACGCTCAGCCAGGGAGGCTGGACGCTGCATGCGGGAAACGTGTGTTGTGTTCGTGTGTGGGTTGGGGAGATTGCAAGTGTATATTTATCTGTTTCTTGAAGAGATCCAGATTGTAGGAAGGAGGAAACACAGACGCTGGAAGAGCATTCCATAGCTTACCGGTGGCATTAAGGAAGGAACTTTGGAAGCTGCCAGTTCTTGGTCGACATATATTAACCGTGTATGGATGTTCGGCAAGTGTAAGACGAGTTTGTCGGCTGTGGGTGGGTGCAGGAGGAATTAGTTCTTTAAGTTCCGAAGAGCAGCGACCGTGGTAATAACGGTAGAAAAGACTAAGAGAACCAACCTTACGTCTGTGTTCCATTGATTGTAGATTGTTGCCCATCATAAGGTTGTATGAGGAGTGGGATCTTAGATCTAGAGATCTAAGAAGTGACACTCCTTGATACGGTATGATAGTATTTGACGAATGAGTAATGCAAGGAAAACTTTCTCTGGAGGATCGGTCGGCGTGGGAGCGACCGCTGCCCACAAAAGTGCTGCGCGGCCCAAACATGGCCGCGGGATGTTGCCATTAGCAGTTCCTCCTACAGCAGCTGTGAGATATGACGATCTAACACGGAACAAGACGTGAACGACGGCCATAAGACAGACAATTGTATCTTTACGGTGATCGATCTATAAGAGATCGGACCGAGCACATTTACTTGGAATATTATTGCCATTTTCAAATAAAATGGTATTTTTTACACATATCTTTTATGTAGACGTTGACTTCAGAATTATGACGCAACCTAGACTTATCGAAACAAGACTCGACTGATGTTTTGACAAAAGAAAACATCTAACTTTAGACTACACCTTATCATCTTTTTACGCAATATATTGGTTCCGAAAAATGGCATGTAAAAAAATCGCGTAAAAACTCAGCTATTATATTATTCAATGGATCAGTTACAAAAATCATATTATCGCTTTAAAAGGTTTATGTAATAAAATACGGGAGAATACCGACAGATGGTGATAGTGATTCTGAAGTCTCATCTGTGGAATTCTATGACGCTTACCATGCTGCATATGGCTAAGCGCTGCATGTGGAGTGTTGATCCGACAACGTCATAGACTATAACCCGTCGTTCACGCATCATCATCGTTATTACAGGAGTTCACTATGAATGGGTGGTCTTCACGGGACGACTTTCGTCTGCCACAAATTTTTATTTATAGGCTACGACTGTCATTTTACGGGTAAGGGATAAAATTCACACAACCGAAGGGGTATTTCAGAGCTCAGAAATTGATAAAATATTACATTTTTAAATCTCCGTCGGTGATCGAACCCGCGCCAAACGCTTTAGCTGCTGAGCTATACCCGCCGGCTTGAGGTGAGAACCACCGCGTGGAGGTTCTTTTCATGCTCCCCAGCATGATGCATGCAGAGTCGTCACAGGCTGCCTCAAGCCAACACCCATTTCAAAACTATACCCCTTGGCTGGTATCGCACCACCAAACATAACACGCGAAGTCATATGCGCCGAAGAAATGCGAAAGGCAATCAACCAACCGTTCCACTGCTTGTATAATCAGATACCCCCAACACCCAGACCGAAGTCGAGAAGCAGCTTTCTGAGATCCACACAACCTCTCGCATCCGGCCATGAAAATGAGAGACTCCAGCTCTGGCGACAAGTCGCATCATATGATTTCATTACTCCAAAGGAAGGCCTTCCAACTGGCAAGAACCTTGACTGGCGGACCTGGAAATCGCTGAACAGATTAAAAACCGGAGTTTGTAGAACAAAGAACAACCTCAAGCGGTGGGGAATGCTTCAGGAAGCGTCATTATTGTGCGACTGCGGAGACCTGCAGACCGCCTCACACCTAAGATCCTGCTCCATGTGCCCAACAAGCTGCACATCTCAAGACCTAATGCTAAACAACACACGGGCTATCGATGTTGCTAGATACTGGGCAGAATTAATTTGACGTCGCTGATCAAGAAGAATGCATACTCCCTATATATTTTAATTGTTTTTCGTTAATAAATAAATTTTAGTAAACTTCAGTGATCAAATGAGAACCGCGCTAACGACATGCCATTTATTACCAGACGGTACACTTCAAAATTGCACAAAAAGTGCACGAGTGTCACATTCAAGTATAATATTGCAAAAAGTATACTAAAGCTAAACAATGGCCATACATTTTTTTTCTGAGAAACCTGACTTGCTCCTTGGGTATTTGATTACTAAGGCATCAGACATATTGTAATACAATCTTGTTTTTCTACTTAATTGGCGAATAGTACTAATTATTATTTCGTTCCTATCACCAGAAACTAGTCGCCATAATATAAGCGACCGCATAGCTTAGCACATAGGTTGCAAACCTTTTGGGTGTCGCGACTAGGTTTTTAAAAAAACCACGGGACCCGCAACCCCCATACAATAAAAAAAGTATGCATTTCTTTAGACTAGTGCCGGCGTGTTCACAAATCCTGATATTTTGTTGGAAATCGGTTTGTTTGTCGCTGACAATTATTTAAGGATAAGGAGGCACAGATTGTTTGTTCTTCCTAGGAGTAATACTAACCTGCCAGAGACTATTCCTCTTGGGATAAAGATGAGACTGTTTAACCATATCGCCTCGAATACTGATATATTCCACGTGAGAGAAGCCCAGTTTCGACACGAGCTCCGCGAATTTATTTATCTAAGTAATTTCGTGGAGTCTTCTGTTTAGCGAGTTTCGGGACTTTTTGATAATTTTTGTATTTTTGATAAACTTGACAAACTTTCGGTCCGGGGCGAAGCGTTTGCTTTCAGACCCCGGCCGGATCACAACACGCTACTCGTCGCGGTCGGAACTCGACTGGCTACTCGCGGAAGCTGGCTACACGGGGAGCAGAAAATATATTTCGTGTCTATGTAGTTTCTACTTCTTTTAGCTCAATGAAGTAACGCTAAAGTCCATTTTCACAAAAATAAGAGCAGATATATGCAGATAACCCTTCGCGAACGCTTTGGAGATCGCGACCCGTTGGTTGTGGACCCATGACTTAGCAGCTTATCACCTACGAGAGAGTCAACCTATACATTACAAAGGCCATCGCATGACTCATGCTATTAATAATAATACTAACTGACTAGTGAACTTTATGGTAGGTAATGTAAATATATAATTAGCACGCGAGAGCATAATTAATCCCGTGATTATTATTTTCTAAATTAAATCTTCTTTAGATGTGACGAAAATTGAAACGCATGCCGTCATATTGTTTAGAAGAATACCGACAGATGGTGATAGTAATTCTGAAGTCTCATATGTGGAAGTCTATGATGCTTACGATGGTGCATATGGCTAAGCGCTGCATGTGGACTGTTGATCCGCCAACGTCATAGACTACAGCCCGACATTCACGGATCATCCTTATTATTACAGGAATTTACTATGAATGGGTGGTCTTCGCGGGACAGCTTTCGTCTACCACCAATTTTAATTAATAGGCTATGGCTGGCATTTTATGAGTGATGGATCAAATTCACACGAACCGGGGTTATTTCAGAGCTCAGAAATCGATTAAAAATCATCTACGCGCATTAGCCGCGTATAATGTGTTAATACGCAGCATGATAAGGGTAATGGAGAAAAACACAAGTACACATTAAGAGTGCGGAAACATACTATGAACCGAAAAAATGGTTCCGCCGCATTTCGTTCCCAGTTAATTCGTCCAACGCCACATCGGTAATGACGTGGGGCGCACTGGACGTCTGGTGCACGGGACATTTGGTGCTTGGACAACTGGTGCATTTAATGTCTCGCTAACCTAAAATAAATTATTTCATTAACGAGACTCTGGACTCTACGACCACTTGAAAAAATCTTTAGGTTAGGTTAGCGAGACATCCAGTGCACCAAATGCCCCGTGCACCAGACGTCCAGTGCGCCCACGACGTTACCGATGAGTCGTTGAACGAATTGTCTGGGAACGATAGGTCGCGACACCCGAAAAAATACGTGAATCAATTCGAATGTTTTGGAATGACTTTCATTAATAATTCTTCGCAATTTACAAATTTCAAATTTTTCATCCTCCCGTGTATATCAAAGGAGTATGAGAATATTTGTGGAATTTATTTTGTATTTTTTTTTTTAATTTATATAGGGTCCGCCATTTAACGTTTTTTTTTCAACTAGTGCTTATTTCGTGAATGGTAACACTTAGCTCATGTTTGATTTGACAAATAATTAGTTTTATCCTTACGCTAAACAAATATGGTTGTGTATACGCTTGAACAACGCTGGAAAATATTGCGACATTACTTTGAAAATCAGGCCATTTTTCTTCAAAAATGAGCAAGGAGTGGCCGTTACAGTCAATGGCAATCATTATCGGGCCATTTTTCTTCACAAAAATTAAAGAGGAGGATATAGGCAACATTTGGTTTCAACAGGACGGCGCTACGTGCCACACAGCCGAAGCTACACTCGATGTTTGCGCCCCATTTTCAAAAAAAAAAAGTTATTTGGCGGACCCTTTAGAATACCCCCAAGAATTTTGTCAGTGGATATCAAAGGAGTTATAAAGATTTTTGTCCTTTCCATATCCATTTACTTGTGTGAGTGCAAGTGAACATTTGTCCATTTCTTAAAAGATCCAGATTGTATGAAGGAGGAAACACAGACGCTGGAAGAGCATTAAAGAGCTTACCGGTAGTATTTAGGAAGGCACTTTTGAAACTGCCAACTCTTGGTTGACACACAATAATCGTGTATGGAAGTTTGGCAAGTGTAAGACGAGTTTGTCGGTAGAAGGTGGGTGCACGAGGAATAAATTCTTTGAGTTCTGAAGAGCAACGACCATGGCAATAGCAGTAGAAAAGAGTTTGTGAACTTATCTTACGCCCGTGTTCCATTAATTTGAGTTTAGATATAAGAGTGTCATTGTTTATCAAACAAATTGCTCTTTTTGAACAGAGTCAATTAAATATAGAGAGTACAGTGGTACCTTGACATACGAGTGCCCCTTACATACAAGTTTTTTGAGATACGAGTGATTTTTTGCTTTGAAATACGAGCTAAAATAGAGATACGAGCAATCGGCTAAGCAAGAAACACCCAGAAACGTCGCAACTGGTCGTGCATCGGAGCTATTTAAAGACACTTTGAGATACGAGCAAGGTTGCGGAACGAATTAAACTCGTATGACGAGGTACCACTGTATTTTGTGTCTCAAGACATAGATGACTGCCATATTCAAGGACAGGGCAGATTTAACCTTTATAAAAAAAAATAAGTTGTTTGTTGTGAAATACCGACGTGATCTATATGAGACAACTTTCTTCAAGTTCCGAAGAGCAAGGACCGTGCAATAACGGTAGAAAAGACTTAAATGAACCACTCTTGCGCCTGTGTTCCATTGATTACAGGCTGGACGTAAGAGATGCATTATTTATAAGATAAATTACATTTATAATGATAAAGTTCCTACCTTCTTTCCTTCGAGGGAGTAGATGGTCCGCACACCACTTGGCAAGGTGACATTGTCCACGAGCACTCTTGTTAGGTCTGCCGTGAGACTATCGAAGGATCTGAAAACATTACGTTAATTTACAAATGTGTTAAGCAAAAATCAAAAACAAAATACACGTCAGTATGCTTATACGTGTCGTAACTGATGAAGCCTTCATTGAGGGCGTAACTGCAGCTTTTTTAGCAAATGATTAAACCGTGCTCAGTGTGATGCATGTTAAAATAAGGTACGAAATATTGTTTAATAAACGTACTTTTTGCAGCCAGCAATATTGAAAACAAAAATAGTTATTCTTATAATGAAAAATATGATCCCTATATATTTTAATCAATGATCTTTTTACTAGAAACCGGGCTTATAAATGTAAGCTTATGATGTTAGCTTAATTATTTTTTTTTTAATCCATCGGTCACCGTGGCATTTATACCATTGAAAGAAAACTATCAAATCACAACACACAATGATGTATGAAGGCCCCATTTAGTATGTGTTCTATAGGAATTTAGCTGACCATATTGTGAAAGGAGAGTTGCATTGAGAGAGCATAAACTAAATATATTCCATCACATTTGATACATATAAATAAACAATTTCAACAATTACTTATTTAACCCATTCACCGTGAATGATGTCCATAGCGGTCATGAGCTTTACGTGAACTTTGTAGCCTCGTGTTTTTCACAGCTTTTTTCTACTGTTGTAATGTTCAAAATTAGCCGAATGATTACTGAATATAAAATCTATTGAATTCCAGTCTAAAACAATGGGTAACTGCTGATATATTTGATTACTGAAAAATATATTACAATCTATTTTACATTCTTTCTCTAAAAATCGATTAACAAATCCACCAAAAAGGCGCTACAGTCAAAACATTAATGCTTGTTTCCTCTCAGAAATTATATTATATGAATTTATTTACAAATTGCATTAATAAACTCTTGCGACTTGTCCAATTATGACATGAACACAACCACTACACATCCTTCACACACAGCACCCAGCTGACATGGTTAAGCATCATAGTAGCCATGAAGAACCAAGGCATTCTTCAGCTACTCCGTGTGTTTATAAAAGTACGAGGATTATCCATAAAAAAAGTTTCCCAGTGATTTTTCACAATGTAAAACATGTTTAATTCCATGAATGCGTACATTTTTGGAAAGTTCATACTTTTATCTATTTTTCAACATAGTCGCCATTGAGGTCAATGCATTTATTGCATGCGGTAGACGAGCTTTTAAATGCCCGAGTCAAAAAAATCTGCCGCCAAGCCACGAACATACCAGAGAAACGCTTCTTCCAGCTCTTCTCTATCGCCAAAATGCGTTCCACCCAGGTGTTTCTTCATGTCAGGGAAGAGATGGTAGTCACTTGGGGCTAAGTCCGGGCTGTAGGGTGGGTGTTTGACAATACCCAATCCAAATTTTGAGATGAGCTCATTGGTGGCGTCTTCGGTCAACATTCTTAGCATCCACCTCGCGCAAACCTTAGCATACCCTAGATGCTCCATCAAAATCTTGTCAATAGAGGTTTTGCTGACATCAGGGATCATTTCGGAGAGCTTACGAACCGTCACTTTTCGATCTGAGAGCATCGCTGCCTCCACTTTTGCGATTGTTTCATCAGAAACAGATGGCCGTCCGGAAAGGTCCTCATCATGGACGTCAGTACGCCTGTTCTTGAACTCTCAGAACCATTTGTGCACGTGTTGTACTCTCATACACTTGTCTCCATAGATTTCGCATAGCTGGGAATGGATCTTTTTGCAGACAGGAAACGCCTGTCGGGCGAAGCGAGGGGGAGATCCATCAAGTACGGCTACCAAGCCAAGACTGAGCTCCGCAGGCAGATAGCTAGGGAGTGGATTTGGAGTGGGGAACCAAGGTACACTACAGAATCGTGGGATCCACCATACCAGCGCTTTTCAGGACTGTAGCGCCATGGGAACTTTATATTACGGATAACCCTCGTATGACATTTTTTAGTACAAACTGACAAGCTTGATTAAACATTGAATAGTTTCAAAAAATATATTTGGAAATGGAAACACTTTACTGTAGTATGTTAAACTTTACAATGATTTATAAAATCAAAACTACAACATAACTAACAGATAATAGTCCAAGGTATCATTTCATATTGTTAGATTAACTATTTCATGAGTAAGGTTGTCATTTTTCACGCATTCCTCGTTTGTAAGTCGTGATAACTACCAAGTTTTTTTTAATGTGTGTAAATTAATATTTGGATAAACTAGTTGTCTTTATGGCTTAATTGAATATTACCTAACACAACTCAAATAACTCATTTGGATTAGGGAATAAGCTTATCAGTAAGTATTTTCTGCTGTCAAAGTTAGTAAACTTTGGTATGCTACACATGGTGAAGGATATGGTAGGTAACAAGTTTCCAGTGGCTAAGATGGAATTGTTTTTTTTTTTTAAAACATGAAGTTGGCTGCCAACAGTGGGTCGTAATTATTTACACTGCATACAGAAAGAATATTTGTGTACAATAAATATATGTGCATTGATTTGTTTTCTGTAAGAGATCCAGATTATACAGCAGAGGAATTACAAATGCTAAAAGGCACTCCAAACACATCATATATATGGCATTGAGATTGATTTTGATAACTAACCTATGATAAGAGAGAGGTGGCGGATTAATTATTATATTTATATTGAATTGTACCTGTATCTTTCTGCCAATACAGGGATCATAATCCCTGAATAGAATCTGTCTCCATTTCTAAAGAACCTGACTCTCTTGGCCTTCCTCGCAGGAGGGGTCCTCAGCACGACGCTCCGGCGCGACTTTTTCACTATCTCCAGCTCGCCGAAGTCCTTCTCCAGGTCGCACACAGAGCTGGAGCGGCTGCCGCTCCTGCTGAGGCTCTCCTCCATCGCGGGCGCCCGATAAAACGCAACAAAAACTCAAAAAAACTGTGTCACATAACGGAATGTCAGACCGAACTCGTCCATGTGTGAAGCGATAACTCGATAAATACACAACAAAAAAATATATATAATATACGGAAATGTAAGTTATTTAATGCAGCACGTTTTGAAAGTGGTTGTTTTGTTAATTTAGGCTGTTTTGGGGATGTTTTTCGATTTAAAACTCGGTACGCCCATAACCTATGAGCTGGTGTCGGGATATTGTTTGCTGGCGTTTCGGACCGCGCAAGCGCTCTAGTAAGACAATCAGTGTTCCCATGTGACATAGAGCTTTATCCGCATTTATGAGTAATATTGCTTAGAAAATCGTAAGAAATATATATCCCAATTTTATGCAACGAAAAATGACTGGAGCCCGTGGATATATGTATATAAAACATTTTGGAATAATATCATTTCCTTTTTTTAAAATAATTAATCAATAAAATTTTAAGCAATATATTTTGCTACAACATTAAGGTTCTTCTTCGTAGTATCAATCCAATGGATTGGTTTGCAGCAACAGAATCTTGCATCTCGATCTCCATTCCTCTCGGTCCTCCGCAACCCTTTTCAGCTCAGCATAAGCACTACAATTCATGCCCTCGAATACTTGCTGCAAATACTCCCGTCTAGGGCACCATCTACATTTTCTACCCTCAACCATCCCCTCCACAATATCATGAAGAAGACCATCGTGGCGCATGATATGACCAATCCATCGGGCTCGCCTCTCTGAGATGGTTCTTATTAGTTGCCTATCTTCCTTGATTATTCTGAGAACCTCATTGTTCGTGACGTTAAGGTTATCAACTGACAGTACTTGGTGAAACTGCATAATTATAATTTTAAAATTAATTTTAATTTAAAAATTAATAAATTAAAATATTTAGTTTTGATTCACAAGTCATTATTTTTTTAGTTAAAATTAATTTTAAAATTATAATATATTTTGCATCATACAATAAATTAAGTTGTTTGAATTAAACAGTAATTAAACTCTACGTACATTCGTGCTTTTGGCACTACACACTTTGAAATACAGATTCAAAATGCAGCCGATTGAATCATTACTAATGTAATATTTAATCAATTCTTACGATTTAAAAATAAAATATCTACAATAATACCAAATTAATATGAAAAAGTATTTATTAAAAATATTTAACTTTTGTAAAATATTTTGATAAAATTATAAATGTTCTCATTACCTCAACAAAATTTGAAGAGATATATATATCATATTCATATTTAATCGTTGGCAATATAAGGGAATATATTACGTAATTAGAATGTTATCTTTATTTTGCGACCCACTTGCGAAAGTTTAGACTTTATTTTAATTTCATATAAAAATTAATCCGTTAAAGTTTTTATTGGTTTTAGGTTTTTTAAGAGACGTTTGATCTAGAAATTTTCAGTTTTTTATGAAAGACGTCTGGTGCATCCAAATAGTCTGAAGAGCAAAAATAACGTTTGCTGGCCTCTTTTTCTTTTATACATAGTTGGAATTATAATTTAATGCAAACGTTTATTCATGACAAAGTGAACACAACACTAATTAAAGAAATGTTAATACTACCATAGGTTTTGTTTTAATTTATTTAAAAAATGTTTTCCCATAAAAAGTAATCTAAAACAGCATTCTGAAATTTATAAATTAAATTATTTTACTTCTGTTAATAAAAACACTAACATATTAATGTTAAAAATTTTATTAAAAAAATACTTCTTATCCCAGGTAAAATGAGTTATGAAAATTGTTCCATTACCGATATTACCTAACGACTATCGAATTAATTTGTAGGTATTTCAGTGAACATTTACATTTTCATGTTGTTGTTTAGCAACGCACAAGGCAAAGTACACTCGAGTGTGGCAACACCGCAAACAGGTGACGCATTTATCAATCTCGTTTTATGTCATCGACAGACGACAAACAAAGACTGCACTTTCAACGCGCGAGCAATCTCAGAAAACACACCAAACAGTGAACAATGGCTTCGAGGAAAAAGCTCCTGTTGAAGGTGATCATCCTCGGCGACAGCGGCGTCGGGAAGACCTCGCTCATGAACCAGTTCGTCACGAAGAAGTTCACCAACCAGTACAAGGCCACCATCGGAGCAGACTTTTTGACCAAAGAAGTCGTCGTCGACGATCGAGTGGTGACCATGCAGATTTGGGACACGGCTGGACAAGAACGCTTCCAATCTTTAGGAGTCGCGTTCTACAGAGGCGCAGATTGCTGCGTTTTAGTGTTTGACGTCGCAGCGCCTACTACGTTTAAGTCTCTCGAAAGCTGGAGAGATGAATTTTTGATCCAAGCTTCTCCGAGAGATCCCGAGAACTTCCCCTTCGTGATTTTGGGAAATAAAGTCGATTTGGAAAACAGAAGTGTTTCTGCAAAGAGAGCACAACAGTGGTGTCAATGCAAGAGCGGAATCCCTTACTTCGAGACGAGCGCTAAAGAAGCTGTGAATGTAGAGCTCGCCTTCCAGACCATCGCTCGCAATGCGCTGGCCCAAGAGACCGAGGTGGAGCTGTACAACGAGTTCCCCGATCAGATAAAGCTGAACGCCAACGAAGGCAACCGCGGCCGAGACGGAGACAACTGTGCTTGCTAGGGAAGACAATGAAGCGAGGGCTGGCTGAACACACCTGAAGACCTTTAGCCATGTGCGTTTTTTTTTTTTTTATTTTTCAAATTTAATTCCAAGCATGCTCAATAACACAAATAAAACATTAGTCAACAAAGCTAATTGATTTCTTGTTAACAAAGGCTTAACTTCACTGTAATGTATCATGCTGCTTCATAGAATCAAAACTATGATATAACTGACAGATTGTTGCAGATTAATTTATAATTTCTACAATAAAAACACCTTTTTTTCTATTACATACTTTTTCTGACATTTAAACGTAAAATAATCTTTGGTATCTTAACTAAAACAATTAATATTGGAGTAGAAAAAATATGTTTTTAACGAAATTTTGCTTATGAATAAGCATTTTGATTTTTCTGTCAAAGTCGTCATAAAAAGTGTGAAAATGGTATCTGATAATGAGGAACACTACTATAGAACTTTTCTCTTTATGTAAAGCATATTTTTGATTTTATAAAGCATGATACACTACTGTGAAGTATTACCAAAATATGTTCAATCAGGACTTTCAACTAAAGAATATGTTCCGCAGAACTTCAGTATGTGTTTGTCATATGCTTCGGTTCGGCAGCGATCATGGTAAAAAGAGCAATATATTATTTCGAACTTGAAAAAAAATATGCTCTTGTGTTTTTGAGCATGTGTAAAGGTACATCAATCAACTGGTAATTTGTTTTTTTTAATATTTCTTTTAGTAATATTAAATCACACATTTATTGTAAAATTGCAATGTTTTTTTTACTACATTAATTGTGATAAGGTCTCATAAACACATAATTAACTTTTATAATTATATTTAAAAGTGTATAATAACAATATATCTTAATACATTTTACCCATTTTTTTATAATTGGAATCGAAATTTCAATATGTATATTGTATTGATGTTTTAGATTAAAAATATATATTTTGATCATTTCACTTAATGTAATTGCTTGCCATAAACATTAAACTCAATAATGAATGCCTTATTCTAGTAAAAATATGTTTTTGGTTATATTTTTTAGTATACGCCCACCATTTATTCAAAATATTACTTCTGGTATAATAAGAATCATATCTCATAAATATTAAATATTATTTGATATCTAATTTATACATATATGTATATAAAATTTAAATAATCTTTTTCTATCACCTTTTATATGTAAAGATGCATTATTACTTTGTTAAATAAATTGTATTGAAAAAACATTTTTTTTTTGTACTGGTATTGAATTACATTTTAAAAAATGGAATGTCATGTTGCACTACTTTTTTTATTATCTTATATGGCTATCGAATATCCCAAGGCCCTGGCATTTAGATTGAAACATTTGCACAGGGTAATCCAATTAGATGTATCGACTTTACATTCTATACGATTATTATTAAAATGAAAAACAACTTAGAATAGACGTGAACATAATACGCAGTAAATTTATAAATACATTATTACATTTATTATATTGATCTAAAATAAATTATTATAATATACCTATAGGTACTTTATTTACTTCCAATATTCAAACAATCTTAAATATGGAAGAAAAACATTTTAAATAAAAAAAAACAGTTGATAAATATTTCAATTTGACATTTTACTAGTTTACACAGTCGGTATAGGACTTGCTTGAAATATATAAAGCTTGGTTAGTAGTATATAAATAAGTCACATAACCTTTATGTTTTATTCATACGCAATATATGTATTACAAAATAGCCTTTACAAGTTTTAGTATCTATAAATTTACAAGTCACGGGACTGAAGAGTATTTCTCAATAATGTGAATCATTAGGCGATTATGCAATGTTTATTTTTAGCATGTATATTGTATGAATAATTAATTACTTAATAGCGGAACATTTGGTACACGATCATGGAATTAGATAATTGTCAAGAGTGATTTGATTCTAATATTATCATAAATAATGAGCAGATTCGCTGGGCAAATGTTACAATCCATCCACACACGAGATACCTAATCAGTTTGAAAATGGAACGAAAAATATATTACACATGACAGCCATAAATCAAATAGACACAGGGTTAGGCACAGAATACCAAGTTTATTATTTTTAATAATTAAAAAAAAAAAAAAAACTATTTGTATGTCACGAAAAATCTTCCCAGACTATAAAAAATTCAAATTAGATTTTGGTTGCTGTTTCTATATCAAATGTAGTCATTTCAAAATTTATGCTACACCCATACCTCGCTTTACGGCCTAGATACGTTCCACGAAACTTGGCCTCAAAGCGTAAAGCCGTATAAGGAATCAATTATTCTAATACAAATTCATACAAATTTTTTTCCTGGATAGTCATTTGAGTCATTGGCATTCTCCGTTTGTTATTGTTATTGTCCTCAATCCATATAATCAATAGTTTTTCCATTTTTTCCATAATTATAGGCCGAAAATCGAAAAAGTGCCTTAATTGAAAAGGTCCGTTATAGCGAAATGCTGTATAAAGAGCGGCCGTATAGCGAGGAATGGGAGTATTAACATTAAGGTTATAATCTCTCAATTATTAGTGAAACTGCATAATTATAATTGCAAGTTGATTTCAATTCAAATTTAACACAAGAAAAATATTTACTTTTGTTTCATATTTTACCTATCATCGGCAGACAATTCGTTTGACGTCTCTTCGATAACGGCGTGGGGCGCACTGAACTATTTAGTGCACAGGACAACTGGTGCACAGGCTGTCTCGCTAACCTAACCTAAGGATTTTTGAGTGATTGTAGAATCCAGAGATTCATAGGTCTCATTAATGAAATAACTTAGGTTAGGTTAGCGAGACATCCAATGCACCAGTTGTCCCGTGCACCAAATGTTGCGTACACCAGACGTCCAGTGCGCCCCACATCGTTTCGTTTGTTGAAAATGTTCTGTAATGCTTCCTTTAAAATAAATAATATGAAATAAATCTACACATTTTAAAATTGTTTATTTATTTTATTGATTAAAATTAACTTATAATTATATTTATGTTATTACAGTGATGTTACAATCATCTGATGATAAACGGCACAAAAATAATGAAATATATTTAAAAAAAGCCATCATAGATAAATTAAAATTCAACAAAATCAAAAAGGTATTGTGGCTTTTGGGTTAAGCCGTGTGTGGTAAATTGCTTAGATCAAATATTTCGACCCCCATTGCAGGGGACACCTGCAATGGTGGTCCACACACGACTAAACCCAAAAGCCACAATACCAAATCAGGCCGTGAAAACCTAAGAAGTTATTTAAAATTCATAAAATATTACAAATGTCAAGCAATTACATTAATACGTTTCCTGTATATGCATGAACTGATATTATTAATTTTATGTCATTATTTCTTTTCATTTTTATCTATGAATGTAATAGATTTTATAATACTTTGTATTTACTTATTTTTCAAATATAATCATGTCTAATTAGTGCTCTAGTTGTTCCTCTACAATTCCATTAGTTATAATTTTTTTTTTATATTTACGGAATTGACAAATAGGCATTTTTTTAAACGGTTTTTTACATTTTTGTTTATTATTTGTGAATCAACATTTTCCAAGTTCGCATTACTGTTTGTTTTATTTGAAATAATGTTGCCAGGCGATGTAGAAACAAAAAATAATGTTTTTGAACATTTTGTGAAGGATGAAATATGCAAAGAATTATTATTGATGAAATAATAACAAAAAAAAAATGCAATTTAAGATCAACTAGAAATTAAAGCCTGCATTACTGTATGAATAAATAAATATCTAAGGCTTTTTACAATCTTTGTATTAGGTTTTTTATAATACTTTTAGACTAATTATTAAAAATATGTAATGCTACCGAATCATGGGTGATATGAATGGGTAACGCAGGTCGGATTATATTGGAGAAAAATAAAAATAGCCCTTATTGTATTTGTACAATTAACATACCTAATTATATAATGTATTGTCTGCCTATCTTGAAATACTTAGCCGGCGGGTATTGCTCAGTGATCAAAGCGTTTGCTTGGCAAGCCGAAGGTCGTGGATTCGATCCCCGACGGTTATTAAAAATAAATAAATAATTAATTTCTGAGCTCTATAATAACCCCGGTTGGTGTGAATTTGATCCCTCGCCTGTAAAATGCCAGTCATAGCCTATTAATCAAAATTGGTGGTAGACAAAAGTCGTCCCGTGAAGACCACCCAATCAGAGTAAATTCGTGTGATAGTCAGATTGATGCGTGAATGTCGGGCTGTATTATATTATGTTGGCGGATCAACACTCCACATGCAGCGCTTATCCATATGTAACATGGTAAGCGTCATAGAATCCACAGTTGAGATATTCAGCATTACTATCACCATCTGTCGGTATTCTCCTGTATGTGTTTACATAAAAATAAAAAATATTCTTAAATCCCAGTCACTACAATATTTGGAGTTAAAAAGTTATTTTTAAAAAAAATCTATGAAACTATTTTTTCTAATTTGTTAATTAATGCTTAATAATATCTTTTCTAAAATGTTAAAAAAATAAATGAATTTTATCATATTTATTAAATTAATGATTTACAACTTAAACAGGATTTACAAGTAGTTGCACAAGATAGGTTGACAATGTGGCATTATATTTGGTTTTATACTTATTTTTTAATATACCGTATAATATGAAAACATTAATATTTATTTATCAATAATTAGTGCTTCAGTTCACTCTGATTATATAACATGAAATGTCAGAAGAAGACTGACATGAACAATTAAATGTCAAAGTGATAACATAAAAAATAACTCCAATCAAAGCTCATTATCCAAAATTAAGGTATTGACACTGTATCCAAGACTGTAAAAAATATTATCTGTCAATTTTAAATTCTCTATGCACATTTTTTTGGCGTATCAAAAGCAAATCTTGATTCTCTGAGATCAATTTATATTTACCTACCTAACATTTTATTTTATCTTAATAGGTACAATGTATTTGGTTACATTTTTATAGTGTTTTTTTTGTTATTTCGAAGACTTTTTGTCTTTCATGTATCTAATATCATGCAAATATTATTACTATATGCTGTTTATGTAACAATACATGATTCATAAAAAACATACTATGATGAGGTGATATAACTATTATGAAAAATGAATGAGTGGTTTTGACTGTTTAATTCCATTGCTTTTGAGGATTTTTTTTTAAATATGGCAATCAAGATTTATCTGATTTTCGGCAGCCATAAAAAAATTTAAACATTAAAAAAGTAAATGTTGCCATTGTAAAAAATATAATTTTGCAATAAGGAAAAACAACACATTGTATTTAAATTTCTTAAAAATTATAGTTAAGACCATGATTGAAATACTCTTGTAAATAGTTATATATAATTATAAATTAGAGGTTTTAGAATGAAAATTAGTTGCCACACTTTATTTTCTAATTTAACCCTTTGCAGTCGAGGCTTTTTTTGTATGACATACCAGTAACTCGAGTGTACTTTTTTGCGAATTTGCACAAAAATAGTTGATTTTCAAAAAAAACCTGGAAATGGGTATCATGCAAATTGACAATAAAACCACTCGATAAGTGTTTAAAATGGTTTATTTAAGAAAAATAAAGACAATTGATTACTATTTTTAAATTTTATAGTCTTTCAATGTACGGTACCTAACAAAACAATCGCCCAAATGCCTCCTAGGAAGAACTACTAGATGACAAGAGAGTGAAGTGTCTTAATCTCTCAAACTATCATTATTGTTATCACTATATACATCAAACGTCATCTTCAGGAACACACCCACATGCTAGCAAGGAGCTTGAGCAACTGGCGGGACAGGATTATGCCTGCGTTAGTGCGTATCACACCTTTTATTATAAACAACACAACGGTTCATAGTTACTCCCGAGTTACTGGGGAATGTGCCATGGTCACATATTGTCGCCATTAAAGTGCAAAAGGTTAAACACATTTTTTTATATTTCTTTCCTTTTTATTGTTTTTATGTATGCACAGATGGCAATATAAGTGTGGCTATTTCACGATAGATTCTTTATAATGTTTTTAAGGGTTTCATTTATTAATTAAAATATTTACGCATCCAAAAAGCAATGGAACGATTACAGGGGTGTAGCGTTATTGTTTTTATTAAATTTTTATATAATATCTAATCTTAAGTAAAATATAAATGGACCTTTCTTATCGCAATGGCCAGACGTAGAAAAATAATGCGTGTGCGCTAGATAGTTATATTTGGACTTAAGTTACTCGACACACTTTGTGGATAGCAATAGATGGGACAATGGAACTGAATCTAACTGACATTGAATTAATGTAATAACTTACCTCGACCAGGGGTGGTATATTTGGAGGTCCCTTAACAGACTTCGGACTGGAGTATGCGAGGCGACGACACAAATGAAAGCCTGGCAGTTTTACAGTGGACCGGCTGAATGTGACTGCAGCGTGGAGCAGACCATGTCACACCTTCTTGAGTGTGTGCTGTGTCCGAGTAGCTGCTCCCAGAAAGACCTGATGATGGTCGGGAGTAACGCCATCGCCCAATTCTGGGCAGACAGGATCTGACCCTGTTGTTTCCGACACGATTATATATATACCTTAAAAGTATTGTAAAATACTACAACAAAAAATTTGTTACATTTTGTAAATCACTACAATTTCATTAGTATCAGGCTAATGACCTGTTTTTGACCTGTGGAATTTTCGCTTTACAAATGTACTTAAGTTTTCCAAATCCTGCCCATCCCAGTTGTATACGCCTGTCGATTTCATTTGAGTAGTTATTTCGTCGTAGTTGTATTACTTGTCCCAGATAGTTATATTCATTTACAACCTCTATTTGTGTTCCTCCGATGGTAATCGGGTCAAAAGTCTATAAATGTATATATAAATATATTATTTGATATCAAATTTGTCAGCGTAGATTTCAGTTCCATTTAGTCCAATGGAGTGGCGTTTCAAAACATTCTTATGACAATGAAGCAGTGTTCGATAGATGGGAATGTGATTAAATATATACTATATTGTACCCGAGCATGCACATTCTTGTCTTATGTATCAATCAAACGTATCGCAACAGTATATATATACTAGCTTTATTAATGACAATTATAATTATATTTTGATTATTTAAGAAGGATCCTTGAAAATTGCCTGCCGGACTATTTCACAATGATTACCCTTTAATAAATATATTTAAAAAAAAACAAGTATCGAACTAAATTTTTGATATATAGTCAATCCTCCTATATAACGTTTTCATAAGATCGGACGATACTAATGAGGTGTGGACCATTTAGTTCTTAAAGGCGGTTCCCGCATGCAGTGTCCAGTCGACTTGACTGAGCGTCGTAGATCCAATAGTCTCGACCGGTTGTGCTCTTCTGCATGCTTTTTAAAAAATAAAAAACGTCGGCTAAACTGTCAACTTAGCGTATTATATTAATTTATTTTATAAGATTGCCGGCTGGTATAGCTCAGTGGTCAAAGCGTTTGCTTGGCAAGCCAAAAGTCGTGGGTTCGATCCCCGATGAAGATTAAAAAAAAAAATAGAATTCTGAGCTCTAAAATAGTTTGTGTATTTGATCACTCATCCCTAAAATGACAGTCATAGCCTATTCATTAAAATTGGTGGTTGACAAAAGTCGTCCCGTAAATTGCTGAAATAATAAGGATGATGCGTGAACGTCGGTCTGCAGTCTATGACGTTGGCGGATCAATACTCCACATGCAGCGCTTAACCATATGTAACATGGTAAGCGTCATAGAATTCACAGATGAGACTTCAGCATCACTATCACCATCTGTCAGTATTCTTCTGTATGTGCTTATACATTTAAAAAAAAGAACATAGAATGGACCATTATATGAAAAATTGCCACAAGCACTATAGGAAAAATCTCCGATAGAAATAAAAAGCATGTGTTATAGGAGGGTTGCCTGTATAAACTTTTGTTACAGAAATCATCTATATACTCTTTTATATCACTTTTGTTTTTATTTACCTTAATTTGATAAACATTTACAAGTTGTTTAATTTTCTTTTTCGGTTTTAAATTCAACCTTATCTCATGAAATGCATTTTTGAGGATCGCGTTAAGACATTTCTATTTTACGTGTGAAATTATTGAAGCTGCGATATCAAACTTGTGATATTGCATCCGATATGTCTATATTTAATACTTTACTATTATTAATACGCTCCAATTTATATTTTCAACAAACCAAATTATTGTTTAAACCAAAAAAAAAAATTGTTTCATCAAAAAAAATGAGGTTTCCAAATATTACACTTAACTGATTTCTAATTGAATTTTTTGGGATAATGAATAACATAATTGATACAGAATACATGGTTTGATTTTTGCACCCATGCCATCACAGTCATTAACCTTTAAACGCCCAGTGGTCCCATACGGGACCGCAAATTTGCGTTGTTCAATGCCCTTTTTGTCACCTGTGTCCTTCGTGACCTGCTTAGTTCCAGGCCCAACCTCATAAATCATCCTTGCACAAAACTCTACAGCTTTGCTGCTTACAGACATGATCAAATCTTGACCATAGTCTTCGCAATGCTTTGCAAAGTTCTTCCTAAGATCAGCAAGATCTATCTTTGCACCACCATGATCCTGAATGATCTTGCAGGAAGAACTTTGCAAAGCATTGCGAAGACTATGGTCAAGATTTGATCATGTCTGTAAGCAGCAAAGCTGTAGAGTTTTGTGCAAGGATGATTTATGAGGTTGGGCCTGGAACTAAGCAGGTCACGAAGGACACAGGTGACAAAAGCACGCCAATGTTTGTAATGTTTCATCGCAAAATAGATTCTTCCATGAACTTACCTTAATACTACTATTACAAATTAATGTAATCCGATTGTGAAATGAACCATAAGCACTCCTGTATGGGACCGTAGGGCTTTGAACGACGCAAATCTGCGGTCCTGTAAGGAAACCACTGGGCATTTAAAGGTTAAGGTGTCAATTTACACCACGATAATTACACTTTAAGCAGAAATAAGCTAGGTGTATTCTGGGTAATATCCTCCAAAATGGCATGCATCATAGTATAGTACCCACAGATTTCTAAGTCTTTTTCTGTCGGTATTCTGTTTTATGCGTTTACTTAACACATTGTTTGCGGGAAACGAGTAAACTAGTCATATCGCTATTTACACCAAAGCGCGGGAGACGAGTTTTCTCGTTTTGTTCTGGTAAGCGGTGGGGCGCGGGAAACTAGTAAACAAGGGCACCAAGCGGGTGACGGACTACGCATTATTGCATGTCAGCAGTACCCTGTACGTCTACCAAACAAAAATGCAAGAAAAGCCCGCTTTCAAAGTGTTAAGATATATTTTAAAAACCGATATTGGAAGAATGAAAAATGATGATTTTTTTCAAGGTTTATTAAGAGGTTCATTTTCTTTTATGACCAGTACATAAAAATATTTGATGTTGAGTTGTCAATTTGAATTGGAAACCTCATTGTAAGGCGAATACTCTGAATATGCTGTCATTGTAAAGGCATTAGTCTGTACATTCTGCCTCTAGACCTGGGTCGGCCACTGGTAGTGCTCGGCCTCAGTAGTCTTCTAGATCTTAAGGTCATGATATCTAAAACTATATTATTATTATTAACTAATATTCTTCTCTTCAGGTGAATATTTTATGTTGAACTCTTTACGGGTGTCTGCGGCTTCTGCGCGCCGTGGACGTCTCATGATCATATAAAATTACCTTATATTTTAATTATTATTGTAATATTATAATATACTGAGTTGTAAATATATAAATCTTTGATTTCCTCACGTGTTTTATTTCATTTTCTTCCGATTAACTTAATAAAAGATTGCTTTGCATCACTCCAAAAGCGCTTCTTTGCCTCTCGAATAAAAAGGTGGGCCTTGAGTCTGCCTTCATTTTCAGTGCTCTTATGCTTTCGGGTAGAATGTTTCAGGCCGTTGGTGCCGTGAAACTGATAGCACGATTGCTAAAGACCGTGCTAGGACTACCTATCATCAGCTTCAGGGTATTTCTACGTCCTCTGGCTGTATCTCCACGCACAATTTTCTCCAATGCATTGTTATTGCGTGTCTTATAAGCCAAAAGGCAGAGCATGTACTGGATTTTAGCTATAATTCTCAACCATTTTTGCCGCATCCTAGGTCAGCTCTGTATCTCGACCACCTGCTACATACTTACTTTATTTATTTCGGAGAGCTTACGAACCGTCACTCTTCGATCTGACAGCATCGCTGCCTCGACTTTCGTGATTTTTTCATCAGAAACAGATGGCCATCCGGAATGCTCCTCATCGTGGACGTCAGTATGCCCGTTCTTGAACCCTGCACCATTTGCGCACGTGTTGTATGCTCATACACTTGTCTCCATAGATTTCGCATAGCTGTGAATGGATTTCTACTGGCGCAATGTTTTTTGCAGATAGGAAACGGATCACCGAGCGTAGCTCATACCTGGTGGGCGAAGCGAGTAGCACGTAGTCAAGCCTGTCTGTCAAAACAAGACTGAGCTCCGCAGGCAACTCGTTAGGGAAGGGATTTGGAGTGGGGGAACTAAGGTACACTACAGAATCGCAGGATCCACCATAACAGCGTTTTTCAGGACTGTAGCGCCATGGGAACCTTATTTTATGGATACCCCCAAAATCAATTAAAAAATTCACTTAAAAGGTATTAAATGAATATTCTGCAAGAAATACCTTGGTAAGTGTTCTAAGAGGTTGAAGGTTTTCTTCTTCATTGGTATTCTGTAAAATTGAACCAAGGACCGGGAATGGGAGAAACTCGTCAGGAAACTCGTACAGAGAAAGGTAATAACAAGTAAGTAGTAAAATAAAATTTTGTTTGAAAATGTTGTGTATTCATCACAAATACTCTCATCTACTAACTCCAGCGGCTCTCTACACAGTTGCCGCGGCCGTGGTGGCGCAGGAGAGCACAACTTTATTACATTTAAAAAAATACATTCCTTCAGACAGAGAGTGTGCTACCAGCCACCTAAAGATCAACAAATTGACTCCCAGAGTTGCCAGAAAAACATCCCTGGACATTTTAAAAGAAAAGTAAAATTAAAAAAATGAGCTGGTGAAAACAGTATTTATTAAAGAACAACTAATTCACTTTCTCCAGGTAATTTTCAGATAAGGAGATTTATTATATGGTCTATAGAAAGGAAAGAGAATGTTGATATTAGAACAAATTCATAAAGTTGGGTATAACTCAATGGTCAAAGCATTTGCTTTGCAAGCCAAACATCGTGGATTTAAAAAAAAATACAATTTCTGAGCTCTAAAATACCCCCGGTCAGTGTGAGTTTGATCCCTCACCTGTAAAATGCCAGTCATGGCCTATTAATTAAAATTGTTGGTAGACGAAAGTCGTCTCGTGAAGACCACCCATTCATAGTAAATTCCTGTAATAATAAGGATGATGCGCGATTCTCGGGCTGTAGTCTATGACGTTGGCGGATCAACACTCCATATGCAGCGTTTATCCATATGCACCATGGTAAGCATCATAGAATTCCACAGATGAGAACTTCAGAATTACTATCACCATCTGTCGGTATTTTCCTTCATGTGTTTACATAAAAAAAACAAAACATAAGTGATTTTAATATGTGCTTTTTGGATGTGATTTATATAATTTAATTTAAAGAGCAAAAAGAGTATTTTTTTAAATTTGGAAGTCTGTTCTTAGAACCCACTAATATATTTAACCTCTGATCTAAAATGAAGTCTAAAAAAAATAAATAAATAAATATTACAAATGAAATGGCAGATTGTAGAACAAAATTTGTTTTCTTGGCACAGAATGGAGAAGAATCATGTTCAGGGATGTTTTCTCGGCACACTTCTTCTTCTTCTTTAAAATATTCATCCATTATAAGCTATCGTAGATTTATATATATTTTTTTATAATGTAATAATATATATTTATATCCATTTACTTTTAATACAATAATATTATTTAATAATTAACATGCATATTATAATAATGTAAAATCATCAACATTTATCAGACCGCAGACGGCCTAAAGTGCATTATGCCATAAAAGGGATCACGCATCGGCAACACAAAAGCCACGAATAAAAAAAAAAAAACATTTTATTCAAATGGCAACACTAAGTTTTATCATATAATACTTGTTAAATCTTTCGGGTAGATATTTTTTAACCCATTAGATATGGCGTGCCTATATATTGGCATGACACTTTATGAGGTTAGAGTGCAGCACGCCGATATATAGGCAAGACCATAGTTTTATTAAAAATCATATATAGTTTGTTTTAACCATATGGATGCCATGAGCCCAAATGTGGGTCCGCTGCGGGAAGCCCGCCAGTGCCGTGAGTACACCAGTGTGTTATAAAACTGTATATTTTCGGTTAATGTATAGCGACATCTATCGTCTGCCCAAAAAATAAAAAGATTAAAATTGGACACCATTTGGGGGTTCAAATCTTCGATAATCCACGAGGCGTTGCATAGATCTATTCAGGGTCATGGCATCCAAAAGGTTAATTGATGGTTAACCTTTTAACGCCCAGTGGTCCCATACGGGACCGCGAATTTGCGTCGTTCAATGCTAGGGCATGTTTGTAATGTTTCGACGCACAATAGATTCTTTCATGAACTTACTTTAATACTATTATTACAAATTAATGTAATCCGATTGTGAAATGAACCATAAGCACTCCTGTATGGGGCTGTAGGGTGTTGAACGACGCAAATCTGCGGTCCCGTAAGGAAACCACTGGACGTTTAAAGGTTAATTATTTAACAAGGTTAAAAAATAATAAAAAAACGTATATAGGTGTGTACATTTGTATAAAATATTAATTTTTCATTAAAATAAAAAATATTATTATTTAATTTTTCCATGGATTATCGACACTTCTTATGGAACAATGATAAAAACAATAGCCGCACCTAAAGGGTTAAATTGGCAATAATATCAAGGGGTAAATTTTCTGCAATTGTAACACTTTTGTAAATTTGATTTGTGTAGTCTGTGCTGCCAGGTGCGTGATAAATGTATAATAGTTATTCAGTGTAATACTTAAAATTCTTAGGAGTATATTAAATAATAAATACGATAACTAAATTAAAAAAAAACACTTTAAAATCAATTACCAAATACATCAGACTATTTTTCTAAGGGCGCGACTATTTCATACATTTTAATAATACATAGAGAATCATTTAAATTCATATTACCTAACGGATAAAATCAGAGGCCAAATTAAAAAGGATCTAACCTCAAAAATACCGCAGTGAAAAGATCTCATGGCAAAGTCAAAAAGGCGAGGGATTCCAAGTTAAATTCTAGAAAAGTTTAATTTTTAAAATAATCATTTATTGTTCGAAAAATATCATCAACACATGAATAACTTCTTAGGTTTTCAAGGCCAGATTCGGTATTGTGGCTTTCGGGTTTAGCCGTGTGTGGCGAATTATTTTCTTCCAATATTTCGACCGTCATTGCAGAGGTTTCTCCTTCACGGGACTCAAAGTCATCAACTCTGAAGGAGAAAGAAAATATTTCGCCACACACGGCGAGTATAGCTTAATGGTCAAAGCGTTTGCTTTGCAAGCCAAAGGTTGTGGGTTCGATCCTTGACAGACATTTAAAAAAAAAAGGATTTTTAATCGATTTACCAGCTCTAAAATACCCCCGGTTGGTGTGAATTTGATCCCTCACCCGTAAAATGCCAGTCATAACCTATTAATTAAAATTGCTGGTAGACGAAAGTCGTCCTGTGAAGACCACCCATTCATAGTAAATTCCTGTAGTTATTAAGGATGATGCGTGAATCTCGGGCTGTAGTCTATGACGTTGGCGGATCGACACTCCACATGCAGCGCTTAGCCATATACACCACGGTAAGCATTATAGAATTCCACCGATGAGACTTCAGAATTACTATCACCATGTGTCGGTATTCTCCTGTATGTGTTTACATTAAAAAATAAATGAATTAACACTCCACAGCATTTAACTTCACCGAAAAAAATTGAAAGCAACATGGAATCCATCAATATGATTCTCGATTTGCCGACTAGCGGTATTCTCCTGTACGTATCTAAATAAAAAAAAAGTTAGATCCTTTTTTTAGCTATGGCCTCTGTATATTTTTAATACAGTATGTATTTACAAACGTTCATTAAACAACATAGCAACACTGGTAATCCAAAAATATCCACCCACACACATGTATAATATATAGCACTCCCGATAAGTTTAAATTTCATAATATCCATTTATAACAACAATAGTCAAAATATCCTAAAGATTACAGTTATCTAATTTTCGATATCTTTTCAAAAATAGCATCAGGATATAAATAATTTTTCTACCTTTGATTTAAATTCATTTTTTATTATTTTTTAATACTCCAAAGACAAAGTAATATTTATATGTGACACGATACGTACTATGAAGCTTGCCATTCAAATATGCCTATGCGATCAATGTTTTTAAATATTCGGGTTGCTTAGAGACTGATTCTTTAACGTTTAACTGATTAACGCCCAAAAACGAAAAGTATGCGCGAAAAATATTTTTTAAGGTAATTTATTACAAGATATTGAGCAAAGAAACATATATTAAGATAATTTATTAAAAATGTAAAATATAGAGGCGTACATGGCTTTGTACGGGGGGCGGAATAAGAGGGATACTGTCCCAAACAAGGCCACTCTTCTACATAACGTTTTAACTAACATAGATTTGGGCAATTCTGTGTGTCAAAAACTTCTATATCGTGGTGTAATTATATACATTTGATTACATCAGGGTCACCAATGTTCGTTTTACAAACTAATTGTTATTGGAGAAGATATAGCGTTTGTAGTTTGTTAGCAGTTCGTTAACGACTTGTTGTCTCGAGGGCCGGATTGCTACTCTTCGTCCGTTAGTGGCGCTACTACATTGGCGTGCTCCGTCAGCGTGGTGTTGCCACAGTAAGGGCTATGTATATAATATATATATTTTTTAAATAAAATATCTTTCCCAAATAATTGTGTTTTAAATGCTGCATATTATTATAATAAACCAATGGCTTTTCTCTATACGATTACTTGTTTTTATTTCTTTACGGTTTGCTTTCATATAGTTTCAAAATAAGCCATTAATTTTATAAGAATCACAAAAAAATACATCGAACAGATGTACACAAGCGTGATCGGTGGGCGTTAACAGGTTAATAAAGGCAGGAATTTTATTTAAAAAAACATTTAAAGATCTTTTTAGAATAACTTGATAATTTTAACATATGACAAACATAAATATATCAAAACACGCTTCATGCGATCAAGTTGTTGTTTAACGATATCGTCAAGTGATAGATTATAACAAATATTTTTAAAAGTGAAAAGGCATCAGTCTCACACCACTCAAATATTTGATTGCATATTCAAGTTCACATTGTTCCAATATTTTCCGTCTCTTAGATGTTTGTAAAAAATTTCAATGAATTTTGAGGGTAACTCGTAAGTGCCACCTCATTTTAAAATGTCACACTGGAAAAAAAAATTTTTTTTATACATATTTCATTTTTGTATGCACAATATATAATTTTTAATCAATTGGTTTCCAATAATTTATAATAATCTATTAAAAAATAATTAAGCTTGATTCGTTGTATGCCTAGCTAAAAAAAATATATTTTATTGTATTTTTATAACCTAAAAATTTTGTTCAATAAAACACCACGCGTGATAAAAATAATACTTTTTTACACTCTATATTGTATGAATTGCATAAAAATCTCCATTGAAATAATCAATTAGTTGTATATAATTATGGTTTTTGAGTTACTGCTAATACATTCATACATATCATTGAGAGAGTAGTGTTTCTTGGCGTACAGGTCTATGAGGATGGAAACTTGCGATATCACCTCGAATAGGGAAGGGATTTGGAGTGGGGATACCACGGTACACTACAGAATCACAGGATCCACGATAACAGAGCTTTTCAGGACCGTAGCGCCATGGGAATCTTATAAAGGGTCCGCCAAATACTTTTTTTTTTTAAAACAGGGCGCAAAACATCGAGTGTAGCTTCGGCTGTATGGCACGTAGCGCCGTCCTGTTGAAACCAAATGTTGCCAATATCCTCCTCTTCAATTTTTGTGAACAAAAATTCGTTCAACATGGCCGCGCCGCATGGAAGCGCCATTGATGGCGCTTCACGCACACTTTCTGCCACAGCAGCAATATTCTCGGGTGTACGCACTGTTTTTGGCTTTTCACGCTTTGGTTTATCGATGAGGATGCCAGTTTCTTTCACTTTTTTCACAAGATAATGAACATACGGAGCTGACGATGATTCTCTTCTTCCAAAATCCGTACGCAATTTTCGCACACATTCTGCAACATTACCATGATTTTCAAAGTAATGTCGCAATATTCCCCAGCGTTGTTCAAGCGTATACACAACCATATTCGTTCAGCGGAAGGATAAAACTAATTATCTGTCAAATCAGACATGAGCTAAGTGTTACCATTCACGAAATAAGCACTAGTTGAAAAAAAAAACGTTAGATGGCGCACCCTATATTACGGATCACCCCCGTACTAAATGAACACGAAATAGTTAACAAAATTCAATGTAAGATTGTAGCAGTAACTCAATGAAATAAGAAACATCTAGAATCGTTAAATTGGAAAGAAATTTAAGTATAGTAATAGTTTTATTTAGATTTGTCGATGTGATATGGTGAATTCTATAATAATTAGTAGACTCAGGGAAGAATTATAAAAGGTTCTTTGATTGTACTAATATTGCTCTGAAGATAGATTGATTATTTTAAGCAGGTACGACAAGTACTGGATTAGCTTTAACTCATATAGATTAGGTGTACAAGTCAATATGTTTGTATATTTATTAATAGTTAAAGATAAACTAAGGGGAGAGAATCACTGAATATTTGCGACAATTTGAATAAAATGTGAGACTCGGTGTTGCCACTTTGAGAATTTAAATAAATTAAGACGCACTTTAGTTTTAGGTATAAAACAGAAAATTCTACACAATAAAAGAAGTAAGACTTTGTATGAAACCATGGGATAATCACGACTTCACTGGAGTCTCTCATGGAGCCTAAAGTGTGGCCTGAGACAACAATCATTCAGCCCTGGTTCGGTCTAAGACGAAAGAATCGCAGTAAACAGTGGCTGAAATCAACTTGAGATGAAGATATTGACATATTTTTGGTGTAATATTGCTTCGGATTCGGTGCTAGTGTGGACGGATGCGAAATGTTAGACATTCGATTTTGTGACAATAACGCCGTGTTATTTGTGTATCGACCATGATATATATAATCAAATCATTTTAAGTGACTATAAATACTTATGACATGGTTTTTATTGTCAAAATTCATAACTATCGGCACTGCGTATTCCGTCACCACTTGTACCGAGTGTGAGGTCATGTACACTAAATATGTCAATACTTCAGCATATTTTTAATGTAATATATGAACATTTACAATAAAATTATTTTTATACTGGTCATACTTGAAAAATAAAGAATTTGAATTTAAATAAATCACTTTACCAGTTTCGGTGCCACCACACCTTCCTCAGAAGCTGCTTAGTAAAGACTGATTCTTTAGTAGAGACTCAATCTTTTGTAGAGACTTAGTTTTAAGTAAGTAGCTTCCGAGGAAGGTGTGCTAGCACCGGAACCGATAAAGTGATTTATTAGAACTCAGCGGTTTCATACAAAGTTTTACTTGTTTTATTTTTTAAATTTGAAAAACCACAAAGTTATTGCGTTCTACGAGTACATAGAAATGTTTCCACTGAACGTTATCTACTAGCGTCACCGATTGGCACAATTCAGCACAGGACTAAAATATAATTTGCTTTACGTTTAGAAGCTGTCAAAAATAGGATTATTATACACATTAAGGATCGTTAAGGTATGTTTTTAGCTTGAAAAGGCGGGTAAATTGTTTAATTTCTATTAGGAATGAGTATATCAAGCTGCTTTAAAATTATGTAAATGACTATATATGGAAGAACAGACTGATTGTATGAAAATATATTATCTAATAGAATATGACTAAGTGTGTTTAAGAAGATTTAGTAGTTTTTCAAAGGATCCATACAATCAAAATAATTGAAAAAAAAAAATTAGAAATGCAAGCCGTGCTGACAACTGTTAATGTAACTGGTTAAAACATTACTAAAACTTTAGTACAGAATGTAAGGGATAAGAAAAAAAAATCTAGTTATTTTGATAGTAGTTAACCTGTTGGCATCGGTAGCCGATATATTGTCTAAGATTCCCCGACCGTTGTCATTGGTAGCCGTGATATATCGTTTTGCTACTTTTTTAGAGTAGTTTTTTATGCATCATTTGATAGCTAAAGTATACAAGAACCAATGTGATATATGAAAATAGACCAGACAAGTACATTTATGCTTTAATAATTAGTTTTATAACTGACAGTTTAATTTGTATTCCACCGAGCCGCAATGAAAGAGTTAAGTGATTTTGTTGTAAAATTTGATGTAAGATCAAACAAAAATACATTGAAACATGTAACTCAATGTCTAAATTTAAAAAAAACCTATATAATACGTTTTACATATGAAAATTTAGATGTAATAATAATACATAAAAAATATGTATACACTACATGGAATATTAAAAAAATATTTATATGGAATTGTGAATCGAGTTTGTGACAATTTTTTTTCTTTTCTTTGATATTTCCACCCCCGCTGCAGGGATCATCTTTAGGGTTGATGATTTGTGAGCATTGAAGTTGATCCCTGCAATGGCGATCGAAATATCAGACACAATATAAAAAATTCGCCACACACGGCTCAACGCAAAAGCTTCATTTCCAAATCTGGCCAATGATAACCTAAGAAATTATTTATGAATTTACGTATTACACTCCATTTGATTGACTGTATCGCTTTTATGAAAGACTACATATTCAACTAAAACATGCTGACTAATTGTACTTAAACAGTAATAACAAACGAGAGTTAGGTTATGTTTAGGAAATTAAATAGTTATTTATATTGTGGCTTTTGGATTTAGCCGTGTGTGGTGAATTACTCCTTTCCAATATTTCAACCGCCATTGCAGGGGTCTTCTTCAGGGTTGATGACTTAATAAGTCAACCAATTAAGTCATCAACCCTGAAGAAGAACCCTGCAATGGCGGTCAAAATATTGGAAAGGGATAATTCACCACACGGCTAAGCCCAAAAGCTATAATATCAAATCTGGCCGTGAAAACCTAAGAAGTTATTTAAATAGTTATTTATTAATATTTGTACGAGGAGAATTAAGAGTAAAGCATTTGTAAAATATGACAGCGAGAATCCATTAAAAATTATTATTTATGAGCACCCGTAAAGAACTAACAGACTAATAGGAAGATATAGAAAAGGGTCAAACAACCTGAGTCCTAACCTTAATATGCATCAGTACAAGCTAATGTAGTTGAACTATTCATATAAGAATCGTGATGGAATTTTATTGTATGATGCAGCAGTATTTTTAGATTCAAAAATGCAGCAGTATGTAAGAGGGTTATCCGTAAAATAAAGTTCCCAGTGATTTTTCACAGTGTAAAACATGTTTAATTCCATGAATGCGTACATTTTTAGAAAGTTCAGACATATACCTATTTTTCTACATAGTCTCCACTGAGGTCAATGTATTATTGCATGCGGTATACGAGCTTTTGAATGCCCGAGTAAAAAAAATGTGCTGCCAAGCACCTGAGAACCGCTCCTTTCAGCTCTTCTCTATCGCCGAAATGCATCCCACCCAGGTGTTTCTTCATGTCAGGGAAGAGATGGTAGTCACTTGGGGCTAAGTCCGGGCTGTAGGGTGGGTGTTTGACAATACCCCACCGAAATTTTGCGATTTTGCTCGTTTGTAGTCTTCGGTCAACATTCTTGGGACCCACATCGCGCAAACCTTAGCATACCCTAGATTCTACGTCAAAATCTTGTCAATAGAGGTTTTGCTGACATCAGGGATCATTTCAGAGAGCTTACGAACCGTCACTCTTGATTGTTTCATCAGAAACAGATGGCCAAGACTGAGCTCCGCAGGCAGCTCGCTAGGGAAGGGATTTGGAGTGAGGGAACCAAGGTACAATACAGAATCGCGGGATCCATCATAACAGCGCTTTTCAGGACTGTAGCGCCATGGGAACCTTATTTTACGGATAACCCTCATACTGAAACAATTATACTACGATTCATATGGGTGGCGCAAAATTATTCATCCATGCGACTGACGGTGCACCAGACATTAACCGATGCACTATTTGCACTTTGAATGGGAACGTGTGCAAGTCTTTCACTAAAATTCGCTGAAGATTCTATCTGGTGATGCCCGATTGCATGGCCCGTTGACTGCTTGATATTTCTTCGTTCTCAGCGACATGGGCAGCCACAGCCGCGACATTCTATATCACTGCAAGCTCTCTTGTGGTTTAAGTGTGAGAGAGTCGAGTAGCTAAGCAAAAGAATGTTTGCCCGGAGCGATTATTGATCATAAAAATCGACAAATACTACACTCTCTTGCAGTGTATAGAGCTTCATTGATTATCCATTTGTAAACTTCAGTTATCTAGTTCAAATATGTCAAATATGATTGATGTACGACGCTATTTCAAAAAATTGGCCGGCGGGTATAGCTCAATGGTCAAAGCGTTTGCTTTGCAAGAAAAAGGTCGTGGGTTCGATCCCCGACGGACATTAAAAAAAAAAGGATTTTTAATCGATTTCTGAGCTCTAAAATACCCCCGGTTAGTGTGAATTATATATTAATTAAAATTGGTGGTAGACGAAAGTCGTCCCGTGAAGACCACCCTTTCATAGTAAATTCCTATGACGTTGGTGGATCAACACTCCACATGTAGCTCTTAGCCATTTGCATCATGGTAAGCGTCATAGAATGCCACAGATGAGACTTCAGAATTACTCTCAGATCTGTCGGTATTCTCCTATGTGTTTACATACAAAATAAAAAAATTGCAACATTTTCCGATAGGGTGATTAATTTTGCGCCACCGGAAATTTCATTTTACGATGTATTGCTCCTTTCAGATTCAAATATGCATCATCGTTATGCATTTAATGTAGATGTACTATCCTTAAAATGATTTAATTGAAAATGACGCGTTATTGCATTACATATTATTGTAAAGACACAACGTTTGATTTCTTCACAACCTAAAGCGATCAAAGATTGTAATAATCCGAGAAACGCTACATGTATAAGCAGCACGAATGGGCCGATGGGTTCTCAAGAATGGGCCTATAAGTGATGAATAGGCTCAAAATTACTATTGGTGCAGATTTATCCAAATATATCACGTATCGGTCGAGACCGACAGGTGAATTTACATTACAGAAGATAGATATCTTTCGAATGACAGATTTAGTTATAAAATGATTAGAATAAATAGTTAATTATTTTAGAAGAGTCATATAGACAATTTAAGTACAGTGAAACCTCGTATGGCAATATATTTTAATTTTTATTTTAAACAATGTCACGTTGACATACATTTTTAATATAAAATGAGTGATATTGATATCAGCTCGATATAGCCCTTGCAGGCTGGTGTCGAAGACCTCGATATACAATCTTTCATCTCGTATTCATGTGTCGCCATATTGCTCATTTGACAGGTGTAGTTTCGTGGATCGCCACCGAATGAATTTCGGCGCTGGGTGTCACTGGATTGTCGTCGACCGCGACCAGTAGCATGTTGTGATAGGTCTGGGGTCTGAAGCAAGCAAGTTCCGCCTCGGACCGAAAGTCATTCAATTTTTAACTTCTTTGTAGTCTTTGCGTTGCTCATCTGCTCCTCATTACACCACCACGCATTTTAATAACGATCCCGGCGACATGAAGTCTCTTTTTCAGTTAATAAGGGGCTGTTAGTATATATACTATATTTTACCATTTTTCAGTACGCACCGATTTGAGTAACATTCTCTTCGAAGAGTCTTGAGTGCCCTCTGTAATTCGTCCACTCAACCATACCTTCTGATTCTTGAAGAGATCCAGATTGTATAAAGGAGGAAACACAAGACGCGGGAGAGGACTCCAAAGCTTACCGGTGGCATTAAGGAAAGAACTTTGGAAACTGCCAGTTCTCGGTCGACACACATTAACAGTGTATGCATGTTCGGCAAATGTAAGACGAGTTTATCAGTTGTACCCACCCACCCGGGTGCAGGAAAAATCAGTTGTTTAAGTTCCGATGATTAGCAACCGTGGTAATAACGGTAGATAAGACTTAAGTGAACCAATCTTACGCCTGCATCCACTGATTGCAGGTTAGACGTAAGAGTGTTATTGTTTATCAAACGAATTGCTATTCTTTGAACTGAGTCAATCAAATGTAGAAGGTATTTTGGTGCTCCAACCCAAAGGTGACTGCCGTATTCAAGCCGTATTATAGCAAACTACATTTCACTTTTCTACATTATTGGCACATTAGTTAAAGAATAGGTTTATCTAAAATTGCTGAGGTTTCACTATACAAGTGTACAGTTTAGAAAAAAACTACTTTGGCACAAGAAATGTTGAACTATGTCAGTGTAAAGTAATTAGCTCTAGAAAAATACATTCCAAATTTAAAATAAGAAATATACATTATATTTTTTTCTGCTGGTAACACTCAAGACCTTTTATGCTACATTAATAAGTATTAAGACATTAAGTTCTAATAAATTTGACGGTTAAGTTTTAGGTTGTCGTCCTGTCAAAAAGAGTAAATTTTTTTTTACCGTAACAATTTAATCGTTCCTCGTAGTGGCACCATTGCATTCCCAGTCTAAACATACTTATCGTAACATATTTCATAACTTGTTATTTTTGTTTGACAATATATATATAATATTTATCCATTTAATCACGTTAAGATTACGCAACACAATGTCACGTCGGAGAGCACAAATATATACATATACCTATCATAATTATATTAAATACATTACCAAAAATAAATTGTCGATTTGAAAAAGTAAAATTTTTAAATATATATTTTTTATGTTGGCGGTTTATTAAAATGTAATCACATGCAGGAGAGCACAGTCGGTCAAGACCAGTGCATTCTATGACACTCGGCCAGGGAGGCTGGACGCTGCATGCACGATAAAAGAATGCCTCAGGAAAACATAAAACGCAGGCTTCTCGTTGTGCAATCGACAATGATTCATAAAATATCCAGAGCTTCAGGATGACGAGCTGCGAGGAGTGAGTCAAAGATACTGTCAGTCTCGCCGGCGGATATAGCTTAGTGTTGAAAGCGTTTGCTTACCAAACTGAAGGTCGTGAGTAAAAAGGTTTAATCTAAGCTCTATAAATACCCCCGGTTCGTGTGAATTTAATCCCTCACTCGTAAAATGACAGTCATAGACTATTAATCAAATTTGGTGACAGAATAAAGTTGTCACGTAAACACAGAAAAAAATCTCAAAATAAGGTTAAAAACTTTTGCAAGTAATTAAAGTTTTAAAATTTTCACTATTAACAAATCGAAAATTAATTTAAATAACAATTTTAAAAAATCATTTCCTCAAATAAAAAAATACATATTTAAACAGCAATTTTTCTTAAGTCAATTACTTAATTATTAAAAATATTACATTTACATATATTTTCACTATTTTCTATAACATTTTTCAATCTAATAAACACCATTAAAATTCCATGTATAAATACATTTACCTTAAAATTCATTACAGTAATACAGTAGACCAAAAAAATATATATTTAAAAATCATTAAAAACACTACAAAAGAAGGACATGCTGCAAAAAAAATATAACCTAAGTCGAGATGTATCAAGTTAAAACAACTTCAGATTTTAATGCAAAATTAGATAAATTAACCTCTTCTGAGTTAGATTGTGGTAATCTAATCAAAGCGGTTCCACCGCATTTCGTTCACAGACAATTCGTTCAGAGACTCATCAGCAACGACTAGGGGCGCAAAGCACCTCTAGTGAACAGGACATTCGGCGCACGGCAAGACTAACCTAACTTAATTTATTTCGTCAATGAGATATATAGATCTCTGGACTCTATGATCGCTGGACAAATCCTTAGTTAAAGTTAGGTTAGGTTGCACCAGTTGTTCCGTGCGCGAAATGTTCCGTGCTCCAGACGTCCAGTGCGTCCCATATTACCGAATAGTCGCCGAATGTATTATCGTGGTCGTGACACCAATCTAAACGAAGATGTTTAAACTTGATATAATTTGACTTAATATTTAGGTTATATCGATCAACTTTACATAACTCATGTTTGTCTGTGATAAAACAACCTAACCTAAACTGAGATAGATCAAGTTGAGAAAACCTAACCTCACTTTTGTTGCGATATACTGGAATAGCATTTTAAAACACACAAACGAATAAAACGTTACATTAACCTTAAAATATGCTGTAGAATAAAATTCACAAACATGTGAGACGGTTCAAATTTCGTTTACGATTATATAATATCCAACTCACACATAATACATATATATTTATATAAATATATATACTTATTTTAATATAATTACAAAGTGTGCTAATTACATTAGCAAGATTAATTTTTGGCACGAGATGCATTGGCATATTCCAAACATACTTATATATATGTATACAATATTAAATAATTATATGAGCTCTTTATTATAACAATTATTTGCACATAATTTTAAAAACATAATTTTGGATTAACACTTTGAAAGCGGGCATTTTCCTGCATATTTGTTCGGTCCCAAATTGATTGTATCGGCAGATAGACGTATAGGGTACTGCTGACATGCAATAATGCGTAGTCCGTCACCCGTTTGGTGCCTTTGTTTACTAGTTTCCCGCACCCCACTGCTTAACAGAACAAAACGAGTAAACTCGTCTCCAGCGCTTTGCTACAAAAAACGATTCGACTAGTTTACTCGTTTCTCACAAACAATGTGTTAATATTAAAGAAAAACATAATTTTTCGATTATCTGAATGATAAGGTAACACGACCTATCGTCCCCAGACAATTCTTTCAACGACTCATCGGTAACGACGTGGGATGCACTGGACGTCTGGCGCATGGGACTTTAGGCGCACGACACAACTGGCGCACTGACTGTCTCGCTAACCTAACCTAAGGATTTTTCCAGTGATCGTAGAGTCGAGAGATCCAAAAGGTCTCGTTAACGAAATAACTTAGGTTAGGTTAGCGAGATATCTAGTGTACCAGTTGTTCCGTGCACCTAATGTCCCGTGCATCAGATGGCACCATGCTTTACCTCGTTACCGATGAGTCGTTGAACGAATTGTCCGGGGACGAAATGCGGCGGAACCGAATGATAATGTTGAAAACTTGATTTACATTCAATTGCTAATAAAGAACTCACATTATATTCTATGATTCTAAGACATGCTTTATCAAATTATCCAACCTAACCTAACCTAGCTGTCGACCAATTAGACGGTCATAATTAAAGCCTTTTGTGTAGCGGCCAACTTTAGTAACATATTTTTTTTAATGTGTCCTTTAAAAAATTACATTTATATGTAAAAATATTCATATTTTGAAAAATGATTTTTGAATTGAAAACATAAAAGTATAATATGTTCCAAAACAATTGAATACATGTAAAAATCGAGCCAGTTCCAAGACTCACAAACGAATAAGAAAAACGCGTTCCAAAACTGATTAACCCTTTAGATGCGGCGTGCCTATATATCGGCACGACACTTTATGTCACTAGAGTGCAGCGTGCCGATATATAGCCAAAGCCAAAGAAAACTGCTCGCGGTATGTAACGATACAAAACTTGGTAAACACATGGGGAATGCGTGTTCCTGTCGGATAATCACTCCATGCGGCGTGCCTATATATCGTCATAACACGACATGTCGCTAGAGTGCGGCGTGCCGATATATAGGCAAGGTCATATTGTTTTATTAAAAAAATATATAGTTTGTTTTAATTGATGGTTAATTAATTAATAAAGATAAAAAAAAAATTTAATGTGTACATTTGTATAAAATAATAATATCATATTTTTTCATGGATTATCGACACTTCTTATGGAACAATGATAAAAAAAAAACCCGCAACTAAAGGGTTAAATACATGTTTCAACACTCACAAAGTGAAAAGATCATTCTAAATAGGTATGAGCATTTGATAAAAATATAATATATTTGACTAACTAGTGTGTGTAAAAAAATATTACGCTATTTATTATTAAAAAAATACAAACACAAAATTATAATTAAAAATAAGTTACTTATAAGAATGCATACAGATGATTAAAAAACACTACAAATATTGTAGAATTGATGGAAAATTATTCTTTGTTAAATAATTGTTATGCGCTGTACTCTAGCATGTAATAAACTGTATTTGAATGTAATTGTATGTAAAATGCAAGCTATAACATATTAAATATATCAAATTACGGAGGAGTTTTGAGAAAAACAGTTTTGAGTAGAAAAAGTGTGTATAGGATAATGTAGAGTGAGCGAGAAAGTGCTTGTGCTCAATGGTAGCAAAATAATAGGGGTACCCAGAAGAAAGTTCATTTTTTCTATTGCATAACTTAGCAGTCAGTTCTGACTCGTCTGTCGTTCAGGATACACGTTTTTCTTGCTGCTGCTTTTCGTGAAAATCTGAAGAGTATATTTCACGTGAAAAAAAGAGGCAGTTTTACATCGGACCGACTGAATGTGTCTGCGGCATGGAGCAGACCCTGTCACACCTTCTGGAGTGTGCGCTGTGTCCGAGTAGCTACACCCAGGAAGACCTGATGATGGCGAAGAGGAAAGCAACAGAAACGAAAAGTTTTAGGACTCAGTCAGTGTCGAAAATGGTTTCGAAAATTTAGAACTGGAAATTTTTCATTTGATAACAAACCATAATCGGAACATCCATATCATACAATATCCGCTCATCTAACTGGAGCATATGGCATTCATAAATCGCCGCTGCAAAGCTATCGGCCGCCATAGTTTTCCTCTCATCCCAAGCTTTCGTCAGCTCTGCCTCGCGCAACTCCTATGTATAGTTTCCGATTGCCTTCCAGGACGGCACGAGCCCGGGGGCTTGAAGAAAAGGCAGCTATAGCTCCTGCGGTATCTTTAATATATGTCTCAGCCAGGTCCCCTTCGTCTCTTGACCAATTAACCGATAAGCGGCACACCCAAAGAAATTGATAAAAATCGGATATTGCCTGAAGTCGAACTGGAAATACATGATACATGAATTGGCAGACAACACTGGATATTCATGGTCAAGTATTAAAAGGTGTTTAAAAATTCTTATTTAAAAAACAATTTATTATAAACAAATTATAGTAAATACGAACTTTCTTTTGGGTCCCCCTATTATTTTGAATGCTGCATTTTTAACTTATACTTACTTCACTTAATATAAACTTTAAAAAATAGCAGACATTTGAACTGTTGAAGAAGTAAATGAATATATCTTGTTATTGCACAATTACGCAATTTACATGTGATATTTCAGTCATGGAACATTGTACAATTCCACTGATTAAAATAAACTTAAAAAATATTCTTAAAAAGTCTCCCAATATATTTATATATGATTTAATTGATTGATTGATTAAATAAAAAATAAACCAATTCATGGATCGCTTTCACGTCAAAGGCGAACAAAAGTAATTGCGGTGTAATCGTGATCAGTCCAAGCGCTTAGCGACTAAATAATAATAAAAAAAGCCGTGAAAAAACGTAATATCTAAATTAAAATTACATAACAATGAAATAAAATAGAAAATATCATGTCAACAATGTGCGCGCGTGAAAAAAACCATTGTAAACTCCTCCTTTTGTACAGCTTATAAGGTAAATGTCAAACAAGACACTTTGTAATGCGTTGAAAATTGTCGGTGCATCTGTCAAGATTGGCAAACTGAACATTGTTCAAACGTGAGTGTTTTTATTTGAAGAATACGTTTGTTGGACGTATTACCTCCGCAGTAAAACTACCACTGCATAAATAATATGATCAAATTACTATATTTAAACCTCTCAAGCGCGTTTAGTATACAGTGGTATTTTGACATACGAGTGCACCAACACACTGTATGTTGGTGCACTCGTTGAATGTCGAGCTGTAGTCTAATGTCGTTGGTGAATATACTTCAAATGCAGTGTTTAGAACTCCTTGTCGTCACAACCCACACTTAAGATTTCACCATCACCGTTTGGTGTCCATCTTTATCGATATTATTATATTTGTGTATACATACCATGTACTATTTTTACAAAATTTAATGAGCACATTGGGAACAATATTTGGTATTTATTTATATTTACGAGTCTCTTGCACTCATCTATAATGATAGCTCGTATACATGTAGTATTAAAGGTCAAGGCAAGCCGAAGGTCGTGGGTTCGATCCTAGGAGATTAAAAAGAAAGATTTTTAATGAGTTTATGAGCTCTGAAATATTCCGGTTGGTCTGAATATGATGTTGTTTGAGTTTTTTGAGTTTTTTGAGTTTTTTGAGATGCGAGCCGTCAAGCGAGCAATTCTTTGCTTTGAAATACGAGCAAAATATGAGATACGAGCAATCGGCTTAGCAAGAAACACCCAGAAAAAGTCGCAACTGGTCGTGCATCGGAGCTATTTAATGATACTTTGAGAATTTGATAAACGAGCAAGGTTGCGGATTGAATTAAACTCATATGTCGAGGTACCACTGTACAGTCAAAACAATAGATTTTACTGTATTTTGAAATTTTTGATGATTTGTATTTCAGTGAATTACAAATTAGGAATTGTGGCTATTTTAGTAGATCCGTGTGCGGCAAATTTATTCTTTCCTCAGATATTTCGTCCGTCATTACAGGGGTCATCTTCAGAGTAACCCAAAAGCCACATTTCCAAATCCAGCAGCGAAAACCTACGAAATTACTTAATTACAAATTAGGTCCACATAATTATTCAAAATTTAAGATTTTCAAGTTCTGCACGGAATATATTGATTTATTTAAATGTTTTAAATCATATTTAAATGGAAAAAATATAGAAATACAGTTTGAAAATAGAGCACACAAATCCAAACACCATACCTATTAAAAAATATAAATTAGTTTAAAAATGTGAGCCAATCAAATTAAAAGCATTTCTATACACTTAATTTTTTTAAACCTACATTTTTATGCATGAAATTCTATCATAAAGAGATTTAAAGCCGAATTTATTAAAGTATCTGGTATTAATTCTACTGAGATATGGCAGGATCGGGAAGATGTGCATGAGAATGTTTAACCACCGAGAATAAAACAGTGAAAAAGCTTAGTGCAACAATGAAGACATATGATTCAAGACATTTACTTAACATCTCCATATAAACAATCATCAATTTAGAGCAATAGATAGTATTTAACACAAAACAAGTATATTCCAGCTCAACACTAACAGAAATACATTCAAAATTAATCGAATTCAGATCGTTTTGTAAAATATCCTCAACGGGTTTACCCGTGTTGAATTTGAAATGGAAAATGTTGACGTGTAAACAAATAAACATAGATTTGAAGTCAAACACGTCATGACAATGATTTAACGCATCAATCTTGGGTTTAAGTAAATTAAATCCACATTTATAACGATCATAATCCCTGTTAAAGTTGCAATGAGCAATATCATACTTTGAATAGCTTAACAAATGATAAGCGATGATTAAATTGATTACATTAACATTTGATTTAAAATTTACGTACTCGTGACAATTATAATCATCCTTGTTCGTCGTGTAGTGAGCTATGTTCGGGTACAGAAGGTTAAAAGCAAACAGTAAGTGACGAGAGAGGTTCGAATTGTTTCGGGGAATGTCCGTGGTAGGTCGCTCGGTTGGGGTAGTGTCGGGGTTGTGGTGGGTGCCGTCTAACAAGCTTAGGGTGGAGACAATCGTAGCCCGCCATCAGTCGAGGTTTCCCAGGAATTCAGGGTCTTCCCGGACACAGTCCTTCGGGAAGTAGCCGGACTGGAAGTCGGTGTGCTGCAAAAATCAAACAAATATTTGAATCGCAAAGGATACAATGTTTTTAATTTCTCAAAACCGGAAATACACCAGGAAACGTGTGATTTTTAGACCTAATTGACAGCAAAGCATGTTAACAATTTCATTTACAAAAGGATGAATTTCATTTTGCGAAATGGTGAAATAGACTTACACACACTGTATACATTATTGATGTATGTTAACTAAGAGTGCCACGCATAGCCTTTCAAGTATCAGTATTTCCTCCACCATAAAATCTAGATCTCTTCAAGAAATAGATCAATATGCACTTGCAATCTCTCCAACCCAAACTAAAACACAATACATGTTTCTTTCTCATCTCTCTCAAGCGTATTTAAGGTAACACAACCTTTAAAAGCTACATTCCTTTAAAATGCTTAACCCTTTAGTTACTAAGAATTTTCTTAGAGAACTTGCAAAAAAAAACTAAGCTATTTTAGAGCATTTTTTAGTACTTTAAAAATTTAACTAATTTTTACGCTAGATTGTAAAAATAAAAATAATGTTAATTTCAAACAGTTCATACTTCAGATTAAGCAAATAAATTTTCTATCAATAGTAATTATATTTGCCAATAAAAAAATATAAACACCAAAAAATAAAATAACCAAACTCAAATTTGGATTTTGAAATCATATATGATGTAAATATAATTTTTTTATTACTGTCAACTTGTGTTTAGATGAGCCGAGAATATTTGACGCTTCGTCTTTTTCGCACGAGAATCGACCGTCGAATATTCGACGCATAGTAACCAATGGGTTGAAGTGAGGAAGCCTCAGCCCTCGACTTTACTCAAATCTTAAAAAAACAACTCTGTAAGCAAGACATACCCTGTCGAGTGGTCGCCCCTTCCACCAACCCCTGGCGTCCCCCTCCTTGCTGAGCACCAGGACCTTGCCCCCGGTGTGCAGCGGCAGCTGGCTGGCGTCTGAAGGCCGGAAGTCATGTGTAGCCGTGGCCACTAGGCGTCTAAACGGCCAGCGAAGAACCACGTTCAAGCTACAATAACATTAGAGCATTACACATTTCTTTTCAGTTTCGTCATAAACCCCACTCATTCCTACTTCAACCAACTTTAAAAAAAAAAGAAATTTCTCTTTATTATATAATCGTGTCGGAAACAAAAGGTTAAGATCCTGTCTGCCTAGAAGTGGGCGACGTCGATGGCGTTACTCCCGGCCATCATCAGGTCTTCCTGGATGCAGCTACTTAGACACAGCGCACACTCCAGAAGGTGTGACAGGGTCTGCTCCACGCCGCAGTCACATTCGGTCAGTCCGCTGTGTCTCTTTATTAACCACTACAGATTTTACCCATTAAATAAGGTCACCCAAAATGCAACGGAGAGATCCATGAGAGGAGTGTCTCTAAAAGTTCCGAAACGAGGATATCTGTAGAAGAACTCAAGTAGTGGAGGCTATTCAACGGATAGACACACTCAAGTGGCAATGAGCAGCACATATCAATCAAACAGAAAATGATAGATCGGAAAAAAAGAGTTGATATGGCGTCCAATAACTAGCAAATAGAGCATTGGTCGAATCCCTGCAAGATGGATTGACGACATCAGAAGAATAGCGGAAATAGAAAATGCCGTGAAACTGTGCCACGGCCAGAAGACATATATTTACTTTAAACTTTACAAACTTGTGGCCCGGACCTAGTCACAGCATTAGGCTTAACCACAATACAATATGCTCTTGCCGAAGGGACACGACTTGCGTGATGGGCTGTCGCACCGGCGCCACAAGCGGCGGTCTATATAACTAGTCCAAATATGGCAGACACGTAAATGTATGACAAATGAACAGAAATAAAAGACGAAAGATTGTATATCGAGGTTTTCGGTACCAGTCAGCAAGATTCGATGGATGATTTTAGAGACATTGTAAATGATATTAGTGTCTTACCCAACAAAGTTTTCCCCGAGGCTGGTCTTCTCGTAGTAGCAGACAAGCTCGACGACGCTGCGGAAGAAGCGAGACTCGGACAGGAAGAAGTGAGGAGCGCCGTCTATGGGTCGCCGACACACCCGCATGTGCTTCACCGTGTTGTCCGTCTTGAGGCTGAGCGCGTAGTGCGTGTCTGCCATGCCGTGCGAGGGCTGCGGCCGAACGCGAAGTAAAAATGTACCGTCCACTCGCCGTTCGAGCCGCGCGGTCGCCACCTCACGTCCCATTTCACCAACGAACCTTCAAATGTTACAACATATATATTTTATAAGACACAAGCATCAACCGTATTTCGATCCTAATGAAGAGTAAAATAAAAATAAAAAACTTTTTCTTTGATTAAGTTGGAACTGATGAAGCGTTCATTAATGGCGAAACTGCGGTCTTCGAGCAAGTGGAACAAAGCTATCCATGTTTTTATTTCACTTAAAAAAATGTAGAAAAAAATATATAGTTGCTTATTGTACCCTGCAAGTTACAAGGTAAGAATATACGTCTGAGAAATATTTGAAGAACGTAGGAGCCTATTCCATGTCAGCCTCGTTAACTGCTCTTGTAGCCCTGACGATTTCCCTGATAAAGTTCAACAGCAAGGGACCGCCAAAACTAAGCAGCAATTCAGGAAAATCCTCCCAAGAAATGGTAGAGACTCCCAGGCGACAACACAGAATGCGTCTCCTGTTCTCACGGATGATGCACTCAACAAGAGAGTATCTCACCGTCTGTGGCATGCCTGGATCACATGGACATGCATTGCAAGAAGAGAGGCCAAATCTTTTTAGGAATTCTCTGAAAATTCTGTGTAAACGCTTGAGTGAGATGAAAGTCCACGGAGTTCGTCTTTTTCCACGTCAATAAGTGTTCGATGGATAGAAAGAAAGACTTGGTTATTCCTCTCGAGGTTGATTCTTGATATGCTGTATTCCAGGCAGTTAGCGAATCAGATGCTATACCAGCTTCTTCTTCGTAGTATCAATCCGGTGGATTGGTTTGCAGCAACAGAATCTTGCATCTCGATCTCCATTCCTCTCGGTCCTCTGCAACCCTTTTCAGTTCAGCATAAGCGCTAAAATTCATGTCCTCGAATACTTGCTGCAAATACTCCCGTCTAGGGAGCCCTCTACAGTTTCTACCCTCCACCATCCCCTCCACAATGTCGTAAAGAAGGCCATCGTGGCGCATGATGTGACCGATCCATCGGGCTCGCCTCTTTGAGATGGTTCTTATTAGGTGCCTATCTTCCTTGATTATCCTGAGAACCTCATTGTTCGTGACATGGTCTCTCCAGGATATTCCGAGAATTCTTCTGTATGACCACATCTCAAAGGCCTCTAGTCTTTTTTTATCACTTTCAGATAAGCACCATGTCTCACAGCCGTATATTAAGATGCTCCAAGCAAATGTTTTGGCGAGTTGCTTATGGAGCCTTAAAGTAATATTCTTTGACTCAAGAATATACCAGCTAGCCATGTTAAAATAGGTTATGAAATATTTATCTATTTAATAATAAAAAGAAAATGTTTTTTAACAATTTTCTAAGCTCTATAGATACCCCTGGTTGGTGGGAATTTGATTCCTCACCTGTAAAATGCCAGTCGTAGGCGCTCATAGTGAAAATAGAATGATATTAATGATTTACGTCGTTGAATGACTTACCACATGTAGTAGTGCAACGCGTGGTCGGCCGCCTGCGCGAGGGCAGGTGGTAGTGGTGGAGGTGCGGGTGGTGGGGCTCCACAGCGACCAGAAAGAACGATGCAAGCTTTGTGGACATTGCTGCCACACACGGTGCAAAGGTAGCCCTGAAATATACAAAAAAAAAACAACCATATAAAATCTATGAGAGAAACTTCTTAGGTTTTAGAAACAGTTGATTTCGTGTATTCCTCTATTATCGCTCCATGAATATTGTTGCATGTTCTTCTTAACGCTTGGAGAGTGGGAGACGCATCAATGCATTTTACATGGAATAACCGGAGAGAACGGGAAGCGAGTTTACAGCACCTGTGGTATTATTATTTATTGCGTACGTGACTGGAAGATTGTACCTGTCAATATTTCAAGTTGTTTTGGAGAAGGTCATAAAGACCATCATAAAAATTAACCTTTAAACGCCCAATGGTCCCATACGGGACTGCAAATTTTCGTCGTTCAATGCCCTAGCAGGCCAATGTTTGTAATGTTTTGACACACAATATATTCCTCCATGAACTTACTTTAATACTACTATTATAAATTAATGTAATCCCATTGTGAAATGAACCATAAGCACTCCTGTATGGGACCGTAGGGCATTGAACGACGCAAATCTGCGGTCCTGTAAGGAAACCACTGGGCGTTTAAAGGTTAACGAAAGATATGTTATTAACAATAAGATGATACATTTACCTGCTGCGTAAAACGAAATACTTGGTATGGTGGCTTTTGGGTTTAGCCGTGTGCGGTGAATTATTTCCTTCAAATATTTTGACCGCCATTGCAGGGGTCTTCATCAGGGTTGGTGACTTTGACCTGAAGAAGACCCGTGCAACGAGGGTCGAAATATTGGTAGAAAATAATTCACCACACACGGCTAAGCCCAAAAGCCACAATACCAAATCTGGCCGTGAAAGACCTAAGAAGTTATTTAACCAAATACTTATTTAAAAATTGTTTAATATTTCTGTACTTGTTTCCTAAATATATGTTTGTGTTAACCAATTTTTAAACTTGTATGGTATTTAAAAAATTTGACATTTGGTAAATATATTTTAATTTTGAATGTAAAAACCTAAATTGAATATTTTGAAGACAAAAAAACATCTAAACAAATATCAAAAGTTTCAACTCTTTAACATCAAATTTGATTCAACGCGTGAAACTCAGAAATCGCCCGCGTTATAGATAAATCGGCGAAAGTTTCACCAGCTCCCTAAGTGTTGATATATTAACCGATTTCTTTTTTGCCTTGGTAAAGTGTTGATTATTGTTGTATCTTCTCTTGCTCACCTGGAAGATCCTCCCTTTGAGGAACTTGGAGCAGTGATGGCAGGTGACAGGTTTCTCGAAGGTGTTCAGCACAAACTTGTGGTCGGTGCTTCGACAGCCGGCCGGCTCCATGTTGTCCCTAAAATCATCATTTACAATTCAATAAAAAAAAAACTAAAATCTACGCCGATGAATTTGCTCTGTTTAATCTACCAATTTCGTTATCTATCTATGCCTGTCTAATAATTTTGCCTAATATATTCCATATATGTCGATATAATCGCCGTCACCAGAGGTCGTTTTAAGTACTATTGCACATATCAAGGTGGGAGTCGAGCTGGCTCTATATAAGCCGATGACCATACGGACCAGACTTTTTCTCTTCTCTCTCCACTTCGACGCCTCCATAACCTGAGCACACATCAAGCCGCCCGTCAGAGAAATCACTGTGTTACGTGCCGATCTACGATCTTCATGTCACAACCTAGTAACATTTAATTATTCCAAAATCATTTCTAGAACTTGCCAATAAAATAGAATCACGTTAATCATTCAACTTAATCTAATGTAAATATTCTGTAACTTTTCACCTTTGAAATTGTTTAAAAATTAAGCTTACTTACTGACATTAAATTCCTCGTGACATTTTATACCCTGTTCCTATTTCTTTTATTTCTTGTTCGGAATGTAGGGAATAATTCCAGTGATACCTTTCCAACACACACAACACTTCCACTACACACTCCTCCATACACCGACAAAATAAATAAAGTCCATGGTTATACAAAGTTAATTATTTTATTCTTTGAATAAGGCAAACTGTTAAGTAATTGCATTCTATGAATAAATAAAATTCCAATGTTATTAAAATATAATTTGTGAGCAAGCAGTTTGCCAAATGTATATTTAGGTATGGAAAGGTTTGTAAAACGTATTATATCTTACAAGGCTTCGTCGATTGCCGCAATCCACCTGCGTCGCGCGTCGTCACTACGCGCGTACAGTGTGAGAGCTCCGTCGCGTGAGCGTCGAACCAGCAACCATCGCGCGGCCCAGCGGCCACCACCCTCCCAGCGCCGCGCTGCACGACCCTCCTCAACGTGCCACTCGCACAGCCGCAGCACTTTACGGAACGAATACTGATTCTCCTGAAATAAAACAATGAAAATATACACATATAAATTGGAATCAATTATCTAAAAAGGTTTTTGAAGGTTCTTAAGCCCTCTCTAAGAACTTGCGTAATCATTAACCTTTAAATCCTAACGGTCCCATACATTAGGGTGCTTATGGATCATTTCAAAATTTGAGTTTGGATATTTAATTTTTGGTAATATTTTTTATTAAATATAAGTTCATGGAAGAATTTTATTTGCTTAATCTAGTATGAACATTAATTTGTCCTGCTAAAAGGGCATTGTTAAATTTTTAAAGTACTAAAAAGTGTTCTAAAATCACTTGTTTTTTTCGGTCCCATATGGAACCACTAATAACCAAAGGTTAAGCATGATTCATACGTACCCATAATTATGAAGGGGAGGGCAAGTCAATAAATTGTAAAAAATTAGTTGCTCATTTATTGTAAACACATACAGGCGAATACTAACAGATGGTGGTAGTGATTTTAAAGTCTCATCTGTGGATTCTATAACGCTTACCATGTTGCATATGGCTAAGCGCTGCATGTGAAGTCATAGATTAGAGCCCGACATTCATGCATCATCCAATTATGACGGAAATTCACTATGATTATGTGGTGTTCATAGGATGACTTTTTTCTACCACTAATTTTGATTAATAGGCTATGACTGGCATTTTATTGGTGAGTGATAAAATTCACACCAACTTGGGGTATTTTTAAAGTTTAGAAGTCAATTAAAAATCTTTTTGTTAATCTCCGCCGGGGAACAAACCCTCGCATCACTGTTTTCCCAAGAACGGCTATGGCCTTGGAAGCAGATGAGTGTGGTGGAGCTTACCCGGACAGTCTTGCACATGACCATGACCTTGTCGAACACAAAGACGTATCGCGAGCGCAGCTTCTGGTCGTCGTGCGCCTTGACGCGCAGCTCCCCGTCCAGCAGCAGGCGCCCATAGTCGGCCAGCCGCGCCCCTTCGGGCAGCTCCCAGTCCTGGATGCTCTCCTAAAATATCAAATTATTCATTAACATCCTCCTCTCTCTCAAGGGCATGATGAGGAGCAGGTCAGCAAAACGAAGAATTTTTCAAAAGCACATTGACATATTACGTTAAAGACTTTACAAGCTTCCGGCCAGGCGGAATGACATGCCGCCGGCCGTAACGCGACCTTCTCGGCCGTCAGGACACAACTGACTCGTGCGGCCCATGGTCGGTTACCAGCGCCTTAAGCGGCGGTCTATATAACTAGTCCCAATATGGCAGACACATAAATATATGGCAAGCGAACAGAAAAGAGACGAAAGATTGTATATCGAGGTTTTCGGTACCAGTCAGCAAGGGCTACATCATGCTGATGTCATCATGTATATCACATAGTTTTTAATTTACTGGCCACAAAGTCTGCATGCCCAAAAGGGACCAGGCACAGAACCCTACTTTCTAACAAGAGACTATTTGTAAGTTACATAGTGATTCCATACCTTGACATTGCTCAGTAGGACCAGGATCTCACTGTCTCTCTTGACTTCGTTGATGTACTGCGCCACGTCCACCATGGCTTCTTTGGCTCGTTCAAGACTGCGGAAATCTTCATGGTTCTGAAACACCATTGCCAAATTTTTAAACGCAATAATTGAATTTTTTTAATTTTACACATTGTTTGGCGGGTATTTTATGCAAGTGCCAGTCCTAGCATTTCTTTAAAAACCTCTAATATTCGAAATATTCATAATAAATTTTTTTTTTCAACGTGCCTTTTTGGTAGATTTTTAAATTGTTTTTTGGCCAAATTATTTAGAATGTAATATATTTTGTAGTAAACAAATACATAAGATATTGCTTATAGTTTTTGACTGGAATGCAATATATTTTATATTCAGTTAAATAGTAAGTCAATTTTGAAGCTTGCGACTTCCGGTAACAATATAAGCTCACAGAATTGTAAAATGACAATTTGGGGTATCCATATGCTCCATATATGAAATAGATGGTGAAAAAAACATTTCTCAAAGTCGTTGCTTAAGTCAATTTAGCTCATAGTATCAATAAACAATATATTTTTAAAACATGTTGGTATAACTCTTAAACGAGTTTGAAGAGAACAATCTGTGCCTCCTTAACCTCAGATATTTGTCAGGGATAAACGTGATGCATAAATATCGGGCTTTAGTCTATGATGATGGCGGATCAACAATCCACATGCAGCTCTTAGCCATACTAAAAAAAGGCTAGCGTCGTTGAATCTACAGATGAGATTTCTCCATTACTATCAATCAGTATTTTCCTGTGTGTGTTGAAATTATATATTTTTAATAGTTTTGGTGATCTTACGGGCTGCGTCTCTTGCACCAGCTTGTCCAGCAGCAGATGATACTTGAGGATGCGCTGCATGGGAACTGACAGGATGTCTCTCAGCTGGATCCTGCCGTCGCTGTGCTCCTTCTGACATTTCTGCAAATATAAAAATACATTCAAAATTACAGGCCATTATATCTTCTTTAAGGCTGTGAATCTTGGCATCTCACCAAGAGCCAATGCAGCTTCATAATGGGCTTTGAGAGCAGATGCCTTTGTACTATACTGGGGGTATGATTTTTCAATTTCAATTTATTTATTCTTTCAGCAACATTACTAATTTTATTTGATATGATCCTAAAATAAGATAATACAAATGGAAACAATATATTCCGACATGATTATATATATACGAACCTATGTTTATACATAGGTTCTTATATATATAATCATGTCGGAAACAACAGTGTCAGATCCTATCTGCCCAGAAGTGGGCGACATCGATGGCGTCGCACCCGGCAATCATCAGGTCCTCCTGGGTACAGGTACTTGGACACAGCGCACACTCCAGAAGGTGTGACAGGGTCTGCTCCATGCCGCAGTCATTCTGTCGGTCCATTCAGTTGTGTCCTAGTCTTGCATACTCCGGTCCGAAATCTGTAAAGGGACCTCCATATATTCTACCCCTGGTTGTGTTCAGGGGCTAGGTCTTCTTTCAGGGCAATCAAAGCATTCCCCTCAGGTTCTTAGGATTAAGTACTAAAGAAAAACAAAGCAATAAAGACAAGCAACAGAAGGTCCCAATGCTCATCAAACAGGCGACTCCAACAAATTATTCTTCCAAACAAATTTGTAGAGTTCACCCCTGAACTGGGCCTCCCTTGAGTGGAATATATCAACATAAATGATATTTTGACTTTGTGAGGAATGGCGAGGTGAGAAAGCGGACAAGGCAGCCTATCATGCAACAAATCCATGAAGAAACGAAGATGGATAAGGTTGCTACATGTACTTCGGATGAGGAGTCTTAGTCCATACTCACTTAGCTATGTCAAACAGCTCGGTGCAGTTCCGTGGAGTGCCATATTATGTAGTAGTAATATTAATATTTTTCAAAAGACAACCTCGAGTATTGGGGTGTGACCGCCTCACACCTATAGTCCTCCCTCGTGTGCCCAACTAGCTGCACATCAAGACCTAATGCTGGGCAGCACACGGGCCAACCATGTTGCCACATATTAAGCTGATACAATTTGACATCGCTGAAACGAAGAAGAAAATAATTAATCTTTTTGATTGATGAACTTACAGCTAATTTCTTGGAGAAGGCATCGTCTCGCTGCGTCAGCGCCTTCAGGGCGTCCTGCGCCCCCGTGAGGTTGCTGCAGTAGTCGCCGTAGACCAGGAACTTCTCGCGCCAGGCCAGGAAGGCGTCCCCGAGGCGCGGCGGGGGCCCGGGCAGAGCAGGGGCCGCGTCTGGAGAGCCCGCCATTGCTGTCGCTTGACGCAGGAGCACAAGAAAACCCGAGTGGATGTCGCATAGCTCCTGCAAACAAATACTACTCGTTCAAGAGGGTTTTCTTAAATATGTAAATAAACATATACACTGAGTCTTTTTTTACGCGATTTCGATAAGACGCGATTTTTTTAGACGTGGGATTTTTCTCAATTTCTTTTTCATCTCCTACATAATAAATGTGTTTTAAAAAGTGATGACCTTATACAAAATCATGTGATGCTCTTCTTCGTAGTATCAATCCGGTGGATTGGATTGCAGCAACAAAATCTTGCATCTCGATCTACACTCTTCTCGATCTTCTACAATCCTCTTTAGCTCAGCATAAGAGCTGCAACTCATGTCTTCGAACACATGCTGCAAATGCTCCCGTCTAGGACGCCCTCTGAAGTTTCAACCCTCAACCATCCTTTCCACATGTCGTGAAGAAGACCATCGTGGCGCATGATGTGACCGATTGCCTCTCTGAGGTGGTTCTTACTATGTTTTTTTTTATGTAAACACATACAGGAGAATACTGACAGATGGTGATAGTAATTCTGAAGTCTCATCTGTGGAATTCTCCTGTATGAGGGTACATAAAAAAAGCAAGAAAGCATTAACTACGGATGCATTTTCTTCAAGCCACCTGGCTCTCGCCGTCCTGGTAGAAAACTATGTAGAATGTACTCGGTGGAACTGCAGGAGGCGGAGTTGACATGGGACGAGGCGAGGACTAAGGCTAGATAATTTCCACTCATTCACCTTGACTCCGTAGAAGATGACTTGCAGATCCTGTGGCTTCATCACCGTGGCGAGCGGCTTGAGGAAGTTCTTCTCGATCTTGCTGAGAACGTCCACGTAATTGGACTCGGTGTCCACCAGCTCCCTTATCACATAATCTCTCTTCTCGAGACTGTGCGATGCTGTTGCCAACTGAAAACATTCCTTCAATATTATATATTTATACAATACTAGCTGACTCAGCAAACTTTGCAACGCCCCAGAATTACAATGATTTGATCAGAGATTGTTACCTTGGAAGTACGATTACCTGGGATGCCAGAACAAAAAGAGAAGTCAACAGTCGAATACATCAAGCAAGGCTAGCTTTCAATAAAAAAGCCAAAATTCTTGAGTCAAAGAATATTACTTTAGGGCTCCGCAAGCAACTTGCCAAAACACTTGTTTGGAGCATCTTAATGTACGGCTGTGAGACATGGTGCTTATCTGAAAGTGATAAAAAAAGACTAGAGGCCTTTGAGATGTGGTCGTACAGAAGAATTCTCGGAATTTCCTGGAGAGACCACGTCACGAACAATGAGGTTCTCAGGATAATCAAGGAAGATAGGCACCTAATAAGAACCATCTCAGAGAGGCGAGCCCGATGGATTGGTCACATCATGCGCCACGATGGTCTTCTTCACGATATTGTGGAGGGGATGGTTGAGGGTAGAAACTGTAGAGGGCGCCCTAGACGGGAGTATTTACAGCAAGTATTCGAGGACATGAATTGTAGCGCTTATGCTGAGCTGAAAAGGGTTGCGGAGGACCGAGAGGAATGGAGATCGAGATGCAAGATTCTGCTGCTGCAAACCAATCCACCGGATTGATACTACGAAGAAGAAGATCAGAGATCGCTGTACAAAGAGTGCACCGACATTTCGTCAACGAGACATATGGATCTCTGGATTCTACATCACTGGACCAATCCTTAGATTAGGTTTTGGTTAGGTTTGGTTAGGTTTGGTTAGTGAGACATCCAATGCACCAGAATGTCCCGTGCGCCAAATGTCTCATTCACCAGACGTCCAGTGTGCCCCAAGTCGTTACCGACGAGTCACTGAACGAATTGTCTGTGAACGAAATGAGGCGGAACCAAAACCAACAGCTTGTACCGACTTTCAGTGATTTGAAGTATTTTGATTTTTATATAATCCTGGATTTTAGTGAATATAATTTATTTATGTAAATACCAGGGATCATTTAAATATTCTCGAGTATAAGAAAATGTAAGAATATAATTTCTTTAAATGTTACAATGAAAATAGAATAGGGCAGAATCAACCGAATTACATTTAATTTATAAATGGTAACAAAGAACAACAACATGACAAAGAGTTAAGCAAAAAAAAAACTTAAAGTAAGCAAGTCGGCCAATGGTGGTCGAAGCAGCATTTAATGTGGAATCGTTGATTTTAGGTTGAGCCGTGGGCAGCAAATTTATTCTATCCGATATTTCACCGCCATTGCAGGGATGACCTTCGTTGTTGATGATTTTTTGTGCCTGAAATGGTGGTCGAAATAACGGCTCAACCCATAAGCCACAATTCCAAAAATCTGGCCGTGAAAAACTACAAAGCGTTTAATGTGTTAAATAAATTGAAATTGCACAAATTACTACTGATCATCACACTAATTTTCTGTAACAGAATATTTTTTTTCTTAACCTGTTAACCGAGTATGACTTAATATTGTCATTCCAAGAAAGCAACTGTAGCGGGTATGATGATATATTCCGTTAAGACACTTCTGAAATGACACTCTAACGGACGTGACGAGCTACCTTATTTTGTTTGTTCATCATATACCATATACATCTAGGCAGCGAGTTGCACGGACTCGCCGCATGCTTTGTTTTTAACATGAGCAAAATTAAATCCCTCGGTCAACAGGTTAAGATTTAAATAAAATTAACTACATTTTTCACTAGCATTCACAAAAAAGCATGTGAAACACTCATCCTAGAGGAAGTATGTTAGGTTACAATATAAGGTTATATAAGGTTAGGTTAGGTTGGATTAATATTACTTTAACAGCAAAAACACTGTTTGACATGAAAAGAAGCAAATGCTGCGATGTGCAACACTTTTATGTTAGATTAGAATATTTTAGTATTTAAGGTTAGGTTAGTTGATCGGTTGATGTGTACTACATACAGCGTGTGCACTGTCTGGGACGGAAAAGGCCGACGGTGTGAGTCTCCTGTCCGTGGAGGAGTGATGGGAGGAGTTGGAACGCCCCGCCTGCCTCACTGCCTTGATGGAGCACAGGTCGTGGTACACCTCTTCGTCGCGCAGCCGCGTGCAGTAGCTGGTGTACTCGGCCACGTCCACGCCGCACGGGGCCGCGGGGGCCTTCTTGGGACGGGGGGCATTCTCACCACTGAGCCGAGGGAAAAGCAACAAAAAAAAAAGGAATAAAATAAAAAAACTTTACGGCCAAGACTAATAGCAGTATCACTCATAAAATGCAAAAGAACTCTGTTTTTCGTATTTTTAAATATTCTTTAAGTATTATTATAAAAGATGCTTACCCAGAGACGCTACAAAGAGTTTGGTAAATGCGTTTATAGTCTCCAAAATGGACTACTGCAACGCACTGCATGCAGGCCAGCCAGCCAAACAATTAAATCGATTGCAGTCGTTACAAAACGCAGCGGCACGACTAGTCTACAACGCGCCCAAATTCTGTCACATTACTCCAATACTACACCGACTGCACTGGTTGAGAGTTTCGGCTAGAATCCAGTATAAATTATGCCTCTTAGCTTACAAGGCACTCAACGGAACTGCACCGGGCTATCTGACAGAACTTATCAAGCCTTCAGAAATAAGCACGCGTGGAGAGACACTCAGATCGGCTAGAGCAAATAGAAGCACCCTGCAGCTGACGGAAGGTAGTCCTAGCACGGTCTTTGGCAATCGGGCTTTCAGCTACGCTGCACCAATGGCCTGGAACTCACTACCGGAAAGCATAAAAGAGCTTAAAGCGGAGGCATCCTTCAGAAGCAGACTCAAGACCCACCTTATTACTTAGAGAGGCAAAGAAGCGCTTTTGGAATGATCATTCGGTCATAAAAGAGCGCTATACAAATACTAAAATAATAATATTATATCAGTCTTTAAATAGCACCAATCGGGGTTCTTCGGCTACTCAAACGAAGTGCCACGAACCCCGGTCGGGGTTGTCGATTGCATACATTTTGTATGGAGTAGTCTTGCGTCGGCGTTCGCATTGAAGGATTGTGCAGTGTGGCGTGTTAGGTGAAATCTTCAATAATACTGTTGTTTTCGTTTTTTTTTGAAATCTATGCCTTTTTATATAATGATTGTGTGGATAAGCAATTAAATATACATATACTATACATAAAAATCCTTTAAGCGAGTCAAATCATTCAGAAAAAATATCGGCGGGAGCGGGATGCGAACCGCGGACCTTTGGAACCAACATTTTGCCCAGGTAATTATACCGCTCGGCCACCGGGCCAATTTCTTCCACCTGAGATGACTCGTCTCTGATCTTCTATATAAGTCATCATCGTATGATAGATGTCGCTATAGTATATATTCAAAGTATGTATATTTTTATTTTTTATTATTCAATCAGAATGCATTTATTCACAAGCTTAATATTATTGTGTGGATAATATATGTCAATATTTTTATATGCCTGGCGGCCATTTTAAAGTGAAAAAAAATGTCCTGTTGAATTTTACGAGTGATATTACAGCACATGCATGAACGCTACAAAAAGGACTTGTAACATTAATACATTATGGACAAGAAGCAAGTCGGTTTTTGTATGAAACTGTAAATAGTTTTTTTTTGTTTTGTTAGGTTGGCATTTTGATACATCTCTGCAGTATGTTTGAATAACACATATAACACTTGTTGTGTATTAAAAGTTTAATCTTGTTTCAAGTCCATAATGTAATAAGTTCTTACCATAAACATACACAGTCATATATTGCTAGTGAAAAAAAAGGAGTCAGTAAAAATATGCATAAAATAACATATACATAATAATCTAAACATCATCTAAAAACACGGCAAGATGCTACAAATATATTCTAGGTTTACAAATGCCCACTTATAAATAAAAAACAAATAAATATACAGCGGTAGCTCGACATACAAGTTTAGTTCGTTCCGCAGCCTTGCTCTTATTTCAAATTACTCGTATTTCAAAGCAAATTTCCCCATTGAAATTAATTTAACAAAAAGATGCTTTGACAGCGAGAGTACACTGATAACAGCATTTTACGGGTGAGGTATCAAATTCACACCAACCTCGAGCTAGAGCTCAGAAATCGATTAAAAATCCTTTTTTTTTAATCACGCTTTGACCATTTTTTTAGAAGAAACAAATTATACATCGTCAGGATATGTAAAATATTTTTTTATATTTTATTTTACATTTTCTTTAAGTGGTCCATGCTGAGCCATGGCTTGACTCTTAACAGACAGACGTTGGTGGTAAAAGTGTTGGTTCTTACGTTAATACACACATATTTACAGAATATAGGTGTGTTAAACTTTTAAAATAAAGAAATTACATATTTTGTGTTTAATAACAACCTGTAATTAATTAATTATATAATTAATCATTACTGATTTCAAGTGGGCATTTGTAAATTAACACGTTCCACGCCACGTAGATCACCGGTGACCTACGCTGTTGTTGAAAAGGGCATCCTGTAGGTTACCGGTGACCTACGTTTTTTTTTTTGTTTCGAACAAACAGTCCCTGTACGCCAGCGGTTACATTTCAATGGAGTTTTAAAATTGAATGTGACCTATATGGCGCCTCGGAGTCGAATGCATTAAAAAAATTACGTGGCGTTAAACTTGTTAATCATTAGAAGATCTATTCAGATTCTTATTATCTAAAAAAGCGGCAACGCTCGACGTCTACTGCTGCAACAACTAATGACATAAAATACACGTATTATGACACATAAGAAGCTTGTCAGTGGTCTTGGCAACCTCTGGCCTGATAGCCGGCACGTGCACGTAGCAGAGGTCCTCGTAGATGGCCTCCACGCGCTCCTCGGAGTGCGCCGCATTGGGTATCTTGAACTGAACCCACGGCGAGCCGGCCATGGCCGTGCCGCCCTCGTTGGAGCTGGAGTCGCACGGCAACAACGCCATCGTGTCCTCGTCGTTGCTGTCGCTCCTGGATTATTTTAAGCTTAGGTTAAACAACTAAACGCTACTGACTGGTCTAGGGAGTGTTAATAAGCTGAATCGAACTCTCTCCAACAGATAATTTTACTCTTAATGTAATAGCCAATGTTGGGGGACATGACATAGCGCCAAATGGCTCTCATAACTGGAGCATATCAGTATCGTATATGATAGTAATTAAATACACACATACAATTCTACATCAAATTTTATACGCATCAATTCATTCAGAAAAAATATCGACAGACGCAGTATTCGAACCTCAAGCCTTGCACCTTCGCTCTATTCTACACACATTCTCTGCCTGGGCAGATACGTGAAAGTTGATGTATTTATACCATTGTTAACATCGTATAACGATAGATGTCTTCGTAGTAGTATATATTCAGAGTATGTATATTATTATTTTTATTATTCAATAAATCAGCATTTATTCACAAGCTTTTTATATTATTATAATTAGTTTGAGGTCTGAATCCCGCATCTGCCGATATTTTTTCTGAATGAATTGATGCGTATACAATTTGATGTAGAATTGTATGTATATTTAATTACTAATAATATTGAAATTTAGTCAATGATCTATAAAATAAGATTAGAGTATTGAAAAATATTTTAATAAAAATTTAAAAATCCAAGTATATAGATAGTTTGACTACATGAGGAATGACCTGTCGTTCTTCCATTATACAGTCAAGCAAGAGAGGGACACGTTCATATGTCACAGGACATCTTGACCTGCAGTTGTCTATTCTTCAAGTTCCTGGGTTGTCATCGTTCAGGCTGTCAAGAACTACAAGAATATACTTAGCGGAGCTTTCCAATACAGAGTTGGCTAGAGACAAATACTGATATGGAGTTATCTCACTGAAAAAATAATTTAATAAATAGCTTGATATGTTAACTTGTAGTCTCCTGTAAATGCGAAAATATTTTTTCATGACAATTATAAAATAATTAGGCAGGAAACGCTAAATTTATTAACTGGTTTGATAAGACTCACATTGACTGTAGGGACTTGTAGATGTCCTCTTGGGACTGCGTTCTGTGGGCAGAAAAGCTCCTGAAAACGAGATAACAAATTAAAATATAAATAATACAATTGCACAATGATAAACATTATTAAATAACAGTTGACCCACTAACAATTACACATTTTGTAACTTCCACAAACAGTAACTTACAAAAGCAAGCTCCATCAACATCCTTGGAGTATCAATCTCGAATAATATTAAGTATAAAGCTGGTCTAGCTTCCAAAAAACTAGGTGTATTATATATAGATCACTGAGGTATTTCAACAATAAACACCTTATTTTTTGAAGAAACACAGATGCTGGAAGAGCATTCCAAAGCTTACCGGTGGCATTAAGGAAGCAACTTTGGAAACTGCCAGTTCTTGGTCGATACACATCGACTATGTATGGATGTTCGGCAAGCGTAAGACAAGTTTGTCGGATGTAGGTGGGTGCAGGAGGAATTAGTTCTTTAACTTCCAAAGAGCAGCGACCGTGGTAATAACGGTAGAAAAGACTAAGTTAACCAATCTTACGCCTGTGTTCCGTTGATTGCAGGTTAGATGTAAGAGTGTCATTGTTTATCAAACGAATTGCTCTGCTTTGAACTGAGTCAATTAAGTTTAGGAGGTATTTTGAGGCTCCAATCCAAAGGTGACTGCCGTATTCAAGGATAGGTCGGATTTGTCCTTTATATAGAAGAAGAAGTTGTTTATCGTTGAAATACCGACGTGATCTATATAATACACCTAGTTTTTTGGAAGCGAGACCGGCACTTAATTATAAACTGAATGTATATTTCCTTTTTGCAAAGGGCAATCAATTAATTTATTAAAAAATAGTACATTTTTCGAAAATAATTAAGTTTACAAGATGATGTTTACTATGGATTTATATCAATTTTGTGAGTACAGTGGTACCTTGACATATGAGTGCCCCAACATACGATTTTTTTGAGATACGAGCCATCGAGCGAAGCAATTTTTAGCTTTGAAATATGAGCAAAATTTGAGATACGAGCAATCCGAGCCGGTTGCACACGAACCGCGCGTCACACTTTCCCACGTTATTCCCCAGCCACGGTCCGAGAGAATCAGTTATCAGTGTGCTCTCGCTGTCAAAGCATCTTTGATAAGTTGGCAGTTCAATTAATTTTAATGGGGGAAATTTGCTTTGAGATACGAGTAATTTGAAATACGAGCAAGGTTGCAGAATGAATGTCGAGGTACCACTGTATTTGTAAAAATATTCATTGGTCCATAAAGTATTAAAAGTAATGGAAATATACTTTTACTGCTTTTTTTAAAAAATAATAACTCAATGAATGAAAAATTAAATCAAAAAAAATATACGAATAGTATTGAGAGTGAGCAAATTATCAATATTAGAAGCCTGATGGAGAACTGGCAAATAAATTTATTTATAGATATATATATATAGCTGTATATGCGTGTTTATTTAAGGATTATTAAAGGTGTTCAGACACACATAACAGAATAGACCATTGAGTTGGAAAGCAAAGAATACCTAGACCCTTCACTTCGAAAAATCGGCCCATTCGTGACTGTAAAGCAAAATATAGATTCGGTATTCTCTATAGAGGTTTGGTTTCTTTCATGTAAAATACCGTCTTTTCAGATTCAGATATGTTTTTCATTAATTCTTCAATAGACCCTGAGTTGCAAATGTATACTATGATTTTATCATATCCTCAAAGGAAAAAATCCATCGGGGACAAATCCGGGCTGCGGGTGGGCCTAATAATATCGCCTTCTGTAAGCTCATTATTGTCAATGTCTTATTACAGAACACCTGTATCCCAAAGGCCCACATGGGTTCACATAGATGGTTCCCAGCAGCCTCCAGGGCAAGAGTCCGCGAACTTGCATAGACTGTCGGCTGTAGCACCAGAGATATATTTTGGGTGTTCAATTATCTGTCGGCGGTCATAGCTCAATGGTAAAGCGTTTGCTTTGCAAGCCAAAGGTCGTGGGTTCGATCCCCGACGGAGATTAAAAAAAAAAAAAGGATTTTTAATCGATTTCTGAGCTCTAAAATACCCGGTTGGTGTGAATTTGATCCATCACCCGTAAAATGTCAGTCATAGCCTATTAATTAAAATTGGTGGTAGACGAAAGTCGTCCCGTGAAGACCACCCATTCATAATAAATTCCTGTAATAATAAAGTATGGTGCGTGAATCTCGGGCTGTAGTCTATGACGTTGGCGGATCAACACTCCACATGCAGCGTTGAGCCATATACACCATGGTAAGCGTCATAGAATTCCACAGATGAGAATTCAGAATCACTATCACCATCTGTCGGTATTCTCCTGTATGTGTTTACATAAAAAAAAATTAAAAAAATATCAAGATATATTTTAAGATCGGATGGTAAGCCCGACGCTCTCGAGACCTGAACATTTTTTTTATCCTTAATCCGATATTTTTCTGAATGAATTGATGCGTATAAAGACTTTGATATATAGTATGTGTATATTTAATTACTAATAATGTTGGATGAGTGTTCACTTACTCGATGGCCTTGGCGCAGGCCTTGGGACACTGACTGAGCCGGGCGAGCGTGCAGAGGACGCGGTGGAAGTTGCTGAGGTCAAACAGCATGGACGGGTCAAACAGGTCGGCCTCCTTCAGCTGCAGGCGCTCGTGGCAGGCGCGCAGGAACACGCGGATGTTGCGCAGGCACAGGAACTGAAATACAACGCAGAACAATGCTTCATTCAACCTCTGCAAGAGTGAGTTTTTTGCAGTTAAAACAAGTATCTATAGGGAGTGAGTTTGTGCCCCTTGTGTGATTTGCCCGAATACAATTTGTGCAGGTGTTTTGCTTCATAGTGATTTGCCCAAACTGGATTCGGGCACATTGTACATGAAACTTTTTATAGTGATTGCCCGAACCCAGCTCGGGTCATTCCCCCACCAGGCTAGACAATGAAAAAGAAAAAAAATTGGCTTTTTTTTCTTTTCCCAATTTTTTCCAAGAGGTTGACCACAGAAGTGGTTAATTTTTATATTTTCAAATTAAGGCATGACATGTACCATTAAAAAGAATGTTGACCATGTATGCCCTAATGCGATCTTTTGTCTCTTATTTTTTATCGCTTATCTGACACGCATAAATAAAAATGTTAGTCTATGTTTTAGAGTTAGGTAGTAATAAAACATGGCGGTTAGGCGCCATTTTGTTTGTTTTGACAACCTGCTTCCTGTCATAAGATAGCGGATAGTTCACCAAATGGCCGATAAGCAGTCTACAGCCGCTGCGACTATTACTGCACGGTCCGGGTCACATTCTGCCCGGGCACTGTCAAGTTCCGGGCAAAAAACCCAAGTTTGTCAGTCTTTTACCTAAATTAATTTCAATGTGTTTCTTTGCTTTGGGGGAACCTGCTCCTCATCCTCCACCATGCGTCCTGATGACTATCCTGGCGAAATGAAAATTGCCTTTATTTAGACGGGGGATGTCAGCTTATACTCTTTTGAGGAAAATTTTGTATAGACGTGCATACATTTTTAACCTTTTGGATGCCATGACCCTGAATAGATCTATGCAACGCCTCGTGGATTATCGAAGATTTGAACCCCTAAATGGTGTCTAATTTTAACCTTTTTTTTCTTGGGCAGACGATAGATGTCGCTATAGACCCAAGCTATAACATTGACCGAAAATATACAGTTTTATAACACCGGTGTTCTCACGGCACTGACAGGCTTCCCGCAGCGGACCCATATTTGGGCTCATGGCATCCAAACAGTTAAAAAAATATTTTTGGTTTGTTTTTAAAAAAAGTTGCAATTACAATAGTATCAGTACACAATGTTATCATTCGAAAAAAATGTCTCTATCAAAAATTCTAGCAAATACTTAGTGTGAATGATTCTGCAAATGACATTACAGATGAAATACTATGAAACGATAAGTTGTCACATGGACTCATAGTAGACAACATACTTACTAAATACTCTAGAGAGGCAAATTGTTACATACAATATACAGTCGATTCCGTTTAATTTGGACACATCGGGACTAGGGCATTATGTCCCAATTAAGCGGCTGTCCCAATTAAGCGAATTTCACATTTTTTAAAAATTTATTTATTTGGTTTTGGCAACTAAGGCCATTAATCAGTAATCCACACATAAAATTAAACAATGCATATTTTTTCAATAATTTGTAATAAATAACTCTTGGAAACTGTAAATAACATACAGATAATATAAATTATCATCAAATTACAAATATGTAATATAAGCTTTTAAGAAGAAAAAAATCCTAATTAAAATAATAAATGGGTAGGTACATACAATTTAATTCAATTCAAAAAATGAGTCAAGTGTAGTCTGTCTTTTGTTTTTGTAACATTTCACTTCTACAAAATCAGCACAGATATTCAGTGCGGATGACAATTCTTTGTACATACAGGTAGTTCTCGACTTACGACGGTTCGACTTACGACCAAAATTTAAAAAAATATATAAAATTAAATTTAAAAAAAACTAAATCCAAAAAATTGCAAATTGCGCGTTATCGAATTATCAAAATGTAAAAATAAATGGATAGGCAGTTAGTGCGGATTACAAGGCTGTTGAAGATTTTATCCAAATATTTGACACATTGATTAGGAAAGAAGAATACGTCAAGGAACAATTTTTTAATGACTAAACCACGCTATTGGAAGAAAATACCTTAGCGTACCTACATTAATAAGGAAGAAAAAAGTATGCCAGGCATCAAAGCCATTTAAGGAGTTGTACACTTTTATTGGGTGGCAATATTGCTGGATATAAATTGAAACCATTAATGACTTATCACTCTAAAAAGCCGAGAGCCCTCAAAGGAATCAATATCGATATGTTACAAAAGGGTGGATGACACAATTGACATATTTTTGAAGACTGGTTTTTGAATTTATTTATTCCAGAAGTAAAACAATATTTTAATCAGAAAGGAATTCCATTCAATATACTTTTAATACTAGAAAATGCACCAGGACATCCACCACATATCGCAAATTTACATCCTAACATTTAAATCGTGTATTTACCCCCTATTACCACCAGTATTTTGCAACCCATGGACCAGGGAGCTATTGTCACATTTAAAGCCTATTATTTAAAAACTATATTTGCCCAAGGAATAGTAGCCCTTGACGGAGAAAAACGTTTAAAGAGTTTTGGAAGAATTTTAATATTCATCAAGCAATTAAAAATATTGGAAAGGGATGGCAAAAGGTCGCATCATCGTGCATGTATGGAAAATGGAAAAAGCTTACTAAACGTTTTGAAAACATAACTCAGTCGCAATTTGAAAAGGTAATGAAATTGAACACACTACAAATCTCATTGTAAGGCTTTGCAAGAAACTTGATATTAATATTCACCGTGAAGACATAGACTAACTTATAGAAAATGATTGGGAAGATCTTACAAATGAAGAATTATTATTCATCGAAAATTAAAGGGTTGAAGAAGAGACTAAAAAATTTGTCTTGGAATCTCCAAAAAAAAATGTATAGAAAGAAATAAAAGCAACGTTCCTCCAAATTGACCGAGTAATGTAAAAATTTGAAGAAATGGATTCAGATAACGAAAGATTTTTGAGTATAAAGCCGCCGTATTCAGAAAGATCTTGCTTGCTACAAAGAAATATACAGGAAAAAAAACAATAAACAACCCAACAAAAATTGGATATGTTTTTTAAAAAGACTACTACTGATTCTTCTTCCACTACTGTTGATGAGCCAATGGATTGTACTTATATAAGTCCAGATGACGAAATATTTTAAATATTAATGAAGTAAATATTTTATTTTGTATAAATAAATATAACAATAAAGAATATAAATAAATACACATGTTTTATTTTAACATGTAAGTACATACATATTTTGTATGAAATTCGACTTACGACCAATTCGAATTACGACCAAAGTCCAGGAACGTGTCTCGGTCGTAAGTCGAGGACAACCTGTATTTTTCTTGAGAATATGTGTAACATAATATGTGCTGTGATCTTAAATTTACTGTCCCAATTAAGCGGAATGTTGTCCCAATTAAACATATAAATTTACTATTTGTTTCTTGGTTTAGTTTCTGTTCTTTGAGATTTGTCCTAAATAAGCGGCTGTCCCAATTAAGCGGAGTCCCAATTAGGCGGAATCGACTGTATTCAAAAGTCTCATATATTCAAAACATTTGAAACCATTTTAACACTTTCACTGCCTGAAAAAAAGACACTTAGTAATAAGTGTCTTTATTACCAATTAAATAAATTTTTCGTATATATTTTTTTGTTTATTTGCCCATTTATACCTATCACATGAATCCATGTATCCGGCACCGTCGGCAAAATATCCATTGTAAATGCCAACTATGGATCCATGTTTACCATAAATATTATTATTCCATCTTTATTTATATTGAATAAGTTTAAAAATAATATAAACCCGTAAGTAGTTTAAATTAAATTGATTCCAACAATGTTTGTTGCTGTCAGATCCACTAAAGTCATCGTCGCTATTTATTTGTAAAATCTCAGCCAAACATCGGAATCAGTGGATAAATCCTTAGTCACTAGGTCAAACACCCTTCCTACAGCCCGGACTTAGCCCCAAGCAACTACCATCTCTTCCCTGACATGAAGAAACACCTGGTGGAACGCATTTCGACGACAGAGAAGAGCTGGAAGAAGCGGTTCTCAGGTATCAGATTTTTCAGTAGGCAGATTTTTTTCTCGGGCATTCAAAAGCTCGTATACCGCATGCAAAAATGCATTGGATCTCAATGGCGACTATGTAGAAAAATAGGTAAAAGTCTGAACTTTCCAAAAATGTACGCATTCATGGAATTAAACATGTTTTACAATGTGAAAAATCACTGGGAAACTTATTTTATGGATAACCATCGTATATCATATTGTCTTTCTACAATATATATATTATGTTAATACATTTTACTAAATGCACATATAGAAAAACGCACTAATTTAAATAGTAATGTTTTGAATAAACTGATGAAGGAGGCATTTTTTTACATTTTATTTATATTTCTATTCAGCATGTGTGATAGCAATAGCCAAGAGGGAACATATTTATTATTTCATAATGTTTATTTACTTCTAAGCAAAATGATTGCTGAAGCATTTACAGTAGCACCATGTTTCCTTTATGGATGTACAAGTTACACCTTCTACAAAATGAAGTACATGGTCATTAAAAACTGCCGCAGACAAACTCCGTTAAATCATTTGCCGTGTCTTTCATAAGGTACTGATATCCTCCTCTCTAATTGAAATATCAAATTACTGTGTGACAGGATGAGGGATCAGGTTCACAATACAAAGAACTTGTTTTCGTCATAACGGTCGCCAGCGAGCTCTAACTGATGGCGCGCGCTGACATCACGCGCTGCCAACCGTCGCGGCAGAAAAAGCGAATTCAAGATAACAGTGACATCAACAGGAAATGGGCCAACTGTCATAACAAATACAATGGCGTATGCAAACACCGTGTATTATTATACAATTAAAACTAACATTAGATGTGCATGTCAGGCGAGCGAACAAAAATAAGAGACAAAAGATTGTTTTTCGAGGCTTTACGGCATCAGCCTAAAGGAGCTATATCAAGCTGATATCAGTACAAATGTTGTGAAAAAATAAAATTAAATTTAAAAAAAAATGTATTACAGGGGTTCTAATATTGTTATATGCCGGCAGGTATAGCTTAGTGGTTAAAGCATTTGCTTACCAAACTGCAGGTCTTGGGTTCAATCCCCAACGGAAATAGATAAAAAAAAATAGATTTCTATGATCTATAAATACCCTCATTAGTGAAATTTTAATCTGTCACTTATAAAATTCCAGTCATAGCCTATTTATCAAAATTAATGATAGGTGAAAGTCATCTCGCGAACACCACACATTCATAATATATTCCTCTAATAAATGGATAACGTGTGAATGTCGGACTGTAAATTACGACAGTGGCGAATCAACACTCAACATGCAGCGCTTAATTTGTTTGGTTAAATTAAATTAGTTTTTACATGTGTTTACATAAAAAAATAATGTTCAATTAATTTGATCTTATATTTGTTGATAAATAAAAGAATCGGCTATCAATATGTTATGTCTATTAGTAAATAAATTTATATTGCACAGTTGATTTATGAGAGACAGTTGATCGAGGTTGAGTTATTGTGTTGACCATATGATCCAATATTAGAGCAGATATGGCACAGAGAGAGATGGAAAGAGAGAGGAATCAACAACAGCAAATTTAATGAAATCTCTTCTGTTCCAAATATCTATCTGTTTAGGCGATCTACTTTCTAAAGATAAATACATCACAACAACAACAGATGGACTTGTGTTAATTACAGTAATAATTATATTCAAAATTTAAAACAACCTCAATATTAAAAAGTGTATAATTTTATGGCTGATTCATGGCTGACCTGAACAATTATATTCAATAGATAAATATTTTGCACCTTTTCTGTTCAATGTTTTCAGCATTTACTTTGAAATCCATGATTAATAATAAATATTTATTTATCTTGTTTTATCATGGATCAAGTAAGATATGGCCTCTGTTTAGGACACTGCGGTTTCGACTAATTTGTAGCCTTCCTCAATCTATCACTGTCAAAAGATTCGAGCCATCGAGATAAGTGCTAGTGGAGAGACACTCAGATCACGTCCAGATCAAGTAGTATTACCCTGCAGCTTACGAGAGGCAGTCCTAGCACGGTCTTAGGTAATATTGCTTTCAATTGCGCCAGCGGCCTGGAACTTGCTACCGGAAAGTATGAGTGCTGAAAACGGAGGCATCCTTCAGAAGCAGACTAGAGACTCATCTTTTTGTCTAGGGAGGCAAAGAAGCGATTTTGGAATAACAATTTGGTTATAAAAAAATACTATATAAATGCTGATATAAAAATAATAATCAAACCCCGGGACTGGGAGACTCTAGCTTATCTTCTCAGAATATTTCATTAGCCTAAGAGAGCCTATTGGCAAAAGTTTGAACATTATAATAGAAGAATAAAGCTGTAATATGAAGCACCAAAATCCCTGTAAAGCTCTTCACCACTAAACACGTCATACACAGTGTTTAGATTAAGTAGTTACTATTAAGAAATGGAAAATGGCGTAGTGGAAAATTATGTATTTTTATATAAAATGAAGACTAACATTAAAATATGTGCATGTCAGGGTCCTTTCCTACGGCAACGTCCCGTTTACTGCGGGTTCGATTTTTTGCAGGATCACGTTTAGTAGTATACGTGCTACTGTGGTAACATTCACATGAGCATTCGGTTTGCAGGATATCGCAAAAATCGACCCGTTTGAAATGTGCTGTACGGTTTTGCCACTACAAACTGGACGACTGGATCCAATAAAAAACGGTATCCAGTTTAGTTACGTACATAGTTTAATGGATGTGTTCCCACTAGCATCCTGCATACGGTTTTTTACTGGATACTTTTCTTCAGGCATTGTGCATTTTCTCATATTTGTATCCTGTTTTTTTAGATTATTCTTCACTTTTTCTAAAAGCTTGTCAAACGTGGCCATGTCCATTCTGAAGTAGATTCTTTCTCAAATCACCCATTAGATTAAAAAAATGCGCCTAATCTCGATCGTAGTTTTAGGATCGGGTGAACCCAGAATATTTTTTTTTGCATTGCTTTCGGCAGCGAAAGTACGAGTATAATATCAGAAGAGTATTCATGTCCATTGCATCTGAATTTTGTTCTCTGACTGCCAATGCTATCCTGTAAAAAACAGGAAGCAAGCTTCTGTGTGTGAACACAGGTATGGTTTTTGCGGTATCCAGTAAAAAACCGATCCTGCAAAACTGGACATCCGTGGGAAAGAGCCGTCAGGCGAGCGAACAAAAATAAGAGACAAATGATCATTTATCGAGGCTCTTCGGCCTAAAAGAACTATATCAAGTTGATATCAAGGAATATCGGGAGATCAAATTGTTTTGGCAACCGACAGGTTCCTCGCGGTCGTTATGAGTTGGCCATATGATCAAACTAAGCAGCGGACTCAAAGGATGGAAAGAATAAACAAGGATGAAGCTTGGAAAGACTTTTAAACAACAGTATACTAACAGCAGCTAGCGATGACGATGATATATATTAATCATTTTATTCTCACCACATATAATTCCTTATGCTAGTCGGAGCAACAGACATGAAAAGTATGCGTTAATATAGAATTCATGGCTTTTGGGTTAAGCTGAGAACTTTGTGCTTTTAACCATTGTCGCAGGGTTTGATGAAATGCTTTTAGGTAACTTTTTTTTTCATCAAACGTCGTGTGAAGGGGAGAATTTTCCCCGCATGGCTAAATCCAAAAGCCAGGAATTTTTAATGTGGCTGCAAGATGCTGCGATATTACACAAATCCATATTAATAAACCAATCAGTTTTCTTATACACTAAGATGATTAATTGATGTCAAGTCATATTTGTATCTGTTATTGGTATCGTGGCTTTTGGGTTTAGCAGTGTGTGGCGAATTGTTTCGATCCAATACTTCGACCGCCATTGCAGGGGTCTTCTTCACGGTTGACGACTTTGTCTGGTCAACCCTGAAGTCGTCCAGCCTCAATAAAGTCGTCAACCTAAATATTGGATCAAAACAATTTGCCGCACACGGCTAAACCCAAAAGCAACAATACCAAATCTGGCCATGAAAACCTAAGCAGTTATATCTGTTATTGTTTACACGTTTCAAATCATAATTCATCATCATCATCAGCAGCAGCTTGTGACCATCCACTGCAAAATGTAACTCTTTCACATAAGTCTTCATTGCTCTCGATCCTCTGACTTTCACATCCAGCATTCTTATATACTTTAATTTATATTATAAGTTATTTTTATAATAGTAATTTTGGCTCTCTTGTTATCTCTATGTAGCAACAAAACCAATGGTTAAACAACCTATCAGTGTGCTAAATTTGGTTTAAAATAGATTGTTTGAGTTATGTTAGTTTTAATAAAACCAGTAAAGCGACTAGTTTTCAAAAAACATATTCTATATATATTGACATCCATACAAAAACATTGATAGGTAACAAGTTGTAAACATACGAAATACATATGTTTCTTCTTTTAATTCAAATAATTCTTCATAAGAAATTGTGTGGTGATCCTAAAGAACCATTGTAGGACCACAAATCGTATGCTTAGCATACACTATCTTGTGATATATGTAACATGATCCATACAAAAGCATTAAAAACCACATCTATATAACAAACATAATCAAGATATATCCTTTTTCATCATTTTTTTTTACCATCATTGAATTCTAAATATTCCAAGCGAATTATTGTAGGCAACTAGATCATATGCTTTCACAAATTTTTGACAAGTAACCTACTCCGTACAAAACATGAATACCTACACTATTTCAATATATATTATGTACTAAGCTGATGTATGACTTCTTATTGTTATTCATTAACATCACCAGTTCCATATTAGTCCTAAAGGATCATAGTATGCCTCCGAATCGTATGTTTTTGTACAATTTTGACATGTAGGCATTTGGCGTATGGATGAAAACAAGCGTACCTGCGCCATCTGCGGCCGCTGGTTGACGTCCTGCATATCAACGCTGCCAGGGTCGATGACGTTCAGCAGCGCGCAGAGCAGCACGCCGTCGCGCAGCGTGTAAGCCAGGTCCTGGATCGTGCTCTGCGGCCAGTTGGCCTTGTGGTCGGCGCGCAGCAGCCCGCAGCGCGTCAGCCAGGCCGAGCACTCCCGCCATAGCTCTTCGCCGCCAGCGGCCATGACCGGGGCTCAGGCGCGCGCCCCGCGGGCCCCTGAAGGCTTCATGAGACAGTTAGCGCGCTCGCTGGCGGGACACAAACACCTCCGCCTCACTCGGGCGCAGAAAAACACTGTCTTTTGACAATTTAATGGCTGCACACTGCTGCCAACGTAAATGAATATAGCGCAAAAGAGAAATATACCTACCACTTTTTCCGCGATTACCGACCTACATACCTATTACATTTTGATCAAATTCAAATAATTATAGTAGGTACACGATTCAAGAAGATTAAAATGTTTTATCTTAAACCAGAACCCTTGAAAAAACTAAAAGTATCGACGTATAATTTAACTGTGGTATTATCGGAATATTATAATACGCCCAAACTTGCAGGGTTCGCGAAACAACAACAAAAACGCTTGCAGAACACCGCATGTAAAATGGAGTTTATTTTTACTCCATAATGTAGTAGGTCCATTTTTTTTAATACACGGCCTAATAAATTAAATGTTATTTAGATAAAAATGCGGATAATGATACATTTTCCAGGGAAAATAAAAAACTCTTTTATTCTATTTATCAGTTTTGTAAGTATGTATTGTGATTATTATGGATTTAAGAAAAAAAAACATCAAATTATTTATTATTTTTAGTTGTTAACAGAGCTTTATTCTTAATATTTTTCTCAATTCACAGTCAACCCAATTACAACGCTTTCATAAGGTCGGATAATAAGCACAATTTGCTTCCTAGACTTTAATCATTTAGCCCTAAGAAGCACTTTAATCCAAAATATCAACACAGAAAGAACCATAATATAAAAAAATCGCCACAAACACTATAGGAAAAATTTACATTACTAATAAAAAAGTGTGCGTTATAGGAGGGTTGACTCTACCACCATTCTTTATTTACAAATATCTTACACTTAAAAACCTACCATATAATCTATTTTTTAGAATTCAGTAATGATGAAAGACCTGTTAGTTCTGCTAACTAATCGTCGATGGAAGCGATGTAACGTCGAGATTTGTCGGTGGTTCTTGGGGCCTTAAGGAGTCGATGATTGTAGCGTGCCCTGAAGTGTCGGATTCTGGGGACTGACTGGTGTTAACCCACGTGCTTAGTGGCGCGTCCGCACAGTGTTGCCACATGTCTCCCCTCCAGCATTTGCGCAGCTTGTGCCATTGCTATATTAGCTGTCTTCGGATTCACAGTAACCGGCTTGGAAAGTGTACTTTCCTCCCTGATATAGTGGTTTTAGACTAAGGTTCTGCGTTTATATATGGAGATGTGGTATTTGTTTCAGGTTTCGTTGTGATTGTTATCTGCAGTGTCTCTAGAACATCTACAGGCACGGAGGCTGGCTTCAGACGGTTGATCGTCAAGTTCTTCTCTCTCCCTCTAACAACCTTTTCGCATCGGTTGTCGATATATGCTCTCTAAGATTCCCCTACCGTTGACATCGGCAGCCGTGATATATAGTTTTGCTACTTTCAGTACTCATTGTGACATCTACGGTACGAACTTGAAACTGCAGTCATTCCCTTTATCAACCTACATGTATTCTCTACAGGAATGTGTAAAGCATTAGTAGTAGCAGTAAATAAATATCGTTAGGTTTCGTTACAGGAGCGATTTATCTTTAAACCACATGTGTCAATGCCACCACATGTATTGAGTAACATAATGAACTTTTATTAAATGCAATAGTTTTTTATGCATCATCTGATAGCTAAAGGATAGAAGAACCAATGTGATAAATGGAAATGGGTCAGATAATTACATTTATGGTTCAAATACTAGTTTTAATATAATAATAATTTGTATTCCACCGAGCCGTAACGAAAGGGCTAGAGAGAAAAAAACATCGTTCCTCTTGATGACTGGAAATGGACCTTCACATGGTGCCCTTAATGGAGTACAGACAGAGTCAGTCCATACAAAGACATGAGTACAGTCTTTTAACTATTTGTGTAAAAATATTTGCTGGTTTAGGTGACTTCCAGTAGGCGTTGGTCGTATAGTGTTGCCACAGAGCAACATAAAATTAAAAATAAAAACAATGTTTGATTTTATATGTGTTTTTGGAGTGTAAATGGATGGGATTACAAAAAAAAGCGTTTGAGATTTCATGTCGTTTTATAACAGTTACAAAATCAATATCACAATAATTATTTCAATATTTCAGAAGTCAAAGGTCGGATGTCACAACTTTTTTTTGTAAGAGTTTTTTCAATGTTTTCAGCATTCATTTTGAGATCCATTGTAAATAATAAATACTTATTTATTTACCTTGCTTTTATATGGATCACATTAGATATGGTCTCTATTTAGGAGCAGTTTTGACTAACTTGTAGCCTTCCTCAATCCATCACTGTCAAGTGACAACTATATAAGAGCCATATCTGAAGTGATCCATGTAAAAACAAGGTAAATAAGTTAATATTTAATTAGTTTTTAAATTGATTAAAAATATTCGTTAATTCAAGATTCACCAGTGATGATTATAACGAAGAAAAAAGTATAAACAATATATAAAATAAGCAAGTTATTTGAATAATGTATCTTGTGGAAAATATGGACACCCACACATTTGATTTCTGAAGCACTGATTTATTTCATACAAAATAAATGAATATTTACAAAACAATAGTCTGACACTTGACTATTTTACACACGTACGTAATATACAGCAGAAACCATAACACGGAATAATATTGTTATCTCGGCCAAAAATGTACTTTCTAGAAACACAAAATTGTTTTATTTCTCATAGGAATATATGTAGAATAACTACATACATACATTTGAATATTTGAATTCATAATAATAATAATAAACTACCCCAGCGTTCACACAAATATGTGTAAAAAAAAAGTGTTCCAATTCCGGCGCTCACGCAAAAAGGTGTGATACCCGAAGCGCGCATGAGCATTTTAAAATTGTCGTTCGATTTTCGGCGTTTACGCAAATACGTGTTTCATATAATTTCACGATTTCTGACATTGAAACAAAAAATCAAGGTTTCTAAACCGGTTTTCGTTTTATTTACATTTCAATAAAGACGCTTGTTATTCTTTTAGACTCTTTGATGAAATCTTATGTTAGGTATTTATAAGTATTTTGTGTTATAGATTATGGAATATTGAAAACATATTGTATTGTAATATGAATTATATAAATTGTAATAAATAATATTCTTTTTCGGTTTTTATATTATTTTAAAAGATATTTTAGGAAAAAATTCAAAGCCGGAAAACACCCATAAACCATATTTTTGTGTCATTTGTCGTTTTATTTTTGCATCTCCTATTGTACCAATTTTTACTGCGATTTTCGTCACGGATCAATAAACGAAAATAAAAACAGTTTTTTTTTTAACTTTATGTACATTTTCGCCAAAATAATTTGCTGGGGAAGTGGTTAAAGCAAATTAAAAGAAATATATATTTAAGGAAATTGTATGAAAAGTATCCACCAATTCAAAAAAGTGTTGGGTTGACAGTCAAAAAACTGTGTAATTTTTGTTTTAAATGAGTACCTAACATGATGACATAAATTGTAAATTTTCCCATTTAATTCATGATTTTCTTTAAATATAAAGTGATTTATATACAGAATTCAATGTATCAAATCAAACGTGATCAAAGAAAAAAGCGAATTTTCAGCCAAAATTATACGTTCTACAAGTTTAACATAAAATGTAATTTATTTTTATCATGGGATACAAGAATTGGGCGCTTTGTGGAATCAATTTTCAACAACCATTTACATATAGTTGTGGAATAATATTGCGGAGTGTTTTTCAACCATTTAGCATCTGCAGATCGATAAAAATGGGCATAAAAATTTTTGCGGACCGGTGCCGTGTCAACTGGATACACATGCAGATTTTTTTTGCAGCCACAAGGTCTACATGCCCGATGGAGCTGCTTTATAGTTATCATTTCATGCTTGAATTACTCTGGTATCTCCAGTTTTGTTAGAAAGTCCCTGGCTTGCTTGACGGCCGTGTGGTTCTTGTTGGAGGAGGCCAGCGATCTCAGGGACTCCATGTACGTTTCGATGTTCTGCTTCGTTGCCCCCGTCATGCCTGGAAAAGAATTCAACAATGCGTCAAAACATTTGAGAAAAAAATAATATAAGGAAGAAAACATATGGTATTGTCTGTGGTTGGCTACATGTCCAATGTTGTGAAAAGGATAGGCGTAAAAAAGATTATGTGCCATAGCATTTAGTTGCGACGGGAATGTCAAGAGTTTCGCAGGCGTACGACTCACAATAACACACCCTGAATATATGTCACTGCTTCCTATAGTATTATTGTTATATGTGCTCGTTATAATTAAAGGTTATCATACCTGGTAGAGGGACATCGCCCAGCCCACGTACCAGTCTGTCCACCAAGGCAGTCAGGTGAGCTCTCAAGGCGCTAGCTCTGGCCCTCTGTGCGGCCGACTCACTCCTGGCTCTCTCCACGGCTCCTCTCATGTTTTCCATGTGCTTCTGCAAAATCGCGTTCTGTGAATAATAAAACAATCAATATTAAGCACTCGCATCATTTCACTTGACAAATAAATCAATTACAGAGGAGTCAACACCGAAATTTGTAAAAATTTATAATGCTATTGAAAGAGAGTTTCCAGCAAGGTACAACTCACATGGAGCGGGTCAAGGTTGAGTCTGTCCTGCTTTCTGATCGCTCTCCTGGCCGTGGCGCAGCCTCACAGCATTTACATTAACGCGCCATTATTTTTCAATAAAATTCTTGTATTTTTTTTTACTTTTAAATAAACGAGAGTAATCTTAAAGTCGTGGTTTTAGTCAATCCAATCAATCCCTTGGTATCAAAATATATTATAACAAAAAAATACATTTTTTTCCAAAATATTTTATAAAATAACACCTAAAACAAACAAATGTGTTGATTGTGAGCTACCTGCTGTTCGTAGTCGGTGTTGGCCTTCCTGAGCTGCCGCAGTTCTGTCTCCCGCAGCTTGTTGTGCTGCAGGAACTGCTCCGTGAAGATGGGAATGTCTGTCTCCCTCTGGTTGGGATCCCCACCGCGCCCGGACTCGGCCCCAAACAGACACGTTGGAGCCAGCAAGCCCGACTGAAAACATCAAACAACGTTATTTAAATTTCCCTCCCACGTCAAATATGTTTGGCTATCTCTAGTAACTAGCACTTGGTTCATATGATCAAGATATTATCCAAAGAAAGAATTATTAAAAAATAACTGAGATCCTCACTGAAGGGGTTACGTTAGACTTGGGGGCCCAGGACGGCGGAGCTGAATGTGTAGGTGCTGCACCACTGGGAGGCAGTGCGGGGGTGCCGTGGCCCCCGTTGGCCATCACTGGAGCAGGAGATTCCGATGGAGGGGCAGAAGCTGGAAAACAAACCCATCAACAGGTCTTATTCAAGAATCCAACTAGGACAGTCTTCATAAAATTTCAGTTTTTGTATACTTTTACTTTTTACCAGTCTAAAGAAATTATTTAGAAGTACGTCCAGTCTTTTACGTGAATTACCCTTTACTTAATTTTTTTGGGCGGCACTATTATTTTTTTAAACGATTTCCTTTTTTCTTTTTTACCCCATTGGCTAACCAAAGATGCCTTTTTTTGTGCGTTCACTTACCACACTATTCATCATAATATTACAGTTTAAATAGGATTTAAATAATTAAACTATTGATATCTGTTGTAAAATTCAAAATTTAATATATATATTTTTTTATGTAAACACATACAGGAGCATATCGATATATGTGATAATGATTTTAAAAATTCAGCTGTGGATTCTACATATCAATACATACAACTCTTACCATTCTACATATGGCTAAGCGCTGCATGTGGAGTGTTGATTCGCCAACGTCATAGACTACAGCCCGACATTCACGCATCATCCTTATTATAACAGGAATTTACTATGAATGGGTGGTCTTCACGGGACGACTTTTGTCTACCACCAATATTGATAAATAGGCTATGACTGGCATTTTACGCATGAGGGATCAAATTCACACCAATCGGGGGGGTATTTTAGAGCTCAGATATCGATTAAAAAAAACAATCTTCGTTGGGGATCAACCCACGACCTTTGGCTTGTGAGGCAAATGCTTTAACCATTGAGCTATGATTACTAACTAAAAATATATCGCCCGGAAATATTGGTCAGGGAATATTAACTTACGTTTGTAATGTTTTGTAAAATATTCAGGTAAGCTGATGGGTTAACACAATGGTTCCTAAGGTGTGAGATGGTCTTAAGGTCGCTACGAAAAATTTAATTAAACAATTCGTCAAATTTCATGGAAATTCCAATTTTCGAAATTTTTGAGCCAACAATTGTGAAAACTGACAATCGGAAAGTAAGATAAAATGTGTGTTTCCTGATGTATTAACCCGATGATCGTCGTATGCACACATGTGCGCTCTACATATACGATCGCCATAAACGGAAGCTGTGTGCGCTTCACAATATTCGAAAGATTTATTTAAAAAATAATTCCGATTTTCTCATAACGACATCTATGAATATTTTAAAATATTAACAAACCAAAAAGGATCAATATTTTTCGATAGTTTGGAAGATATTCAAGAGATGGTGTCAAGGGCTGGCATGTTGATATGTGGCGATGAAGTGGTTAAAGGAGCGGTAAACCGAAAAACATTGTAAATCTCTGGGTTACCTGGCAGAACCACGTCAGATGTTTTGGGTGGCTGATGGTTGGCCGCGGCCCCGCGAGGCTTCTTGGCGGCCGTGGCACCGCCATTACCGGCCAACTGTCCCGCTGCTTCCTTGCGCTCTTGCTGTTGCTGCTTGAACGAACGGTAGGCATCTGTTTCCTTGTACGCTGACCACTCTTTTATATACCTGAAACAGAAATATACATGTATTCATTTAAATTACACTTTAAAAGAAATATATTATTATCAGCTTGATATAGCTCTTTCAGGCTGATGCCAAAAGTCTAAATAAACGATCTTTTGTCTCTTATTTTTGTTCGCTCGTCTGACATGCACATCTAATAATGTTATCTATATGGAAGATGATTTCAAAATATCGACAGTGATGCTGAAGGTTCGCTTTTGGTTGGATCATGATGTTCAATGTGGATCAATGCAAGATGGCGACGACAGGTATCAACACATTACATTATTATAAATTTGCTATGGAAGAAAGTCACCTCTCTCTGTCCTGCTCGGCAGCATCCAGGTACTGCTGCTTGTCGGGGGCCGGTAAGCGCCCCCACTCGCTGGCCAGGCGCTTCGTTACCTCAGCGAACCCCAAGCGAGGGTTCGATGCTCTCAGGTTCTCTCTCCGCTCGTTCAAGTACCGCACATAACCTAAAAAATTGTAAATAATTATAATGTGTTATATAAATATCAATAATAACATCATTATCATGACCGCACCCCTAATTGGAGCATATGGCATTTACGAACCGCCGCCACAAATTTCTGTCAGTCGCCATAGTCTTCGCCTAATACCATGTCAATACATTATATGTATATATATAGACGGTTTTCCAGGATGGCACAGACTCGGAGCTCAGAGAATACGCTCCTGTAGTTCATGCTCTCCAGCGACATCTTTAATACATATCTTAACCAGGTCTACCTTCGCCACTTGACCGACTGTAGTATAGAAGACTGCCTTGTCTGCTCTCACACCTTGTCATTCTTTATAAAGTCAAACCATCGTACCCCCAGTATTCTACGCAGGCATCTGCTCTCGAAACCCATTATACGACTGCATTGGCTCTCAAGACTTAATGTTGGGCAACAGATGGGCCGTCAATGTTGTCAAATATTCACTGACACGACGAAAAAACATTTGGAGAACTTAGCACATACTTAATTCACCAATGCAAAATAACTAAAGCGAATAACCAATGCATCCTTCGAGTGTTAACTTATGGCGCAGAGACGTAAATCAAACAGCAGGTTTTTCTCATTAAATAAAGTCACCATGGTGAGACTTGCAACTAAAAAGTGTAGAAGATTCAGATGAGCTATTAGAGTTACTTTTTCGGAGGACTCTAGAAACCTTAAAGCTAACATTACCTTTCAAAAATGCTAAAAAAAAAAAAAATACTTGTATACTCGAAATCTTAAATGAAAGTAAATAAATATATTACGTGGTTACCCGTCAGAGGCTGCCTGGGTGCTGTGATGTCCTTCAAAACCTTGGCTTTTCTTTTTTTCCCTCGAGCTTTCGGCTGCGGAGGTTTCGGCTTCTCAACCTCACCCCCAAGAGTAGGGACTTCCAAAGGGGCCGGAGCATCGGGCTCCTGCGATACTGCGACCGGCAGGGGGCCCTCCTCAGCCGCCAACTTGGTGTCCGGCTCCATCGTGCAACAGCTAACACAACTTAGCCATTTAATAAACCGTTAATTTATTGAATATTAATATTTTTTCCGATCGGCTAAGCTCGTCTCACTGACAAGCGTTCTGTTTACGATCAGAATGGATTGCCATATAAATAATATATTTTTAGCTTTATTATTATGTATTATATTTTACCTATGCATTAATAACTAAGATTTTATGCCTGATGAGAGGGGAAAAAGAAAGGAGTTAATTTCCGGGCCCAGCTCCAAAAATCGGACCCAGAGTTTGAACCTTTGGATTGATGGTAAAAGTTTGGAGGTCGGGGGCTGTTTGTTCGGTTACTGAGTCCGAAAAATCTTGGTAGGTCAGTGACGATCTATTTTGCTTATTAAAATCGCAGGGGGTCGAATTTTCTCTTGGTGGCCTTGCATGTCGATTGTCTTTTCAATAAGTATAAAAATAATGCGTAATCGCGTCATTCAATATTGAGAATCGCTGCACTCATAATTTGAGTATTCTCTATTTAATTTATGTTTTCTTAAGTAGTGGTTCTGAAAAAAAAACAAGGTTTTTTAACATAAACATTATTAAAACAATCTATATATCTTTGTCTCATGTCAAGCAAATAAATTCCATCTAGAAAAATTTGAATGTTTCCCTTTTTCAATATTTATAAAATTTACTCAGTGTACAATTATATCAGTTTTTTTATTATTTATAACTAAAACTACAAATTCAAATCATAATCAGGGTTTTAAGAGTCAAACTAAATGGGCCATCTCCATTACATTCAATTAGATGCAATTAAAAGAAGAAGAATATAAGGTCGATAGGTATTGTGTTGCAAGTTGTATGATATCGTACGAGTCCCATTTCCATAGAAGCAAGTTTGCCTGTCCGTTTTGAAGGCTACCAATACTCAAACACTGTAAATAAATTCTGCGCTCTCGCTGGACGGGGCGTCCGCGATACAATGTCCAACAAGTCCCTGGACAGCAGGTTGCAGGGCCTGGAGCGCTACATTGAGCTGCTCAACACGGAGGCCGCACAGAGCCCCGCGGGCGCCGACGCCAGGCTGCCCTCGGTCGCTCCGAGACCCCGTAAGTGCTCCGCCACTCACTCACAATAATCGCCTGTCACCATTCAACCAAACATCAAACAGCGCAAATAACATATCAAATACATAGTTTAGTAATCTAGGCATGTCTTCGTAATATCATTTATGAGTTTCTTGCGTTGTTTTGTCGTTTATTGGCAGTTTCTTGTAGGTCACCTTGAATTTATTTAGATCGCTCGCGATGTACCTTCCTTCTCCATCGCCTTTCAAGTCAACATGGTTTTGTGCAATTTTTTGTTGTTATATTATAATAAGTTCGTACAGGGCTTGAGATCGACTTCTTTCGACCATAAAAGTATCTGTCATAGTTTGATTATTGATGTTGGTGTGTTAACTTCTTCTCCAAAGTATTTCTAGAAGATGTTTTTTAATTTTGAAAAACTGTTTTGAAGACTTAAACACTATCGTAGATTGCAGTACTTGGTGTTATATTGTCTCCTTTCATTATTAAAAGGCCTGACATATCTTGATGGTTGATGTTTATATGTTATTATCCATCTCCATCGTTTTCTAACCAATGTTACTTAAATAGTGTATCAAAAAGTCCTAATAATTTTTTACTCTATGGAAGCCTCTTTTAATACAATCGGTCAAGAGGCGAAGGTGGACCTGGTTGGGACATGTACTAAGTTTTCCGCGGGAAAGCATAAACTATAGCTGCCTTTTCTTCAAGCCCCCGGGCTCGTGCCTCCGTCGGGAACTATACATATACTGTCGGCGGGTATAGCTCAATGGTCAAAGCGTTTGCTTTGCGAGCCAAAGGTCGTGGGTTCGATCCCCGACGGATATATAAAAAAATATTTTTAATCGGTTTCTGAGATCTAAAATACCCCGAGTTGTATACCCCGACAGGCGTATACAACTGAAATGAGCAGCATTTGGAAAACTAAAGTTCATTTTTAAAGCGAAAATTCCGCAATGTCTTAAATTAAGGCGTTAACCAATGCATCCTCCCAGTATTAACTTATTTAGCATAGACGTGGAATCCAACTGCAGGTCTTACATATAAAAAAAAAGGTTTCCCAATGTGCCATGGAGAGATCCATGAGAGGAGTGTCTCTAAAAGATAGAATCTTATACAAGGATATCTGAAGAGAAACTCAAGTAATGTAGGCCACACAAATAATAGGCGCACTCAAGTGGCAATGGGAAAGACATCTGTCGAAGATATGATGGTTGATAGGGAAGGAAAGTGGCGGCATCAGGAGAATAGCGGAAGTAGCCTGGATTTGGAGGGCAGAGGATCGGGAAGGATGGAGACTCGTATGGGAGGTCTACGTTCAACAGTGGACGGACACAGGCTAATGAAGAATATAACAATATATAAATTTTTATTTTCAGGTACTAATGGCGCGCTGGGATTGACAGTTGGTGGGCGACCACGACCGCGTCATCAGCTGGAACTGCAGGTGCCTTCTTTACCGCCGCAGTCGCAGGACTCCATCGAGACAGAGAACCGGCTGCGGGAGCTCAAGCTGACGGGAGTGCTGACCATCGGGGGGCGCAAGTATCCCTCGGACGTGCGCGACCTCAAGCAGCTCGGCGAGCTTGGCAACGGCACCTGCGGCCATGTTGTTAAAATGCTGCACCAGCCATCTAAAGAAATCATCGCCGTAAAGGTAAGTACAGTGAGACCCCACTTAATGCTGTTTTGTTTAGCGCTGTTTCGGTTAAGCGCTCTTTTATTTCAACCCGGGGATTCCCCGAAATCGTGCGCAGCGCTAGGTTTCCAAATAAGTATACATTTATATAACACTATAACTTCTTCTTCTTCGTGTCAGCGACGTCAAATTATTTTTTCCCAATATCTGGCAACTTCGATAGCTCGTGTGTTGCCCAGCATTAAGTCCTGAGATGTGCAACTTGTTGGGCACATGGAGCAGCATCGTAGGTTTGAGGCGGTCTGCAGGTCTCCACAGTCACACAATAGTGTCTCTCCCTGCCGAAGCATTCCCCACCGCTCGAGGTTGTCCTTTGTTCTACCAACTCCGGTTCTTAATCTGTTTAGGGATTTCCAGGTCCGCCAGTCAAGGCTCTTGCCAGTTGGGAGGCCTTCCTTTGGAGTAATGAAATCCTCTGGTGCGATTTGTTGCCAGAGTTGGAGTCTCTCATTTTCAGGGCCAGATACTATAACGATTAATACAGTGAAAAATATTATGATCTATAGTTTTTATCATGGGTGATAATGAAAAACAAGAAAAGAAAGCAACCAGAAAAAGCATTTCACTGGAAACTAAAATGCAAGTGATTAGAAGATTAGATTCTGGTGAACGTCAATCTCAATTTGTTGAAAATAATCCAAATTTTGACAGGAGTTCAAAAGCAAGACGGGGTGTTCTGGATGCTTTATCCACTTATCAACAACTTCTAACAGAACGCAAAAGGAAAACGCAAACTACATTAGATGCCTTCTTGACAAAAAGGCAGAAAATCGGAAACAGAATAGAAAATTGGAAAATGAATGATCTGACTGACATAGAATTTTATTTGTTTTTATAAGTATATTCGTTTATATTATTTTTGTAAGAAATAAATGTTTGGTTTTATTTTTATCAAAAAAAAACATAATTATTAAATTTAATACCCAACGAATTTTCTATCCATCTTCCCCTAACCTCATTATTTACATGTTATGATAGCCTCTCTTAGCCCTATTACGCATTACGCTCTACTTTGATGGAACGTATCCCCTGCGTTAAGCGGGGCCTTACTGTATCTAGAACTATCGGCTAGCTCACAGTAGAGTCCACCAGTTACCACTGGCTGTGCTCTTCTGCACTCACTTAAATAAAAATATTTACTTTCCTCAACGTATCAAAGTAATCAACGAATATCTAGGATGATGAATGATGGGGTTTGTTTTCCTCTGTGAAAATAGCCACCTACTACCTTTACTACATAAAAGCAGAGCAATTTGTCTATTAACCCTTTCGCATCGGTTGTCAGCATATGCCGTCATAAGATTCCCCGACCGTTGACATCGGTTGATGTGATATATCATTTTGCTACTTTCTTAGAATAGTTTTTTATGCATCATCTGATAGCTAAAGGATACAAGAACCAATGCGATATATGAAAATAGAACAGACAAGTACATTTATGCTTCAAATACTAGTTTTATAATTGACAGTATAATAATTTGTATTCAAACCGAGCCGTATTGAAAGGGTTAAATAATCACACTCTTACGTCAAATCTGAAATCAATGGAACACAGGCCTTTCTACGTTGCTCTTCGGAACTTATTTATTGACGAAAGCAAGGTTCAAGTAATATATAGGTTACACCAGTGATTACCAATGTGGTCTGTATCGACCCCCAGGGGTCTATGAGAACCTACAAGGGGTCCATGGCAACAGAAAAAAATGAAGGTCTGTCATATTACAAGAAAAACTGATAATAATAAGCACTAATGAAGAACTTATGGTACGATTTAGAAACGTATATCAGCAATTTATACTTCAAGGAAGGCATACCTGTCACTTAACGGCACTATGGAATATCGCGAGAATTTTAAAAATTAGTTTTTCATTTTCATACCTAGTGGAAAGGGGATTAATTGCAACCACCAGGGGTCTATGAGGACTGACAAGTGGTCCCTTTCAAGAAGAGAAAAAGAGGGTCTACGAGATGTAAATCCTAATTCTGCATTATCATTATAACAATTGATACTACAAAACCATCATTACTTTTCATAGAAATCAAATAAAACTGTAGGAATAAGTGTGTTATCTTGCAAATCGTATCGCTCGTGCGAGTGGACATTAACAACAATAACATATGTAATATTGAAATGGATCTCAAAGTGAATTCTGAAAATATGTGTTAGGTTTTTTTTTATTACATTTTTTTATCTTAAAAAAAATGTAGAAAAAAATATATATAAATGCGTGTTGTACCCTATAAGTTACACACAAGGTTAGATTATACGTCTGACAAATAGTTGAAGAATGTAGGAGCCTATTCCATGTCAGCCTCGTTAACCGCGCATGTAGCCCCGACGATTTCCTTGGTGAAGTTTAACAGCAAGCGACCGTCAGAACTAAGCAGCAGTTGAGGAAAATCCTCACGAAAAATGGTAGAGACTCCCAGACGACAACACAGAATGCGTCTCCTTTTCTCAATGACTCTCAATTATGAGTTAGGTTATGTTGACTGTTATGAATGTTGTTGCTTTCAGCAAATGCGTCGCTCCGGCAACTCCGAGGACAACAAGCGCATCCTCATGGACCTGGAGGTGGTGCTGCGCTCGCACGACTGCCCCTACATCGTGCGCTGCCTCGGCTGCTTCATCACGGAGGCGGACGTGTGGATCTGCATGGAGCTGATGGCCTCCTGCTTCGACAAGATCCTCAAGCGCCTCGGGGGGCCCGTGCCCGAGGAGATCCTCGCCAAAGTCACACAAGCGGTCAGTACAACATACCATACATTATCTGTTGAGTGTACTTACAAGACTTTGCATAAGAATCCATAAAAAGATTTATCAATCCACCATTTGTTGATATTCTACTGTGTGATATTGACTGTGGTGATATTGACAATCATAGTCTATCAATTGATATTGGTGGTAGATGTAAGTGTAAGTCATCCTGTTAAAACTACCCATTCATAGTAATTCCACTTAAAAATAGATAAATGCTTTAATTCCAGACTTTAGTCTATGACGTCGATGGAACAAAAATCCATGTGTAGTGCTTAGCAAAGCTTAGGAAAGATAAGCGTAATTAGAATCCACAGATGATACTCCTCCATTACTGTCTGTCCTTTAGACTAGAGGTTAGCACATATGGTAGGGCTTTTTAAATTTTACTGGTTTCATTAGATGGCGCTGTTTACATTATCATTTGGCACACAACGCCATTTCTAATTAAATAGTTTTGATTGTTCATTGGAACTTTAATTAACCACTTCCCCGGCAAATTAATTTGGTTAAAACGTTCCATAAAAACCTTTTTTTATTTTCGTTTACTTTGAAGCATGTAAATATTATTTTAATCAAAAAGAAAATTAACCCTTCGTAGTAAATTTTTTAAATATTTTTTTTTAATAAAATATATTCCATAGAATATTATATGTTCATATTATATACAGCGAAAACCGCTTTAGAAACCCTTTTTTTTGTTTCAATGTCAGAAATTGTGAAATTATATGAAACACGTATTTGCGTGAACGCCGAAAATCGAATGATGATTTTAAAATGTTCATATAAACGCGCTTCGGGTATCACACCTATTTGTGTGCGCGCTGAAATTGTAACACTTTTTTTTTTACACATATTCGTGTGAACGTCGCAGAAGTGGTTAAGGTAAAATAATTTAATACAACATTTATTCTGAGGCGGTTCGAAATTCACCATATTGGCTAGTTTTAAATAAATGAGTAAATCCAAAAAGTCATAGTCAATTTACCCCATGGTATCAATGCTTCCGAAACGAGGAAATATGCAGAAGAACTCAAGTAGTGGATGCTACCTAACGAATAGGCACACTCAAGTGATAATGGGCAGGACATCGAAGAGACGACGGTCGATGGGGAAGAAAAGTATTGTAATGGCGCCTAAGAACTGGCAAACGAAGCATTGGCCGACCCCTGCAAGATGGACTGACGACATAAGAAGAATAGCGGGAGTGACCTAGATAGGGAAGGCGGAGAATCAAAGAGGATGGAGACTCATGCGGGAGGCTTACGTTCAACAGTGGACGGATACAGGCTGATGATGAATATTGTCTTTTGATATACACCACTTTATATTTGGACAGTAAAAAAACACATCCTGCTTTATTCCTATATTTGTTGCATCTTATCTTTCCAGACGGTGAACGCTCTGTCGTACCTCAAAGATAAGCACGGCGTCATCCACAGGGATGTGAAGCCGTCCAACATCCTGGTGGACGAGCGCGGAGTCATCAAGCTGTGTGACTTCGGCATCAGCGGCCGCCTGGTGGACTCCAAGGCAAAGACGCGAAGCGCCGGGTGCGCCGCCTATCTAGCGGTGAGAAACATAACCTAAAAATAATGTTTTCATTTATTATTCTTTCGACTTACTTTTTATTTTCCTTAACCTCTTCACTCGATTGCCTAATCGCGTTATTTGACAAATAACTAGCATCTAACTAAAAGGTTTAAAAGTGCTTTTTAGTATCGTAAATGGTAATGCCTAGAGACCCGTATTTTTAGCATTTTGCAATAGATGCGAAATATTGAAACGCTTAAATTAACGTTAAATGCTCCAAAACACTAAAATCCAAACTTTTAAATGCTCCGAAATGCTGAAAATTAAAAAATAGATGCAACTTGCTCTGTGAAATGCATTTTAACTTGTATTCTTTGATGTGATAGTTGCATCTATATATCTCGTAGTAAATTCCTGTAATAATAAGGATGATGCGTGAATGTCGGGCTGTAGTCTATGACGTTATCTGATCAACGCTCCACATGCAGCACTTATCCACATGTAGAATGGTAAGGGAGTTATAGAATCCACAGATGAATCTTCAGAATCTATATCACCATCTGTCGGTATTCTCCTGTATGTGTTTACATAAAAAATTAAATCTTCATCTAGCAATGGCTTGTTGAAGAGTTTCGAATCGCATCCTTCAGTCAGGATGATGGTGTTGTTGGTCATCCTTATTGTGCTCCAGAAGCAATAATTCTGCAAATGAATGTACTCTTCCCTCCATAAACATGCCAGATATGCTACAGAATGTAGGGAATTACATACCTTGATAATATCCATTATTACATGCAATTTTGAGCATTTCCCACTCTCGTTTTGAATAGTTATACCAGATTATAATGATATTTGAATAGCACTTTTCTGACTTCATGACTGACTTCTAAGTTCTTCTAAGATTGTTTTATCATTTTTAAAATGTGAAAAAGAATATTTGAAATTTTCAGCCGGAGCGGATAGACCCGCCGGACCCGCAGAAGCCGGACTATGACATCAGAGCCGACGTCTGGTCGCTTGGAATCTCACTCGTGGAGCTGGCAACGGGCATCTTCCCTTACAGGAACTGCCAGACTGAGTTTGAAGTGATGACCAAGGTATGTAATAGTACTGATGCTGTCGATGTTGAGGTAACCAAGCAACAATACTATTCCCCGCCTGAGCAGATACGCAAAACCTGATGTATATATATACCATTGTTAACATCATATAATGACAGATGTCTCTGTAGTATATATTCAGTGTACGTATATTATTATTTTTATGATTCAGTCAACATTTATTCACAAGATTTTTATATTATCAGTTAGTTACGGACAGTCTATTTATTTAGTAAGTACCACTCGGGTCTCGAACTAAACTATAGACCGAATGGATGAAAAAAACTTCTTGTAAATACTACGCGGACATTACAACCAGTCATTTACCTGTGTTACTGATGAACCTTATTACCTTCTTGATATTGTCTCGAAAGTGACATTATTAAATGGATTTTTAATTTTTTTTTTACAATACTTTTTCGGGGTCTTGCAACCTTTGCCCCGTTCTACACACCGCGTTATACACGTGGCACGAATCCCGCGTCTGCCGATATTTTTCTGAATGAATTGATGCGTATTAAAAATTTGATGTATAATTGTATGTGTGTATTTAATTACTAATAATATTTAAATTTAGTCAATGATCTATAAAATAAGATTAGAGTATTGAAAAATATTATAACAAAAATTTTAAAATCCATTTAAGCAACAATAGCATACAACAAGGGATTTATTGAATATTGTGTATTTTATTTAGGTTGTTCACGAAGAGCCCCCGGCGTTACCTGAGAGCCAGAAGTTCTCGCCAGAGTTCAAGTCATTTGTGCAACAGTGGTGAGTGCAGATCAACTTTTCAAACCATCACATTAAATAAATCTAGCTTATCTATGAATACGGCATACACCTTTGGGTTGGAGCCCCAAATACCTTCTCGATTTAATTGACTCTGACAATGGAACACAGGCGTAAGATTGTTTCACTTAGTTTTTTCATTTTTATGACACTCGTTGCTCTTCAGAACTTATAAAGTATTAATTTCTCCTGCACCCACCCACAACAGACAAACTCATCTTACACTTGCCGAACATCCATACACAGTTAACCTTTAAACGCCCAGTGGTCCCATACGGGACCGCAAATTTGCGTCGTTCAATGTCCTAGCAGGCCAATGTTTGTAATGTTTCATCGCACAATAAATTCTTTCATGAACTTACTTAAATACTATTATTATAAATTAATGTAATCCGATTGTGAAATGAAGTATTAGCACTCCTGTATGGGACCGTAGGGCATTGAACGACGCAAATCTGGGGTCCCGTAAGGAAACCACTGGGCATTTAAAGGTTAATATTGACATCCCCGTTTACTAATTGGTGACTCCGTGTTGCCGGGATTGCTATCGGGACGCGTCGTGAAGGGATGAGGAGCAGATGAGCAACACAAAGAACTTTCGAGAAGTACATTGTAATTTATTTAAGACAAAAGATTGACGCACTCCGGTATTGGGCTCGAGCCACAATCAATAAATGATCTACCTCCATGAAGATCCGGGCCGAATGTGTAGTGGAGCGCGTCGTATTCTCGCAACGCCCTCCGATCACCTGTCGGCCTTTTGACGAACTATCTGCTGACACAACAAGCAAAATGGCGACACAACGCATTTTCTTATATTGCTAACATTTTTATATATCTGTGTCCGAACAGCAAACAAAAATAAGAGACGTAAGATCGTACATAGAGGCTTTTCGGCACCAGCCTGCAAGGGCTATATCGAGCTGATGTCAATATGTGTCCACCAAGAACTGTCAGTTTCTGAAGTTCTCCCAGCGTCTGTGTTTTCTCCTTCATACATTCTGGATCTCTTCAAGAAACAGATAAATATACACTTGCAATCTCCCCAATGTTGTGCGCCGCTACATGCGATTACATAAAATAAAATATTTTTTAGGGATACAGCGTGAAATGATCTGATTTCAGTCTCACAAAAAACTACCGTCAGCGCCCCAAGTACGCCGCCTTGCTGGAGCACCCGTTCCTACAGAAGGCCGCAGCCTCCGGCACCAGCGTGGACCGCTGGGTCGGGCGCGTGCTGCCCCCCGCCACCCCGCCGCCCCCACCTCGGTAGGTATGCATGCCCTGTGTACCATACGCTCCCCACTAACCTACAAATGACCGTCAGCCGATAATATGTGCTTTTACTATACTTGACGAATTATAACATAACCTACCGATTATAAATGATTCCGGTCGGGGGATTGTTTGAATTATTAGCCCTCATTTTAAAAAGGAAACAATTAATGTAAATTGAAATTAAATATACTTGACGAATTATAACATGATTCCTATACCGATTATAACATGATTCCTATAGGGATACCACAGTGGTTGCGCCATTACTTGAATTATTAGCCCAAAATGTTTTTTGTTATGTCGATATTACCCCCTCATTTTAAAAAGGAAACAATTAATGTAAATTGAAATGAAACATATGGGTATTTTAAATTACCAAACTATAGACTGAATGGATGAGAAACGACTACTTATAGTTCCGACTCGGACTTTATAACCAATCATTTACCTGTGTTACTGATGGATAATTTTACCTTCTTAATATAATAATGTCTCAAGGAGACATTATTATATTAATTTTTTGATTGGTTATAAAGTCCGAGTCGGAACTATAAGTAGTCGTTTCTCATCCATTCAGTCTATAGTTTGGTTCGAGACCCGAGTGGTACTTACTAAAATAAATAGACTGCCGGAAAGTAATAATATTAAGCTTGTGAATAAATGAAGACTGATAGAATAATAATAAAAATATACATACTTTGAATATATACTATGGCGACATCTGTCGTACGATGATAACAATGATATAAATACTAGTTTCACCGCAAGTCAGTCTGGGCATAGTAATGGCGCAGTTCGCCGAGCGGTATGAATACCTGGGCATAGTTGGTTTCCAAGGTCCGCGGTTCGCATCCCGCTTCTGCCGTTATTTTTGTGCTTGGATTGACGCGTTGAAAAAAGAATTTTATGTATAGTATATGTATATTTAAGTAATTATTATAATATTGTAATATAGTCAATGATCTATAAAAGTGGATTAGAATATTGAAATAATAAAATAATATTCTAATAAAAATTAAAAAAATTAAAATATTATAATCAATTAAATATACATATACTATACATAAAAATCCTTAAACGAGTCAAATCATTCAGAAAAAATATCGGCGGAAGCGGTATGCGAACCGCGGACCTTTGGAAACCAAATTTTGCCCAGCTAATTATACCGCTCGCCGATATTTTTTCTGAATGATTTGACTCGTTTAAGGATTGTTATGTATAGTATATGTATATTTAATTGCTTATAATATTGTAATATAGTCAATGATCTATAAAAGTAGATTAGAATATTGAAATAATAAAATAATATTCTAATAAATAATTAAAAATATCCATATGATAATGTCACCTTGAGACAATATCAAGAAGGTAAATTATTCATCAGTAACACAGGTAAATAATTGATTGCAATGTGCGCGACGTACTTACAAGAAGTTATTCTCATCCATTCGATCTATAGTTTCGGTTCGAGACCCGAGTGGTACTTACTAAAAATAAATAGACTGTCGGAAAATAATAATATTAAGCTTGTGAATAAATGCATTCTGATTGAATAATAAAAAAAAAAATAAAAAAATACTTTGAATATATACTATAGCGACATCTGTCATACGATGATAACTTATATAGAAGATCAGAGACGAGACATCTCAGGAGGAAGAAATTGGCCGGTGGCCGAGCGGTATAATTGCCTGGGCAAAATGTTGGTTTCCAAAGGTCCGCGGTTCGCATACCGCTTCCGCTGATATTTTTTCTGAATGATTTGACTCGTTTAAGGATTTTTATGTATAGTATATGTATATTTAATTGCTTGAAATTAAATAATTCACATTGTTTATTACCACTTGGCTTACAGTTTATTGTCTACTAGTAAAATCTAAAGATATCACATTTTATTAAGGCAGTGAATGTGTTAAAGAATTGTCTTTAAAAATAATAACATTTTTTATAAAATAACAAATTATTTCCCCAAAAATTTAAATTCTACCCCATTTGGGATAATTTACCATGATTCCCCGATCGCTGCTAAAACTGTTTGAAAATTTTCAGATCAATGGTAGGAATATAATGAAAACATTTCTTTCATTCGGTGCAAAGCGACTTTTAAACATTTTTACCGGCTGGCATTCATTTAATACTGTCCCCTAAATAGGTTTGGTTGTTGTGAGAGTCCTTAACTAATTTTGCTAGGATAACACCTCTTGGAAGGGTATATAACCTGTTTTCCTAATCCCTTTTCTCTTAGGACAGAGATTCTTATTATTTTTGGAATGGCAAATAATTCGGCGTTTTATAAATAATAGGAACAAATAATTGTATATTTTTGAATACTTATAAAAAAATATTTTTATGATAATTTAATTCATTAAATACAGGGAACGACAAAAAAGTTGATGGTTTTAAATCACTAACAACGTCAAAATCTGTCTTGTAACAAATAACCTTAAAAAAGATTTGCCACTTGTAGTTTCCTTTTGGGCGTTAATGGGTTAATTGAGTATCTATCAGGTCCTTTAGTTTGGTTTTGTGTTGATTTTCATATTAATTCACAATAAACCGAGTTTTCCATTTGGGGATTTTTTCCTTTCAAAAAGCATGTAAGAAACATGGAAAGTATCTCAAATAAATAGTTGCAGATAATAGTTCCCAGATATTTGTGTGATTTTGTCTTGTGTTAGTATTGAGATTGTTTATGTTGTTTTGTTTACTGAACATTGTGCATGAATGTTAAATCTTAATTTATATTGCCAAGTAAAGGCTAAATATTTTTATTTTTGGAAAGTTTAAATGGCCAGAAATGTCTAAATAAAACTAAATTTTTGGTTAGAATGAAAATATTTTCAGTCTGAATAAAATTACTGACGGTCATAATCATCCGATTGAATTATACAAAATTATATATATTATATTATACGATCGGTTTTATTTTCAACTAGCTGACATGGCAAACTTCTTAACGCCTCAGAATCAGTATGATACGGGGCGAGGGAACATGGCGGCTGACAGAGAACCATATGCTCCAGTTAAGGGAGAGGACATGTTGATATGATAATCATGTTATCCTTTTTAATTAAAATCGAAAATCTGTCAATCACTACTCGAGATTTCATCTACAAAACTGTTCCATATAAAATGTATGAAAAAATTTTTTTCTTCTTAATTATTTTTCTGCATTTTTTTTCTATGTATTAACCCTTTCACATTGGTTGTCGATATATGCCGTCTAAGATTCCCCTACCGTTGACATCGGTAGCCATGATATATCGTCTTGCTACTTTCAGTACTCATTGTGACATCTCTATGGTAGGAACTTGAAACTGCAGTCATTCCCTTTATCAACCTACATGTATTCTTTACAGGAATCTGTTAAAGCATGTAAATAAATATCGTTAGGTTTCGTCACAGGTGCGATTTTTCTGTAAACCACATGTGTCAATGCCACCACATGTATGGAGTTACATAATGAACGTTTGTTAAATATAATAGTTTTTTTTTTGCATCATCTGATAGCTAAAAGATAGAAGAACCAATGTGAAGGGTTAATAGTATTTTTTCTATTCAAGATGGAGAGTAATATAACAATTCAAAAATCATAAAAATTAATCCAGCCTTTCATAGGAGTGCGATGTTATAAGTGATGTAACTAACACATTCTTTTTTGTATATGTAGATTGTTTATATAGTATTTATTTTGATATCTGTATAACTATTGAATATAAATACAGACTGATGTATTAAACTATATATTAAAAGTGATGAAGAAGATATTACCTTTTTTTTATTCAAAAATGTCGAGATATTCATTTTTATTTTCAGGTTGGTGTCACCGCCTCCAGCTCGCCGCGTGCCCCCGCCGACCCCCCGCCTCCCCCGCCAGCCTCCAGAGACGCTCCCCCCTCCCCAGCAACCATCTCCCCCTCCCCGTCAAGCGGCAGCAACAAAAAGTCACCGACCGAATCTGCAGACGGACAAAAGAAAACTCCGTCTCCAGTAGCAGACAAGTCACCCTCAAAGCTATTCAGCCCAAAGAAACTCAGCTTGGATCTCAAAGAGCAGAGATGCACCTTCCCCGGAGAGAGCGCCAACGCGCCGTTCTTCTTACCGGCCAGCGCCATCATAAACGACGATAAAAGCGTCGCCGATTTTAAAACGAGCCCTTCCGGAGACGACAACAGTGGATCATTCAATTCTCTGACGATCGACACAGAATCCACTCTTCGAGACGCGTCGATCGAGAGCCCCACTGCACCCAGACCGAAAGACAGGCCACACTTTTTGGACAGAAGCTCCAGAACAAATAATTACGTGACGAGCGGGTCTCCGAAAGAGTATAACTTGCCGCAACAACCACACCGCGTGCGTTCACTGAGCAACACGGTCGTATACGTTACAAACGGCGCCGAAAACCGATGCCAACCGACAAACAGATTCGCGAGCAATTCAAAAACGTATCTAAACAGCTTGGAGATGAGAAACCAACCTTATACCGGCGGAGGACCTTCGAGTTTCGACAGTTACACGAATCACGATTCTTTAGAGTACAATGCATACGGTTCGCCTGATCTTTCGAGGAAGCAGTACTTTTCGCCTGGACGGAGTCGCTTGAGTAATAACAGCTATACTGTGGTTCCGGCTGTTCCGAAAGAGTCTAGTTTCCAGGTCGGGTACGAGCAGAGTCAGCCTTGTTTTAGACCCAACGGTCCGACTAGTTACTTTACGGCTACTGCTGTTTGCACGATGTCAAGGTTTGCCCCATTGCCCGCGCAGAAGCACCACAGCGCTAGAGGGAGCTGCTCGCAGCCAGCCAGCCTCGAAGAGTACAGAGACTCCAGGCATCATCCTGCTTACCCGCCTGCGTAAGTAACTAATTCTAAGCTCCACAAATATTAGTGTGAATTTGATTCCTAATCCGTTAAATGTCAAATCATAGAATATATTAATTAAAATAGTGTTAAACGAAAGAAGTCCCGCGAAAACCGTCTATTCATAGTGACTTCTCGTCTAAAGTGAATTGTTTTTTATTTATTTTTATCTAAACACATACAGGAGAATACCGACAGAGGGTGATAGTAATTCTGAAGTCTCATCTGTGGAATTCTATGACGCTTACCGTGATGTATATTGGATAAGCGCTGCATGCGGAGTGTCGATTCGCCAACGTCATAGACCACAGCCCGAGATTCACGCATCATCGTTATTATTACAGGAATTTACTATGAATGGGTAATCTTCACGGGATGACTTTCGTCTAAACGGGGGTATTTTAGAGCTCATAAATCGATTAAAAATCTTTGTTTTTTTTGTTTTTAAATCTCCGTCGAAGATTGAACCCACGACCTTTGGCTTGCAAAGCAAACGCTTTGACCATTGAGCTATGACCGCCGGATTGTTATTTGATTGTTGTTTTACCATGATTGCAGCAACAGACCCGGTGAGAAGTGTTACTCTCCCGCCCTGTGGTCCCCGCAGCCCGTGGCCCGGCGAGCTGTGCAGCGAGACGACCGAGAAAGAGACAGATGGAGAACAGCCGACTCCCCACATCACCAGGTAAACCCTCTTATTCTTAAATAGATAAACGTTTCATACTTTGTTTTAACATGGATCACACTGCTCACTGTTTAGTCACTTAGAGCAGTGCTTTCCAAACGGGACTTAAGGATTTAACGCTGGGGGCAAGAAAATATTTAGTAGAATGTATAAACATTCATATATATATTGATATCCTCCTCTTCCATTTAAGACATCGATTTAACTGGATGAAGGATGCAGGATCAGGTTTACAATATAAACACTTGTTTCACATATTATTTGTTTATTGTCACAAACGTCGCCCGCCACAGCGAACGCACAGGACGCGCGCACTTGGACGGGCGCGAGTCAAACTTCAACTGCCGGCCCACGGCGCGATCTCACATCTCCACGGTACCAACTGCCAATACGACAGTCCTACCAACCGGCAATAGGCCAACTGTCATAACAATTATTTTTGGCGTATGCAAACATTCGATGTAGATGTCACGCTAGCGAACCAAAATAATAGACAAAAGATCGCTTGTTGAGGCTTTACGGCATCGGCCTTAAGGAGCTATATCAAGCAGATATCAACATATATTACTTATTTTTGGTGGATTTTAAAAATATATTTCAATATTCTATATTCATTGAAAATGAGCGCTTTAGCATTGAAGGATAAAAGGCCGCGATACGCTGAAAGACATGACAAGGTTATTCTTTAACATGTCAACGCACGACTCCATGTTGCAAATGTTGTAAAAACTACCTGGAGAACCTCAAATGGTAAGTCCTATTCACCAGACATTACCCCCTCTGATTACCACTTGCTCCGGTCGATGACACATGGCCTGGCTGAGTAGCGATTTTCTTCGTATGACGATACCAAAAAATGGGTCTATGATTGGATTGCCTCAAAAGACCAAGACTTTTTCCAGCGTGGAATCCGCATGCCGCCTGAAAGATGGGAGAAGGTCGTAGCTGCCGATAGACAGTATTGTGAATGATCTAAGTCTGATAGTCTTCTTAAAATAAACTGTTAATTTTTATAAAAAAAATATTATATAAGATGATTTTTGCCGTGAATTTGTATTTTTCAATTGCTTTGCTTAAATTACTGTTGCTGTGTGGATTTCAGGTGCCAGGAAATACGAGTCCCATCGTCCTGCAGCGCTTCTACCACCAGCAGGGGCAGAGGCGCAGTCGAAGAGACCTGCGGGACGGGAGCCCCAGACAGAGGACGTAAGGCCCTTTAATATTTAGAATGACGAGCTTTCTGTCACACATTTGGTAATTTAAGGTTATGTAATTTGTTTTGTTGTTTTGCAGGAGCGTGAGTCGCGAGGCCAGCGTGGGGCGCTCCCCGGAGCCCCCGCGGAGAGCTCACAGAGACCTGAGCCTCGGCAGAGTTGACGGTCCCCGTAAGATACCCTTTAAATTTTTAAACAATATATCGTAGGCATATCTTGTCACGTTTATACCAGCAATATCAAAACCAAAGTCTTATATTGAAAATAAACGCGGATTGTGCTTCTGAAAAAGTCTGTGTTGTACAACTGCTCCTCATTCCGCCACCACGCGATCCAATAACTATCCTGGCGGCGAAAAGCCGTCTCTTTTCCGTTAGTAAAGGCGATGTTAACGGGGTATGTCAACGTCATATGCGGTAAATCGGTTGATGTGTTTAATAATTGTTATTTTTCAGCTCTTCAAATGGAGCATCCACTTCTGAGAGAGAGGAGGGAAAGAGAGAGGACACCTTCCGAACAGAGACTCGCCGAACGTGACTCCATGATGGAGCGAGACAGACAGCCCGACCTACTCAGGCCGCACCACAAACTGTCCCAGGACGACAGAGAAAGAGACACTCACGTCGGCTCTGCAAAAGAGCGCTTCGACACAATGCACAGAAGAGACAGAAGAGAGGACTTGAATGGAGAATACAGAGACGACAATAACAGCGGCGATAAGGACTTGACAAGTCGGGAACGTTATGAGCACAGGATGAGAGAGAGGAAGAATGGTTCTAAAGAAGTCAGGCACGTGTCGAGGGACAGAGAGAGAAGGCAAGAGCCGCCGCCCAATGGGGATGTCCACAGGGGGGAGAGGGGCGAGGGCAGCCGCCTCAGTCCGCATCCGATGCACCGGCAGCAGGGCAAGGGCGGCAAAGACAAGGGCGACCAAGGTATGAATCACCTGCGCTTTAAACGGTGTTTTGAAGCGTGTTTGTTGGCGCCGAGCTTTTGATTTTGATCGCACAGAATTGAGAAAAATAATAAGTAATGAACACTTTTAGCTAAATAAGGTATAGCTAAATGGTCAAAGCGTTTGCTTTGCAAGTCAGCAAAATAAAAATAAAAATTTAATCGATTTCTGAGGTCTAAAATACCTCTGGTTGGTGTGAATTTGATCCCTCACTCGTAAAATACCAGTCATAGCCTATTAATTAAAATTGGTGGTAGACGAAAGTTGTCCCGTGAAGACCACCTATTCATGCCAGTCATAGCCTAATAATTAAAATTGGTGGGAGACGAAAGTTGTCCCGTGAAGACCACCCATTCATAGTAAATTCCTGCAATAATAAGGATGATGCGTGAATCTCGGGCTGTAGTCTATGACGTTGGCGGATCAACACTCCACATGCAGCGCTTAGCCATGTGCACTACGGTAAGCGTCTTAGAATTCCACATTGCGCTGTGGCAACATCAAATAGATTTGGTTCAGAGTCAGGCAAGACCTGAATAAATAAAATTTGAATGATTCAATTGTAATATATATAATTTTTTACAGTGTACAACACAAAAATGTACAAATGTTAATCGCACTGAGTAACTTATACCATAGAGACCATGTTTTTTTTTATTCTTTAAATAAATACCATACTTCAACAGCTTTTCTTCTTCTACTTACAACAAAAGTTTCCGTCAAATTCTATAAAAAATATGTAAAACCATTATGAAAGTTCTGGAAAAATATTATTTTTAGTGTGGAGTTGGTTATTGTTTTTTTCTCAATTTTGTGCTCTTGAAATATTCGCCATTGTCTATTAAAAGCTAAACAAAGCTTTTAGAGAGGGGATCAGTTATAGATAATAAATACCTGAATTTAATTAACAACACATAAATGATTCAACAATCGAAACACATACAAATTCACAGCAAACACTTGATGACATTCTCTCATCAATAAATCAGAGAAAAATTCACCATGAACCTTTGCAAACATGTTCATTTTATTACCCACTTTACTTTAATTTACTTCATAACCTCAACAGCTGTGTCTTTGATATGATATTTTATGTGTTGTCTTTATTTCTTTGGTATGCTGTTTGTCGTATATAAGGGGGTGTTATCAATCAATCGTTTCTTTGACCAAAATGTATTATATAGTATGCACACTACCGATTTTAATATATATGTCTTGAAAGCATCTACTGGGTAGATGGTTCTTCTTCGTAGTATCAATCCGGTGGATTGGTTTGCAGCAACAAAATCTTGCATCTCGATCTCCACTCTTCTCGATCCTCTGCAGTCCTCTTTAGCTCACCATGAGCTACAACTCATGTCCTCGAACACTTGCTGCAGATACTCCTGTCTAGGGCGCCCTCTGCAGTTTCTACCCTCAACCTTCCCTTCCACAATGTCGTGAAGAAGACCATCGTGGCGCATGATCAGACCGATCGCCTCTCTGAAATAGTTCTTGATAGATGCTACAAAACAATAAAGCTGAGAAATCTCTGAGAAAGTTATTTTTGTATGAAACTTTATGGCCTCAGTGGTAAAATGTTCCTTCTTTGATAAATATCACAATACTATTTAACAAAACCATTAGTATTGGACCAATGGAATCTTTGATGGTTTCAAAATACTGTTTTTTACAGACATTAACTTCAGACTAACTGCTAAATGGATAAGCCCTGATCACTGGTCTACCCATCTTATGACTGGGCACGGCGCCTTTAATGACAGATTATACTCATTTAATTTAATTTAGTTTAGGAAAAATCTTATGTATTTACTTACAACTAGTTTTGATTGTTCTAAAAGGTTAAGTTTTTTATTTAATTATGCATTTCGTCAATGGAACGGTTGTATATATCCTAAAAATGTCACACGAGGAGTATAAATAATGATAACTTTAGCCGTTTTATATACAAAACTTAGTAAATGGTTTTACTGGCATATTACGCATCTGATAATTTGGGTGTTGCAATTTTTGCTATTGTAAATTTATATTTACCAATTGAAGTAAATAGAGAACTCGTCCAAAATATTATTTATCTTTAAAAAAGATAGAGTTGTCTAGTTTTTGTCGAATTTGCAGCATCCAAGTTTTCGGCTTTAGCTGTATTTGCTGTGTAGGATCACCGCAATGAAAACCTTCACTTATCTTCACCTGCCATCTCTCGCTAGACACCGGCTTAGAAATCTATCATCTATCGTTCACCATATCACCATTCGCCCCCGCCGACACCAAACGAAACACCATTAAGCATATTTTTTTTCACTGTTTCTTGTGAAATCTAAGATTCTTAGTCTTATATTTAAAAATTCTTACATCTCTTACAAACTCTGTGCTGTATTGTCATTAAAAGTTATTTCTTATTTTATGTACAGTGGTACCTTGACATACGAGTTTTTTGAGATACAAGTAGTCGAGCGAGCGTTTTTTTTGCTTTGAAATACGAGCAACATTTGAGATACGAGCATCAGCTTAGAAAGAAACACCCAGAAAAGTCACAACTGGTCGTTCATCGGAACTATTTAACCCTTTGGTTACTAAGAATTTTCTTAATGAACTAGTGAAAAAAACGAAGCGATTTTAGAGCATTTTTTTACGTAATTTTTATCTTTTTTATGCTGGATTGTAAAAATAAAAATAATGTTCATTCCAAACAGTTCATACTTCAGATTAAGCAAATAAAAATTTAATCAATAATAATTATATTTGCCAATAAATAAATATAAACAACAAAAAATAAAATTGCCAGACTCAAATTTAGATTTTGATATCATATATGATGTAAATAATAAATGTTTATTAGTGTCAACTTGTGTTTAGATGAGTCGCTTAGTAACCAAAGGATCCAATTGATGCATTACTTATTTATAATGACTTTCCAACAACACATCACACAAAGCTTGAAGTATGAATACGTATGATATGTTTCAAACTAATATTATTCAAATATCAAAGGTCCAAGCCTTTTTTATGGAGTACCAAAAGAAAAAACCATAGGTGGTTGATTTATAAATCTTAAAAAAAATGTTAAGATGAGCGCCGAATATTCAACGCTTCTTCATTTTCGCACGAGAATCGACCGCCGAATATTCCACGCTTAGTAATATTTGCTAAGAAAATACTTAATAACCAAAGGGTTAATGTCAGCTCTCTTCAATTAAGGCATGTTTTTGATTTTCGGCCTAAAATTATGGAAAAATGGAAAAACTCCGAAAAACGCTATGCCAATGAGTCAAATGACTCCAGGAAAAGAAATGTATGAATTTGTATGAGAATGATTGATTCCTTATGCGGCTTTTCGCTTTGCGGCCAAGTTTAGTGGAACGTATCTAGGCCGTAAAGCGAGGCATCGGAGTATATCAAATAATTGCATTATCGTGTATTGCTTGGTGCCGGTGGTTACATTTTGTAATATATGCCTCTCACGCCCCTAGGCTGTTAGTCATTGTCTATGGAAGTGTTCCTAACGTGTGTATGTTTGTTGTCCCCCCCCACACACCTCCCCGCCGTCTACCGATCACCCGTCTTCCCGCGAACCCGCCCTTACCCGCGCACGCCCGTGAATAACCCGGCCCGTTGTCCCGGCTGCTTTCTCTATGGACTCGCGCCGCTGGACACTACTCGCTTGTCTATGGAACGCTCAACCACGGACGCCAACATAATGATTTGTATCACATTTCTTTTTTCTTATTATTATTATACGTTATTATTTATTTATTTATTCAAAATATCTATGATTCGCACCTATTTATATATATTTACGTAAAAATAATCTTTTGCACGTTGAAATGCTTTTCACGCACACACACACACCACCGTATTTGTCGAATTAATTTTATTTTAAACTGTAATGTTGCCATGCATGCTTCACTTATTCATTTTTGTTGTGTATGGGTGTATTTATATATTTTTTTATATTTATGTATATTTAAATGGATTTTCAACGTTTCACAACACAATTAATTATTCTTAAAATTGTTTTTTTTTATGCAACTTTTTACTTAATTTTTATTTGTAATTTGTTTTGTCTCTTCTATTCCGTAAACCCATCATTGCATTCAAATTTTATTCCAACACATTTATACCTATCTCATTTTATTGCCGTTTTTAAAAAATACATAAATTTTCTATAACACTGTTTTTTTTTTTTAAATTAAAATGATGTGGTGATGTTTCTGTTCATTTTATGCTGCCCGCTGCTGCGCTACACTACCAACAAAACAAATTACAAAAAAATATATAAAATCAATAAAAAATATAAATAAATTTACAAAAATGCATGAAATCAAAAAAAAAAAATGCAAATCTACGAAATCGTATAAAAATTATTGAATCGAAATGCTAAAATATCAGGCTGGTTAAATTCTATAGCCGGTATCGTTAAGCGACGGTTCACTTCATATGTAAAATTGCATCTGGGGGCCAACAACGAAGCGGGGCACAGATCCGCCTCGCCGGGGACTGCAGGACAGCGGGGGCCTCGCTTCAGCGGTCTCTCCAGAAGGGGGCCGTCCCAGCACGAGGATGACGCGGCGCAGCGATTACCCGACTGCAGTCACAATTTTGTACCTGGATTTAGGTAAGACAACTCTTCTATAACGTTTTCATAAGATCGGATGATTAGTCTATTCTTAGAACTAAATTTTCTTAAAGATTAAGTTCGTAGCAGTAGTACGGTCAACCCAAAATAACAACACAGGCAGAATCGTTATATGAAAAATGGCCGCAATCATTAAACAAAATTTCCTTACAATTCAAAAGTTGGACCTTATAAGTGGACTGTATTCTTTTTTTAATATTATTTTACTACTAAACATCCCCTTCTCCAACGGAAAAGACGACTTCCCGTCACCGGGATAGTTATCGGATCGCGTGTTGGCGGAACTTTCAATATAAGACTTTGGTTTGTCGGTTTGCCAAAGTGAAGGTCTAAATCAGGGGTCGTCAACCTTTTTATGCCTACCGCCCACCAACCTCGCTATATTTCAATTCAGTATGTGGGTGGTAAAAATTCTAGAAGGAATGTAGGAGATTTGAAAATCTACAAAAATCGCAAACCGCCCACCACGGAAGCCCGTATCGCCCACTAATGGGCGGTACGGACCAAGTTGACGACCAGCGGTCTAAATAGTCTAAATGCACCCTAAAATAAAAGATTCAATATTGCAATACAAATATTCTAGAAAAGACTCGAGTGCTCAATATTGTTGATTGTGCGTTTTAGATACGGAGGTTCGGCCCCGCAGCCTCCGCCCCGCCGGGCCGCAGAGTCCTGGAGCCTGCCCGGCTCGCCGCTGCCCGCGTGGCCCTCGTAGCCCCCGGCCGCGGTGACCCTGGTCGCCGCCTAGTCAACACAACCTCAGCACAGTGTCAGCTTCCCAATCGCATTTCTGCATCAAAAGTTCCATCAAATACATAATTTCGTCATCTTACATGAATGCTTGAAGATATAAATATCTGTCTCTTGTGGTTCCGCCGCATTTCGTTCCCAGACAATTCGTTCAACGACCCATCGGTGCTGCATTGGCGCTCTTTGTCAGCGTGGTGTTGCCACACTAATATATTTTTAAGTCACTAAAACTGTGACTAAAAAATCACGTAGATATTATTTTGCAATTTGAAGGCTGAATAATACAATTTCATACTAAACAATGGTCTTAATAGAATAAAAGAAAATATGGTGACTCATCGGTAACGACGTGGGGCGCACTGGACGTCTGGTGCACTGGGCAACTGGTGTACTGGATGTCTCGCTAACCTAACCTAAGTTGTTTCGTTAACGAGACCTATGGATCTCCGGACTCGACGATCACTGGACAAATCCTTAGGTTAGGTAAGGTTAGCGAGACATTCAGTGCACCAGTTGTCCCGTGCACCAAATGTCCCGTCCAGTGCGTCCCACGCCTTTGAACCAATTGTCTGGGAATGATAGGTCGTGACACCGTCTCTTGTTAGGCTTGCACCATTCTTCTTTTATCTTGATATTGATCGTTCTCTCAGTTATGATTGTTGGTAAACAGAAGTCATCCTGTGAATAATACCTATTTACAGAGAGTTCCCTTAACACGTTTAACGCCACCTAGGCCACCGGTGACCTACGCTGTTGTTGACCAGGGTGCCACGTAGGTCAAAACAAAAACAAACACTTCCTGTACTTAATTTATGAAGCTTATATAAGTCTACATAATATACAATATAATTTGTTTAACGGCGCAGGTATGCATTTTCTCAAAAAATACTATGGCATTAAAGGTGTTAACCCATCGGCTTACCTAAATATCTTATAAACTATAACCAATGTGACTTTTATTCCCTGATCAATATTTATATATTTAATATTGAATCGTCCAACAGATGTCACTTGTATAATTATTTAACTTTATTAAAAATATAATAATATGAAAAAAATATATATATGTTTACCTTGTTTTTACATGGATCACATTAGATATGGCTTCTGTTTATGAGACTGCAGTTTCGACCAACTCGTCGACTAACACTGTCGAGAGACATTTTGAGAGTCGATACACGCATACTGAGAATACGAGCAGTTGAAGTGGAGGAATACCTCGACTCCATCGTCACTGGAGATGAGACTTAGACTATTGTGATAAATTCAGCTATTTCTTTAGACAAATTGTTAGAATATCGTGATATAAGTAGACAGATGTAAGCCTACACGCAGCGTTTAGTCAATACGGCCGAATGTCATAGAGTCCGCTGGAGGATCTTCTGCTTGTGTTTGCTGTTGTACTAAATTATTTCATGAACAAAGCAATGTATTGTACGCTAGATCTATTTAAATATTATAATGTAAGTTATGGGGGCTGTGAAGGGTTGCCATAAAATATTTTTTCAAAAAATTAACTGCGCGGCCATAAAGTATAAAAAAAAAACAACGTTTAATCGAGAATCAAACGCCATTCAAAATAAATATACTCGAAGAAGAGTCTTGAGGTTTATTTTGATTGGTGTGTTGCCATATGTATGGAAATTAAATGCAAACGTGATTCAGTGTTGCTGCTACTAAATAAAATTATAAAAAATATATATACTTTTAAAATTGTTGTGCAATAATTGAAAAAAAAATGTTTTTTTTTTGTAAATAAAATAAAATGTATATATTAATAATGATGAGTATGTTTGTATTTTTTGTAGCATGTCCGAAGCTTGTACTCTTGTGATTGTAATGTTAAGTTAAGCTAAATGTTTATATATTTTTTTCGATCACAAATTCTTTTAATGAATATTAAAGGTGTCACATTATGGCAACACTAACATTAAGTCTATGTAAATATATTACACACATTTAAAAAAAAACTATTCAGAAATTCAACCACTTCCCAGGCAAATTATTTTGGCAATAGTGTTCCAAAAAAAAACTAATGATTTGAAGCATTAACCCTTTCGTTAAGGCTCGGCGGAATACAAATTGTACTGTCAATACGGCGTGAATTTTTCAAACCATTTTTTTTGCTTAAAAGTAGTATTTGAAGCATAAATGTACTTATCTGGTCTATTTTCATGTATCACATTGGTTCTTCTATCCTTTAGCTATCATATGATGCATAAAAAACTATTATATCTCAGCGGTTCTATGCCACAATCGTCTATAGATGCTCTACAATCCCCTGCACGGGAGGCCGCCCATACAAAAATCGCGTCTAAAAACTCCATTTTAACACTTAATGTCTAACCAATTTTGACTATTTTTAATAATTCAATATTTTGAGCGTACAGTGACATCTCTTGCTGCCGTGTTGAAATAATTAGCTACTACGTATTGTCAAGAATTATCTCCTAGGTCTCCCCATATGAAAACCGCTTGGCATAGAAAAGGTTAACAAACATTCATTATGTAACTCCAAACATGTGGTGGCATTGACACATGTGGTTTACAGAAAAATCGCTCCTGTGACGAAACCTAACGATATTTATTTACATGCTTTACAGATTCCTGTAAAGAATACATGTAGGTTGATAAAGAGAATGACTGCAGTTTCAAATTCCTACCGTAGATGTCACAATGAGTACTGAAAGTAGCATAACGATATATCACGGCTACTAATATCAACGGTAGGGTAACCTTAGATGGCATATATCGGCTACCGATGCGAAAGGGTTAAATAAAATCTCATGTTTGGAGGGTCAAGTGTTTGAAACTATACATACACAGCAGATCAAAGGTTATTTTGGCAGTTTATGGTGGCCATATGTCCCGAATCACATAACAAAAAGATGCATTGAATCAAATGAAACATTGGTGTTTCATAATAAAATATTTAAATCATATATTGGGCTTTAAAAATGCTTTGTCGTCTTTGAAATCTATCGTCTGTTGTTCAGAAAAAGAAAACAATTATAGGTAATAATATTATAACGTCACTTTTTTTTGTTTTCCCATTTTTTTCATTTATTAGAAAAAGATGTGCGAGAGCGAAATTGGTTAGATCCTTGAACACTGCACTGGAGACTTTTTTTTGTATGACATCCCAGTAACTCTGAAAATGAGAGACTCCAGCACTGGCAACAAATTGCATCGGAAGATTTCATTACTCCAAAGGAAGGCCATTAAAAGGGTATTCTCCTATATGTGTTTACATTAAAAAAATACTTGTGACAATTGTTGATAGTCTCGGGAAGCCATGTTGAATGTAAAACATTTTATAAAAGCATCAAATAGTTGGTAAAAAAAATGCATTTTGCTTATGTGTATTTAAGTGGTTTTTTTTTATAGTGAAATATGGGAACCTTACACGTAGTAAATACTTATAATGCCATAACTAATCAATAGTGTTTATTGATTACTTTGCTTAGAAAGTATTATTGTATTGTGTTCATCAATGGAAGGAAACATAAAATGGAAACCAAAAATGTAACGAATCAAATAATATTTGTATTTTTCATAACGTCTTGATTATGGCGCCTTTTTTGTGGATTTGTTAAACAATTCTCGGTATTCTCCTGTATGTGTTTACATAAATTAAAAAAAAAAATTATAGTTGAGGGAGCAGAAATGAACAAATGAATGTTTGTTATCTATGATGCTGGATTATACAATATTTATTCATCCTCTTCGAATCCACATGACATTTGTACACCGATTTGACAATAATATTATTAGATTCGGTATTGTGCTATTGGGTTTAGCCGTGTGTGACGAATTACTCTTTTCCAATATTTCGACCGCCATTGCAGGGGTCTTCAGGGTTGATGATTTAGTGATGAGTTGGTGTCTGGAGGTAGTTTAGCCCAGCGTACCTCCACGATGTCATGTCGGAGACTCGTTCTTGGTGGGTATGTTCCAAGGAGCGTACCTCCACGAATGTCATGATGAGTATGTTCTAAGAAGCATTCCTGCATGAACGTCGTGTCAGACTGTGGTTGTCCTTGCTTGTCTGTGTAGGTTTTTGAGTATTTGCTAGAGGTGGAAGCTGTTTCGAGAATCAAACTGTCATCCCTGTTGATGTTCAGATCAGATTTGTTGATATTTTTTATGTGTACAATTAATGTTTTCCTTCCATTTGAATGATTATTGTTATTACTAGATCTCATGGCCTTACCTACGACTTTTAAAGGAGTCAATTAAACGTTTAGATAATATTAACGTTTCATAAATTTGGATATTTTTTATTTTTTCTTAAAACACATACAATAATTTAAATCCTTAAAAAAATATTGTCAATCATAAATGTAATTATGTATAAGAGTGAAAATGTGTATTGCAGGTTCAAATGTACCTACCAAGATTGTTTAAAGTGGTTTTTTTAAGCTTTGTGCGTTGGCAACAGTGGCGTCAAATCAAAATGGACGCTCGTCTGTTTCTGCTTGTGTTGGTTGCATTGAAATGAAGAGAGAAAAAAAAAGGAAAAAATCATGTATAAAAAATAAGGTCTTATTACACTGCTTATAAAATGGGTTAAACAAAAATGTGTTTTTTGTAATAAACTCCCAATTTCAAAAATATTTGCAGTGTAATTCGACCCTTAGAGGTCAGCCTAACCTAAAATTAATTTGTATTGAAATTCAATATGAACTTAATGTTTTTTTAGGTCAGGTTGATAATTATATTATTTGTGCTATATCATGTGACTTGGTATTTTAGCTGTAATATAAAAATGACTTTTGCTTGTAAAATCGACTGAAAAATGTTTTGTAAGGAATAGCGATGATATTAGTTGTTTTTTTTAAATTTGTCAAATGAAAACTGTTCTTATTGCTCTTAATTCCGTTCATGGGTGATTAAAAAATCTCTTTGTGAGGTTAACTCGTATGGAGCACAAGAGCATTGTAATCTGAAAACCATAAACTAGAAAGGTCTCTAAGGCGGGCACTAGACAATCGGTTACATTAATTTGTTTTTCAATTTTTTCAGCATTCACTTTGAGATCAATCACATTAAAAATAATAAATATTCATTTATTTACCTTGTTTTTACATGGATCACGTAAGATATGGCATCTGCTTAGGAGACTGCAGTTTCGATTAACTCGTAGCCTTCCTCAATTAATCGCTTGTCAAGAGACAACTGAGCTGCACAGTATTTCATAAGTGGTCGAACTCGTTTTATGTAAGAGGTAGGCATGTGTCTTACATGATCGATGTAAAAACAAGGTAAATAAGTAAATATTTATTGGTTACTTTAATATTTTATTCTAACAGCAATAACATAAATCACAAACCAAATTTATTTACCATATGGATGCCATGAGCCCAAATATGGGTCCGCTGCGAGAAGCCTGCCAGTGCCGTGAGCACACCGGTGTGTTATAAAACTGTATATTTTCGGTCAATGTTATAGCTTGGGTCTATAGCGACATCTATCGTCTGCCCAAGAAAAAAATTGTATAATTCATTGTTATGGCATTCATACGGTTAACAAGTATTTCTTTAATTCTGATCTTCTCTTAATACTTGCTCACAATACCTCAAGTAATGTTCTGTAGAGCTGAAGATATTTTAAAGTAAAGTCCAGACTGTTTTGTTCAGAATTCTTGGTGTTTGCAAATGGAAAACGCTGACAGTATTAGACTTGGAAAAAAAATGACCCATGTCAAATGTGTGTGAACAAGCCTTTCAGACAAACAGTTTTGGTTCAAATTCGTCATAAAAATCAAAAATATCATTATTTAATTTTTCCATGGATTATCGATACTTATCAAACAATGATAAAAACAATAGCCGCACCTAAAGGTTTAAAATAAAACATTTAAAGTACCACTGTGCATATTATATATATTTTAATATCAAGAGAGCAATACCCCTAGGACTCACAGAAGGATGAAGAAAATATTTATTTATACGTTGCCAGGTTGTTGTATATAAATAGTTACACAATTAGTGGTAAAAACCTAAGAAAATAAATAGTTTAACAGCAAAAATGCTCAAAGTCAAAAGAATATTTGAATCTAATCATTTTGAAGAGAATTGTCTTTCTTTCAAATAATAATAACACACTTTTTTGACTCTGCAAATTGTATGATGATGAAAAAAATACAAATATAAAAAAGTCTGAAGAATATGCTTTTTAATCTTTTTAATAACCCTTTACCTTTTCCTTATGTTTTCCATCCGATCCGCACCCAAAAATCTAGGTGAGTTATATAGGATATAGATCACATCGGTATTTCACTGCTAAACAATTTCTTCTATCCTTGAATATGACAGTCACTTTTGTGTTGAAGCCTTAAACTACCTTCTAAATTTAATTTACTCAGTTCAAAGAAGAGCAATTCGTTTGTTAAACAATAACACTCTTACATCTTACTTGCAATCAATGAAACACAGCCATATGATTGGTTCACTTAGTCTTTTTTACCTTGATTACCATGGCTGTTACTTTTCCGGAACTTAAAGAACTAATTCCTCCTGCACCGGGGTGGGTGGGTACACCCGAAAAACTCGTCTCACACTTGCCGAACATCTATACACGGTTAATGCGTTGACCAAGAACTGGCAGTTTTCAAAGTTCCTTCCTAAACGCCACCAGTAGGTTTTGGAATGCTCTTCCAGCGTCTGAGTTTCCTCCTTCCTACAATTTGGATCTCTTCAAGAAACAGATCAATATACACTTGCATTCTCCCCAACCCACACACAAACACCAACACACGTTTCCTGCATGCAGCGTCCAGTCACCCTGGCTGAACGTGCATAGAGTGCAATGGTCTCGACTGGTTGTGCTCTCCTGCATGGATTGCATAAAAAAAAGATCTAAAAGCGGATGAGGTGTTTAACTTGGCTATCCTAGTGGCACATATAATGTCATAACAACAAAATACTTATTGCACTCGTCTTACCAATGGCAAAAATATTGGTTTTGTAAATAAATCTGGTGTGTAAAAACGTTCACAGTACTCACATGTCGCATTTTTTCACATGGAATATAGTTTTTTGTACGGGTATGCAGTGTTTCTGGCTGTTCATCTATACATTAACACTTCTACACTCAATAAGCATACAATCCTTTGCTTGTTTTTGTCTACTTCTAAAATCTATCGCCATTTATTCCTATCCAAAGCAGCAGTTCTCCAATTCACACAAATTACTCTACAGTCAGCTATGAATGCATCGAACAACTGTTCTTTTACCTACCCGTTTGGCAGCCATCACTCTTCTTGTCGGTGCCTTACCCTCATAGATACTATGCACCATAATTTTGAAGGTTAGGATTTAGAATTTGTGGCTTTTTGGATCGATCCGTTTGAAGCAAATTTCTAATCCTTTCTCAATATTTTGACCGCCATTGCAGGGATCATCTTCAGGGTTGATGGTTTGTGATGAGTTGGCGTCTTCAAGTAGTTTAGCTATCAGGTAAATGTACAAGCATCATTGATTGGTTTCATTCGTCTGTGAAGGTTTTTGGAGATACCCTTGCAATGGCTGTTCAAATATCGTAAAGAAATAAATTTGCCACACTCGGCTCAAGCAAAAAGTCATAATCAACACTACATAAATGAAATATTTCAGTGATTTTTGGTGGGGAATAGTTTTAAAGGTGTGTTTTAAAAGAAACAAGTCCATTGAAGATGAATTCACAATATTTATTTGTCGCATTTCTGATGGATAAAAGTTATTAATTGTTTTAAGTCATCGTATACAAGATTACAGAGAGAACAGCACAATGTTCACAAAACTCCACTATATCATTATTATTCATTATTCCTATATATATCATTATTATTTATATATCATTGTACAATAATCGTTTCGGTATCTTTGCTCATCGTATACAATGTCAGATATGCAGTAACACCTCGCGGCTCAACTAAACATTCAACAACAAGCACGAGTAGAAACACGTTCTTTGGTAGCGTTCCTCATTGTTACATTTTCCACTTTCCTATTAAAAATTTAAATTTTTAAAACTTCATATAAGATGACTTTGAGAGCAACAACTGCACGACTTAATTTTATTTAAAAAAAAAAAATGTTTTATCTTTACATCATAACTTTTTTTGGTCATAGATCACTACTCTCAAAAGCGACATTTTTACTTGTGAAATTGTAAATCTAACAATAAGCAATGATACTTGAGATCATTAACAACCAGTTATACCAGTAGTTTTGATTGTATAAGCTTGTATAGACCAACGTTTTCATATTGCAAATGTAAGCAGGTTAATACTTCAATACAATAGGTCCGAATAGTTTCGAATATAAGAATTCAAGGTAAGACTTTTGAACAACAGTATAAGAGTAACAATTAGTTTTATTTTTTAATTGAATCCTGTCATTTTGAGGTGTCCAATTATGTCACATAAAATATGACAGTAAATGTAATTCACATCACTCACGTCTTCAATAAATAATTGATTGATCACCTGTGTTGTCGCTTGAATGTTGGACGTGCGAGGCATTACTGTAATCGAGTTTTACAAGAAAATGATACATTTAAATTTAATACGTCGTCACATATATAAAACATCGATGCGGGAGAGTTTTTAAAAACAACATCACTCGGTTATTATTAGGCAAAGAGACGCTATCCGTGGAAATCACTCCAAGATACGATGCTCTTTAAAAATTTTAAATAATAAAAATACTAGTTGTTATTCAGATTCAGTCCGCAACGCTTTTACGTAATATAAGTAAAACTATTTGCATTGTTTTTTTATTATGTTGGCGTTGAACAAAATCTCCAATTTTTTTTTTAAATTTATGGATCATCGTTGTTTGGATTTTACTCCTCTTTTATTTAATTTAATTATTTTCACTAAAAATATTGCCAATCCCAAAACAAGTGTACTGCCCGTCTGCGGATGAACGCGGCAACATCGGAGAGCTATCAACGAAAAATATCAAAAAACTTAAACTCAGTCTCCATCCGGTGAAGTAATATAGTGTCACATAAAGTTTCTACGATTTCTTCCTTCTATAGGTGTAATATTATTTATATGAAGTCTATAATGTAAGAAAACCACTAGAAAACATTGAGTTTACTATGCTTTACTCACAATCTACAGATGAGCGGTGTATTCATTCAAATTTACATTTTTATCAAAAGTTTCCCCGAGTAAAGACTCGTTACCGATTTCTTCCGCAGACGGGCAGCGTAGAGTTACGTAATATCTAACGAACAGTTTATTTACACAGAGATGAAGCTGCCGTAGTGTCGCCATCTTTATCAACTTTGTGCAAAAAACAAAACCACATTACAAGCTCATGCCGTGTGGAGATCTTCTCTGCGGGGGTCGCCGATTGCGGGTGTTTCTCACATTAAACAGTAATAATTAATTGTAATCATTGTCACAACACTACGACACTTACCTACATTACATTATTCTTATACCACAGATAAAGGCGTTTTGTGTGGAAACCCGCCGCAAAGAAAATCTATACATTTACAAGCACCGGAGTTAAAATACATATATTTCTGCCGACCATAAGTGGCATCAGTCCCGAGGCAGCTCCGTATACTAACGTTTCTTAACGTTTAAAATGAGTTTGAGACTTGTAATACCTGCTATAGATTGTGTTTTCCTGCAGCAATTTCTCTCTCGTTGGTGCACACAGCCTGTAGAACATGCCTAAAACAGATCCTGGTAGAGAGGGCCAGTGATTTTCATCTGATTCTCCAAAATACACACATATTTAGCTTGAAATGTATTTAGATCGGCACAAAAGTTGATCACGGCGAACTTTTGGAGAAGTATACTTATTCCTACCTATAGCACATACTTGAAAGAACCTCTGTTATCACAGAAAGAGGCGAAACGTATAAAAAAACACTGATTCAAAGACACCCAAAGAAAAAAGTGGATCAATTTGATCATTCAAATGAAGATGACATCAATATTTTGGGTCATCGATCAAAAATTAATCATTCCACTGTCCTATTAAAATATATTTCACAACTAAGTTTGTTAAGAAATCAGTTTCACATTGTTCTCTCTGTCAAGTTTTCTTTTCACCTCGATCTGGTATAACGGATGTCCCTCACGTCGTGTAATCGTTTTTATTTAAACCTACTAATCCTAAATAATATTAATAATTATTAAAACCTTATGAAAAATAAAATGCCGTAGAGTAACATTTGCTTTGGGCCGGAAGCGGCCCGGCCTAAGGTATACACAGTATGATTCCTAAACATTTAAATTTTTTACCAAAGCGATACCAAAGTATACTCCTATCGTATTATATGACAAATTAAGTACAACACAACACCGGCCAGGTAATGAACTTTGCCAGCACAAGAAAAAAGAAAAATTCACACTTTGAAACATGTTTCCAGGACCAGATGATAAAATTAATTTGGCTTGCATTCTCCAAGCAACTTGGGAAAAAATTTGTTTATAGCATCTTGATGTGCGGCTGTGAGACATGGTGCTTATCTAAAAGTGATAAGAAAAGACTAGAGGCCTTTGAGATGTGGTCATACAGACGAATTCTCGGAATTTCCTGGAGAGACCGTGTCACAAACAATCAGGTTCTCAGCATATTCAAGGAAGATAGGCACCTAGTAAGAACCATCTCGGAGAGGCGATCGGTCACATCATGTCGCGCGATGGTTTTCTTCACGACATTGTGGAAGGGACGGTTGAGGGTAGAAACTGCAGGGGTATTTGCAGCAAGTGTTCGAGGACATGAGTTGCAGCTCTTACGCTGAGCTAAAGAGGGTTGTAGAGGATCGATAAGAGTGGAGATCGAGATGCAAGATTTTGTTGCTGCAAACCAATCCACCAGATCGATACTAAGAAGAAAAAATATTATGTGTATTAATTTTTACAATATCACTTCTTAACTACCTCAATTGAAATTTGTATACTTGCTAAATTAAAGATACTCCTAATGTGGTTCTATACAAGTGATAAGCTATAAGATGGAATGTATCAAAACGTATTCTTCACAGGTTTAGTTGTTCTTTCTCTTATGTCCTTGTGTGGCAAAGTCATCACAGTGTCAGTAACATCGGCCGCCGAATTCAATTCCAAAAACACTGAGAACAGAAACATAATTAAATGGATTGCGTCACAATAATTATTAATTCTTCGTTCCGCAAGTCCCACTGTCCCGACTCGGAGAGCCTCAAACACAAACACAACTCACACATCACATGATTATTATTGAAAAAAACCATCCCCGGCCCTCCGGAACCACTCTCCCAAAATGCGGCAACATCCACACATATCTTACAAGAGAGATCCATTGTAACTCTAGCTACATCTATGCCGTATATGCTCTTAATCGGTAGTATATAACACCATAACAAACCGGTACCAAAGACCACTGTTAGCTGCAGTATCAAAATCTAGTTTTACGTACAGAAATTCTGTCAATCTGAAGAATATCCTTGTACATGGACATAGCATTGAAGACTTTTGGGATAAGCTGCCTCTTAGGACAAAACGGACCAGGCCTCGGGCTAATCGACCCGATTAACAAATCACCTAAAAAAATAAACTTCGGATAGTAAAGCTTGTCAAGTACTCGGACTTGTGCTCTGAAGGCTGCAGGAAGCCATACATGTTTTCAAGTGGACCTTCAGGTGCAAATATGTCCTAGAACGAAGAATATACAGTGGCAGCTGATAAATAAACGGCTTAAATTGTGGTTACCAAATATGGAATGGATATGACAAGAAGAATAATGAAACACAATTTAAATTACTTTGTCAATTATTTTAGAAAATCTGAACATTTTAGTGGTAAAAATGAATGGGACATGAAGACCATATGCTCCAGCCAGCAGTCAAACATGGAATAATGATGTCATTGTGGGTTTTTGGGTTGAGCCGTGTGTGGAGAATTTCTTCTAAGCGATATTTCGACTGGCATTACAGGGGTCATCCTCAGAGCCGACGATTTTGTGAGGATCACCCTGAGAATGACCCCTGCGACGACGGTCGAAATATCGGTCAGAATGAATCACAACATACAGGTACATACCCAAAAGCCACAATTCCAAATCTTGCCGTGAAAACCTACGAAGTTATTTCGAATGATGCCTATGTTCTTTTTCGCCACATTGTGAATGGGTGATGTTCACTTGATGACGTACATGTCTCAACGAATGTCATAATTTATAAACTGGAATATTTTTTAATGTTTTTAAACGCAAGTAAAAAAATCTCATAGAAGTTTGTGGTGAGAATATGCTACAAACGAATAAGCATTAATGGCAGAGACATATTCCTTTGATTGAGAGTATCATTAGATAAATATTTCATACCTTGTTGATGGCGAAACTGCAGTCTTCAAGCAAATGAAACAGTACTCCGGAGAGATCCAAGGTATGAAATATTTATCTATTTAATATTGCATCATTTTGGTTTAGATCTCTTTAACGGGGGTGTGTTTAGAAGGGCGGACGTCTTGCCTAGGGTGACAGATCCTGATGCATGGGATCGTAGGGCATGGACGAGTCGTAGGGCTGCGGCGGGTCGTAAGCGGGCGCCCCCAACGAGTATCCCATGGAGTCCTGCGGGGCGGGTGACATCATGGAGGTGGCCGTCCCCGACGCGGGTCCCATCGAGTACGGAGAAGCGCCTGCAAGCACGCAGCACACGCATAACGCAAGCAAAAACATTATTACACATGAAGACACGATTATGCTATGTTTACATTTAGCACTTCTACAATTCGCGCATTCGTAAATTCATAACTTCTACAAAATATGATCCATATTTGTTTAAGTACCTTCATACATAGTAATAGAAGTAAAAAAAGTAAGTGGAGATATGTAAACATAGCATAAGATTTCGAAATAGTGAATGATCCAATAAATAATATCAATTTAAAATATAATTTTAAATATGATATATTCTGTTATATTTAATTCTTAAAGATAACTAAAATATATGTTATCCCTTAAGCCAATAATAAAAAAAAATGTTAGAATCCAGTTTCCGATATTAAAACAATGTCCTTAAAAATAAATTAAATAATACCAAATCCTCCATAACCTTTTTGGGTGTCAAGCGGTTTTTTTAAAGAGAAAATTGAGAAAGAGGAATATTTCTAATAGTTGTTAACATCAAGAAAATGAATACCCCCAATAACAAAAATAAATATATCTGCCACTAGGTGTAAATGATATGACTGTGACAGCTGTTATAGATGAGAATAAATGAATCTCACACTAATCGGAAATAAATTTAATTCGATCTAGAGGTTAGATTTTTTATTTATAGTGAATGTGTTTCAATCTCTCCAAAAGATAAAGGTAAAATAACCATTTTAAAGGGGTTAAATTGTCACTAAAAAAATATTTCAAAAAATTTTAACACGTTTCACGCCATGTAGGTCACCGGTGACCTACGCCGTTGTTGAAAAGGGCGCCACGTAGGTCACCGATGACCTAAGTTTTTTTTTCGAACAAACGGCGGTTACATTTCAATGGAATTTTAACATTGAATGTGACCTATATGGCGCCTATGAGTCGAAAACATTAAAAACATTATGTGGCGTTAAAGGCTTAATTTATTTACTTCAATTAAATTTATATTGAAAGATTTTTTTCTTTTTATGTAACAATGAAATTGTCTCTCTGGGCATTAAATGTAAATTATTTGTGGGTTAAAGAGGTTCATCGTTAAGTGAGAGCGTGTTAGCGGGTTATGGTTGAGAACAGACTGTAGGAAATAACAAGAGACATACATTCAAAGGGAAAAGAGACAAATGTATTGTCAAGATAAAGACAAGTGTTGTTAGTGTTAATTCTGTGGCATCCAATTTAAAATCAATAAACTAGTTTTATTTAATTTATTTTTTCAATGTTTTCAGCATTCACTTTGAGATCCATACATTATTTATCATTCATTATTTTTGGTTACACTAAAAATAATGAATGATAAATAAGTATGACTGGTAAATTGGACACCACCTCAGTTATTCATTTGACAAAATGCTACAATTGAGTTCTGTAATATCAAATCCTAACATCAAATTTAAAAAATGCTCAAAAACTAAAAAAAAAAGACATATATATATATATGGTTGATAAAATAATTTTAGAATGCTATCTTTTGATTTAAATAAAAATAAAATATTATTTAGAATCAAAATAAAAAAAAACTTTTAAAGTTATTTTAATCTATAAAATATATAAAAAAATATATGGTAAATTATTATTAGACTGTATGAATAAAATTTAGTTAATTACTAAGCAACTGATTGAATGAAATTGGATGTTATTTTTGTATTATTTCCTTATCATATTATTATTAATTATTTTACTAACCATAACTTAAATCCTAACTAATCCTGTTTCCTTTCCATGAAAGGGATAAGACTTCTTAAAGTTTCTTGTTACTTTAGAACATCTTTTTTGTGCTTGTCGTTTGTATTGATTTTTATTGATTATTTCATTATTTATAAACGCAGTAAACTAACAAACTAACGTTTGTTAAGTTAAAAAAAAAATGAGCTATGTACGAGAAATTGTACTGTACCTTCGTATGGCAAAGTTAAAAACATAATTAGACAGTTCCGGAGAGAGTGAGCATTTTGTGGAGCATTGTAAATATTTTGCTGATACAATGTCATGATTTGATGATATCGCAGAACCCAATATAAAGATTTAATCATCACGAGTGTAAATGATTGTTGTTAAGTCAGCGGTGGAGTGTTTTGTTAGGGCGGGTTGGGGGGTCAGTGATATATGAGATTGTTTGGTCCTCACATTTAGTCGAACATATGAAAATCATCATTACCGGCGGCCTTCTTGGCGGCGTACAGGTTGGCCTCCTCCTGGGCCTTGCCGATGTTCTTCTTGTAGCGGATCCTCTTGTTACCAAACCAATTGGACACCTGCAACCAGAAAAAGAGACACGTTGCCACACACGAGATTAACCTTCTTGAACGCGGCGCGCCATTTTCATGAATTTTTCAATCGATTCATAAGCAATTAACACATTCGCATCGGGAAAGGTATTAATACCCGTTACCTTGACTGACAGTTAATTACGGGAAGGGTATTTTTACGTTTTACGCACACTGATCTTTAAAGTCGGGAAGGGTATTTTTAAGTTTTACGCACTCTGATCTTTAAAGTCGGGTAGGGTATTTATATTTGTTTTTTTGCTTATGAGGGTCAACATTATCAGTTTTACGAAAGTAAACACATATTTAAGAAACAGTGTTACTACAAAATTGTTTAATTTTAAGAATAAATAATGTTTACTTATTTTGTAAAATCAACATATATTTTTAATTTTATTGCATAATCGCTAGTATTTTATGTATATTTTTTGTGATAATACTCTCTATAAGGGTTATTATTACCATGAATGTCATACTCTAAATCTTAAAAAATATTTAAACCTCTAAAAAACGTACCCTTAAAAGTTTTAATGTGTATTTTCAAGTTGTGAACATAATTAGAAATAAGTGTAAGTATTTCTATAAGTTTTTGATGATTTTGCTGGTGGTGCTATAGTTGGTGAGTATCATATTGAAAAAATTATGTAGTTATGTTGGATATTTTTAAAGTTATGGCAGTTTATGTAGAAACATATTTTTTAAGCGCGACATGGATTTATCGCCCGTATTAGTGGAGTATCAACCGAACGCGAATGTCACCCGATGCGAATGTGTTAATATAGCGACACTGGTTATTGCATTCTTGCATCGACCAGTATCAAAATTTCGTTTACAAAAGCTAAGAAGTAGTGCCACTGATAGATAACCATGTGGTTCCCTGTGTCACCACAGATGACAGGACAGTTGACGAAAGAATTGTTATGTTTATCGGCAGTGCTGTTCAAAGACATAGCAACCAAACAAGGTATAACACCCCATAACCCAGCAGTCTGACGCCTTCCATGCATAGAGCAGGTCAAGGTTGAGTCATTCCTGTTTTCGGATTGCTCCTCCTGGCCGTGACGCAGTCTCACAGCATTTGCATTAACGCATGCCATAGTTTTAGTCATATTCTGTATTTTTGTTTATTTTTTGAATAAACGAGAGTAATCTTAAAATCATGGCTTTAGTCAATTTACCCTTTGGTATCAAAAGATTGAAAAATATTTTCCAGTGAACACATATATCAGTTGTTACCTACAGATTTATATCCAGTGTTAACTTAAACCTAACTTAATTTTTTATTCTTTTCACTGAGACCATCTATTAATATTTACACTATCATGGGAAGGACGAGGGAGCAGCCCTCCTGGGCAAGTAAAACACCTAAGAGATATCTCGTAGTTGGTAGACAACATGCTAAACAACAATACCTTGTGTTCTTTGTGTGTCAAATATGATGTACTTATGACGCGGTGTTATTGTCACAAATCCTAACTATTGGCTCTCCGTGTTGTCTTCACTTGTACTGAATGTAAGGCTGTTGACACTAAATATGTCAATACTGAAGCATCCATCATAATATAGAAACAAATATTAAAGTACAGTGAGGCCCCGCTTAACGCTGTTTCGTTTAGCGGTGTTTCGGTTTAGCGCTCTTTTATTTGAACCCGGAGATTCCCCGAAATTGTGCGCAGCGCCAGATTTAAGTAAGAGCGAAGACATTGGACACTGTCGATATGGATGAAATAGTGAAGAAATAGTGGAATTAGCAAAACAAACCGGTTTAGATGAGGTAAATGTGGAAAACGTCAAAGAAATAGTTCAAGAAACAGCAGCTAGTCTTTCTAATGATGAGCTCAAGGAATTAACTGAACAAGAAGAAAACAAAATTATTGATATTAGTGATTTCGAAGAAGAGCAAAAAGAACTTTCGATGGCGTTTGTAAAAAGAAGTTTGACCACTATAACTGAAATTATGGAACAATTTGTTGAAAATGATCCAAATTTTGACACGAGTTCAAAAGCAAGACGGGGTGTTCTGGATGCTTTATCCACTTATCAACAACTTCTAACAGAACGCAAAAGGAAAACGCAAGCTACATTAGATGTCTTCTTGACAAAAAGACATAAAATTGGAATCACAAAATCGACTGAATGATCTGACTGACTTAGAATTTTATTTGTTTTTATAAGTACATTAGTTTATATTATTTTTATTTTTGTAAAAAATAAACGATTGGTTTAATTTTTATTAAAAAAAAACATAATTATTAAATTTAATATATAACCAATTTTCTATCCATCTTCCCCTGACCCCATTATTTACATGTTAAGATAGCCTCGTTTAGCGCTGTTTCGCATTACGCTCTACTTTGATGGAGCGTATCCCCCGCGGTAAGCGGGGTCTTACTGTAATTGTTATTATTTGTGGTCTTTTATTTCGCTGTCATTATTTATAAACGTATTGAATTTAAATTGTGTAATGTTTGTAAAGAAAAATAAATAAAGAAGAAAAGAAGTTAAAAGGATGGGACCTTATAGGCCTTTGTACTGATATCAGTTTGTATCTGATGATTCTTGTTGGGTTTTACCTATCGATTAAAAAATCTTTTATATCTAAGATATATAAATGCCTCCTATCTAAGTTGTGACCTGTGAGACGGTGATGCCGCACTTGCGCGCCAGCTCCTCTTTGGCCTCCTCCGAGGGGTACGGGTTAGATAGGTGCGAGTAGAAGTACTCATTAAGGATCTCCGACGCCTGCTTGCTGAAGTTGCGGCGCTTATGTCGGGCGTCCAAAAACCTGGAAACAAACATACAGACTTACAATGGTACGTGGAGATACGAGTGCCCTGACATGGTGTTCCCAAGCCGGTGTGTTGTTGTGTTACCTTGAGCGCAGGATCATCACGGCCTCGCAGGTGGATTGCTTGAGCTGCATCTGAATGGAGCTGAACTTCTTGTGGATGATCTGCACCATCCGTTCGATTTCCTGCAATTTAAACATAAAAATACAATATTGCCTTTTCATAAAAAGTAATAACTTTGTGATAAGACATGATTAACTTTTAAACGTCCAGTGGTTTCATTACAGGACCGCAGATTTGCGTCGTTCAATGCCCTACGGTCCCATACAGGAGTGCTTAAGGTTCATTTCACAATCGGATTACAATAATTTGTAATAATAGTATTAAAGTAAGTTCATGGAAGAATCTATTGTGCGACGAAACATTATAAACATTGGCCTGCTAGGGCATTGAACGACGCAAATTTGCAGTCCCGTATGGGATCACTGGGCGTTTAAAGGTTGAAATAAAAAAATTGTTTACAACCATTTGGTTTACAGTTTATAAATATAAATACAAAAAATTTGTCAATTAGTAGAGGTGGGAGTAGAGGTGAGGGCAGACACTGGCTTGGCCAGGTGATCTGGGATGTTTCCAAACCATTTTTCATCACCTTGGGCGTGATGGGCCGGGTGCGGCTCTGCTCGCGCAGGAGGTTCATGACGTGGGTGGTGAACTCGTTGCAGGCGTTCTCGTACTTCTCCAGCTCCTGGTGGTAGATCTGGCGGATCTGCGCCAGCTTGGCGCGGTAGTCCGAGTGCTCGATGGCGTTGTCCGCCTGCCCCGTGCCGCCTGCAACCAACCATTCACAGCACTACCAAGCCCGCTAACCACAACCACAACAACCACAATGCATACGTTACACCATTCCATAATACGAGCTCTCTCTCATTTTGATCATTGTTAAGAAAGTCACCTTCGGTTGGCAGCATTGAGCCTGACAAATACACAGCTTCTTTATAAGATTCACATCTAACAATGAAGAGTCTATAGCAGTATTTTATCTAGGAACCCATGTTTATGCAGATACATCATAGTACTTAGTTCTTTGGAGGTTTACATTTTAACATTGCATACAATTGGATTGTTTGTTTTACAACGTGTTCTCTCTGGGCATGCACTAGTGAATGTATGATGGGAGTGAAGCTTACGTACACTCACCCCAGTCGGCCTGTGAGGCCGCAGAGGCCGAGGCCGCGGCCCCGGCGCCGCCACCCTTCTCGGGCCCGGCCACGCCCTCGGCTATCAGCATGTTGTCCAGCCGCATCAGCTGGGGGTCCGGCGGCTCCTCCTCCTGAGTGTTGCGAAGAGACAACACTGCAAACAACACAATCAAATAAATAACAGTTTTTAGTAGGTAGCTTCTGAGGAAGGTGCGGTGGCACTGAAAAACCAGCATAACAGACACGTGGCAACACACGAGATTAACCTTTTGAATGTGGTGGGCCATTTTGATGGATTTGTCAATTGATTCATAAATAATTAAAACTCAGTGGTTTCATACAAAGTTTTACTTGTTTTATTATTTAAATATGACAACTACAAAGTTACTGTGTTCTACGAGTATGTAAACAAATAACCATTTTCACTAATATATTTTTTATTGTTACCACTACCAAGTCACAACGAAATCAGTAATTTATTAGGCAAATGTGATTTTTAATTTAAAAAAAACTATTTTTCAAATATAATTTATTATTATTTTTAACGCATCGTCATCAGCACACGGATTTATTTTTGTTAAACTGCTACTGGATTGCAGGACCAAAAAAATCAATTTTTGGAAACTGCTGCTGGTTTGCAGGACTCTCAATAATCCATGTTTCGCTGTATAACGCAGGTATCGGTGAGAACTTTAATGCATATTTTAACAGCTGCCGCTGGTTAACGAAGGAAGGAATCTATGAAAATACATTTTTTTTCACGTGATTTTACACGCATTATGTGTGTGCACCTTAAGTCATGTATTTACAACAAAATATATTTCTGCTTATTCATATTTCATGTGTTATGCGATACAGAAGTAATAATAACATAATATATTATTTTTTAATTTTTTTCCTTATTATTGAAAAAATATTTGTAAAATCAATGCATGTTTTCATCGGATATAAAACCTTCATGATCAATGTTTCTTTTTCAATTGATAATAATGTGTATGGTTAGTTTGTATTTAAAATATCATAATTTTATATTGGATAATGTAAAATTTATAATGGTTTCCGAAAATGAAAAAAACCTATACAGCTGCTAAAAAATGGCCTGATAGAGAGATATATAAAGAAAGGTTAAAAAAAATCGAAATATGCATCAGTTAAGGTCGGATAACGCTCGACATAGATCATTGCTTATTGTTACATTTCACAGTAAAAATAGTGTTCTTCAGTTTTCTTAACAATTTTGAAAATTATGTTACCTACTAAATAAATAGTTTTAACATTTTACTAACACAATTGGCGGTTTAATTGAACATAACACAATCTTACCAAACTAACACAAAATCATCATAAAAAAATTAAGGCAACCAACTCTATAAAGACTTGATTTCAATAATGGAGGAATGCTACACTACACAAGAAAATGTAGCCTGATCCATAAACATTTGCCTAAATAATTGATATCAAATTCTTATATATATATATATAAGAATTTGAAATATCTCACATGATTTTCCCATATAACTAATAGCCTACTACCTACTTTTAGTGATTTGAAGCATTTTAACTTTTACGTAAACCGGAATTCTACTAAATATAATTTATTTAATTAAAAAGTCAGGGACCGTGCTAAATTTTCTTCAGTATAACTAATATTTAGAAGATTGTTTTGATTTTATAAAAATTGATAGACTGCAATAAATGTTACCTAAACACAGATTGCTGAGAGAGTATTCAAAAGCATTCCAGTTTTGTTTTTATATGCATGAAATCATCAATGGATAAACCAAATTAGACAATATAAGATCAAAAGAGGTATATTGACTCGTCTTCTGCTAGATTACACAGAGCTCCAAGAAGTCTTAAAATATATAAAAGCTTCTTAGTACTGGAGTATCAGCACAGATGATGGAGGTAGATAGATAGATAGATGGTGGGTATAAACAAAGTGTTGGGTCTGAGCTAACCTGTCTTCTCCTTGATCTCGCAGAGCACGGAGAAGAGCGCGGGCTTCATGCGGTGGCAGTTGAGCGTGTGCTTCCTGGCCTGCGCCTCGTCCAGGCTCTGGTCGGTGATGTTCATGATCTGCTGCAGGATCTCGCCGATGTCTTGCTTGCGGGCTTCGCCCTCCCCGCCGGAATCCTGCGAGAGCCCGTAGCCCTGCGGCCCCATCAGCCCGCCGCCGTGCGCCATCATCCTGCTCGGGTCGTCCATGGTGCACTCGCGCGAGAGCTCAACACGACATCAACCGCGGGGCACAACAACAAACGAGGCTCGGGACTGGACAGCGGCGTCCCTCGGCACACACAAATAAGATGGCCGCCACAGCTGCAGTGACCACACAGCAGCTTTCAGCGATCCCGATGTTATTAATCTTTTGACTGCGGAGCGTTTTTTGGTGGATTTTTTAATCGATTTTTAAGCAATTATTATTCTTCTTGTTTCCATATCCGTTCCATATATGGATCATATGGTCACCAAATATTACCACCACTTAGTTCAGTTATTGCTGCGCTTATGCTGAGCTGAAAAGGGTTGCGGAGGACCGAGAGGAATGGAGATCGAGATGCAAGATTCTGTTGCTGCAAACCAATCCACCGGATTGATACCACGAAGAAGTTCAGTCAGCTTCCGCTGCCCATTTCTTGTTCCAGGACATATCTGCACTTGAAGGTCCACTTGAAAACATATATGGTTCCTGACAACCTTCAGAGCAGAAGTCCAAGTACTTGAATGGGGGTAGCTAAAGTATCCGATATTTATTTTGTGGTGATTTGTTAATCGGATTTTTTTAGAAAATTGGATGAATAGTTCGACGCTTTCGAATTCTAAAGAATCTAGTTGAGCTAATTCATTTTTCCACTTAATTATATGCCGATTGAGTTAATTAGTTTTTTTATGAGGATGGGTAAAGAGCCCGTCGGTCCTTAAGGGTTGTCTCAACCCTTTTTTGCGCAACTGATAATCGTGACATCAACGAAAATTGAATGTTGTCAGAAATTTTTTAATGACTGACAAAATACTTTTGAAAAAACACAAAAAAATATGGGAATTTTTCTATATTTTTCAGAATACAGTTCCAATTTTTCAGACAAGCTGGTAGCCCTAGCCCGTCATCCTCTTTGTGCTGTCAGATCGACAAGGCAAAAAAGAAAACAAATAATTAAAAATAGTGGCGTCCCGCTCTCACTTCCTATTCATCAGGTATTTGCTTTGCAATCGAAAGAGAGTGAAAGATTGTGGAAATGCCGCACCCAAGTATCATGTACAATAGACAATTCGCAATTTTAAGGTAGAGAGAAAACGATTTGTTTTTGATTTATTGTGTGTTTTTTCTTCGGAATATGGTTGATAAGTATAATAAAAATAAATTATTTTTTACCGTTGAACTTTCATAATCTTTATTCTAACTTAATTGTAATTATTATATGTATTTATATTTCAACGTCTCCAATAGAGCAAGTTGACTTATTAACAGTTTTCAAAAATAATTACGTGAAAAAAATATTATTTATAATTGCAATTGGTCGATTCTAATTATAAAGAATGATTTCATTTAATCTTTACATATTTTTATTATTTTTATTTAAACGGGCAACAGAATCGAAAATAAAAGCCAAAATCTCATTGACTAAGTTTGGTGCATTGTAAAATCAAAATAATATGTAAAACTTGTGTGTTTTTTTTTTTGTTCTTTTTTTTGTTCTTTTTTTGTTAATGTATTATGAATTATTACGAAATTTAACAAGGTTTATATTATATATATTTTAACATCTTCAAATATGTCTTATAAATTTAAAGAATTTTTATATACCTATCTTCCTATCAATAAAGAAGAGAAAAACATATTTTAAGGTTAAACTGACAGTTCGTTCGGATGGCAAATAACATTGTATCAAAAAACCATTTATTAACTACGAAAACTAAATGAAACAATTCACAACGATTGGAAATGTCTAACAATTGATTTTGTATCGAAAATATTTGCTATAAATCCGGAAATATGTTGAAAGGAAGTAAATCGTTTTTGAGGTTATGTTTTCATAAACGTTTACAACATGTCTCGATATCAAGCGCCGCAATTAAAACCGAACAAAAACATGAAAAATCGACTCAAAATAAAACCGACGATCTTCCCCATGAGCTCAAAGACAGACTTTTATTCAGCACCTATTTAGAGAGACTCAATGAAAATTACGGAAGGCGACAAGACTTTTTCGTTAACCTGTACAAGAAAAAAGATGAGGCAAAAAGAAATTTGCAAATGCAACTTGATAAACCTTTGGCCATATCTTTAAAGTACCTACCTGAAGCCAGAAAGTACCTTCCGGAAAAAGAAGAATCGTATCCGGAAATCGAAAATATCACAGACAAAATAGACGATTCTCTTTTTCAATTGCCTTTCAAAAAGCCTGAAAATCCTAGAAGTTGGATGAAAGATTACGATTTATTTGACGACACTAAATTGGAAAAAGAGACTCAAAACCAATACGAACATTCTAATTTTGAAAATGAAGCAAACAAACAAAAATATGAATTTGCATCTAGAAATAAAACGATATACAGCAGCGAAGAACTAGAATTGTGTAAAAATTTAAATGAAACAGATGAATCAAAATCTCACATTCGAACGGATGATAGGGCTAGCGTTGCAGATGAAGTAGAGCTTTCAGATGAAGAGGATAGCGAGAGTGATTTTTATGGCACTCCGGATCCCGAGTATCCTGTGAGCAATGTGTCTTGCGGGGGCTGCGGGGCACTCTTGCATTGTCGAGATTCGGCCATGCCCGGGTATTTGCCGAGCGAGATATTTAAAGGGCAGAAGACGCCTGACTTGAAGAGGACCATTTGCCAGCGATGCCATTTCCTTAAGGTAAAATAACATTTGCTCATATAATATTTCCTGTAATTCCTGTAATAATAAGGATGATGCGTGAATTTTGGGCTGTAGTCTATGATGTTGGCGGATCAACACTCCACATGCAGCGCTTAACCATAGAGCGGTCCTGAGAAGAACCCAGTCAATCTCGACCACTTTTGAGTGAGGTAGCCGAAACACTGACTGCTTCAATGGCAGCACTGGGCTTTATAAAGGAAGAAGCCACTGGGGAGCGCAGTGCCTTTTTCGAGCTCTGCTGTTGATTGGCTTGTCACTTGCATAGGATCAGATGGTGGATGTCCACTCAAAGCATATTCAGGCATTAATATATACTTTTTTATGTAAACACACACAGAAGAATACCGACAGATGGTGATAGTGGTGCTGAAGTCTCATCTGTGGATTCTATGACGCTTACGATGTTACATATGGTTAAGCGCTGCATGTGGAGTGCTGCTCCGCGAACGTCATAGAATACAGTCAGACATTCACGCATCATACTTATTATTACTGGAATTTTCTATGAATGGGTGGTCTTCACAGGAGGACTTTCGTCTACCACCAATTTTAATTAATAGGCTATGACTGGCATTTTACTGGTGAGAGATCAAATTCACACCAATCGGGGGTATTTTTAAAGCTCGAAATTCCATTGAAAATCTTTTTTTTTTCATCTCCGTCGGGGATCTAACCCACAACCTTTGGCTTGTCAAGCAAACGCTTTGACCATTGAGCTGTAACTGCCGGCTGATATTAATGACATGAAAGAAACTGTATTTAAGAGTCTCGACCCAACACATTGTAATATTGAATGTATGTTTCCAGGAGTACAACGTGGCGCTGAATGTGAGCGTGGCGCCTGAGGAGTACCCCAAGTTGCTGGAGCAGATAAAGTCCAAGCGGGCGCTGGCCGTGCTGCTGGTGGACTTACTGGACTTGCCGTGCTCCGTGTGGCCGGGCATGGCGGACATCATCGGGAAACAGCGGCCTGTCATACTTGTGGGGAACAAGGTTGATTATATTATACTACTCTTATCTTATACTGATCGTCAATAGACTTTCTTGTGACTGTCATATGCTCACACATGACTGTGTGACATATATTCATCAAGAAAGGGAGGTTCAATTGATTTCAGCAACAAAAAGCTTTATTTGTGTTTATTTTTCGAATTGTTAATATACTCGTATAATTAATTGCCATAAAGTGATGCCAATTTAAATTGATGGAAGATATTTGTATTTTGTTCTTTTCCATCCAATAATGACGATGGTGACTGTCACAGTAGATTAGCATTTAGCTTCTTGGATGGTAGAGTGAAAGCTTCTCATTCCCTTCCACACCACAGTAGTCCAGAAAATGGCTTTTCTAAAAATTATTAAATACTAGCGGATTGTACATTTCTCAAGGATTTTTTTCATCTTAAAATAAGCTTAGATTAAGTTGTAAAATGGTTTTAATGATACAGAAACCTTCCCGGATGCGTAATTAACATGCTTACAAAATTTCAAGGTGATCGGATAAGCAGAAAAGACAAGTAATTTACATACATACATTAATTTTTATTCTTTTAGAAGATAATAATTAACTACCATACTAAGCAGTCCTGATTATTAACCCCTTAACCGGGCAGGTATTTTGCTGACACAGTGATTTGCCCGAACTGGATTTGGGCATATCGTACATGAAACTTTTTATAGTGATTTGCCCGAATCCGGTTCGGGTCATTCCTCCACCGGTCTAGAGAACGCATCATAAGGACGCGAGTGGCAAAAAAAAAAAGAAAAAAAAAGGGGGCCTTTTCTTGACCCACCGTTTTCCAAGAGGTCGACCACAGAAGTGGTTAATATAACGAAACATCCAACAAGGACATTATTTGGTGGAAATAGAACTGCTTCATCTTCTTTTCCTGACTGTCGGAAACAACTGAATATTTGTCAGTGTATCATCTATCAATCTTCTTCTTCTTTAGCCTAGCCATTTTACATCATCTGGGGTCGGCTCTCCTTGTGCACATTTGCCATATTTGTCTGTCCTGCGTTGCATTCTCGGTCAAACCCAGAGTTTTCAGATCCTTGTTTACAGTTGCAGTCCAGGTTGCCTGTGGTCTTCCAGGTCTTCTTCTCAGCTTATCATCTATCAATATGGCTAAAAACGGTATTTAATTTTTTCAAGGTCGATCTGCTGCCCCAGGACAGTCAAGGTTACCTGAAGCACGTGGCCACTTGTCTGCGGCAGACCATCCTCGACTGCAATCTCTCCGAAATAAACATCAAGCAAGTCGCCCTCATATCTGCGAAAACCGGCTATGGAGTCGAAGAACTCATCACCACGCTTCACAACACGTGGCAAATAGGTGGAGACGTCTACTTGATAGGCTGCACAAACGTCGGGAAAAGCACTTTGTTCAATGCGCTCTTACGTTCAGATTATTGTAAAGTCGAAGCGTCAGATTTGATCCAACGGGCGACAATAAGTCAATGGCCAGGGACGACTTTGAACCTTCTTAAATTTCCTATTCTGCGACCTGCCGCTTGGCGAGTCGTCACGCGAACTAGACGACTGCTTTCAGAAGCGGCGTCGAGAAATGCCGAAAACACATTGAGGCGGCAACAACTTAAACAAACTAATGACGTCAAATATGCGACGCTTATGGGCCACATCGGGCAGACTTTCTATACTTCGGAAAAGGCAAGAGAGACAGGATTGACGGATCCTCATTCATACAACATGAAGTCAGGCTTTACAGCGACAGCCGATCCGGTGGGCATCAGCGAAAAATCAAGAATGTATGCAGAAAGCAGATGGTGTTACGACACTCCCGGAGTCATCCACCCAGATCAAATATTAAGCCTTTTAACACTTGACGAGTTGATGCTAACATTACCTAAAAGTTTAATAAGACCGAGAACGTTTTCTATGCGAGACGGTTTGACATTATTCATTGCAGGGTTGGCTCGTTTAGATTTTATAACTGTTAAACCTATAAGGTTAACAGTGTTTTCGTCGCATCATTTACCGATTACGGTGTGCGATACGAAGGATGCGAATGAAGTTTACGAGCGTTGCTTGAACACGTCGTATTTCGCCGTTCCGTCGGGGAATGCTGAACGGTTAGAAGCTTGGCCGGGTTTGCAGCGCAGCGAGAATAAGATTGATGTGATCGGTTGGGGATTTGATACGGCGACTAGTGATATCGTTTTGTCGTCTGTCGGTTGGGTTTCCATCGCGGGAGTAAATGGAAAGCAGTGCTCGGTGGTAGCTTGGACTCCTCTGGCTCGAGGGATACACGTTAGGAGTCCAGCTCTCATTCAGCACGCCGGGAAGTTGAAGGGGGATAGGATTAAAGGGACACCGGCTTATAGACTCGGGAAATTTTATACCGGAGTCGAGTTGGAGGGACCGAAGGGTACACAAAGTCAGCACGATTGGAGGAAATTGAATAGCGAACAGTCGAAAGAATCTGGTTGATCAGTCGGCCACTTATAAATATTACTATACCCACAGTAGCTTGTGATGAATGTACTAGTATGGATTTTTTATACAACTAGATTGTTTTTTTAATTCCTTAGCATTTACATAGCCGGCAGGTATAGCTAAATGGTCAAAGCGTTTGCATTGCAAGCCAAAAGTCGTGGCTTCGAACCCCGGCGGAGATTAAAAAAAAAAAGGTTGTTAATCGATTTCTGAATTCTAAAATACTTCCAGTTGGTGTGAATTTGATCCCTCCCTCACCTTTAAAATGCCAGTCATAGTCCCGTGAAGACCACCCATTCAAAGTAAATTCCTGTAATAATAAGGATGATGCGTGAATCTTGGGCTGTAGTCTATGACGTTGGCGGATCAACACTCCACATGCAGCGCTTAGCTATATGCATCATGGTAAGCGTCATGAATTCGACAGATGAGACTTCATAATTACTATCACCATGTGTTGGTATTCTCCTGTATGTGTTTACATAAGAAATCTGAGATTCCTTTCAATATTATATATATAAATATTTCACACACTATTTAACATGGAAGACTGCAGTTTCGCCTTCAATAAAAGCTTTATCAGCTCCCAATTTGTATGCTTATACATGTTGGAAACTGATGAAGTCTTCATTAAAGGCGAAACTGCGGTCTTCCAGCAAGTGGTTAAACAGTGCTCAGTGTGATCCGTGATAAAACAAGGTACGAAATATTTATAAATTTAATAAGGTTGGTTTAAATACCATAAGTCATGTTATTTTTTTAAAAATATGGTGGTGATATTATTAAATATGATGAAATAAATAAATATGTAAATTTTATTAATAAATGTTGAATACACAAAAATTATTTTATTTAATTTTATTCTTGGATATTATTTTTTATACAAATCTCCAGAGATATAACAATATATTGATTTGTTATTTATTTATTGTTATCAATAACTTACACGGGTAATGTAAAAACTACAGGTATGACAAAAGTCCCTACTTAAAAATAATATGTTTTATAATAATCATTAAAAATGTCAATTACATCTAAAGTATGATACAAATATTTATTGTAGTAAAGTGGACGGTCTTCATTGCTTCATTAATAATTATATTTTATTGTATTTATTTACAGTAAGTCCCTTAATTACATTATATAAGTCATAATGATATGATTTCTTACAAATTACATGAGCTACAAATTATTAAGGATATTGCATATAAAAATATTCATTTAGTATCATATACCTTCCAGCGGACGCGCTGACTAGTTTCCCTTGAGCTTGTCGTAAATTTGACATGATGGAGTTTTCTCCATGTAAATTATGTTTTCTTTATGTGAATGTTGAAGAATTGCTATAAATTGCTAAATAAGGTTATAAAAAATGATTAATGACAGTGCTTTAAAAAACAAAACAACATTCTAAATATTTCAAAAGAAAATATTTTATCGATCTGTTAATCAGAATGAATATTCGCCTTCAGTTTTGTTATAATCCAGTATAACCTGAGGCTTTCTGGTGTCAGGATCCATTTCGTCATCTTCATGTAATGTTGACAGAATTATTATAGATTTATGGATATTTTAAATTATTTATTAGAATATTATTTTATTATTTCAATATTCTAATCTACTTTTATAGATCATTGACTATATTACAATATTATAAGCAATTAAATATACATATACTATATATAAAAATCCTTTTTTTTATATATAGTATATGTATATTTAATTGCTTATTATAGATTTATTTCTCCGAGGTACATAGGAAAGCATTTTTTTTTCGTTTTGGAAACCAAAAAGACTGGATCCAACAGTTCTGCTTTTGTCGGGCAATAATTCTTTTGGGATGGTAGGTCAGAGACACTGTCCTTCAAATAGCTCAGAGCTCGAAGCTTGCTACTAAGTTTTATGACAGCATGCCCGCTGGAAGGTTGTAGGTCAACAGTGCAAGGACATAATATTTAAAATGTATATTTGAATCAAATAGAATATTTAAAAATTCAATTGGATCAATAAAAACCGAAATTCATATAAAATAGTTCATTTGATACAATAATTAAGAAAATATATAAATAAAAGATCTATTTTTTAAATAATTCTTAACGAGTTATTTCAATCTATAAAGAAACGTTTATTTTTATATAAAAGTAATTCATATTTTGACATGAAATAAAAGTTTCAGCGTTTCGGCTTGAAAACCAAACGGTTTAATCACTGAGCTATACCCCCTGGCATTGGTCAACTTTAAAGGACAGAGCTGCAAATTCTGCATTACCATTACATTGAAAATTTAAAAGTGCTTTTCATAGAAATGAAGTAAAACTTTAGAGATTTGTATGTGTGTATATCACGGTAGCTTTTTAAAAGTTGTACAATCTTGTAAATCGTATCGCTCGTGCGGGAGAATATAAACAGTACCAATAAATAAAAAAAACTTAATTTATGAATACTGTGTCAAAGGTGGCAATTAGGAAAAATTTATTTTTAAATATATTGGAATGTTTATAATTGATGATAAAAAATCTTAAAAAATATATTAATTTAATAATTAATAAATATGTGTTTCATTATTATTGACATGAATTTAAAATTAAATGGAAAAAATAAGAAATGTCAATTGAAAATGTACCAAATACAGTGGGACCATGACAATTCATTGAGTTTAATTCATTCCGCAGCCTTACTCCTATCTCAAAGCTAATTTCCCCATTTAAATTAATTGAACAAAAAGATTCATTGACAGCGAGAGCACACTGATAACTGATTCTCTGATCGTAAAAGCGACACGCGCTAATTTTCGTATCTCAAATTTTGCTCGTATTTCAAATTGAAAAATCGCTCACTCGATGGCTCGTTTCTCAAAAAACTCGTATGTTGGAGCACTCATATGTCAAGATAGCACTGTATTGGATAGGTGTTTTCATGTCGCTTTCATTCTAATTGTTACATTGGTAATTGTATTCATTGTATCTTATTAGATGATTAATCGGTTTGTCTAGGAATGCCTTTCTATTATAAAAAGACTAGTTAAAATATATATGTATAAAAAATGGCTTTATTCGAATTAATACAAAAAAAATAATACTTTTTATATAATAAAGTGGTGCCCATATGCATTTGTAAAGCAGCGGACATGGCAAAATAGTGTGATTTTATATATCTTATTAAGCAGTGGTAATTTGTTTTATAATTGAGAAGCTGGTCTGGCAATAATGTAGAAATATACACACGTCAATAAATATTTATGTTTTTGGCAAATAATAGAAAATATTTGAGCCAATACTTGCTTCCGCTGCATTTCGTCCACAGACAATTCATTCAATGACTCATCGGTAACGGCATGGCGTGCATTGGATATCTGGTGTATGGGACAACTGGCGCACTGGATGTATCGCTATCCTAACCTAAGTTATTTCGTTTACGAGATCTATGAATCTCTGGACTATACGCTCTCTGAAAAAATCTTTAGGTTAGGTTAGATCAGGTTAGGTTAGCGAGACAGCCAGTCCACCAGACGTCCAGTGCGCCCCACGTCGTTACCAATGAGTCATTGAACGAATTGTCTGTGGACGAAATGCGGCGGAATTAAAAAAAAACTTTTTGGTTGGTGGAGAAAAGTTTTGTATACAAGTTGTAGGAAAATGATGAAAATGTAGATTTCAATAAATCTCTAAATTAGATGTCAAAATTACAACTCTTTGATTAAGGTTAGGTTAGGTTTGATCAAATTCCAGATGATTTAGGTTAGGTTTGATCAAATGCAAGGTAATTCAGGTTAGGTTATGTGTGAGCAAAAGCCACTCGATTTAGGTTAGGTTAAATTTGATCAAATGCAAGGCGATTTAGGTTTTGTTTGATCAAGTGCCAGTTGATTTATGTTAGGTTAGATATGATCAAATGCCATCTGATTTTGGTTAGGTTTGATCAACTGCCAGGTAAATTAGGTCAAGTTTGATCAAATGTCAGGTAATATAGGTTAAGTTACGTTTGATCAAATGTCAGGTGGTTTAGGTTACGTTTCTTTAAATCATTTATAAATATTTTGGGGAAAACACTTCATAAAGCTGCAATTTTAGCATCCGTGAATTGATCATATGATGAAATCTCCGTTTTTGATACTTCCCTGTAGCATATATACGTGGAAATCCGTCGTTTACATAGTATTTTATATAAACATTACATTTTAAACACATGTGAAGGCACCCGGTACATTATTAATATACAATATATATGTATGTATATAATCTGAGCATTTAGAATAATCACGCTTTCTTTCCTTATTTATAATTACAGTTGGTACATCTAGATGTCTCTACACCGCTAACTGTACGCACACAACCACTCTCTACTCGTCCACTGATATATTCCAAGGCAGGCGTTCAATTAATGGCCAGTAATTATTTAGCAAACAGTCAGTAATACCTAAAAAAGGAAAAATAATAAATTGGCAGGAAATAATTAATGAATAGTAATTAATAATAGGTTAGGTTACATTTTATGAGTTAATCAATCATTCATTTTACATAATTTTTTATCAATATTGAATATATTACTGCAATTTAAATTTTATAACTGACCACATTTATACCACACAGTGGATACTTCCAATTGATTTAGCTTGCTGCCAAAACCTTGAATTAGTTACTGAACAAAAAAGTATAGGCCAATTTTCAGTTTAGATCTTCAATTGGAAATAAAAAACAATTTTAAAAGAACCCTTGGTGGCAGTTTTGTGGTGGTCATAAGCATGAAGACATCTCTATCATGATTTGAACCAGAGTTGTAGGATGCTGTATCAGTCAGCGATGCAGAGACTCAAATAAATATTTCTAAATCTATACGCTACGTTTATCTGTGTTAGTATCATACAAATGCAATGACGTGTGGGTCGTGAGTCTAACCTAACCTAGAAATACATCGTAACCTTACATCTAATAAGTGATCGTATTATTATATATTTACAGTCTTAGTTATCAAACTGCATATACCATTTCAAATGTGGTATTGGGTTTAGCCATGTGTGGCGAATTATATTCTTCCAATGATTCGACCACCATTGCAGGGGTTTTCTTCAGAGTTGATGACTTCGTCAACAAAGTCCATTTATGTAACGTTTTCAATGCGACATGTATGTAAATTTTAAACCGGAAAAATTACGTAAAAAAAATTGAATTAGGTTTCCTATAATTGTTGCCTCACTTTTTTTCAAATAATGGTAAATATGCAGTTTGATATAAAATTGCAGGTATTAGTAATAATATTATGTAGGTATATTATTTCTGGGGCCAATACTGGAAGTGTCTATGTCAAATATTTCAATAAGTCAGTTCAGCCAATTGTTAATTTTTCACAAGAAATGAATCTTCTGATTGAAATATCACACCACCAAACATAAGACACAAAGAGTCATATGCGCCAAAGAAATGCGTAAGGCAATCAACCAACCGTCCCACTGCTTGTATAACCAGATACCCCAACACCCAGACTGAAGTCGCGAAGCAGCTTTCTGAGATGCACACAACCTCTCACATCCGGCCCTGAACGAGAGACTCCAGCTCTGGCAACAAGTCGCATCAGAGGATTTCATTACTCAGGAAGGCCTCCCAACTGGCAAGAACCTTGACTGGTGGACCTTGAAAATTCCTGAACAGATTAAGAACCAGAGTTGGTAGAACAAAGGACAACCTCGAGCGGTGGGGAATGCTTCGGCAGGGAGAGTCACAGTTGTGCGACTGTGGAGACCTGCAGACCTCCTCACACCTAGGATTCTGCTCCATGTGCCCAACACGCATAATTTTTTGTTTATTCACAAAATAGTCAAAATAAGACATGGACATTTCTAGCTTTGGGCCCCTAGAATATTATAAAGTGATATATTATTTAACATAGACATTAATTGTTTATATATAATGTATAATACAGATATAAATGAGCAAGTATGTATATAAAACTGGACTTAGGCCACATGAAAGACACTAATTAAGTACAATTTACAGTCCATTGAGTAGAAAAATACTAGTTCAATACAAACATTGGGAGATGTATTTATATATAAGGTGATATAAAACATTATTATTTGGAAGATTGATACATTTTACATGATGTAGATTTATATATAAGAATAGACATTCAGCCATCTCTGTCAAACCCTTTAAAAGAACATTACAAATTTCAAAACATCACAAGAAATAATTAATATTATTATAGATTCACATAAAATAAATTGATTATTCTTAAACAATAAATAAAAATGTAATATCTCTGTACAAATGATAATAAATCAAATAATTCATACATTCAGTTAGTAGATCCTTAAGTAGTCAAGTAGCAATGCTGCACTTCTCACATTTAGTAATAAAAAAACATACAAAATGTACATAAACACGGAGATCCATCACTCCACAACTTTAAAATCAATATTTATCATCAATATATAGTATATATATATTTATTTAATATATTATTACTAAAAAAAATCACATCACAAATGAAAATTCATTTAAAAAATGATTAAGTCAACATGCCGATTACCCGTGTTATAGTTTTAAAATAAAACAACATATATATTTTTTCAATAAGATTCATCGATTCAATATCGGAGAGAGAGGATACAATTCCATTCGATGCTAAGGTGTCTGTGGTCGTAGATTTTTGTACGTTGTTTTTCATCAGAGTTGACTTTTTCCCCATAAGTCAGAGAAACTTTTTGAATTTCATTCCAACAAATGAGTTGAATTTTTCGCCACGTTTTTTGATCCCTAGTATAGCAAGTAGTCTTATATTCGCGTCGCATACAGCTGCCTTCCATGGCATCACCATCACAACAACAATTACAATAATGCAATGAATATATGTAATTAATTATCAATGATCGTTCTTTGATTTAGGCATTGAACCATTATTTCAAAATGCTCTGTATTAATTAATGGAATGTTTGATTTTATTGCCGTGGGTTGATCACACGTCATGACATAACCTCACACGGTTTCTGGACGAGACTCTCATCTTCTCAACAATTATATTATAATAATTCAATGGATGTGTAATTCATTACAGATACGTTTCCTTTTGTATTGAAACGAAAATTCAAAATTCTGTATTGATTCGTGGAATGTTTGATTTTATACAAGAGGTTTGATCACATGTTATTATTATTATATCAGTATTTATTTAGCACTTTTTTATGACCAAATGATCATTCGAAAAGCGCATATTTTCTTCTCTAAATAAAAAGGTGGGTCTTGAGTCTGCTCCTTAAGGATGCCTCCGTTTTCATCTCTCTTATACTTGAGGCCGTTGATGCCGCAAAACTGAAAGCTCAATCGCAAAAGACCATGCTAAGATTAACTCTAGTCAGCTGCGGGGTACTTTTATTTGCTCTGACTGATCTGAGTGTCTCATCACACGCACTTATACAAGATGCCTTGATAATCTCTGTCGAATAGCTCGGTGCAGTTCCATGAAGTACCTTATAAGCTAAAAGGCAGAGCTTCTGGATTCTAGCCTGAACTCTCAACCAAAGCAGTCGGCTCCAAAGCCTCTTCATTGTATTTTTAGTCCTTCTCTGACTTTGCTAGCAAGCTCAGTGTCGTCGCAGCATCCATTCGCGATGATTCTCTTACTTCTTGGAACGCCACATATCACGAATCAACTTCAATAGAAATAACCAAGTTTTTCATTCGATCCATTGATTGACATGTAAAAATAAGAACTCCGTAGATTTTCATCTCATGCAGACGTTTACCGGAAGTTTAAAGCAGTCGGTGTAGAGTATCAGAGTAACGTGACAGAATTTGTGGTTAATTGTTTGGCGGCTGGCTTTCTTAAAGTTATAACAGATGCCACACACTGATGTTTAGATGAGTCGTTCTTCTGGTGGTGGTTTCAGGACGTTGTCGAGCATCTCTAGCCTGGGGTTGCGGTATTCTTGTCCCGAGGGCGAGTACGTGCCCCGCGTGGCCCTCTTGGTCCTGGCGAGGAGACACGCGGCGGCCAGGGCGGCGCCCCCGAGAGCTAAGAGTCCCCCGACGATGCCCCCGACTATGATGCCGATCGGAGGACCGTCGTTGTTGGCTGCAATCACCAACTGAAAAATATAAACAACACATTTGAGCGTAGACCTTAAAATTTGACAACCTTGTAGTGCGTAAGCAAATCCAATGTAAGTATTAACCCTGTCACTGCGCAAGACCTCTGTAGTAATCATGTTATCGCTATAGCAATCAAGCTAAATACAGATTTTGGATGCTCATATTATAGCTGCATTCTATTGATGTTGTGTTAAAAATTAGCTGAATATATTACTTAATATAAAATTTGACTTAAAAATTGTACATAACCAATGACTGCAGTGAATATAGTCGTCCTAAAGTGGATGAGAAGTGATCTAACCTGTTCTGTGCAGTTCTTGCCGGCCCAGCCGTTGACGCAGCGACACTCGTAGTCCGCCCCGTCGCTGCAGAGAGGCTGGCAGATGCCCTCGTTCTCACACGGGCCCCGCGGGGGCGCGGCGCGGCTCACGTTGGCGGGGGCGTCGGAGATCACCGGTAGGCGGGGCTCCAAGCACGGGTCCAGGATGGAGCAGTCGGGACCGCATTTTCCAGGAACGCATTCACACCTAGACAAAAACATCAATGTTACAGCATCTAATGGAAGAAATATTTTAATGGCTCACTACCAAACATGATCAAAATGAAAAATAAATTGACATCAGCATGATGTAGTCCTTGCTTACTGTTACCGAAAACCTCGATAGACAATCTTTCTCGCCACACCTTTATGTATGGCCACATTGGGACTAGTACATAATTTTGCCATGGACAGCGCTGGTGACCGCGAGCGGAAACCGGCGCGGTTCATCCCGGTAGTCAGTGGGTCCCCAGCCTTGTCCTAAGCTTGTAATGTTTTTAAGCAACAACTTTTGAGAGAGGAGGATGTTAAAATGAATAACTTTTTTTTTTTTAAAATATTGACTTTTATAATTATGGTCAAATTTAATAATTAATAAATAATTAAACCAAAAAATAATAGTCGTTTGGAGTCTCACCTGTAGGATCCCTGTGTGTTGTGGCAGGTGCCCCCGTCTCCGCAGTTAACGAGTCCTATGGAGCACTCGTCTATGTCCTCGTCGCAGCTGACCCCCGTGTAGCCTGAGCACAACAACAGACCAGTCACAAGCAACCCCAACGCTCCACACCCGGAGCGATCCCGGCGCATCGTCAAGCCCAACAACACCATCGTCAATCACACATCACTTTATATAAAACTAACTTTTTAAACAATATATATTATTCATATTTTTAAGCATTCAATTTGAGATCCATTTCAAATATTAAGCTGATAAATACTTAAGAATTGATACGTGCATACAAATTCACAGCAAACATCATCTTATACGATAATTCTCTCACGAATACATTGGAGAAAAATAAACGCAGGCGCTGGGATTGGATTGACAAACCTTTGCAACCATAGTTTAATTCTGATGATGACAGTATTGTAACGCATCGAAGAAAAAGATTGCGGATTGAATATGAGTATTCTACCTCATCCTCCTCTGTAGAAACCGGAGAAACACCCACTTTCGCTGAGGGAGAGGTCTACTTGCTATTTGTGCGACAAAACATAATTGTCCAGTAATTTATTATACAATTTTTATTTTCAAAAAGAAAAGTATAGACAGTAACATTGATATTTTATATTTATTTTTTAATATTTATATCACTTAACATTTTCTTTTTATAATGCAAAAAGCATCATTAAAATTGCTTGACATTTGTTGCAATGAGAGTGTATTATTTGACAACATTATTTTTTCCTTTAAACCAGTCAAAATATGCATAGCAATTTTCGCATGTTTTTGTAGAAATCGCTTAGCATTAAACCATCTCACATCTCCTTGTGCTTGGTCCTCTTAATCCCGCATTTATTGTTTTCCTGTATTCATAGTTTATTTGAATAGGTCCCTTAGATAGAGGTTTCACTGTATTATGTTTCAGGCATCTCTGTGCCTGTGAAGACAAAGCTACTCGTTGCAATTTGACACACTTTAATACAATGTTTTCACGTAAACCACATCATACATTACTCTACACGGAATCAATTGATTTTCAGCACAGACAATTCACAGGTGATTGCTGTGAAGAATTTTTTGTTTTTCCCTTATCTCTGGCAAATCTTGTTTCATAACACTCGACTGTCTGTTCACTATCAATGTCCTTGCTTATCAAGAGACTATCTTATCAGTTGTGTGTGTCATATAATAATAATGGAACAGTAATCCACATGACACATGCTTACAATGGAGCAACAAGCAATATATATATACATATATATATAAAAAGATTATTTTTATATAAAATCAATTGCTGTTTAATGTATTTTAAGCCTTAATTAATTATTAACCCCTTCTACTGAAATAACGAGTGTCGCTTGTGGTCTTGTTTTAGGCTTATCTGGCAACCAAGAGCTATACTATTTTTTTACATATTTTTTTTACCATATCTGCTCTGTATACGGAGCATATAGACACCACAAATTTACATTTGACAGTTCTGTAAGTTCACGTATTGTCTATGACTTGTCCCAGAACACCTGTGTACTCGGAAGTCCACATGGGAACATAGATGGTTCCCGGGAGCCTCGAGGGCAAGAGTCTGCGAACTTGCATAGACTGCGGCTGTAGTACCAGAAAAATAATTGGTATTCAATGATCATAGTTTTTTAAGGATGGACAATTTTTATTTCGTACTTAAAGGGTGGCTCGATCGTACTGGGGGCATCTAAAAAACTTAGATTTAATTAAATTGATAAAGAAAATCAAGCTTGGTCGGGATGTGAACCGACGGCGTCTGAGTGAGAAGCAAACGCTTTACAAAATGTCATGCCGATATATAGGCACACCGCATGGAGTGATTATCCGCCAGGGACACACATTCCCTATGTGTTTACCAAGTTTCGTATCGTTAAATTGCGAGAGCAGTTTTCTATAGCTTTGACTATGTATCGGCACGCCGCACTCTGGTGACATAAAATGTAATGCCGATATATAGGCACGCCGCATCTAAAGGGTAAAATATCCATATATCCTATTTAAATAACACTGTTTGAAAACCATTCTAAAACCAATAAACTGACATAACGGCAGAAGCGGGATGCGAACCGAAAAAAATATACATACTTGGAATATATACTATAGCGACATCTACCATACGATGATAACAATGACATTAATACAAGTTCTAACGTGAGTCAGCTCAGGCATAGCAATAGCCGTGGTGGCTGAGTGGTATGAATACCTGGGCATAGTTGGTTTCCAAGGTCCGTGGTTCGCATCCCGCTTCTGCCGTAATTTTTCTGCATGAATTGACGCGTTTAAAAGAATTTTATGTACAGTATATGTACATTTAATTACTAATAATATTGTAATATAGTCAATGATCTATTAAAGTAGATTAGAATATTGAAATAATAAAATAATATTCTGATAAATATTTAAAAAAATCCATAAATATATATATATTGCCTGGCGGCATAGTCCAGTGGTAAAAGCATTTGTTTGTCATTCAGACGCCATAGGTTCGAAACCCACTCAAGCTTGACTTTTTAAAATCAAGGTTGGTCAGGTTTTGAGGACAAAAAAATTATCCAGGCCTCGGGAGTGTTGGGTTCATCATCCGATCTCTTTAACCCGTTCATTACGGCTCGGTTTGAATACAAATTACACTGTCAATTATATAACTACTATTTGAAGCACAAATGTACTTATATGGTCTATTTTCATATATCACATTGGTTCTTGTATCCTTTAGCTATCGGATGATGCATAATGATGATTATTGAACATCAAAATATTTCTCTGGCACTACAGCTGCAGTCTATGCAAGTTTGTGGGCTCTTGCTCTGGAGGCTCCCAGGAATCATCTATGTTATCATGTGGACCTCGAAGATACAAGTATTCTGGGACAATTCATACACAACATGAGCTTACAGAACTGTGAACAGGCAATTTGCAGTGTCCATGTGCTCACTGCAAATATGGAGCGTATATGGTTAAAAAATATATATTCAACCAATTTTATGATGAACATTATTTTCCAGGTGATATCAACCTATGCTTGTAGGTTACCTGTGTTGCGGCAGTCGCAGGTGTAGGTGTTGACGCCATCGATGCAGCGTCCCCCGTGCAGGCAGGGGGAGCCCCCGCCCGGCAGGCGGCAGTCGTCAGTGTTGGACTCGCAGAAGCGCCCGTAGAAGCCGGGGGCGCACTTGCAAGTAGGCACCTGGAAACACAAAACCAAATAAAGGGTCCGCCAAAAAACTTTTTTTTTTTTAAGATAGGGCGCATAACATCGAGTGTAGCTTCGGCTGTGTGGAATGTAGAACCGTCCTGTTGAAACCAAATGTTGCCAATATCCTCCTCTTCAATTTTTGTGAACAAAAATTCATTCAACATGGCCCGATAACGATCGCCATTGACTATAACGGCCACTCCTTGCTCATTTTCGAAGAAAAATGGCCCAATTATGCCTCTGCACCAAAATCCGCACCAAACAGTGACTCGTTTTGGGTGCAACGTCTTTTCAATGTATGCGTGCGGGTTTTCTGTGCCCCAAATGCGACAATTTTGCTTGTTTACATACTCGCCAAGATCAAAATGGGCTTCATCTGAAAAGATGATTTTTTTGGCAAAATCGGCATCTTTTGTAAGTCGATCGCAGACCCACTTAGCGAAGCGAAAACGCATTGGATAGTCAGTTGGCTTCAACTCCTGAACCAATTGGACTTTGTATGGCGTCATACCAAGGTCTTTATGCAAAATTTGTCTCAATGATGTCTTCGAAATGTTCAATTGTTGAGAACGACGGTGAATTGATGTTGATGGCGCTTCACGCACACTTTCTGCCACAGCAGCAATATTCTCGGGTGTACGCACTGTTTTTGGCTTTTCACGCTTTGGTTTATCGATGAGGATGTCAGTTTCTTTCACTTTTTTCACAAGATAACGAACATACGGAGCTGACGGCGATTCTCTTCTTCCAAAATCCGTACGCAATTTTCGCACACATTCTGCAACATTACCATGATTTTCAAAGTAATGTCGCAATATTTCCCAGCGTTGTTCAAGCGTATACACAACCATATTCGTTCAGTGGAAGGTTAAAACTAATTATCTGTCAAATCAGACATGAGCTAAGTGTTACCATTCACGAAATAAGCACTAGTTGAAAAAAAAAACGTTAGATGGCGGACCCTTTACAATGCTACAAAGCGTATTTCAGAATAAATGTATGTATGTTTGTTACTTATGGATGCTTTTACTGCTGATCCTATATTATAATTAATTTTTGTTAATATGTAAATTGTGCATCCGGAAAGTGTCATTAAAACCATTTTAAAACTCTATTTTAAAAAAAAAACAATGTTAAGGGTCAAAAATCTGTTTGTTGATTTTAGTTGCCTTAGTTATACAACCAATTTGTAAGAGTAAAGTTATACTCGATATCACAAATTATACTTGATATAGCTCTTTCAGGCTGATGCCGAAAAGTCTCGAAAAACGATCTTTTGTCTCTTATTTTTGTTCGCTCGCCTGACATGCACATCAATAATGTTAGTGTTCATTTTATATAAAATACACGGGTTAACAAATTTACTTTCTTACTCATAAAAACAGTTCATCGTGGTCATATAAGCTTGTTTTGCAGTGGAATATTCACTTTAATAGATAGAATGTAAGCTACCGTGTCTGGTGAAGCGTCGCAGATGCCCCCGTTGACGCACGGCTTGCTGATGCAGAAGGGGACGTCGCAGTGCACGCCGCCCATCTCGGGCAGGCACGAGCACGTGTAGTTGTTGTTGGTTATGGTATCTGAAAATAAATAATTCAAAATAAAAAAAATGTTTTTGCTGTCGTTGGGCTTTAGCACTTTGTTTCTCAGCCGGAGAATATGCGGCACCAGTGTGGGGTCGATCAGCCCATTGTAATCAAGTGGATACTGCCCTGAATGATGCATGCAGAGTCGTCACAGGCTGCCTCAAACCAACACCCATTTCAAAACTATACCACTTGGCTGGTATCGCACCACCAAACATAAGACGCAAAGTTATATGCACCGAAGAAATGCGTAAGGTAATTAACCAACCGTCCCACTGCTTGTATAATCAGATACCCCCAACACCAAGATTGAAGTCGCGAGGCAGTTTTCTGAGATCCACACAACCTCTCACATCCGGTCCTGAAAATGAGAGACCAGCTCTGGCAACAAGTTGCACCAGAGGATTTCATTGCTCCAAAGGAATGCCTCCAAACTGGCAAGAACCTTGACTGGCGGACCTGGAAATATCTGAATAGATTAAGAACTGGATTTGGTAGAACAAAGGATAACCTCGAGCGGTGGGGAATGCTTCGGCAGGGAGAGACTATTGTGCGACTGTGGGGACCTGCAGACCGCCTCACACCTAAGATGCTGCTCCATGTGCCCAACAAGCTGCACATCTCAGGACCTAATGCTGGGCAACACACGAGCTATTGATGTTGCCAGATACTGGGAAAAAATAATTTTACTTCGCTGACACGAAGAATAAAAAAATGTATTATTATGGATTGAGCCGCCCCTTAGGACAAAATAGTCCTGGGTCTAAGGAATGTCGGGTTAATCAACCGTTTTCCTTAAAAACTGGATTAACCCTTTGGCATCGGTAGCCGATATATGCCGTCTAAGATTCCCCTACCGTTAATATTGGTAGCCGTGATATATAGTTTTCATAATTTCTTAGAATAGTTTTTTATGCATCATCTGATAGCTAAAGGATACAAGAACCAATGTGATATATGAAAATAAACCATATAAGTACATTTATGCTTCAAATACTAGTTTTAAAATGGACAGTATAATTTGTATTCTACCGAGCCGTAATGAAAGGGTTAAAAAATTACTCAAAAATATGCTTTACAGACTGTAAGTGCACGGACTTTTGCTCTGGAGGTTGTCAGGAACATTGTATGTTCCCGAGTGGACCTATAAAGATATGTCCTAGAACGAGAAATGGACAACTGACAGAACTAAGTGGCGGAAATTCGTGGTGACTATATGTTTTATATATGGAACGCACATCGAAAGAAGAAGAATTATTAAAACGTATATATAATGATACCGGTTGTTGCCATCTTGCGTCGACAGTGCCACTGCCGATATTTGCAACTTACATGTAGCATCCTTCACAATTAGTGGTCAACGAGAGAACTGTGTTTCTCTGTGGCGCCGCTTAAGGATACAGTGGCCAAGAAAGGTACCACTCCCCACGCGGTCTAGGCAGTCTGACGCCTACCCTGTCTCAGGGCTGGTCGGGGTGGAGTTGGTCCCACTTTAGGACCGCTCTTCCTAACCGTGCAGCTGTCTTCTAGCATCGTATTAACAGATGCCATAGTTCTAAATCGATTATTTGTATTTTTGTTTAATTTTTTAATAAACTAGAGTAACCTTAAATTCGAATTTAGTCATTTACCCCTGAGTATCAATGTATTTAAATAAATAAAAAATAATGAAGAAGATCAAAGTAAGGGATGGCGATTGAGTTAGATTAGGTTAGGTTGGGCTACCTTTCTGGTTGAGACAGGTGGAGCCGGCCCGGCAGGGAGTGTTGGCGCAGGTGACGAGGCGGGGAGCGTCACACAGGGGCCCTGTAAAGTCATGCACACAGCTGCAGTTGAAGCCCCCGGGCAGGTCGCTGCAGGTGCCCCCGTTCTCGCATGGAGATGAGGCACACTCGTCAATGTCGTGGTCGCATCTGACAAGAAAAATACATCATTAACATCACTGAAGCTTAAGGCTGTAAGATTGCCGAGACACTTTATGAAGCTGAATTAAAATGTTTTTTTTAGGGAAAGTAATAATGAGAAGTGGTTGGGTCTTTGAGGTTTTTTTAATTCATTAAATTTTATTTATATTATGAACTACATAATTTAATATTTCAAGGAGTTCAATATGTATAATTTTGGCTTTTAGTATAATGCGGAATTGAAAAAAAAACTTCGATGTGCCGTGGAATTTAAGGAAGACCTTTTGTGCCGTAGTTCAGAAAAGGAATTCTAAATTATTAACTGAATGGAAACAACTTTTTGTTTATCCTACTAGTCGATTTTCTAAGCTTTTTGCCACTCGTGGCCATCTCTTCCATCCCGGATTGTACTGACATATCGTTATTTAGTTGCCAGTATCATTGATGAATGATAAATGCTTGAGTTAGGAGAGCGGATTGTGCGACTGTGGAGACCTGCAAACCGCCTCACACCTAAGATCCTGCTCCATGTGCCCAACAAGCTGCACACCTCAAAACCTAATGCTAAGCAACACACGGGCTATTGATGTTGCCAGATACTGGGCAGAAGTGGGGAGCGGATATGGTAATAATAATTACAATGATGAAAGTGATATTGTCTAAGGAAAAAGGTGATTTTGTAAGCTTTGTTGTCACTTACAGCCATCCCTCCCATCCCGGATTGCAGCGACAAGTATAGTTTCCTGTGCCGTCGATGCAGGTGCTGTTGTTATCGCAGCGAGCGGCCGCGCACTCGTCGACGTCCACAGCACAGTCGTCGCCCGCGTAACCAAGCGGACACGCGCAGGCGTAGCTGGAGGCCGGCGAGGCGCAGCGGCCCCCGTTGAGGCAGTCTCGCTGGAAGCACAGTGAGCAGCCGGGCTCCGGGGGGCGCCGCAGCGGCGACAGCGTGAAGCGGCGACCGCGGGGACGCGGCGTCGACTCCGGGTAGAGTTGCGACCAAGTGAAGTACGGCAAGAGCAACCCACCAATACGTACTTCTCCCAAGCAACCCTGAAAAGAGAAACATAACCAAACTTTCATAAACATCAAATTTAACAAGTGATAATTTTGCAATTTTTTTACCATTACTATTTTACGCAATTAATTTACTTGTTGTTACGCAATTTTTCCCCAAATTTCAGCCAACGAGTCCAAGCAAACCAAATATTCAAGCAAAATTTATAAAATCAGAAAGGAGTATATTTCACAAACGTAAATGACAGCCATGAATAATTACTATATATGTAAATATAATTGTGCATGTAATACTCGTGAATCTGTTTCTTATTGTATTTTTATAATCATTAAAAAAAGAAAAGAGGAAGCATCCTTTTACATGGATTTGTTTTTTGGTTTTTCATACCTTCATAGTATTTCGTAGAGGTCCCTACTCTTGACTAGAATATATATTGATATATTGTAAAACTTGTATTTGGTAGAATATCAGAAGACTTATAGGTTTACCTTGAAGTTGGCTCCGACACTGCCCTCGCTGCCGTTCCAGAAATTCATCTCGGAGAGAGACAAAGCGTTGTCCAGAGGATTTATGTCCACAGAGTTAGTGTCTCCCAAATGCTGAAATAAAAAAAAAATCTACTCACAAACTGATACTATTTCAAATATATGGGGTATAGTTTAGTGGCAGGAGAGGGATCAGAATGTTCTGATTAGACACATCTCTTCGGATGTTGATATATTCCACGCAAAGAAGGCCCAGTTCACACATGAGCTCCACGAATTTGTTAGAAGTCTATTTAACACGTTGACTGCCTTAAAAAATGTGATTTCTTAAAAAATTAGGTTTTTTATTTTCTTCTTGTTTCCAGTAATAATAAGTGTCTTTATTACTAATTAAATTCATTTTTTGTATTATTTTCTTGTGGTATATTTGCCCATTTATACCTATCACACAGATAGGTATAAATGGGCAAAGATAGGTGTAAATGAGAGACGTGTATCCGGCAGCAAAATATCCATTGTAAATGCCGACGACATGGATCCATGTTTACCATAAATATCATTATTCCATCTATATTTTATATTGAATAGGTTTAAATAGAATATAAACATGAAAGTAGTTTAAATTGAATTGATTCCAACAATGTTTGTCTGTCAGATCCATTAGTCATTGTCGCTATTTATTTGTAAAATCTCAGCCAAACATGGGAATCAGTGGATAAATCCTTAGACACTAGGTTTTCTCCTTTTTTTCTTGGTATTTGTTTCATTTTTGCGTTCAGACTTTCATTTTGATGGACCAGCTTCAATATTCATGGTTGAAAATAAATACCTTAATTGAATTGCGAAAAAACACCAAAATCAAAACGTTTTTTTCAAACCGCCACTAAATACATTAAAATGAATATTGTATTACAGGAAACAAGTGCAAAAACAACTTTCTTGAGCAGGGCCCGCAATAGACTGAGGCGTTTGTATGTTGATGTGCGCGATCACGGATCCATGTAGTGGGAATGCGAGGTGTTAATGAAGCATTAGGACTTTCTGTTGCTTACCTTTCCTCTGGTTCTATTTCTTTAAGTACCTATTTATAATATATTGTTTCTTGTAGTTCAGCATAATGATATATCGAGTACATCATTTATACTTGAAGTGCCTTTGCGCCATTTTTTTCTGGTTGTTTTTTATATATCAAAGAATTTAAAATTGAAATTAAGATATAATATACCCCGTATTTTGTGGTTATGGTTTAATCCTTCCTAGTAAGAGGTTAACGAAGGTTGTTATTGTCACCTGGGCTCGCAGAGTGGAGTTGAAGTGCAGGGGCGGAGGCTCCAGGGAGTCTTCAGGCAGAGCAGCAGGGGGCCTCACGCCTCCCAAGTAGACAGTCCCGGAGCTCAGCAAGTTCAGCCAGGCAGCACCGTCAAACTCGTCGGCGAAAATTGGCGAGTCGTCCTTCACCCAGTCGCCAAAACCACCTACAAATGCAAATTCATCATTTTAAATTGGCAGGACACTGCTTGTGTTGTATATATGTATTGATACCAAGGGATAAATTGACTAGATCCATGATTCTTGATAAAAAAAAATACCAGATCCTCTCTATCTATGATAACATGTTCCAAATGAACATATCATTATCAAACCATGTCTACTCCCCTTACTAGAGTATATGGCATTCACGAATTGCCACCACAAAGTGAAAAAAAAAATCAGCCGCCATGGTCCTAGCCTTATCCCAAGTCAATTCTTCCTTCCGCAGATCCGCCGAGTACATTCAATGTTCCTGACGGTCTTCCGGGACGGCGCCCGGAGGCTTGAAGAGAAGACAAATATAGTTTATGCTTTCCTACAGCATTCTAAGTTCAAGTCTCAGCCAGGTCCACCTTGGAGTATATGAACATCGAAAATTGTCATTTTATAGTTCCGTTAGCTCGGATTTTCTGCCTTGTCCCATATGTAGTTCCCAGAAGACTCCAAAGCAAGAGCCTGTGGACTTGCATAAAATGCGACTGTAGTAACCAGAGAAATATTTGGGCGTTCAATAAAAAGCCTGGACAATTTTTTTTGTTGGCATGTATAAAGTTTAACCTTTAAACGCCTAGTGGTCCCATATGGGACCGCAAATTTACGTCGTTCAATGTCCTAGCAGGCCATTGTTTGTAATATTTCGTCGCACAATAGATTCTTCCATGGACTTACTTTAACACTATTATTACAAATTAATGTAATCCGATTGTGAAATGAACCATAAGCACTCCTTTATGGAACCGTAGGGCATTGAACAACGCAAATCAGCGGTCCCATATGGAAACCACTGGGCGTTTAAAGGTTAAATTTGATTAAGTTGATTTTAAAAAACCAAGCTTGGTCGGGTTTTGAACCGAAGGCACTTACCTCTTATCAGTTTGTCCTGCACCTCGATGTGCACCCGACTCCACTGATAGTCCGGCTGGTGCTTCCTCATGCGGTGCACCCTGGCCTGCTGCAGCGGAGGGAACCTCCACTCCACGGTGACCTGGTCCCGGTACACAGACACAGAGACCATCTCCCCGTCCAGCCCGACAGCGTGCAGCAAAGTTCCGCCGGTTTTTGATCTGAAAATCATTGAAAAATATTTACTGGACTTTACCCGCCCCACACCTGCATCACACCAGAGGACAGTTAAGTCTCCTTGATGGCGCGCTCATTCAGATTATGATCAGTTAGCAACTGATAAGTCCAGTGGGAGTCCCCTCTGAACAATTGTGGCCGCTGCACAGAAGTGCTAAAAGAAAGAACCCGTGAAAGAGATTAGAATCAAATTCATGGGTTGTAAAGAGATGGATATGGAAGATAGATTCTCTCACCGATATTTTTTTTATTATCTCTTATTATGTGGCGGAATTGATCGATTGATGGAGTGTGCACTTTTTGTTTTTATGACTCGCCATTAATGTTTGTGTTATTATATCCCATAGATTTCGACCAATCACAATAGACGTTGCCTTGTGTAGGTGTGCAGGTGCCAGACAGAATATTAGATCACTGTATTTGCGCACCGATCGTCACATCCATCTACAAGAAGATTCACATTCTCTATGTTCACATCACATTTGACGGTGGACTATAGCTTAGTGGTTAAAGCGTTTGGCTTGCTAAACAGAAGGTCATGAGTTCGATTCCCGACGGAGGTTTTTTAATTTTTTTAAAATTAATTTCTATGATCTATAAATACCCCCGGTCGGTGTGAATTTGATCCCTCACCCGTAAAATGACGGTCATAGCTTATTAATCAAAATTGTCAGTAGATGAAAGTTGTCCCGTGAACAACATCCATTCATATTCCAGTAATAATTAGATGATGCGTGAATGTTGGGTCTTTGACATTGGCGGATCAACTCCAAATGCAACGCTTAACCACGTGTAACATGGTAAGCGTCATAGAATCCACAGATGGGACTCCAGCATCACTATCACCATCTGTCGGTATTGTCCTGTATGTGCTCACAAAAAATAAAATCAAATTCGATCCACAAATAACACAAGGTATTACACAAATAAGGCCGAGCAGGACTTGCTCATGTATGGTGTGGTGTTAGCTACCTGTAGGCCAGTGTGATGGAGGCCCCCGTGAGGGGCTCCTTGGAGCTGAGGCTGTAAGCCAGTGTGGCGTTGCGTCCGTCGAAGGTGGCATTGGCGACGCACTCATAGCCATCATCCAGGTTGATGCAAGCAGAGCCCGCGGGACAATCCTGCAGCTGGCAGAACTCCATCTCCTGGCAGGACTTGCCCTTGTAGCCGCGCGGGCAGATGCATCTACAAAAACAACAAATATTACATTATTTTTTAAAGTTTTTAATATGACAAATTGAACAATGCATTGTAAGCGTAGGTTTTATTTGATCACAAAAGTTAAGCAACATAGGTAATAGCTGGCGGTCATAGCTCAGTGGCGAAGCGTTTGCTTTGTAAACCAAAGGTTGCGGGTTTGATCCCCGACGGAGATTAAAATAAAAAGTTTTAAAATCGATTTATGAGCTCTAAAATACCTCCAAATTGGTGTGAATTTGAAATCGTCCCGTAAAGACCACCCATTCATAGTAGATTCCTGTAATAATAAAGGATGATGCGTGAATCTCGGGCTGTAGTCTATGACGTTGGCGGATCAACACTCCACATGCAGCGTTTAGCCATATACACCATGGTAATCGTCATAGAATTCCACAGATGAAACTTCAAAATTACTATCACCATCTGTCGGTATTCTCCTGTATGTGTTTATATAAAAAAATAAAAAAAAATAGACTGTTGGTTTTACGGAGGAGATATAGCGTCATAGTTTGTGAGCAATTCGTTAAGGACTTTGCGCCTCGAGGGCTGGATCGTGACTCTCTTTCGCTGGTGGTACTGCGTTGGCATGCTCCATCAACGTGGTGTTGCCACAATACTAAAACTTGGATTTTGATTGCCGTCTCAGCTGTCGTATCAGTTGGGTTTAGCCGTTCTTGAAACCAAACATTCCAGGCCTCTGTATTGTCAGGCTATTCATCCGAACTCTTTGAAAATTCTGATTAACAAATCATCCACAAATTGCCTCGAATACTACAGCTGCTCTGACTACAAATCCCTTTCTAGAAGTCGTCGGGGAACCGTATATGTTTTCTGGTGATCTGACAAGGCCAGAAAAGTTTTAGGAAATCGATCTTTCACCCGTAAAATGCCAGTCATAGCCTCAATCAGAAATTCGTAGTAATTCAAGTTGTACCACCAAAACCTCACATTCATGGTGAGTCCCCTTAAAAATAAATGATGCGTGAATGCCGAACTGATGTTGGCAGAAAAGGACTCCGCTTAGCCAGCCTTAAAATGGCAAGCGTCGTTGCGAATCCATAGATTATTTCTATCATCGTCTGTTAGTATTCTTCTGTACTTGTGACTTACAAAATTAGCTGAATAACATTAGATTCTTAAACTGTTAACCTTGATGTGATTTACTTAAAATTTATAAGCTCGACATTGCTTACTTATTTCTTCATTTAAATATTCCAGGATGATTTTGGTGTGTGCGGCAAACAACTAATGCCTTTCATAATTGAGGTTATGTCTCATATTATAGTCTATCCAATATAGGAAGAACCCTATGACACATTTATTGCCCTGTGCTAAATATCGTCCGATATAACGTTGTAAAAACGTTCACTACCTATACTAATTTTATCAACATAAACAAAAGCCTCTCTTCTTATATATAATAAGTTATTTAGGTAAATATATCACAATAAAAACAAAATAATAAAAAATATATGCATATTGTTACAAATTAGAAAAAATACGGCAATTTGTAACTATAATACTATAATATCTGACGCACGTAGAAGGCCATGTCACATTACTGCGAAAACCAGTGTTGGGGTATAGATAATCGTATTTTCGATTGTTTTTGTAAATACCTACTAAAATTAAATATTAGAATTATTATCAATTATAAGTGAATATTAACAGGTTTTAAGAGACATGTAAAACAAACTACAAATAATAATATTAGTAATATGAAAATTATTACTTGGCACTCCTTTGTCACGAAGCCAACTTATAATTTCATTTTTATTGTTTGCCGTAGTAGGAACTTTGTTGATTTGGACAGAATGGTACGAAGCGTTGTCCATTATTATGGCGTGAGGCTCATGTAAATTTGACAATAAGGTCATAAAACCATTGTCTGAAATTATCAAAATTCATCTCCTCGTGATATTCTGTCGTTTTAACTGACTTAAACGCCAGAAGACGATTGGGCACAAAACCTTTTGACGTTCCAGCATGACAAATAATGAGGCGCTGGCCTTTTCCTTCAGGAGTTTTCGTCCTGGATTTAGCCGTGTCGTCAGTCCATATTTTACCAACAGTATGATTAGCATTGAGCCAAGTTTCGTCGAGAAAAACAACTTTCTCCCAATTCCTAATGCTCTTCATTTGCCTCAAAAAATCGCATCTTTTCAAGGAAATATCCGTGCGCTCCATTATAAACTTTCTTTTTTCACATTTTTTATATTTGAAGCCAATGTTTTTCAATACCTTACTAAGAGATGTCGCACTGCCTTGAAATAATCCGACTGACTTTAGAGAACCTACCAGTTTAAGAAGTGTTGGTATTTCGTTGCGGTCATAGTATGCATACACGTGATTCCGAATTGCTGCCAAATCAAAGCTATCGGGTTTTGTTATTGAGCATTTCTTCTGTCGTTTCTTATTTGGTGTTAATATTTTTTTCTCTTCTAATGAAGATTCACCGTATTTCTCCTCTGTGATCCGAGACACTGTAGATTTACTGATTCCTAGGGAATCCGCGACCCGATCTCGAATGTTTTCAACAGACAGCAATGGTCCACCATTTTGTTTTTCTTGATGAAAATAATCACGCAAGCGTACGACAAATTCACGTGATTCACTGCTGAGAACAGTTCTTTTTGTCTCTTCGGCATTGTAAAACACAAAAATATGACTTTAACAATACTAACAATAAATATAATAATTACAACAACAACAAACACGAATCCATAGAAGAACAACACGCTACTGAAAGTCAAACATTTGTACTGATCCGCCATGAAGCCGCCATGCGGAAATAGAGATGTTTATATACGATTCACTTTGAATTCAAATTAGATTTTTTGTCGAAGAAGAAGAGAAAATAAATCGACCTAATCGAAATAAATATTTTTGCCCCATCCCTTTTACAAGGGGCAATAAATGTGCCATAGGGTTCTTCATATATTGGATGGACTATAACACATTGTTGTCGGGAGACGTATTAATACGTTTATTTTAGTTTAGTGCTCAAATGCGGGAAACATAGTAATACGTTTTTTACTCTCTGGTGGTGGACGTTGGGTAACGTAATAATACGTATTGCGTAATAACAGATTTTGTTGGTAAGTGCTATATCTTACTTCAAACTACACATATCACTCATAAATTTGTAATTATTATGCTTTAGTTTTAATTTATTAATAATTTATGAAAGCAAAAAATTACTAAAAATATAAAAAAAAATGTATGCTTGAAGAAACCTTGACTCAGATCCCGTTGGCTTGATTTTTTTTGACCTTCAATGCGCAATAATTGTTTTCAACTTGTACGGAAAATCGGGGTTCTTTCTACCTGACGAAGGGATGAATGGTAGGAATGTTTTGTTCATATTTCTACAAAATATTTGTGTTTATGTTATGGTTATGATGTGTTACTTCAAAGGCCGATTTTTTTTCTGTTTGTTTCCTATCATTTTATCATTGCTGCACAATAAGGTGAACTACATTTAAAATTTTACTAAATTATCGCGAATATTTGAAAAGTTATAGACTTTTAAAAATTATAAAAAAACTCGCGCGCGAACCCAAAAATTACCCGCGCCAGCCTGCATACACCATAAAACAAGACCCGCAAACAATGTGTTGACCCACCTGAAGTCGTTCCACGTGACTGTGCAGGAGCCGTTGTGGCGGCAGGGGTTGCCGGCGCAGGAGTCGTCAGAGACGACGCCCTCCAGCACAGAGTCGCTGCCCGACACGTCCCCGAAGCCGGGATGCATCTCCAGGTCGTTCACTTGCAAGGGGAAGAACTCCACGATCATTATGCGGGAGCCGTTAGATATCTGAAATACAGAAAAGAAGCATTATAGAATGTTATGTTTCTTCATTGGCCATTTTTTCAATTGCATAGAAAAGGGCCCCTCTTTTAAACCTTTTTAACACGTGTGATGTCTATAGTGGTCACGAGCTTCACACGTATTTTTGAGCCTCATATTACAGATTCATTCTATATTCATTTAATATGCAAAATTAGACAAATACTGAATATATATAATTTAATTTGAGTCGAAAACTGTAGGTAACATCCAAAATACCTATATTTGTTCGTAGTATGCAGTAATTTTGTGGTTTGTAATATTAAAATAATAAAATAATAAACTTTTAAAATGTTTCCGTTGAAATTGCTTCAAATTCAACTGGTCCATTCACATACTTCAATGAGAAAAAATGTTTTGCCATGAGATGAGCAGATTGACATACAAGCAAGGTTATAGAACGAATTAAACTCGAATCTCTAGACACCACACACCATTATCTCAGAATAGAAAGGTTCTAAAGAGCTAGTTATTTGACTCAGTATGTGATGCAGTGTTGGTGATCTAACCTGCACGTCCTGGATGATGCCCTTGAAGTGCTCGGTGCGGGGGGCGGGCGGCAGCGCCAGGGCGGTGACCTGCTCCATGATGGCGGCCGCGGGCCCGGCCGTGACCGTCTCGGGGGCCTGGCGGGCGGAGCGCTGCAAGGACGGCAGCGGTTGACCTCCCAGGTACAGAACCTGCAAAATATAAATCAGACATAATACGAGTAGAGAAAGTCTTCGTGTTGTTCATCTGTTCATCATTCCGCCACCAAGCGATCCAATAACTATCCCGGCGACGTGAAGTCGTCTTCTTCCTTAAAAGGGGATTTTAGTATTATTGTTGCAAATTCCCAGCATCTATCACGTCTAACATATAAGAAAAACGCTTCAAGGAAAATTCTTTACCTGAGCATCAAGCTGTCCCGTAGCGGAGATTGGTTTCCTGAAGTATTCGCTGCCGTTGAGCTTCACCTGGACCAACGTTGAGTTGCGAACCACCTGCAATTATAACGTAAGCATATCGATTAATCCATCTTTCGACTAACGATTAAATTCAATATCTTTTATTTTACAGGAGAACACCGACAGATGGTGATAGCAATTCTGAAGTCTCATCTGTGGCATTTTATGACGCTTACCATGGTGCATATGACTAAGAGTGTGGAGTGTTGATTCGCCAACGTCATAGGAAACTCTGGATAAAATTAAAAAAGCGCAATGTTCCGGCAGCTATTGTGAACGTCTTGGCTGTATGGTATGCTCAACAAAAGAATTTTGTACAATGGGCTGGAGCTGAGTCCTCGCCTTTATATATGAAGAGCGGAGTTCGGCAAGGTGGTAGTATGTCACCTATTCTCTTCAATGTATATATCGATGACTTGATCCAGTCATTAAATGCTTCCAGAAAAGGTTGTCATATAAGCGGCTACTGTGCTAACAATATTAGCTACGCTGATGACATGGTTATTCTATCGCCATCAATAAATGCACTGCGATGCCTTCTTCACCTTAGTGAAAAGTATGCTAAATCCCATGACCTCAAATATAACCCCACAAAATCAGTCGTTTGTGTCTTCAAACACAATAATGAACCACTGATCATACCCACAGTGAGTCTTGAGGGCAGGGATCTAGCGACAGTGTCTTCAGTAAAATACTTGGGCCACATCCTCACAGATGACCTACGTGACATTGAAGACATAGAGCGGCAAAGAAGAGCAATAAGCGTTCGGAGCGGTATGCTTTCTCGGAGGTTCTACCATTGTAGTAATGCTGTCAGGAAAGTGCTATTCAAAGCACACTGTATGGCACTGTATACCTCAGAACTCTGGTCTAACTATCCTAAACGAGAGTGGGAGAAGCTCAAAGTTGCGTATAATAACTCATACCGCCAACTTATGCAACTCCCTAGATTTTGTAGCGCATCTGACATGTTTGTGGAGGGCGGAGTCCATTCATTTCCAGCATTATTGCGACACCGTGTTGCCGGCTTCTGGAGCAGGATAAGGAGGTCCAACAACATCATCATCCTGGCTGCTTCTGAATGGCTCAACTCCTCCCTGAGCCATCGATGGATGGAGATGGTGCACCAACCACCATGAAATACTATTTTATTTTATTTTAATTTTATTTTCACAAAATTAAAACTTTGTTCAATGCTATGTATTTAAAAATATGGCAGATTGGGTATTGCACAACCCACCCTATCCTGCTGGAATAAAAACTTTATTATTATTATTATTATAGACTACAGCCCGAGATTCACTCATCATCCTTATTATTACAGGAATTTACTATGAATGGGCCAGTCTTCACGGGACGACTTTCGTCTAACACCAATTTTAATTAATAGGCTATGACTGGAATTTTACGGGTAAGGGATCAAATTCACACCAACCGAGGGTATTTTAGAGCTCAGAAATCGATTAAAAATCCTTTTTTTTATTTTTAATCTCCGTCGGGGATCGAACCCACGACCTTTGGCTTGCAAGCAAACGCTTTGACCATTGAGCTTTTTTTTATTTTTTTTTTTTTGGGGCCTTAGGCCCCCGGGCCGGTTGCCTTGTACCTGCGCTCCTTGAGAGCACTTACCAAGGCATTGTTTTCAGAGTACATTCTCGTTATACAAGTAACTGGTTTTGGTGAGCAACACCACACATGGGTGTAAAAGTTAGTAGTTGAGACGTTAAAATTTGCACTTTTAGACTTCTTCGCCGAAGGTCGCCGCGAATACAGAAAATGCATGGTAGTTGGGCTCTGTAGATATGAGATCGATATATCCAACCGGTCCAGACTTCTGTTGGATTACGCTAAGGAGCCTTTGCCTCGCTAAATCTAATATTGGACAATGCCACAGAACGTGTTCAGCGTCCTGCAAGGGGCTGCCGCATGGGCAGTCTGGACTATCCACGAGGCTAAACTTGAAGAGTTTAGCCTTAAAATTGCCGTGCCCAGTCATGAATTGACTAGTCCAGTGGTTTGGAATAAGCCACGGCATCTCCATTCTATCGAGGACAGAAGGAAAGAAGGAAAGAAGGAATATGTGTGTCTACCCTTGAGCGAGGTCGACCATCTGCTCTGCCATGCTGCGAGCGCCGCCAGTCTTACTTCTTTTTCGGTTTCTTTCGTGATCTTACCCTGCGGAGGATTGAGACAAGTGCCCCCGACCTCCGCAGAGAAGCCACGTCTAAGCAACGACATAGCGGCGCTCACCTGCACTTGCAGATCCAACGGCAGCACTCCCGCAAGGATAATCAATGACTCGGTGGCAGAGGATCGATAGGCTTTAGTAAGTGAGAGAAGTGGGGTTCTTTGACCGCTCAAGAGAATGCGTCTAATGAAGAGTAGTCGAGTGCGCTCAACCCAGCACCGCGCCGCATATGTCACCGTGCTGAGAAAGATCGCGTCATACACTGTTTTAAGGGCTCGAAATTTGAGTCCCCATGAATTCCCCGTAAGGCGAGAAATACAGAAGAAAGCCTTCCGCGCCTTATCTACAACATGGCGAGCGTGAGCGGCGAACTTCTTTACCATCTATGATTACGCCAAGGTATGTAACTTCTGTAGAAATTTTTACTTTAGCACCTTGGAAGTAAATAGCTGGTGGATGTAGTGGAGATAATTTTCCCTTTAAAAGAATAGCTTCTGTTTTATGTGGCGCAAAACATAGTTTGTTTCGTTGGCCCCAGGATGAGATTTGGTTTAGAGCTTCTGTGGTTGAGCGCTCCAGTGAAGATCGACTATTAGCTTCTACTGTTAGAAGTGCATCGTCAGCGTATGCTACAACACCACATCCGGGAGGCTTTTTTCACTTTCCCGCCTAAAGGCTCTAGTAAAAAGAACCCGCAGATCATTCCAGGCCGCTCGCAAATCCGGTCTCGCTACAGAGACAATAAGCTGGCTTAAGACTGAACATAGCTCCGCCACATATATGTATAAGAGCTCCATAATGAAAGCGAAACAATCCTCTTGGCGCAATTTCGTAACATCTACATCTAATCCAGATCCTTGGGGAAAGGCTTTCCGTGCAGTTAAGGCAAGCTTACAGCCAGGCCGCACGCTCTGACCATTGAGCTATACCCGCCGGCATAGCATCCGTTTTTGATTCAGTTTTATGGTTACCTGAATGAGATGGTTGTATCCATTGTCCAGCCTGTTGCCGCCGACGTTGTAGGCCTCCGATGTCTGATTGAACTGGAGGCGAACCTTCAGCTCTCCGTTCTCCAGAGAAGCTGCCACAAAGGTCTCCTCCATGTAAGATCCACCCCTGGAAATATACAACAATTATAAACAGATGTTTTGGAATATTTTCCTTTTGGAAAGATTATATGATGCCCAAATGACTAAATGTTTACTATACAAACTGTAGCTCTTGGCGACTGTGGGCAAAGGAATTAATGCAAATTTAACATCAGCTTGTGTATGCTTGCCCTCACCTTGGTTTGGAGCCCAGATAGAAGACCTGCCCTGAGGGTTTTCTTGTCCTGATGAACATGGAGATGTCCACTATGGACCTGACGGCCCGGCGGGCAATGTCGTACACCTGCACCGTCACCAAACTGTTAGACCCATTCTCGTGACCAAATGTGGCTGCCGTTACGTCTGAAAAAAAAAACACATGAATTATAAAAAAAAAAATTCTTCTACGTTTTAGATTTAAGTAGTTATACAGGTAAGTGGCGTTTGCAAGCACTATTTCGTTTACTTTGTTTTGAAAGCCAGCCCTGTCATGTGGGAGCAGATAGTTCGCCATATGTCCGCTATGTAATCTTTGAGCGCAGTCTGTCAGCCTCCATCCGGGCGCTGTTAATTAAACAGCATTTTCTGTGTCCCGAGCAGAAGACCGAATTTTGTCATCCTTTTTTTAAAAGTAAATTTAAATGCTGATGCGCTCATTAACGAGTTTTTTTCCTTGACGACCTGCTCGTCATCTATCCATCACGCATCCCGATAACGATTCTGGCGATCTGGAGTCGTTTTAGATGGGGGATGTCAAGCTATTCGCCATGATTCTCTTACTACTTGGAACGCCAAATATCAGGAGTCAACTACCGGAGGAATAACCAAGTCGATCAGCCAATATAGTCGGCGTTGAGATCACTTTATGTTATGTATGACACAGCAGAAGACAGTGGTGGTTGCTTACTGTACTGGCAGGTGTGGCCCAGGTAGGGGCGCTGGCAGGTGCAGCGGAAGGAGGTCCACAGGTCGGTGCAGGCGCCCCCGCTGTAGTAGGGGTTGGCGCTGCCGCACTGCGCCACACGGGGGCAGCGCGCCTGCACGCCGTACAGCAGCCACGAGGCCGCGCCCGAGCTGAGCGCCACTGGCTCGGCCGCCGTGGACAGCAGGTTGGGGCCCTGCAGCGCCGCGGCCTCGTCCGGTCGTCGGGCAGCACCTGCACACCAACATGACAATCAGTATATATGCGGCGGCAATTTATGTACTAACAACCTCCTCTCTCAAAAAGGGGCGTTATTACGTCGCAGAGGGCAGGATGAGGAGCAGGTCAGCAGACAAACACTTTCTTTTAGAAGCACAGATTATATTTATTTTAAAAACATTACAAGCTTTCGACCACGCGGGTTGATATGCCGCGTGGCTGCAATGCGACCTTGCCACGCCAAAGAATGGGGACTGACTCACGTGTGGGCTCGCTGGCGCTACGGATCTCGCTCAGCGCCACGAGCGGTGATGTTAATAACTAACACACCCGTGAGCGGACCTGTTCAAAAATGACAATATGACGGCGCACCTAAATGCATGACAAGCGACCCGAAATAAAGAGACGAAAAGATCGTTTATCGAGGTTTTCGGTTACTACATCATGCTGATGTCAGTACTCTTCAAGCTCCTATATTTTTTAACCCTTTCGTTACGGCTCGTCGAAATACAAATTATACAGTCAATCACATTGGTTCTTGTATCCTTTAGCTATCAGATGATGCATAAAAAACTATTATATTTAACAAACGTTCATTATGTAACTCCATATATATATGAGAAGGCATTGACACATGTGGTTTATGGAACAATTGCTCCTGTGAAGAAACCTAACAATATTTTTTTACATGCTTTACAGATTCCTGTAAATAATACATGTAGGAACATGTAGGTACAAAGGAAATGACTGCACTTACAATTTCCTACCGTAGATGTCACAATGAGTACTGAAAGTAGCAAAACGATATATCATGTCAACCGATGTCAACGGTCGGGGAATCTTTGACGGCATATGCCAACAACCGATGCGAAAGGGTTAATTATATGTGAAATATCTGGGACTAACAGTTCTACTCGATCAAGACAAAGTGCCGAATTAACAGCGCCTGTATCATCCCTATTATTCTTTATGGCTGTGAATCTTAGCATCTCACCAAGAGTCAATGCTGCCATATAATGTGATTCGAGAGCCGAATACTGGGGGTACGATGGTTTGACTTTGTGAGGAATGACGAGGTGAGAGAGCGGACAAGGCAGCCTTCTATATAACAGTTGCTCAAAAGACGAAGGTGGACCTGGCAGGGACATGTATTGCGAATGCCACAGGAGAGTATTAATGAAAGCTGTCTTTTCTTCAAATTCCTGGTCTCTTGCGTCCTGGAAGGCCGTCGGGAACTAGAATATAGAATGCACTCGGCGGAGCTGCGGGAGGCGGAACTGATATGGGATGATGCAAAGACTATGGCGGCTGACAGAGCTAGACATACAAGAAGTCATATCTCTTTTCCCTCCAAAACTAAGAAGTGAGAGATCAAATTCACACCAACCGGGATTTATAAAGTTTAGAAATCTATTGAAAACTTTTTTTTTCAATCTCAATCGGGTATCGAACCTTCGGATTCGTAGGCAAACGCTTTAATCACTAAGCTATAACATATATGGTTCCTGATAACCTCTGAGCCTGAGGACTTGAAAATATGTTAGATGTAATATCAGAGGCATATTTTTGGATGATTTGTTAATACTTTTAACCTTTTCGCTTCGGTAGCTGATATATGGCATGGAAGATTCCCCTACCGTTGACATCGGTAGCCGTGATATATCGTTTTTCTACGTTCTTAGAATAGAAAGTTATGCATCATCTGATAGCTCAATATACAAGAACCAATGTGATATATGAAAATAGACCAAATAAGTACATTTATGCTTCAAATACTAGTTTTATAATTGACAGTATAATTTTTATTTAAACCAAGCCGTAATGAAAGGGTTGAGGGTTTAGGGAGAGAGTGATGTTCTATAGCTACATTTTAAGTTCTTGTTCACAGTATTAATCCTGAGGATTGATTACTAGCTCATAAATCTTATAAGCCATATGCAGATTTCTTTGCATAAATTCTCTCGCATAAATTACCGACGCAATGTTTTGGAAGATCACGAAAAGTTGTTCTGTCAAAATCTTTAACCTTTTTCGTCAAAATAAAAGTTGCCTAAAATATATATTTCTTGTTGTGTTTATTAAATTTCAATTTACTTACTAAATACTATATCCCATCGACTATTGAAGTTTCATTATTGAAGTTAAACAAATTTTAAATTTTCATTGTCAGACAAAGTAAATACGGCGCAAAAATACGCCACCAAAAGTGCTTCCGAGATATCTCGTCTCTGGCAATACGAGAACTGCGCAATTTGCCGAGATATCTCGTCTCTGGCAATACGAGTACTGCGCAATTTACCGAGATATATCGTCTCTGGCAATACGAGTACTGCGCAATTTGCCGAGATATCTCGTCTCTGGCAATACGAGTACTGTGCAATTTGCCGAGATATCTCTGCCAATACGAGAACTGCGCAATTTGTCTCTGGCAATACCAGAGATATCTCGTCTCTGGCAATACCAGTACTGCGCAATTTGCCGAGATATCTCGTCTTTGGCAATACGAGTACTGCGCAATTTGCCGAGATATCTCGTCTCTGGCAATACGAGTACTGCGCAATTTTCAAGATATCTCGTCTCTGGCAATACGAGTACTGCGCAATTTTCCGAGATATCTCGTCTCTGGCAATACCAGTACTGCGCAATTTGCCGAGATACCTCGTCTCTGGCAACCATCAGATGAAATACAGAATGGATATTATTATACTTAGTTTCAGAACTGTAAGCAGCCCATATTTGTCCTTATGATGTGATGATATTTATTGAAACTCTTGTGAGTTCTCTGTGTTAACTACTGAATTAAAGTGTTTTTTAATTTTGTTGTAACTACTTTACTTATACATAGACTAGTAGTGAGAATGAGTGAATGAAAAAATTTAATATGTAACCTTAATTAATATTAGTTTCACTTAAAACAAATTGATTCTCCTTAAAAATAAATAAAAATTCAATATCTCTGTACAAATTATAATAAATCAAATAAATTCATACATTGGGTTAGTAGATCCTTTAGTAGACAAGGAGCAATGCTGCACTTTCACATTTAGCAATAAAAACATACAAAATGTACATAAACACGGAGATCCATCACTCCGTGGTATAATGTGTGTACCACCGAGTCGTAATGAAAGGGTTTAAGGAGGCCTGATGATTAGTCCAACTCTTTGGAGTAATAGATTATAGGTTAGGTTAGGCCTCTAACTCTTTGGAGTAATAGATGATAGGTTAGGTTAGGTCTCTGACACTTTGGAGTAATAGATTATAGGTTATGTTTCCACTTGCCCACTCCCCGTTGATGGTGACATCCTGCACGCAGCCCACGAAGTAGGCTGGGCCGTGCGTGAGGCGGCTGAGCGGGCCGATGGTGCCCCCGAGGTAGGTCATGGGGAAGGAGGTGTGCGAGCTGTTGCTGGCCTCGTTCAGGTTGATGGGGTAGATGGTCTGCTCCTCGTTAGCCGCCAGCACCAGGTGGGACGAGTTGATAGCCACATACACCTGAGGAAAAATATATCAAATTTCTAAACAATTACAATTTAATCATCAATCCTGAAGAAGACCCCTTCAATGGCGGTCGAAATATTGGTCAAAATAAATTCGACACAAAGGCCACAATATCAATATTTCAAAACCATTTTTTTACATATAGACACCGAAAATTGCCGTTTCACAGTTCTTTAAGCTCAGATTGTCTATGCCTTGTCTCAGAACACCTGTACAACCAGTGAAACCGACTCGATATATCCCTTTCAGGCTGGTGCCAAAAAGCCTTGATATGCGATCTTTTATCTCTTATTTTTGTTCGCTCGTCTGACATGCACATATAAAAATGTTTACAATGCATGTTTGTTTATTTGGTTTTAACAGTCGCCCCATGTGTCACGTGGCATATATAGTTTTCTAGATGGCCGGTAGTAGTTTTCAGGCGAATATCCTTCCGGGAACTTTGAGGTATACAGCGTTATCTGGGCCCAGACGGAAGACCTAATTTTGTTAGTCTTCTTTTATTTACGTAAAATAAATATCAATGTGCTTCTCGAAAAGTTTTTTTGGTTTGGCGACCTGCTCCTCATCCATGCACCACGAGTCTTAACCCTTTAGTTACTATGAATTTTATTGGCTAACTTGCGAAAAAAACGATTCAATTTTAGAGCATTTTTTAATACTTTAAAATTTTTACATAATTTTTATCTTTTTTATGCTAGATTTTAAAAATAAAAATAATGTTCATTCTAAGCAGTTCATACTTCAGATTAAGCAAATAAAAATTTAATCAATAATAATTATATTTGCCAATAAAAAAAATAAACAACAAAAAATAAAATAGCCAAACTCAAATTTAGATTTTGAGATCATATATGATGTAAATAATAAATGTTTATTACTGTCAACTTGTGTTTAGATGAGTCGCTTAGTAACCAAAGGATCCAATTGATGCATCACTTATTTATGATGACTTTCTAACAACACATCACACAAAGCTTGAAGTATGGATATGTATGATATGTTTCAAACTAATATTATTCAAATATCAAAAGGTCCAAACCTTTTTTATTGAATACCAAAAAAAAATCCATAGATGGTTGATATATAAACCTTAACCCTTTACGTGCGGAATAAGATTTCATAAAAAGTCACTAAATAGGTCAATTAGTCAATGAAAAAATTAAGTTGAATATTTAAGGACGATTTATTTATGTGTTTTGATTGGTCAGTGCTGCATTTATATTCAGCTTCAGAACTAATTGAATAAATCCATTATTATTTTTTAAAAGAGAGCAAATTTGAAACATGTGTAGAATGACCCACAACTCAATACATATCGTAAAAAAAAAATTGACGAAGGAATGTCTTTCTTTTGAAGCGACATGTTTTTTTCAGGGCGTGGGATAAATCCGCACCTCGCACTTAAGAGCAATGCAAGTTGGTGCGGATATATCCGCAGCTCGCACGCAAGGGGTTAAAAAAAATGTTTAGGTAAGCATCGAATATTCGATGTTTCATCTTTTTCGCACGAGAATCGACCGTCGAATATTCGAAGCTTAGTAACCAAAGGGTCAATGGCGTCCCGGCGATCTGTAATCGCTTTATATAGACAGAGGATATCAAAATAGTTAAGTAATAGAAATATATATATATAATCGTGTCAGAAACAACAAACATCAGATCCTGTCTGCCCAGAACTGGGCGACGTCGTTGGCATTACTCTCGGCCATCATCAGGTCTTCCTGGGTGCAGCTATTCGGGCACAGCGCACACTCCAGAAGGTGTGACAGGGTCTGCTCCACGCCGCAGTCACATTCAGTCGGTCCACTGTAAAACTGCCAGGCTTTCATTTGTGTCCTCGTCTTGCATACTCCGGTCCGAAGTCTGTTAAGGGACCTCCATATATTCCACCCTTGGTCATGTCCAGGGGCTAGGTCCTCTTTCGGGGCAATTCAAGTATTCTCCTCAGTTGCGCTTCTTAACATGTTCAGCCGCAGGGTGGCCTCAGGTATCACCAGTGAACTCTTTCTTGGTAGTAACTTTTTGCCGTATGTTTGGTAAGGCGATGCCAGAGAGTAGAAATAGCTTTTACCTTCTGCCACTTGCTGTCGTTGAGGTTGGATCCTATGAAGACCCCCTCCCACTTGTTGAGCAGGCTGGAGTGCAGGTTGAGGCGGCCAGACACCAGCTCCAGGATGTAGAAGGTGAGACCCTTGCCGATGGCTAGCAGACCATCACCGAGAGTTGTCTTGAACCAGAAGTGGATGTCGTAACCTTCATCACGGGTCGTGTTCACCACGACATAGCTGTGCCCTCCAAGCGACATTGTTGTTATCTGCAATAACAAAAACATATTAAATAGATACTGATATATTAGCATGATATAGCCCTTGCTGACTGGTACCGAAAACCTCAAAATACAGGTACAATTTTTCGTCTCTTATTTCTGTTCGCTTGTCGTACATAAAAGTGTCCGCCGTATTGGCATTTGGGACTAGTTATATAGACTGCCGCTTGTGGTGCTAGGCGAGAGCCATCACGAGCGCGTCAGTCGTGTGACACTCTTAGACTAGAGCATATTGTATTGTGGCTCGGCCTGATGCTTTGACTAGGTCGGGCTATAGGTTTGTAAAGTTTATCGTAAATATATCTCAAAGTGCTTCTGAAAAAGTCTTTGTTTTGCTGGCCTGCTCTTCATCATGCCCTCATGCGACTGAATAACAACCTTTTTGAAAGAGAGGAGGATGTTAATACATACTTTCTACAGTTTTAACATGGATCACATTGAGAATTGTTTGTGTGTGTCCTCCTACAAGGCTCAGTTCTCGGTCCATTGTTTTTCATACAGTATGTGAAAGAAATGAAAGAGATTGCTGACAATGTAGACACTCAGATTTAGTAAGTTACATGTAGCAGAAGTAAAAGTACCCTGCAGCTGATATGGTAGTTCTAGCACGGTCTTTGGCAATCGTGCTTTAAGTTTCGCAGCACCAACGGCCTGAAACTCGCTGCCAGAAAGTATAAGAGAACTAAAAACAAAGGCATCCTTCAAAGGCAGACTCGAGTCCTTTCACCTTTTGACTTAAAAAAGCGCTATACAAATACTAATATAATGAAAAAAAAAACAATTTAAATATTTCGTATTTGTTATCAAATCTTAGGTTTAACTAATAACTGCATTACTATCATATCTTAAGTTGGTCTTCTTAAGTCAAGGTGAGCGTGTTACCTTCTCGCACTCGCTGCCGTGGTAGCCCATGCTGCAGGTGCAGTTGAAGCGGTGCGTGGCCTCGTGCAGCAGCCAGGGCCGGCAAGTGCCCCCGTTGAGGCAGCGGTTGGTCAGGCAGCCGGTCAGCGCCACGGAGCAGTTCTTGCCGCCCCAGCCGGCCTCGCACTCGCAGAAGTAGCTGGCGCGCCGGTCGTGACACACGCCCTTCACGCACGGCTTGAACCTGAAGCACGAAAAATACGTTTTTTTATTATTTTCTTATACTCTACTCTTCCAATATTGGGCGAGACAAATCCATTAGATCAAGGATCATAAAAATCGGTCCAGCTGTTCTCGAGTTATAAATAGTGTAACCAACACAACTTTATAAATAACCATTCAGATAAATATTTCACTACGGGTCTGTAGTTTAAGTGTATTTTTTTTGTATATATTGTGACATCAGCATGATGCAGCCCTTGCACCCCCTGGTGCCGAAAACCTCGATGTACAATCTTTCGTCTCTTATTTCTGTTTGCTTGTCATACATTTATGTGTCCGCCATTTTTGGGACTAGTTATATTGACCGCTGCTCGTGGCGCGGGCGAGAGCCCATCCCGAGCGCGGAGAGCAGTCGGTCCCCGCCCTTCGGCGAGAGCATGTTGTATTGTGGCTCGGCTGAATGCTAGGTCGAGCCATAAATTTGTAAAGTTTTATCGTAAATATATGTCAATGTGCTTCTGAAAAAGTCTTTGTTTTGCTGACCTGTTCCTCATCATGACATCACGCCACGGAATAACAACCTTATGAGAGAGAGGAGGATGTAAATTGATTATAAAATGATTTTCTTCTTTTCCACACATATGTAAGCATATATCTTCATCATCACTGTGTTCTCTCCCTTCACTGAAGTATATGGACTTAACGATCTGCTGCCATAAAGCTCTGTCAGTCGCCTTGATGCTTGCTTCATCCCATGTCAGCTCTGCCTCCTGTAGGTCCATCAAGTATATTCTATGTAAAGTTCTCGACAACTTCTAGGACTGCGGGAGCCCAGGGGCTTAAAGTAAAGGCAGCCGTAGTTTATGCTCTTTTACGACATCTGGAGTATATGTCCCAACTAGATCCAATCTCCCATAACGTTTTTGTAGGATCAGATGACTAGCCAATGACAATGCTCCCTAAACCTGGACCATTAAGCCATGAGAGGTGGTTCAGCCCTGAGAGGTGGTTCAGCCATGAGAGGTGGTTCAGCCCAAAATAACAATGTAGGAGAGACAGTTATATGAAAAATCGCTGCAAATACGCTGGGCAGCACACGGGCATCCATGTTGCCAGATATTGGGCCAAAATAATTTGACATTGCTGACATGAAGAATTAGATTATGCTTTCGAAACGCTTTCAGTTCATGATATCCATGTATCATCATCATCAGCCTGTGTCCATCCACTATTGAATGTTGGCCTCTCATTTAAGTTTCCATCCACTTCGATCCTCCGTCTTCCGCATCCCTGCAACAGCAGTATATAGATAATCGTGTCGGAAACAGGGTCAGATTCTGTCTGCCCAGAAGTGGGCGACGTCGATGGCGTTACTCCCGGTCATCATCAGGTCTTCCTGGGTGCAGCTACTCGGACACAGCGCACACTCCAGAAGGTGTGACAGGGTCTGGCACCAACTCATAACCTACAAATGTGACGTACTGACCTGGCGCACTCGTCGATCTCCTTCTGACAGTGATCTCCCTCGAAGCCGTCCTCGCACTCGCACTCGTAGCGCCCCACGCGGTCCAGACAGTTGCCGTGCGCCCCGCACGGGCTGGACTCGCACTCATTGATGTTCACCTCGCAGTGAGCCCCCGTGATGCCCTCGATGCACACGCACTCAAACCTGAAACCACAACAAATACCATTGTGAGACAAGTATTCATTCACAAAACATACACTTTGACGAGAGCTAGTCCTAACATAGTAAAAATAACTTTGTAAATACGTTGACATCGGCATGATGTAGCCCTTGCTGACTGGTACCGAAAACTTAGATATACGATCTTCCGTCTCTTATTTCTGTTCGCTTGTCGTACATGTATGTGTCTACCATATTGGCATTTGGCACTAGTTATAGACATCGCCACTTGAGCGCCGACAGCTGTGTGCTGACGGCCAAGAGGGTCGCATTACGGCCGGCGGCATGTCATTCCGCCTGGCCGGAAGCTTGTAGTAAAGTTTTAACGTAAATATATGTCAATGTGCTTCTGAAAAAGTGTGTGCTATCAATCTGCTCCTAATCATGCCATAATTTTTGAGAGAGGAGGATGTTAACTTTTAGTCTCCGAAATGGACAACGCAGGTCAGTTCAGTCAAATAATGATGATATCAACTAGATATAGCCCTTACAAGCTGGTGCCGTTTCAATATACGATTTTTGTCTCTCATTTGTGATCGCTCGTCTGACATGCAAATTTTAATCCAAGTTTTAGATTTAGTAGTAGTAAGATTTAGTATAAGATGCGGCGCGGATGCACAATTTTGTTTATTATGACAAGTCGCTATCTGCTAGTTCCATAGATGGCCAGTATGAGTGTTCGGCCACAGTGACTCTCTCTGCCACCGCCTGTCCGGGGCCTGTGAGGCACACAGCATGTTCTGGACGGATGACCCGAAACTTGTCAGTCTTCTTTTACATAAAATAAATATCACCTGTGCTTCTCCACGAGTTCTTTGCCTTGGCAACCTGCTCTTCATCCATCCACGCATCCCGATGATGATTCTGGCTATTCCCTTTAATTAGACGGGGATGTCGGCTGATATAAAAATAATCATAGATTTAATAGTGGAGAGGCTGGTGTTGTGCTGGTGACCTACCCGCTGGCGTTGGAGTAGCTGAACTCCTGGTAGAAGTGCAGGGGCAGCAGCATGGTGTGGTCTCGCTGACGTACGAGCGGCTGTAGGGGGTCCACGCTAGTGTTCTGGTACAGCGAGGTGTTGCTGCGCTCCAGGCAGATGCCCCGGTTCTGGCAGGGAGCCGCCTCGCACTCCTGGATGTCAACCTCGCAGTTCTTGCCTGGATGAGATAAACGGAAATATAGTTAACACGTTCATCGCCATGTCAACCACCGGTGGCCGACACTGATTCATTACAATCACGCCGCGTCGACCACCGGTGGGCGACACGGCAAACATAAATTTGACTTTTCGTTTTGCGCTGTCAGCCACGCGCTCCATACAAACTGCTATTCAGAATGTCCGACGCGGCCCTAACACCTAATATCACAAAAACATTTTCCGCCACTTTGCAAAAAACGGTGTTGGCGATGAACGTGTTAAACAACTGATATACAATTCTCTAAACTAAAAGATCAATGTAGCAACGACCATGGTAATAATGGTAGAAAAAACTAAATGAACCAACTAGATTTATAAAACCAACTAGACCTTTCAGGCTGGTCCCGGAAAGCCTCCACATGCAATCTTTTGTCTTTCATTTTTTGAACGCTTGTCTAACACTCACTAATAAAAATTTTAGTCTAAGTTTTAGATTGAAATAGTTATGACGAAGCATTTGCATGCCCTGTCATGTAGGGCGGCTTGTTCCATAGATGGCCGCTGTGAGAGTTCGGGCGCAGTGACTTTCACTGCCACCGCCCGGGAGCTTCCGTCCGGGTGCCGTCAGGTAATCAGCATTATCTGTGTCCCGGTTGGAAAACCAAATTTTGTATTTTTTTTTATTTACGTAAAATAAATATGAAATGTGTTTTTCGACGTGTTTTTTCCTTTGACGACCTGCTCTTCATCCATCCACCACGCATTCCAATGACAATCCCGCCTTACTACTGTGTTCCATTGATCACACGTGAGAGTGTCATTATTTGTGCCCATGATTATGAAAGTGCTGTAAGTCATGTTTCAAATGTTTCTGAGATATTTAAAGGTTTGTGTTTTGATGTTGGTTGAAAACCAATGAAAGTGACAACTTCATGTTGCGTAAAAAGCAATATCTATATTTTTTAAATATATGTTGGACAAAGATTTAGAAGTCAACAGTCGCATACATCAAGCAAGGCTAGCTTTAAATAGAAAAGAAAAAAACTTGAGTCAAAGAATATTATTTTAAGGCTCCGCAAGCAACTTGCCAAAACATTTGTTTCGGAGCATCTTGATGTACGGCTGTGAAACATGGTGCTTATCTGAAAGTAATACAAAAAAATGACTAGAGGTTTTTGAGATGTGGTCACACAGAAGAATTATCGGAACTTCCTGGAGAGACCAAGTCACGAACAATGAGGTTCTCAGGATAATCAAGGAAGATATGCCCTAATAAGAACCGTTTCAGAGAGGCGAGCCCGATGGATTGGTCACATCATGCGCCACGATGGTCTTCTTTACGACATTGTGGAGGGGATGGTTGAGGGTAGAAACTGTAGAGGGCGCCCTAGACGGGATTATTTGCAGCAAGTGTTAGGAGGACATGAGTTGTAGCTCTTATGCTGAGCTGAAGAGGACTGCAGAGCATCGATAGGAGTGGAGATCGATATGCAAGATTCTGTTGCTGCAAAACCAATCCACCGGATTGATACTACGAAGGAATAAAGATTATATTAATTCACAACAATGTGAACTGAACTATTTTTTTTCAATTTATTGACTTGCCCACTTTCACAATTATGGGGCTTGCTCTACGTATAATATTTACCTGTGTATCCCGGGTAGCACTGGCACGTATAGTCCTTCACGCCGTCCACACAAGCCGCCCCGTGTGAGCACGGGGCAGAGGCGCAGTCGTCTATGTTGTTCTCGCAGTGAACGCCGTGGTGGCCGGTGTCCGTGCAGTTGCACGTGAAGCTGTTCAGCCCGTCCTCGCAAGCGCCGCCGTTCAAGCACGGGGAAGACTGCAAATCGAAAACCACATAATAATGAGAGAGAAGTCTGCTAGATAGGTAAACTATCCTGGTAGGTAAATAGCCCTGGTCACTGGTATACCCCACTAATGACTGGGCACGGCGCTTTTAATGACAGATTATACTTATTTAATTTAGTTTCAAACCTTAGTTGCCCCTGTGGCGCCCCCATCCAGACCTCAAAGCACATTCTCTGGGACTGTCAGTTCCACACATTTACAATTTTTGTTTGTATTTTCGGTGAGAGAATCTATCTCGCATCTCCATCTCTTTACAACCCATGAATGCGATTCTAATCTCTTTCATTTAGCACTTATGTGCAGTGGCCACAATTGTTCAGAGGGGACTCCCACTGGACTTATCAGTTGCTAACTGATCATAATCTAAGTGAGCGCTCCGGTGTGATGCGGGTGTGAGGCGGGTAAAGTCCAGTCCAGGTAAACTATTCAAGCCACGAATAAGTATTTTCATTGAGAACTTTAATTTTTCATGTGACAAAATTCAATTTTATTTATTTCTTTCAGAAACGTTACAAATATATTTAATACGATCCTGAAATAAGATATAATACAAGAGAAACAATTAAGTATTTTTTACCAGCCCAAATAATAGATCTGCTCTCAAGTGTGCTACAAAGCAATGAATCAAAATTTAAAAAGTCAACAAATCCTAACATCTCCAGTGCCCTTCCAAACACAGTTTCAATGTGAGCATGAAACGTTAGCTCGCTTTCAAAGAATATGCCAAGGTTTCAAATGGAGTATTATTATATTATTATTATAGAGTAGTCTGCTAAGGTTCATAAATAACACTCTTCCTACTAATATCGATAGGTAAACTATCCAAGGAAGTCAAGTATTTTCATTGAGTACTTTAATTTTTTATTTGACTAAACGGTTGTAGATAAATTGTTAATGGTTCTTCTAACCTCACAGTCGTCTATGTTGACCTCGCACGTCGGCCCCGTCAACCCTTCGACGCACACACAACTGAACGCCGCGTTGCCGTCTATACAAGTGGATCCCTGCTTGCAAGGGTTAGACTCGCACTCATTGATGTCTATGGAACAGTCTTTACCTGGAAACAACATTGATTCACATCCAACAATATATTAATAATCAACATTTAAAGTATATATCATAAGCTTCTGAGTCTCCAAATTGATTAACTCATTCGATTGGCTGAAAGCCTAATATTTTTTAGTTATATTAACCTTTTAGATGCCATAAACCTGAATAGATCTATGCAACGCTTCGTGGATTATCGAATATTCGAACCCCTAAATGGTGTCCAATTTCAACCAATTTTTTGGTCTTGGGCAGACGATAGATGTCGCTATAGACCCCAGCTATAACATTGACCGAATATATACAGTTTTTTAACACACTGGTGTGCTCACGGCACTGGCGGGCTTCCCGCAGCGGACCCGTATTTGAGCTCATGGCACCCATACGGTTAAGGCTTTCAGCCAATCGAATGAGCGTTTTATTAAATGGTTTGACCGTGTGAGGACACCCACACAGAGTATTTTAAGCATCATATTGCAGCTTTACTATTGTAATGTTAAAAACTAGCTGAATATGAGAATTGTTATACATTTATATTCAAGTTTCATTGTGTTATTACTTTGGTACTCATGTCCCTATCTTATGCTGACATGGTCGACCATTTTGTGTGATAAAATATTTTTTGACAATTCCTTTGTTCCGACGTGTTTCTTTTTGCGCAATTTTCGCCAATTGTGGAAAAAACGCCAAGTTAGTCAAATCACATCTAAAAGCAGTTTAGTAATAATTAGTATGTACAAGCATTACAAGATAAGTAGTGTCAATACTTTTGATATTAGAAGCATTCACTGGGAGACCTATTTAAGAAAAAAATAACAACTAAAATTATTGATACAAAATCATGGTCCCCATTTTAAAACACGCGCCGTTATAAAAAAATTTTAGTATGGATTTTTAAAATATTTATTAGAATATTATTTTATTATTTCAATATTCTAATCTACTTTTATAGATCATTAACTATATTACAATATTATTAGTAATTAAATATACATATACTGTACATAAAATTCTTTTAAACGCGTCAATTCAAGCAGAAAAATAACGGCAGAAGCGGGATGCGAACCGCGGACCTTGGAAACCAACTATGCCCAGGTATTCATACCGCTCAGCCACCTTGGCTATTGCTATGCTTGAGCTGACTCACGTTGGAACTAGTATTTATGTCATTGTTATCATCGTATGATAGATGTCGCTATAGTATATATTCAAAGAATGTATATTTTTATTATTCAATCAGTCTTCATTTATTCACAAGCTTAATATTATTACTTTCCGACAATCTATTTATTTTAGTAAGTACCACTCGGGTCTCGAACCGAACTATAGATTGAATGGATGAATTGACGCGTTTAAAAGAATTTTATGTATAGTATATGTATATTTAATTACTAATAATATTGTAATATAGTCAATGATCTATAAAAGTAGATTAGAATATTGAAATAATAAAATAATATTCTAATAAATATTTAAAAATCCACATAATAATGTCACCTTGAGACAATATCAAGAAGGTAAAATTATTCATCAGTAACACAGGTAAAATGATTGGTTATAAAGTCCGAGTCGGACCTATAAGTCGTCGTCTCCTTTTTCTCTTTTGTCGATCTTTGACACGAGTCATCTTCTTATGTTTTTTTTGTATGTATGTTTTATGTATACTCTATGTTTATTTTATAATTATATTCTTTTTGATCCTATGTACCTTGGAACTAGGGTTCTGTTAATTAAATAAAATAAAAAAAGATAAATATTTCATACCTTGGTTTAACACGGATCACACTAAGCACTGTTTAATCACTCGCTGGAAAAGACTGTAGTTTTGCCATCAATGAAAGCTTCATCAGTCGCTACATGTGTAAGCGAAACTGCAGTCTTCCACAGCAAGTGATTAAACAATGTTTAGTGTGATTCATGTTAAAACAAGGTATGAAATATTTATGTATTAAAAAGATAGGGTGCGTTTCAACTAATTTTGTTAACACACGGTGATCGAACGATAACTTATACAACAGCATACTGTGGTCGCGAAATGGGTAGGTACAGATGTATTTTTTTCAATTTTGAGGTTATCAAAGAATTGTTTCTTACCAGTGAATCCCGGAGGACAAACACATTCAAAGTTGTTGATCTTGTTGACGCAAGAGCAGCTGTTCTGGCACGGCCTCGACAGGCATTCGTCAAAATCTACGTTACAGTGCTCGCCCGTGAATCCTGGAAATAACCACATACAGTATTAGCTCATAATCAGCCAGGTTGTGTGGATCTCAGTCGCGAAGCAGATTTTTGAGATCCACACAACGTCTCACATTCAGCGCTGAAACTGAGAGACTCCAGCTCTGGCAACAAATTGATATCCCCGTTTACTCAAAGGGCGAGTCCAGTCGCTGGGATCGTCATCTGGACGCGTGGTGAAGGGACGAAGAGCAAGTCACCAATCGAAGAACTTTTCGAGAAGCAATACACTTATAATAAATTTTGGTCATCTGCCCGAGATGGAACATTCTGCGTTCCTCACAGATCTCGGACAGATAACGACTAAGCGCCCGCAGTAGTCTGTCACTGTCCGAAATTCACCTGGAGCCTGTTTATGATACTACAGTGTGAATGGTATCGCCCCCGTGATAGGTAGCGATCTGTCACAACAAACAAAACAGCGACGCAACGCCATGTCTTATATTACTGACATTTTTATCCATGCGTGTTCGGCGAGCGAACAAAAATAAGAGACAAGAGATTATATATCCAGGTTTTTTGGCATCAGTCTGCCAGGGCTATATTGAGCCGATATTAAAATCGAATCAGAAGTTCTCATTGCCTCAAAGAAAAGCCTCCCGACGGGCAAGAACCTTGACTGGAGGACCTGCAAATCTCTTAAAAATTAAGTACCAGAGTCGGTAGAACAAAGGACAACCTCGAGTGGTGGGGAATGCTTCACTAGGAATATAAACTGTTGGGCGACTGTGGAGACCTGCAGACAACCTCACACCTAAGATCCTGCCCCATGTGCCTGACAAGCTGCACATCAAGACCTAATGCTAGGCAGCTCATGGGACAATCATGTTGCCAGATATTAGGCAGAAACAATCTGATGTTGCTGACACGAAGAAGAATCAATCATCATAGCCAGAATAGAGAATATTTGCCTGCGAAGCCTTATAACAACATCTATCGATGATATGATTTTGTCTCACCTGGTTTGCAGTAGCACTGGTAGGAGCCTGGCTTGTTGACGCAGATGCCCTGGTTGCAGATACCGGCCACCTTGCACTCGTCTATGTCTGCATCACAGTCGTGTCCTGGAACAAACAAACAATAAACATGTTGTATATTTCATACCTTTAAAAAGACGATCAGAAGTTTTCTTTAAAAATATAATAGTAGTCTGTACCCTTATTCCTATTTATTTTTCATAGTAATTTTCTTTATATTATTATATATTATTTGTAAATTAAGTGTTAAGTAATGTAAATAAATTACTATTTTTTTCAGTACGTGTTGTGTTTCCAGAAATTGTTAACATCCCCTTTACTAAAAGAAAGACGACTTCACGTCGCCGGGATAGTTATTCGATTGCGTTGTGGCGGAATGAGGAGCAGATGAGCAACACAAAGACTTTTTCAGAAGCACATTGACATATATTTAATTACAAGATAAAATATTGACAAACTTTGGTATTCGGCTCAGGCCACGGGCAATGAACGATCTACCTCCGCTGAGAGCCGAACCGAATTGAATTGGAGCGCTTTGTAACACCCATGAAAATCTTTATTAATACTAATATTGTACTTTCTCCACCAAGGAGACTGCTGTGGATCCTGTATCTTTCAACGGTTGTACTCTTCCGAAAGCAAGCTCCATCAACATGCTTGGATTATCAATCTCGAATAATGTCAAATATTACGAGTCAATTAAGTGTAAAGCCAGTCTCGCTTCCAAAAAACTAGGTGTATTATTTAGATCACGTTGGTATTTCAAAGATAAACAACTTCTTCTTCTATATAAAGGACAAATCCAACCTATCCTTGAATACGGCAGTCACCTTTGGATTGAAGCCCCAAAATACCTTCTAAACTTAATTGACTCAGTTCAAAGAAGAGCAATTCGTTTGATAAACAATGACACCCTTACGTCTAATCTACAATGAATGAAACACAGGCGTAAGATTGGTTCTCTTGGTCTTTTCTACCGTTATTACCACGGTCGTTGCTCTTCGGAACTTAAAGAACTAATTCCTCCTGCACCCACTCACAGCCGACAAACTCGTCTTGCACTTGCTGAACATCCATACACGGTTAATGTATGTTGACCAAGAACAGGCAGCTTCCAAAGTTCCTTCCTTATTGCCACCGGTGAGCTATGGAATGCTCTTCCAGCGTCTGTGTTTCCTCCTTCCTACAATCTGGATCTCTTCATGAAACAGATAAATATACACTTGCAATCTCCCCAACCCACACACAAACGCGAATACAACACACGTTTCCCGCATGCAGTGTCCAGCCTCCCTGGCTGAGCGTCATAGAGTGCCGGGTGACCGGGTGTGCTCTCCTGCATGCGTTTACATAAAAAATTAAGACTCCAGAGATCTATGGAAATATTAAAACTAGAAGTATAATTTAAATTCACTCTTGAATACATTCATTTTATCCAACCATTGTATATGATGAGAATCGATCATACTGTGTTGATTGTCGAGAATGCTACTACCTGTGTAGCCCTTCTGGCAGGTGCAGGTGTAGTCTCCCCCGGGTCCTCCTTCCCGACAAGTCCCGTTGCTGCAAGGACTGGATGCACAGAACTCGGTAAGAACTGTGCAGTTCTCTCCGGCATATCCATAAGGGCATCGACACTCGTACGAATTCACGTCGTCGTAGCACACCTGGAATATAAATACACAATCATAAAGGCGATTTTATTGGTGTTATTAAATTGGTATGTTTATTTTTGGCATATTAATTCTTGAATTGCAGCATGGAGGTATATTGGCATATAAGTTTTTTGTTTTTTAACACATAAACTGCGGAAAGGGCATCTCAAGACCTAATGCTGGGCAACACACGGGCTATCGATGTTGCCAGATAATGGGCAAAAATAATTTGACGTCGCTGACATGAAGAAGAAGAAGAGCGTATTTTAACCTTTTACACAAGTCGATGGTTAACTGCGGGTAGGGTGTTTATATCTCTTTGTTTTTCACAAGTATTTGACTTCATTTTGCTTATGAGTAGAGACCCGTATTTTTAGCATCTATTTTTTAATTTTTAGTGTTTTGGAGCATTTAAAAGTTTGGATTTTAGCATTTTGCATCATTTAGAAGTGATTAACACGTTCATCGCCAACACCGTTTTTAGTCTAGTAACTCTGACTCAATGACTGTGTCGGCCACCGGTGGCTGACATGGCGATGAACGTGTTAAGTGGATCTATTACCCTTATGTTCAGGATGATTTTTTCTTATAAATAACACTTTGAATATCGCTGGCGTATGGAGGTAGATTAAATATTTCGATAATGGCGTTTAACAGGTGATCGATGTAAAAATCAACTTAAAAAAAAAGTTAACATAAACATGACATGATTTATTACATATAAAACAATTTTTATGATTTATGGCCTTTTTAGGACTATGAATTACCTGAAACTCTGGGCAGACGACCCCTATACAGTCGTCGATGTCTTCTTCGCAGAGCGCCCCCTGGAAGCCGAGCACGCAGTCGCAGGAGAACTCCGTTGAGTTGCTCCCGAGTCGCGAGCAGCTGCCCCCATTCACGCACGGCTGACTGAGGCACGGGTCCACCGTGTGCTGGCACAGCTTGCCTGGAAACATCACAATACTTATGCAATCAACCGTCATATAATGTTCTCATGAGATCGGATGATTAGCCCGATACATTAGATATTTTTCTTTTTTTTTCAATTTTAATTTTAATTTTATTTATTTTTCTTTCAGAAACATAACAAATACAAATATATTTAATGCGATCTTGAAAAAAGACATAATGCAATAGAAACAATCAGGTATTTACTATTATTAAAAATATTTATTAAAAAGTTCCAAAGCTCGCAACGAAATTACTTTGATAAATAAATTCATGGAGCACATGGCTTCTCTCAAGTGGAATATATCAATATTGGAGGCAATATGGTTGAACAGTCTGATCACTCTCCCAGAGGCATAGTCTCTGGCAGGTTAGTATTACTTCTAGGAAGAACAAACAATCTGTGCCTCCTTATCCTTAAACAATTGTCAGGGACAAACAAACTGATTTCCAACAAAATATCAGGATTTCTGAACACGCCGCGCACTAGCTGAAAGAAATGCATACTCAAGCACACATCTCTTCTGGTTCTCAACTCATTGTTTGATTCGGATCAACCCAAAATAACAACACAGAAGGATTTTTTCAGCGATCGTAGAGTCCAGAGATCCATGGGTATCGTTAACAAAATAACTTAGGTTAATTTAGTGAGACATCCAGTGCACCAGTTGTCCAGTGCACTAAATGTCTCGTGCACCAGACGTCCAGTGCGCCCCGCGTCGTTACCGATGAGTCGTTGAAGAAATTGTCTGGGGAGCCGTTTAACACACTTCAGAAAGATGAATGAGGGTAATTTAAAATAACGATGGAAAACGTAGAAAATCACATCAGTTAAAAATAAAACTTTGTTAGCACAAAAAATATAATTTAAAAAAAAACCACACATAACTTTATACATCTCACCTGTAAAGTGAAAATATTACTATAAAAAAATTGATTATGTAAATTTTCAACACGTCGTAGGGATTGGAAATTATAGGTTAGATTTGGTTTAATTTTCAAGTATAGTAAAATAATTTACAATTTCAGGTACGGCCGCCGTGTTATGTTTATCAAGGTTTGAAATTATAATTTTAAATTAATTTTAATTAAAAAACTAACAAATTAAAAAAAAATACTTTTGATTCACATTTATTTTACATCGGCCTCCCCGGAGACCGTCTTCAAAAAGGTCTCCGGGGAGGCCGAAACATGTAATCGTTTAAAATAAATGTGAATCAAGACGAGATATTTTTAATTTGTTAATTTTTTAATTGAAATTAATTTAAGGTTTGGAAGTATTAGGTTAGGTTAGGTTAGGATAGGTTATGTTTCTCAAGCAAAGTAAATTATTAATAATATAATTTCTCCAGAACAGTACAACACTTTATAATATCATGTACGGTCATGTAATGATAGGTTCATGAAGGTTGTATGATGGAACATGTTCGGTAGGATTGAGATGGATTAGGTTTAGTAGGGTTTGTAAGTTTGAGGTTAGGTTACTCACCAGTGAAGCCGGGCGGGCAGTGGCACTTGTACTGCGAGCACTCGCCCCCGTTGCGGCAGGGCTCCAGGGGGCAGCCCGTCATGTCCTTCTCACAGTTGCTGCCGGTCCACCCGGGATCGCACTCGCAATAGTATCCATTCGGCTGAACGTTTTTTTTTTTTACGCGGGTGACATTTCAAACAGTTTTAGGTTACAAAATGTCGGTCATTTGGTTTTTATTTAAATTATTTTAGGAACGCATATAAATTATTTATAAATTTTAAGCCATTGATTAGAGATAAATTTAATAGAATTTATGTTTTTACATCAGATTTTGAAGAATATATTTATAATTATCTTGAAATAATTTGGTATATAGTTATGAAAAACACATTTTAATTAAATTTATGAATATTAAAATCAATAAAAAATATATGTAAGGAATGATAAGTGACATATTAAATGAATTTAATGATTTTATTTTAAATTCAGGTTAGATTAATAATTTCAATGTATGATTATTATTTTCAGGTAAGTAAACAAGTAAACAGACAAACATCAGTTTTATTTAAAATATAGAACATTATATTTTTAAATTTGTTTATGGTCGTTGGGCGATATTTTATGTGGCCAGTGAAATGTTTTTTTAAGTTTTCAATGTTTTCAAGCGAGTGCAGATTTTGTTTTGTGAAATTGTTAACACATTTTACATAATTTACGGTGCGTAAAACAACACGTGATGTGTGCATTAAATTGTTGTTTTTTTTTTGTTTTGTGGCGAATTATTTTGATGAAAAGCCGGTGCATGGAAAAGAAAGAATGACAAAAAACACACTTTAATAAATTACAGTAAAAATAAATACCAATTTAAAAAAATCAATCAAACCTTTTGGAAAAAAAAACATACTTTTATTTGATGTTGACTGCTTTTTGTAGTTTTTGTACAAACCTTTTATGATCCAATTATAATTTAATAAATTGCATTAAAAAAAAGTATTTATAATACAGCAATAAATAATCAAATTGATTAATTTAATAATGAATAAAAATATTTTGTCTATTATCATAGAAATAAAGTAAAGCTTTCAATTTTTTACACAATAAAATAAAATTTCTAGACTATTATTCAATCACGAAAAAAAAACATGCCAACAAAAATTAAAACGAGTCATTCAAAATTGAAGAAGAAAAACAATTCGACAAACATAAGACAGTTCATTCTAAAAAGCACATTCAAAAAATTCCATTCCACTATATGTTTTTTTTTACAACAGACATTCCATAAGTAGACCATTTTTTGATAACAAGATTTAGAACCCTACTTTTGCTTTGTGCAGATTACTGAAAATTTTAATATCATAACAAAAAGGTAATTTTGTAGATGTAAAATTTCACATAGCCTAAAATTTGTTATTTCGAAGTGTTTTTTGGCAGGATCACGTGTGGATTTCTAAATATATACGAACCTATACGCTATATTTATGTAATTTACATACAACTAGACAATTTATTACATTTTAAAGACCTCACAAACATTTTTTTGTCCTCATACGATTTCACATAACCTCAAATATGTGAATAAAATTAGTATTAAGAAATGTTTTTTGGCAGGATCATGTTTCGATTTCTCAAGTATACGAACCTTTATGCTATATTTATGTAATGTACATACAACTAGACAATTTAGCCCCATTTTAAAGACCTGACATACAAATGTATTATATATTTTTTTCTCATAATACCTATACAACATAAACTAAAAATATGTGAATAATGACAGTTAATAATAAAGCTTGTGAATAAATGTTGACTGATTGAATAATAAAAAATAATAATATACACACTCTGAATATATACTATAGAGACATCTATCGTTATATGACGGTAACAATGGTATACATAAAACTTATTCCGCACATCAGTTCGGGCAGGAGATGATCGAGTGGTCTAGGGTAATGAACAAGAGCAACGGTTGGTTCCAAGGCTCGCGGTTCACATCCCGCTTCTGCCGATATTTTTTCTGAATGAATTGATGCGTATAAAGAATTTGATGCATAGTATGTGTATATTTAATTACTAATAATGACAGCCTATCATTTTTCCTTACGTAGTCTTGGCAGGATCTGGCGTGGACGCACGGCATGTCGCTGCATCGGGCGCCCTCGCCCCGGGCCTCGGCCGGCGGCCCCGACAGGGACATGGACATCACGGGCTGCTCGCAGTACACGCCTACAGCCGTTACAAACACATGACACTACACCCATACATCCACACCCAAGCCGGCATCCACACACACTGTTCATCACACCGTTTACTGAGATATTTGTTTCATTATTCCATGTATGAAACAATTCGAGAGAATTGGGAGTTATCTTGGCGTATAGTGGCATGCAAAATGCTTTCACTTTCTTCTTTAGAGACTGCAAGTGCAATATATGAGATTCGAAGCTATATTTAATAAAAAAAAGTGACTATGTTATTTATATTTTGAGTTTTCCCTTTTAGATGAATTAGCCCGCCAGTGCCGTGAGCCGTTTTATAACACATCGGTGTGTTATCAAACTGTATATTTTCGGTCAATGTTATAGCTTGGGTCTATAGCGACATCTATCGTCTGCCCAAGAAAAAAAATGGTTAAAATTGGACACCATTTAGGGGTTCAAATCTTCAATAATCCACGAGGCGTTGAATATATCTATTCAGGGTCATGGCATCCAAATGGTTAGATAAATAAATATTTTGTATCTTGTTTTAACATGAATCACACCGACACTTTAAGTGCGATTCATTCGTAATAGCATTTTTAACCTTCCAGCGAGCGCACTGTTATAAAATTTACGACAAATACACCTCATTGCTTCCCCCACTTTTACCAATTGGTCGCAAGCATCGAGCTCCGAGCTATTTGAAGGACAGTGTCTCTCTGAACTACCATCACAAAAGAATTATTGCCGGACAAAAGCAGAACTGTTGGATCCGCTCTTTTTGGTTTCGAAAAGGAAAAATAAATGCTTTCCTATGTACCTCGGAAAAATAAATCTATAATAATTCTGTCAACATAACATGACGACGATGAAATGGATCCTGACACCAGAAAGCTTCAGGTTATATTTGACTACAAAGAAATTTAAGGCGAATATTCATTCTGGTTAACAGATCGATAAAATATTTTATTTTGAATTATTTAGAGTGTTGTTTCGTTTTTTATTTCAGAAAGTAAAATATATGTTTTTTAAAGTCATTCATCTACTTTTCATAACCTTACAGAAATTCCTTCACATTTTATATAAAGAAAACACCATTTACACGGAGAAAACTTGATGACGTAAAATTCAAGGGAAATTAGTCAGCGCGCCCGCTGGAAGGTTAAGGAGATCAAATAATAATCCTGACGCCTACGATTCCTGGACCGTTTGTTCCTAAAGGTTTTGCTCAACTTATAAAAAATTAATGCAAACACAAAAAAAATAAACTCAAAAACAGTGCAATGAAGTGTGGCACGCATAAAAAATATAAAACAGCAATATTAATATAAAAAAACATTCTAAATTAATTTTCCTATAATTGTGGATAACGTTTGGTGTTCATTTTTAATGAAAGGCGTCGTTAAATTTCAATATTCTTTTGTTTAGAATATTAAAAATGGAAGCCAAATATTATCCACACCATTTAAATGATTAAAATAATAAAACACTTATGCAAAACACATCAAAAGCGAAAAAAACAGTTAAAATAAAAACAGCTCATTAAAAGAAAAATAATTACATCGTTTAAAAGTGATAGGTACCACCCACAGCAATTTACATAAAAAAAGCATAAAAAACAGATGGACCCATCATTTTTAAACACCAGTATAACATCCATATTGCACGCTCTCATTGTTTACAAGTAATTAGCAATAATAAACCATGTTTATTTAAGTACAGTGGTACCTTAACATACGAGTGCCCCAACATACGAGTTTTTTGGGATACGAGCCGTCGAGCGAACAATTTTTTGCTTTGAAATACGAGCAAAATTTGAGATACGAGCAATCGGCTTAGCGGGTCATCTGCCATTTGCACACGAACCGCGCGTCACGCTTTCCCGCGTGAATCCCCCGGCCACGGTCAGAGATCAGTTATCAGTGTGCTCTCGCTGTCAAACCATCTTTTTGTTCAATTAATTTCAAAGGGGAATTTTGCTTCGAGATATATATACTTATGATTTATATGAATATAAATATATTATATGATGTATATACTTGTGATTTTTTTATTAATTATTGAGTCCTGTTTTTATTTTCAATTTAAGCTGTTAAAATGCCATATGAAAAAAGCAAGTAAAACAAAAAAAAACAATACCTAACAGCTAGATCATGCCGTAAAAATGGAAAAAATTCAAAAATGCATTTATCAACCTTTCAAGCTTTAAAAAAAACACGATTTCTATCAAAACAAAAACATTAAGAGAGATAAACTGTTTTCTGAACACAAAATAATATCTTTCTTTCTGTTTTATTTAGTTTTTATAAAAATTACAAAACTATGATTCAAATTAAACATAGACAACAAATCGAAAAACATAATATCATGATTTAATAAAGCTTGAAAAGGTTACACATTTTTGTTATATCGAATGATGTTGTTATTTTGAACGTGCGTGTTTTTCGACGTACCAATGAAACCTGCCGGGCAGGAGCAGTTGTAGTCGTTCATGACCTTGTCGAAGCTGCACACGCCGCCATTGACGCACGGATTAGTTTCGCATTCTACGTCCTCCTGCAGACCGAGGGGGAGGGTGCAATTCGGTGACACACCGGGAGTTCCTGGAATTATACGACGTGAGAATGAGGTTAGGTTTTTAAACATACTTTTAATACTTTGCAATGAACTATACAGTTATTTATACAGAAATCGACAGGCGTAAACAACTGGGATGGGCAGCATATGGAAAACTAAAGTACAATTTTAAAGTGAAAATTCCGCAATGTCTAAAAACTAAGGAGTTTAACCAATGAATCCTCCCTGTATTAACTTATGGTGCAGAGATGTGGAATCTAACAGCAATTCTTACCCATAAAATAAAAGTCACCCAATCCGAAACGAGAATATCCACAGAAGAACTCAAGTAGTGGAGGCTACCCAACGAATAGGCACACTCAAGTGGCAATGGGCAGGACATATCTGTCGAAGAGACGACGGTCGATGGGGAAGAAAAGTATTGGAATGGCACCCAATAACTGGCAAACGAAGCATTGGTCGACCTTCTGCAAGATGGACTGACGATATAAGAAGAATAGCGGGAGTGATCTGGATGCGGAAGGCGGAGGATCGAAGAGGATGGAGACACATGCGGGTGGCAAACGTTCAACTGTGGACGGATACAGGCTGATGATGATGAGATACCACGTACCAAAAAGGTACGGCCATCTTTCTAAGTGAAGTGTTATTTTTTTTTATGTAGAAACTCATGTTACAGGTTGACTTACCTTGGTATGGATGATCGCACACGCATACGTGCTGATCACTGCACGACGAGTGCGGCGGACAAGCAGAGTCCACACACCTCGGAGCCCTGCGCAGGTTGCAGCGCGGGCCGCTGGTCCCCCGGGGGCAGCTGCATCTGTAGGAGCCCAGCAGGTCCTCGCAGGTCCCCCCGTTCAGGCACGGCGAAGAAAGGCACTCGTTTAAATTCTAAAAAAATAATATTTAAAAAGTAATTTAGAAGTGTTGATTTTGCATTTGTGGTTATTCAATGTGTACCAATTTTGAATTAAATTACGTTCACGGAGACGGTTGAAAGAAAAAGGAAAATCTACCAAAAATCCATCACTCACAAAAGGTTGAAAGGATGCAGAGATTTTTAGATTCAAGACTTAATTGACTCAAAGTATTACAGTACATGCATATTTTTTTTTGACAGGGTTGTTTCTAACCTGCTGGCAGTTATTGCCAGTGTAGCCGGTCTGGCACTTGCAGGAGTAGCCGCCGTAAGTGTCGAAGCAGACTCCTCGGTTGAGGCAGGGCCCCGGCTGGAGCTCGCACTCGTTGATGTTGTGTTCGCAGTGAGCTCCCGTATAACCTAGAATTTCAATCAGGTTTAAATAATTATACAGTAACATCCTCCTCTCTTTAAAAGGTTGTTATTCAGTTGCGTGGTGGCAGGATGAAGAGCAGATTAACATCACAAAGACTTTTTCTGAGGCACTTTGACATATATATTTCGATAACTTAACAAACTGATTGCAAGGACCTAGTCACAGCATTCAACAGGCCGGGCCAACAACAATACAATCTCGCCGATGTCGGCATACGACTGAGTGCGGTCGTGATGGACTCTCGCCCAGCGCCTCAAGTGGCGATCTATATAACTAACGTCACACCCGTGACCGGACTTGTCCAAAATGCCAATACGGTGACACATATATGTCCGACAAGCGAACAGAAATAAGAGACGAAAAATTGTATATCGAGGTTTTCGGCACCAGTCAGCAAGGGCTATATCATGCTGATGTCAACAGGTTATACAATTCTAAATGGAATGTACAAATATTAGTCAAGAAATAATAACTAAAGTGGAATGTTCTGTAAAGCATTTATGTAAAGCATTTAGGATGGGTTAAGCCATTTCTAATAATAGTCATAATTACCACTTTTTGTTTTGACTTGAAAAATTTACAGTCTTTCGAAAAGTAATGTAGGCTGCCATTGTGTATTTCACAGTCTGTAAGGCAAATATTTTTTTTCTACCCATTTCAGTTCCTTATACGGAACATAATGTCATTACAAATCGCCGCTACTTGGTTCTGTTAGATACCCATTGTCCATGCCTTGTCACAAGACATTTCTACATCCGAATGTACACCTGAGAACAAATATGCTTCCCGGCAGCATCCAGAGCAGATGACTTGAGCTGTAGTGGCAAAGGCATATATTAACACATTCATCGCCAACACCATTTTTTGTAAAGTGAGGAAAATGTTGTTGTAGTATTAGGTGTTAGGGCCGCTTTGGACATTCTGAATAGCAGTTTGTATGGAGCGCGTGGCTGATAGCGCAAAACGAAAAGTCAAATTTATGTATGTCATGTCAGCCACCGGTGGCCGACGCGGCATGATTGTAATGAATCAGTGTCGGCCACCGGTGGTTGACATGGCGATGAACGTGTTAAATGATTTGTCGATTGTTATTTTCAAGGATATCGGATGATGGGCCTGAATGTTTTGGTTTTAAAATTACTGACCGGTGTTGGTGCAAATGCAAGTGTAGTTGTTGAGGCCGTCCTGGCATTTCCCTCCGTGTTGACAGGCGTCTGAAAGAGCTGCCATGCAATCGTCCACGTTGTTCTCGCAGTTATTGCCAGTGAACCCTGTAATAAAACAAACACATAAAGTCATCATCACCATTATATGGCAACACTGCTTATTTTGCTAATGTGTCATCTCTATTATTGAGAAACCAAATAAGTTACTAATCATTATTGACCCATTCATTATGTGTGACGTCTATAGCGGTCACGAGATTTGCATTTTGTAGCCTTATATACAGCTTTACTCTACAGTTGTAATGTCCACAATAAGCTAAATAACTTACTAAATATTGACATCAGCATGATAGAGCCCTTGCTGACTGGTACCGAAAAACCTCGATATACAATCTTCCCTCTCTTATTTCTGTTTGCTTGTCGTACATGCATGTGTCCGCCATATTGGCATTCTGGACTAGTTAAGGAGATCGTCACTTGTAGCGCTATGCGACAGCCCATCACGGGCGCGCCAGTCAGTATTGTGGCTCAGCCTAATGCTGTGACTAGGTTGGGCCATAATTTTATAAAGTTTATCGTAAATGTATGTCAGTGTGCTACAGAAAAAGTCTGTTATTAATCTCCTTTTTATCTTGCCACCACGCGACGGAATAACAACCTATTGAAAGAGAGGAGGATTTTAATATAAAATCTATTAGATTCTAGTCGAAAACTCTATATAAAAACAGATATATGAGGGAATTTACAAATATTCAATATACTATTTTTTTTTTCATTATGTTGGTACTCTTGTCCCTAATATATGTTGACAAGGACGGCCATTTTGCATGTTTAGTTAATTTTAGACATTTCTTTTGTTCAGACGTGTTTTTTTCTCTAGCAATTTTGCTGTTCATATATAAACATTCTATATTAATTGTCTAAAGATCTATTGAGAATCGAAGTTAAGACCAAAGCTGGACGGGTTACTTCTTGTTGCTGACAGCTAGTCGTTGGCAGGGTCGAGCAAATGTTCCAAAACTTAGGATCGCTGTGTTAACCATTTGATCTAATTAAAAATTGTTTTTAACCCTTTTGCATCGGTTGTCGATATATGCCGTCTTTATATATCTATATAATCTAATATATGACATCGGTAGCCATGATACATCGTTTTGCTACTTTCAGTACTCATTGTGACATCTACGGTTGGAACTTGGAATTGCTGTCATTCCCTTTATCAACCTACATGTATTCTTTAGAGGAATCTATAAATTATGTAAATAAATATCGTTAGGTTTCATCACAGAAGCGATTTTTCTGTAAACCACATGTGCCAATGCCACCGCATGTATGGAGTTACATAATGAATGTTTGTTAAATATAATAGTTTTTTATGCATCATCTGATAGCTAAAGGATACAAGAACCAATGTGATATATGAAAATAGGTCAGCTAAGTACATTTATGCTTCAAATACTAGTTTAAAGAAAAAAAAATGGTTTGAAAAATTCACGTAGTATTGACAGTATAATTTGTATTCCACCGATCCGTAACGAAAGGGCTACTAAATCACCGTAAATATGCCTCAGATACTAAAACTGCAGTCTTATAAGTCTCCAGGCTCCTGCCGTGTAGCCATACATGTTCTTAGATGGATCTTCGAGTGCAGAGATGTCTTGGTATAAGGCATTAAAACATTGACGACTTATGGTACTGAGTGGTGGCAATTTGTAGTCACTATATATGGAATGGATATGAAAGGCTAAATAATAATAATAATAAGGCGGATGATGTAATTACCTGCGGTGCAGTTGCAGACGTAAGAGTCGGAATTTTGTGGAACTCGGCAAATTCCGTTGTTCAGGCAGGGGTTGTGAACACACAGGTTGTGTACGCTGATCTCAGTCTCACAGTGCGACCCTGGAAAATTAAAAATATCATTTAGAAAGGGTGTTTTATTGAGGGGGGCAAACGTTTTACAAGGTTTCTTTATTTTTTCATTTATTTTTTTAAGGGGAAGGAATGATGCAAAGTGATTGGGTCATGGAGGACTTTTTATTTATATTACAAACTACATGAATCAAATATTATAAGAAATTTTAAGCGGATATTGTTCCAGTTACAAACTGATATACATGGTGTTCTGAAATTGAGTTGTACTGTTGGCGTGTACGATAGTGGTCGAAAAATGCAATTCAAAATGTTTATTTTTATCAAACCTCAGGTCCAACTAATAGATAATTTAATAGAGATTTAAAAAAATTGTTTTGCAATGATCAAATAATTAGTTTTTGCATCACTGCACACCAATTGAAAGAAATAAAATATTTTTCCAATAAATTCACTCTGTAATCTTAATTAACTTTTCTGTATTTATGTTTAGTGATAAGAAACCGATAGAGTGGTTAATGAATTAAAACTCAGTGGTTTCTTACAAAGCTTTATTTGATTTATTCATGGAAAAAAATGTTTTGAAAAAAACTCGTCATGGATCACCGATCGCAGCTCATACCTGGCGGGCGATGTGAGGGGGAGATCCATCACGTATGGCTACCAAGCCAAGACTGAGCTAGGCAGGCAGTTCGCTAGAGAAGGGATTTGGAGTGGGGGAACCAAGGTAAGCTACAGAATCGCGGGATCCACCAGTATCAGTACTTTTCAGGACTGTAGCGCCATGGGAACTTTATTTTACGGATAACCCTCATATTAAACGTTTGTGTGATCAGTCAGATATGGCAGTTACCCATGAACCCCGGCAGGCAGGAGCAGGTGTAGTCGCCCTGCTTGTCCTCGTCGCACCTCCCTCCGTGCAGACACGGGTTGGAGTCACAAGGGGGGCCGTCGTCTATCTGACAATTGTTTCCTGAGTAGCGCGCGGAGCAGTGGCACTCGTATCTGCAACAACAACAAACATAAACTCATCATCATCATTATCATCATCCACATCAGATGCATCCTGCTCAGACCACATGGTTGTTAAAAATTGCCACCATAAAGTAGTGTCTTGTCCTGAACTGTGAACTTTGCACTTTTGCTGTACACTATTATTTTTTTATCAAATCCGCTCTATATATATATATGTATATATATTTTTTATGTAAACACATACAGGAGAATACTGACAGATGGCAATAGTAATTTTGAAGTCTCATCTGAGGAATTCTATGACGCTTACCATAGTGCATATGGCTATGCGCTGCATGTGGAGTGTTGATCCGCCAATGTCATAGACTACAGCCGAGATTTAGGCATCATCCTTTATTATTACAGGAATTTACTATGAATGGGTGGTCTTTACGGTACGACTTTCGTCTACCACCAATTTTAATTAATAGGCTATCACTGGCATTTTACGAGTGAGGGATCAAATTCACACCAACCGGGGGCATTTTAGAGCACAAATTAAGTCTAAGAGGATGTTCTTTAGTGATACTTAAGCAGTTGTTCTTTTTACCTGTCTATTCGAGAGATGCAGAGTCCGTGCCTCATGCAAGGTTCGTTGTAGCAATGATCCATCGGTTGAGTTGTGAGGACATCCTTTCTATCCACACCTGAAAACCATTGAAAAATATTAATCAATATTTGTAGAAAAAAATATATGATAGGCTGTATTAGGGATGCAGTCAGTGTGATACACGATTTTATTGTCACAATTTTAGATCACAAACGCTGGGTATCGTGTTCGCACTAAGAATATTGTCCACCAAAAAGGTTGGCGTTCTATACAAACTATGTTGAAGCAAACATTTAAGTAATCTGCAGATAAAAGGGCACTTTCTAAGCAGCATTCACGTGATGCAGATTCTAGGTCCAATCAACAAGTCTGAACACAACAGGCTTGCAGGCGCTGAATCACGGGGATGACAATCTATATAAACTATGGTGAAGCAAACACTAAAACTTGTGTGCGTATAAAAGGCACTTCTCGGGCTGCATTTATGTGAGCGTATATTCAGGGATCAAATAACAGATTGGTATTTTTAGCATGTTGAACTTTGGAGATGATACTCTATATAAACTATGGTGCAGCAAGCACTAAAATTTGTCTGCAGATAAAGGTCAAGGGATCAAACAACAGGCCTGGTCCTTTTAGAATGTTGAACTTTGGGGATGAAACTCTATATAAACTTTGGTGAAGCAAGCATTAAAAATTGTCTGCAGATAAAAGTCACTTCCCGAGCTGCATTTATGTGATTTTACATTCAGGTATCGAGCAACAGGTCTGGTATTTTTAGCACATTTAACAAAATGGGTGACTCTCTATACAAACTATGGTGAAGCAAGCATATAAACTTGTCTGTATACAAAGTCCCTTTAGTAAGAAGAACCGCAAATATGACACTCTATACAAAGTATGGTAAAGCAAGCATATAAATTTGTCTGTATACAAAGTCCCTTTAGTAAGAAGAACCGCAAATATGACACTATACAAAGTATGGTGAAGCAAGCATATAAACTTGTCTGAATACAAAGTCCTTTTAGTAAGAATAACCACAAGGATGATACTCTATACAAAGAATGGTGAAGCAAGTACTCACACTTGTCTGTAGACAGAGGGCACTTCCCCATCTGCACTCCGTGTGATTGGATCACACTGGGATCGAACAGCAGACTGGGTCCCTCCAGCATGCAGCCGCTGAAGGTGTTGCCAACCAAGAGGATGGCTTTCTCGTCTTCCAGCTCCGGCATGTTCAAGAAGTCAGCGTTGTATGTGGCGTTCGCCACCAACTAGAACAAAAACATCATTTTAAATACAAGTAGCATATGAAAAGTAGGGTGTATAAATATTATTATTTCATCAGCATTTATATGGTGCTGTTTTATGACCAAATGGTCATTCAAAAAATGCTTCTTTGCCTCTCTAGGTAAAAAGGTGTGTCTTGAGTCTGCCTCTGAAGGATGCCTCTGTTTTCAGCTCTCTTATACATTCCAGGCTGACAGATCCGCCAAACTGAAAGCATGATGGGAGGACTTTCCTGAACTGCTGCTTAGTTTTAAAGGTTCCTTGCTGTTAACATGTTTGACGCCACGTAATTTTTTTAATGCATTCGACTCAGAGGCGCCATATAGGTCACAATCAATTTTAAAATTCCATTTAAATGTAAGCGCTGACGTAAAGGGACTGTTTGTTCGGAAAAAAAAACGTAGATCAACGGTGACCTACATGGCGTTAAACGTGTTAAGCTGCATCGAGGATACCATTAGAATAGTGCGAGGCCGACACGGAATAGATTCCTATATTTTTTATTGCTTGTCTCTTCGCATAATCTAACCTTGTGTGTAATTTGCAGGGTACCATGCGTCAAGCCATTTTTTTTACATTTTATGTTTAAAAAAATGATAATAAAAGCTTTTCACGATGGACGTCCTGATTGTTGCTCTCATAAACATACGACTACATCGAAAATAGCTAAATGTTAAAGATTTCTTACTACGTAATATACTTAGAAAATAAATCTCATTAACCCCCAGAGGTGAAAGAGTTTTTAAGATAAAAAATCGAAAATAAAGCTATAATAAATTTACATGTAGTTTGATACATATATCTATAATATATCTATGACGGACTTCTGTTTTATCAATTGTACAAATTTGGCTATCTATACCTGACTCAGGTCCCTTTCCGGTCCACAAAAAAAATGTTCCGTCAGGTCCACAATAAATACATAGAATTACAGGGTAAAACAAACATCGTTTTTTTTAAATAAAACTATATTTATGTTTAAAAAAATATATTTTATTTTGGGCGTCTAGAATATTAGAATTATAACTCTAAATGTGGCTTTTTATACATATCTAAAGTATGATATCGGTGAAAACATTCACCGATGCAAAGGACGGGCTTTCTCTCACAAGTCACACAAATATATCGCGTTTCTTTTCTACCTCCAGGAATTTTTCTTTCAAATTGGTTGTCATTTTTTAATGTTGTAATTGTTGGGTTGTCTTACCACGGAGTGTCCGCTGCCGTCGCTGAGGAATAGCTGCGGTGGTCGATAAGCGAGCTGTACGTAGTGCCATTGGTTGTCGAGGGGCCGCAGCGGGAGTCTCGCTTCAGCCTTCCTGCCGGGGGCCTTGAGGGTCAGCAGCACGTGGTCGGCCAGCGCTGCAAGCTGTATGCTGTAACTAGAGGTCTGGCGTTGCGAAAAAAGCTCGCCCCCTGCAATCAAACAACCATAGATAAACAAGATAATAATGGGATCGTATCTTTTGGATTGAGCCGTGTGTGGCGAAAATTTTCCGACCAATATTTTCACTGCCGTTGCAGGGGTCAATTTAGTATAGAACAGTGTTCTTCAACCTTTTTACACCTGAGGACCGGTAAAAAAAATTTAAAAAAATACGGACCACTAATAATGAAATTTAAAAAAAAAATGTTATCCAGTTAGAGAAATAATAATTCCGATTAGAATGATACAATTTCATTCAAAATAAATAATATAAATAAAAAGGTATTTTGTTTCATACAGGAGCGTCAAAAGAATGTTTTAATTTAAAAACGTCATTTTTTTTTTGATATGTGGACTATTTTGCCGGCGGGTATAGCTTAATGGTCAAAGCGTTTGCAAGCCAAAGGTCGTGGGTTCGATTCCCGACGGAGATTAAAAAAAAAAAAATGTTATCGATTTTTCAGCTTTAAAAATTCCCTCCGTTTGTGTGAATTTGATCGTCTTTGAGGCCTTCCTTTGGAGTAATGAGCTCTTCTGATGCGACTTGTTGCCAGAGCTGGAGTCTCTCATTTTCAGGGCTGAATGTGAGAGGTTGTGTAGATCTCAGAAAGCTGCTTCGCGACTTCAGTCTGGGTGTTGGGGGTGTCTGATTATACAAGCAGTGGGACGGTTGGTTGATTGCCTTACGCATTTCTTCGGCGCATTTCACTTTGCGTCTTATGTTTGGTGGTGCGATACCAGCCAAGGGGTATAGTTTTGAAATGGGTGTTGGTTTGAGGCAGCCTGTGACGACCATGCATGCATATTTTTTAAATATTCTTGTATGTTGAATTCGGCACTCATTGCGACCAGCGGAAAGTTTTCGCAGCTCACCACTGGACTATGGGTTGGGGAACACTGGTCTAAAAGGTGTTTTGGGGCTCTAACCCAAAGATGGCTGCCGTATTCGAGGACAGGATCACTCACCGACACAGGACCTGAAGCTGATGCCCGTGTGGCCGCGTAGCGATACGGTAGCGACCATTCTGAGGTAGGCAGAGCCATTGAAGTAAGCCTCGCGCGACTCTGGTCTTCCGCCCAAACTTCCTACGCCTAGGCCCAGCGCCCCCGCGGCGAACCCTAAAACGAAAAAAACAAAAATAAATAAAAAAACATCAATAATAACAGGAAAATCCTAAACAATCAATTAATATTGACGTATATCCCAATACTTAATATGTTTCCAATAAATTCGCTCTGTTCAACCGTTCCGCCCACAGATGACTCTATCCCTTTCTCTCCCCTTAACTTCCCTATCTACTATTGATTAACTCTACTGTATTTATGATTAGTTATAAGTGTGTCCTGAAGAAGGTGATATGTCACCGAAACTCTGTGAGTGGTTTTTCACGAAGTTTATTATTTAACCCTTCAACCCTTTCGCATTGGTTGTCGATATATGCCGTCTAAGATTCCCCGACCGTTGACATCGGTAGCCGTGATAGATCGTCATGCTACTTTCAGTATTCATTGTGACATCTACGGTAGGAATTGGAAGTGCAGTCATTCCCTTTATCAACCTACATGTATTCTTTACAGGAATCTGTAAAGCATGTAAATAAATATCGCTAGGCGTCGTCACAAGAGCGATTTTTCTGTAAACCACATGTGTCAATGCCACCACATGTATAGAGTTATATAATGTTTGTTAAATAGAATAGTTTTTTATGCATCATCTGATAGCTAAAGGATACAAGAACCAATGTGATATGTGAAATTAGGTCAGATAATATGCTTCAAATACTAGTTTTAAGCAAAAAAAAATGGTTTGTAAAATCACGCCGTGTTGACAGAAAGGGTTAAATATGACAAACCCGCTAAGTTCCTGCGTTCTATGCATTTGTAAAAAAAAATATATATATAAAATTATGCAATGTTGCATGGTCAACCTAATATGATAAGTTCGAAACGTATGAAAGTTTTTTTTTGTCTTCTATAATAGGTTGCATATTAGCTGAAACATATGTCGGTCACAAACTGAGAAATTAGGTCCCTCAACAGACTTCGGACCGAAGTATGCAAGACGAGGACACAAATGAGGGCCTGGCAGTTTTACAGCGGACCGACTGAATGTGACTGCGGCGTGGAGCAGACCCTGTCACACCTTCTGGAGTGTGCGCTGTGCCCGAATAGCTGCACCCAGGAAGACCTGATGATGGCCAGAAGTAACGCCATCGACGTCGCCCACTTCTGGGTAGACAGGATCTGATCCTGCTGTTTCCGACACGATTATATATATATACTGAGAAATTCCAATGAAAAAAGTCATAGGAGGAACTTCCAAAAATGAGGTGTCTTGAATTATCGCGGTGCCGAAAAACCTCGATATGCGATCTTTACTCTCTTATTTTTGTTCGCTCGCTGGATGCACATACATACGCCATTTTGTTTATTTGGTTTTGAAGTCGCTCATGTCGCGCGCGAGCGGCTAGTTCCATAAATATCCGTTATGTAGTGCTCAAGCGCAGTAGTTGTCACTGCCGCCAGTCGTCAGCCTCCGTCCGGGTGCTGTGCAACAGCATTGTGTGTCCCGAACGGAAGACCGAATTTTACCGGTATTTTTTGTTTAACGTAAAATAAATGTAAAATAGTTAATCGATGACTTTTTTACTTTAGCGACTTGTTCCTCATCCGTCCACCACGCATCCCAATGATAATCCAACGATCTGGAATCGCTTTAATTAGACGAGGGATGTCAATGTTCACGTAAAAAAAAATCCGCTGCTAATTTCTCCACGGTTTATTGATGAGAGTAATATTATATAATACATGTTGACATCCTCATCTCTACGGGAGAAACGACTTCACGTCGCCGGGATGATTATCGGAACGCGTGGTGGAAGTATGAGGAGCAGATTAACAACACAGAGACTATTTCCGAAGCACATTGACATATATTTTCGATAAAGACTTTTTAAAAGTTTCCCCGCTCGACCGTAACATGACGTTACTTTCGCCTCGGTCGAACGGGACTTAACTCACGACTAAGCGCGCTCTTGATGGGCTGTCGCCCAGCGCCGCAAGTGGCGATCTACAAAATCAATGGCGCACCAATTACAGCAGCCATGTACATAGTAACGTCAAAATGTGTCTAAAATGACAATATGGCGACACATACATGTACGAGAAGCGAACAGAAATAAGAGACGAAAGATTGTATATCTATGTAGGTTTGTAAGGGCTATATCATGCTGATATCAACGTGTAAAATAAATGCCAAATGTGCTTCTCGACGAGTTATTTGCTTTGGCGACCTGCTCCCCATCCATCCATCACGTATCCCAATGACAATCTCGCAATCTGGCGTAGCTTTAAATACACGAGAGATGTGTGTTAATTACGTAAAAAAAAACCACTTCGAATTTTTCCTCGATTTATTCATGAGAGTAATGTCATATAATGTATGTTTTTGCTGAGAAACGAATTTGTATCAGTGTTGTAATATTTCCGTTTGTTCCTTGACAACATCTATGGAGCTTCTTCTACCCGTGAGATCCATGAACAGAGACATGACACCTGATAGTCTCCGCACCTTCCGTGTGAAGATGCAGCGACAGGTGTAGAATTCCTTGACACGCAACACGAAGAAATTAATACTGCCGTGACGGAAGTGACGGCACTCGTATAAAAAACACTTCTTCTCCACATCCGTTCCATATTTGGAGCGTATGGTCGCCACATATAGCTGACATTGGAAGCCTTGTTTTCAAACAACACTGATAACAGTGATAACTTATCATTAGGGTTGTCAACTTTAACTGGGACGATTCCGGAACAAATTCTGATTTAAAAAAATATATATATATGCTCGATTGGTAAAAACCCTCCCTGTCCCGTCCTGTTTTTGGAGACCCAGATGGGGACACGTTACTTGACGCACGCAAAAAGCTACTTGTTAGAATGTGGCTGAAGGCCTTCCCGTGATTCTAGGTGCATCAGTTAGATGTCAAATAGACCTCAGTCTAAGGCTGCGAAGTTAGTGTACTACAGCGAGTCTCAAATTGCCTTCTTTGGAAAACACGTTACTAACCACGAAATACGTGGGAATGGATAAGGAAATGGTAAGGTTGGGAAATGGATTCTGCAGAATGGCAGACATCGGTTAGGAGTCATTACTTCCGTCTGCACTCTTGCAGGCGGACGCGCAAAAGCGCTTAGCAATTATTCGATTATATTTAACGGACTTCGGATATAACGGACACGAGTCCCGCCATGTTTAAAAAAAACGCTCGAAACTATGCATAAATTCAAGTTTCTCCGAAAAATACATCAATTTTCAGCAATAACCAAGTCTTTCGCAATTAATTCCGTATTTTAAAAGAAATGGCAAATTATTTATATGAGTATAATCTTCCAAAAACCTCCGAAACATTCGGAACTATCTGCTGCTAGGGAATCTCTGGTGGAGAAGATGAACATGTCTCTTGAAAGGGTTTCACGATGGGGCGACCTCAACCTCGTCAGTTTCAACATTTCAAAAACCCAATCATGTACTTTCTCCACCAAGAAGACTGCTATGGATCCTGTATCTTTCAACGGTTGTTCTCTTCCGAAAGCAAGCTCCATCAACATGCTTGGATTATCAATATCGAATAATGTCAAATATTACGAGTCAATTAAGTGTAAAGCCGGTCTCGCTTCCAAAAAACTAGGTGTATTATATAGATCACGTCGGTATTTCAACGATAAACAACTTCATCTTCTATATAAAGGACATATCCGACCTATCCTTGAATACGGCAGTCACCTTTGGATTGGAGCCCTAAAATACCTTCTAAACTTAATTGACTCAGTTCAAAGAAGAGCAATTCGTTTGATAAACAATGACACCCTTACGTCTAATCTACAATCAATGGAACACAGACGTAAGGTTGGTTCTCTTAGTCTTTTCTACCGTTATTACCACGGTCGCTGCTCTTCGGAACTTAAAGAACTAATTCCTTCTGCACCCACTCACAGCCGACAAACTCGTCTTACACTTGCCGAACATCCATACACGGTTAATATATGTCGACCAAGAACTGGCAGCTTCCAAAGTTCCTTCCTTAATGCCACCGGTAAGCTATGGAATGCTCTTCCAGCGTCTGTGTTTCCTCCTTCCTACAATCTGGATCTCTTCAAGAAACAGATAAATATACACTTGCAATCTCCCCAACCCACACACAAACACGAACACAACACACGTTTCCCGCATGCAGCGTCCAGCCTCCCTGGCTGAGCGTCATAGAGTGCACTGGTCTTGACCGGTTGTGCTCTCCTGCATGCGTTTACATAAAAAAAAAAAAATATGAATTACTCTATTAAGTCGTATAAATTTGCAATCAACATAAGACGCAAAGTCATATGCGCCGAAGAAATGCGTAAGGCAATCAACCAACCGTCCCACTGCTTGTATAATCAGACACCCCCAACACCCAGACTGAAGTCGCGAAGCAGCTTTCTGAGATCCACACAACCTCTCACATCCGGCCCTGAAAACGAGAGACTCCGGCTCTGGCGACAAGTCGCATCAGACGATTTCATTGCTCCAAAGGAAGGCCTCCCAACTGGCAAGAACCTTGACTGGCGGACCTGGAAATCCCTGGACAGATTAAGAACCGGAGTTGGCAGAACAAAGGACAACCTCGAGCGGTGGGGAATGCTTCGGCAGGGAGAGACACTATTGTGCGACTGCGGAGACCTTCTACGATATGGCGCTAAAGTAATTTCAGTTATATGATAAAAAATGGTTTTGAAAACGTTTCGTAAATCTTGAAAAGCTCGTGCGTGTAGCCGGAAGAACGCTCGCAGTGTAAATGTGATGTCTCTATTGTCGGAATGCGAGCAAAGGTTAGTAAAAAGATTGATTCCTCCTAAGAGACAATGACTTGCCGTAATGTTATGTGATATGAACGTATAATACAAACATTGGAAAACACAAAGAACCAATACTAAGTAGAGCAGAACAGAATGCAGCATTTTTTTTACTCTCCATGTCTAATATGTATATTAACACGATCCAGTCCGCGCATTACGCGATTAAACTTACGCCGGAGGCCGACTGTTTTTTTAAAGAATTGCTTACAAAAAAAATATATGCATATATTTAATTGTTTATATACATCCATCCCCCATCATCGTCGCTGTCTTGGATCTCCTCGGCGTCTGAGGGAATATCGGACAAAGCATCAGCGTATATAAGGAGACTAATGGCAACCAAAAATATATTGCATTGGAATATAAAATAAAATAAAAAAACACAGTTTATATTTTGGGAAATACTTATTTTGCTAACAATTTAAATGCATACAATCGAAATATTGATCGAGAAAGACGATAGACGTTTTCCCAATTTGAAAACAATAATTACAACAAGCGAGTTAAAGTCTAATCTCAAATTATTATTTATTTTTAGAAAAAATGCTCGTTTAAATTTTTTATCGTCGTGTGTTCAAATAAAATTAAATATGACCCTCACTGAAAAGGTTCTGAGATCTTTGAATTATGGTCGAACGTAAAAACAACACTTATGTTATGTGATCGGCCACTAACGTTTGTAAAAACATGACTCGAGCTGCGTATAGTCGGCCACTAAGCGTTGGCGGAACGGTCACACACAAGTTGTGTGATCCGCCTTTAGCGTTTAGCCTCGCGATTACACACATATTGTGTAATCGGACTGGATAGTGTTAAAAATGAGAAATTCGCTTTAAATTTTTTTGTTAAATTAATTTTGTAAAATAAATTAAATTTGCCGGCGGTCATAGCTCAATGGTAAAGCGTTTGCTTTGCAAGCCAAAGGTCGTGGGTTCGATCCCCGACGGAGATTAAAAAAGGATTTTTAATCGAATTCTGAGCTCTAAAATACCCCGGTTGGTGTGAATTTGATCCATCACCCGTAAAATGTCAGTCATAGCCTATCAATTAAAATTGGTGGTAGACAAAAGCCGTCCCGTGAAGACCACCCATTCATAGTAGATTTCTGTAATAATAAAGGATGATGCGTGAATCTCGGGCTGTAGTCTATGACGTTGGCGAATCAACACTCCACATGCAGCGTTTAGCCATATACACCATGGTAAGCGTCATAGAATTCCACAGATGAGACAACAAATTACTATCACCATCTGTCGGCATTCTCCTGTGTGTTTACATAAAAAAAAAAAAAAAATGTACCGAAGCTCGCTAAACAGAAGACTCCGCGAAATTACTTTGATAAATAAATATGTGGAGCTCATGTCGAAACTTGGCTGGGAAAAGTTAAGGGGAGCGGACATGATGTGATGATTCTACTAAAGTCGTCTCTTGGGATCAAATGATCAATGCCTCTGGGACGTCGATCTTATCGTGCGATCTCTTAAAAAAAACCGATTGACAATTACTCGAAATATTCCTTGCAAACTAAAACGGCCGTGTTTTCAAGTATTTTGTCGTGTATAGTTGTTGCGGAACCGAGATCGCGGTCCCGAAATTACAGCGTCAGCTAAACGGTGACGCCGGAATACCAAGGTTCCGACACTGAGGATAATTCCAAAGACCGGAGTTGAATTGATACTGATTTATTTGATAACATATCCCTTTCTATATCTTAGTGTACAACATGAGTAAGCATTCTGTATTTTATGAAATTAATATTAATAAATTGATTTTCATACATCGCAAATTCCTAGATACCTGCTGTTTTGGACCTTGATACCTTCAATTTACATAGTGGCAAAATATTGTGATGGTCAATGCCCTGTGTCGTACCCGACTGTATGAATCGACAAATTCGAGCTAAGATAGAGAATTTAATTTTAATAATAATAATAATAAGCTTTTTATTTCAGCAGGTGGGTTGTGCAATACCCAATCTGCCATATTTTTAGATACACATATATATTTATATAGTACATACAAAATAACAATTATATATGAATATAATAATTCATTCGTGGTGGTCGCTGCAACATCTCCATCCAGCGATGGCTCAGGGAGGAGTTGAGCTTTTCAAAAGCAGCCAGGATGATGGTGTTGTTGGACCTCCTTATCCTGCTCCAGAAGCCGGCAACACGGTGTCGCAATAATGCTGGGAACGAATGGACTCCGCCCTCCGCAAACATGTCAGATGCGCTACAAAATCTAGGGAGTTGCATAAGTTGGCGATATGAATTATTATACGCAACTTTGAGCTTCTCCCACTCTCGTTTAGGATAGCTAGACCAGAGTTCTGACGTATATAATGCCATACAGTGTGCTTTGAATAGCACCTTTCTGACAGCATCACTAAAATGGTAGAACCTCCGAGAAAGCATACCGCTCTTTTAAAGTATTAATTTGACAATTAATACTTTAAAGACTTTTAAATGTTTCATACAAAATAATTATGTTCAAATAACGTTTTGAACACCTCGTATCATCATCATCATCATCAGCCTGTGTCCGTCCACTGTTGAACGTAGGCCTCCCGCATGAGTCTCCATCCTCTTCGATCCTCCGCCTTCCGCATCCAGGTCTCCTTCTTCTTCTTCGTGTCAGCGACGTCAAATTATTTTTTCCCAATATCTGGCAACTTCGATAGCTCGTGTGTTGCCCAGCATTAGGTCCAGGGGAGCATGAAAAGAACCTCCACGCGGTGCCCCCTGGAAACGGAATTTCGGACTTCCTCTTCCGGCCAATCTTTTCAACCCAGCGACAACAAAAACGCATCCAGGTCACTCCCGCTATTCTTCTTATATCGTCAGTCCATCTTGTAGGGGGTCGGCCAATGCTTCGTTTGCCAGTTCTTGGGCGCCATTCCAGTACTTTTCTTCCCCATCGACCGTCGTCTCTTCGACAGATATGTCCTGCCCATTGCCACTTAAGTGTACTACTTGAGTTCTTCTGCGTATTTCCTCGTTTCGGATTCTATCTTTTAGCGACACTCCGAGCATGGATCTCTCCATAGCACGCTGGGGTGACTTTTATTTTATGGCATTACTCGTATATCGTGTATATTTATTTGATTCAGATCTCAAAAATTACTAAGTCACAATGCCGTCAAAGATTTCTTCAACACTATGAGAGTGTGTATAAGAAATACATAACAATGTTTTTCATTGTTATTCTTATCAATGCAAAAATCGCCATTTTATGTGTGATCCCATATTTTTAGCATCGTAGACGAATTTAAGTACTCGTATATTAACATTTCACCTAGAAACCCAAATAAATATTAATGAAACTACGCATTATTTCTATCATTTCGATATAACGTATAATTTTATGCAACGAAAATAATAGTGCATTGACAGCGCGGGTTTCGCTAGATCATAAAATCTAAACGACATTGGAAGCGGACAAAAACTTGGATGGGTTACCTCTAATGATTTTTTATGATACATTTTTAAAACATGAAATGTTGACGTCAGCATGACATAGCCCTTGCCGACTGGTACAGAAAATCTCGATATGCGATCTTTCGTCTCTTATTTATGTTAGCTTGTCGTACACGTGCATGTCGCCATATTGGCATTTTGGACAAGGCCGGTCACAAGAGCGACGTCAGTTATAGAGATCGCCACTTGTGGGAGTTTGTAAAGTTTATCGTGAAAATTCATGTTTTTTTTTTTTATGTAAACACATACAGGAGAATACCGACAGATGGTGATAGTATTTTTTTTTGTCTCATCTGTGGAATTCTATGACGCTTACCATGGTATTTATGGCTAAACGCTGCATGTGGAGTGTTGATCCGCCAACGTCATAGACTACAGCCCGAGATTCACGCATCATCCTTTATTATTACAGGAATCTACTATGAATGGGTGGTCTTCACGGGACGACTTTTGTCTACCACCAATTTTAATTGATAGGCTATGACTGACATTTTACGGGTGATGGATCAAATTCACACCAACCGGGGTATTTTAGAGCTCAGAACTGGATTAAAAATCCTTTTTTTTTTTAATCTCCGTCGGGGATCGAACCCACGACCTTTGGCTTGCAAAGCAAACGCTTTACCATTGAGCTATGACCGCCGGCAACGGTGTGCTTCTGAAAAAGACTGTGTGTTGTTAATCTGCTCCTCATCCTGCCACCACGCGATTGTTCGCGTCGAACTTACATAGACTCCTGCTGTATTGCCAGAGAAATATTTGTAAGTTCAATTATTATGGTTTTTTAAGGAGCTCAGATGGTCTCGATGCTCTCGAGGCTTGAACATTTTTTTGTCCTTAAGGGATGGCTTAAGTTTATCGAGTGTGTGTATTGGGCTTAGATTTGATTAAATCGATTTAAAAAATCAAGCTTGGTCGTGTTTTGAACCGACGGCGTCTAAGTGACAAGCAAACGTCTTTACTACTGGACTATGCCGCCCCAGTTTGAGGTTAGGTCAGGTTAGCATTACGTCTGTGTTCCGAGGATTGGAAGTTGGACGTAAGTATGCCAGACTTTACGAAAAAGAAATGCAATTGAACGCAGTCACACCGGAATGCATCAAATCAATGCACATAACATCGTTGTATGACTTTCGTCTCGAAATCGTTCCACATTTCATTCAAAGAATTTGCATGCGATGCAACGGCTTCAATTTCATAATAATAAAACACTTGTACATAACAATTAATACCTGGAAACTTGTGCATTATATTCAAGAAAATAAAGCAAGATCCCTGAGTTTTAACCTTAATAATTGATATAAATTAGATGTTTCACATATATTTGCCCCAAATAACTAATAACGTGTACGTACTTTCTCAAGTATTTTAAGATTTACACAAGCCAGTAACACCCTCCTCTCTCTCTCTCAAAAAGGTCGTTATTCAGTCGCGTGATGGCAGGATTAGGAGCAGATTGATAACACAGACTTTTTCAGAAGCACATTGACATATATTTATGATAAACTTTACAAGCTTCCGTCTTAGGCGGAATGATAAGCCATGTACTGCGACCTTCTCGGCCGTCAGCACACCACTGACCCACCTGTGCGGCCCGTGGTCGGTCACCAGCAGCGTAAAAGTGGTAATCTATAGAACTAACGCCAATATGACGACACACAGTCACGTCTGACAAGCGACCAGAAATAAGAGACGAAATATTGTATATCGGGTTTTCGGTATCAGTCAGCAAAAGCTATATCATGCTGATGTCACCAGAATCCTATTAAGGGGGGGGGGGGCAACCACTTAAGAATGTAGTTTTTTTAACCTTTATGATTTTTTTTCGACGGTAAGAAATGATGAAAAGTCATTGGGTCTTGCAGGTCTTTTTACATATACTATGAACTACGTAATTAAATATTTCAAAAAGTTTTTCTCGGATATTGTCCTAGTTATAAACTGATATACACGGTGTTCTGAAATTAGAGTGTACAGTTGGCGCGCACGATGGGGGTCGGAAAATTAACACGAAAATGTAAGCTGTATAAAAAGTTTATTTACATTTTATAGTATTACAGTTATTATTTGAACCTAAGATTGATAGCCAATATGAATAATTGAATATATTACATTATTTTATTTTAATCTTCATCGGAATCAAGCCCGCAACCTTTACGAAAAAGCTTTAACCACTGAGCAATACCCTCCGGCGAATATGCAGTATGCAGTCATTACTTGACTTTAGGTAACCAATTTAACGCCGGTTAGCAGAGACCTTTCTTAAATATTTAAGGTGCGTCGGCTGAGGCTTCCTCACTTTAATCTTTCTAAAGAAAAGTAACTATAATACTTTGGTTACCTTAATGAATGCCTCTATATGCGAGTCTTAATTTGATTACTTCAAGTCGAGGAATGACTCTACGCACGGGCTTTAAGATACTACACTATATATATACGAAAATATTGCACGATCACTTTGGCAGTTCAGAAATTTCTTCCAACACAACATTGCAAGGACGTTCAGTAATTAAATAAGTTTTATATTACTAGTGTAAAACAGTAATATAAGTCTATATTCGGTTAGTTCAGCTAATAAAAAATGTACATTTTATATCATTTCAATATAAATACTTACAAGTTACTGAATTAAATCAAAAACTAAATAAAAATGAATGACTTCACATGCAACAATATCAGTGACAAAATTCAAATAAAAGAACTTGTACATGACTCGTTAGAAAACCTCAACCAGTTGGTACACAATAATGAATTCTCACTTACAACTTACCACATATTATCTGAATTAAACTACCTACAGTGCATAAATAATATCACGAGAAATATTTGCAACAATATTAATGATAAAATGACGTCACTGCATAAGAAATTGAAATAATGAAATGTACTAAAGATGTACTATTAATTTATATATACTTTAGATTTAATTCTATATATAGTATCCTAAAATTTTAATTATATAATGTTAGTATCATTTCAAAATTATGACAATGTATAAATGTGTATATGTAAAATTCTGTATAAATATATAACTGTAAAATAACATAGATGAATCCCACGCCACACACAAGATCTTATCTTTAAGTGGTGTGGTATGAAATTTCTTAAAAAAAAAAGAAAAAAGAAATAAAAAAAAGATGGAATGTAAATTATTGTGTAAAAAATGTATCTTTTTATATTTGATTAAATAAAAAATAAAAAATAAATATTCTAATAAATATCAAATTATTTATGTAAATTAATGCTATATACAATATATATACATTATAAATGTACCCAACATATGTAATATAAGCAGAGATAACCAGTGTGAAAATATTTACATTTTCGTTAGAGCATATCTACCATGTACACAGAGATACAGGTAGAAAGAAAGGTTCGTGGGAAACGAACCCAGAACCTTTAGAAATAAACACGCTGACGTCAATCAACAATTGATTCACAAACAATTCCACATCAAAACTATCTTCTTATAAGACGTTCAATTCATCTATTGCCGGTGGGTATAGCTCAATGGGCAAAGCGTTTGCTTTGCAAGCCAAAGGTCGTGGGTTCGATCCCCGACGGAGATTAAAAAAAAAAGGATTTGTAATCGATTTCTGAACACTAAAATACTCCGGTTGGTGTGAATTTGATCCCTCACCCGTAAACTTACAGTCATAGCCTATTAATTAAAATTGATGGTAGACGAAAGTCATCCCGTGAAGACCACCCATTCAGAGTAAATTCCTGTAAATAATAAGGATGGTGCGTGATTCTCGGGCTGTAGTCGATGACGTTGGCGGATCAACACTCCACACGCAGCGCTTAGCCATATGCACCATGGTAAGCGTCATAGAATTCCACAGATGAGACTTCAGAATTACTATCTTTCAATATTCTCCTGTATGTGTTTACATAAAAATAAAAATAAAATACAAAGAAAAATAAACAATGGAAATTGGGATTCAACCATACTAGTCTAGTTCATAGCACTCAACGTTGACCACTCAGCTGATTAAAAATTGAGAAACTATGAGAAGTTAGCTCTGTCAGCCGCCATGGTCGTTCATACCATTCTGCCTCTGGAGCTATACTTGTAGGTTATCCACTCGTATTCGTAAAACGCAGTAACAATGTAGTTTGATTTTGTAATCATTTACAGGAGAATACCAACAGATGGTAATGAATAAAGGGCTATATCGAATTGATAAATGGCATGTAAAAAGCTTAGATTTAATTAAATCGATTATTAAGAACGAAATAAAAATTGTCCAGCCCTCGGGAGCGTCGGGCTGACCATCCGATCTCATTAAAAAAACCTTGATAATTTAACAACCAAATATTTCGCTGGTACTACAGACTCTTGCCCTGAAGTCTCACGGGAATCATCTATGTGTGCTTAGTTATGCATTTCTTCCTGCTGTGTTCGGGAATCCTCATAGTTTGTTGAAAATTGGTAAATATATCCCCGATAAATATCTGAGAATAAGGAGGCACAGATTGTTCGATCTCCCAAAGAGTAACACTAACCTGCCAGAGCCTCTTGGGTGAGGGATCAGACTATTCAATCAAATCGCCTCGGACGTTGATATATTTCACGCAAGGGAGGCCCAGTTCAGGCACGAACTCCACGAATTTATTGGGAAGAACAATTTGTTGGAGTCGTCTGTTTGATGAGCATTGGGACCTTATGTTGCTTATCTTTAATTATATATATAAGTATCTATATTTATATATATTTTTTATAGAAGTATTAATTTTGCATGTATTTGAGTAACACATTAAATTTTTAATGTTATTGTAAGAAGAAATACATTGAAATATTTGTTCTCATGTGGACTTCTGGAGGTATTCTGAGATAAGGCATAGACGAACTGCGAAACCGGAAATTTGCGGTGTCCGTATGCCATATTAATTACAATTTAACCGTTTGAGAAGCACTGCATCAGTTAATGAACATAACCTATTGATCGATGAATGAATGAACAACATTGCTGTATATAGCTTTTATGATTTTTCACTCGACTGTTGCGTAAAACTGTGTACAATAGATTAGAAAGTTTTTCTTGTGACGTTTAAATGCAACGGCTAAACGCTGTATGCGGATAACACAAACCATCGTTAAGAGTGGTCCATATATCATTAAGTTAATAAGTAACAGTATCGCATCTTGAAGTCTTCTAATTTTCATTGTTAGCCTATATCGGACTGTCGAACTCAGACCTCGAGTAATTCTCTTGATCCCTTTCGATGATCAGCCATTCGATTCCAAAAGGCACAATTACATCATGCAGAATTAATTTTCCGCTTTCCAGTTCTTGGTCGACACACATTAACCGTGTATAGATGTTCGGCAAGTGTAAGACGAGTGTGTCGGTTGTGGGTGGGTGCAGGAGCAATTATTTCTCTCAGTTCCGAAGAGCAGCGACCGTGGATATAACGGTAGAAAAGACTAAGCGAACCAATCTTACGCCTGTGTTCCATTGATTGCAGGTCAGACGTGAGAGTGTCATTGTTCATCAAACGAATTGCTCTTCTTTGAACTGAGTCAATTAAGTTTAGAAGGTATTTTGTGTCTCCAATCCAAAGTTGACTGCCGTATTCAAGGATAGGTCAGATTTGTCCTTTACATAGAAGAAGAAGTTGTTTATCGTTGAAATACCTCAGTGATCTATATAATTTTGGTTATGTCGGGTTAGGTTAGGTTAGGTTAAGTTAGGTTAGGTAAGAGTATTTATTACATTAATGGAATGTGTGAAACACAGAACATAACTGAAATTACTATTCAATATTACAAAAGTAATTATAAGTAGGTAAATTTCATCTCTTCATAATAGCAAATAATATTATTTTGGGCGCTACTATCGGCGCCTTAATGTCGTGGTGCCTTCCAAAGCATATTTGAGAATATCTGCATTGTTTCTTCCACAAGTACCTTAAGCCTACTTACCATTCCGAATTGCAATTTTCCAAACATAATTTAAATTTGCTTCGCCTCTCAAGTCGTAAATTAAATAAAATGGGCGCCACTGTTTTCAAAAGTGATAAATACATAAATTATGATGTGTAACACACATGGTACAGTAAGACCCCGATTAACGCGGGGGATGCGTTCCACATTTACCTCATCTAAACCGGCCTTTTCGCCAATTCCACTATTTCTTCCACTTCTTCTTCGTAGTATCAATCCGGTGGATTGGTTTGCAGCAACAGAATCTTGCATCTCGATTTCCATTCCTCTCGGTCCTCCGCAACCCTTTTCAGCTCAGCATAGGCGCTACAATTCATGTCCTCGAATACTTGCTGTAAATACTCCCGTCTAGGGCGCCCTCTACAGTTTCTACCCTCAACCATCCCCTCCACAATATCGTGAAGAAGACCATCGTGTCGCATGATGTGACCAATCCATCGGGCTCGCCTCTCTGAGATGGTTCTTATTAGGTGCCTATCTTCCTTGATTATCCTGAGAACCTCATTGTTCGTGACGTGGTCTCTCCAGGAAATTCCGAGAATTCTTCTGTACGACCACATCTCAAAGGCCTCTAGTCTTTTTTTATCACTTTCAGATAAGCACCATGTCTCACAGCCGTACATTCTATCTTCCACTATTTCATCCATATCCACAGAGTGTCCAATGTCTTCGCTCTTACTTAAATCTAGCTGCGCACAGTTTCGGAGAATCCCGGGTTGAAATAAAAGAGCCCTAAACCGAAACAGCGCTAAACGAGACAGCGATAAGCGGGGTCTCACTGTATATTTATTATTAAAGCCAAAAGTATCCCTTAAAAGTTTATGTTTATGGTGTTTGGTGAAGGCCATGTGTTTATTGTCACTAAGCACCCCACTTGAGGGGTTAATACCTAACTGACACACTTGAAAATAATACTCCCTTATCGACCTTTTTGGTATACGAGCACATACCTAGACTAAGTTTTTTTTATTATTCTATATGTAAACACATAAAGGAGAATACCAACAGATGGTGATAGTGAAGTTTCATCTGTGGATTCTATGCCGCTTACCATGTGACTCATGGTTAAGCGCTGCACGTGGAGTGTTGATTCGCCAGCGTCATAAGACTACAGCCCGAGATGCACGCATCATCCTTATTATTACAAAAATTTACTCTGAATAGGTGGTCTTTACGGGACGATATTTGTCTACCACCAATTTTAATTGACTGGCATTTCAAGGGTGAGGGATCAAATTCACACCAACTGGGGATATTTTTAGAGCTCAGAATTCGGTTAAAAATCCTCTTTTTTAATCTGCGTCGAGGATCGAACCCACGACCTTTTGGCTTGCAAAGCAACGCGCTTCGACCATTGAGCTATACCCGCCGGCATAGAAGACAGAAGCAGTAATAGCGCGAATGACGAGGCCATGGGAAGTGTACCAGACGCATATCAACCCGGTACGTGTGCTTGAATGATTATTGTTATGATGTTGCTACTTATCGTTCTGCGCTGCCGTGTAGGCGTTTAATAAGGTGACCATTACTATATCAGCATTTATAAATGTTAATTTTCCATATCTGCTTCATATTTTAAAGCATATATTGTAGAACACCACAAATTGTTAATTCGTAGTTCTGTAAGCTCAGATGCCTTGTTACAGAACACATGTATACCCTTAAGTCCACCACATATATATATATATATTGGGAAACGAAAATGGATGATGTGCGAATAGTGTTGGCGTTGAAAAATCAACACTCCGCATGCAACGCTTAACCCTTTGGTTGCGAAGCATTTTCTTAGCGAACTTGCGAAAAAGACGAAGCGATTTTAGAGCATTTATTAGTACTTTATAAATTCAACATAATTTTTATCTTATTCAAACAAAACACCCAAAAAAATCTAAAAAAATCAAAAAAATAATCAAATACAATAAAGTTGTGGAGGAGTATTTTTATATAAGACATTTTAAAAGCTTGAAGTGACACGGAGAGATGAGGACCGCATGGTGAAGAGAGCCCTCAACATACCCACGCTGAGAAGAAGACCTGGAAGACCGCAGACAACCTGGACTGCAACTGTAAACAAGGATCGGAAAACCCTGGGTTTGACCGAGAATGCAACGCAGGATAGACAGACATGGCGAACGTGCACAAGGAGAGCCGACCCCAGATGATGGGAAATGGCTAGGATAAAGAGAGATTTTAAAAGCTTGAAGTATGAATACGTATGATATGTTTCAAACTAATATTATTCAAATATCAAAGGTCCAAACCTTTTTTATGGAATACCAAAAAAATCTATAGTTGGTTAATATATAAACCTTAAAAAAAATGTTAGACGAGCGTCGAATATTCGACGCTTCGTCTTTTTCGCACGAGAATCGACAGTCGAATATTCGACGCTTCGTAACCAAAGGGATAAACAACCTTTTTCTAAGATGGCAAGCGCCATAAAATCGACATATGAATTTTCTTCATCGCCAGTCGGTATTCTCCTGGTTTGTCGGTATTCTGCTGTGTGTGTTTACATAAAAAAGATGACTCGGTAAAGTTGGAGATGTGGTCACCGCATATATGACTGTATGGAATACGATAATATAACACGGTGTTGAGCACAGAAATGTGGAACAGTTCGGCAAAAAATGTTCTCGAAATCATCATCGCATGCATAATAAACAATAATTATAACATAAAACGCAAAAACTACTATCACTATGGGAAATGTACTGGAAAATCTCTCTGCATATCATATCTTACATTTCTCCATCTAAATTTATCGCATTTTTAAAAAATATATTGTAGCAACACACACAAGACAATACACTAAGTAACATCCTCCTCTCTCTCAAAAAGTGGTGTTATTACGTCGCGTGAGGGCAGTATGAGGAGCAGGTCAGCAAACAAAGACTTTCTTTTGGAAGCACATTGATTAAATTTAAGTTAAAACTTTACAAGCTTCCGGCCAAGCGGGGTGACATGCCGCTGCGGCCGCAATGCGACCTTCTCGATCGTCAACACATAACTGACGCGCTCGTCGGCGGTTAGATCAGCGCCGTCGGTGGCAAAACTATATAACTATTCCCAATATGGCGGACACATAAATGTATGGAAAGCGACAAAAATAAGATACGAAAGATTGTTTATCGAGGTATTCGGTACCAGTTGGCAAGGGCTACATCGGGCTGATGTCACAAGCTTATCAAAACATGTATTCTGGTATTTTATATTGAATAGTAAATCCAACTGGGACGACATAACCATGAGTAATGTCGTCCCAGTTGGATTAGTTACCCTGGACGACTGCAGACTTCTCCAGTCGGATATCGATAATATATCTGTCTGGGAAGCATTTGGAAAACTAAAGTAAATTTTTAAGGGGGAAATTCCCCAATGTCTTAAAACTAAGGCGTTTAACCCATGCATCCTCCCTGTATTAACTCAAGGTGCAGAGACATGGAACAGCAAGTCTTAGCCATAAAATAAAGTTCACCCAGCGTCTATGGAGAGATCCATGAGAGGAGTGTTGCTAAAAGATAGAATCCGAAACGAGGAAATACGCAGAAGAACTCAAGTAGTGGATACTACCCAACGAATAGGCACACTCAAGTGGCGATGGGCAGGACATATCTGTCGAAGACGACGGTCGATGGGGAAGAAAAGTATTGGAATGGCGCCCTTTGAAAGCAAACAAACGTTTCATGCTCACATTGAAACTGTGTGTGGAAGGGCACTGAAGATGTTAGGATTTGTTCTGCGTAGTGCCAGGACTTTCTCGAGCACTAACGTACTGGTCGTACTGTACAATTCATTGGTTCGTAGCATACTTGAGAGAGGATCTATTATTTGGGCTCCCCACGAGTATAAATATGACGTCATATTGGAGAGTTCAGAAGAAAGTTCTGAGGTCTCTCTACATGAGGATGTATGGATATTATCCGTGGCTGTACCCATCTAAACTTATACGGGGTATGTTGGGATACAATGAGTTGAGAACTAGAAGAGATGTGTGCTCGAGTATGCATTTCTTTCGGCCAGAAATCCTTATATTTTGTTGGAAATCGGTTTGTTTTGTCCCTGACAATTATTTAAGGATAAGGAGACATAGATTGTTTGTTCTTCCTAGAGGTAATACTAACCTGCCAGAGACTATGCCTCTTGGGAGAGTGATCAGACTATTCAACCATATTGCCTCGAATATTGATATACATATTCCACTTGAGAGAAGCCCAGTTTCGACATGAGCTCCACGAATTTATTTATCAAAGTAATTTCGTGGACGCCACTCCAACACTTTTCTTCCCCATCGAACATCATATCTTCGACAGATATGTCACATTGGCACTTGATTGTGCCTATTCGTTGGGTAGGCTCCACAACTTCAGCTCTTCTTCATATATCTTCGTTTCAGATTCTATAGGGTCCGCCATCTAACGTTTTTTTTTTCTTCAACTAGTGCTTATTTCGTGAATGGTAACACTTAGCTCATGTCTGATTTAACAGATAATTAGTTTTATCCTTCCGCTGAACGAATATGGTTGTGTATACGCTTGAACAACGATGGGAAATATTGCGACATTACTTTGAAAATCAGGCCATTTTTCTTCGAAAATGAGCAAGGAGTGGCCGTTACAGTCAATGGCGATCGTTATCGGGCCATTTTTGTTTACAAAAATTGAAGAGGAGGATATTGGCAACATTTGGTTTCAACAGGACGGCGCTACGTGCCACACAGCCGAAGCTACACTCGATGTTTTGCGCCCCATTTTCAAAAAAAAAAAGTTATTTGGCGGACCCGTTATCTTTTAGAGACACTCCTCTCATGGATCTCTCAATGTTACGGAGGCAAGGCCAAGATGAACTGACATCAAAAAAATAGCGGAAGTAGCCTGGATGCGGAAGGCGGAGGATCGATGACGATGGAGACTAATACGGGAGGCTTACGTTAACCAGTTGACACAGGCTGCTGATGATGAAGAGTCAGGGATTACACAATACTATATTTACATGTTTTAAAGTGGCAGGAAAGCACAATAAGTGTGAGAGCGATAATATTAGTGAGGTCAATGCACTTGATCTGTATCTATTCAAGAAATGATGAATTGGTTTTCTATTTCTTTGTTTGGAAAACGTTTTATAAATCATTTAATATTTCACTGCACAAAGGTTTTACGCTCGGTGCGTTCAAAAAAATGCTTAAATAAATCTAAGAGCGTATTTATCAATGCTTGATAGTAAAATGAGAGTTACAGCAACAAAGTCTTGGAAAGCCAACGACAATGGCACATTCTTCTTCTTCGTGTCAGTGACGTCAAATTATTTCTGCCCAGTATCTGGCAACATCGATAGTCCGTGTGTTGCCCAGCATTAGGTCTTGAGGTGTGCAGTTTGTTTGGCACATTGAGCAGGATCTTAGGTGTGAGGCGGTCTGCAGGTCTCCGCAGTCGCACAATAGTGGCTCTCCCTGCCGAAGAATTTCCCTACCGCTCGAGGTTGTCCTTTGTTCTACCAACTCCGGTTCTTAATCTGTTCGGGGATTTCCAGGTCCACAAGGTTCTTGCCAGTTGGGAGGCCTTCCTTTGGAGTAATAAAATCCTCTGGTGCGACTTGTCGCCAGAGCTGGAGTCTCTCATTTTCAGGGACGGATGTGAGAGGCTGTGTGGATCTCAGAAAAATATATACATAATTAACACGATAAACAAAATAATCTTAAAATAGGCAATTATAAAATTATAAATTGCATTATTCAGGAGACGTCTAAGTAACAGCCACAAAGTTAATTTACAGAAATATTGAGGAAAAACCTACCCAGCGATAATCGACTTTAATTAAGTTGACTGATTACAGTCAACTTAGTTAAACTTAATGAAAATTTATTTAAAAAACATAAAATTTTACAAATAATAATGATTTTAGCATCTATTTGCATATTTTTTGAAATTAGCATTTATTAACATCTATTCCGAATTTTAGCATCTATTTCGCATCTATTGCAATATGCTAAAAATACGGGACTCCAGGCATTATCCATTGCACAATCAAAGTGGTGTTCTCCCGCATGCGTTTGTATCACAAACAAAAGGCGACACATCCGTACATAATCAGCTGTGTTGCGAGACCGATGACCTCGCCGTTAAAAACGGCTGTCACGATTTTCTTTTCCGACTGTTTCGTTTTCGGCTCTCGGGGCGGCCGGCCATCCGTGATCGGCCTCCCCACTCCATCGCGCTGGAGGTACACTATTGTTGTACGAGTACATAGAGAGACATACACAGTTACGATCGTGATGTCTTCTCTCTTGTGCGCGCGCCGAACGCGTTTGTTTGGCTGTGACATTAACATTAAACGAAAATGGGGACAGCTATCATCAATTGAGTTATTTTGGTTTTGTAGTCCTAGCTGAGACTCGCGGGCAGAGGAGAGGTCCCCTCTCGTGGCTATGGCCAAAACATAAAACATTTTCGACAGAGGCCCTACTGGTTCTACTGGGGTTGCCCCTCTGAATCTGGAGGTGCAGCGACGGGCTGCTTTATACAACCTATGTCGTGGTTGTGCGTCTAAGATCGGAGACAGCGCTACTCCCAAACCCATAAAAAGCATTGTGCTGATGCCCTTACGTCCGCATTGCAAAAAACGTTGGTCATCTTCCACCAAAGGTAGAACTACCTTTCTGTTCTTTCAGAATTTTACTTCAGACTAACTGCTAAGTGGATAAGCCATGATCACTGGTCTACCCAACTAATGACAGGGCACGGCGCATTTAATGACAGAATGTACTCATTAATTTAGTTTCGAACCCTAGTTGCCCATGCGGCGCCCCCTTCCAGACCTCAGAGCACATTCTCTGAGACTGTCAGTTCCTCTTGTTAGAAAGGTGGGTCCTTTTCGATGCAATTCGAGGAAATTGCCGTTCGGGCATGCAGACTTTGTGGCCATTTACCATTTCGATCGTATTTTCGGTGAGAGAATCTATCTTCCATCTCCTTTCAACTCGTGAATGCGATTTTTATCTCTTTTACGGGTTTTGCTATTTATATTATTCAGAGAGAACTTCCCACTGCACTTATCAATTGCTAACTGATCATAATCTGAATGAACACATTATCAATGCGACCTAAAAGTCCAGTCCAGGACTAGCTGGGAACAACGACTATAGCACACAGTTCGCGCCATTCACGTGCTACGTCTCGCTTCCAAAAAACTAGGTGTATTATATAGATCACGTCGGTATTTCAACGATAAACAACTTCTTCTATATAAAGGACAAATCCGACCTATCCTTGAATACGGCAGTCACCTTTGGATTGGAGCCCCAAAATACCTTCTAAACTTAATTGACTCAGTTCAAAGAAGATCAATTCGTTGATCAACACACGATCTTACGTCTAACCTTGCAGTCAATGGAACACAGGCGTAAGATTGGTTCACTTAGTCTTTTCTACCGTCATAACCACGGTCGCTGCTCTTCGAAACTTAAAGAACTAATTCCTCCTGCACCCACCCACAACCGACAAACTCGTCGTACACTTGCCGAACATCCATACACGGTTAATATGTATCGACCAAGAACTGTCAGTTTCCAAAATGCCTTCCTTAATGCCACTGGTAAGCTTTGGAATGCTATTCCAGCGTCTGTGTTTCCTCCTGCCTACAATCTGGACCTCTTCAAGAAACAGATAAATATACACTTGCAATCTCCCCAACCCACACACAAACACGAACACAACACACGTTTCCGGCATGCAGCGTCCAGCTTCCCTGGCTGAGCGTCGTAGAGTGCACTGGTCTTGACCGGGTGTGCTCTCCTGCATGCGATTACATAAAAAAAAACGCTCATATCACTGGACTATGCCGCCCGGCTATGCACGAGTATATTGAATTATTGATTTAATCATTCTATGATGAATTAAATGCAGTTTACGACATTAGATATGGATTCTAATCATGCAGCAGGTGTATTAACCCTACATGGATCATGGATATCACTGATGATCTCATCGTCACCTGTCGCGTCTGTGAGGTGTGACGATCGATATCAGACAGGTAGAGACGCGTCACGGTACGTGCATTCACGTAACGACATCACACGCACTCGATCGTTGATCTACCCAGCCTCCAGGGCTTAAATATTAATTACAAATTTAAAAAGCCATCAATACATAAAAGAAAAATCCGTAAAAATCAATTACTTTTAATGTTTATCCCAATACATGATGTTTCCAATAAATTCGCTCTCTTTAACCGTTCCGTCCACAGATGACTGTGACACTTCTTCTTTCTCCTCCATTTTTATCTCTAACATAGATTAACTGTTGTATTAATGATTAGTTTTAGGTTTGTCCTGAAGAAGGTGTGATGTCACCGAAACCAACCGACGAATAAATAAATTAAACTCACGTGGTTTAACAAAAGTTTTTTATTTGATTATTTGAATATGACAAATCACAAAGTGACATCCCCGTCTTTAAAAGACGATAAGTTGCGGGTTCTTCACGTGGCCGCGTGGAGGAAGAATACAGGAGCAGATTAACAACACAAAGAACTTGTTTTTGACGCACAATTCGCATTTATTTTGAATAAAGACGTCCCGACCGGTACATGAGATTTTGCCGGCCGGACGAGAGGTTAACTGACATCCAGCGCCGCCAAGATAATCACGGCAAAAAACAAATTAAAGACGACAATTGCACCAGCATGAAATGGAGCAACTATCATAAGAATTAATTAATAACACGAGAAACTGGTTTGAGAAGGGCAACAATTTTTTTCTAGATTTATTTATGTTTAAAAAGTAACAATTGACCCAAACATTGCCAGGTACGAGATATCTCGTCAAACGGCCCGAGTTCGCTATGCCAGATACGAGTTATCTCGCCAGTATCAATAATTCAGCTAAATCAAAATTTACACAAAACATTTAACCCTTTCATTACGGCTCGGTTTGAATACAAATTATACTGTCAATTATAAAACTAATATTTGAAGAATTAATGTACTTATCTGGTCTATTTTCATATATCACATTGGTTCTTCTATCCTTTATTCCTCCAATACTACACCGACTGCATTGGTTGAGAGTTTCGGCTAGAATCCAGTACAAATTGCACCGGGCTATTTAACAGAACTTATCAAGCCTTCAGAAATAAGCGCGCGTGGAGAGACACTCAGATCGGATAGAGCAAATAGAAGCAGCCTGCAGCTGACGGGAGGTAGTCCTAGCACGGTCTTTGGCAATCGGGCTTTCAGCTACGCGGCACCAATGGCCTGGAACTCGCTACCGGAAAGCATAAGAGAGCTTAAAGCGGACGCATCCTTCAGAAGCAGACTCAAGACCCACCTTTTTACTCAGAGAGGCAAAGAAGCGCTTTTGGAATGATCATTCGGTCATAAAAGAATTTAGCTATCAGATGATATATAAAAAACTATTCTAAGAAAGTAGCAAAATGATAAATCACGTCAACCGATGTCAACGGTCGGGGAATCTTATGACGGCATATGCCGACAACCGATGCGAAAGGGTTAAGAGAATATTCCAAAAACATTTCACCATATTATTTATTTATTAAACCATCTAATACTTATATAACTTTAATTTTGCCAAGTTTACAACATACAAGTCAGAGATGTCGTTGATGCAGGGTTATCTTTTCGCAAATTATATGTGGCATGCGGAATACTGCCAATATTTTTTTTCCGGCAGTCAATAGGTTAAATAAATCATTTTTTGTTTGACAGGTTACTCTTATGGATAGGCCTTAACTTGATCCGCGTTTCCGCAGTGCGACACACCTTAACATCCGCGCTATTCACCTTGCAGCGAGTGCACCCATGCAGCTGTTGGGTGCGCGTACGAGGTGCTAGGTGCGATTAGTTACTACCTGTGCCCATCGATCGATAACACGTACCTGCACGTACCTGGCTGTGTGCATGTACGTCTGGGCGGGACCGCCACGCCACGTGGGTTTATAAACTACGTCACACGGCGGCATCGTTCCACTGCACAACGTATACCGTTAAAAAACGTCACAGAATTTAATGTATTCGCGCATATTTTTAAGCTTGAATTACTACGTATATTAATAAATAATAAATCTAAAGCTGGTCTCGCAACCAATAAACTAGGTGTATATATATATATATATAATCGTGTCAGAAACAACATGGTCAGATGTGTCTGCCCAGAAGTGGGTGACGTCGATGACGTTACTCTCGGGCATCAGGTCTTCCTGGGTGCAGCTATTCGGACACATCGCACACTCCAGAAGGTGTGACAGGGTCTGCTCCACGCCGCAGTCACATTCAGTCGGCCCGCTGTAAAACTGCCAGGCTTACATTTGTGTCCTCGTACTCCGGTCCGAAGTCTGTTAAGGGACCTCCATATATTCCACCCCTGGTCGTGTCCAGGGCATATTTACTTTTTCGGGACAATCCAAGTATTCCCCTCAGTTGCGACTCTCCACATGCCCATCAGCCGCAGGGTGGCCTCAGGTATCACCAGTTCCGTTGTCGACTGTAGAAAACTTTTGCTTGATTTGAGCCGTGTGGTTATCTTTTGATACCCAAACATAGGCGTGAAGATAGATCACGTCGGTATATCACAGACAAACAACTACTACTATATAAAGGACAAATCCGCCCTATCCTTCAATAATATACAAAATACCTTCTACATTTAATTGACTCAAGAAGACTGCTATGGATCCTGTATCTTTCAACAGTTGTTCTCTTCCAAAAGCAAGCTCCATCAACATTCATGGATTATCAATCTCAAATAATGTCAAATATTACGAGTTAATTAAGTATAAAGCCGGTCTCGCTTCCAAAAAACTAGGTGTATTATTTAGATCACGTTGGTATTTCAAAGATAAACAACTTCTTCTTCTATATAAAAGACAAATCTGACCTATCCTTGAATACGGCAGTCACCTTTGTGTTGGAACCCCAGAATACATTCTATATTTAATTGACTCAGTTCAAAGAAGAGCAATTCGTTTGATAAACAATAACACTCTTATGTCTAACCTGCAATAAATAGAACACAGGCATAACATTGGTTCGCTTAGTCTTTTCAACCGTTATTACCGCGGTCGCTGCTCTTCGAAACTTAAAGAACTAATTCCTCCTGCACCCACCCACAACCGACAAATTCGTCTTACACTTGCCGAACATCCATACACGGTTAATGTGTGTCTAAGCTACAATCAATAGAACACAGGCATAACATTGGTTTAGTTGGTCTTTTCTACGCTTATTACCTTTTGTTGCAGCATTTCGTGACTACCGTATGCTCCAATCAATGGAGCGGATATGTAAGCATCATGATGATCAATCCAACAACTGATTAAACTACCCTAAAATACGTAAAAATATTTTATCATAGTAAAAACCATTGTGGCTTTGGATGAGGCGAGGAATATAAGCGATTGGCATAGCTTTTGTTACGACATTTTATGACGACATATGCTCCAATTAGTGGAGCGGATATGTAAGCATCATCATGATCTATCCAACAACTGATTAATTAACCCTAAAATGCGTATGTAATATAATTTTTTCATAATAAAAAAACAACTGTGGCGCATTTTCCGACGCAGCATGACCTTGACCTCTGAGGTGCGTGAGCCAGTAGGGGACCACTTGGCAATGCCCTACTTAACCCTTTACGTGCGAGGTGCGGATATATCCGCACCAACGTGCGCTGCTCTTAAGTGCGAGGTGCGGACTTATCCCACGCCCCGAAAAAAACACGTCGCTTCAGTGCGAGATGCGGATTTATCCGAATACTATATAGAATACAATTTTGTTTCGTATTCCGACATTACTTCGTCAATTTTTTTTTTTACGATATGCATTGAGTTGTGGGTCATTCTACACATTTTTCAAAATTGCCATTTTTTTTAAATATCAATGGATTTATTTAATTTTGTTCTGAAGGTGAATATAAATGCAGCACTGACCAATCAAAACACATAAAAAAAGCGTCTTTAAATAATGAACTTTATTTTTCATTGGCTAATTCAGTGCTCCGCAACCGGTGTGCCGCGGCACACTGGTGTGCCGTAAGCCGATACAGGTGTGCCGCGATCAAATAAGGCAATATTATAAATAAATAATTTTACAACGGTCCTCAAGCTCCCAGCGCCTATCGCATATTAATGTAGACCTACAACGACGTACTTGCTTTATTAAGTTCTAAATGAAATTAGAAAAAAAGTAAAATTGATCAAATTAATAGCTATTTTTGGCTTTTGGTGTGCCGCGGTATTCAAGGTGAGAACTTTGGTGTGCCGTAGAATCCAAAGAATTACTTTGGTGTGCCGTGGATGAGAAAAGGTTGCGGAGCTCTGGGCTAATTGACTTATTTCGTGACTTTTTATGATATCTTATTCCGCACGCAAAGGGTATAATGTAATATATTATCATTAGGTACCCACTTATTTAAGTATTTTAATTGTTCAACAGTTATAGCAGCGTGCAGCTACACCTGTGATAATATTTGTTTAAATACAATAAATTAAAAGCAAACGTTCCCACATGATTATAAACAGTAATGGGCTTCATAAACACACGACGACACCCTGTATGTACATAAAAAAATATACTACTAGCGCCTTTTTTTTGTAAACACAGTGAAACTTTAATTTCACGTTTTTCAAAATCTTCAAAAATCAAATAATAAAGGGTCCGCCAAATAACTTTTTTTTTTTTAAAACAGGGCGCAAAACATCGAGTGTAGCTTCGGCTGTGTGGCACGTAGCGCCGTCCTGTTGAAACCAAATGTTGCCAATATCCTCCTCTTCAATTTTTGTGAACAAAAATCCGTTCAACATGGCCGCGCCGAGGGTGCCAGTTTCTTTCACTTTTTTCACAAGATAACAAACATGCGGAGCTGACGGTGATTCTCTTCTTCCAAAATCCGTACGCAATTTTCGCACACGTTCTGCAACATTACCATGATTTTCAAAGTAATGTCGCAATATTTTCCGGCGTTGTTCAAGCGTATACGCAACCATATTCGTTCAGCGGAAGGATAAAACTAATTATCTGTCAAATCAGACACGAGCTAAGTGTTACCATTCACGAAATAAGCACTAGTTGAAAAAAAAAAACGTTAGATGGCGTTTAGATATACTATCCCGCAGCTCGGATTTGTCCCGAATGGATTTTTCTTTGGGGATATCTCAAAAGTGATGTTTACATTAGCAACTAAGAGTCTATTGAAGAATTAAAAGAACACCTATCCAATGAAATGCGAGACATGCACCCATCCACTTTACGGGCGGTAATGGAAAATATTCGGTTCAGGTGGCAAGATTGTAAAAAGAAACAATGTTCACATTTACGTAATTTTATATTTTAAAAATAAAACCCTAATTTGCGAACTTTAAAATATGGCCTGGATGCGGAAGGCAGAGGATCGAAGAGGATGGAGACTCATGCGGGACGCTCACGTTCAATAGTGGACGGATACAGGCTGATGATAATGATAATATATAAAAGCAAATATTCTAGTAAATGCAATTTATATAGTTAAATAGTTAGCGAAAAGTATCACTATGCTGTTACTCCTAAATATATTGCTTTTTTGAATAGTTTTTGGAGCTCTTTTAACGATGGAGAAGAAAACTGTTAGAGTGGCATCCAAGAACCGGCAAACGGGTCATTGACCGACCCCCTGCTAATGGATTGACGACATCAGAAGAATAGCGGGAGTAGCCTGAATGCAGAGGGCAGAGGATCGAGAAGAATGGAAACTCACGCGTTCAACATTGGATAATCAAGGAAGATAGGCACCTAGTGAGAACCATCTCAGAGAGGCGAGCCCGATGGATCAGTCACATCATGCGCCACGATGGTCTTCTTCACGACATTGTGGAGGGTTTGGTTGAGGGTAGAAACCGTAGAGGCCGCCCTAGACGGGAGTATTTGCAGCAAGTGTTCGAGGACATGAGGTGTAGCTCTTAGGCTGAGCTGAAGAGGGTTGCGGAGGACCGAGAGGAGTGTATATCGAGATGCAAGATTTTGTTGCCGCAAACCAATCCACCGGATTGATACTACGAAGAAGAAATATACATAATATAACTACTTAGATTGATGAAAATAGCGTGTTTTTAGATTTTTGTGTCTGTCGTTGGGTACCCAAAAGTTCCGTTAGGAGACCTAGTAGTCAGAGGGGAACCTTTTAACGGATTCAAATTAATTTAAGCGGGCATTTTATTTACAGTATGAACCTTCGACACGGATCACATTCCGTTATTTTAGAATTAATAGCGACAAGGCGGAATCTCAATGCTTTTAAAACACAATGCAAATCTGATGTCGGATTCTTTGATGGCGTTTTTTTTTCTTCACAAATCCATTCCGTTTTTTAACACATAGGAGAATACCGACAGATGGTGATGGTGATGTAGAAATCTCATGCGTGAATTCTACCACGCTCACAAAGTTACATATGGCTAAGCGCTGCATGTTTTTTTCCTTCTTTTTATGTAATCGCATGCAGGAGAGCACACCCGGTCAAGACCAGTATAGATCACGTCGGTATTTCAACGATAAACAACTTCTTCTTCTATATAAAGGACAAATCCGACCTATCCTTGAATACGGTAGTCACCTTTGGATTGGAGCCCCAAAATTCTTTCTAAACTTAATTGACTCAGTTCAAAGAAGAGCAATTCGTTTGATAAACAATGACACCCTTACGTCTAATCTACAATCAATGGAACACAGACGTAAGGTTGGTTCTCTTAGTCTTTTCTACCGTTATTACCACGGTCGCTGCTCTTCGGAACTTAAAGAACTAATTCCTCCTGCACCCACTCACAGCCGACAAACTCGTCTTACACTTGCCGAACATCCATACACGGTTAATATATGTCGACCAAGAACTGGCAGCTTCCAAAGTTCCTTCCTTAATGCCACCGGTAAGCTATGGAATGCTCTTCCAGCGTCTGTGTTTCCTCCTTCCTACAATCTGGATCTCTTCAAGAAACAGATAAATATACACTGCAATCTCCCAACCCACAAACAAACACGAACACAACACACGTTTCCCGCATGCAGCGTCCAGCCTCCCTGACTGAGCGTCATAGAGTGCACTGGTCTTGACCGGTTGTGCTCTCCTGCATGCATTTACATAAAAAAAAAACTCTATGACGCTCAGCCAGGGAGGCTGGACGCTGCATGCGGGAAACGTGTGTTGTGTTCGTGTTTGTGTGTGGGTTGGGAAGATTGCAAGTGTATATTTATTTGTTTCTTGAAGAGATCCAGATTGTAGGAAGGAGGAAACACAGATGCTGGAAGAGAATTCCATAACTTACCGGTGGCGTGTTATGGAGTGTTGATCAGCCAGCATCATAGACTATAGCCCAACATTCAAGTATCACATATTTTTACAGGAATTCAGTATGAATGGGTGGTGTTTTCGGGACAGCTTTCGTCAGACAAATTTTTTAATTAATAGGATATGACAGACATTTTTAGGCCAGGGATCAAATTAACACCAACCAATGTATTTATACAGCTCTGGGATCGAACCGACCTTTGGTTTGGTAAACAAACGCTTAACCACTAAGCCACACCCGTTAGCATCTGAAAAGCATGATTTACGCCACTCAGTTTAGTCAGTTGACATTGACAATGCTATGTTCCAAGACATATCTTTACCCGAAGGTCCACCTGGGAACATACATAGTTTCCGACGACCTCGAAAGCAGGATTTTGAAAAAGATGGTAGCTTTATATACGGGGGATATACGAGGGATAGTTTCTGGTGATTCGTTTATCGTAATTTTTAATAAGATCGGTTGATTAGCTCGTCGCTCCCGAGGCCTGGCGCATTTCGCACTATGGGGCGGCTCAATAAAACCGACGACACACGGCAAGCAACATGTAGTGACCATCTAATTTGTGCTAAGCGTCAAATGTTGCTGAACTTCAGTGATTTAACAAGAACCGTACTAACGTGCTATTCTCGTTGGAACGTAAATTTATTGATTCGTATTTAATTCGATTATTCAATGAATGTGAAATTTGAGAATAATTTGAAAATCCAAAATAATTTAATTTACCCTTTGAGAATAAAGGGTGAAAGTGTCAAGCACGCTATTGTAGTTTTTTTTATATAGAACTATAATTCCAATAATAAACAATTGATGAAAATATGTATAAAACAAAATGATGTAAAATACGATAAAAATCTAAAATTAACCCTTTCGATACAGCTTGGTGGAATACAAATTATACTGTCAATACGGCGTGATTTATTTTTGAGTAAAACTAGTATTTGAAGCATAAATGTACTTATCTGAGCTATTTTCATATATCACATTGGATCTTGTATCCTTTAGCTATCAGATGATGCGTAAAAACTATTATATTTAACAAACGTTCTTTATGTAACTCCATACATGTGGTGGCATTGACACATGCGGTTTACAGAAAAATCGCTCCTGTGACGAAACCTAACGATATTTATTTACATGCTTTACAGATTCCTGTAAATAATACATGTAGGTTGATAAAGGGAATGACTGCACTTCCACCTTCTTACCGTAGATGTCACAATGAGTACTGAAAGTAGCACAACGATATATCACGGCTCCCAATGTCAACATTAGGAGAAACTTGGACGGCATATATCGACAACCGATGCGAAATGGTTAAAGAGAAAACAAGCATAAAATAACATAAGGAAATCAAAATATATCTAAAAAAGGTTCACTGTTGATTCGTGGTTACAAAATTAACACGTTATTTACTTGTTTATAACGATAAATATTTTTTAAATTATATTCTTTAAGAGCTAAACTCTCAAAACATGACAGCGATAAAGCCCGATGAAGTGTATTATTTTATTTATGAATTAAGTATTTTATTAATAGACAATATACCTATCAACGCGCTTCTATAATATTAATATTTTTCGAGGGACAAATTATTATGATAACAGTTTCATTTTGTTTGATTATTTTCAGAAAATTTAGGATGATACCTAACAGTTTTAATAAATATTATTTTATTTATTAGAATCCTGGCTTGCATAAAGTTCAAAACACTTAAAATCACTGCGAGTGGATGATTGTTGATCGGATGATTAGCCCGACGCTCCTGAAGCCTGGGCCATTTGACATCTTAAGCTTTCATTTACGGTGCTAAAATAAAACGCGCGCTCCGGTGTTGAGTAGTCAGTACACAATTAAAAATCAGCACTTTTAGATCGGAAAAATAAGAACATTCATAGCTAACCCACTAAATTCATCATAATTGAAGTCAAAAATTATAATAATTGAGATTTATTGGATGAAAACATTAAGAAACCGTGCATAGGTCCACTCTGGTTTCAAACTCGATAGCTACTGCCGCTAGTCGTGGAAGTGGCCGGTGTGGCCCACTCCTCGCTCTCTTACCACTTCCTTCACAGTGAAGTATGAAAGATTGAGATGCGAATATAGTATCGCAGTTCCCGCACATCGTCGAGACCCAAGGTCAAGGCACTCACACCGCGAATTTGTTTCCGTATTTCACAAAATACCTCTGATGTATCCGATAATTTCTGATTATTATTAATATTCTTATTTAAATCAATGTGTAAATATATTACGGTGGAATACCTAAAATCTTAACCTTGTATTTATTATATTTATAGAGATATTGATGATTATTAAGCAATGTGTAGAAGATACACATCACAGGGAAGGAAAGGTTAAAGATTCAACCCAAAATTTACAATATAAAAGGTATCTTTTATAAAAAAAACCGCCGCAAACGCTATAGAAATAATATCTGTGTTATTGTACGCTATAAAAAAATTTAATGTAATTTTATTTCACTTTATTTATATGTTTTAAGTTCACCGTCGAAAATGTTTTAATAGAGTGCGTAAATATATAATATTCTATGTTATTTTTACAATGAATTTACTATTATAAGTATCATTTAATTAGACGTAAATTGTGATAGCTGCATGGTACATAATGTAGATATTGACTTTTGATTTATAAATAAAAAGACTTTCAAAATAATGTGTATTTAAAATTAGGTTATTGTAAGTGGTGTATTTATATTAATAATGCAATTAATAAATTAGCGCTTGAAGCAACAAAATTCTTCCATCTCTAAGGTAACGAAGCCAAACATTTCCTTCCTGTTAAATAAATAAATAAATTATTACGAATCGACCCGAGTGTTGAAAGAATGAATCATCGAGAGTACAGGTGAACCCACGGTAATCAACAAAAATAACGCTTTTTTGACACGTTTTAGACATTTCCGCGATCCCGCCGAGCCCAATCGCCAGCTAAAACACAATCGGAGACCCGCACGAATATTCAATGCAATCCAATGAATAATTCGTTGAAAAATTCCATTGTTTAGAGTACACCTTAGGATTTACCTGTCCGAGAATTATACATACACCGAACGAATACCGCCCACTTTTGTTTTTGATTTTTGAGCGTGTTAGCGGTGATTTAGTGAGGGTTTTTTAATTTTTGAGGCTCACCTATGATGAGGACGACGCCTAGACGATGCATCGTTCACCGGAGCGGCCACATTAAAACTAGAAATAATAATTAAATAAAACACAAACACGGATCGGCACTTGACAACGGACACCTCAGTTTGGTGCCATGACCGGACTGAAGTTGGCGCGGTTGCGAAATCACAGGTTTGTCGGGGTGTTGCCACATGCAAATACGCTTTGAATGGCTTTTTACAAATTCTTATAAAACGAAAATTATTTTTCATTTCAAATGAAAAAAAATAAAAAAGAATAATATGGTCTAAAAAATTATATAAGATATGTTTAAGAATGGATTACTTGTATAAACAAGGTTTGAAGGATTTACTTTGAGAAATGTAGAAGCATACACAGTCTTAATCATATAGTAAAAAGACAAAAATAAATTTGGCTAGGACATTTTCTCATAAATTATACTTATTTGTTTTTGTGTACTGAACTCTTACCGTTTCGGAAGGCCGTTAGAAACAAGACATAATATACAATAATGCAAAAGCTTATGAAGGCATTTGCAGTAACTAAAAAGTATGAATTAATTTTGCTACTGAATTTTTTACTAATGCAGGATGTAAATATTTAGTAATTTTATTTACTAAAATAAGGAAAAGCACGTATCTGTATCTACTGAAAAGAAACACTAATAACTATATTTGTTTATATTGGATATTATTTATGTATATATGATTATATAATATTTTATAAGAATAATAATATAGATTTGAATGTATTGTGGATTTAGCCGTGTGTGCTGAATTTCTTTTGACCAGTTTTTCGACCGCCATTGAAGGGGTTATCTTCAGAGTTGACGTTTTGTGATGGGTTTATTTCTTGCGGTAGTCACCGTCATCCTTGTTGATGTTGGTGAGGTGTTTGTTGAATATGTCAATGGTTAACTTTACTAAAAACTAGAACTGTGTCAGCTTTGCCTGTGCTATTACCATTGAATGGCTTAGTCTGCACGAACTCTCACGATCACTTACTCTTTGTCAATAGTTCATGATTTTCACCCGGTGCACTATTTATATTACAATATTGTTCGTATACCGACACCTCCTTACCAAATAATTTTGTTACTTACCATTTATCCCAACCCATTCAAAGAGAAAATTAAATTTACCAGTGTGGCAGCACTTGGACGGAATCGAACAAAATCTGACGTCTGTCTTGCGGAGCCACGTTCTGCGTATGTTTTGACATTTGCCAGATTTTATTTATATCTCACCAGCGACAATGTCGAAAAAGAAAGCCGGCAAGAAGAACCAGGACCTGGACGACGAGATGGAGGAGCGCCCCAAGGTGTCGGCGCAGTCCAGCAAAGACGAAGACATAACCTCAAAATCCAAGGCAGCCAAGGCTCCTGCAAAGAAGAAGGGCAAAGGGAAAAAGGACGACGATTGGTCAGATGCCGATGAGAAACCAAAGAAGATGGCCGTAGACTCCGACGATGAAGATTCTGCCAAGAAACCGGCGGCGAAAAAATCACAAAAGAAAGGTACGAATTAACATGTTAAAATGATATTTTTAAAATTACGCTTTCGTTTTTTGGTTACATAAACAAATCCATAAAAAAACACGTCACTCTTGTTTACTTTAATTGTTGATAATATACGAATCTGTAAACATGTTCCATATAAATTACACCGTCCTTTTTGTGTAATGCAGTGTCACTTTTTTTCCCCATTTTTTACGATATTACTTTCCTTATACATTTTGCACATCATTGTATACTAAACCAACTTAAAATTATTAACCTTTTGACCGCGACGCCTTTTTGTTGGATTTGTCAATCGAGTTTTAGACAAATAATAGAGATCTTAATAATATTTTATAGTAAACAAATATATGTATATCGATTGTTACATATAGTTTTCGACTGGAATACAATGGATTTATATTCAGTAATATATTCAGTTTATTTTGAACATTACAACACCAGAGAAAAAACTGTTCTATGAGGCTACGAAATTCACATAAAGCTCTTGTCCTCCATATATGGCATATGAAGTAAAATAGTTACAACAAAATGTCAATTTTTATTCTCTCCTGAACGTGATCATTTTAAGTGCATAAAAAACTAATTTTAGTTAATAAATAAATGCATAATAAAATATATTGAAATGTTAGTGTTGCCATGTTCAGTGTTTATATTTTCGTTTATTATTTTAAGGAAAAGACAAGAAGAAAGTTGTCGATGACTTTTCTGATGAAGGGGACTCGGACAGCGAAAGAAAAAATGTCGGTGGGAAACCACCCACCGGTAAACCAGCCGCCAAGAAAAAAACTAAAGGTTTTAACCACTTTTTTATTTATTTTGTAATATTGTCAGTTATTGTTCAATGTTTTTTTAAATAAAGTACATTTAATGAGCATAGTGATCTGTTTATTAAGTTAATTTTGAAACACTTAAAATGTACAATCATCATGTTCTCAGTATTTTGTTATAAAATACTATTTAGTCCGTCTTAAAAATATATTAACTTAAAAATATATAAACAATTATGTGTATTCTGCTATGTCAAATGGGAAGTTAGTATTTAATAATTAACAACATATATACTGAAAAGTAAGGCATGAAAATAATTAGTTAAAACTTTAGAAGGCTGATGGGTATAGCTCAATGGTCAAAGTGTTTGCTTTGTAAGCCAAAGGTCATGGGTTCGATCCCCGACGGAGATTAAAAAAACAAGGATTTTTAATCGATTTCTGAGTCTAAATACCCCCGGTTGGCGTGAATTTAATCCCTCACCCGTAAAAATGCCAGTCATAACCTATTAATTAAAATTGGTGGTAGACGAAAGTCGTCCCGTAAAGACCACCCATTCATAGTAAATTAACAATAAGGATGATGCGTGAATCTCGGGCTGTAGTCTATGGTGTTGGCGGATCAACACTCCGCATGCAGCGCTTAGCCATATTGGGTAGATTGGATATTGCACAACCCACCCAACCCTGCTAGAATAAAAGCTTTATTATTATTATTATATGCAACGTGGTAAGTGTCATAGAATTCCACAGATGAGACTTCAGAATTACTATCACCATCTGTCGGTATTCTCCTATATGTGTTTACTTAAAAAAAAGGAAGGCCGATTGACTGTAAAGCTGTAATTTTACTAGACATTTTCTATGTAAATGTTTAATTTGTCAACATTTTAAATTAAAATTTATTAAAATCTCTTAACCATTTGTATAAATATTGCAGGTAAAACTAAAAAGGATGATGATTGGTCTGACGATGATGACGATAAGAAGAAACCAGAGAAGGAAGAATCCAAGCCTAAGAAAGGAGCCACAAAGAAAAAGGGTATGTTTTTTTACATACATATATTTAATTTTATTGCTTACTAATTAAAATATTATTTTATTAAATATTTTATTATCTACTTATCATTTTTCAAAATAATTTAAACTACAAGAAAATAAAATCTATATTAAATATGATAGGTATTATTGCTATTAATCTTAGCAATTACTTCTGGGGTATTTCCCGTGAGTTTAGCACATTATAAAGAATGATAAGACAAAAACCACAATCGACTCTATAACGGGCACTTTTTTTTTTTTTTTCAATGTTTTCAGCATTCACTTTGAGATCCATTATAAATTATAAATATTTATTTATTTACCTTGTTTTTACATGGATCATGTAAGAAAAATTCTCTGTTAGGAGACTGCAGTTTCGACTAACTCGTAGCCTTTCTCAATCCATCAATAAGTTAAGAGATAACTGAGCTGCGATAGTACTTTTCATCATCATCAGCCTGTGTCCGTCCACTGTTGAACGTAGGCCTCCCGCATGAGTCTCCATCCTCTTCGATCCTCCGCCTTCCGCATCCAGGTCACTCCCGCTATTCTTCATATATCGTCAGTCCATCTTTTGGGGGGTCGGCCAATGCTTCGTTTGCCAGTTCTTGGGCGCCATTCCAATACTTTTCTTCCCCATCGACCGTCGTCTCTTCGACAGATATGACCTGCCCATTGCCACTTGAGTGTGCCTATTCGTTGGGTAGCATCCACTACTTGAGTTCTTCTGCGTATTTCCTCGTTTCGGATTCTATCTTTTAGCGACACTCCGAGCATGGATCTCTCCATAGCACGCTGGGTGACTCCTATCCTATGGGTAAGACTTGCTGTCAGATTCCACGTCTCTGCGCCATAAGTCAATACAGGGCGGATGCATTGGTTAAACGCCTTAGTTTTAAGGCATTGCGGAATTTTCGCTTTAAAAATGTACTTTAGTTTTCCAAATGCTGCCCATCCCAGTTGTATGCGCCTGTCGATTTCTTTTGAGAAGTTTAGAAGAAAGATAGTACTTTATAAGTGTTCAAACCCATTTTGATTGAGAAAGGCTACGAGTTAATCGAAACTGCAGTCTCTTAATAGAGAACTTATATTACATGGTCCATGTATAAACAAGGTAAATAAATAAATATTTATACTTTTTTGATTTGTAATGAAGATATTTTCTTTATTGCTTGCCGTGAATTTTTATATAACGGACCCTATATTCTATGTTGTTATTTTATATTGAACCGCCTCTTAGGACTACATGGTCCATGCCTCAGCAGCATCGGACTAATCATCCGGTCATATGAAAACGTTGCAGGGGGTTGACTCTACTAAGAATTATTTTTTTTTTAACTCCCTTAGTGCACATTATAGATTTTACATAATTTATTTTATATGTAACTGTTTCTTTGACAAACTAATGACTGTTGTTGAAATTTTTAACATTAAAATAATATGTTATTTTTATGTTTTTTTCAGGCAAAGGGAAAAAGGATGAAGACTGGTCTGACGATGACAGCAAGAAGGGAAAAGTTGATTCGGATGACGACACCAAAGCTAAGGGAAAAAAGGTAAACATACTGGCAATACATTTGTACATATTTTTAATATTTTTATTTAACAACTTGGATATCACAATTATTGAATAATTTTAAAACTAAACAGCATTACAGATGTAGAGAAATTATGTACGCTTGTAACATAGTCAAGATGGTCAAGTTTTTTGTAACGAGGAAAACAAAAAGAATATACCGATAAGTTAAAGTTGTCCGTTTGTAATAAGTAGTTAACCTTTTTCCAGGAAAGAGTAAAAAGAAGCCGGCCGGAGGCGATTCTTCTGATGATGAAGCCCAAGATTCTGGAGACGATAAGAAATCTGTGACCAGATCTGTAGCGGCAAGTGAAGCTGCCAAGAAGAAACAGCCACCCAAGAAGAAGGCCAAAGGTAATAGATTTATTGACGTGCCCGTTTTCAAAGCGACTCCGCTTTGCCGGGATCGTCATCGGGATGAGAAGCAGGTCTCCAAATTAAAGAACTTGTTGTAAAGCACATTGTAATATATTTAAGATTAAAGATTGATTAAACTTTGATCATCAGTCCGGGACGAAACTTTCCTGCGTTTCTCACAGGTCCCGTGCAGACTCCGACTGCGCGCCGTAGTCATAGTTTACTGCCCAACATGAACCTACCGCCTATTTACGGAACTCATGGCGAGACAGGTGTGTGCCCATGACATGTAGCGACCTGTCACAACAAAGAAAATGGCGATGTTAGCAGCATGTCTTATGTTACTAACATTTTTATACATGCATGTACGACAACGAACAAAAATAAGAGACGAAAGATCGTATATTGAGGTTTATCAGCACCAGCCTGCAAGGGTTAAATCGAGCTGATATCAATACATTATATATTGATACCAGGTTCAGCTACAAATGTAAATGGATTAAATATTTTTATTAGAATATTATTTTATTATTGCAATATTCTAATCTAATTTTATAGATCATTGACTGTATTACAATATTATTAGTAATTAAATATACATATACAGGTTGTCCTCGACTTACGACCGAGATACGTTCCTGGACTTTGGTCGTAATTCGAATTGGTCGTAAGTCAAATTTCATACAAAATATGTACATATCTACATAATTACATATTAAAATAAAACATGTGTATTTATTAATATATTTTTTATTGTTATATTTATACTTATTTATTAATACAAAATAAAATATTTATTTCATTAATATCTAAAATATTTACATCAATAATATTTTAAATAATTACTTCACTAATATTTAAAGCGTTTCGTCATCTGGACTTATATAAGTACAATCCATTGGCTCATCAACAGTAGTGGAAGAAGAAGCAGTAGTAGTCTTTTTAAAAAACCTATCCAATTTTAATTGAGTTGTTTGTTGTTTTTTTTTTCCCGTATATTTCTTTGTAGCAAACAAGATCTTCCTGAATACGGCGGTTTATACTCAAAAATCTTTCGTTATCCGAATCCATTTTTGCAGATTTTTACATTGCTTGGTTAATTTGAAGGAACGCTGCTTCCATTTCTTTCAATACAAATTTTTTTTGGAGATTCTATGATAATTTAATTTTTTTTTGGTCTTTTCTTCAACCCTTTCATTTTCGATGCATAATAATTCTTCATTTGTAAGATCTTCCGAATCATATTCTATAAGTTGGTCTAAGTCTTCACGATCAATATTAATATCAAGTTTCTTGCAAAGCCCTACAATGAGATTTGTAGTGTGTTCAATTTCATTTTCTTTTTCAAACTGAGACTGAGTTATGTTTTCAAAACGTTTAGTAAGCTTTTTCATATTCCATACATGCACGATGATGTGACTTCATGCCATCCCTTACCAATATTTTTAATTGCTTGGTGAATATTAAAATGTTTCCAAAACTCTTCAAACGTTTTTCCCTCGTCAAGCTCTACTATTGCTTGGGCAAATGTAGTTTTTAAATAATAGGCTTTAAATGTGGTAATAGCTCCCTGGTCCATGGGTTGCAAAATACTGGTGGTATTAGGGGTAAATACACGATTTAAACGTTAGGATGTAAATTTCCGATATGTGGTGGATGTCAAGTATTAAAAGTGGATGTCCAGCATTGTCTAGTATTAAAAGTATATCGAATGGGATTCCTTGCTGATTACAATATTGTTTTACTTCTGGAATAAATAAATTCAAAACCAGTCTTCAAAAATAAATTGTGTCACCCACGCTTTTTTGTTTGAACGGTAATATAGTGGTAACATATCGATATCGATTCCTTTGAGGGCTCTCGGATTTTTAGAGTGATAAATCATTAATGGTTTCAATTTATATCCAGCAATATTGCCACCCAATAAAAGTGTAAAACGATCCCTAAATGTCTTGAATCCTGGCATACTTTTTTCTTCCTTATTAATGTAGGTACTTTGAGGCATTTTCTTCCAATAGAGCGCGGTTTCGTCAACATTAAAAATTTGTTCCTTGACGTATCCTTCTTTCCTAATCATTGCGTCAAATGTATGGATAAAGTCTCCAGCAGCCTTGTAATCGGCTGCTGTCACTAGCTGCCTCTCCACTTATTTTCACATTTTGATAATTCGCCCGTTTTCTGAATCTCGCAAACCAACCATTACTAGCAGTAAATGTTTCCTCGTAGTTAGTTTGCTCCTTTAATTTTAGGTTTTCAAAAAGACTCAGCGGTTTTGTCTTTATGGTCACAAGGCTAAGGGGGATTCGTTTTTCTATCAAATCTTCCATCCAAATCACTAATAGTTTTTCCATTTCGTAAATGGGTCCAAGTTTTTTTTTGTTATTATTGTAGATTTTATGGATATTGCTCCTTTAACAGCTTCACTGATACTTAGTTTATTCTTCAAAATTGTAGAGATCGTTGAATGTGATAAGTGTAGATCCCGAGCAATGTCCTTCACTCTTTTACCACTCTCATATTGTTTAATTATTTTAAGTTTTATTTCTAAATCTATAGCACTTCTCTTTTTTTGTCACTTCTACTCCGTTTGCCAGTCATTATGGGCACGATTTATTGATAATGACTTCAGATATTAAATGGGTATATGTAATATTTATATCTTATTATATTAATTGTATATATGTCCGTGTTCAAAAACACTGTGTCAACTGAATTATGTATATATATGTATTTTATATTAATTCATAATTTTAAAACAACGAAGGGAAGAAGTGATCTACTGACCGGAAGGAAGTTTTTATGGCATCATTATTGCGTCGTCATCTTTGTTTACGCATGACTCAGGTTGACACGCAAACCGCAATACAATTTTTTTGGTCGTAATAAAAAAAAAAATATTTTTTTCAAATTTTTGGTCGTAAGTGCGAATCGTCGTAAGTAGAACCGTCGTAAGTCGAGAACCACCTGTACTGTACATAAAATTCTTTAAATTGGGCAAATGTTGCTTCCAAGGTTCGCGGTTTGCATCCCGCTTCTGCCGATATTTTTTCTGAATGAATAAAGAATTTTATGTATAGTATATGTATATTTAATTACTTACAAATGTAAATATTAATATTTTTTATTTCATCAGGGATTGTACCTTTGGCATGGTAAGCAAGAGTTTTACCCCTAAGTCATACCTGTAGATAATTATGGTAAAGGAAATATAAAGTAATAATAAAACTGTATTTTTATTTTCAGGCAAAGGCAAGAAGGACGACTGGTCCGACAATGATAGCGATAAGGAGCTGAAGATGGAATCCGAGGAGGAGTTGCCTATTGCTAAAATGGCCACCAGAAAGAAAAGTAAGTTTATTTAACTATAATTTTTATCTCAGCGATATCAAAGAGATTCAGACTAAATCTGGCAACATCTATGATCTGCCCAAAATAACATCTTGGTAATAGTCTCACAGCAGTGAATCTCCCTGTTGTAGCACTCCCCATAGGTTCAGGTTGTCTTATGTTCTTCTGACATATGTCCTCAGTCTGTTCAATAACTTGACTGTGATTCTAAGCTCTTTAACGGATTCTTTACTTTTTACACTTTTGTGCAGTGGCCACAATTGTTCAGAGGGACCTTCCAATGGACCTATCAGTTGCCATCTTTTTTTTTATGTTAACACACAGAAGAATACCGACAGATGGTGATAGTAATTCTGAATTCTCATCTGTGGAATTCTATGACGCTCACCATGGTTCATATGATTAAGCACTTCATGTGGAGTGCTGATCTGCCAACGTCATAGCCTTCAGTCCGAGATTCACGCATCATCCTTTATTAATACAGGAATTTACTATGAATGGGTGGTCTTCACGGGACGACTTTCGTCTACCACCAATTTTAATTAATAGGCTATGACTGGCATTTTACAGGTGAGGGATCAAATTCATGCCAACAGGGTATTTGAAGGCTGTGAAATTGATTCATTTTTATTTTATCAAACCCACGACCTTTACGTTGCAAAGCAAACATTTTGACCGTTGAGCTATACCCGTCAACTGTTCATAATTTGGATGAGCACATGATCAAGAAGACTTAATTGTTTCTTTGTTGTAAGATTCACCGACAATAAATAATTCGCCACTCACGGCTAAACCCAAAAGCCACAATACCAAATCAAATTTTTATTTACACATATATTTCTATATTTTTTTTAGATAAGCCAAAAAATAAGGTAAAATCTGAATCGGAGAGTGAAGAGATTGAAAGCGATCTCGAAGAGATTGTGAAGGAGATGATCAAGGTCAGGATCGCCGAGACCAAGGCCGAGGACGAGAAAGGAGGAGGAGGCTGCCAAGGCCAAGGAAAAGGCGGAAGTCAAGGAAAAGGTCGAAGTGAAGGCAGAGGAAAAGAACGCTGGAGATAAGGTGGAAACCAAAGAAGTTAAGGAGCCTAAGGAGGCCAAGGAATCCAAAAAATCAGTAAGTTAACCTACTTGATCTATGTTATCACATTGTTACCGGCAGACATAAAAATGTGTTTTTTTTTCCATACGTTTATTTCACTTTCTGGCGGTGGTTACATATTAACGGATTTTATTGATAAATCGTATATCTTGGTGACACAGCTCCAAATACAAGCCAGTATTGGGAGGGTCAAAATGTTGAAAGATGGATGTGTAATTACAAAAACTCACCGAAGTTCAGACCATGTGTTCAGGAGCGGCTCGACGAATATCTTAAGGTCAATCCAGGCCGCGAGAAAGAAGCATCTGCGGGAAGCGGCGGAAACAAGATGGAACGAGACGACTGTCATTTCATGGGGGGTGTGTTGCCAGCTAGCCAATTACGACTTTTATACTCGCTCGGTTAGGTATCCGATCCAATGAAGTCTAGATGACAAAACATTTGTTACATTCTTTTGAGACACACCCCACCCCTCCCTACAAAAATGTGTTACACCACTTATAAGTACAACTAGAGAAGGATTGAGAAAGACTACGAGTTAGTCGAAACTGCAGTCTCCTAATAGAGAACTTTTGATACGTGATCCATGTGAAAACAAGGTAAATAAAAAAATAAATAAATATTTATAATTTATTATGGATCTCAAAGTGAATGCTCAAAACATTGAAAATATTATATCGATTCTATATCATAAGTTAACAAACTACATATTTCACTAAATATAAGGATTAAAAATTAAAATAATATTTTTAAGAGTTGTCAAGAATATACAATTCTTAGTTTCGAGTGTTCAAACCTTTAACCTGTTGAAATCGGTACCCGATATATGGCGTGTAAGATTTACCTACCGTTGACATCGGTTGACGTGATATATCGTTTTGCTACTTTCTTAGAATAGTTTTTAATGCATCATCTGATAGCTAAAGTATACAAGAACCAATGTGATAAATGAAAATAGACCAGATAAGTACATTTATGCTTCAAATACTAGTTTTATAAGTGACAGTATAATTTGTATTCCATCTAGCCGTAATGAAAGGGTTAAAAGATCTCATTAGCTAGATTTGTTTGACCTAATGCTCAACAATTCCTTTCAACACGTTCGAGAAAATTTTGATGTTTTTTCTACTTGACGAAGGGATGAATGGAAAGTCAAACCATTGTACTCCCAATGTTCTATGTAGTCATCTGCTTTCGAAATCCATTGAATGGTTGCATTGGCTTTTGGTGAGATGCCAAGATTCACAGCCACGATACGATTTCTAACTGCCTCATTATAAATTGTATATTTTTTGCAGGATAAAAAAGCAAAGGTGTCCAAGAACGAGCTGAAAAAAAAGTCTATGAAAAAGCGGGCGGAATCCAGTGATGAAGAGATGGATGCAGATGCAGAAGAAGATAACTCTGATGCCGAGGAAGAGAAGAAGAAGTCGGAGGAAGCGCAAAAGGCCGAGGAGGCCAAGAGGCTGGCCGAGGAGGAGGACAAGAAACTCACACACAAGGACAAGAAGAAACTGAAGAAGCAGCAAGAGTACGACAAGCAAGTGCAGCTAATGACGCAGAAGGGCGGACAGGGACACAGCGATCTGGACAGCAATTTCACCATCAGTCAGATGCAGAAGACTGCAGGTAAAGATATATAAATATTATAAATGTGTTCTTGCAGAGATTTTTGCTCGGAGTGTCTCTAAAAGATAGAATCTGAAACGAAGATATACAAAGAAGAACTTGAGTAGTGGATTCTATCAATTCTAACAAATAGGCATACTCAAGTGGCAATGTGGCATATCTGTCGAAGAGATGACGGTCGATGGGGAAGATAAGTGTTGGAATAAAACTATGGCATTTAACCAATGCATCCTCCTAGTATTGACTTATGATAATCTAACAGCAAGTTACCCATAAAATGGACTGGCTAGTAAGGTCCACAGGCTTCAAAAACAAAAAAATACTACCCATTAAAAATTGCTTCTGTGTGTCTGTATTATACCTATTCTTTAATACAGCTGTGAATTTTCTTAAAAAGCCAATATAGATGTGTTTTAAAATGTCAAAACCACCAAAAACATTAAATTTTGATTAATTAATAAAGGCATTAAAAAAAATTAAAGTTTGGAGAAATATCACTCAGTAAAATGTATTAGATATTTAGGTACCTTTCATATATTACTAAAAAAAATATCAATGTACATACCTACAGGATTTTCTTTTTGGTAGGGCAACTTATAATATTTTTGAATAATTCCATTTGTTTTTTATTGTCACACAAATCATTTTCATTCCATTGCCAATTTTATTGACTTTTACAGTATTATTTGAATTATTTTATTAAGAAACCTAATTTTTCTCTGATGTTTGCAGAATTTAATTCTATATATTGGTTTTGCATGATTTTTTGTCCAAAACCGAGGTATTATTTATTAATTAGCTATGTATCTTTCGAGGTTAAATTGACATCTTGAAAAAAAAATCTGTCTACAAATAAGATAATTTCTTTGTATATATAAATATAATGTTTATATTTTAACGTGCTTCAGGTCAATTGGCGGCTCTAGAGAACGCCGTCGACATTAAGGTCGAGAACTTTACAATCAGCGCCAAGGGCAATGAACTGTTTGTGAACGCCAACCTGCTGATAGCCCAGGGGCGTCGCTACGGACTGGTGGGGCCCAACGGTCACGGCAAGACAACACTGCTGCGCCACCTGGCCCAGCGCGCCTTCCCCGTGCCGCCGGGCATCGACATCCTGCTGTGCGAGCAGGAAGTTGTAGCCGATGATCTGACAGCCGTTGAGAGCGTGCTCAAGAGTGACGTCAAGTTAACAGGTAAATTATGAATTTAACTATCAGGATCATCATCACAATATCTGCTCTTCTAACTGAAGCGTATGGAAAGCAGTTTGTCGCCACAGTCTTCACCTCATTTCATGTCAGTTGTGCCCTTCGCGAGTACATTCTATATATAATTCCTGACTGCCTTCTGGACGGCGTGAGCCTGGGGGCTTAAATAAAGGTCAGTAGTTTGTAGTTTATGGTCTCCTGCGGCATACTTAATACATGTCCCAAGCAGGTCCACTTTCAAATCTTTTATTTACCTGCGGGTATAGCTCAATGGTCAAAGCATTAGATTTGCAAGCCAAAGGTTGTGGGTTCGATCCCCGACGGAGATTGAAAAAAAAAGGTATTTTTAATCGATTTCCGAGCTCTAAAATGTCCCCGGTTGGTGTGAATTTGATCCCTCACCCGTTAAATGCTAGTCATAGCCTATTAATTAAAATTGGTGGTAGACGAAAGTTGTCCCGTGAAGAGCACCCATTCATAGTAAATTCCTGTAATAATAAGGATGATGCTTGAATCTCGGGCTGTAGTCTATGACGTTGGCGGATCAACACTCCACATGCAGCGCTTAGTAAAAATTAATGTGTCAATTGAATGTTAAATATATATATTTTTTCAGAATTACTCAAGGAGTGTAAGGAACTAGAGGCCATTGTTCTTAAAGGAAAGCTTTCCAAACAGGAGAGACTCAATGAGGTGAATACAATATATACATAAATAAAAATTAATATATGTTTGCTTGTTACCTTTACTGCTTATCACAATGAAATTTTGGAAACATGTTAATTGCGCATCCGGGAAGGTTTCTGTATTATTAAAACCATTTTACAACTCGATTTTACCCTATTAACCCTTTCCTTACGGCTCGGTGTAATACAAGTTATATTGTCAACATGGTGTGAATTTTTCAATCCTTTTTTGTTTGTTTTAAACTAGTATTTGAAGCATAAATGTACTTATCTGACCTATTTTCATATATAAAATTGGTTCTTGTATCATTTAGCTATCAGATGATGCATAAAAAACTATTCTATTTAACAAACGTTCATTATATAACTACATACATGTGGTGGCATTGACACATGTGGTTTACAGAAAAATCGCTCCTGTGACAAAACCTAACTATATTTTTAATAATTAAATATACATATACTATACATAAAATTCTTTTTTCAACGCGTCAATCCAAACACAAAAATAACGGCAGAAGCGGGATGCGAACCGCGGACCTTGGAAACCAACTATGCCCAGGTATTCATACCGCTCCGCCGACTGAATAAATAGACTGTCGGAAAGTAATAATATTAAGCTTGTGAATAAATGAAGACTGATTGAATAATAAAAAATAAAAATATACATACTTTGAATATATACTATAGCGACATCTATCATACGATGATAACAATGACATGAATACTAGTTTCAACGTGAGTCGGTCCAGGCACAGTAATAGCCCAGTCGGCTGAGCGGTATGAATACCTGGGCATAGTTGGTTTCCAAGGTCCGCGGTTCGCATCCCGCTTCTTGTATTATTTTTGTGTTTGGATTGACGCGTTGAAAAAAGAATTTTATGTATAGTATATGTATATTTAATTATTAATAATATTATAATATAGTAAAATGATCTATAAAAGTAGATTAGAATATTGAAATAATAAAATAATATTCTAATAAAAATTTAAAAAAATCCATCTAACTATATTTATTTACATGCTTTACAGATTCCTCTAAATAATACATGTAGGTTGATAAAGGGATTGACTGCAGTTTCAAGTTCCTACCGTAGATTTCAGAATAATTTTTAATGATAATAAATAAATAAACAAGATTAAAATTGCCGGGCGGCATAGTCCAGTGGTTGAAGCATTTGTTTGTCATTTAGACGTTGTCGGTTCAAATCCGCACCAAGCTTGATTTTTTAAATTTTATTTATTCGAATCTAAGCTTGCCCCTGGAAGGGTTGAGTCACCACTTAAGGACAAAACAAAAATTGTCCAGGCTTCGTGAGCGTCAGGCTGATCATCCGATCTCCTTAAAAACGCTGATTATTTAACACCCAAATATTTTTCTGGTACTACAGCCGCAGTCTATGCAAGATCGCAGGCTTTGGAGGTTTCCGGGAGCTATCTATGTTCCCATGTAGACCTCCGGGTGCAGGTGTTCTGGGACAAGGCATAGACTACATCAGCTTACAGAGCTGTAAAACGACAATTTGTGGTGTCCATATGCTCCAAATTTGAAGCCGATATGGTCTAGTTCTAGCAGGATGCTAGAAGAAATCTCATCGCACATTGTATAATAAAAATGATAATAATACGCTAAATGGAATTGATACGTTTGGAGTGTTGATCCGCCAACGTCATAGAATGCTAGGTATTCACGAATTGTCTATTTCAATGGGGACTCACTATGAATGGTGTTATTTGCAGGTTTACGCCGAGTTGAAGGCGATTGGAGCAGATTCAGCGGAGCCCAGAGCGAGACGCATCTTGGCTGGTCTTGGCTTCAACAAAGAGATGCAGAACAGGGCGACTAAAAACTTCTCCGGAGGATGGAGGATGAGAGTATCTCTTGCCAGGTACGTACAATCAAATTTACAACCTTTAATCCTTGCTTTATGATGATATGTATTTACTACAACTCGACTCTAATAATGAGAATATCCATATAAAATATAGTAGATACTGATTATAATGATTATGCTCAGGATGATTTTTTCTCACTTCGAAAATTGCTGGCGTTAGGGAGTAGATTTAAAAGTTACAGTATTCTAAGTAATTCTAAAGATAAAGATATTTAAGTAAATAAATTTCTTTCCAGAGCACTGTTCATGGAGCCCACTCTGCTGCTACTTGATGAACCTACAAATCACTTGGATCTAAATGCTGTTATCTGGCTTGACAAGTAAGGAATTTAAATATTTTTTTATGTAAACACGAATAGAAGAATACTGGCAGATGGAGAGATCTCATCTGTGATTCTATGATGCTTGCCATTTTTTAACTCTTTCCACTCCAATATCGAGTGTCACTCGACATGCGATGTTTCCACCAGCTCCAATGTCGAGTGTCACTCAACATTGGGCATTTTTTTTATTACTTTTGTCGATGCACATTTAAAGTAGATACTATTTGACAAGCTGTGTCAGCAGTTTAAAAAGTTGGAACCCTTTGCGACTACCTGACGTAAACAAAAGAATGGTGTGTTTCGGTTCTGGCGGGCAGCGAAAAAACAAAACAGTTTGTGTTTTTTCAATAAGAAGCATTTTTCTTATTTTGAGACATTTATAAGTGATTAATTTTTATGTACTTTAATTTATTGTGTAATTAGTGAATACATTTTCAACCCATAATGTCTAAGAAAAATGTATGAAATTTAAAACGAAAGCAAATTGTGTGTAAAACTACAGCCGTAAGCTGTGTGTACACTATATAAAAGGTTTCTTTCATCGTACACATTTAAAAAAAAACACATTTACGTAATAAATTTACAATTTCGTCATGGAGCTGCTAGAAAAAAACAAAATAATGTTTGGAGTGGAAAGGGTTAAGTATGGTAAGCGCTGCTTCAGCTAATCCGGTCCATCTATCCATTTTTACATTGACCCACTATGTATAGGTACGGTTTTCACAGGACAACTTTCATCCACCATAAATTTTAATTAATAGGCTATGACTGTCATTTTACGTATGTGAGATCAAATTCACAACCAATATTTTTATTTATGGACTTAGAAATTTATTAAAAAGAAAAATATTTAAACCTTCGTTAGATATCGAACCCTTGGTATGATAATCTAATGCTTCATCTTTATAAAGACTCGCAAACAAATTTTGCAACATGATCCAACCCAAAGCTAACTAGCGCCACTGAAGGATACGGTGTTCAAGGAAGGCATCATTTCCCATGTGGCCCAGCAGTCTGACGCCTACTGTACTTGAAGGATGGTTGAGGTTTGAGTCGGTCCCGTTTTAGGACCGCTTTTCCTGACCGTAGCTCAATCTTGCAGCATCGCATGAACGCGTGTCATAATTTTAAGTTCGATTCTTGTACTTTTGTTTTATTTTAAATAAATAAGAGTCAACTCAAAAGTCATCGCTTTAACCCTTACGCATGGGTTGTCGGCATAAGCCGTCAAAGATTCCCCCGACCATTGACATCGGTTGACGTGATATATCGTTTTGCTACTTTCAGTACTCATTGTGACATCTACGTTAGGAAATTGGAAGGGCAGTCATTTCCTTTATAAACCTACATGTATTCTTTACAGGAATCTGTAAAGCATGTAAATGAATATCGTTAGGTTTCGTCACAGGAGCGATTGTTCTGTAAACCACATGTGTGAATGCCACCACATGTATGGAGTTACATAATGAACGTTTGTTAAATACAATAGTTTTTATGCATCATCTGATAGCTAAAAGGATAGAAGAACCAATGTGAAATATGAAAATAGGTCTGATAAGTACATTTATGCTTCAAATACTAGTTATAAGTAAAAAAAATGGTTTGAAAAATTCACTAATCAACTCACCTCTTGGTATCAATGTGTATCAGTATATATATATTGCTTGGTTTGCAGCTACCTTCAGGGCTGGAAGAAGACACTGCTGATAGTCTCCCACGACCAGTCTTTCTTGGACAACGTTTGCAACGAGATCATCCACCTGGACACCCTGAAGCTGAATTACTACAAGGGCAACTACAGCATGTTCAAGAAGATGTTCGTGCAGAAGAGGAAGGAGCAGGTCAAGGAGTACGAGAAACAAGAAAAAAGGATTAAGGAGCTCAAGGCGCACGGCACTTCCAAGAAGGCGGCGGTGAGACACTTTTTTTATTATGTATAAAACCATTTCGAATGCTAGAAAAAAATGCATCATCTACACATTAAATTGTTTTTTAGATATTTTTTAGAATATACGAGGGTTATCCGTAATATAAGATTCCCATGGCGCTAGTCCTGAAAAGCGCTGTTATGGTGGATCCCGCGATTCTGTAGTGTACCTTGGTTCCCCACTCCAAATCCCTTTCCTTAGTGAGCTGCCTGCGGAGCTCAGTCTTGGCTTGGCAGCCGTACGTAAAAACATTCAGTGGTTTTACAAAGTGTATTATTTCATTCAAAAAATTTTTTTGGTTTCAATGTAATTTCAATGTAATTTCAATGTTTTATTTTTTGTCGTTTCAGGAGAAAAAGACTAAAGAGGCTTTCACTCGGAAGCAGGAGAAGAACAGGACAAAGATGCAGAAGCAGGAGGAGGACACAGGCCCCAGCGAGCTGCTGGCGAGGCCCAAGGATTATCTGGTCAAGTTCAGCTTCCCCGACCCCACGGCACTGCAACCTCCCATACTAGGCCTGCACAGTCAGTTCAAACTATTACTAAAACCTAGCATCAAATTAGGGCATCATATTGGATGAAAAGATAACGTTCTTTCAGCACGTCAAGTGTGCCCTGGCTAGCACTAAGGTAAGCTTTCAGAAGGCTGCAGGACTAAGCTCTACTATAAATCCCTATTTATCTGAGCTCTGTCTGCTACGTATCTAGTTGCTGGGCGGACTCTTGTGACCGCCGTCAACTCATGCGCCTTACTCTACTACGGGCAAAGATTTCCTCTTGTGGCTATGGCTAAAGCCTATAGAACAGAGGCCCGTCCGGTTCTATTGGGGATTGCTCTGGATACGGAGGTGCATTGACGTGCTGCTTTATGTCACGTTCGTCGCGGTCATATATAAAATAAAATCGGAGACATAATATATATCATAAAATCGGAGACATCGCACTCTAGCCGAGTGCTACTTAACTACTAAACCCAAAAAGCTTTGTGTTGGTGCCCTTCCGGCAAATGCCATGGCAAAAATATTGATCGTCTTCCACCAAAGTTAGAACTACCTTTCTGTTCTTCCCAGATAATAATGTTCTTTCAAATCAGCCCTGGCTAGCGCTAAGGTAAGTATTCAAAAGGCCGCAGGTCTGGCCAGGGCCAGTTAGGGAGTTTCTTTCCATACGGCAAAGCTCTACTACTTCTCAATTTATCTGAGCTCCATCTGTTATAATAAAATTAACATATCCGACTGGGACTGAATGGAGGTGACTGAACTTATTGTTCACATTGTCTTTAACCTTATATTCCAGGCGTAGACTTTGCGTACGGGGGGCAGAAGCCGCTCTTCAGGGGCGCAGAGTTTGGAATAGATCTGAACTCCCGGGTGGCCATCGTGGGACCCAACGGAGTCGGCAAGTCCACGTTCCTGAAGCTGCTGGTGGGAGACCTGGCGCCCCTCAAGGGAGAACAAATCAAGAACCACAGATTGGTAACATATCTGTTTATTTTACGACAATTATTTAATTGTACTGAAATCGTAAGGAACGCTTAACACTTTGTATGCTTCAGCATTTTTTCATTTCATCCCGTAAAATGTGTTAATCATTTTGAATAAAATATGATAATAAGTTCAGGTATGAAAAAAATATCTCATTTTGATGGATTATATGTTTTTTTACTTTTTAATGATTTCCAATAATATTTGATATCTGGAACAGGGGTCAAATCAAAGAGGAAAGGATGTAATAAAATGACATCCTCCGTCTTTAAGATGACGACATGTCGCGGGTTTGTCACGTGGCCGTGTGGAGGAAGTATGCAGGAGCAGATTAACAACACAAAGAACTTGTTGTTGAAGTATAATTCGCATTTATTTTTATTAAAGACTTGATTTTTTGTCCAACCGGTATGACGTTTGCCGGCCGGACGAAAAGTTAACTGACAACTGCCGGAACACTGTGACATCCAGCGCCGCCAAGACAATCACGGCAAAAAAGCAAATTAAAGATGACAGTTGCACCAACATGAAATGGACCAACTGTCAAAACAAATAAAATGGCGTATGCAAATGCCTTGTAATATTATATAATTAAAACTAACATTATTGGTGTGCATGTCAGGCGAGCGAACAAAAATAAGAGACAAAAGATTGATTTTCGAGGCTTTTCGGCATCGGCCTAAAAGAGCTATATCAAGCTGATATCGAAGAATCTACCTGTGCTGGTAGGCCATTTAGAAGCGCCATTGCAGTTATACTAAATATAAGCCCGGATTCTAGGAAATATAATTTATTTTATTAAATAGTCAGGAAATGTGCTACATTTTCTCGAGTATAAGCCATATCCGTTGAGTAATAAAGTATATAATTCTCAAATCCATTCTTCATAGTTTCTTTGATTGGCTTATGAAGTATATTTTATTTTCAGCGTATCGGAAGGTTCGACCAGCATTCCGGTGAGCACCTCACGGCCGAGGAGACCCCAGCAGAGTACCTGCAGCGCCTGTTTGGCCTCCAGCACGAGAAGGCCCGCAAGGCCCTCGGCTCATTCGGCCTTGTCAGTCACGCACATGTCATCAAGATGAAGGACCTCAGTGGCGGCCAAAAGGCCCGCGTGGCTCTTGCAGAACTGACTCTCAACGCACCGGACGTCGTCATTCTTGTAAGTTACCATCATTATCTATCTCATTGCTGTCGCTGGGTTGAAAAGATTGGCCGGAGGAGGAAGTCCGAAACTCTGTTTCCAGGGGGCACCGCGTGGAGGTTCTTTTCATGCTCCCCGACACAGAACAAAGGACAACCTCGAGCGGTGGGGAATGTTTTTCGGCAGGGAGAGACACTATTGTGCGACTGTGGAGACCTGCAGACCGCCTCACGTGTGCCCAACAAGCTGCACACCTCGGGACCTAATGCTGGGCAACACTCGAGCTATCGATGTTGCCAGATACTGGGAAAAAATAATTTGACGTCACTGACACGAAGAAGAAGAAGATCTCTCTCATCATCATCTTTAACAACAGGTGCCTTCCGTAATAAAGTCACGAAATAAACAGTGCTAAATGAACTGTTTCTTCCACTGCAAGAAGGCATTCAACAATCTGCACTGACTACATATTTGTTTACGTGCAATGATATGTGTATGAACACGCATACTATAATATATTTACCTACCTAATAAGAGGCCACTTCATTAACCTGTACCTGAGTTAACCCATTAACGCTAAAACAGAAACTACAAGTGGAAAATATTTTTTTAGGTTATTTATTACAAGACATTGAGCAAAGAAACGTAGTTCAAAATACAGGGGTGTACTTGGCTCTGTATAAAGGGCGGAATAGGGGTGATACTGTCCAAGATAAGGTCACATATTGTTGTTGTGGAAGGGTAGCAAGGACAGCCACCAGCGACCTAGGTTAACATCAATATTACCATAACTCTTATGTCGATTTTTTTGTTCTCTGAACTAAACACTTTTTTCTGTTATCGAGTCCAAAAAATAGTCCTTAAAGATTTTTTGTTATTTTGGCTATAATGTCTGTTTTGGGTCAATATAAAAGTGAGTCACAGTTAGGACTAAGCTTATAGAGACAAATATCCACGATTTTGCCTGTTAGATGCCTATTATATATGCTTTTATACAGGAAATAAAATATAACCCAGCAAGCTCTAAATTTAGATTCCAAGTTTTCCAAATGCTGCCCATCCCAGTTGTATACGCCTGTCGATTTCTTTTGAGAAGTTATTTTTTCCGAGTTGTATTACTTGTCCCAGTTATGTATAGTCATTTTCAACCTCTATTTTGTGTTCCTCCAATGGAAATTGGGTCAAAAGTCTGGGAAATATGACCATTTATCACGGCTTTAGTTTTATCCATGTTCTTTTACAGACCAATTTTTTTTGGCGCTTCATTGAGGTCGTAGAGCATGTCTTGAAGCTTATCAGGTGGAAGCTTATGTTTATATTAAATTGGGGGTCGGCCAATGCTCCTGATTGGACTGACTCTCCAAATCTCCCGTCTCTACCGAAGCTAGTTGTTTGCTATCTATTTCCTTGGTGTTCTTGCAGGATGAGCCGACCAACAACTTGGACATCGAGTCCATCGACGCGCTGGCCGAGGCCATCAACGCCTACAAGGGGGTGGCGTCATCATCGTGTCTCACGACGAGCGCCTTATCCGGGAGACTCGCGTGCACGCTCTACGTCATAGAGGACCAGACCATCAACGAGGTGAGACCCAACACTGTGCATTATACCACAATACACACTATCACAATGTTTGATGCATATACGACACGGTTGGTATTGTTGCAAACTCAAGTGTCAAACGTTCAGTATTTTGTTGGAATTAATAATAATAATAAAAGCTTTTATTCCAGCAGGATTGGGTGTGTTGTGCAGTACCCAATCTGCCATATTTTAGAATACATATATATTTATTGATATCCTCCTTGGGTATTTTTAGGATATCTTTGTACTGAATGATGGATGCAAGATCGGGTTCACAATATAAACACTTGTTTCTGTTTCACATATTACGTTTATTCGTCAAACACTTGCCACAAAAATGACCGTTGTAGCCCACGGCATATAGGCGTGACCCCAACAGTCGCAAGCGTTTGTCCAACTGATAGCTCACGGCATGATCTCACATCTCCGTGGTACCAACTGCCAATATGACAGTCGTACCAACCGGCAATGGACCAACTGTCATAACAAATATTTTGGCTTATGCAAACACCGTTTAACATTATATAATTAAACTAACATTAGATGTGCATGTCAGGCGAGCGACCAAAAATAAGAGACAAAAGATCGTTTTTCGAGGCTTTACGGCATCAGCCAGGAGTTATATCAAGATGATATCATTATATAGTACATATAAAATAATAATTATACATAAACATAATAATTCATGGTGGTCGCTGCATCATCTCCATCCAGCGATGGCTCAGGGAGGAATTGAGCCATGCAGAAGCAGCCAGGATGATGGTGTTGTTGGACCTCCTTATCCTGCTCCAGAAGTCGGCAACACGGTGACGCAATAATGCTGGGAATGAATGGACTCTGCCCTTCGCAAAAACATGTCGGATGCACTACGAAATCTAGGGAGTTGCATAAGTTGGCGATATGAATTATAAAGGACGAGGATTAAATTATGAGTTATGACATTTGATTTTATTATTGAAGATAAGGCTCATTCTTCTTTCCATATCCATTGTATATCCGAAGCATATGGACATTACAAATTTGCCCCCGCTCACTTATCTCACTTGATATAGTTCATGCGTTGTCCCAAAACATTCCGTATTCGGAGGTCCATCTGGAACCATAGATGGTTTTGACAAAACCCAGAGCAACAGTTATAAAATTTAATGAGATTGAATGATTAGCCCGGATTCTTTCAAGGTCCGAACAATTTGGTGCTAAGAAGCGGCGTAACCCGGAATATTCGATTTATTATAAGAAATGTATACCTAGCCCACATTGCAGATAAGGAAGTGTTAAATGTATGAACTTTAAATATATTTTTTTGTCCTCAGATCGATGGAGACTTCGATGATTACAGAAAGGAACTGCTTGACAGTCTGGGAGAAGTCATCAACTCACCCTCAATAGCAGCCAATGCCGCCGTCCCACAGTAAACCTCGAGCACAGACCCGGCCTTAGTTGAGCATAAACCTGGTCTTCATCAAACGTAAACCTGATCTTCATCAAAATAAGACCTGGCCTTAAAAATTATAGAGTTTCACTTTCATTAAGCATAAACCTGGCCTTCCATCAAGAATAAACCGGTCTTCGTCAAAGGTAAAACTAATCTTAGTCAAAAAAAGATCTGGTCTTCATCAGGCACAGAGTTGGCCTTTATCAAGCATAATCCTGACGTTCATCAAGCTTAAACCTGACCATTTTTTAGCATAAACCTGGCTTTAATCAAGCGTAATGATCTGACCTTCAGCAAGCACAAACCTGGCTTTAATCAAGTATACATCTGGCCTTCATCAAGCAAAGGTCTGCGCATTATCAAGCACAGAGCTGGCCTCAGATGTAAAACCTGTCTTATATGAAGCATAGACCTAGTCTTTATCACGCATAAACTTGGCCTTTGTGAATTATAAACCTGGCCTTTATCGAGCACAAATATGGCTTTAATCAATCACAGAAGCTGGACTTCATCAAGCAGAATCCCGGTCTTCATCGAGCAGTGAAGACATCCAGCCTACAAGAGTTATGCCACTTCATGCTCATCACACAAGTGCAACAAACCTATAAAAAATATGCGTTCCTAAATATCAAACAACATCAAGTCCGCTCACTGTTAAATCAATAAAAAATGTACTTTTATCTTTTTTTATACTATTACAATGAATACAATATTTATTTTTCTTTTTTAATAATTCAATCTTAGCTTCCCACGATTTCTTGTCAATCTATTTACTACTTTGTGAATATTTTTTTTTTTAAATAAAGTATTAATTTTCGCAATTTCATTGATAAAAAGTTAAACGATTCATTATGACAAAAATGAAGTAAAAAGTTGAAAAGGGTTAGAAATATACAATTTTCTACATAACTGGAAACTCTTTTCGGCGTATATAAAAATTATTAGTTTTCAAAATGTAGGCTTATAAGGATTTGATATATATTAACACTATCCAGTCCAATTACACAATATGTGTGTAATCACCAGGCCGAACGTTAAAGGCGGTTCACACAACATGTGTGTGATCGTTCCGCCAACGCTTAGTGGCCGACTATACACAGCTTGTGATGTTTTTTTAAACGTTAGTGGCCGATCACACAACACATGTGTTGTTTTTACTTTCGACCATATATCAAAGATCTCAAACCTTTTCAGTGAGGGTCATATTTAATTTTATTTGAGCACATGACGATGGATTTAGCAATTCTTTAAAAAACAGTCGGCCTCCAGCGTAAGTTTAATCGCGTAACGCGCGGACTGGATAGTGTTAAGACATACTCGTAGTATGATACAGTTGCAGCTAAGCAATCGGCTTAGCGGGTAGGCCGGTTGCACACGAACCGCGCGTCACGCTTTCCCGCGCGAATATCCCGGCCACGGTCAGAGAATCAGTTATCAGTGTGCTCTCGCTGTCAAAGCATCTATTTGTTCAATTAATTTAAATAGGGGAATTTATATGTCATACAAAAGAAGGCATCTTCTATTGATCTGTATGTGTATTAATTAATCCATTGTGTGTATAAATCTTCATTGTTTCAATAAATAAATTATACATAACACAATAATTACATTACATTAAATACACAATTAATACGATATTAGAATAATTCAATAATTACAATGAATAATTTATGGGTAAAACAAATGTGTTAAATCCCTTTTCAGTTAATTAAATGGTAAATATATACATTTATGCACAAATAAAAAAAATTTAAAATTGATGTAAAAATGTGTTTCAAATTCTGTGTAAAAAGATGTTAAATGTATTGTAGATAAGACATTTAAATTCTAATGTAATGGTGGTCTTACATCGGTATTTATTGGTTAAATAGTCACGGGATCATGATATGTTTTCTTGAGTATATAATATAAAAAAAGTAAAATTATTTTTAACACGTTAATCGCCATGTCAACATAAATTTGACTTTTGGTTTTGCGCTGTCAGCCACGCGCTCCATACAAACTGCTATTCAGAATGTCCGACGCGGCCCTAACATCTAATATCACAAAAACATTTTCCGTCACTTTGCAAAAAAAGGTGTTGGCGATCAACGTGTTAACATTTTTGGTGCGGCTATTGGTTTATCATTGTTCCATAAGAAGTGTCAATAATCAATAATATATAGATAAAAAAAAATTATACATATGTACACATATATATCCATTTATTTTTAATTTTTAACCCTTTAAATTATCCATCAATTAAAACAAACTATAGAATTTTTGAATAAAACTGGTCTTGCCTGTATATCGGCGGGCTGCACTCTAGTGACATGTCGTGTTATACCGATATATTGGCATATAGTGATTATCCGACAGGGACACGGATTCCCCATGTGTTTATCAAGTTTCGTATTGTTACATAGCGCGAGCGGTTTTCTATGGCCTTGGCTATATATCGGCACGCTGCACTCTAGGGACATAAAATGTCATGCCGATATATAGGCCGCACCTAAAGGGTTAAATAACATTTACTATATGTATATTGATACAAAATATAATAAAGAGTGAAAAAAAACGAAATTTGTTAATTTGACTGTACCATTATGCTGTGAAATATGTTTTATCTTTAACAATATTAATTTTTGTTATATTTATGTATTTTTAGGTTTTTTTTTTAAATAATTTTATGGCAATTCACAGCATAGGCAAACTTTATAAAATTAAAATGGCTTGCCTACCATTTAATTTTTTTTACTTCGAAGTCTAATCTTTGAAATATAAAAAAAAAACATTGTTTACCGGTTTATAGCTGCATGGTTACTTAACTTTTGAGAGTTTAGTACTGTTTTAACCCTTTCGTTACGGCTCGGTGGAATACAAATTATACTGTCAATACGACGTGAATTTTTCATACCATTTTTTTTTGCTTAAAATTAGTATTTGAGGCATTGGTTTTTCTATCTTTTTAGCTATCAGATGATGCATACAAAACTATTATATTAAGAAACATTAATTATGTAACTCCATACATGTGGTGGCATTCACACATGTGGTTTACAGAAAAGGTGCTCCTGTGACGAAAGCTAACGATATTTATTTACATGCTTTACAGATTCCTGTAAATAATAAATACATGTAATAAAGGGAATGACTGCACTTACAATTTCCTGACGTAGATGTCACAATGAGTACTGAAAGTAGCGAAACGATATAGCACGTCAACCGATGTCAACGGTCGGAGAATCTTTGACGGCAAATGCGGACAACCGATGCGAAAGGGTTAATATCAATAAACAATGCAGTTTGACTCTGCAACTTATAAAAAATGTTGTTTATATTTTTATCATTCCCTTTAAGATCCATTTCAAATATTAATCAGTGTGATCCATGTTAAATAAAGAAGTTAGGAAGGATTTATCTTTTAAATAAAAAAATATGTTTTTTTGTTTTAAATATTGGTGCAAGGTAAGCTTTTGAAGCAAATACTATGGACTGTTATTGAATTTGTATGATCAAGTGTTTGAGATTATGAAAATGTAGTTAGGTAGAATAAAAAATTGTACCTTATGATATTTTATTTTTGCTTATTTTCTTACGTGAGGTATCCCCATACAAGACTCACTAATGTCGAATCTATCACGCCTTATGTATAATTTACTACAGAAAACTACCATATTTTGTATTATTCAATGTTTTAATTATTTATATTTTTAATCTGACAGGGGGTGGAGCTTGGTTTTTATAAAATGTTGCCATGAATAATGATTTTTTCTTAAAATAAAATCGTTTTTGTTTCCAATTAAATATTTACTGTATTCTTAATATTATTGGCGTATTAAATGTGTTGTATTATTTATTATTAAAAATAAATATTATTTCTTAATTTTTTAATTGAATTTATCTATTTTAATTAATCCTCTTATACCTATTGTAACAGTTTTCACATTTTAGAATGGGTTTGGATGTTTGAATATTAACAGGTTCGGAAAGTTATTTCATATTTAACGAAAAAAGAAACCTAAGCCTTCAAATGATCATTAAACATTCGAATTCGGTATATTTAATCCATCGCCTCGGATGTTGATATATTCCACGCAAGGGAGGCCCAGTTCAGACACAAGCTCCATGAATTTGTTTGGAGGAGTCATTTGTTGGAGTTGTCTGCTTAATTGAGCATTGGGACTTTCTGTTGCAAGTATATATAAATATATTTAATGCATTGTTTCTTCTTGTATTATCTTGTCGGCTATGCCGAACAAGAATGAAAAGAAATAAGAAAACGGTATAATGTCACGAGGAGTTTAATGTCAATAAGTAAGCTTAATATTTAAACATGTTTAAAGGTGAAATGTTACAGAATATTTACATTAGATTGAATTGAATGATTAACAAGATTATATTTTATTGGCAAGTTCTAGAAATGATTTTTGTAAAATACGAAATGTTACTATTATAGTAGGTAGGTACTTGAAGTTTGTAGATCGGCACATAACACAGTGATTTTTCTGACGGGCGGCTTGATGAGTGCTCAGGTTATGGAGGCGTTGAAGTGAAGATAGAAGAAAAGAGATCTGGTCCGTCCGGTCGTCTGCTTATATAGAGCCAGCTCGAATCCCACCTTGATCGGTGCAATAGTACTTGAAGCGACCTCTGGTGACGGCGATTCCATCGACATATATGGAATATATCAGGTAAAATTATTAGACAGGCATAGATAGTGAAATTGGTACAATTGATAAAGCACAAGTCCGCCACAATCTTATTTCAGGATCGTAATAAATAAAATTTGTGATGTTTCTGAATGAAATGAAAAAATTTAAATTGATCAATTGAAAATGCAGGAACAGTAAATCTTAATGTTATAGTCATGGACTTGAGTACTGATATCAATACAAAACTCACAGCAATTGCTGTAAACATAATCAATCGTGATATATATTTGTATTTATATCTAAGCACATATAGGAGAATACCGATAGATGGTGGCAGGTGTCTCATTTGTGGATTCTATGACGCTTGCCATACTACATATAGCTTAGCACTGCATGTGAATTGTTGATCCGCCAACGTCATAGACTCGGTTTTGGTATTCAAACGCTTCAACCACTTAGCTATACCCACCGGCATATTAATATGTTATATTTTCTCTATAGAGGATGTAATCATTACTAAAAATTAAAAAAAAAACGAGAGTCATAAGTGTAAAACCCTGAATCCGTTACTACAGCCGGTGGTCATAGCTCAATGGTCAAAGCTTTTGCTTTGCAAGGCAAAGGTCGTGGGTTCGATCCCCGATGGAGATTTAAAAAAAGGTATTTTTAATCGATTTCTGAGCTCTATAATACCCCGGTTGGTGTGAATTTGATCCATCACCCGTAAAATGTCAGTCATAGCCTATTAATTAAAATTGGTGGTAGACGAAAGTCGTCCCGTGAAGACCACCCATTCATAGTAAATTCCTGTAATAATAAAGGATGATGCGTGAATCTCGGGCTGTAGTCTATGACGTTGGCGGATCAACACTCCACATGCAGCGTTTAGCCATATACACCATGGTAAGCGTCATAGAACTCCACAGATGGGACTTCAGAATTACTATCACCATCTGTCGGTATTCTCCTGTATGTGTTTACATAAAAAAAAAAACAACAGTGATTTGTTTTTCACGCCAGATTTGCTCGATTTTTTAAAAGTTGCGTTTCAGGTAAGTATTTTTAGGTTAGTTTGTGCGGAGGGTAATTTCGGTGACCCCCTGGGGGACACGCCCCGGGAGGGGACCATGGCGGAGAGACGAGGATAGATCAAGAGAGATATATCCAATAATACCAACAACGCAACTATGCAAAGAAACTAAAGTGAAAAGTTTGCTTCGCGATTGTCGCGAAAACGGTGACTTTTTTAATTTTTCAGCGCAGGTATTGCGGCTGTGGATCCTCGTATCTCACCAAGAGCCAATGCAGCTGTATAATTGGGTTCGAAAGCAGATGCCTGGGTACATATATATCCAATAATACCAACATTACAATGATAAGAAACTAATGTGAAAGAATCGCTTCAAGAATGTTGTGAATACGGTGATTTTTCAATGTTTTCAGGATTGGATATTGGAAAAAAGTCCAGTATTTATTTGTTCAGTAACTAATTCAAGGTTTTTGCAGCAAATTAAAAAAAAATGGTAGTGAATTAAATAAATTCGCAGTATCCATTGTGTCAGGACAAATGTGGTAAGTTATAGAATTAAAATGTCGGTATTGAGTATACTGACAGTAATTAATGTAAAATGAATGAATAATTAGCACATAAAATGGAAACCTAACCTAACCTAACCAATCATTAATTATTAACTGCTAATTTATTATTTTTCTACAGCCAATTAATCTTTTAGTACTGCTTGTTTTTTACTGACCTTTTTAAGCTTTTATGGTGAACATTTCTTAAATAGTCGCTGGCGATCAATTGAATTAATTACTGATAAAATAATTAGTTGCCAAAAAAAATATGCCAAAATTCCTAGCCTTATAAAAGTATGGGATCTTTTATTACCAATATGCGTATGGCATAAAAATATGGCATGAATACTGTGAATGTTTTTTAAGGGATTCATGAGATATATTTATTTCATCAATTCGATATTTATATATTAACGAGGTTAAATAAAAGAATAAAAGTTAGACGTCCTTACAAGGTTATATGGAGACAATTTTACAAAAATGTAGCATTTCGCTATGAATTCTATTTGTATACTTGAAAAATATATACACCAATGAAAAATTATAGAAATAATCAAATCAAATAATATTCCGCCGATTAAACGGATTCAATTGTTTAACTTTCAAATAAAATTCCAAAAAACAACCGATTCAAAATGTTAAGATTCAAATAAAATTCCAAAGAGTAAACGTATTGAATTTTTTAAGTCAAATAAAATTTAATAAAAAAACAATCACGAACGAATCAAATTTGTGAAATACAAATGAAATTATAACAAAACAACAAATGCGATTTTTTATGTTTCAAATAAAATTCGACAAAAAGAACGAATTCAAATTTTGCCTTGCAAACAAACGAATCGTGGGTTTGTTTTTAACAACTTCTCCAATACCTGTCCTGTCTTCACGTGCAGTAACCTGATATTATTATTCAAAATGAAATGTTATAAGCGGTAAGAGTGCAAAGTGTAGAAGAGTATTTATTATATATGTTTATAATATATAATGTATCATAATGACCCCACGCCGAGCGTGGCTTCTGTCTGGTGAAACGCCTCTTGCCACATACCGAGACGTTTGCCACCGTCATACGTTCCCAAACTTACAACTTTTATGTTTATACATGCAGGAGAATCCCGACAGAGGATAAATACAAATATGATACTGGTAGTAAGTGAGTTCCTATAAGTTTTCTCGTGCTTTGGCAAAAAATAAATAAAATTGTTGATTTTTTTAATAACATATCTAACATGTTGGATTGCAGTAATGGTATTTATAATTATTGTTGAATACAGGCAACCCTCGTATAGAGTATTGAAAAAAATACGTGTTGTACGCTTATACACTTGTCTCCATAGATTTCGCATAGCTGGGATTGGATTTCACCAGCGCAATGTTTTTTGCAGACAGGAAACGGATCACCGAGCGCAACTCACACCTGGCGGGCGAAGCGAGAGGGAGATCCATCACGTGCGGCTGCCAAGACAAGACTGAGCTCTGCAGGCAGCTCGCTAGGGAATGGATTTGGAGTGGGAGATCCAAGGTACACCACAGAATCGCGGGATACACCATAACAGCGCTTTTCCGGACTGTAGCGCCATGGAAAACTTAGTTTACGGATAACCCTCGTACCTACTTTCAGTAAATCAAGTATTTTAACTTTAATGTAAGCCTTGATTCTAATTAACATACTTTATTTGATTAAATACTTTAAATAGTCAGGGATCACGCTTAATTTTCTTGAGTTTACTCGTAAATGTCATCATTTTAGTGTCGGAAAAAAGTTGATTTTGCTATTATTATTCTTACGTTGAAGTTTGAGAGGCGCCTTGTTACAAATCGGCCAAAAAAGCTTTGCCCCCAGCAAAGTTTACCTGAGACCCCCGCGATGTCCTCCCAAACGAGTTCCCCACCAAACACAACACAGCCGATCCCGCCACACTTCACCACACTTCACCACACTTCACAACTCCGCAGCTTAGGAATATACAAGACGCGGAGAGACACATAACATTGCAACTATCAAGTATTTTACCCATTCATTACGGCTCGGTTTGAATACAAACCATACTGTCAATTATAAAACTAGTATTTGAAGCATAAATGTACTTATCTGGTCTATTTTCATATATCACATTGGTTCTTGTATCCTTTAGCTATCAGATGATACATAAAAAACTATTCCAAGAAAGTAGCAAAACGATATATCACGTCAACCGATGTCAACGATCGGGGAATCTTATGACGACATATGCCGACAACCGATGCGATAGGGTTAAAAAGTGAATCATCTCGTGGCGCAATAATACAATTTAGTCTGTGTTCTATAGATTCAGACATTTCTTTTTATTATTTATTTAGCATATTTTAGTTTTTCCATATTTTTACATACCATAAAAATACAAATGTTTGTAATAACGCAATGGGAGTTAACCTTTCGATTCTACAATAAACTTGACTCGAAATTAAATGCTTCTTTTCATTTTCATATTTGTAAGCTTCGTTAAACATTTGGAACAATAATCACCACAGATTACCATCACTTAATTCTGTCTGCTACCACTGTCCAATCATCGTTCTAGGACATATCTGTACCTTAAGGTTCACTTAGGAACATATTTGATTCCCGACAACCTCCAGAGCAGAAGTCTAAGTGCTTGGAGGGGAAGTCGGCAAGGGTCCAGGCCTCGGAATGTCGCGCTAGTCATCCGAATTCTTAAAAAAATCCGATTAACCGTATGGGTGCCGTGAGCCCAAATATGGGTCCGCTGCGGGAAGCCCTCCAGTGCCGTGAGCACACCGGTGTGTTAAAAAACTGTTTATTTTCGGTCAATGTTATAGCTGGGGTCTATAGCGACGTATATCGTCTGACCAAGAAGAAAAATTATTAGAATTGGACACTATTTAGGGGTTCAAAACTTCGATAATCCACGAGGTGTTGCATAGATCTATTCAGGGTCATGGCATCCAAAAGGTTAACAAATCACCCAAAAATTTGCCTCGAATACTATAGATACCATCAAGTACTCGGACATTTGCTATGGAGGTTATCGGCAACCATATATCTTCCCAAGTGGACCTTCAGGTGCAGATATGTCATATAACAAGAAATGGACAGTGACAACTGACAGAATTAAGTGACAGTAATTTATGGTGAGTATATGTATAAGTGTCATACTTTAAATCACTGGAAATCGGTACAAAGTATTTGGGACAAACATGTCAAACTTTGAAGAAAAAAATAGGTTTTTTAGATAAATATATCAGGTATAATGCTTTATTTGTCTGAGTATAAGAATTAACATCCTCCTCTATAATTTAAGGTTGTTATTCAGTCGCGTGGTGGCAGTATGAGGAGCAGATTAACAACACAAAGACTTTTTCTGAAGCACATTGACATATATATTTCGATAACTTTACAAACTTCTAGCCCGGACCACAGCATTCAGGCCAGGCTACAATACAATGCGATCTCGCCGCCGTCGGCACACGACTGAGCACCTCGTGATGGGCTGTCGCCCAGCGCCGCAAGCGGCGATATATATAACTAACGTCGCACCCGTGACCGGCCTTGTCCAAAATTCCAATATGGCGACACATACATGTACGTCAAGCGAACAGAAATAAGAGACGAAAGATTGTATATCGAGGTTTTCGGTACCAGTCAGCAAGGGCTACGCCATGCTGATATCAGTAGTTTCGTTAATTATTTACGTTCACCACACTACTGTCACACGACATCGCCAATTAAAATTTTGCTCTTTGGACATCGACCAAGTTTCTTCAAAACTTCAACCAAAATCATCGCCATCAGTCTCACGGAGACCAAAAAAATACCAGTCGACTGAAGGACACGGTCCACCGCGCAACCCAACCTAACCTAACTTCACACGGATCAAAATAAATTATTTATGCATTTAATTTTAAAAAATCCTTCTTTTAAATTTTGTAAAATCTTGTTTAATCAGTGCGCAAGAACGACGAAAAAAAATGAATGTCATTGTTTTGGCAACTTTTTTTTTTCTATTTTTTAAATTGTTATATTCAGTGTAACCATGTTGCAAAAATAAATTTCCTTAGTTACAAAGTTAAGAACATTTTTTCGTCAATTGTTATTGTTTTCTTCAGTGTTGCCGTGTAGTAAAAATAATTAACATGGATTTATTTATTATTATATAAAATATTTTTTAGTGTTGCGATGCTAAATATATAAATATTACAATTTTTAAAAATATTTTTTTCTTGATTTATTACAATTTTAATCAGTGTTGCAATGTGGCAAATATAATTATCCTGGATTCATTAATTTTAAATTAAACATTTTTATCATTGATAACATTGGTGTTGCGATTCTCAGTAAATAAATATCCCGGATTTCGTGCCAAGAAGCCATATGTAACGGTAAATATGACATATTTATTTTTTAAATATATTTTGAAATCTTGGTTCGATTTTTCGATTGATCTTGTTGGAATTTCATAATTGCATTTTTTAACCCTTTCGCATCGTTGTCTGCATATGCCATCATAAAATTCCCCGACCGTTGACATCGGTTGACGTGATATATCGTTTTGCTACTAGTTAGTATTGTTTTGTTATGCATCATCTGATAGCTAAAGGATACAAGAACCAATGTGATATATGAAAATAGACCAGATAAGTACATTTATTGGTGGTAGACGAAAGTCGTCCCGTGAAGACCACCCATTCATAGTAAATTCCTGTAATAATAAAGGATGATGCGTGAATCTCGGGCTGTAGTCTATGACGTTGGCGGATGAACAGTCCACATGGAGCGTTTAGCCATATACACCATGGCAAGCGTCATAGAATTTCACAGATGAGACTTCGGAATTACTATCACCATCTGTCGATATTCTCCTGTATGTGTTTACATAAAAAAAAATTAAAAAAATATACTTCAAATACTAGTTTTATTATTGACAGTATAATTTGTATTCAAACCGAGCCGTAATGAAAGGGTTAAAGTTGAAATTCATCAATTTTATTTTTGACGACATATTTCGACTACCATACTTGAGAATGTCTTCTCGATGAATCGGAAACATGTCGTCAGAAATTGCTTCAATAATGGTCGCAGTTCTTCTATATAAGCTTGTCAGCGTTTTTTTTTACTATTTTCATTTTTCAGATTTTAAAATATAATTCAAAAATTGTCTGTGGGCCATGAATCGTCCATTGACAAATCCCCTAGTTTGTCATCGCTGATTCGAGTTAACCCAGTTGTTAACAAAACAGAAGATAAGCGAGGATTTATTAATTATATCATCTGAAGTCAATAAAATGATTATATCTAAGAAATAATGCAATACATTAGTCATAATATGCCAACTACAAGGTTATTTATGAGTAATTATTATTAAATTACATAAAGGCACACTTACGCCTAACCTCCAATGCTCGGAACACAGAAGAAATGTGTGCTCTATACAGTACCAGTTTTAGAACTGTGGCGCCCTAAGGTATTTTTTTTTCTAGCGCCCTATATTCATCATATTTTAAAAAATCTAAGAAAGATTGATTCACCTCGGCGCCCCTAGCTTATGCGATGCCCTGGGGCACCGACTCACTTCGCCACCACTTAAATCCGGCACTAGCTCTATAAAGTACGTCAGTATTTCACCGAAAAACAGCTACTACTTCTATAAATGACAAATCTGCACATCTTTGGAGTCTTATACCGGCGGGTATAGCTCAATGGTCAAAGCGTTTGCTTTGTAAGCCAAAGGTCGTGGGTTCGATCCCTGACGGAGATTTAAAAAAAAGGTTTTTAATCGATTTCTGAGCTCTAAAATATCCCCGGTTTGTGTGAATTTGATCCCTCACCCGTAAAATGCCAGACATAGCCTATTAATTAAAAATGGTGGTAGACGAAAGTCGTCCTGTGAAGACCCATTCTTAGAAAATTCCTGTAATAATAAAGGATGATGCGTTAATGTCGGGCTGTAGTCTATGAGGTTTGGTAGATCAACACTCCTCATGCAGCGCTTAGTAATATGCACCATGGTTAGCGTCATAGAATCCAGATAAGAGACTTCAGAATCTCTTATCGCCATCTGTCGGTATTCACCTGTATGTGTTTACATATATACTTTATATTCAATATATTACCGACGGGTCAATGGTCAAAGTGTTTGCTTTGCAAGCCAAAGGTCGTGAGTTCGATCCCCGACGGAGATTAAAAAAAAAATATTTTTAATCGATTTCTGAGATGTAAAATAAGGTTGGTGTGAATTTGATCCCTCACCGTAAAATGCCAGACATAGCCTATTAATTAAAAATGGTGGTAGACGAAAGTCGTCCTGTGAAGATCACCCATTCAAAGTAAATTCCTGCAATAATAAGGACGATGCGTGAATCTCGGGCTGTAGTCTATGACGTTGGGGGATCAACACTCTACATGCAGCGCTCAGCAATATGCACCATGGTTAGCGTCATAGAATCCAGATATGAGACTTCAGAATTTATTATCACCATCTGTCGGTATTCACCTGTATGTGTTTACATATATACTTTATATTCAATATATTACCGACGGGTATAGCTCAATGGTCAAAGCGTTTGGTTTGCAAGCCAAAGGTAGTGAATTCGATCCCCGACGGAGATTAAAAAAAAAAGATTTTTAATCGATTTCTGAGATGTAAAATAACCCCCGGTTGGTTGTGAATTTGATCTCTCACCCGTAAAATGTCATAGCCTATTTATTAAAATTGGTGGTAGACGAAAGTCGTCCCGTGAAGACCACCCATTTATAATAAATTCCTGTAATAATTAAGGATGATGCGTGAATCTCGGTCTTAAGTCTAGGATGCTGACGGATCAACACTCCACATGCAGCGCTTAGCCATATGCAGCACGGTAAGCGTCATAGAATTCCACAAATGAGACTTCAGAATTACTATCTGTCGGTATTCTGCTGTATGTGCTTACATAAAAAAAGTCTAACAAATTGTGTATGACTGAAAATAAAAATATTTTTTACCGGTCCGCGGATGTTAAAAGGTTTACGTTTGCTGTTATCATATTATCTAGTAAATCAAACTAAGTCTATGTTAATGTTTTCACGTATATATACAACTTATATAGGGTCCGCCATCTAACGTTTTTTTTTTCAACTAGTGCTTATTTCGTGAATGGTAACACTTAACTCATGTCTGATTTGACAGATAATTAGTTTTATCCTTCCGCTAAACGAATATGGTTGTGTATACGCTTGAACAACGCTGGGAAATATTGCGACATTACTTTGAAAATCATGCTATTGTCCGCTATCTAACGTTTTTTTTTCAACTAGTGCTTATTTCGTGAATGGTAACATTTAGCTCATGTCTGATTTGACAGATAATTAGTTTTATCCTTCAGCTAAACGAATATGGTTGTGTATACGCTTGAACAACGCTGGGAAATATTGCGACATTACTTTGAAAATCAGGCCATTTTTCTTCGAAAATGAGCAAGAGTTGTTGTTGCAAAAACACAGTGTCTGGACATATCTAGATATCACAGATGATATTATTTACTGTATAGCTTCTAAACTTGACGAAACAGCAACATATAACAGCAGCCACGAGGTAATGTTTATATTTTTATAAATTACCTTATAATAATATTTATGTTCGCTTATCAAATAAAGTGCAATATTAGATAATTGACATTACCTAATAACTACTACTACAATAAACAGTATATATCTTATTACTTAAATATACATATACTATACATAAAATTCTTTTTTCAACGCGTCAATCCAAGCACAAAAATAACGGCAGAAGCGGGATGCGAACCGCGGTATTTAAGTAATAATAATATTGTAATATAGTCAATGATCTATAAAAGTAGATTAGAATATTGAAATAATAAAATAATATTCTAATAAAAATTAAAAAAATCATATAGTATATATCTTCTTCGTAGTATCAATCCGGTGGATTGTTTTGCAGCAACAGAATCTTGCATCTCGATCTCCATTCCCTCGGTCCTCCGCAACCCTTTTCAGCTCAGCATAAGCGCTACAATTCATGTCCTCGAACACTTGCTGCAAAAACTCCCGTCTAGGGCGCCCTCTACAGTTTCTACGCTCAACCATCCCCTCCATAATATCGTGAAGAAGACCATTGTGGCGCATGATGTGACCAATCCATCGGTCTCGCCTCTCTGAGATGGTTCTTATTAGGTGACTTTCTTCCTTGATTATGCTGAGAACCTCATTGTTCGTGACGTGGTCTCTCCAGGAAATTCCGAGAATTCTTCTGTACGACCACATCTCAAAGGCCTCTAGTCTATATATCTAATCGTGTCGAAAACATCAGTGTCTGCCCAGAAGTAGGCGACGTCGATGGATTTACTCCCGGCTATCATCAGATCTTTCTGGGTGCAGTTACTCGGACACAGCGCACACTGCAGAAGGTGCGACAGGGTCTGCTCCGTGCCGCAGTCACATTCGATCGCCCGCAGTAAAACTGCCAGGCTCTCATTTTTGTCCTCGTCTTGCATACTCCGGTCTGAATTCTGTTAAGGGACCTCCATATATTCCACCCCAGGTCGTGTACAGCGGCTAGGTCCTCTTTCGGAGCAATCCGAGTATTCCCCTCAGTTGCGCTTCTCCACATGCTCAGCCGCAGGGTGACCTCAGGTATCACCAGTTCTGTTGTCGACTCTAGGAAACTTCTTCTTAATAAACAGTGTAACCTGGATTGTTACAAATAAGTTATTGACATAAAAATGATTGTTTCGCCACTGCGTAACCGCTTCCCTTTTAAAGCGAAAATTCCGCAATGTCTTAAAACTAAGTCGCTTAACCAATGCATCCTCCCAGTATTAACTTATGGCGCAAAGACGTGGAATCTAACAGCAAGTCTTACACATAAAATAAAGATCACCCAGCGTGCTATGGAGAGATCCATGAGAAAAGTGTCGCTAAACGATCCGGAACGAGGAAATACGCAGAAGCACTCAAGTAGTGGATGCTACCCAACGAATAGGCACACTCAAGTGGAAATGTGCAGGATATATCTGTCGAAGAGACGACGGTCGACGAGGAAGAAAAGTATTGGAATGGCGCCCAAGAACTGGCAAACGAAGCATTGGCCGACCCCCTGCAAGATAGATTGACGACATTAGAAAAATAGCGGGAGTGACCTGGACGCGAAAGGCGGAGGATCGAAGAGGATGGAGACTCATGCGGGAGGCTTACGTTCAACAGTGGACGGATACAGGCTGATGGCGATGATGAGCCGCTCCCCTTACTGGAGCATACGGTATTCAAAGTGGTGTCCACGGAGCGGTCTCTTAAGTTTAGAGAATAGCCAGAAGTCACTTGGTGCCAAATCAGAAGAATGTGGTGGTTGCGGATTAATATGGGGTGATTGTTTGGCGAAATGATCACGAATTACGAGTGCAGTGAGATGGTGCATTATCGTGATGCAAAAACCAAGAATTGTCTCCACAAATACGTTCTTTTTTGATGCACGGCATTACGCATAAGACAGTTTGTACGGTTCGAAGGAATCCATAATGCACCACACCACGATGATCAAAGAAAACTGTAATTTGCCTCAGATGTCAGTGACAGTAGTGCCAACATAAAAATTAAAATATTAATTCGCAACGCTTAACCCTTTCGCATCGGTTGTCGGCATATGCCGTCAATGATTACACGACCGTTGACATCAGTTGACGTGATATATCGTTTTGCTACTTTCAGTACTCATTGTAACATCTACGGTAGGAAATCGAAAGTGCAGTCATTCATTTTATCAACCTACATGTATTCTTTACAAAAATCTGTAAAGCATGTAAATAAATATCGTTAGGTTTCGTCATAGGAGCGGTTTTTATGTAAAACGGATCTGTCAATGCCACCACATGTATGGAGTTTCATAATGAACGTTTGTTAAATAGAATAGTTTTTTTATGCATCATCTGATAACTAAAGGATAGAAAAGAACCAATGTGATATTTGAAAATAGGTCAGATAAGTACATTTATGCTTCAAATACTGGTTTAAAGAAAAAAAAATGTTTGTTAAATTCACGCCGTATTGACAGTATAATATGTATTCCACCAAGCCGCAACGAAAGGATAAATCGCGAAATTTAAATTCAAATTTCAGGTATTTTTTGTTTACAGTAGTATATCATGGCTTTAGTTGTAATGCTCAAGAGTTAGCTCAAGAGGGTTATTCCTCTGAAAATACTATTATATTTTATATCAATCCTATCACGCAACGATGCAATTGCATAAATTAGATAAATTTTATCATTTAAAATATTTATCTTTGACAGAAATGTGTCATTGCCACTTTGCAGAATATTTTGTGTCGATTAAAAATGAACTTCGATCTAAGGTGCAAGTTAGGCGCAGGCAATACATGATAAAACAGCTGTTCTTGAGCTTTTTTGATCCACGAAGCACTTTGGACCACAAGGACAGACAACGTAACACAAAAATGACATTGTTCTATTCCCTTATCCATTCTTGAATTTCCGTCACTCAGTTTTCACTTTTCAAAATCTTAATATTCCTTGTCTCAAAATATCTTTACACTCGAATGTCTTCCTGGGAACATAATACATTAACATCCTCCTCTCTTTAAAAGGTGTTATTCAGTTGCGTGAGGGCATGATGAGGAGCAGATTAATAACAGCCAGACTTTTCAGAAGCACATTGACATATATTTACGATAAACTTTACAAACTTATGGCCCGACCTAGTCACAGCATTCAGGCCGGGCCAACCACAATACGACCTCGCCGCCGTCGGAACACAACTGAACTGGGCGCCGGGCGCCGTGGTCGGTGACACCCAGCGCCGCAAGTGACGATCTATGTAGCTAGTCCTCCTAACGGCATTACAAAATGACAACACATGCGTGTCCGATGAAAGAACGAAAATAAGAGACGAAATATTGTATATCGAGATTTTCGTTACCAGTCAGCAACCACCACGCAATTCAATAACGAACATAAAGAGGAGGATGTCATTTTGATAAAATAATAAAAAATATATAACCACGAACATTTATTTCAGAACTTCATTAATGTACTCTGTAAGTTTCATTGCAATCGATCGAACGGTACAGAAACGCATACATAACAGACATGCTAACATACATACACACAAACATAATTTTTTAGATATATCCATCATTAAACGCTTTGCCCGGGCTTGACTCGGAACAATTGCTCCGCGGGGCACCGTTTAAGAGCCACTGTAATGAGAGTATTGCCCATTACACAAGTAAACATCTAATTGTTATCTGGAACAGTCTGGGTGTATGTGTTATCAATTTCAGTAATTGTTTTTTATAACTAAACAAAAGTTTTGTAACGATATAAGTTCCGCATGCGGATTATATTACATATAAGGTTATTTGAAAAGTAATTTCGATCTCTTCCAACGGATAGTTTAATTTTATTTTTGCACAGTCAATTTCACATTTCAGCCACAGATTCACTGTATATTTTGACAGCTGATATAGCAAGGCTTGCTTGTGAAAAATATAGTTTAATTCTACGCAGTTCTTTTTCGTTGACATCCTTTCAAATTTAGAAAGTGAAAAAGAGATTTTTCGGAAAAAATGTTTTTTTTTACTGGACTGAAATTTACCCGCCTCACACCCGCATCACACCGGAGGACAGTTAAGTCTCCTTGATGATGCGACATGATGACATTCAGGTTATGATCAGTTAGCGACTGATAAGTCCAGTGGGAGTCCCCTCTAAAACATTGTGGTCATTGCACAGAAGTGCTAAAAGAAAGAACTCGTGAAATAGATTAGAATCGCATTCACGGGTTGTAAAGACATGAGATGGAAGATAGATTCTCTTAGCGAAAATACGAGCAGAGATTGTAAATCCCACCAAAGTCTGCATGCCCGATAGGGCCGAGCGATTCCCTCGAACTGCTTTTTTTTACTATCGAAATAGAAGAAAGAATGGCATAACCAAACTGATTTGCAAAATATCGCTGCGGTAATTTTATACATTGAAGTTACACCACGCTCTGGAAGGAACTGTTGAAACAACTGCCTGCTGATGTTAAAACTACAAATCTGTGGTGTAGGTTAGGTTAGTTTAGATTTGTTTAACTTACATTAGGTTAGGTTAGTTTAGATTAGTTTAGGTTGGGTTCGGTTTGATAAAATCACTAATATTCTTTAGCAACAACACTCCACAAAGTTGTAATTTTTACATTTTCCGTAAATTGAACATTAGAGATCTAACTAAATCGTTTCTATCATTTCCCTGTTACAATAAGAATCGACGTATCACTACACTCATACGAATTGTAGTTCAAAAATTATTATTTTGATCTAATAATAAACATTTCTTTAATCAAAAAGGTACTCATACTAGTCCGCTCCTGGAAAAACTTAAAAAATCGCACTATGATCGCAAGTGCAAAATTTAAGTGCAGGTAAAACGAAAAGTAAGCAATTATCTAGAAGTGTCTGTGAATTATCGATTTAGTCACTGTATCAATGATTTGGACTTTGATAAAAAGGAATATTTTAATTTGGCATAAAAATGACAAATTTAAATTTGAGCATATTTGAACGTTATCACAGATATGAGAGAACACCTCTAGAATTTGAAAGAAATGTCTTATCAGTGGATTCGATGACGATATCGTTTTTCAGAATGCCCAAGCGCCGCTTACGAAGAACTGAACCCCCGAGTGATAATACTCATGAATATAGCATGATATCTGAGTATTTATGTAAATAAGTAATATTTATTAAAGCGAAATTTATTAAGGAGCTGTTTCTGAGTAGCTGCACCCAGGAAGACCTGATGATGGCCAGAAGTAACGCCATCAATGTCGCCCACTTCTGGGAAGACAGGATCTGACCCTGTTGTTTCCGACACGATTATATACATAGTTCACATCTTTACCGTTCCTGAATGTGAGTCTCACACCCGTATGCAGTCATTCCTTGGCTTAAAGTAACCAATTTATGACCCGTATACAGAAACATTTTTTAAGGCAACCAGCTTATAATATCTACTTTGTGCGTGTCACACGAGCGAACAAAAATAAGATATAAAAGATCGCACACTGAGGCTTTACGACACAAGCCTGAAAGAGCTATATCGAGGTATCACTGGAAAATATTGTCACCACAAATATATACCGACTTAGTTATGTAAGTTGCCAATGTCTATGCCTCGTCCCAAGACATGTGTACACCCGATGGTCCACTTGGAAACACATATGATTCCCGACCTCCAAGGACAAAACAGCAGCTATAGTAACTGAGCCACATTTGAGGTGATTTGTTATTTAGAATATTTAATAGGATCGGTGATTAGCGCAATGCCCCTGAGGCATGGACCACTTGGATCAATTCGGCGGGTATATCTCAGCGGTTAAAGCGTTTGCTTACCAAACCAAAGATCGTGGGTTTGATCCCCGAGACAGGTTAAAAAAATATTTTTCACATATCTAACACATATCATATATATAACATATATCTACTCTTTAAAATACCACCAGTTAGTATGAATTTGTCAATGAAGTTGGTATCAATTTCTGAGCTCTAAAGTAGTGTGAATTCGTTTCCTCACCCGTAAAATGCCAGTCATAGCGTAATTATTAAAATAGGTAGTAGAAAGATGTCCATTAAAAACTGACCATTCAGAGATAAATGAATCCCGGTCTTTAGTTTGTATGTGGTTGATAAAAATCATATGCTAAATCGTTTTCCATATTTGAAAATGGTATTTCAAAGAATCTAGAGATGATATTTTTCCACCAACATCTATCGGTATTCTCCTGTATGTGTTTGCATAAAAAATCATATTCATAAATCCATTCCATATCTTGAACATATAGTCGTCACAAATTGCCACCACTCAGTTCATTCGGTATTCATTGTCTATACCTTGTCCCAAAACATCTCTACACTCGAAGGTCCACCCGGGAACATATATGGTTCCCGACAACCCCCAGGGCAGAAGCTCTAAAACTTGAAGATACGGGATGGCTGCTATATTATCCGAAGCATATTTTGAGTCATTTTTGAATCAGAATTTTTTAACCCTTTCGTTACGGCACGGTGGAATACAAATTATACTGTCAATACGGCGCGAATTTTTCAAACCATTTTTTTTTTGCTTTAAACTAGTATTTGAAACATAAATGTACTTATCTGACCTATTTTCATATATCACATTGATTCTTGTATCCTTTAGCTATCAGATGATGCATAAAAACCTATTATATTTAACAAACGTTCATTATGTAACTCCATACATGTGGTGGCGTTGACACGTGTGGCTTACAGAAAAATCGCTCCTGTGACGAAACCTAACGATATTTATTTACATGCTTTACAGATTGCTGTAAAGAATACATGTAGATTGATAAAAGGGAATGACTGCACTTCGAATTTCCTGCCGTAGATGTCACAATGAGTACTGAAAGTAGCAAAACGATGTATCACGTCAATCGATGTCAACGGTCGGGGAATCTTTGACGGCATATGCCGACAATCGATGCGAAAAGGTTAAGAAGATCGGATGGTTAGTCCGTCGCTACAAAGCATGTTGAATCATCATTTCTAAGTGGCCACTCAACCCAACAGCCGATACTCAGTAAGCAACAGGTGTAACGCATCCAATTTCTGTTCTGCGTCTAATGTTGCTTAACTTCGGTGATATAACGAGAATCGTGATTGCAATGTGCTATTGTCGTTGTTTGTAAACTGTATACTTAAATAATTGTAATATATATTTTTAATTTATTTTTTAAATATAAACCAGTTGAATCCAGTTGGTTTTACATAAAAATCCGGTGTTGCCCGGTGCAGTGGCTTTATCTTTAGTGTTATTAAAATTGGCACCTACTTTTGTTGAAAACGCGGACGACATTAAAATTTATCGTCGGGTATAAATAATTGTTTGATAGCAACACTCGCGGTGTTGCTATGCAGAGGTACAATATTCCAGAACCAGACTATACAAAAAAAACAACATAAATTGACTTTTTAAATAAAATATAACACGGTTGAACCCTGACTATTTTACTGAAAGTTACAATACTTATAATCACTGAAAGCAGGCACATGCTATTAGGTATTTGGGTCAAAAGAGTGAAACATTAAGATATGTATAATGACAATTATTATTTAGGTAAATACTCGGGGATCTTGATATCTGTTCTGGATTATGGGAGCTTAGTTTGGATCCCAATAAATCAAAGAACATTATCATGCTCGAAATAATTCATAAAAAAATTCTACGACGTCTCTTATTTTATATTTACGGTAACTATCCATTCGATACAATCAATTCCGAACATTACCCAACTCTTTTTCTTCTAGGGATGCTTTCTTTCCATTATTGTCCCAGAACACTTGAATACCCGGAGGTCCACATGAGAACATAGATGGTTCTTGGAAGCCTCCAGGACAAAAGCGCAAATTTATATAAACATGCCGGACGAATATTTGGGTGTTCAATAATCACAGTTTGTAAGGAAATCGGATGATCAGTCCGATGCTGCCGAATGTGAGTGATAATTACATTTTTAAAACTCAAATTATATTACTGTCAATCCTCTTATAGCGTTTTCATAATATTTAAATGAATAGGTCGCTTCCAAGGCCTGAACCATTTAGTACTAAGGAACGGCTTAACTTGCATTATGCAGTATAGAAGGGATCGTATATGAATTCACAACAATGCAAAATGAAATAAATGAAAACCTATATTTTTTAAATTTCTGGCTTTCATAATTATGGGCACATATCATTATTAACTTCCATGATCACTCTCTTAACCAGGAGGTTGTGACGAACTGAACCAAACAACGTATCCTAACCAGGTTCTTTTCTTAACCAACTATAGTGTAGAAAGCTACCTTGTTCGCACCATGAAATTTTTCACAAAGCCAAACCATCCTACTCCGGTATTCTACGCAGAGATCTAGCGGATACGGTACAAAATACACTTTCGTCATCTGTGTTTCCTTCGTCATACAATAATAATCCAATTTATTAGTTTACACGTTTAACGTTCCCAAATCTTACACATTCACCATGCATACTTTCAGCATGCAACGTCAGTTCCCCATGATTGAACGCCATACATAATCAATAACTTGTAGGTTTTGACGCACTTAAGGTGCTTGAACGTACGTTTTGACATACTTAACCCTTTCGCATCGGTTGTCGGCATATGCCGTCAAACATTCCCTGACCGTTGACATCAATTGATGTGATATATATCGTTTTGCTACTTTCAGTACTCATTGTGACATCTACAGTAGGAACTTTGAACTGCGGTCATTTTCTTTATATACGTGTATTCTTTACAAGAATTTGTAAAGCGTGTAAATAAATATCGTTAGGTTTCGTCACAGGAGCGATTTTTCTGTAAACCACATGTGTCAATGCCATCACATGTATGGAGTTACACAATGAACGTTTGTTTTTTATGCATCATCTGATAGCTAAAAGGATACAAGAACCAATGTGATATATGAAAATAGGTTAGATAAGTACATTTATGCCTAGTTTACTAGTTTTAAGCAAAGAAAAAATGATTTGAAAATTCACACCGTATTGACAGTATAATTTGTATTCCACCGAGCCGTAACGAAAGGGTTAACGTCATAGAATCAATTACTTTAGGTTTTGACGTACTTAACCCTGCATGCATTTACTCATACTATAAAAGAGTTATCTCAAGAGTTTTTTTTATATTATTAGATTTCTAGTTTCATAACCGGCTTTACGCAATAAAATATTAAATCAGTACATTTTATAATAGAACATTAAATTTATCAACATTGTTTTTATTATTATGTATTCTAGCTTTATGTACATATGAGTACGTAAAGTACATATAAAAAACCTTGGTTTAAGCATTAAAAATGTGAAGCTATAAAAGAGTCGATCTAACCGAATGTAACCGGTGGTTACGGGGTGCCTAAAACTTACCCCAATATCAAAGCTATATCAATTCTCGGGCATTGCCCCACCAAACATACGGCGAGAAGTTACTACCAAGAAGGAGCTCACCAAAGAAACCCACGACGCACTCCACCCTATGTTTGTGTACCAAAAGATAAACACACGGCTCAAATCAAGAAGAAGTTTCCTACAGTCGACAACGGAACTGGTGATACCTGAGGCCACCCTGCGGCTGAACATGTGGAGAAGCGCAACTGAGGGGAATACTTGGATTGCCCCGAAAGAGGACCTAGCCCCTGGACATGACCAAGGGTGGAATATATGGAGGTCCCTTAACAGACTTCGGACCGGAGTATGCAAGACGAGGACATAAATGAAGGCCTGGCAATTTTACAGTGGACCGACTGAATGTGACTGCGGCGTGGAGCAGACCCTGTCACACCTTCTGGAGTGTGCGATGTGTCCGAATAGCTGCACCCAGGAAGACCTGATGATGGCCAGAAGTAACGCCATCGACGTCGCCCACTTCTGGGCAGACAGGATCTGACCCTGTTGTTTCCGACACGATTATACATACCGAATAACAAACTATAACACACGGGAATATATATATGTCGGAAATAATAATATTTAAAAAAAATTGAAATAATAATATACACACTCTAAATAAATACTATAGAGACATCTATCGTTATACGATGGTAACATTGGTAACAATCTAATAAATGCAAGATTTTCGACGCATCGATTCGGGCAGTCGATGGTCGTGTGGTCAAAGGGTATTGAACTTGAACAAATGGTTGTTTCCAAAGTTCGCTGGTTCGCATCCCGCCTCTGCCGATATTTTTTCTGAACGAATTGATGCGTATAAAAATAATCTGTTGCATTATAGTATGTGTATATTTAATTACTTATATAACACAGGGATTTATTTTTATTTTTCATGTAAACACATACAAAACAACACCGACAGATGGTGATAGTAATTCTGAAATCTCATCTGTGGAATTCTATAACGCTTACTATGCTACATATGGCTAAGCGCTGCGTGTGGAGTGTTGATCCGCCAAAGTCATAGACTACAGCCCGAGATTCACGCATCATCCTTTATTATTACTACAGGAATTTACTATGAATGGGTGGTCTTTACGGGACGACTTTCGTAATCCACCAATTTTGATTAATAGGCTATGACTGGCATTTTACAAATTCAAGATCAAATTCACACCAACCGGGGGTTTTTTGGAGCTGAGAAATCGTTTTTTTTTCATTGTTTAATCTCCGTCGAGGATCGAACCCACGATCTTTGGTTAACCAAGCGAATGCTTTGACCATTGAGCTACACCCGCCGGATTAAGGGTAGGAACTTCTTAGCTGGTATCGCATTATCAAACATAAGTCGCAGTCATATGCGCCTAAGAAATGCGTAAGGTAATCAACCAACCGTCCCACTGCTTGTATAATCAGATACCCCCAACACCCAGACTGAAGTCGCGAAGCAGCTTTCTGAGATCCACACAACCTCTCACATCCGGTCCTGAAAGTGAGAGACTCCAGCTCTGGCAACAAGTCGCATCGCAGGATTTCATTACTCCAAAGGAAGACCTCCCAAAAGGCAAGAACCTTGACTGGCGGACCTGGAAATCCCTGAACAGATTAAGAACCGGAGTTGGTAGAACAAAGGACAACCTCGAGCGGTGGGTAATGCTTCGGCAGGGAGAGTCACTGTTGTGCGACTGTGGAGACCTGCAGACCGCCTCACACCTAAGATCCTGCTCCATGTGCCCAACAAGCTGCACATCTCAAGACCTAATGCTGGGCAACACACGGGCTATCGATGTTGCCAGATACTTGACACGAAGAAGAAGAAGAAGTTTAATTTAATCACTGAATTCGGCTCATTGTATACAGAGACCTCCTTCACAACAAGCATTACAATATTGTATATGAAGCTGGTGGATGGTCTGTTATCAAGCGTCGGCCTTATCGGTCTATAGTCCACCAGTACACACTGCGACCTCAGGTGTAGTCAACTTCATACTAATTAAGGGCCCAACACCTTACATTTTGTGGTCCGATCCCTAATACAACTGTTTGTACAACACCACATCCAAAAAAATGTTTTTTTTATGTAAACACAGAAGAATACTGACAGATGGTGATAGTTATTCTGAAGTTTTTTCATTTGTGGATCCTATGACTCTTAACATTTTACGTATTCATAATAGCTGCATGTGGAGTGGTGATCCGCCAACTTCATAGACTACAGCCCGACATTCAAGCTTATTATTACAGGAATTTACTATGAATGGGTGGTCTTCACGGGACGACTCGTCTACCACCAATTTTGATTAATATGCTAAGACTGTCATTTTACGGGTGATCAAATTCAATAAAATCTTTTTTTTAATCTCCGTCAGGGATCGAACCCACGACCTTTGGCTTGCCATACAAATGCTTTAACCACTGAGCTATATCGCCTGAAAGTAGGAGCACGACGGTATTTCACCGACAAACAACGTATTTTTCTATGTAAAGGATAAATCCGTTCTATCCTTGAATACAGCAGTCACCTTTAGGTTGGAGCCCCAAAATAACTTCAAGATTTAATTAAACTCGGTTCAAAAAAGAGCAATTCGTATAATAAAGAATGACACTCTTACGTCTAACCTGCAATCAAAGGAAAACAGCTGTAAGATTGATTCACTCAGTCTTCTTTACCGTTATTACCACGGTCATTGCTCTTCGGAACTTAAAGAACTAATTTCGACCGCCATTGCAGGTGTCTTCTTCAGGGTTGTCGCCTTTGTGAAGAAGACCCCTACAATAGCTGTCGAAATATTGGTGTAAAATAATTCACCACACACGGCTAAGCCCAAAAGCCACAATACCAAATCTGGCCGTGAAAGCCTAAGAAGATGCTAGGTTTTAATAAGATTTTTAATTAGATGACAGTTTTAAATGTTTTTAGTCTGCTTTGGTAATAAATATCTTTATTGTCGTTAGTTTGCAGCAAGTTCAGTATAAGCTTTCAGCAGTTGTTCTCTTTCAAAAGCAAGCTCCATCAACATGCTTGGATTATCTCAATCTCGAATAATGTCAAATATTACGAGTCAAGTAAGTATAAAGCTGGTCTCGCTTCCAAAAAACTAGGTGTATTATATAGATCACTGAGGTATTTCAACGATAAACAACTTCTTCTATATAAAGGACAGATCCGACCTATCCTTGAATACGGCAGTCACCTTTGGATTTGGAGCCCCAAAATACATTCTAAACTTAATTGATTTAGTTCAAAGAAGAGCAATTCGTTTGACCAATAAAACAATGACACTCTAACGTCTAACCTGCAATCAATGGAACACAGGCGTTAGATTGGTTCACTTAGTCTTTTCTACCGTTATTACCACGGTCGCTGCTCTTCGTAACTTAAAGAACTAATTCCTCCTGCACCCACCCACAACCGACAAACTCGTCTTACACTTGCCGAACATCCATACACGGTTAATATATGTCGATCAAGAACTGGCAGTTTCCAAAGCTCCTTCCTTAATGCCACCGGTAAGCTATGGAATGCTCTTCCAGCGTCTGTGTTTCCTCCTTTCTACAATCTGGATCTCTTCAAGAAACAGATAAATATACACTTGCATTCTCGCCAAACCCCACACAACACACGTTTCCCGCATGCAGCGTCCAGCCTCTCTGGGTGAGCGTCATAGAGTGCACTGGTCTTGACCGGCTGTGCTCTTCTACATGCGTTTATATATAAAAAAAAAAGCTGGAGGTTGGCGAGTCCTTCGCGTATGTTGTTACAACCCCCCGCAAGCCACAAGCGGCTGCTGACGCTCGGCCAGCGATAAGCCAGATAGCTGGAACCGGACACAACCGGACACTCTGTCCCCAGTCCGCCGACGTATCAGCCACATGACAAATAAATAACAAATCCTCATTACTTAGCGACTTGTAATTGCCTTTGTCTAAACTTTACTGCGAGAACTACAGTATACTTGAAAGAAAACTATGCGAGTATTTGAATGATATTAAAAGAATAAAACAAGTAAAATTTTGTATGAAACTACTGAGCTTTAACCTGTTAACCGGGCGGTCCGCTGTCCAATTACGCAACTTGTAACGGGCGCGAACTCTTTCACTAGGACGTGTCAGTGCGTCACGCCCGGAGGACGTAATTTAATTCATAAAAAAATGGTGTTTCAATTATTCTTCTTCTTGAAAAATAAAGTTCGAAAGACGATTTTCCAATCATTCCTTGTAAAATAAGTAGTTAAGTGTAAGTACGTACCCGTCACTGCTCACCCAGAACACGTCTACCACTCTCAATAGCGAAATGATACTGATTCACCCTGTGTCTTAGATTCATGTCGAGACATGTATGGATGACTAATACCTTTGATGTTCGAAAAATATATCCGTCCCGCCCGTTCCAGGGCGCAACATATATTTCAAGGACGTATTCATATGTCCTACCCGCACCCGATATTGTTTACGTTTGACGTATTTATGCGTCCCGCCCGGTTAACAGGTTAATTAATCACTTTACCGTTTTCGGTGCCTCCACACCTTCCTCAGAAGCTACTTTACTGAAGACTAATAAGTACGTCAAAACCTACCTCAGTGATGGGTTCTATGACGCTCAATCATGGCAAGTTGACATTGGTTGCGGAAAGTTTGAGTGGTGATGGTGAATGTGTAAGATTTGGGAATGTTTTAAGTGTAAACTAATACTTTACTAAAGATGTGATAGCACCGAAGCCAGTTATGTGATTTATTAAAACTCAATGGTTTTATGCAAAGATTTACTTGTTTTATTAACCCTTTCATTACGGCTCGGTTTGAATACAAATTATACTGTCAATTATAAAACTAGTATTTGAAGCATAAATGTAGTTGTTTGTTCTAATTTCATATATCGCATTGGTTCTTGTATCCTTCAGCTATCAGACGATGCATAAAAATCTATTGTAAGAAAGTAGCAAAACGATATATCGCGTCAACCGATGTCAACTATCGGGGAATCTTATGACGGCATATGCCGACAACCGATGCGAAAGGGTTAAAACTTAGTTTCAACTAATAACTGCATTGTTACATATTGTAACTAAAAAAATATATCGCTTCCTGAACCGCCGTTTGTTCTTGACGGTTCTTTGATTTTGAACTACATCAAGGATATTGCAGGAATAACGCGCGCGGATCGCGGTTAACGAGACTAACATGGAATAGTCTCTTTTCTTGGTCTATCGTTGTGTGTAATTATCCAGGGTACCACGGGCAGCATTTTTTCCTACATTTTTTATGTTTAAAAAAAATGGTCTATTGCAACATCGTAAATGATGACGAAGACACAAGCTGTTGATGCCGTTTGAGAATTTTGAAGGCGGTCCAATGTATATTTATCGGCACTGAAGATAACCTCCGTTGTGCTCAAATTTATTTATATCTGGCAACATTCAAAACAATTCTACCACCCGCAAACAATGCTCACGTCAAAGCCCATAATTTTTAAACGAGTGCATAAAATTCGATTACTTTTTAAAGAGTACCAACATAATCATCACCACGATGTTTGCTTCCCTAACTGGAGCATACATTCATCACGAACTACCGCTACAAAGCTCTGATATCCGCCGCGATCCTTGCCTCATCCCATGTCCATCCATTGCTTTTGATCCCAGTTGATACTAAATGGCCTACCAGCACACCTCGATCCTTTTCTTACATCCTTTTCATCTTTTATCGATGGTATTGTCTTCCTAGATCTATGTGATCTCTGACACGTGTCATCTTCTTCTTATTTTATGTTACTTTTATTTTTTATCATCTTCTATTTGTATTTTTTTTTGTACCTTGGAACTTCGATTCTGGGTGTGAAATTAAATGAATTGAATGTCAATATATATAATACATATATCCTTTGTCTCTATTATGTATTATATTGCCTTTTATTTTATCATATATAGGGTCCGCCATCTAACTTTTTTATTTTTTTCAACTAGTGCTTATTTCGTGAATGGTAACACTTAGCTCATGTTTGATTTGACAGATACTTAGTTTTAATCTTCCGCTGAACGAATATGGTTGTGTATATGCTTGAACAACGCTGGGAAATATTGCGACATTACTTTAAAAATCAGGTCATTTTTCTTCAAAAATGAGCAAGGAGTGGCCGTTACAGTCAATGGCGATCGTTATCGGGCCATTTTTGTTCACAAAAATTGAAGATGAGGATATTGGCAACATTTGGTTTCAACAAGACGGCGCTACGTGCCACACAGCCGAAGCTACACTCGATGTTTTGTGCCCCATTTTCAAAAAAAAAAAAGTTATTTGGCGGACCCGTTATTTGTAACATATATACATATTATTTTGTGTAATTTATGTACTGCTTAAAACTCAATTCCGTTAATAAATAAATAAAATGTCAGTTCTGCCTCCCTCGAGTACATTCTATGTATGGTTCCTGACGAAAGTAAGGACTTGAAAAAAGGCAGCTATAGTTTATGCCCTCTTAACACATCCGAACTATATGTCCTAACCAGTTTTAACTTCGTTTCTTTTCTGATTGTTATGTGGAAGTAATACCTTTTCCGCTCTCTAACACAGGCATTTCTTACAAAGTCAAACCATCGTAACCCCAGTTTATTTATTTATAAAACCAGGCAGAAATCTCGCATGGTTTTCCGTGAAGGTTTGCATAAGTGAAGGTCTTTGATCTAAATATAACAATATGGACGAGTACTTTTCCCGGGATGCTCAAGAGAGTGATTTATCTGAATTTTTTTATGTAAACACATACAGGAGAATACCGACAGATGGTGATAGTAATTTTTTTGAAGTCTCATCTGTGGAATTCTATGACGCTTACCATGGTGTATATGGCTAAATGCTGCATGTGGAGTATTGATCCGCCAACGTCATAGACTACAGCCCGAGATTCACGCATCATCCTTTATTGGAATTACTGGAACTATTACAGGAATCTACTATGAATGGGTGGTCTCCACGGGACGACTTTCGTCTACCACCAATTTTAATTGATAGGCTATGACTGACATTTTACGGGTGATGGATCGAATTCACACCAACCGGGGTATTTTAGAGCTCAGAAATCAATTAAAAATCGTTTTTTTTTTAATCTCCGTCGGGGATGGAACCCACGACCTTTGGCTTGCAAAGCAAACGCTTTACCATTGAGCTACGACCGCCGGAAATTTCTACAGTTCAGAGGAACCCCCCGTTAAGATTAAATGGAAAAAGCTTTTCACACGGGTACAGGTTAATGAACTGATTTCTTATTAGGTAAGTAAATATATAATTATAGTAATATTCTTGCTCATCCCATTGTTTACTACACGTAAACAAATATGTATCCGGAACACAGAGCTACGTGATTAACGTTGGGTAGACCTCAGATGTGACGTCGCCTTCATATCTGGCTTCTGTCAGTCACAATAATATTGTGAGGTTTTATTTTAAAAAGGTCTCATGTCAAATAATGATAAAGAGAAACAAGGGAATTACCCTTTTTCTTCACAAAAATCCAAGTGAAATAGATTCCAACTGGCATCTGGCAAGACTTTATAAAATAATACAATTTATATTTTGACATTTGAGACACTTGCACTTCGGATTCGAACCACGGGCTCTTGCAACAATGTTCATTTCATTACTCAGCTGGTCTGCGACCAATTGTTCCACATACAGGAGAGTACCGACAGATGGTGATAGTAATTCTGAAGTCTAATCTGTGGAGTTCTATGATGCTTAACATGCTGCATATGGCTAAGCGCTGCATGTGAAGTGTTAATCCGTCAACGACATAGAGTACAGCCCGAGATTCACGCATCATACTTATTATTACAGGAATTTACTACGAATGCGTGGTCTTCAAGGGACGATTTAGCCTCTACCGCCAATTTTAATTAATAGGCCATGACTTGCATTTTACGGGTGAGGGATCAAATTTACAACAACCTTAGAGCTCAGAAATTGATTAAAATACTTTTTTTTTAATCTCCGTCGGGGAACGAACCCATGACCTTTGGTATGCAAAGCAAAACGCTTTGACTATTGAGTTATAACCGGCGGGAATGTATAGAGCTTAGATTTGATTAAATCAATTTTTAAAAAACAAGCTTGATCGGGTTTTGAACCGACGGTGTCTGAATGACAAACAAACGCTTTTGCCACTGGACTATACCCCAATTATATTGGAATTTTGAAATATATAATTATATTTCGAAAATTTACCAAAAATAAATAATTACTTACTTAATTACTCAACGTGTATTTTCTGTAACATATTTTTTTATTCGGATTCAATGTTAAATTAAGAGGAATGAATTATTAAAATTTGATTTTTAAAAATGTATTTTTAAGCTGTTTAGATGTGTTTTATCATTTTCTTGGTTTCTCTAGGCTCCTCAATATAACCGTAGATTATTTATAGGTTGTCTATATGAGTTTTATAATCTGGTACGTTTACTCTAGGCTGCTAACACGCGCTCCCCTTGTGGTCGCTGGCACCAGACGACCAACACACTAGTATAATAGCCCATACTAGTTACGGGTCACCATATCGCAGCGAGACTGGCCTTATCAACTGCCCTGGTGATCCCAAAAATGCCGAACCGCTTCACACCAGAACATATTGACTGAATCTCAACACAGCTGATAACGAGCGCGACGACAACCGCATACACGAAACGACGGTTCTCTCACAAGCGTTTCAAGCGAAAACCACCTTTAAAACGTACAAAACGTACAAAATAATAACATTAAACGTGTCTACTTAAAAAACTTGATAAGCCATTTTAATTGCGTTCTAACAAATAATTCATTATATGTAATCTGCTAGAAAGGGAAAACAATACTTGTTTGACTATTTCATCATCTTTTAAATGCATTTTTTGAACGTTTTTCTTGTTTAAAAATGCATTTTTTTGAGGTTACGCAAAAAGGCGCGAAATTCGACGTGTGTCAGTTTGATGTTTATGTTTTTTAAACGGCTTATTGGGCTGTTGCGAGACGTTTGCTCGGCGAGTCGAGAGGGACGCTAGATGCCCTCGGTGGGGGGGCCGAAGCGGTTTTTTTTTAATTTTATCGGCCGTGTCAAAGTCGAAACGACAACATTGACGAATAAAAGCTAACGGAACGATGGCTAACGTTCACAGTCTGCGTTCGACCGCGCGTTCGGAGAACAATTCAAAATAAAAATATATAATAAACGCATAATAATTTTTTGCGGCCATTGTCACGTGCCGACAGTTTTACAGACAATTGTTAAAAAAATATTTTTTTTGTGTTTTTTTTTTGTAATCGTATAATCATGATGATGTTTTATGACTCAAGAATGGGGGTAGCAACGGCAGGCGCATGTAGGGCCCCCTATTGGGCCCCCGAAGCTCGCTGGTTCGCCCCCCTGGGGCCAAACATGGCCGACGTCGTCAACTTACCTCCCGGATCGCCTCAGGTAAACATAAATATATTTTTTAAAGTATAAATAACCTAACTGTAACTATCTAAATACGACACAATACTCGTACTATTAAATTTAGTTGACCGAAGAAACTAAACATTTTATTAATTTAAATATATATTTTTTTAAATTGTTTGATATATATTAAATATTACATAATTCACAATTTTAGTGAAACTAGGTAAAAATAATTTTAAAATTAAATAGCAATTACAAATATTGAATTTAGCACCAAATTGTTCCACCAAAAGATAGCGATTCAGATTGAAATTTTAGATATTGCTTTTTCGGGTTAATTTAATTAGAAAAAGGTTGAATTTCATTTGCAAAGGGATAAATTTTAATTACAAAAGGATGGAATAGACTCGCAAAAACTGTACAACCCCGCATTCTAATAAATGAAATAATATTATGTCAAAACAGTTTAGGAACATAATAAACATTTTTTAAATCATTAGAATTTAATAGAGTTTTTTTATTTTATTATAGTTATTATTTTATGCAATCAATGTACACACGATACGAAAGATAATATTTAAAAAAAAATGCCAATTCCGTGTACGAGAAATATTATTTTGATGTATGCAGATAAAATGTGGGTTAAAGTTTGATTGCCAGTGCTAGTGTTCAATGTCCTTAGACGTAACAATCGTCGAGAATCGTCTGAGAATCTTTTTATCAACACTTTGTCACTTATCATTTGTCTGAGATGGAATTCTTGATAAGACTTGTGACGTGTAGAGTTACTTGTGAATCTTATTATCAACAGTTGGTATGCATTCATAATGTTTGTCATCAATATATAGGAATTGATAAGGAAATTGATTATTTTGCGTAATATGTAGTTGTAATCAAATTTTAATGTACACATAAATGAAATTAGATATAAATATAAACAGTTTAATTTCTGCAATGCATTACAATTTTTCTGATTCATATTTGCTGCAATTGAAAATAATGCGTGTTTATTGTGTAAGCGTAAATATTTAGTTATTTGGGAGTTTTTTTAAATGAGACAAATCAAATCCTTCGAAAATAACATTATTGACTTTATGAATCAGTATTACAAAAATCTTCGGTTAAAAATATTTAAATTTACTATCAAAAAATGTACGAAAATGCGTTAAATCTCTTAACTTATATGAATTAATTGATGATAATAATAATCCTTGTTTAAGTTTTGGCAAATTCAAATTCCCACAATTCGATTTTTTACATTGCATATTCGTTCTGAAAAAAATATATTTAGTAGGTAATAAAAATCAGTTTTTTTTTCCTTGATCATTTCTATACGTAAGAAAATTTAACACTAACCTTGACTATTTAACTGAATTTTATTTAAAAAAAATCGGACTTATAGGCTCGTAAAGTTACCTAAGTTAAGCTACACACACTTGAAATCACTGAAAATATACGCTATTTGTTAATTGGGACTAACATGTAAACTTTAAGCACTCTAATAAATATGAATTATTTAGAATCAAGCTATATTTTCTTAAGTATAAGAAGTATGTAAAGATTTACATCCATACAAGTTATTAGTTTTTCTAGGTAAACATGTGAAACATTGCAAATTCTAATAAATATCAATTATATACATAATATTATATATAATACTCATGTATATGCTGTGTCTTTTTGAGAAAACTTTTAATTATCCATGCTCCACTGTACTTAAAAAGACAAATTTCCAAGGTCTAAAATGCGATCTCAATTTTAATTCTTGCTTATTTTTTTGCAGAGTGATGGTTGTGCTGATTCCCAGCGCTCCAGTCCCGTCTCAGACCTCGAGGGGGCCTCCTTCGACTGCCTCTGGAGTCTCTGCGGCCAGCGCTTTGCCTCCCTAGACGGGCTGTCTCTACACGTGGCCTCAACACACGCTGACGTTCAAGGAGGACTATTCTACTGCGGCTGGGAAGGGTGCTCCAGGGGGCACAGGGGGTTCAACGCAAGGTAACATATTACGAATAATTACTCTAGAATAGTCACCATTCTCTCTTTCTTCCAACATTTCTTTATTTTATTGTGGAGACCTGTACACCGCTTCCTAAAATCGACAAAACCTCTCACGCCCGACCCTGAAACTGAGAAACGCCAGCTCTGGCAGCAAATCGCATCAGAAGATTTTGTTCCTCCCACCTGGCAAGAACCTTGAACCTAGAAATCCCGAAATTTTAATGTTTCACATGATTTCCCCACATAAATAATAATTTGTCCTGAATATTCTTATGCAGGCCTACTATTATTAAGTGTGCTTGATTACCATTTAATACTAAACTAATCAAGCAATATTATTCTTAAATTTTATTTTTTTAACAATTTTCTAAAAGCGTTATTAACACGCTAACAGCCAATTAGAATTTAGTGTTTTTCAATTTATTATATGTTCAATATTTATTTATTTTTTTCTTGATTGTTTCAGATATAAAATGTTGGTTCATGTTCGAACACACACCAACGAGAAACCCCACAAGTGTGGCCAGTGCGAAAAATCATTTTCCCGCGCAGAGAATTTGAAAATCCACACAAGATCACATTCGGGAGAAAAGCCCTACGTCTGCTCTGTCGAGGTAAATATTAACATACTTTATTTTCCTAATATTGATAATAATTCACTTAAACCTGAAAAATTATTAAAATGCAAAGGTTAATAGTACCTAGAAGCTTAAACGCAAATAGTAGTAGGTATTATATAGTTATTTTAATAACTGACAGCGTTTATTAGGTAGGTATATATTATGAATATTTTATTTTTATGAATAAATAATATTTTTCATTGAACGAATGATATGAGCCTATAGTTTACATTTCGCTAATGACGCAAATAAAGATAAACGAATCGAAAATAAATTTGAAAAATAATTGCTAGATAATGAGAACTGGAATCTGAAAGAATCCGCTTTTTTCCGGTCGAGAATATTTTCAGTCCGATTATTTTCCGCGACACAAAATAAAAATTTAAATGTCTTATGAATTTATTTAATGGTGATAATACATTTAATGCTTTCAATTTAAAAAAGTCTAATTTAATTGCCTAGTCATTATGGAATTTTTTAATTTCAAAAGATTTCGTTGCAGCATATTTTAAATTAATTATTTGTTAGGTATTATCATATTTTATTTGATTACTCTTTTTTATGACTTGTTACACTACCTACCTATTGCTCAACAGGATGAAATAAGCGATAAGAAATGTTTTTATTATTACATTTACAGATTACTACATTAGTAATAAAAACAATAAGTACCTAAGATATCCAATAAGAATTATTTATAGTTAGAATATAATAGATACCCGCAAATATTATCTAATTTATTGAACATATTTTTTTCGTCTCTGTGCGAGTCAGCAATAAAATATTTTGTAATAATTATATGTAAATATTACGAAATACGTTTTACAAAGATTAATAATTAAAATAGAAGGTCGCTTCACTTAGATTTTAGAGCAAAATGGATTTTTATCTTATAGGTATCTAAACCGAATTAAATTTGATTGTTTGGAATATTTAAAAAATATATCTAACTATAAAGTGTTAATCGGATTTTGGCCTATTTTATTTGAACTACTTATAGGTTAGTAATTAGATAAAAATGAATTTCATGTTTTTCTTTCTTTCTTCGCAGGGTTGCAACAAGGCTTATTCAAACTCAAGCGACCGTTTCAAGCATACAAGAACTCATTCAGTTGACAAGCCCTATTGCTGCAAAGTCGCTGGTTGTCAGAAACGTTACACTGATCCTTCAAGCCTTCGCAAGCACGTTAAAACCTACAAACACGCAAGCCCTTCGCCAACTCTTTCTCAAGACATCAACTTCCCTTTAAGAAACGATTTCGACATCACCAGTCCGGCATTGAGGCTTCCCAACAACAGCCAATACATTTTCAACGCTGGCAGCACCAACATTCAAAACGGCGTGCGCGAAAACGTTTCGAAACATATGACGTCTCAAAAAATTAATTACGCTTTTTCGGAAAGTGAAAACACGGAAAATATATTAAAAATAGATTACAACTCTATCACGCCTCACGTTTATCAATTCAATCAAATAATCGAAGATCAAGATAGGTTATGTTACTCCAACGACGTCTTTAGACACAAGATTGCGAGCGATTTTGAAATCAAGTTTGATAATAATTCTTTTCATAGCTCCGCGAGTGCATCTCCTCTTCCGATGTTGGAAAATTTTCACAACAATTTAGACGAAAACATTGTGCGCGCAGTTGATGAAACGTATTTGCAAGAGCCTCTGAATTTGAAGAGATGTTTAGAAACAGATGAAGAGGAGATTTACGAGAATGGCGTTCTCAATTTAGAAAAGAGGGTAAAGACTGAAGATAGAGACGCGGATTCTCCGCTAGATTTAAGCATGCACAAGACTTACCTTTAGTCGTCCGCTGTGATCTCGCCCATGTTTAATTTATCACTTAAAAAATAACCGTTTTCTTTGCTGTCAAATATAGAATATTTTTATTTAAAAAAATAACTATTCAATAATATATTCTTTTGTTTCACTCGTGTGTTGTAATGATTTAATTCGTTCGAATTGTGATGTTTTTAAAGTTTATTTTTTTGTTTTATAGACTGATCTCAATGTTTTAGTGTTGTTACATAAAAAAACTAATTTTATAATAAATGAATTATTCACACACATGTTTATCACAATGTTATAAGCAATTAGCAACATAACCAATGCAAACTCTCAAAGCAATATTCTTGCCCAAGAGTAAAACGTTATATGAAACATATTTTCAATAATTTTACAATAATAATCATTAGTATAAGTTTACTGAATTTTGCTCAGAACAGAAATGTCATGCTTCGACTAAGAAGTATATGGCAGGCTCTGTTGACTTGTTATGTTTTCGAGTGATAGTATTATTAAAATATATTAAAAAACAAATATATCAAATTAATTTGTCTTTTTTTTTCTTTTTCTACAAAATCCCTTCCCTATTTGCACCACATTTTTTCCATTTTCATTTCATACCTTAAGCATATAATCAAACCACCTAACGCTTTTATAGGTTCGGACGTTTATTTTTATGTAAACACATACAGGAGAATACCGATAGATGGTAATAGTAATTCTGAAGTCTCTCTCATCTGTGGAATTCTATGACGCTTACAATGGTGCATATGACTAAGCGCTGCATGTGGAATGTTGATCTACCAAACCTCATAGACTGCAGCCCGAGATTCACGCATCATCCTTTATTATTACAGGAATTTACTAAGAATGGGTGGGCTTCACGGGACAACTTTCATCTATCACCAAATTTGATTAATACGCTATGACTGGCATTTTACGAGTGATTCAAAAAAAAAATCTCCATCTTGCCAAGTAAACGTTTTAACCACTGAGCTATACCACCCACACATATAAAAGTTCTACATTAACCAGTTTAAGTTGGCTAATGATGATGCTTATTAAAACAAATAAATAAAAAATATTATTATTTATTACAAAATATCAGTGTTGTAATTTCAAAATTAATAATCAATACAATCATGTTTAAAAATAATAATTAAACTTAAAATAATTTAGCATGATCCCTGAATAATTGAATAAATAAATAATATTCAATAGAATCCCAGCTTATACAAAAGTCAAAATAGTTAACACTTTAGATGCGGCATGCCTATATATCGGCATGACATTTTATGTCGTTAGAGTGCGACGTGCCGATATATAGCCAAAGCTGCTTGCGCTATGTAACGATATGAAACTTGGTAAACACATGAAGAATAGGTGTCCCTATTGGATAATCACTCCATGCGGCGTGCCTATATATCGGCATAACACGACACGTCGCTAGAGTGTGGCGCGCCGATATATAGGCAAGACCAGAGTTTTAAAAAAATATATATAGTTTGTTTTAATTGATGGTTAATTAATTGATTAGGTTAAAAATAAATGGATATAGATGTTTACACATATTTAAAATAATGATTCGTCATAAATATATAATTATTTTATTATTCCATGGATTATCGACACTTTCTCATGGAACAATGATAAAAACAATAGCCGCACTTAAAAGGGTTAAATCACTAAATGTATTAAAAAATACAAGGCATTAAATATTTGTGGCAAATATATGAAACATTAAAATTCTAACAAAATGTCAATTATTTAGGTAGACACTCAGGGATCATGCTATATTTTCTTCAGTATTATCAACATAATTTGACAGATTCAAACGAAAATATTATCTATACAGATACATTTAGGGCCCTTAAAATTTTCTGAAAAAGATTTAACATAATGGCAACAACGTCTAATATATGTAATTCTACATAGACAATGTTGCCAAATATTTTTAAGCATTTGAAACTAAAAAGAGGACTCATCTCATGTATAGAATTGAATATTTTTTGTTGTAAAAATTTGTTAAGCTATTTATCTGGGTTCCACTGCATTTCGTCTCCAGACAATTCATTTAACGACTCATCGGTAATGACGTGGGGCGCACTGGGACATCTGGTGTACGGGACAACTGGGGCACTGGCTGTTTCACTGACCTAAGAATTCATTCAATGATCGTAGAGTCTAGAGATCCATAGGTCTCGTTAACGATATAACATAGGTTAGGATAGCAAGACAGCCAGTGCACCAGTTGTCCCGTGCACCAGATGTCTGTATATTGTGTATCCAAGTGTGATCCAGACACAAAAGGTTCGATTATTTATTTGAAAGACTGCGAACCGTTACATCTAGTGAGAGTGTGACATGCGCTTTGTCACCCTCTTCTGTGCCACTCCGCAGTGTCACCATGTGCCGTGTCACTTATGTGAAGTGGCGTATGGTGAAAAAGAGGTACACTGCTCAGTGTACCTTGTCACACTCTGCTGTGTTACTCTCCGTAGAGATACACTACGCCAAATAGTTACGCTATGCAGAATGTCGTAATGCACCATGTCCCTCTGCACCATGTCACCATGAACTGAGTAAATTATCGCCATATCACCACGTACTGAGTAACTGTGCCATGTCAACATATACCCCGTGTCATTCTGCTCCATGTCACCATGCACCGTGTCACTCTGCACCATGTCACCATGCATAGTGACTCTCGGCTGTGTCACATTGTATCAAGTAACTCTGCGAAATGTAACCATGCACTGAATGACTCTGCGCCATGTCACCATATACTGAGTAATTCTATGGCATGTCACCATGTACCCTGTCACTCTGCGCCGTGTCACCTTGTACTTAGTAACTCTGCAAAATGTCACTATGTACTGAATAACTGTGTAAAATGTCACCTTGTACTGAGTAACTCTGTGACATGTCACCATGTACTGAGTAACTGTGTAAAATGTCACCTTGTTCTGAGTAACTCTGTGCCATGTCATCATGTACTACTGAGTAAGTCTGCGCCATGTCACTATGTTAAGTGTAACTCTGGAAAATGTTACCTTTTACTGAGTAAATCTCCAAAATGTCACCTTGTACTGAGTAACCCTGCTTCATGTCACCATGTATTGTGTCACTCTGCACTGTATCACCATATTCCATGTCACTCTGCAACATGCCGAGTAATATGCGGCATGTCACTATGCATAGAGTGACCCTGCGCCGTGTCACCATGTACCGCGTCACTCCGCCCTGTGCACGACTCGCGCCATCCCGTCCTGTATCAGCTTGAGATGAGCCGAGTCGCGCCGCACAGTCTGGATCAGCTGCGACATGCCCTGCTGCTGCATGGACAGGAACTGCTTGATATCATCTTGGGAACCTGCCAAGCATAAACAAACCATATATTGATACTAAAAGGTAAGTTGATTAAACTATTATTTTTTGAAAAGTAAATGAATATAATTTTATTTAAAACTACTATATGCGTCAATTTAAATGGCCTTAAGGAGATATGGTATATTTCACTGACCTTGATCCATGGAGTATCGCTCAGCCATGGGGGAAGCATTTTCAGAGCGCTGCATCCTGATTTGAGACAGCAGCTCACTTAACTGACCCTGGAATTAAAACAACAAATTAAACAAAACTGCTCATCAATCAATTTAAAAAAATTGTGTGGAAAAAACTCAGGTGTGTTTCACAAGGTTCAGTAATGTTGCCCTCATAACCCTCCCCTTACTGCGCCAAAAACATCCGAGACATCCAATGATATATATTTTCTACACCATATAAAAATAATCATTTAATCTTTTCGCATCGGTTGTCGATATATGCAATCTAAGATTCCCCTACCGTTGACATCGGTAGCCGTGATATATTGTTTTGCTACTTTCAGTACTCATTGTGACATCTACGGTAGGAACATGGAACTTCAGTCATTCCCTTTATTATAACCTACATGTATTCTTTACAGCAATCTGTAAAGCATGTAAATAAATATCGTTAGGTTTCGTCACAGGAGCGATTTTTCTGTAAACCACATGCGTCTACGCCACCACATGTATGGAGTTACATAATGAACGTTTGTTAAATATAATAGTTTTTTATGCATCATCTGATAGCTAAAGGACAAAAGAACCAATGTAATTTATGAAAATAAGTCAGGTAAGTACATTTATGCTTCAAATACTAGTTTTAAGAAAAAAAAAATGGTTTGAAAAATTCATGCCGTATTGACAGTATAATTTGTATTCCACATGTCTCGCCTTTGATGCATGGCACGGGTGCTTGATTCTGTCCCCGATTATTCCACAAAATATTTATTTCCATCGCTACAAATGAATAACTATACATTTTTATAATTTTATTCAATACTTAATAATATTACAGAGGAATACAAAAATTGTGAACTCAGCATCTATTATATTTTATATGGAAATTCTCATTATAAGAGTTGAGTTGTAGGAAATACGTAAAGCAAGGGTTAATAACTTTCTCCAATTCTCCAAAAACACTCAATGAAAACAAATTGCATTCTAAACTGCATTCTTGCACTGGTCTATATATGCGTCGTACCCGAGTATAGATAATCTAATAACAAGGATACAACTCACATTAAACTGCGTAGGAGCCGCCAGCTGCGAATGCAGACCTTCGAGCCGCGTCCTGAGAGCCTCTTCCTCGGGGGTCATGGACGTCCCTGCTCGGCGCACGCTCTCCTGTCTCACCACCACCTGAGAATACAAATAAAAAAACAATTAGATACTAACATCCTCCTCTCTCTCAAAAGGTTGTTATTCCGTCGCGTGATGCCATGATTAGGAGCAGATTAATAACACATAGACTTTTTCAGAAGTACATTGTCATATATTTATGATAAAATTTACAACCTTGTGGCCCGACCTAGTCACAGCATTGGGCCGAGCCACAATACAACATGTTCTCGCCGAAGGGCGGGACACGACTGATGCGCTCGTGATGGCTATCGCCAAGTGCCACAAGCGGCGGTCTATATAACTAGTCCCAAATGCCAATATGGCGGACACATTCATGTACGACAAGCGAACAGAAATAAGGGATGAATGATTGTATATCGAGGTTATCGGTACCAGTCAGCAAGGGCTCTATCATGCTGATGTCAATACATAAAATATCATAAATGTCAAAAGCATTTCATTGATGTAATGTATAAGGTATCCTCAGACTAAATACAAGTGGCTGCGGCTGTCGTGACTCTTCTCTATGGCTGCTAATCTATGCGAGCTAAAAAAAATGTAAAAAGTGTGCACTCACACAGCTTATGGCTGTAGAACTTGTTGCTTCCAGGTCCACCTTCATCTGATGATCAATTGTCAAACGGAGGCTGCCGGGTCCACTTAACCTAACCTAAACTCACCATGTAAATGAATGTAGCTCTTTGGCTAGTTCTGCAGTGGCAGTATAAACCATATTGATTAGATTGCCATATGAAATGCTGTCCGCATAACCTAACCTAACCTCATTGAGGATGGTCAATTACCGTCAGCAGCTTGTGATGCAGATGCATGTACCGCCGCTGCTGGTCCTGCAGCGCGGCGTGCGCTGCTGCGTGGGCGACCCTCAGCTCGGACAACTCATTGCTCGCCTACGCCAGGTACGCGGCGTGCAGGCGGGTCTCTTCCTCTTGGCATCTCATGCGCCACTTCACCTAAAAATAAGAGATGAGAAAGAGTTTAAGGCCGGAAGTGGTTAACTGACAAACATAGTAGCCAATAATCGAGAAAATTTACTTATCCATGTCTGTCTTTATTTCGTATTATATTACATGTTATTTTGTCTTCTTTATGTAATTAACTGACTTACTCTATTATATTTACATTCCCTATTTGTTGTTTTTCTGTATTCTATTGTCTGTTGTTCTATTATTTCTTGTACTTATATTTACTTTTCCATGTCTGTCTTTAATCCATAATATATTGCCTGTTTTTTCTGCCTTATTTATGGAATACCTTTATATTTTTTATACCGCTATCTTGTCATTATGTCAAGTCTGTATGTATACTTGGAACTAGATTCCATTAATAAAATTTTTCTCTTTAGCCTAGCCATTTCCCATCATCTGGGGTCGGCTCTCCTTATGCACATTTGCCATGTCTGTCTGTCCTGAGTTGCATTCTCGGTCAAACCCAGAGTTTTCAGATCCTTGTTTACAGTTGCAGTCTAGGTTGCCTGTGGTCTTCCAGGTTTTCTTCTCAGCGCGGGTATGTTGAGGGCTCTATTCACCATGTGGTCCTCATCTCTCCGTGTCACATAACCATACCATCTTAGGCGGTTTTCCCTTATCTTTTAAGGTATGGGGGCCATCCGAAATGAACCCCGAATATGCTCATTTCGAACTCTGTCCACTCTAGTCACACCGCCTGCCTACCTCAGCATCTTCATCTCTGCCACATGAATCCTATCCAAGTCACGTTTCAGCGGGGTCCAACACTCTGATCCGCAGAGCATAGCTGGCCTTACAGCAGTTTTGTAAATTTTACTTTTGTCCTAACTGGAATCTTGCTGTCACACAAAACCCCAGAGAGAGACTTCCATTTCAGACATCCTGTGTTTATTCTATGCTCCACGTTAGATTCAGTTTTGGCGACTAATGATATCACAGAGCCGAGATATTTAAAAGTATCAACCTCTTTTACGGGTGTATTCTGTAGAAGGAGTAATGTGTTAACCGAGGTGCCACCAGAATTGAAATTGAAGTACATCGACTCGGTTTTACTTCTACTTATTCGCAGTCCACTACTCTCCAGAGCCGGTCTCCATTCCTCCAGCATTTCCTGAATACTTTAGACATTTTCATTGATTAGAGCAATATCGTCAGCATATAAAATATTCCAAGGGACTGTTTTTTGAATATCTCTGGTGAAATAGTCTATGGAGAGGTTAAAAAGCAATGAACTCAGGGCTGAGCCCCGGTGAACACCGGTCCTCACTTGGAATGGTTTACTCTAGGCTAGGCCAGCGGGGCTTCGAACACTCGTATGTATTTCGTGATACATATCTTTAAGAAGTTCCACATAGTACTCGGGATTCCATTAATAAAATAAGTAAATAAAATATAAAGTATTTAGTTTATATCGTTACCTCCGAGAAGCCGACCATTGGCACTGGAATGTATTTCTTTGGGTTGGGATTGTCGGCTTGGGCTTGCTTCCAGAGTCTGACATCAATACCTGCAATAAATACAATTAATATATAATTCACTTTGAGATCTATCCCAATATTAATACAGTCGATTCCGCTTAATTGGGACAGAGCTTAATTGGGACAGCCGCTTATTTAGGACAAATCTCAAAGAACAGAAACCAAACCAAGAACCCAATAGTAAATTTATATGTTTAATTGGGACAACATTCCGCTTAATTGGGAAAATAAATTTAAGTTCCTATTATTAACTATGAAGAATTTTCAAGAAAAGATAACAATTTACCATGTTACGATGATAATGAAGACTGTGAGGATTCAATTGTAGAAGGTATCAAATCAAAATATGAAAAATTAGACGAAGATGGCGATGATGAGTCACCTGTGCCTGTGACTAACCAGGAAGCAAAAAACGTATGGCCGTGTTACAGCGTTATTTTATGTAGGAAGGAAATGAAGGGAGCCCTACATCCGCACTGAATATCTGTGCTGATTTTGTAGAAGTGAAATATTACAAAAACAAACGACTACCCATTTATTATTTTAATTAGGATTTTTTTTTCTTAAAAATTTATATTACATTTTATATTATGGTTTATATTAACACATTGTTTGCGGGAGACGCCTAAACGCGTTGACACTTAGAGTAACAACATATTATGAGAAACGTGTGATTCTTGGTTACTCTGTGAACTAAAAATTAGGCGCCAGCTCCTTTGAGACGTGTAATATCTCATATAAGGTACCTAAACCAATAAGGTACCTAAACCCGGCAATTCGTGGAATTAGGGTCGGGTGGCCGACTGTGGTCATAAAACATTCACTTGAAAGCTGTAAGATAAACATTTTGATTCATGGTCATCGGCAGATAATACACCAGTACTGGAAGAGTTTTTAGGTCGCCCAGGTATAAATACCGATAATGCTCCGAATATTGTAACGGAAGCAACAAATTTATTCATAGGAGAGGATTTTTTTACATTCCTTGTACAAGAATCAAACAGATATTATTATCAAAATATGCACAAATTTAAAATATACAAGAAATCTCTCAAATGGAAAGACATATACAAGACATGAAGAAATTTTTGGGACTTATTATTCTTATGGGACAAGTCCGTAAGGACGGTCCACAAAGTGCGTAGCGAAACCCGGTATATGTGTAAATTCTGTGCTGTACCATTACATAAAGGGAACTGTTTCCAACGATATCATACTTTTAAACAATATAAGTGTTTATTGTTTTGTATTTTACAAAATATATATTATGTTGACCGTGCATAAAATGACTAAATCGACAATACGACAAAAGTGCAGTTTTTTTCAATGTTTTATATTTAACCTTGAATATTATAATTTTTTATCCAAAAATATAAACATTTGTGACCGCATAATAATAGGAAATTTCATTTAAAGTAAAGTACTAAATTTTTTATTTAAATATGATCAATAGTTCAGAAGTTATAGCTGTTTTGCGTGAAACGTAATTTGGCGCGCGAATCTGACAAAATTGCCCGCTTTACGGGTGGATTAATAAAAAAAACCCCCGCAAACAATGTGTTAAAAAATATGCATTGTTTAATTTTATGTGTGTATTTCTGGTTAATGGCCTTAGTTGCCAAAACCAAATAAACTAATTTAAAAAAAATGTGAAATTCGCTTAATTGGGACAGCCGCTTAATTGGGACATAATGTCCATGTCCCGATGTGTCCCAATTAAGCGGAATCGACTGTATTTCATATTTTGTTTTAACATAGATTTTACCACTTTTATGAATCTGCTAATGGACGCAGGACCCATAATAATTATTGTTGTTTCTTAAATATACCTGGTGGCGGTGTCTCTAGATATTCTTGCAGCAAGCGAGCTTCAGGTCTTGCTTGTGCCATAGCCGCACAAGCTCCTATAGTAGACAACTGTTGTCTCGCCGTGGGTCCGTTGAGGAACTGAGCAACTTCCGAAGCCACTATTCTGGACCCAGTGCCGCCCGATAGAGACTTCTCGGTGATGTATATCATGGCCTGCAATACCAACAAACAATACAGTCAACCATCCTATGGCGTCGAGAGACAAGAAATATCATCTGTTGGCGTTTTCCTGTATATGTTGACATCAGCTTGATATAGCTCTTTCAGGCTGATGCCTTCTAAACTACTTACTACTTAGAGAACAATGATCTTCTGTGCGATCGGCAATATGGCTTCCGCCGTAGTCGGTCATGCGGCGATCTCTTGGCTTATGTCACACATGTTTAGAGGAAATCCGTCGAATGCTTTGGAGATACGCAAGCTGTTGCCCTGGATATCTCCAAGGCGTTCGATAGAGTCTGGCATCGCGGTCTGGTGAATAAATCACCGTCTTACGGACTAACTCCCTCCCTGTGCTCCTGGATTGAAAACTTCTTGAGTGATCGTAGCATTATGCCGGCGGTCATAGCTCAATGGTCAAAGCGTTTGCTTTGCAAGCCAAAGGTCGTGGGTTTGATCCCCGACGGAGATTAAAAAAAAAAAAAGGATTTTTAATCGATTTCTGAGCTCTATAATACCGCCGGTTGGTATGAATTTGATCCATCACCCGTAAAATGTCAGTCATAGCCTATTAATTAAAATTGGTGGTAGACGAAAGTCGTCCCGTGAAGACCGCCCGTTCATAGTAAATTCCTGTAATAATAAAGGATGATGCGTGAATCTCGGGCTGTAGTCTATGACGTTGGCGGATCAACACTCCACAAGCAGCGCTTAGCCGTATTCACCATGGTAAGCGCCATAGAATTCCACTGATGAGACTTCAGAATTACTATTACCATCTGTCGGTATTCTCCTGACTGTGTTTACATAAAAAAAAAGTCAACCATCCCATAGCCTCGAAAGAGAAGAGATAGATCTGTTGGTATTTACCGGTATATGTTTACACAAAAAAAAAAATGCTTACATGTGCTTTTGACTCTGAGATGGCCTTGATAGAGTCTATGGTGAGGGTGAGGTTGGGTTTGTTTCCAAATATGGCCGTCAGTGAAGTCTGTAGTTGGGCTTGCTGCGCTCTGTAAAATAAATATAAAATTAGCATTAGTAGATGGATATTTTTTTTAACCCTTTGGCTACTATAGAGGTTTTTTAAAATACAAGAAAAAAATGCTACATTTGTAATTATTTTAAACGACGATCGTCGTTAGCAATCTTCGTCGATTTCAAAACAACGATATATTGTCGTTGTAGTAGTCAAAGGGTTAAGTAAGTGGATGCAAGATATCACAACAGGATGAAACCAGTGGATTCTATGTTGCTCAGTTAGGATGGCTGATCACTGCATACGTTAAATGTGTATTGTGTTTGTGTGGGAATTGGGGAGTTGCAAGTGTATATTGATCTATTTAGTAATTAAATATACATATACTATACATAAAATTCTTTAAGCGACTCAATTCATTCAGAAAAAATATCGGCAGAAGTAGGATGCGAGCCGCGGACCTTGGAACCAACCATTTTGCCCAGGTATTCATACCGCTCAGCCACCGTGGCGATTTCTCCGCCTGAGCTGACTCACGTTGGAACTAGTATTTATGTCATTGTTATCATCGTATGATAGATGTCTCTATAGTATATATTCAAAGTATGTGCATTTTTATTTTTTATTATTCAATCAGTCAACATTTATTCACAGTATTTTTTATACTATTACTTTCCGACAGTCTATTTATTTTAGTAAGTACCACTCGGGTCTCGAACCGAACGTTCTACTAGCTCCATACTATCACTTTATATATTCAGGAGAATACCGACAGATGACGATAGTAATTCTGAAATCTCATCTGCGGAATTCTACAACGCTTACCATGATGCATATGGCTAAGCGCTGCATGTGGAGTGTTGATCCGCCAACGTCATATACTACAGCCCGAGATTCACGCATCATCTTCATTATCACAGGAATTTACTATAAATGGGTGGTCTTCAAGGGACGACTTGCGTCTACCACCAATTTTAATTAATAGACTATGTCTGGCATTTTACGGGTGAGGTATCAAATTCACATCAAGCGGGGATTTTTTATAGCTCAGAAATCGATTAAAAATATTTTTTTTAATCTCCGTCGGGGATCGAACCCACGACCTTTGGCTTGCAAAGCAAATGCTTTGACCATTGAACTGTACCCGCCGGATTTTCCCGCGAAAAATGTGTTAAAAAGCGTATTAGACTATGTTTCAGTTGGTTGATTTATTGTATTTAATGTTAAAAGTGTTCAGTGTACATGAAACCAAGATGACTCACTTGAGTTCGTTCTCTGACTTGTTGAACACTAACTGCACCAGACCTTCTCTATCAGAAGTCGAGGGTAAGCAGGAATAACCGATGGCCTTAAAGCGGCACAATGGGTTCTGCTCCGTCAGCTCTATTGGAGGAGCTGTCTTCGAGTAGTAAGCCTTGCCTGCAATAATACAAAAAAAAAACATTTAAGCCACAATATCTTATTCCTGTCTTCCTGTTTCCGTTTTTGTACGTTTTTTTACAGTAACCATCTCGGATGAAAATTGCAAGCAATAATGCCTGCAAGTTTCATCGCAATCGGATGAACGGTACGTCAGTGCATAAGTACAAACTAACAATAATTTATTTATGTAAGATGTTGCACTGCATTTTTATAATTGCTTTTAGGCATATTCAGCAATAATATACCAAAGGCATTTTAAATGTTAATAATAATAACAGATAAATGGATGAAAGCCACTCACAATAATGATTAGAAACTGCAAATATGCCATGCTTTTTACCATATACCCTCCATTTTGGTGCATATGGACACCACAAATTGCTGTTTCACAGTTCTGCAAGCTCAGATTGCCTATACCTTGTCCAAGGACATCTGTATCCTGGAAGACCACATGGGAACATAGAAGGTACCGAAAGTCTCCAGGGCAAGGGCCTGCGAACTTGCGTAAGCTGCGGCTATTATGAGAGCAATATTTGGGTTGTCAATAACCAGCATTTTTTAAGGAGATCGGAACATTCCTGAGGCCTGGTCAATTTTTTTTAAAAGGAGAAAAATTATCACTCATTTTTTGAGATTTGAGGAATGTCACTGGATCCATTTTCTAATATAGAGAAGAAGTGTCTCTCTGAATGTGTACTCACCGACTCCCCATTTGGCCTGCAGAAAGTTCCACTTGGCGAGGATCTGGTCTCTCTCATCTCCGAAGATGTTGCAGTTGGTAACGGCAGACACCAGAGCCTCGTTGGGGTTAACGGCCTGAACCTGCTGCTGTAACATCACCACCATCAAACCAATACATCATGGAATGCCTACAGATCAGTACACTCCAACATTCTTTTAATAACATTGGTATAAAAAAAAATATAGCAAGAAATATGAAGGAATATTTTTTTAAATCTTTTTTGTATTTATTTTTTATGTAAGCGCATGCAGGATAGCACACCCGGTCAAGACCAGTGCACTCTATGACGCTCAGCCAGGGAGGCTGGACGCTGCATGCGGGAAACGTGTGTTGTGTTCGTGTTTGTGTGTGGGTCGGGGAGATTAAGAAGTGTATATTTATCTGTTTCTTGAAGAGATCCAGATTGTAGGAAGGAGGAAACACAGATGCTGGAAGAGCATTCCATAGCTTACCGGTGGCATTAAGGAAGGAACTTTGGAAGCTGCCAGTTCTTGATCGACATACATTAACCGTGTATGGAAGTTCGGCAAGTGTAAGACGAGTTTGTTGGCTGTGAGTGGGTGCAGGAGGAATTAGTTCTTTAAGTTGCGAAGAGCAGCGACCGTGGTAATAACGGTAGAAAAGACTAAGAGAACCAATCTTAAGCCTGTGTTCCATTGATTGTAGATTAGACGTAAGGGTTTCATTGTATGGAGCATTTTTTTAGATTTATGGCGGTTCCAGTAGATGGCGTTGTATGCGTTATTATTTTGCACACAACGCCATCTCCGTTCAAATAATTTTTAGTATTCAGTAGAACTTAATAAAAAACTGAATTAAATTCTGCTAAAATAAGTGAACACAGCATTTCTGGATTCTTAGGTGGCGCGAAATTTGCTTGATTAGCAATTTAATTATTTTACATTATTGATTTCCAAAACACATATACCCATCACACAATTCATATCCACCTTTTCACTCACTCTTTGCTTTACATAGAGCCAACACTCACTTTACTAACTGACTTAAAAATGTCCAATCGACGTGGCCAAAACATGCCGTCTACAAATATATTGTGGGATAAATTCTAAATATTCTTTTATTTATATCTGATATTATGGATAAGATGGTATGGGCATGTGACACGGAGAGATGAGGACCACATGGTGAAGAGAGCCCTCAACATACCCACGCTGAGAAGAAGACCTGGAAGACCACAGGCAACCTGGACTGCAATTGTAAACAAGGATCTGAAAACTCTGAGTTTGACCGAGAATACAACGCAGGACAGACAGACATGGCGAATGTGCACAAAGAGATACGACCTCAGATGATGGGAAATGGCGAGGCTAAAGAAGAGAAAATATCTGATATTATGGAATTCTACCAAGAATTATCGATCGAAAAATCGAAATAATCGAAATAATTTAATTATTGGTTATAAACTTACTTGTTGCTGTTGTTGTGGTTGTCCGAAGCCCACCAAGCTCGTACCGAACCCGCCGAACCCTGTCGTGCCAGTGGCGCCGAAAGGTTTCGCCGCAAATGCGCTTCCGGGTTGTCCGAACGCGCCCCCGGGTTGTCCAAATGCCCCAGTTCCCGTGCCGAATGCCCCAGTCGTCCCAAACGCGGGGGCCGAGACTCCAAACCCGGTGTTTGGTGCCCCAAACGTGGGAGCCGCAGCCCCAAAACCCGTGGTTTGAGCGCCGAAAGGTTGCATCCCGAAACCAGAGGTAGTAGCACCAAATGCTGAACCTGAATGAAATGACATACTAATTTGATACATACATACAAATCTACATGAAATATATATTTTTTTGTATGAAATTTCTCTTATCAATATTTGGAGAAAAATAAACGACAGACGCTGGGATTCGAACCACGAACTATGCGCCTGCAACTATGCACCGAAAAATATCATATTTGATGTAGATTCGTATGTATTAACATCCCTGTTACTATAAGAAACCACTTCTCGTTGCCGGGATAGTCATCGGGACACATGGGGAAGGATGCGTAGCAAGTCACAAACAACAAGAACTTTGTTCGAATCACATTGTAATTTATTAATTAAGACAACAGATCGACAAATTCGGTATTTGGTTCGGGTCTACCGAAACGTGAACCATTTGGTTCTAAGTATCAGCTTAATCTGACCAGCGACACGCAGTTAGCAACAGGTCATCCATGTTTTGGTATGCGGTCAATGTTGCTTGACTTTGGTGATCTAACGAAAACTGTGCTAACGATTTTCAATTTATTTAAAAAAAAAATACAATTATAGGTACATATGATTAAGTACTAAGAACATAGTAATAAAGACAAGCAACAGAAGGTCCCGATGCTCATCAAACAGACGACGCCAACAAATTATTCCTCCAAAGAAACTCGTGGAGTTCATGTCTGAATTGGGCCTCCCTTATGTGAAATATATCACGATGTGTTATTGGACGATATTGATAGTGGATTGCCAAAATGAGTAATGTACCTGTTGTTACAGGATTGGTGCCAAAGCCGGAGAAAGCCGTACTGGTAGTTGCTGGAGCTCCAAATCCTCCAAACAGGCTGGGAGCAGACGTAGCCTGAGGGGCACCAAAACCTCCAAATCCTGTGGTGCCTGAAAATATAATGAAATGTAAAAAAAGTCAAATATTTTAATTTTATTTTTTTTGAAATTGCGTGCGCGAGAGTACACACAACCTGGCGAGTATAGCTTAGTATTTAAAGTGTTTGCTTGCCAAACTAAAGGTTGTGAATTCGATCCCCGACGTAGATATAAAAAAATGTTAATTGATTTCTAAGCTCTATAAATACCCGTTTAGTGTGAATTTGATCACTCACCCGTAAAATTCTAATCATAGCCTGTTAATTAAAATTGATGGTAGACAAAAGTTGTCCCGTGAACACCACCCATTCACAGTAAATTCCTGTAATAATAAGGACGATCTGTGAATGTCAGACTGTAGTCTATAATGTTGGTGGATCGACACTGCACATGTACTTACCCATATGCAGCACGGTAAACATCATAGAATCCAGAGATGATACTTTAGAACTGCTATCACATGTATATCAATGTCTGCATACCTGTGCTGGATACAGCAGGTGCTCCAAATCCTCCAAAGCCTGTGTTGGTGGTGGCGGGAGCTGCTCCAAAGCCTCCAAAGGCACCGGGGGCTGACGTAGTGGCGGGGGCACCAAATGAGAAGCTACTATTGCCAAAAGTTGCTAAAAAATAAATAATAATATATTAATACAAATAATAATAAAGAAATAATAGATAAACTTCAAGACCACGATAAACAGCCATATTTCCTAGATTTTTGACCTGATTTCCATTATAGTAACACAAATAGAGGTTGTAAATGAATATACCTATCTGGGATAAGTAATCCAACTAGGACGATATAACTTCTAAAAAGAAATCAACAGGCGACAACTGAGATGGGAAGCATTTGTAAAAGTACATTTTTAAAGTGAAAATCCGCAATGTCTTAACTCTGAGGCGTTTAATCACAGTATTAACTTGTGACGCAGAGATGTGGAATCTAACAGCAAGTCTTACACATAAAATAAAGGTCACCCAGCGTGCCATGGAGAGATCCATGCTCGGAGTGTCTCTAAAAGATAGAATCCGAAATGAAGATATCCGAAGAAGAACTCAAGTAGTGGAGACTACACAACGAATAAGCACACTCAAGTGGCAATGGGCAGGACATATCTGTCGAAGCGACTACTTTCGATGGAGAAGATAATGGTTGGAGTGGCGCCCAAGAACTGGCAAACAAATGCGGACTAACGACATGAGAAGAATAGTGGGAGTAGCTGGAAGCAGAGGGTGTACGATCAAGAAGGATGGAGACTCATGCGGAGGCCTACGTTCAACAGTGGACGGACACAGGCTGATGATGATGAGAATTATTTATGTGGAAGTCTTTAAAATAAACAATTAATAATATTTTTTATTAACTTAGATGTTTCCACTTGTAAAGTGTCTTCTTACAAACAGGATATCTGATAGCCACAATATGTGGTGAATAATCAAAGAAAACCACAAAGTCAAGTACGCATTTTTATAAATATTTCCCAGGGCATTTTTGTGGTTTAACCGATGGCAACACTGAGATACCAAATATGGAGCGAGGAATTGAATTGTTTAAGCGTAGTATTTTATGTTTTTATTTAAAAAAAAATGTAAGCACTGATATCAACATTTAAATTCCATGCGCAATATCTGGGACTCGGGTAGCTTTACAGCTAATCATGCAAAGTATTTGTAGCGTCGATTCAGTTCCGGTAATTTCCGAACCAATAGTTGACGTATTGCTTTCCATTGGGAAAACGCCAGGACACACACATCGATGGTGACTCACCAAAGCTTGGTTGGGAGGTTGTTATGCATTCATCTTACAGTCCGAACTTACGACACTATCTGCTTCTTTCCATGGCGAACGATTTTGCTGGGGAAAAATTCGCTTCGAGATAGGCTTCCGGCAGGTATAGCTCAATGGTCAAAGCGTTTGCTTAACAAGCCAAATGTCGTGGATTCGATGTCAGACGGAGATTTAAAAAAAAAAAAAAACGATTTCTGAGCTCTAAAATACTCCCGGTTGGTGTGAATTTGATCCGTCACCCGTAAAATGCTAGTCATAACCTATTAATTAAATTTTGTGGTAGATGAAAATCGTCCCGTAAAGGCTACCCATTCATAGTAAATTCCTGTAATAATAAGGATGAATCTCGGGCTGTAGTCTATGCCGTTGGCGGATAAACACTCCACATGCAGCGCTTAACCATATGTAACATGGTAAGCGTCATAGAATCCACAGATGAGACTTCAGCATCACTATCACCATCTGTTGGTATTCTACTGTATGTGTTTACATAAAAAAAAGGCTTGTGAGAAATCGCCTGTCTCCATTTTCATGCCAAAATGTACGAAAATTTCAATGGGAGAGGCATCTTGAAATTAACTTCAAAGTAGCAAGATGTCATCAAAAAATGTTGTATGTTGGATCTAAATTGTATAATTTTAACTATGATAAATAAACTTTCAATTTCATTTAAAAATAATGGATTTCTTTTTACTACATCTAAAATGTATAATTACCCCAGCATAGAAGTTAACATGTGACTTTTCAAGGGCAGCTTGTTGGTAAATTCAGTACTAAGAATAAAAAACCCAATTGATACTTTACAAGGAACTTATTTAATAATTCATAAATTGTTTTATTTCATCATTCCCAGATATCAGTGAAGGCGTCATATGTGAATAATAACACCGGAACTTGCATTTCCTTGAAAATTTAACTCATTCTTGATTGTCAGCCGTAATTAAGAACATAGCAACTGATAAAATATCAAATTGTTTTCAATAAAATACCAATTTCAAATAAGCAAAGTGAGCTGACTTGTTTCAACTAATCAGAGTGAGGAATTCAAAGTATTATATAATAGAACAAAACCATACATAATTATTTGAATTTGTTTCAAAGCAGCTCTATCATGCTTTTCTTCCATTAAAGATTAAAGCAGAAATCTACTATTAACCACAAAGAATATTAGTTATATTTAGAGGAATATTGATGTTAGGTTACGTTACGTTTATACTAATGCTAATGTTATTTTAGATTAAGTTTAGAGAAATAACAAAGTTTGGTTAGGTTTTTTAGGTTTATGGAAATAATGATGTCATGTTTAGATAAGAGTAGTTTTAGAGGGTAAACGTGGCGTAAATATGGAGTGTTTATCCGCCAACGTCATAGACTACAGCCCGACATTAACGCATCATCCTTATTATTACACGATTTTACTATGAATGGGTAATTTTGATTAATCTGTACTGGCATTTTACGGGTGAGGAATCAAATACACACCAACCGGCGCATTTTAGAGCTCAGAAATCGTTTTTTTTTGTTTTTTTTTTAAATCTCTGTCGAGGACCAAACCCAAGACCTTTGGCTTGCCAAGAAAATGCTTTTACCACTGAGCTATACCGCCCGACAAAGTAATGTTAGGTTTATAAAAATGATGACTTTAGCAAGCGCATATATCAACCTTCCATCTTGTAGGCAATCAACACATGAAGGATGAACCCAAAACAAGTTGATAAATTCTTATGTCTATAATACTAATTTTGTAATTTATAAAACACTGCAAGTTAACATGTTTCAAAGCCACGATTTTTATCAGAGTTTCTTATGACACATGAATGTTGTGGTCAGCAATACGGTGGTGACTGTTTGGGAGTGTTTGACCCATGACGTTCACCCGCAACACAAGGGGAACCACACAAGCCTTTATAAACCACTCCCTAACACACTCGACCACAGTCCAATAGTTATACCACATATAAGTCGTTACGAGTGCCAATATTTGGGATTACCACCAATTTCCAAACAAAGGTAAGAAGATTTTTTTTTTACAATATTCGTAAAAATGTATATATACTTTTACGACCTGCCGTGTTACAGAGTGAATCAGTGTCAAGAGTGTATTTTTAATGTATTTTCAGCAGTGACTGTGATAATGTCAAAAGCTTAGTGAACCTATTGAATGTCTGTGTTCCTTGGATTGGATATTATATGTTTGGTTTTACATTTATACAGATGGCAAGACTGGACTATGTCGTTGGAAACATAGTCCAGTGGTAAAAGAGTTTGTTTGTCATTCAAATGCTGTTGGTTCAAATCCCGACCTAGATTGATTTTTTCACAAAAGTATTTAAGCAAATCTACACTCTATACATGCCCCCGGTTGGAATAAGCGACTTAAGGACAAAATATATTGTCCAGGCCTTAGGAGTGTCGGGCTTATTATCCGATCTCCTTAAAAAACCCTGATAATTGAGCACCCAAATATTTCTTTGGTACTACAAGTACAACTGCAGTCTATCCAAGTTCGCAGGCCCTTGCCTTGGAGGCTTCCGGGAACCCTCTATGTTCCCATGTAGACCTTCGGGTATACAGGTATTCTGAGACAAGGTATATACAATTTGCAGTGTCCATTTGCTCCAAATATGGATCGAACATTGTAAATAAGCAAACTCTCCCTACAGGCCGATGCTCTCAGTGACCTGTACGCCTAAATATCTCTCAATCAATACTCTGACCACTAATATTGAGTGTCACTTTAAACGCAAAAACAATGCTAATTAAAAAATACATTTTTGACGTGTAATTTTTTTCAATTTCAGAATTATTTAACGCAAAGCAAACATGCCTCCCTTTGGTCATTCACAAACCCGGATTTTAAACCATAATGAACAACAATCCGTGCAGCAGCTCTATGACGATTACGACACCGATGATCTGTCAGTTTTCTCGACACCCGGGCCAAACGTGGGGGGCTTCGAGAACGTCGGAGACTTCAACGAAGATAACCTGAACGTCGCCGTTCAGGTTCTAAATGGAGACCAAGCCACCGATGCCGGTCTGGACCTGGCCAGTACTGTGAAGAGCGCAATAACAGAAGCTTACGACTACGTAGAAGAAAAATTCACATCGGTCGCTTACGATCAAGATTATAACAAAGGTGAGATCTAGGTGCTGTGTTTACCGCTTTATCAATCATCATCATTGTCGTGTCCGCTCCCCTAACTGGAGCATTTGGCATTAAATAACTGCCTCCACAAAGCTCAGTCGGCCGCCATAGTTTTCGCCTCGTCCCATGTCAGCTCTGCCTCTTTGAGTGCATTCTATGTATAGTTCCCGACGGATGCGTAAGCTCAGGGGCTTGAAGAAATTGCGACTGTAGTTTATACTCTCTTGCGGTATACTTAAGACATGTCCCAATCAGGTTCGACTGCCTTTTCTACTCTCTCATCTCGTCATTCCTCACAAAGTCAAACCATCGTACCTGATCTTGAAACGCATTATACGGCTGCATTGGCTTTTGGTAAGATGCCAAGATTCACAGCCGTAAATATTAATAAACAGGACGGTATAGGTGCTGTGTATACTTTGTTTTGATTCAATAAAGCTGAGTCTCATATATTGCACGTGGAATTAAAAGACACTCCAGCGTTCCCAAGAAACCTGTCCGCCGAGACATCACTCTCGACCCTCTCGATAGTCTGAACCTCCCTCTGATTTGTATTAATTCATACGCCCATTTGCAGGAGTTTGCTTGCAAACCTGTCGATAATATTCAGCAGATCTGCAGTGGAGTGTTATACTCCAGCAAGCAGACATTGAGAGAATCATTCACAGCCACTCCTCGATCTGATGGTATTGACTTGCAGAGGATGAAGTCCATAACTGAAGGGAAACGGAGCAAGAATACAGCCTTGTCGCACGCCAGTGGATACCTCAAACCATTAGTTTTACTTGATCCTCAATCCAGCAGTGATTCATTCTTTAACGTATAAATGATTAATGGTTTCTTTCAGATGCGACGGTGAAGTACAGCGGCCACCACATGGGTCATCGCCCGCACCACGATAATGGCAGCGTCTCCTACATCGTGATCATCTGCGTTCTGGCTGCGCTGGTGGTCCTGGCCCTCGGAGCCCTGGCCTGGTATCTCTACAGCAAGAAGGACTCCGGATCCCCACACAAACCAGCCGTCTTCGGAAAGAGATTCGAGAGCAGCACTGCCTACCCAGAACATGCCAAGTCAGCACACGACAACAAAGACAACAAGGACGATATTCAGACACAGATACCAACCATGACCAAGAAATAATTTTTAAAAATTATATACGCCTCTCAACTTTTGTTTATATTTTTTTTCTTAACCTGTTGGCATTGGTACCCGATATATGGTGTGTAAGATTCCCCTATCGTTGACATCGGTAGCCGTGATATATCGTTTTGCTACTTTCTTAGAATAGTTTTTTATGCATCATCTGATAGCTAATGGATACAAGAACCAATGTGATGTATGGAAATAGACCAGATAAGTACATTTATGCTTCAAATACTACTTTTATAATTGACAGTATATTATTGTATATATGTATATATTTGTATTCCACCAAGCCGTAATGAAAGGGTTAAGAAATTTTGCAAATGTTGGATATTTAAAAAGATGTAACAAAAAAATAACAAAAATCATGCATTTTCTATCTTGAGAATGAGAATTAATCAATGATAAAGATGAAAAATGGGATTTTTTATTTTGTAAATTTATGTCATTCATGAATGAGACTATTGTTTAATTTAATAATAAAATGTAAGGGTAGTAAGAGCCCAAAAAATGTAACTTTTACTTTATTATTTTATAGTTTATAACTTTATATTTTATTATTTATAAAATTAATGTAAGAAATATGAACAAAATTGTTTTTTTTAATATTAAAAGAAATTTTATATTGGTTTTATAATAATAACCTTTCAGAATCCGTCTCAATATATTTAAAAATAATTTATTTACCCGACATGCACAGGGTTAAGATTATTAAAAAGCTTGTAAATAAAGTGTACATTGTTTATTTGATTTGTTTAAAATATTACTTTTCTAATTATCATGTTCTTTTTCTTTGACATTGCTTTTAATTGTTATAAAGAATCAGCCTTCCTTGTGGATATGCACCACGCAAGAATGTCTTCTATGCAACACGTTATTGCTGTTATTGAACAACAATTATTATAATAGGAAGAAAATTTGTAAAAAAAACAAAATTATTTTTTACAATAAATTTTCATATCCAAAGGACTTAAGTCCGCTCCAAATGAAACTGAGATAAGTTAACTTATATCAATTTTTGTGATATAATATTTCAGTATACATAAAATTAGTACCTAGAAAATAAGGTCTTAATCCTTTCCAGGCCACAATAAATTTATAGAATAACAGGGTAATACAATGGGGGATTTTTTTAATAAACCTATATTTAAGTTTAATTTATTTTATTTTGAGTGTGTAGAATATTAGAATTATAACTTTAAATATTACTTTTTATACATATCCAAAGTATAATATCGGTGAAAACATTCACCGATGCAAAGGCCGGGCTTTCTCTCACAAGTTACACAAATGTATCGCGTATCTTTTCTACCTCCAGGATTTTTCTGTTGAAGCATACCAGGCAATCTTTATGCTTTCCCTGAGGGTTGGGGTTTATACCCCTTTTTGTCCCAAAAATGTGAATATCGAGTTGTTGGCACGCGCACGGGTCAAGCGTCACTGATGCCAGCGGCCGGGCATCCGAGTGAGGCGCACCGAGCTAGCCTCCCAAAAAATCTATTGTATATAACCTCAGTTAAAAAGTTTCACATTTCAATGTTCATAAAAACATGGGAATGTGTTCTCGTCCCCCCTTGTACACTAAATATGAGTCAGAAAAAAATATGTTTGCTTGTATTTTGATGCTAAACTAAGGAATAAGAAAAATGTCGAATGAAATTCGACATAGGACCGGAAAGGGTTAACCAACAATATTAATAAAAACGTGAAGATATTTTGGCTTAAAAAAATATTCATATTTTATTTTGTTTCTTCTTATATCTGTTTCATATCTAGAGCAGTGCTCTGCAACCTTTTTTCACCTACGGCACACCAAAGTTCTTCCTTAAATTCAGTGGCACACCAAAGTTTTGTATAAAATTAAGGCGGCACACCGAAAGCCAACATAATAGATAATAATTTGATAAATTATATAATTTCGTACATTTTTGTTTCATGTGGGTCGTGTTCATAGCATACTACGCAGATGCCAGTCTACATAAGTAGGTGATAAGCGCAGAAAGACCATTGTAAAGTTATTTAATTTAATATTGTCTAATTTGACCGCGGCACACCTGTATCGGCTCACGACAAACTATTGTGTCGGGGCACACCGATTGCGGAGCTCTGATCTAGAGCATATAATCACCACTAATTTTCACTATATAGTTGTTAGTTACTACTGTCCATGCCTTTCACAAGTCATATCTTCCCCCGAAACCCCACCTGAGAATATGTAGGAGTATAGAAGCTTCCTGACAACTTCCGCAGCTACAGTATCCGAGGTATATATTTAATAATATATTAATCGTAATTTTTAAGGAAATTAAAAGATAAGCACAATGTTAGGACTGGAAAATTTGGTTGTACAGGTTGACTTAAACAACGACACGCGATATGCAACATTCAAGATAAGTTCTGCGTCCAATATTGCTTAGCTCGTGTGATCTTACGACAACCGCGCTTATTACCTTTTACTCATAAGATATTATTGATCATATGAAGCTTGAAACACAAAAGTAAAGTGTTACCTTTATAAATACTATCGTTAAGTTAAGTAGAGATTGAATAATTTTTATACTAGTCACTAAAGGTCGTGACATTTTGCTGTTGCATATTTGAGACATCAAAAAACATTATATTATTTTTAAAATATTAATTTAATATACGATAGTGTACGTTATATAACCTTAATATTTCCAAATGCGCAATTAAACAATGGTTCTTAACAAATACTAAAATATGATACTTGAACGCCAATTGACATAACCTCAAAATTTGACATTAAAGCAAGACTCACGTTTCGCCGCAGTTCCAAAGCCGAGCGAAGGCGCCGTAGTGCTGGCCCCTCCAAAATTAAACGCCATCTTTATTTATTTCACTATTAAAGTTCAGAGCACATTAAATTTCAAATCAACATAAATTTAATAAACGCTATTGTGAATCAAACAACCGTCAAATGTCAGACATGGTGCTGCCATGACGATAAAATATCACTCGAAATTTGAATGTTACCGTATGGAAAAATATTTTTACTATCGACATATATGATAGGTAACAATACTTACTGAGCACTGCAATTTTGACGAAAAAAAACACGCGTTTGCTAATTTTGTTCATATATTCGTTAAGAGAGTATATTTTTAATTTCCTTTCAACCCTTTAATGCGATTCTAATACTTTTCAAAGGTATTTTTATTTAACACATTTTGCATGTTAAAAAAAATAGCTTTTGCATCGGTTGTTGATAAATATCGTCCAAGATTCCCCTACGGTTGACACCGGGTGCCGTGATATATCATTTTGCTACTTTCGGTACTCATTGTGACATCTACGGTAGGAACTTGGAACTGCAGTCACAGGAGTGATTTTTTAAGCCACATGTGTCAATGCCACCACATGTATGAAGTTACATAATGAATATTTGTTAAGTATTATAGTTTTGGATGCATCATCTGATAGCTTATGGATAGAAGAACCAATGTGATATATGAAAATTGGTCAGATAAGTACATTTATGCTTCAAATACTAGTTTTAAGCAAAAAAATGGTGTAAAAAATTCACGCCGTATTGACAGTATAATTTGTATTCAACCGAGCCGTAACGAAAAGGTTAAGAGAGAATCTTTTATATTTCCTTTTAACCCTTTAATGCGATTTTAATACCATTCAAAAGTATTTTTATTTAATACTTTTCGTGTAGGGACATGCATCAAAAATAACGTGATTCTTGGATATTTAAAAAACTAATAAAAGAACCTTAGCTTTTATATTAGCTACTTTAAATCAAAGGTAAAAGGTATAATTTAATTAAGGCAAATATGTGAAACATTAACATTTTATTAATTATCAATTGTTTAGGTAAATACCTAAGGATCATGTTACGTTTTCTTTAGTATTGTAATGACAATTATTCAGAAGGAACCTCACTAGATGTTTCGAGTTACCAACCAATCAATGTAACACTACATATTTTTTTAATTTATGATTTTTTAACTATTATATTTATAATGGCTTGAATCAAACATCAACAAATGTCGTCACTCAATTCACTAATTAATATATTGTAACCCAGGGCTGTATAAGATGTAAATCAAAACGCTGTGACAGAGCGCTGCATATTAAACGAAAATTGGTTCATAACGTACTAACTCAATGTATAAAAATAATTTTACATAACTTCAAAAAATCTTTATTTTTAGTATAAAATGTTATAAGTAAGAAAACTTCTCAAATGTAGGTGTATGTACTTAAATTCACATCAAACTGTTTTATTAGGAGAACAGTCCTTGGAAAATTAATAAAATTTAAATGTTTATCTTATCATAAACTGGGACACCATTTTATAGCTTTACATAAGCATAAAACTGCTTACATGACATTAAATTGCACAATATGAAATAAAATGCGTGTCTACCTAAACATGTATATTTCCATCGTTACCTACGCCTTTTTTAAACACGTGGTTGGAATTGATGAGAAATTATTACAAAGAAATAGTACTCCCATTTATTTTTATAGAAAAATATTATTATATATAAAGATGAAAACTGCTGCAGGAAACCAAGACGCAGAAGTATTAGGTTATTTAGAAAGTCAGTATGTTTTTTACAACAACAAAAAAAACACGGTTTCTAAAGACCGTGCTAGGACAACCTCTCGTCAGGTGTAGAGTGCCTATGCTTGCTCTGGCTGATCAGAGTGTCTCTCCACGCGCACTCATCTCAGATGACTTGAAAAGCTCTGTCAAATAGTTTAACATCCTCCTCTCTAATTTAAGGTTGTTGTTCAGTCGCGCGGTGGCAGGACGAGGAGCAGATTAACAACACAAATACATTTTCTGAAGCACATTGACATACATGTATATATTTTGAAAACTTTACAAACTTCTGGCTTTTGAACACAGCATTTAGGCCGGGCCACAATACAATGCGACCTCGCCGCCGTCGGCTCACGACTGAGCGCGCTCGTGATGGGCTGTCGCCCAGCGCCGCAATTGGCGATCTATACAACTTACATCACACCTGTGACCGAACGTGTCCAAAATGCCAATATGGCGAAACATACATGTACGACAAGCGAACAGAAATAAGAGACGAAAGATTCTATATCGAGGTTTTGGCTACCAGTCAGCAAGGGCTATATAATGCTGATATCAAGTTCAATACAGTTTCGTGGAGTGCCTTATAAGCTAAAAGGTAAAGCTTGTATTGCATTTTAGCTGGAACTCTCTACCAATGAAATAAGCGCGCGGGAGAGACACTCAGATCAGCTAGAGCAAATAGAAGCACCCTGCAGCTGACGGGAGGTAGTCCTAGGACGGTTTTTGGCAATCGGGCTTTTAGCTACGCGGCACCAATGGCCTGGAACTCGCTACCGGAGAGCATAAGAGAGCTTAAAGCGGAGGCATCCTTCAGAAGCAGACTCAAGACCCACCTTTTTACTCAGAAAGGCAAAGAAGCGCTTTTGGAATGACCATTCGGTCATAAAAGAGCGCTGTACAAATAATAACATAATGATAATAATAATATAAGAAAAAAATATATATTTGCAAGTTTGTCACGATTATCGCATTAATACAATCTGTGATATATACATTCAAGGATAGCTAACGTTAATTACTTCACAGTTAATTGTCTGTATTGAAGACGCTACTAATGGGCTGTTTATCTCGTCGCCGGGTTTCGCATTACACGCTCCGGCTGTTTATGATATGATATATCAACTACCTTATAGTTACATTTTCAAACGCATTAATCTATATAAAGGTAATTGTGAAGCGGCGCGCTCCTACAACTGTGTGATTTCATTTCATTTTTATGTAAACACATACATGAGAATACCGACTGATGGTGATAATGGTGCTAAAGTCTCATATTTGGATTATATGACGCTTTACCGCTGCATGTAAAGAGTTGATCCGCTAACCTTCATAGACTACAACCCGAGATTCATCCTTATCATTACAGGAATTTACTATGAATGGGTGGTCTTCACGGCACGACTTTCGTCTACTAACAATTTTAATTAATAGGCTATGACCAGCATTTTACGAGTGAGGGATCAAATCCCCACCAACCGGGTGTATTTTAGAGTTCAGAAATTAATAAAAAATTTTTTTTAAATCTTCGTCGGTGATCGAACCCACGGCCTTTGGCTTGTCGAGCAAACGCTTTGCCCATTGAGATATACCCACCGGTTATGCCCATATTTAAATACGAAACTTCTTGACCTAACCTAACCTAACCTAACCTAACCAAACCTTACCTTACCTAATGAATATTCACACTCTACCATCACTTATTCGAATTTAACGTAAATAGTAAATTCGCATTGTAACTTTATTTCATCGTATTCTATTATAATATTTATATGTCCAAAGTGCAAGAACTTAAAATCACTGAAAGTAGAAACAAGCTATTAGTTATTTGGGGTAAACATGTGAAATATTAAAATTTCCATTCAATTATTTAGATAAATACTCAGGAAGCAAGCAGGCTCTGTTTCATTTTATACATTCCTTTTTAAATATATTTAGGCTTTTTTTAATCTGGCAACCCTTTTGACTTGGGGTAGGTTTTCAGATTAACCGCGCATTGATGCTTTCACAAATTTATATGACTTGAAAACGAATACCAACATGCGCAGATTTATATGCTAAAAATGTCTCGGATTAAATAAATCTTAAACTGAACTGAAAGCAGTTACTCATCTTGAAGTTCACTTATATGTATAATCGTGTCGGAAACAACAGGGTCAGATCCTGTCTGCCCAGAAGTGGGCGACGTCGATGGCGTTACTTCTGGCCATCGTCAGGTCTTCAAGGGTGCAGCTACTCGGACACAGCGCACACTCCAGAAGGTGCGACACGGTCTGCTCCACGCCGCAGTCACAGTCAGTCGTTCCGCTTTAAAACTGCCAGGCTATCGTTTGTGTCTTGCATACTCCGGTCCGAAGTCTGTTAATGGACCTCCATATATTCCACCCCTGGTCGTGTCCAGAGGCTAGGTCCTCTTTCGGGGCAATCCAAGTATTCTTCTCGGTTGCGCTTCTCCACATGTTCAGCCGCAGGGTGGCCTTAAACTGAAACTTATTCTTAATAAACAGTGCAACCTGGATTGTTTGTAGGCTACCAATTTTACATCCATGAATGTAATGGAAGACTCTGAGAAATGCCTTATGGTCACAGGTTCGATGAAAGGAAAATCCTGGTCTATTTTGTTCTCGTGGTGGGGGGTGAGTGACATCAGTCGGCCAATATAGACAGAGACCGAATGTTGGCCGGAAAATGCTAACACCCAGCTAGCCTCATCGGGTCAAGCTGGTTAGGGCACTCTATTGTCCTGAAGGTAGTAAATGCTCTTTTAAGGCGGATGAACCTTTATGGTCAACGGCATTAGGATGTGGAAATAAAGGGGAAAATACCGCATTTAAACGACATCCCATGTATCGGCAAAAAATGATTGCATCTCAAGAAGATCGAGATGCATGATTCTGTTGCTGCAAACCAATCCACCGGATTGATACTACGAAGAAGAAGATCACATATATTAAATAATATAGTCGTAAATTAAATACTTTTCAAATATCTGTGCTCGTGGTTGCAAAGTTTGATACTTGCGGAGACACGTTGCAGGTAGTCCTACTCTTACCTCTGTGTGTCTAGAGCATAGATGGGCAACCGCCGGCCCGCGGGCCGGATCCGGCCCGCGGAGCTATTTTGTCCGGCCCTGATTCATCTCGGCAAAGTAATTGAGAAATACATTAGTTAAAATAATGCAGATGACACGGGCGCTTGCAGTGATTCGGGGAAGCTCGTATACGCACCGAAGGATTACGAGCGGGGCCCACCCCCTCCGCGCTACATAATATAATAATATATATTATTATCGCAATGCATCCGATGGTTTGTGTTTCGGCAAAGTTCGTAGGCACGAAATATCCCGAGTGCAGCACACTAATTCCGTCCCCCTCCGCGCCGCATTCCCCTTATTTAGTGTTCACGCGACTTCTGGTCTGGTTTGTTCTGTTTACTGGTGCGTTCTGGCGTAGAAGACAGTTTTGTTTGTCAGTTCTGAATATTGTTTTTAAATTTGTGACAATGTCAGGGGTTATGTCGAAAAAAGAAAAGTTGATGCAGAGTGTCGAAAATTTCAAGACAAGTGGACGGAGGATTATTTCTTTATCCTGAATAAAGGAATGCCCGTATGTTTGCTGTGTAAGGAGTCCGTATCCGTCAACAAAGAATTCAACCTAAAGAGACATTTTACTTCGAGGCATGCGGATCACCAACAAATAAATGAACAAATTCGAAAAGATATGATACAGAAGTTGAAGAAGAACTTGGATACCCAGCAACAAATGTTCAAAAAGCAAATAACGCAGCACGATAGCGTTGTTAAAGCCAGCTTTGTTGTAAGCGAAAAAATTGCAAAGCATTCTAAGTCATTTGGTGAAGGAGAATTTATTAAAGAGTGTCTGCTCGACGTTTCAAGTATAATCTGTCCTGAAAAGAAAAAAGACTTTGAGAGAATATCTTTGTCGAGACGTACTGTTGTCCGACGTATAGAAATGATGGCTGATGATATCAAAAAATGTTTGAAAGAGGCGATTACTGGATTCGAAGCATTTTCAATTGCTTTGGATGAGAGCACAGATGCCTCTGATACAGCACAATTAGCAATATTTATCAGAGGAGTTGACGTGGACTTCAAAATCACAGAAGAATTATTAGCTCTTCAGCCGTTAAAAGGAACATTTACCGGTGAAGATATATTTGAAGCAGTCAACATAGTCTTCGAAAGCTTTGGGATTAAATGGAGTGCACTATCTGGCATATGTACTGATGGTGCCCCTGCAATGGTTGGCTTACGGAAAGGATTTATTGGAGTTGTTAATGAAAGAGCAATAGAATTACAGATCCAGCCGGAAAGTTTAACAAATTTTCATTGTATTATCCACCAGCAAAATTTGTGCGCAAAATCGATGAAATTCAAGAATGTTATGGATGTAGTAGTAGCAAGCATTAATTTTATTAAGTCACGTGCACTTAATCACCGCCAGTTTAAGGTGTTTTTGGAAGACCTATTTTCAGACTATGAAGATGTGTCTTATTACTGTGAAGTAAGGTGGTTGAGTAAAGGAAACATGTTGAAACGATTCTATGATTTGAGACAAGACATTGCAGATTTTATGGACATAAAAGGAAACACAATCAACCAAATAAAAGATAATCAATGGGTGTGTGATTTAGCATTCCTTGTAGATGTCACAGGATACCTAAATGATCTTAATTTAAAACTACAAAAAACAGGGACAATTGGTTCATGAACTGCATAGCCATGTCAAAGTTTTTTGTAATAAGCTTAGATTTTTGAAAAATCAGATAAGAGGTAAAAATTGTTACCATTTTCCTAATCTATCAAGGCATACAAACATCACATATAATTCTTATGGAGATGAACTGAAGGCACTAATAGAGCAATTTGATACGAGGTTTGCCGACTTCCAAAACAAAGACTCAACATTCGCTATATTTGCTCGTCCGATGGATGCTGATGTAAATAATGTGCCAGCAAATTTACAGATGGAACTTATTGAGCTTCAGGGGATTTAGCGCTAAAATCACAATTTGACAAAGTTACTTTGACGGATTTTTATAAATTATATTTGGTGGAAGAAAATTATACAAACTTACGTAGATTTGCAAGAAACATCATTTGTCTTTTTGGCAGCACGTATACATGCGAACAATTTTTTTCGAGGATGAAGTACACCAAATCGAAAATTCGAACGAGGATAACAGATGAAAATCTCGAAAATTCGATGAGATTATCATTAAGCAATATCAACGCCAATATTGATAGTCTCGTAATTCAAGTACAAAGTCAATCGTCACATTAAATTTTATAAGCAATTAATGTCGTTCATTATATAAATAAATAAAATATGCAAGAAGTAGCAATGTGTTTTATTTAATTTAATATTACCTTAATATAGTTAATAATTTGGTCCGGCCCTTGACACGGAGACAGAATGATAATGTGGCCCCAGACCTAGGAAAGGTTGCCGAAGCCTGGTCTAGAGCGATCTCCTTCTGTGATTGGCGGACCGGTTTGCCATTGTCTCGGCCGCTCTGACCCGAGCAGCGGTGACCTCTTACGGCGGCCACCATTGATGTATCGGGTAACCAACAAGAAGATTTCAAAACTACAAAATCAACATTTCTTCCCTTAAATAACTTGAAATTTACCCGCCTCACACCGCATCACACCGGAGGACAGTTAAGTCTCCTTGATGACGCGCTCATTCAGATAATGATCATTTAGCAACTGACAAGTCCAGTGGGAGTCCCTTTCTGAACAATTGTGTTCACTGCACACAAGTGCTAAAAGAAAGAACCCGTGAGAGATTAGAATCGCATTTATGGGTTGTAAAGAGATGGAAGATAGATTCTGTCACCGAAAATACGAGCAAAGATTGTAAAACTACCACTAAAAAAACCACTAAAACAAATTCCACGTAATTACGTGGAATTTGTTTTAGTGGCCACAAAGTATGCATGCCCGATAGGGCCGAGGCGATTCCCTCGAACTGCATCGAAAAGGACTCCTCTTTCTAACGAGAAGAACTGACAGTCCCAGAGAATGTGCTCTAAAGTCTGGAAGGGGGCGCCAGAGGGCAACTAGGGTTTGAAACTAAATTAAATGAGTATAATCTGTCATTAAAAGCGCTGTGCCCAGTCATTAGCTGATACCCTGAAATAACTTCTTAGGTTTTCACGGCCGGATTTGATTTTGTAGCTCTTGGGTTTAGCCGTGTGTGGCGAATAACTAATTTCCAATATTTCGACCGCCATTGCAGGGGTCTTCTTCAGGGTCGATGAATTATTGACAGTCTTTATTTTAGGTCCAATCTTTATTATGAGTCATCAACCCTGAAAAAGACCCCTGCAATGGTGGTCGAAATATTTTAAATGAGTAATTTGTCACACACGGCTAAACCCAAAAGCCACAATAGCATCTTTTACCTGTAATACTTCTTTTTTATGTAAACCGGAGAATACTGACAGATTGTGATACTGATTCTGAAGTCTCATCTGTGAAATTATTATCATGCTACATATGGCTTAACGCTGCATGTAGAATGTTGATCCGTCAACGTTATAGACTACAACCCGACATTCACGCATCATCCATTTATAACAGGAATTCACTATGAATGGGTGGTGATCAGAAGACGACTCTATCTACCACCAATTTAAATTGATAGTCTATGACTGGCATTTCACATTTAAAGGATCGAATTAACAACAACCGGGTGTGATTATTAAGCATAGAAATCGTTTTTTTAATCTCCGTCGGCGATCAAACCCGTGAATACCACCCATTCATAGCGAATTCCTGTATTAAGTGGGATGATGCGTGAATTTCGGGCTGTAGTCTAAGACGTTGGCGGATAACACTCCACGTGCAGAGCTTAGCCATATGCAGCATAATAAGCCTCATAGAATTCCACAGATGAGACTTCAGAATCACTATCACCAGTCAGAATACTTCTGTATGTGTTAAAAAAGAATAATAAATTATCTAGCGGGTATGAGTGATAATTAACCCTTTCATTACGGCTCGGTTTGAATACAAAAATCTAAAATATAATGTCAATTATAAAACTAGTATTTGAAGCATAAATGTACTTCTCTGGTCTATTTCACATATCAACATTGGTTCTTGTATCCTTCAGCTATCAGATGATGCATAAAAAAGTATTCAAAGAAAGTGGCAAAACGATATATCACGTCAAACGATGTCAACGGTCGGGGAATCTTGTGACGGCATATGCCGACAACGATGCGAAAGGGTTAAGACATAAATACATATATGTACTGATGTACGAGTACTTAGTATACTGGAAATGTTGGAAGGTATCTGCTTCTAAAAGGTGGAACAGCACTGGTGGAAACATAACTCTTGAGTTGCCTCATATATATCAATAGATTGCGACGATTTCGATATCAAGTTTCAACAAGCTAGCAAAAAAAAACACGAAAAACAAAGATTGCAGCAAAAATATGTTTTTCCACTAACGAAAGTTGTCCACAGGAAGGTTAAACAGATCTATGCTGGGCTTAGGCCCCCGGGCCGGTCGCCTTGTACCTGCGCTCCTTGGGAGCACTTACCAAGGCATTGTTTTCAGAGTACATTCTCGTTGTACAAGTAACGGGTTTTGGTGAGCAACACCACACATGGGTGTAAAAGTTAGTGGGCTGGGCTGGGACCCGCCTCACACACGCATCACACCCAACAGTTAAGTCTCCTTGATGACGCGCTCATTCAGATTATGATCAGGTAGCAACTGATAAGTCCAGTGGGAGTGCCCTCTTTTTTTGATGTAAGCACATACAGGAGAATACCGTCAGATGGTGATAGTAATTCTGAAGTCTCATCTGTGGAATTCTATGACGCTTATCATATGGCTAATTACTGCATGCGGAGTGTTGATCCGCCAACGTCATAGACTACACGGGATTCACACATCATCCTTATTATTACAGGATTTTACTATGAATGGGTGGTCTTCACGGGACGACTTTCGACTACCACCAATTTTGATTAATAAGCTATGACTGGTATTTTACTAGTGAGGGATTAAATTCACACCAACCGGGAATATTTTAGAGCTCAGAAATAGTTTTTTTTTTCGAACAATTGTGACCACTGCACAGAAGTGCTAAAAAGAAAGAACCCGTGAAAGAGATGAGAATCGCATTCACAGGTTATAAAGAGATGGAGATGGAAGATACATTCTCTCACCGAAAATACGGGCGAAAATGGTAAATGCGTGGAATTGTTTTTTAGTAGCCACCAAGTGTGCATACCCGATGGGGCAGAGGCGATTCCCTCGAACTGCATCGAAGAGGACTCCTCTTTCTAACAAAAGTAACTGACAGTCCAATTATTATCAATTATTAACCCTTTCATTACGGCTAGATTTGAATACAAATTATACTGTAAATTGTAAAACTCGTATTTGAAGCATAAATGTACTTATCTGGTCTATTTTCATATATCACATTGGTTCTTGTATCCTTTAGCTATCAGACGATGCATAAAAAACTATTCTAAGAAAGAAGCAAAATGATATATCACGTCAACCGATGTCAACGGTCGGGGAATCTTATGACGGCATATGCCGACAACCGATGCGAAAGGGTTAAGGTAAAACTCAAGAAAATCGAAAATGTACATCGATAAATTTGCTATAATTTATGTATGAAAAGTTTTATCATCAGGTTAACGGTTTAAGCTCTAAAGAACGTTAAATTTATAATACTATTGTTCTTCTTAACTAAAGACTATTGTGAGTGTACGTGTACCACGTATTTACGTCAATACAAGCATTTATATAAGCAATTAAATTAAAATGACTAACCATTAAATTATCATAATATTATATGAAAGACAAGAGTTGCCATTACCAAGTACAGCAGTAGACATATCTACTTCTATACTATTGATATATTAAGGAATATAACCCTCCTATAGCGAGTACTTCTATAATATAGAGATTTTGCCTCTAGCTTTTGCAGCAAGTTTTCATATGATTCCGTGTCTCATCATCACATCCATCCACTCCCCTAGCTGGAGCATATGGACATCACGATTCGCCGCCAAAAAGCTTCCGAGGCTCTTGATTTATTGTTTTATGTAAATACATACTAGTGTAGGAGAATACCGACAGATGGTTATAGTGATGCTGTGGATTATATGACGCTAACCATGCTACATATGGCTAAGCACTGCATGTGAAGTGTTGGTCCGCCAGCGTCGTAATCTACAGTCCGATATTCATGCATCAACCAATTATTACAGGATGTTTTATTACACATACAGGTATGTCTCGACGCTATAGAAGGGTTGATTGAATGCTTTATATTTCTTATATATACTCAGATGTTGTGTACTTTACTCTGCAGTATATACTGTTTATATGTATGTTTTAAACGTCCACGGGTGACGACCAGATGTATCGTTAGGTAAACCAGTGCTTCTAAACGTCGAATCGTAACAAAGCATTTTGGAGCATTATCTATATAATCATGTCGGAAATAACAGGGTTAGATCCTGTCTGCTCAGAAGTGGGTGACGTCGATGGTGTTACTCCTGGCCATTATAAGGTCCTCCTGGGTGCAGATACCAGAAGGTGTGACAGGGTCTGCTCCACGCCGCAGTCAAATTCATTCGGCCTGCTGTAAAACTAGCAGGCTTTCATTTGTGTCCTCGTCTTGCATACTCTGGTCCGAAGTCTGATAAAGGACCTCTATATGGAGCATTTAAATGTTTGGATTTTAGCATTTCGGAGCATTTAAGCGTGGATTTTAGCGTTTAGGAGCATTTAAAGCTGATTTTAGCATCTATTTTTATAAGATGCAAGTAATTAATAATTCCAAAACATTTTTATTTATTTATTAATAATTCTTATAAATACATATTAAAGAAAATAATCTTAAAATAGGGCAAGGAATTCAAGAATCGTCTAAGTTACAGCTACAATGTTCATTAACAGAAAAATTGAGAAAAAACCTACCCACCGATAATCGACATTTTAAGTTAAACTTAGAGAAAACATATTTAAAAAAACATAAAATTTCGCAAAAAAGGATTTTTTTGGCATCTATTTCCATATTTAATGAAATTCGCATTTATTAGCATCTATTCCGAATTTTAGCATCTATTTCGCATCTATTGCAAAATGATAAAAATACTCTAACCATCACAATAGGTGGATGAGGAGTAGGTCACAATAGGTGGATGAGAAGTAGGTCACAAAAGTAAAGAACTCTACAAGAAGCACATTGTGATTTATTTTACGTTAAAAGACTTACATAATATGGTCTTCTACCTGGGACACAAAAAATGCTGTTTACTTGACAGCGCCCGGGCAGAGAGTGCCGTAGGTGCGTCGTGACAGCCACAGCACCCAACAACAACATCTGTAGAGGTATCCACTCACATATGATCTGAAATGGCTGTCAAAACCAAATAAAAAATGGTGCATGCCTGCTGCGTCCTTTAACTAGTTAAATCTAAAACTTAGACTCACATATTTATATGTGCTTTTCTGACGAGCGAACAAAAATAAGAGATGTAAGATCGCATATCGAGGCTTTTCGGCAACAGCCTGCATCTTATAATAAATTAACATCCTCCTCTCTTCAAAAGGTTGTTTATTCCGTCGCGTGATGGCAGGATGGGGAGAAGATTAATAACACAGAATCTTTCTGAAGCACATTAACATATATTCAAGTTAAAAATTGACAAACTTCTGGCTCGACCTAGTCACAGCATTAGGCCGAGCCACAATACAATATGCTCTCGCCAACGGGCGGGACACGACTGGCGTGATGGGCTGTCGCACCGGCGCCACAAGCGGCGGTCTATACAACTAGTCCCAATATGGCGCACACATAAATGTGTGAAAAGCGAACGGAAATAAGAGACGGAAGAGGTTTTCGGCACCAGTCAGCAAGGGCTACATAATGCTGATGTTAAAATGTTATCATTTGAGAACCACTGGTTTAAACAGTCACCTAACACGACACACGTGTGGAGTTAGAAATGTGGTGACACATTTCATTATGGACAGAAACATGAAACAAGCAGTTAGTATTGCCATGTAAGAAAATTCATTTTGATATACGAGTATGCATGGCAAAAAAACTGCCAATTAAGCATTTAAGTCATAAGATTCCCCGACCGTTGACATCGTTTGACGTGATATATCGTTTTGCTACTTTCTTAGAACAGTTTTTTATGCATCATCCGATAGATAAAGGATACAAGAACCAATGTGAAATATGAAAATAGACCAGATAAGTACATTTACGCTTCAAATACTAGTTTTATAATTGACAGTATAATTTGTATGCAAACCGAGCCGTAATGAAAGGGTTAAGTAGATACTCAGGGATGAAGCTATTTTCTTTCGGATCCCTCCAATTCACACCAACAAAGGGTTATTTTAGAGCTTAGAAATCGTTTAAAAGTCTCCGAACTTCGGCTTGCCAAGCAAAAAAACTTTAACCACTGAGCTATACCCGCCGGCATAGAATCAACAGACGAATTTCTACATTACTATCATAACCATCTGTCGGTATTCTCCTGCAAGTGTTTACGTAACATAAATGAAAAATCTATCCGCAATAATTTCAAACGTGTTTAGATTTTTTTTTTTTAAGTGAATTTGCCAATTGGACGTTTTCGAGCAGGCGTTTGAAACATCAAAGACATTTTCGACAATTCATGCATTATTCAACAGATACGATAATGGTAATTTTCCACTTAAGAGCCCAAATGCCACGGAAATACGGAATCCAACCAAACCCATCACAATTGAGATATAGTCGTCTAATGCAAGACAGGTTTAATTAATTAATAAGTACAGTTTTTAGCCAATTACGCTAAGTGCTAAATGACTTAAAAATACAATCAAGTTTAGCTAATTATATCGTAAATGACTTTATGAGCATTGGCGCCATATAAAAACAATATTAATTATTTTAAATATTAATTTAAAGCTCCGCAAGAAACTCGCCAAAACATTAGTTTGGAGCAACTAGATGTACGGCTGTGAGACATGGTGCTTATCTGAAAGTGATAAAAAAAGACTAGAGGCCTTTGAGATGTGGACGTACAGAAGAATTCTCGGAATTTCCTGGAGAGAACACGTCACGAACAATGAGGCTCACAGTATAATCAAGGAGGATAGGCACCTAGTAAGAACCATCTCAGAGAGACGAGCCCGATGGATCAGTCACATCATGCGCCACGATGGTCTTCTTCACGACAATGTGGAAGGGATGATCGAGGGAAGAAACTGTAGAGGGCGCCTTAGACGGGAGTATTTGCAGCAAGTGTTCGAGGACATGAGTTGCAGCTCTTATGCTGAGCTGAAGAGGACTGCAGAGGATCGAAAGGAGTAGAGATCGAGATGCAAGATTTTGTTGCTGCAAACCAATCCACCGGATTGATACTACGAAGAAGAATCAATTATTATATGCTCAAGAAAATATAGCGTGATCCCTGAGTATTTACTAAAAAATTCACATTTGTTATGACATCAGCATTATAGAGCCCTTGCTGACTGGTACCGAAAACCTCGATATACAATCTTTCGTCTCTTATTCCTGTTCGCTTGTCGTACATGTATGTGTCGCCATATTGACATTTTGGACAAGTCCGGTCACGGGTGTGACGTTAGTTAAATTGATCGCCACTTGCGCCACACAATCAGTCGTGAGCCGACGGCGGCGAGATCGCATTGTTTTTGGCCCGGCCTGAATGTTGTGAGTAGGTCCGGGCCAGAAGTGTGTAAAGTTATCGAAATATATATGTCAATGTGCTTCAGAAAAAGTCTTTGTGTTGTTAATCTGCTCCTTATCCTGCCACCACGCGACTGAATAACAACCTTAAAATAGAGAGGAGGATGTTGAACTATTTGTCAGAGCTTTTCAAGTCATCGGAGATGAGTGCGCGTGGAGAGACACTCAGATCAGCCATATCAAGTATAAGCAATCTACACCTGATGAGAGGTTATCCTAGCACGGTCTTTAGCAATCGTGTTTTCAGTTTTACGGCACCAACGGCATGAAACTCGCTGATGGAAAGTATAAGAGAGCTGAAAATGGAGGCGTCCTTCAGAAGCAGACTCTTTGTGTTGTTAAACTGCTCCTCATCCTGCTACCACGCGACTGAATAACTATTTTATAAGAGAGTAGGATGTTAATTCGAATTGTACAACGTTGCAAAATAGACTATCGGTATATAGAGTTTATTTTATATGTATGGAAATATTACTATAAACAAAGGTGTTAGACAAGGAGATGTTATATCTGACCTAAACTCTTCACAAACGCCCTAGAAGATATATTTAAACTGCTATCCTGGACAAAATGTGGAATAAATATAAACGAAGAGTACATTTCTCACCTCCGATTTGCAGATGACATAGTGCTAAAAGCTGAATCACCTGACAAGCTCCAAGACATGCTCTACGACCTCAATGAAGCGTCGAACAAAATTGGTCTGAAAATGAACATGGATAAAACAAAAGCCATGATTAATAGTCATATTTCACAGACCTTCGATCCTATTTCCGTTGGAGGAACAGAAATAGAGGTTGTAAACGACTATACCTATCTGGGACAAGTAATACAACTAGGGCGAAATAACTTCTCAAAAGAAATCGACAGGCGCATACAACTGGGATGGGCAGCATTTGGAAAACTAAAGTACATTTTTAAAGCGAAAATTCCGCAATGCCTTAAAACTAAGGCGTTTAACCAATGCATCCGCCCTGTATTAAATTATGGCGCAGAGACGTGGAATCTCAGCAAGTCTTACACATAAAATAAAACGTGCCATGAAGAGATCCATGAGAGGAGGATCTCTAAAAGATACAATCCGAAACAAGGATATCCAAAGAATATCTTAAGTAGTGAAGGCTACACAAAGAATGGGCACACTCAAGTGGGAATGTGACATATCTGACGAAGAGACAAGGTTTAATGAGGAAGAAATGTGTCGGAGTTTCGTCCAATAACTGGCAAACGGAGCGTCAGCTGATCTCTTACAAGATGGACTGCCTTATCAGAAGAATTGCGGGAGCAGCCTGGATGTGGAGGGCGGAGAATCAAAATGGATGGAGACTCACGCGGGAGGCTTACTTTCAACAGTAGACAGACACAGGCTGATGATGATGATAATAACGATCAGCCTGGATTGGTGACAGATTATGATTACCATATTAAGAGAGCTGACATGGTATGGTGATGACGACGGCGAAATGCAGTTTGTGCACATTTTTTCGTGCGAGCCGTCATAGCCTATCAATGGCGTGGCCGAGTGCTTCGGTGAGTTACAGATGCGGCTCTTCTCTAACCGGTTCTACGCCGTCTCTCTCGCACCATGCCTCTCTTCATCAGAGACTCTGTCGTATGGACCAACAGCATCCATACCTTGAACAGAGATACACAACCAAAAACCGTGATACCTGTGAATTTCAATGTTATTTTTTAACAAAGGAATTAATTGTATTTTTTTTCACAGTCAAGTACACATAGTTATTATAAATTTCAACAGTCAATATTGCAAAAAAATATTTTGGAAATAGTTTAATTTGATTATACGCTGTGGTTTATGTTTTGAACCCTTTCAAATATCCATAGTAAAAGCAGCATTTTAAGCATATTCTCGTATAACATTTATCTTTTTTATATGTGCTGATATTGAGAGGGAGCGGAGGGCGCTGTTGGTTCCATGCAATATGTTGATTCGTAGGCTTGCACGTTGTACTAAAAACGTTAAGCTGATGCTTTTTAAAGCCTTCTGTCAATCTTTCTACAAGTGCGGCCTGTGGGATGGCTATACTCAGAAGGTCTACAGTGCACTCCGGGTCCAGTATAACAACGCCTGCCGCGAAACTGCGGTGCTTTAGGCATGTTGACGGAGGTGCGAGAGGATGGCTTCCATGCCATAATAAGGAAGCGTTGCGATTCTCTGTGGGCGCGCGTTCGAGGCAGTCCCAACACAATGGTCGCTGTGTGGGCGGATAGGCGGGACTACGGTAAGAGGGGCACTGGATGCGCCTTCACGTGGCCATCCAGGGGGGATCCGGTGCTCCACTAAGTAAAACAATAATAATAATGTGGTGTATTTTTACATGCCGATTGATATTTTCTTTCTACTCTGTTTAATTTAAATTAAGATTTTTTCTGTATTTGCTTGGAATTATTGTCACAAGACGAAGTCCACGTTCCTCGCAGCGACAGATCGCGTTGTGTAGCAACGGCTCGCGATCCAATGGTGGCTGCCGTATTCGCTGGAAGATGCTCATTTTATCTGTGTGTATGTGGCGGTGGCATTATTGCAAGTCTGCTGCTTGGTAGTGAACACGACCGACCATCCCATTGGTGGTCGCTCTTAGCAACAGCTCAGAACCAAACATAAGAAGATGCACAATATACATATTTATATAAAAAAATGTAGTAGTTCGGGTTGAGCCATCCCTAAATATTCTCTATGTAATTATTGTGTATGTTGGAACTACGGTTCTGTAAATAAAGAAACTTGTCCCAGATAGGTATAGTCGTTTACAACCTATCTGGGACAAGTAATACAACTAGGACAAAGTAACTTCTCAAAAATAAATCGTCAGGCATATACAACTGGGATGGGCAGCATTTGAAAAACTAAAGTACATTTTTAAAGCGAAAATTCCGCAATGTCTTAAAACTAAGGCGTTTAATCAACGCATCCTCCCTGTATTAACTTATGGCGCAGAGATGTGGAATCTTACAGCAAGTCTTACCCATAAAATAAAAAGTCACCCAGCGTGCTATGGAGAGATCCATGCTCGGAGTGTCGCTAAAAGATAGACTCCGAAACGAGGAAATATGCAGAAGAACTCAAGTAGTGGATGCTACCCAACGAATAGGCACACTCAAGTGGCAATGTGACATATCTGTCGAAGAGACGACGGTCGATGGGGAAGACAAGTATTGGAATGGCGCCGAAGAACTAGCAAACGAAGCATTGGCCGACACTTTACAAGATGGGCTGACGATATGAGAAGAATAGCGGGAGTGACCTGGATGCGGAAGGCGGAGGATCGAAGAGGATGGAAACCAATGCGGGAGGCTTACGTTTAACAGTGGACGGATACAGGCTGATGATGAAATATAGAAATAAATATCGACTGTATGTAACTTTGACATATTATCGAAAGTTACCGAACAGATGCGGCAGCAAAATTAACTGTTAACCGGTCGGTTAAAGTGGGCAGCATTAGTAGCTTGTGACGGGTATTGACTGGTTGTTTTTAACGGTACAAGTGCGTCACAAAGTTCAAGTTAGCGACCGGCTCGCCGTGGATACGTGACCGGAATAGGCAATACGCACTCACAAGCGAGGAGCGAGAGCTGTGAGAAGAACGCTCATTGCATTATTTAGCTGGAAATTTTTGTGTCTACCTGACGTGTTTGACAAACTCAAATAACAATCGATTTCTCAGTACACGATAATGTCATTACAGGAAAAATACATTTCAATATAATTTTTACATGGCAGAAACGTGTACACTGTAAAGCATGTACTGTCATTTAGTTCCATATCTGGAGAATATGGTCACCACGAATTGTCGCCACACAACATGTCTGAACAGCTCTGCAGCCGAAGGTCAGGAGAATGCCGACAGATGGTGATAGTGATTCTGAAGTCTCATCTGTGGAATTCTATGACGCTTACCATAGTGCATATGGCTAAACGCTGCATGTGGAGTGTTGAACCACCAACGTCATAGACTACAGCCCGAAATACACGCATCATCATTAATTATTACAGGAATTTACTATGAATGAGTGGTCTTCACGGACGACTTTCGTCTACCACCAATTTTGATTAATAGGCTATGACTGGCATTTTACGGGTGATGGATCAAATTCACACCAACCGGGGGTATTTTAGAGCTGAGAAATGGATTATTTTTTAATTTATTTTATTAATCTCCGTCGGGGCTTGAACCCACGACCTTTGGCTTGCAAAGCAAACGCTTTGACTATTGAGCTGTACCCGCCGGCAAATTACCCCGACATTTCGACCATTTGGTTCTAAGGAGCAGCTCAGCCATTTTTAAGAAAGATTTCCCGAACTGTTACCTTATTTCTGAATTTAAATAGCTTCTTAGGTTTTCACGGCAAGATTTGGTATTGTGGCTTTTGGGTTTAGCCGTGTGTGGCAAATAATTTCGTACCAATATTTCGACCACCATTGCAGGGGTCTTCTTCAGGGATGACGACATTAACAAAGTCGTCAACCCTAAATAAATAACTTCTTAGGTTTTCACGGCCAGATTTAATATAGTGGCTTTTGGGTTAAGACGTGTGTGGTGAATTACTCTTTTCCAATATTTCGACCGCCATCAACTAAGTCATCAACACTGAAGAGGACCCCTGCAATGGCGGTCGAAATATTGGAAAGGAGTAATTCGCCACACACGGCTAAGCCCAAAAGCCACAATATCAACCCTAAAGAAGTTTGTAATGTTACTGATAGAAACAAATAAAGTGAAATTGAAAACCGTGACTTAAAAATATTCAAACCATTTGCCGGCGGTCATAGCTCAATGGTAAAACGTTTGCTTTGCAAGGCAAAGGTCGTGGGTTTGATCCCCGACAGAGGTTAAAAAAAAAAGGATTTTTAATCGATTTCTGAGCTCTAAAATGCCCCGGTTGGTGAGAATTTCATCCATCACCCGTAAAATGTCAGTCATAGCCTATTAACTAAAATTGGTGGTAGACGAAAGTCGTCCCGTGAAGACCACCCATTCATAGTAAATTCCTGTAATAATAAAGGATGATGCGTGAATCTCGGGCTGTAGTCTATGACGTTGGCGGATCAACACTCCACATGCAGCGTTTAGCCATATACACCATGGTAAGCGTCATAGAATTCCACGGATGAAACATCAGAATTACCTATCATCATCTGTCGGTATTCTCCTGTATGTGTTTACATAAAAATAAAAAATACAACTAAACTCTGTATCACTGGATTGCTGAGTCAAACGAGACAATGACTTCTTTCGGAATGCCCTGGCGTGAATCACAATTGGTAACGAACATCTACTACGTGCTTTGTAAGCAGAACATTAACCAATGCACTACAAACAGAATCTTAATTTAGAATACATGACAAGTAGGAGTAAGACTCAACAACTGATACACATACAGATTCACAGCAAACATCATTTCATACGTGACTTTTTTCACATCAACAAATTGGAGAAATATACTCTGGACTGGACTTTACCCGTCTCACACCCGCATCACAACGGAGGACAGTTAAGTCTTCTTGATGATGCGGTCATTCAGATTGTGTGTCCAGTTGTTCCCACTGAACATTTGTGGTCGCTGCACAGAAGTGCTAAAAGAAAGAACCCGTGAAATATTATAGATTAGAAACGCATTCAAGGATTGAAAGGAGATGGAGGATACATTTCCTTATCGAAAATACGAGCGAAAATGGTAAATGCGTGGAGATATTTTTTAGTGGCCACAAAGTCTGCATGTCCGATAGGGCCGAGGCGATTTCCTCGAACTGTATCGAAAAGGACTCCTCTTTCTAACGAGAGGAACTGGCAGTCCTAAAGAATCTGACTCCTAACTGAAGTCTGCCATTCTCCAGAATCCTTTTCTCAACCTTTTCCTTATCCATTCCTACGTGTCACCAAATAAGGTAATTCGAGACTCGCTGTAGTATACTAACTTCGTAGCCTTAGACTGAGGTCTATTTGACATCTAACTGATGCACCTAGAATCACGGGAAGGCCTTCAGCCACTGTCTAACAAGTAGTTTTTTGCGTGCGTCCAGTAACGGGTCCCGGTCTCCAAAAACAGGACAGCCACTCGGACACAGCACGCACTCCAAAAGGTGTGACAGGGTCTGCTCCACGCCGCAGTCACATTCAGTCGGCCCGCTGTAAAACTGCCAGGCCCTCATTTGTGTCCTCGTCTTGCATACTCCGGTCCGAAGTCTGTTAAGGGACCTCCATATATTCCACCCCTGGTCGTGTCCAGGGGCTAGGTCTTCTTTCGGAGCAATCCAAGTATTCCCCTCAGTTGCGCATCTCCACATGTTCAGCCGCAGGGTGGCCTCAGGTATCACCAGTCCCGTTGTCGACTGAAGGAAACTTCTTCTTGATTTGAGCCGTGTGGTCATCTTTTGATTGGTTGTAGAGGATGATTTTGACTGACGAAATTTATTATTTATTCTACAACGCATCATTTTTTTGTTCACGTATTATTTGAACTAACTTTCTTATCTTATCTTCGAGTATATTTCTTTACGTTTAGATAATATTATCACTTCTTTGTGACACAGGCACACCACAATGCAGGTGTATGTAAGTAGAATGTATGCTCCATTACCATGCTCGGGGCATCAATCTCAGATGAAAAAATAAATTAATCGATTAATTCCACTAACACAAGACTATCGTGGCGGACTTTTGTTTTGTCAATTGTACCATTTTCGGTATCTATGTCTTGTCTATTAATATTTGCCTTGTATGTCCCATATATGTCGTTAGAATCGCCGTCAACAGAGGTCGTTTCAAATACTATAGCACCTTTCAATTGTGGGAATTGAGAACGCTTTATATAAGCAGATGACCAGATCTCTTCTTTCTCGACGTCTTCGTAACCTGATCAATGACTCGCCACCCGCCGGAGAAACCACTGTGTTACGTGCCCGCTCAACGAACGACCAAGTTACTACTACCTACTATTATTATACAGCTGCATTGGCTCTTCGTGAGATGCCAAGATTCACGGCCGTAAAGAAGAATGGGGGAACGATTCAGGCGCTTTATTTCTTGTACATATTACATTAAGCTTGCTGGCGGATAGCTAAGAGGTTCAAACGTTTGCTAACCAAACCCGAAGGTCGTGGGTTCGATCCCCGAAAAAAGTATTTCAATTGCTTATTAAGCTCTATAAATACCCCGGTTGGTATGAATTTGATCCTCACCCTTAAAATGCCAGTCATAGCGTACAAAATTGGTGCCAGACGAAAATCATCGTCCCGTGAACACCATCCATTCATAATGAATAAAATCCTGTAATAATTGGATGATGCGTGAATTCCGGGCTGTAGTCTTTAATGTTGGAGGATCGACTGTCCACATGAAGCGCTTAGCCATATGTAATATTGTAGACTGCATATAACCCACAGATAAGATTTCAGCATAACTATCCCCATCTGTCGGTATTCTCCTGTATGTGTTTACAAAAAATTGGATGTGTTTTTTTTATGTAAACGCATGCAGGAGAGCACAACCGGTCAAGACCAGTGCACTCTATGACGCTCAGCCAGGGAGGCTGGACGCTGCAGCGGGAAACGTGTGTTGTGTTCGTGTTTGTGTGTGGGTTGGGGAGATTGCAAGTGTATATTTATCTGTTTCTTGAAGAGATCCAGATTGTAGGAGGGAGGAAACACAGACGCTGGAAGAGCATTCAATAGTTTACCGGTGGCATTAAGGAAGGAACTTTGGAAGCTGCCAGTTCTTGGTCGACATATATTAACCGTGTATGGATGTTCAGCAAGTGTAAGACGAGTTTGTCGGCTGTGAGTGGGTGCAGGAGGAATTAGTTCTTTAAGTTCCGAAGAGCAGCGACCGTGGTAATAACGGTAGAAAAGACTAAGAGAACCAATCTTACGTCTGTGTTCCATTGATTGTAGATAAGACGTAAGGGTGTCATTGTTTATCAAACGAATTGCTCTTCTTTGAACTGAGTCAATTAAGTTTAGAAGGTATTTTGGGGCTCCAATCCAAAGGTGACTGCCGTATTCAAGGATAGGTCGGATTTGTCCTTTATATAGAAGAAGAAGTTGTTTATCGTTGAAATACCGACGTGATCTATATAATACACCTAGTTTTTTGGAATGTGTGTTATGAAGTGAATGTAAGTCACTTATTTTTAATTAAATTGTAATTTTTAAGTCGCAGGTATATTTCTATAGATAAAAATGCGTTTCAGAGCAGTATATCAGTGTTACTATCTGTTATTTTAATGATACATGCATGTCGCTAGTGAGATAACACTTCATTAATAGTATTTAATTTTGGATTATTCTATTGGAACACACGATTCTTTATCATTTTGTTTATTTTTTATATATATACGCGTGTGTTCACACACACAAGAGGAAAATAATATAAGATTGCAGTGTAAAGTCTGAACGATAAAACTTTCGATGATGATTCTATTGACGGGATGTGGTAAAGATATTTTTTTTAATGTAAGCATTCAGGAGAGCACAACTGGTTGAAAACAGTGGGATCTAAGACTTCTATTTTATTCGGAATCAAAGCGAATACAACAAATCAAAAATCATGAAAATCGGTCCAGCCTTTCTCGAGTTATAAAAGGTGTAACCAACACGACTTTCTTTTATATAGATTACACAATTATCTGAAAGTGATAAGAAAAGATTAGAGGCCTTTGAGATGTGGTCTTATAGAAGAATTCTCGGCATTTTCCTGGAGAGACACGTCACGAATAATGAGGTTCTCAGCATAATCAAGGAAGATAGGCACCTAGTATGAATCATCTCGGAGAGGCATCGGTCACATCATGCGCCACGACAGTCTTCTTCACGACATTGTGGAAGGAATGGTTGAGGGTAGAAACTGCAGTGGGCGCTCTAGACGGGAGTATTTGCAGCAAGTGTGAGTTGGAGGACATGAGTTGCAGCTCTTATGCTGAGCTAAAGAGGGTTACAGAAGATTTTGTTGCTGCAATCCAATCCATGGATTGATACTATGAAGAAGGATATCTTAAATTTATTAAGATCTCCCGTCTTATTGTTTTTTTTTTTGTATATCACGGTGCGTTTCGAGGAGCACTTGCAACATCATCGCGAAGCAGCTTTGCTCCGCGGAGCATCGTTTAAGAACCACTGCAAGTTGTAGGTTATCAATGGCGTACTTACCTACGTATTAGGCGTGATGTGCCAATACAACAATTATAATGTCATTAAAATAATTGATTTATTTTTAATGTACCATGTACTACTACTACATACTTCACTACATGTTAACGCAGTTCAATTAGTTTATAAATTACTTATCTAATCAAACATGGAAATCAAATGTTATTAAGTTGTTCGGAAAGTAAATTTGTTTTAAAGGTCTTCTTGAAGATTATAATGCCCATTGTTAGATTTTTTTTATGTAAGCACATACAGGAGAATACCGACAGATGGTGATAGTAATTCTGAAGTGTCATCTGTGGAATTCTATGACGCCAACGTCATAGACTACAGCCCGAGATTCACGCATCATCCTTTATTATTACAGGAATTTACTATGAATGGGTGATCTTCACGGGACGACTTTCGTCTACCACCAATTTAAATTAATAGACTATGACTGACATTTTACGGGTGATGGATCAAATTCACGCCAACCGGGGGGTATTTTAGAGCTCAGAAAACGATTCAAAATCTTTTTTTTTTTTTAATCTCCTTCGGGGATCGAACCCACGACCTTTGGTTTGCAAAGCAAACGCTTTGAACATTGAGCTATGACCGCGGCTTTGCCATTTCAACGTTAGAAATTCCGTTTTACATACTTTCCCTGCCAATTTTGACATTTATAATACCTACTCGCGAAATACCGAATGAAAGAATACCTAGAATACGAATATTAAAAAAAACAGTTGCCACACTGGTTTAGTTGAACCTAACCTAACTCAAAACAATTAATTTTGAAATAGAAAAATATATTTTACAACGAACTTTATCGCCCAATACTAAAGAAAATACAGTCCAATCCCTGAGTATTTTTACCTAAATTCTAAATAATAGATATTTGTTTTGACATCAGCATGATATAGCCCTCGCTGACTGGTACCGAAAACCTTGATATATTGGCATTTTGGTCACGGGTGTAACGTTAGTTATATAGATCGCCACTTGCGGCGCTGGGTGCCATCTCACACGGCGTTCGGTCCCGAGCCAGTCGTGTGCCGACGGCGGCGAGATCGCATTGTTGTTGGCCCGGCCTGAATGCTGTGAGTAGGTCCGAGATGTTTGTAAAGTTATCGAAAATATATGTCAATGTGCTTCGGAAAAAGTCTGCGTGTTGTTAATCTGCTCCTCATCCTGCCACCCCGCTACTGAATAACTACCTTTTTAGAGAGGAGGATGGTAGTTTAAATTTTTAATGTTTCACATGTTTCCCTCAAATAACTCATAGCTTGTATATAATTTCAATGATTTTAAATATTTAAATCTTCATAATATAAAAGCTTGGACTTTAATAAGTATCTATTTATTAGTTAAATATATAGTCAGGGATCGTGTTAATTTATATTAAGTAGAGGAGGTACTTTTTGCAGAAAAAAATCGTTGTAATAAAATATGAAGAGGCATTTTCAATCGTAAAATAAAAAACATTGAAGAATTAAATTACTTTGGTTTGACATTTTTAATTTGAGTTGGTTTCATCACAGTGATGCATTACCAATAATATTGATATATGTATATGAAATATAGTGATATGTGACGTGTGTCATTCGATAGAACTGTCTTTACCAATGCATATTACTGTTAAAATTGTCAGTTGCAGTGTTGCCATAATAAAAATTATAAAAGGTAGGTATATAAATTCAAATTTAAAACCCTTTCATATGGCTCGGTGGAATACGAATTATACTATCAATTATGAAACTAGTATTTGAAGCATAAATGTAATTATCTGGTCTATTTTCATATATCACATTGGTTCTTGTATCCTTTAGCTATCAGATGATGCATAAAAATCTATTATATTTAACAAACGCTCGTTATGTAACTCCATACATTGTGGTGGCATTGACACATGTCGTTTACAGAAAAATCGCTCCTATGACGAAACCTAACGATATTTATTTATATGCTTTAAAGATTCCTGTAAAGAATACATGTAGATTGATAAAGGGAATGACTGCACTTCCAATTTCCTACCGTAGATGTCACAATGAGTACTGAAAGTAGCAAAACGATGTATCACGTCAATCAATGTCAACGGTCGGAGAATCTTATGACGGCATATACCGACAACCGATGAAAAAGGGTTAAACCCATAATAATAAATAATTATTTTGATTGAGTATGCTATTCTTATTTCTTTTAATTCTCACAGTTCAGTTTGTACCAAGACATCTCAATACCCGATGGTCCACATGGGAACATATAAGGTTCCTGTCTATCTACATCTGTGCCCCAGATGTCCAGTGCGCCCCACATCGTCACCGATGAATCGTTGAACGTATTGTCTGTGAACAAAATGCAGCAGAACAACTTAAACCGTGTTCAAAAGGCATTTTTAAGTGAGTTGGTTATCAATTTATTCAGGAAGGATAATTTCTGAGGATTCAGAGGAGATGCTAGAAGCAAAAGATATATTATGTAAAATATGAAGAAAAATAATATATAAATAAAACATTAAATTTGTTGTTTTCGACTATCTTTTTATTTTATTTATTTATCGCAAGAATATAAAATATTATAAACCTTACTTAAGAAATATCACACTAGTCTAAAAATTACATAGAAAAAAATCAAAAAAATATATATTTTATTTTGTATAATAATAAAAAAAAAAAACTAAGTAAATCAAAAGCTTAGGATAGAAATCTATATAAATGTCCATAATCTTCACAAATACATTAAAAATATTAAAATAATAATTTTAAATTATTAGATTTTTTTAATTATCTATGAGGATGAAAATTTTCAGTTTTTTTAAGTCGTTCGTTCGTTAGCGTGGAAATAGTCTCAGCGGCTCCGATCTTTGTTCTTCCAAACATAAAAATGACTGTCATAGTCTATCAATCAATACATTTGATAAACAGTGAGCGTGGAATATATGTAGCGGGTGGCCTGTAGTAGCCTAAGCGTGGTGAAACATTTGCATGCTACAAATAACGTTTAGTCGCATTTAATGAATCAATTTGATGGGCAAAAAAACTTTTGTATATCATGTTTGATTTGACTCTAATGGGTCATATGTGCGTCATCAGCATAGACTAACACTGTGTCAAAAAATAAAAAATGTCACAAAAAATGACTACTGTGTTGTGATTTTAAAAATTGATTAAAAAAATGATTTACAAAAAATATATATTCAAAAAATATTTTCCCCATCAAAAAGATCTGAATAATGGGAATAGACAATAATCATAATTGTAAAATCATTCAAAAATAAAAATAATTGATTTTTAAATACTAGTAACATTGATGAAAGAATATTTGAAATAACAATTTTATTTAAAAAAAATAATATAATTTTTTAGAAATATTTATATGATTATTAGAAAACCTACATAGCAGATTAGCTAAAATATGAATATCCACTCAAACTAATAAAAAAACTATATATATAACATCTACTAAGTTGTTCAGAAAGAAATATCATTATTAAAAATGTTTATCACGCCCAAATTTGATAAATCTAAAGTAAAATTCTGATGAATTGTTATTTCTAATTTGAAAAAGACTAAAAAAAAAAGCACGCCATAGTTAAATAACTTCTTAGGTTTCCACGGCTTGGTATTGTGGCTTTTATGTTAGCCGTGTGCGGCAAATTATTATTTAATATTTTTTATGTTAATGTTATGGTCACAAAGTCGTAAACCCTGAAGAAGACCCCTGCAATGGCGGTCGAAATATTGGTACGAATTAATTCGCCACACACGGCTTCACCCAAAAGTCACAATACCAGCAGCTATAGTCTATGAGGCATATTATGGGTGTTAATCAGAATTTTTAAGAAGATCCAATGATCAACCCAACAAACTCAAGGCTTTAGTCATTTAGGCTTAAGGAATGGCTCAACTAAAAGTAAGCGCTAAGCAACAGGCGGAAGATAACCAAACCAAGATTAGTTAACTATAGTGATATATCGAGAACCGTGTTAACAGTGTGCTATTGTCGTAGTTTGAGTCTCTGTACTTAAAATCATTGAGTTCTTAATAAAATAATGTTTAATTTATTTCATTAATGTTTACTAATATTTAAATAATTGATTGATATCGTAAAAGTAAATAAAATTGATTGAAATTGTTATGCATAATTATTATATAATGTCAAATATGTGTCATATACGACTGACAGTTACAGGAATTACAATACACTGTAAAAAGGAAGACAGTTTTTAAAATTATTGTGTAAGTGTACTTAAAAAATGAATCAATTTGACAATTTCGTTAAATATTCATAATTATAATATCAATTAAAAAATTAACAAATTAAAAATATTTATTGAAGATGGTCTCCAGGGAGGCCGAAACATGTAATCCGTTCAAAATAAATGCGAATCAAAACTAAATATTTTTAAAATTTTAAATTATGCAGTTTCATCAAATATTGTCAGTTGATAAACTTAATGTTTTTGTTAAATATTCATAAAAAAAAACTATTGTTTTAACATGAAATGACAATTCATTGTGAAACAATTGAACTTAAAAAATGTTATAATGATACAATAATTAAGAAATTGTTACAAAAATAGAACAAAATTGTCAAAAGTATTCAATAAAAATAGAATGGAACAAAAACAAGTCAATATTTTAAAAATGAAAACAAAAATGTCAGATTTGATTGTTTTTTTTTTCATATTATATTTTTATTTTAAAACATTGACATGTTTAAACCGACATAGAATGCATTATTGAATATATATAAAAATATATATGAACTTAAAACCTAACCAACTAATGGCAAAAAGACAACATTTTATTAAAAAATAAATTACACACAATTTGTATACTTTCTGAACCGTATTGTGTGGCTCTAATGGCATGTATCTTAAGTGGAATGTGTTTTAGAACAAAACAAATGGAAAATCTTAACGCAGCAAACGCTCGACTAACTTATAACATTCTTAGCAACACTCATTGCATCTCATGTTTGATTTTTACATCCAGACATTGCATCATATATCAGTTTCAAATATGTTAAATATTTACTGAATCTGAAATTATGCCCATGCCGTTGAAACTACATTTTTCATCAAATTCAGTTAAAATTTACATATAAAGTGATTGTAGTTGTTTAATAATGTATATATATACATAGTCCGTTACTAAAGTAATATGCAATTGCTGAGAAAAATTGATTTATCGATCCAAAATATAAAAATGCTTAAAAATTTTCAAAAACACTCTTCGTCTGCATCAATGCACTTGTGAAGACGTGTCTGCCACGCCTGGAAGGCATCCTGAAAGTCCTAACCATGAAAATCTCGCTCTGAAACATTGTAACATGATTATGGATGTTTTTCACGGTCTCCGAATGCTTTCCTTTCAACTCTTTTTAGTTGAAGAAATGAAAAAAGTCATACATAGCCAAGTCGGGAGTGTAAAAGGGCTCGGGACGCATTTATTGTGAAGCGATCATCCATGGCAACGAGGTTAAGCACATTACTTTCATAGCGGACCATGTAATTCAAATCAAAGCATCAATAGCTTCAACTGACAATTTTGAATATTTAAAACCAAATTTTGTAAAATTGATCAGTCATGCTGTAAGACATTTAGTGCCAGTTATCACATACTTAGCAAACATTGGCTAATTTATCAGAAACAATGTAAATTTCAAGTCAAACAGTAAAAACTAAAACATTTTCCTTATCAATATTTTGATAATTGTTGTAATAATTTACACATTCATTAAAACGGAGTGAATTAATGACAATGAAGTGTTTTTTAGTATGTTTACAGTTGTAATATCATTGATTTCAAATCCAAACACACTTAAAATGTCTAAAACATTATGTCAGATATGAGGAATAACGTTAATTATGTTGTAATATAAAAAAAGTTTACATTGAACCCTCCTATAGTGTCGGATCTATAAAAAGCGTTTTAGAAAGATTGCTTTCCCACATATGGGTATATATCTGCAACATATGATCACCACAAATTGCTGCTACTCAATTCTTTCAATTGGTATAGTCCATAAGACATCTCTGTACCTAAATGTTAATTTGAGAACATATATAACATGGAAGAGATGGCGTTATAGTATCTAAATCATATTTTCAGTGAAATATTTAACAGATTTTGATTAAAATGGATGATTAGCCTGATGATTCCGAGTCGTGGAGTGTTTGACATCATAACGAGTGGTTAAATGTAAAATTTACACAATAGATGGGTCCGTTATATGAAAAAAAAACCACAAACGCTATAGGAAACGTATCTATACAAATGTACGCTATAAGAGTATTGAGTGCAGTTTCTATGATAATGTATTGTCGTTTATAACTTTTATTAAATAACATTGTTAGTTAACCAAACTATTATCTATATCAATGTTTAAAATAAGGCAATATGTTTTCATACATTATTACATATCTCCTATAACAAAATGCTTTAAAATACATATAATATAATCTATATCAATATGATTAAATCTTGATAATGTTAATATTGATGATAAATATAATTTCGTATTAATTTTAAGCATTTTGAAGATAAAAACATAATTTCTATGAACTTTACATGTGTAAAGACGCCATTGTATGTGATTACAGGATGTGTCATATATATGTCATTAACTAATATGTTAATCAACATATATTTGACATAATATACTTGAAGACATGCCATTTTGTAATGGAATTGATATTGAACTCAAAAGGTCGCGATCTCAAAACGTTTGCCGCGTAAATCGTACAAACAAAATGGGACAAGCGAAAAAATGCTAAATATAGAATAATTCAAAAATTTAAAAATGCATCAAAAGGAACGCGATCGGAACATTCACAAAAAAAATCATGTTAATAATAAACACACTTTTGAACATTATTTTTGTAAAATTGGATATGTATAAAAACACTTTTTTATAAAAGCTCATTTTTATGAGCATTTGAGCACCTGGACACTAACAAAAATTCCACTTTTTTATATAGAAAATTTCACTTAATTTTTCTTCTTCAGTTTGCGTCGTATTATGCGTTACACGACGCATTCGTTCGCGTTCGGACGAAATCCAGTCTCAAAAAATCATTCTCGAATATTCTCGTGTTAAAAATTGGTCCACTTATATGTTGTTTGTGTAGTTTTGACTGTTAAACTGCAGTCTTTCCTCCCAGGCTGTCGGCCAGCTCTCCCACTAGCTCTTTATAGATCAGAGGATCTATGTTCTTTCCCAGTTGATACAGAACAAACCAGTCTCCGATCTGGCATTCGGCAGCCACCGTCTTGACTTGCTCGTGAGGAGCCAGGCGAGATCTAGCACGAAGAAGGTACAGCCTGAGACGCGGACCGAAGATCACAAAAGCGCGGTAGATCAAAGAAATTCCGCTCAAGACGCTCAAAATAACAAACCAGAACCACAAAAACACGTAGATCTTTTCGTTGACGATGTTCAAAGGCAACACGCATAGCCCGTCGAACTTCTGAACGGTTCCAGAAGGACCGTATTTGTGGAAGGTACATTTAGTGACTTTAGGAAACACTCTAGACATCGGATCTTCGCGTTCTTCTGGCTCCATTTCAGTGAACCTCACAACGTCTCTTCCGTAAGTCGAGAACTCGCCGTCTAAGAAGAAGTCCATGAAATAAATCTGCCCGACGACGTTGATAAAATTCAAAACTTCGCATATGAAGAATCTGAATGCGTATATGTTGTGTTTGTGCAGATTCGCTGTGAAGTAGTCAACTAAGAGTTTCTTTCTTTCCGTTTTACATTTTTCGCTCACGACCGGGCAGTTCAAATCTAGAACGAGCATCTTGATGCGTCCGCCTTCCCATGTTTTCCACAAATAACGCGGCACATAGAATAAAATTGCTTGGAAAAACAACACGAAGCAAACCCATTGGTAGTACTTGTGGTAATGCACTTCGTCGCGTCCATCCACATGTGATACGACTCCCGGTTGAACCATGTCTTGTCCCACCTTGCCTGCTAGGCGATTAGGGATTGTGAACGTTGAATAGATCCAGCAATAGGTGTCCATTACATTGAGAGGAATTTCATCGACGATGCAGTCGATGGGGTCGCCGATGTATTGTCTGGACGTTACTAGTAGAGAGAAGGCTACTAGGATGACTACTGTCGCTTTGTAATGGAGGCGGAAGATGTTGTTGTCTATGCAGATGCTGTCGAGCTTGAGCAGCCCCTTGACGGAGCCGAAGACGTCAAACATGGTGGCGGGGTGCTGCGGTCCCCTGTGTCAGATGGGGGCCCGTGTCCCTGGGCGTGTGCGGCACTAGTGTTGGTAACGTACACTCTGGTCGGAGATCGCTTACAGACTGAAGCTCGCCGCACGCACACAGGCGAGCCTTGCAGCTTAGTGATGCGACTTTGAAAACGATCTCACTTATTTGTCGATTTAATTTTCGAGCGCATTTTCGTATTTAATTTTTATTTTCACGTAGCATTCTGGCTCTCGGGTTAAGCGTTTATGGCGCTTCAGTCCAATATTTTTACCACCATTGCAGGAGTCATCTTCAGGGGTAACGATTTTTATACATCCTGAAAATGATCCTTGGAATAATTAACACAGGCGAGCCTCGCAGTTTAATTCGGCATATATTTATACAATTTCGTGTGTATTCTTATCTTGTTTTCGTTTCGCATCTCAGTCTTCTATAATAATTATGCAACCTATTAGCGAACTTTTTATGTCCGTGGAGAGTGAGTTTTTTGTTGTTGTTAATTTTTGTTTATTTCCAAATATAAATTTCATTAAACTTAGGACAAAATGTTCCGTGTCTCATACAGATATGCATACCTCTAATTCATCTTTTTGAACTTGATCCATATTTGAACAACATTAAAAATACAATATTCTTAAAAAAAATATGATAAGGCAAATAAATTAATTATTATATATTTTTTACAATTAGTGATTCATACTTTAAATATGACATTTAAGACTCATGCGGGAGGCCTACGATCAACAGTGAATGGACGCTGATGATGAGATGACTGTGTTTACAAATCTTGGGGATCACGCAATCCTAAGAGTCTGTTGGGAACTAAATATAATGTACTCTGCTGAGCTCCGGAAGACAGAGCTGACATGCGATGAGGCAAGGACAATGGCGCCTGATAAGGCTTTATGCCGGCAATTCGTGACAACCAAATGCTCCAGTTGTGGGAAGGGTCAATGCTTGTAACTTATGTGCTTAATAAGCTAAATCTACATTTACAAATGTCAATTAATTATTATCGGAAAATAAAGTGACTATATTACTTAAAAAAGCTATAAAGTACGGGAAGTCACGGGACGACTTTCATCTACCACCAATTTTAATTAATAATATTTTCAATCTTTTGAGCATTCACTTTGAGATCCATAATAAATTACAAATATTTATTTATTTATTTACCTTGTTTTCACATGGATCACGTAACAAAAGTTCTCTATTAGGAGACTGCAGTTTCGACTAACTCGTAGTCTTTCTCAATCCTTCTCTAGTTAAGAGATTAATTAATAGGATATGACTGACATTTTACGGGTGATGGATCAAATTCACACCAACCGGGGTATTTTAGAGCTCAGAAATCGATTAAAAATCCTTTTCTTTTCTAATCTCCTTCGTTGATCGAACCCACAACCTTTGGCTTGCAAAGCAAACGCTTTACCATTGAGCTATGACAGTCGGCGATTTACTTCACATGGCCTATTGTGAGGTAAATCGTGCATCGTGCCTATGTATACATCTAGATTTGTTTACAAGCAAGCTAGATATAACCAGTTTTTATATTCACCGATAAAAATATTAATAACTATCTGACTTTAATTGTAAGAATGAAATAGGTATTTAAGACTCCCTTTTGCATATCACTCGACTTAAACATACGTGAGTTGCTCGCATCACTACTCCCCATCCCCCCTCTTACTCACACAAGCTCAAGCGTACATATTGTACACAACGATAATGCGACTTGTCCAAATGAGGACTTTATAGCGATCGTCAACACTTAAAAAAATATTATTAATAAACAAAAATAATGCATTATTTATTTAGTTCCAATTAAATAAATGGTATACCATGTGAAGCAGGCTTCAGTTGCAATGCATTATGTTAGATGAAGTGTATTTGCATACTTTGCTTACACAACAGTTTTTGCAACCTTTTTGCATATCCGTTCCGTATCTGAAACATATGTTTACCAAAAATAATCGCCACTTATTTTGTCATGCCTTAGCTCAAGACATTTCTTCACTCAAAAGTCAATCTGAAAACATATATAGTTCCCAATTACCTCTAGCGCAAACTTGTCGACTTGAAAAGACGGCAGATGTAGTGTCCGAGGCATATTTTTTAGTGATATTTCACCAGTTTCTTTAGGAATCAGTTTTTTAAGGAAATCTAGCTCTCTGTTTCTCGGCTGGCGAGTATGCTGCGCCAGTATGGGCGAGGCCCGCGCATATCAAGAAAGTTGGTATTGCTCTGAATGAAACGTGCCGGGTGGTTACGGGGTGCCTAAACCTACCCCAATATCAAAGCTATATCAACTCTCGGGCATTGCCCCACCAAACATACGGCGAGAAGTTACTACCAAGAGGGAACTCACCAAAGCAACCCACGACGCACTCCACCCTATGTTTGGGTACCAAAAGATAACTAGACGGCTCAAATCAAGAAGAAGTTTCCTACAGTCGACAACGGAACTGGAGATACCTGAGGCCACCCTGCGGCTGAACATGTGGAGAAGCGCAACTGAGGGGAATACTTGATTGCCCCGAAAGAGCCCCTGGACATGACCAAGGGTGGAATATATGGAGGTCCCTTAACAGACTTCGGACCGAGTATGCAAGACGAGGACACAAATGAGGGCCTGGCAGTTTTACAGCGGACCGACTGAATGTGACTGCGGCGTGGAGCAGACCCTGTCACACCTTCTGGAGTGTGCGCTGTGCCCGAATAGCTGCACCCAGGAAGACCTGATGATGGCCAGAAGTAACGCCATCGACGTCGCCCACTTCTGGGCAGACAGGATCTGACCCTGTTGTTTCCGACACGATTATATATAAGGAAATCGTATCATTAATTCGACGCTCTCAAGGCCTAGAGGCGTAGAATATTTGTCCCTTAGAGTTGGCTCAACACAGCCGGTGAAACTATTACTTCTTATCCAATAACTATACTAATGTTAGGTTGTTTGGAGTGAAATTTGGTTTTTCCCAACAGAAGACTCCATTGTTAATTAAAAGGTCAAAACATAATAAAAGTAAAATATTACTATTTGAAGTAGGAAATATTAACACACATCCCAATGACATATTGTATGTTCGTTTGGTCTAAATGCACCCTAAGGCCTACCTCTTAAGCATAACAGTTTATTACATATTTTTTTCATTCCTTATCCTTTCCATATTTATTTATTTATTTATATACAGAATCGAAATTCCAATTTTTACAAATATTTAGAAAAATAGAGTATACATAAATGTACAATAAATAGAGAAAATAATAAAAAATAAAAATAACACAAAAGAATAAGAAGATGACACGTGTCAAAGATCACAGAGATCAAGTAGAACAATACAGGAGACAAAAGAGGAAAAGGATGTAAGAAAAGGATCGAGGTGTGCTGGTAGGCCATTTAGGAGTGACATTGCCGTTGTAGCAAATTGAGTGATTGAAGCTCCACAAGCATCGACTGGGATCAAAAACAATGGATGGCTACGAGCACGGGTGTACCTATCTCGAACATATGGTCTTTACAAATTGCCACCATTCAGTTATGTCAGATTCCACTGTCTATGCATTTTCCCAAGTCACATTTGCAGCCGAATCTCCACCTGGGAACATCATCATCATCAGCCTGTGTCCGTCCACTGTTGAACGTAGGCCTCCCGCATGAGTCTCCATCCTCTTCAATCCTCCGCCTTCCGAATCCAGGTCACTCCCGCTATTCTATTTATATCGTCAGTCCATCTTTTAGGGGGTCAGCCAATGCTTCGTTTGCCAGTTCTTGTACTTTTCTTCCCCATCGACCGTCGTCTCTTCGACAGATATGGTTATATATGGTTCCAAGCAACCATCAAGGCAAAAACCCAAGGACTCGAAACCGCTGCAGCTGTAGTACCCGAGGAATATATTGGATAGTTTGTTTATAGTAATTTGGAGGATCTTAAGGAGAACGAAAGATTATCTCGACACTTCCGAAAGGAAGATTTAATTCAACCAACTAACAACATGAGATGTGCAAACAAGCGATAACCCATACATGTTTTGTTTTACTTCTAGTAATGCTTAGCCTCAGTGAACTAACGACCGCGTTTTATTATTTATTACTATAAAATCTTGATTTTATTATATTTTATATTAGGCTCGTGTCTTGCTGGTTGACGATAAGCAAGACACAATGACTTGCGAAAGAGAGAGCACAATGCTCGACTGACGTTCTTTATCACCCTCACTCTGAACATTTAAAAATCCAGAGAACATTTCGGTCTTTGTTGAGAGTTAAACTGAATTTTGAACATCCCAGTACAATGATATTTCAGTTGATATTTCATTTTACATTATAACGATTTTTTAGGTTATATTTCATTTTACATTAAAACGACACTTCAACTTACATTTCATCTGAACATTTAAAAATCCAGAGAACATTTCGGTCTTTGTTGAAAATAAATTTTTGAACATAAGAACCAATACCAGCTATTTTTTAATTCAATTTTATTTATTTATTTGAGAAACATTACAAATTTTATTTCATACGATCCTGAAATAAGATAAAACACAATACAAATATAATTTATTTTGAATACAAATACGATCCTGAAATAAAATACACCCCCAAACAAATTCGCGATCTCTTTAAGTAAGTATCATCATGCGTGGCGTATGGTCTTCTTCACAACATTGTGGAAGGGATGGCTGAGGGAATAAAACTGCAGAAGACGCCCTAGACGGGAATATTTACATCAAGTGTTCGAGGACATGAGTTGCAGCTCTTATGCTAAGCTAAAGAGGGTTGCAGAAGATCGAGAATAGTGGAGATCTGGAGAGCCGGAATGATCTATGAAGAAGAAGTAAGTAAATAAACAATGTACAACGTGATCCATATTAAAAACAAATTTATAAATATTTTTTCTATTATATATATATATAATTGTGTCGGAAACAACAGGGTCAGATCCTGTCTGCCCAGAAGTGGGCGACGTCGATGGCGTTACTCCCAGCCATCATCAGGTCATCCTGTGACAGGGTCTACTCCACGCTGCAGTCACATTTAGTCCGTCCGCTGTAAAACTGCCAGGCTTTCATTTGTGTCCTCGTCTTGCATTTTCCGGTCCGAAGCCTGTTAAGGCACCTCCATATATTCCATCCCTGGTCATGTGCTGGGTGGGGCTAGGTCCTCTTTCGTAGCAATCCAAGTATTCCCCACAGTGGCGCTTCTTCACATGTTCAGTCGCAGGGTGGCCTCAGGTATAACCAGTTCCGTTGTCGACTGTAGGAAACTTCTTCTTGATTTGAGCCGTGCTGTTATCTTTTGATACCCAAACATAGGGTGGAGTGCGTCGTGGGTTGCTTTGGAGAGCTCCTTCTTGGTGATGACTTCTCGCCGTATGTTCGGTTTTATTATTATTATATTATTAATTTTATTTTTCACTTAAAAAAATGTAGAAAAAATATATAGTCGCGTTTTTTACCCTGCAAGTTACACACAAGGTTAGAATATACGTCTGAGAAATAGTTGAAGAACGTAGGAGCCTATTCCATGTCAGCCTCGTTAACAGCGCGTGTAGCCGCGACGATTTCCCTGATGAAGTTTAACAGCAAGAGACCGTTAGAACTAAAGCAAGAAAAAAGAAATGGTAGAGGCTCTCAGGCGACAACACAGAATGCGTCTCCTGTTCTCATGGATGATTCACTCCACGAGAGAGTGTCTCACCGTCTGTTGTATGCCTGGATCACATGGACATGTGTCGCAAGAAGAAAGGCCAAATATTTTTAGGAACTCTCTGATAATTCCGTGTCCGATAAACGCTTGAGTGAGATGAAAGTCCACGGAGTTCGTCTTTTTCTACGTGAATAAGTGTTCGATGGATGGAAAGAAAGACTTGGTTATTCCTCCCGAAGTTGATTATTGATATACTGTGGTCCAAGCAGTTAGCGAATCGTGCATTAACTTGTTCAAGGCGTAGCGGAGAGGAAAAGCCGTATGTTTGGTGGGGCGATGCCCGAGAGTTGATATATTTCTCTATTTAAAAGACGACTTTCGACTGCAAATTGCATTCGGTGAAACTTTGCTATGCAATATTATTAGGTGTGGTTAATAACTATTAATGTAATTTACATTTCCATTTGTCAAATTTCTTAGAATTGTACGAATGGTTTTAAATTCCTAATAAGTAAAATTAATGACTAAAGCAATTAGTAAAGGTAAATCGCTACGTGAGCAAAATAAGGTAATTCCTAAAATTTATAAATGGGTGTTATCTATACCTCTATGCACTTGTAAGTACATCGGCTTACTGATTGCGATTTCTAAGTACATATATATTTATGTGAAGTTTTATATTGCAAAAGATTATAAAATATAAAGCATCCATTATCATCATTAAACAAAGACAGTGTACATTGTAAGCGCTGTTCTCGTAAGATCACTAGAGCTTGAAAAAAATGCTGCTATAGTTTATGCATCTCCTGCGGCATCCAAAGAATATACATGTCCCAACCAAGTGTACTTCGGAAGGTTCCACTGCATTTCGTTCCCAGACAATGCTTTCAACGACTTATCGGTAACGACGTAAGGGCGCACTGGACGTCTGGTGTAAGTGACATTTGGTGCACGGGTCAACAGGTACACTGGATGTCTCGCTAACTTAACCTAACTTAAGTTATTACGTTAACGAAACCTACAGATCTCTGTACTCTACGATCACTGAACAAATCCTTAAGTTAGGTTAGGTTAGCGAGACAGCCAGTGTAACAGTTGTCCAGGGATCAAATGTTCCGTGTACGAGATGTTCACTGCGCTCCAAATCGTTACCGATGAGTCGCTTATCGAATTGTTTGGGGACGATAGGTCGTGACACCATTTCTAAGCGGCGGTTCAACCCAACTAACGACAAGCTACAAGCATGTGACAGTAACCTATCCAAGTTTGGGGCAGCGCCCAATGTAGCTTTACTTCGGCGATCGAGAATCACGCTTACATATTATAAGAATGAAATATCACTTAATTTATTATTTCATTATTTAACATATTGTGATTTGTATTTAACTCGATTTACAATGGAAATGAGCGTATCTTCTTCGTAGTATCAATCCGGTGGATTGGTTTGCAGCAACAGAATCTTGCATCTCGATCTCTATTCCTCTCGGTCCTCCGCAACCCTTTTCAGCTCAGCATAAGCGCTACAATTCATGTCCTCTAATACTTGCTGCAAATACTCCCGTCTAGGGCGCCGTCTACAGTTTCTACCCTCAACCATCCCCTCCACAATATCGTGAAGAAGACCATCGTGGCGCATGATGTGACCAATCCATCGGGCTCGCCTTTCTGAGATGGTTCTTATTAATTGCCTATCTTCCTTGATTATTCTGAGAACCTCATTGTTCGTGACGTGGTCTCTCCAGGAAATTCCGAGAATTCTTCTGTACGACCACATCTCAAAGGCCTCTAGTCTTTTTTTATCACTTTCAGATAAGCACCATGTCTCACAGCCGTACATTAAGATGCTTCAAACAAGTGTTTTGGCGAGTTGCTTGCGGAGCCCTAAAGAAATATTCCTTGACTCAAGAATTTTGGCTTTTTTATTGAAAGCTAGCCTTGCTTGATGTGTGAGACTGTTGACTTCTCTTTTTGTTCTGCCATCCCAGGTGATTGTACTTCCAAGGTTTACAAATTCTTTTGCATTCTTTACAATGGGAATGATATTCCGTCGTAAGTCGAGAGAACACCTGTAGATTAAATGGAAAAGGAAAATTAATACCACTGTACTAAATTGATTGGGAAAGTATTTCTAGGAAATTCTGAGTAAAACCAATGAAATCGCAAGTGCAAAATTATTACTAGAAATTTGACTCGGCGAATTTTAATATCGTATTCAAAATATCATTTCCAAGAATTTTTGTTAAATTAGCAAAATTGCACTATTCATATTACATTAAATGGAATGGAAAATACCACAGAATTTGGACGATAATTTATTTTTATTAGTAATATACATATATTATTAGTTTCAATGATCAATAAGTAATGCAACTAGGATGACCTAACCTTCTTAAAATAAATCGACTGGAGTATATAATTGGGATGGGCAGCAATTCAAAAATTTAAGTTAATATTTAAAACTACAATTTGGCAATGTCTGAAAGCTAAGGCATTGAACCGATGCATCTTTCCAGTTGATGGTCCAGCTCTATGATAGCACTAACAATATTACTATAAGCAAAGGTGTTACACAAGGAGATGTTCTTCTTCGTAGTATCAATCCGGTAAATTGGTATGCAGCAGCAAAATTCTTGCATCTTGATCTGCCCATGCATCATGCTCCCTAAAAAAGTACTGGAGGACTCTGAGAAATGCCATATGGTCACAGTTTCCGATGAAAGAAATATCTTGATCTATCAGTCGGCCAATATAGACAGGCACCGAATTTCAGCCGGAATAAGCTAACACACAGCTAACATCATCGGGTCAAGCTGGTTAGGGCACTCTATTGTCCGGGAAGTAGTAAATGCTCTTCAAAGGCGGATGAACCTTTATGGTCAACGGCATTAGGATGTGGAAATAAAGGGGAAAATACCACATTAAAACTATAAAAGACATCACATGTATCAGCAAAAAATAATTTGCAGAGGATCGAGAAGAGTGGAGATCGAGATGGAAGATCGACTGTCTATCAGGAATAAAAGTGCTAGAGTGGTGTCCAAAAACTGATAAACGGAGCTTTGAACGACTCCCTGCAAGATGGACTGATATTATCAAAAGAATAGCGGGAGTAGCCTGGACGCTGGGGATCGAAAAGGGTGGAAACTCATGCGGGAGGTCAATGTTCATCAGTGATCAGACACATGCTGATGATGATGAAACATTTAAATACAGGGTGGGGCAGTCAAGCCGCACATTTTTAAGCAGCTTGTAGGGTCATGTGTGGTAAATGATTGTTTTAACAACCTTCCCGTACTACTGGCAATGGGGCATATCTGTCGAAGAGATGACGGTCGATGGAGAAGAAAATGTGTTGGAGTAGCGTCCAATAATTGGAAAACTAAAACGCATCTGTCAAATACACGACGGCCGATAAGAAGATAAGTAGTTGGATTGTCGCCCAAGAACTGGCAAACGGAGTGTTGGGCGACCTCCTGCGTGGTTGACTGACGACAGTAGAAGAATTGTAGGAGCAGCATGAATGTGTAATGCGGAGGAACGAAAGTGATGGAGAGTCATGCGGGAGCCCTAACGATGGACACAGTCTATAATGATTAGGTTGTCAAGAAAGTAATCTAGTTTTTTTCACAACATTTTTTCATAGTCAACTACAGCATAAATAACAAGGCGATTGAAACAACTTTCATTTCGACAACTTGTGTCGACCATATGCACTATCTAGGGATATGAAATGATATAATGTTGTTGGCTGCACTTTCATTCGTTAACACGCAAAGTCATATGTGCCGAAGAAATGCGTAAGGCAATCAACCAACCGTCCCACTGCTTGTATAATCAGATACCCCCAACACCCAGACTGAAGTATCGAAGCAGCTTTCTGAGATCCACACAACCTCTCACATCCGGCCCTGAAAACGAGAGATTCCAGCTCTGGCAACAAGTCGCATCAGAGGATTTTATTACTCCAAAGTAAGGCCTCCCAACTGGCAAGAACCTTGAATGGCGGACCTGGAAATCCCTGAACATATTAAGAACCGGAGTTGGTAGAACAAAGGACAACCTCGAGCGGTGGGGAATGCTTCGGCAGGGAGAGATACAATTGTGCGACTGTGGAGACCTGCAGACCGCCTCACACCTAAGATGCTGCTCCATGTGCCCAACAAGCTGCACATCTCAGGACCTAATGCTGGGCAACACACGAGCTATCGATATTGCCAGATACTGGGCAAAAATAATTTGACGTCGCTGACACGAAGAAGAGGAAGAAAAATCGTTAAGATTCCATTTTTCTTACACCAGTATGCAGACATTCCTTAAGTTGAGTTATTCCTTACCTTAAGGCAAGGAATGACTCTGCATATATGGGTGTTAGTGATACAAAGGCGATGGATGGGTATGGACTACAAAGGAGCTGGTTTCGATGCAAGATGGAACAGGGGACGTTAGGTAGGTAGGGAGGGGCAGACAGGTAGGTACCACAGGTAGGTATCGGGGGAGTTGACTTGGCAACGCCGCTTGCAAGGAATGCAGCACTGCCGAGCCAGGGCAGGTCAACCACCTGTTGAACGACAATGGATTATTTAATATTGTATGATTTTACAAAAAAAACCTACTCTTAAAACAATGGATGGCACTGTGAAGTAGGTTGGACTAAAGGTTAGATGTATTACCGTTGTTTGCATACGCCTGTGTCGTTGGTGGAGTCGATCCGCCCTTAAGACCAATTGGTCCAGGCTTCGAGAGCTACGGTCTATCATTCGGACTTTTTAGAAAAAGAAAAACGATTAAATATCACCCATATTATGCTTCGATCACACGAATACTACAGCTAACCTCCCTCAAGCCTTAGGACACCTGCTTAGATGGTTGTCGGGGTTCATAAATGTGCCCGTGATTATGAAAGTGGTGTAAGTCATGTTCTATTTCTTATAAGATATTTAAAGGTTTGTGTTTTGATGGTGGTTAAAAACTGCTTGCATAAAATGCTATATTTAGATTTTTAAATTTGTGTTGGATAAAGATCATTTTAATTTACAACAATGTAAACTGAAATAAATAATTACTTAAATATACATATACTATACATAAAAATCTTCTCGTTGATATCACGATGATAACAATGATATAAATACTAGTTTCAACGCAAGTCAGTCTGGGCATAGCAATGGCGCAGTTCGCCGAGCGGTATGAATACCTGGGCATAGTTGGTTTCCAAGGTCCGCGGTTCGCATCCCGCTTCTGCCGTTATTTTTGTGCTTGGATTGACGCGTTGAAAAAAGAATTTTATGTATAGTATATGTATATTTAAGTAATAAGATCATTTTAATTCACAACAATGTAAACTGAAATAAATAACATTTTTTTTTCCAGATTCTTGACTCACGCCGCTTCCATAATTATGTGTACAGATTTACTCGAGACTTTCAAGTGTAGAGATGTCTTGTGACAAGGCATAGACGGCGACATTTGATAGATCTGAGTGGCAGCATTTGTGGTGACCATATAAATATATATTTATGTAATCGCATTCAGGAGAGCAGTGTAATACGAGTTTGTCGGTTGTGGGTGGGTGCAGGAGGAATTAGTTCTTTAAGTTCCGAAGAGCAGCGACCGTGGTAATAACGGTAGAAAAGACTAAGTGAACCAATCTTACGCCTGTGTTCCATTGATTGCAAGTTAGACGTAAGAGTGTCATTGATTATCAAATGAATTGCTTTACGCTCTATTAAGTTTAGAAGGTATTTTGGGGCTCCAATCCAAAGGTGTCTGCCTTATTCAAGAATAGGTCGAAATTCTCCTTTATATAGAAGAAGAAGTTGATTATCGTTGAAATACCGACGATATGCACCGAAATATATCCCAGATATGCACATAGGAAATACTTGACTGCCCCTGGTTGAAGAGCCCTGTAGAAGAAGTTCAAGCCAGGTTCCGTGTTACCCTCACGCTGTATGGATGTACTATAGCCGATGCTCTCACATAAGGTTTCGGTCGTACTTGCACGATCAGATGCATTTAGCGACAAAAAGCACACCGAAGTTCCAATGTACAAATATAATAAGAAACATAGATTATAGAAAAGAGAATAAAAAATAAAAATAACATTAAAGAAGAAGAAGACGACACGTGTCAAAGATCGCAGAGATCAAGGAGAACAATACCGTTGTCAAAAGAGGAAAAGGATGTAAGAAAAGGGTCGAGGTGTGCTGGTAGGCCATTTAGGAGCGCCATTGCCGTTGTACTAAATTGAGTGCTCGAAGTATCAACTGGGATAAAAAACAATGGATTGCTACGAGCACTAATGTACTTATCTGGAACATAGAAGTTAAAACATTCAAAAATCCCAGGGTTGTGAATTGCACCGCGAAAAAGAAGGAATTAATGTTTGAGAGCAGCAATTTTCCTCCGGGACTCTAACGAATGGAAAGAAAGCATCCCTAGAAGAAAAAGAGTTGGGCAATGGTAACCGCCACCAAACGTTGTCATTCTTTATTGTCCTTACGTCATCCTATGTGAGACACACACCCATCGGTTGCTGTGAGATTCCAAAACTCAGTGCTATAATTACAGACCTTACGTAATATAAGAGAATACGTATTTTTTTTACGGTCACTGGAATGAAAACATTGGTCGGAGGAAGAGGTCCGAAAGTCCGTTTACAGGGGACACAACTTTGAGGTTCTTTTCATGCTCCCCTCGGGCCTCGCTTGATGAAAACCCTCCCTGTCCCGTCCTGTTTTTGGACGCACGCAAAAAGCTACTTGTAAGAGAGTGGCTGAAGGCCTTTCCGTGATTCTAGGTGCATCAGTTAAATGTCAAATAGACCTCAGTCTAAGGCTGCGAAGTTAGTTACTACAGCGAGTCTCAAATTGCCTTCTTTGATAACACGCTGTTAACCACGAAATACGTGGGAATGGATAAGGAAATGGTGAGGTTGGGAAATGGATTATGCAGATAGCAGACATCAGTTAGGAGTCATTCATTACTTGCGTCTGCACTCTTGCAGACGGACGCGCAGAAGCGAAGCTCTCCCCACGGGCCATCGACGTTTCCAGATATTGAGCGGAAGAAATACATTAGTATTACACAGGTGGAGCAAAATTAATCATCCAACGGTACTCATCCATACAACTGACGGTCAGCAGCCATTAACTGATGCACTGTTTGCACTTTGTACGGGAGCGTGTGTAAGTCTTTCACTAAAATTCGCTGTAGGGTCCGTCTGGTGATGCCCAATTGCGAGTCCCGTTGTTTGATTGATGTTTCTTCGTTCTCAGCGACATGGGCAGCCACAATCACGGTATTATCTATCCCTGCAAGGTCTCCTGTGGTTCCAGTCTGTTCGAGTCGAGTAGCCGAGCGCCGGAATATTTGCCCAGTTGGCACGACACGATTAGGAAATCGACGTTAAAATTCACGCTTCGTTAATACCACGGATTATTGGTCAGAAAAATGGATACAAATATATTAATTGCTTGTTTGTTTGTAAAATATGATTGACTCATATGATCGAATTGCAAAAGATAACACGGCTCAAATCAAGAAGAAGTTTCCTACAATCGACAACGGAACTGGTGATATCTGAGGCCACCCTGCGGCTAAGCATGTGGAGAGGCGCAACTGAGGGGAATGCTTGGATTGCCCCGAAAGAGGACCTCTGGACACGACCAAGGGTGGAATATATGAAGGTTTCTTAACAGACTTCGGCCCGGAGTATGCAAGACGAGGACACAAATGAAAGCCTGACAGTTTCACAGCGGACCTACATATGACACCTTCTGGAGTGTGCGCTGTGTCCGAGTAACTGCACCCAGGAAGACCTGATGATGGCCGAGAGTAACGATATCGACGTCGCCTACTTCTGGGCAGACAGGATCTGACCCTATTGTTTCCAACACGATTATATATAAAGGGTCCGCCAAATACTTTTTTTTTTTGAAAATGGGGCGCAAAACATCGAGTGTAGCTTCGGCTGTGTGGCACGTAGCGCCGTCCTGTTGAAACCAAATGTTGCCAATATCCTCCTCTTCAATTTTTGTGAACAAAAATGTCCCGATAACGATCGCCATTGACTGTAACGGCCACTCCTTGCTCATTTTCGAAGAAAAATGGCCTGATTTTCAAAGTAATGTCGCAATATTTCCCAGCGTTGTTCAAGCATATACACAACCATATTCATTCAGCGGAAGGATAAAACTAATTATCTGTTAAATCAGACATGAGCTAAGTGTTACCATTCACGAAATAAGCACTAGTTGAAAAAAAAACGTTAAATGGCGGACCCCTTGTATATATCGAATTGCTTCAAATTTTTGACTGAACGCGTTTCGCTCTTGGCGACATACTTTTTAAGCAGCGATCACTACGTACTCACCTTTACCATCTTTCGTTCTACTCTCTCTTGTGTTACCTTTTCACCGTTCTTTGTCTACCTGGCGGGGTATGCAGACAGGTAGAAGCAGCACCTCTAGACGCCAAATATTCAAGTTCAAAACCGGTCTGCTCTGTTATAAAAAATTAGATGATTCACTTAGAATAAATTTATTTAAATTTAAGTGATTTCCGTTTTTTTTTGCTACCCAAATGATTCAGATGTGCTACTTACGGATTTGCACAGCATTCCTTGTAAACTATGAATACTGTATGTATTGTACTTGTACTAAAGAAAATTTAACACTAAGCTGCCAGAGACTATGCCTCTTGGGAGATGTATCAGACTGTTTAACCAAATCGCGTCGGATGTTGATATATTTCACGTGAGGGAAGCCCAATTCAGACATGAACTCCACGAGTTTCTTTGGAGGAATAATATGTTGGCGTCGTCTGTTTGATGAGCATCGGGACCTTCTGTTGCTTGTCTTTATTACTTTGTTCTTAGTACTTGATCATAAGTACCTATATTTGTATATATTGTATTATTTTTGGATTAATTTTTAATATACTTCAGAAATGAATTGAGTTGTTCAAATTTGTAATGTTTCTGTAAGGGAAAAAATAAATAAAATTGAAAATTTAATAAAATTAGCATGATCCCTAACTATTGAATTAAATAAATTGTATTTATTAAAATCCATATCATCATCGTCATGCTCACCTAAATGGAGCGGTGTCATGACCTATCGTTCACAGACAATTCTTCTAGCGACTCATCTGGTGCACGGGACACTTGACGCACGGGACAACTGGTGCACTGGATATCTCGCTAACCTAACCTATGATGCGGGTATAGAGCTCAATGCTCCAAGCATTTGCTTAGCAAGCCAAAGGTCGTGGGTTCTATCCTCGACTGAGATTAAAAAAAAGTTTTTTTAATCGATTCCTAAGCTCTTAAATATCCCCGGTTAGTGTAAATTTGTTCTCTCATTCGTAAAATGGCAGTTATAGCATATTAATCAAAATTGGTTGTAGACAAAAGTCGTCCCAGGAAGAGCAACCATTCATTTAAATTCCTGTGATAATAGGGATGATGCGCGAATTTCGGGCTTACGACGTTGGCTCATCAATCCTCCACATGGAGCGCTTAACCATATGTACATGGTAAGCGTCATATAATCCACAGATGAGACTTCAGAATCACTATCACCATATGCCGGCGGCTATAGCTCAATGGTCAAAGCGTTTACTTTGCAAGCCAAAGGTCATGTGTTCGATTCCCGACGGAGATTAAAAAAATAATAATCGAATACTGGGCTCTAAAATATTCCCGGTTGGTGTGAATTTAATCCCTCACTCGTAAAATACCAGTCATAGCATATTAATCAAAATTGGTGGTAGACGAAAGTCGTCCCGGAAAGACCACCCATTTATAGTAAATTCCTGTTATAATAAGGATGATGCGTGAATCTCGGGCTCTAGTCTATGACGTTGGCGCATCAATACTTCACATGCAGCGCTTAACCATATGTAACATGGTAACCGTCATATAATCCACAGATGAGACTTCAGACTCACTATCACCATATGTCCTCCTGTATGTGCTTACATAAAAAAAAAAAAATTATCTATTTAATTTTACCAATTTTGATATTAACACACTTAAGTAATAGCTGACTTGGATAATGATTACCGTAGCCAGTAAGTCCTTGGAATGCAAGAACGACATCCAATCTATTATCGACTAGTCGAGTGCCACATGCTCCGGTTACCCAACGCTTGACCCACATTCCCTGCGAACACAAGTCCACTAGTCACTTAGAAGCAATAAATTATAACTTATTATCCACAATTGATGGCATTTACTACATTTCAAGATAAAGATGATTATTATTATCTACGGTCAATAACAATAGATTTTGTAAGAACAGTTCTTGTTAGATCGCATCAGTTGATGCTGATCAAAACTTGGATGGGTTACCTCCTTAACTCTACCAAAATACGAGGGTTATCCGTAAGATAAGTTTCCCATGGCGCTACAGTCCTGAAAAGCGCTGTTATGGTGGATGCCGCGATTCTGTAGTGTACCTTGGTTCTCCCTTCCCTAGCGAGCTGCCTGCGAAGCTCAGTCTTGGCTTGGCAGCCGTACGTGATGGACCTCCCCCTCTCTTCGCCCGCCAGGTATGAGCTGCGCTCGGTGATCCGTTTCCTGTCTCTCACTAAGCTCTGTTCCAAAGTTTATTGAAGGACTTCTGTAAATTCCACACCTTGTCGCTACTTTTGAACGCTTCTGCGCATCCTTCTGCAAGAGTTCAGACGCAAGTAATGACTCCTAACTGATGTCTGCCATTCTGCAGAATCCATTTCCCAACCTTACCATTTCCTTATCCATTCCCACGTATTTCGTGGTTAGCAACGTGTTACCAAAGAAGGCAATTCGAGACTCGCTGTAGTATACTAACTTCGCAGCCTAGACTGAGGTGTATTTGACATCTAACTGATGCACCTAGAATCACAGGAAGGCCTTCAGTCACTCTCTAACAAGTCCAGTAACGGATTCCCATTTTTGGTCTCCAAAAACAGGACGGAACAGGGATGGTTTTCACCAAGCGAGGTATGTGTTTATTGCTGGCTCAGTGAATCTATGACGACTATATTATCCAATTAAGGAAACAGATATATTTGTTGTAATGACGTTTACTATTTTTATGTATTAAATATATTCAAAGACCACCTATTCAAGCACCTAGAATCACGGGAAGGCCTTCAGCCACTCTTTAACAAGTAACTTTTTGCGTGCGGGTCCCCATCTGGGTCTCGCAAAACAGGACGGGACAGATAGCGTTTTCACCAAGCGAACCCCTGGTCGTGTCCAGGGGCTAGGTCCTCTTTAGGGGCAATCCAAGTATTCTTATCAGTTGCGCTTCTTCACATGCTATATTATGTAACTTCCAGTCATAACAAAGCATTGTCCACGTGCGCGCGTTGCCATGCGCCACATGAGCATAAATAAACATAACTGATTCAAACGAGCCGAACAAGAAACACAAACAATAGGCGCTTACAGCGAGCATATCAAATAACTGATTGCGAATCGTAAGATAAAAAACATTTATTTTTCTTTACATTAGCGATCATTTTACATGAATTGTTTTCGTCTAAACAATCGCCATATTCAATCAATGAATCACCGAGTACATAATTGTTTTTTAATTTTTTTATTGGTTCTTCATTTAAGGTAAAATTTTACAAATTTACAATGCTATCTATGACTGGCATTTTACGTGTGATGGATCAAAATGACAGCTCTGCCAAAGTACATCATCATTTCCGTGTCAGCTCCCCTAAGTGGAACATATTGTCGTTACGAAATACCGCCAAAATCTCTGGAACAGTCCTGTAAACCCGTTGGAAACTATGCATAGTATGTACTCGCGGACGGCAGAGTTGACTTGGGATGAGGCAGGGGCCATGGCGGCTGATGGCAGCATTTCGTGACGACCATATGATTCAATTGGGGAACGTAAATAGAGATGACCAAGACTAGCGACAATATCACATAGTAAGCGCGGTTCTCGTTAGATCACCGAAGTTAAGTTATTTAAAATTCATTAAGTTAATACACAGATGAGACTTCAGAATCACTATCATCATCTGACGATATTCTCTTGTATATGTTTACATAAAAAAAAATCTGACGAGAAGGTGAATTTGGCAGCTATTTATGACGACCATATGGTCCAAATATGGAGCGGATACGGAACGATGATGAATAACATGTTTACTAAGAATTTTTTAATAGTCACTCAAGGTATTTATATTGTTATATAGTATTATGGATTGTTATGAATCATATCCAGGTCATATCGTATATAGCGTTCAGACATTCAACAACGAATGCGGAAATTCTATGTCAGGTCACGCGTCCATGCGTTTCATAAATTTTAATTATTCAAACATTTAATTTTTACAATTTAATCAAAATTAATTTTAAAAATAACAATGCAAGTTTGTAGACCCTTGCGCTATGTTCCCATGTGGACCTCCGGGATACGGGAGTTCTGGAACAAGGCATATAACAATCTGATCTTATACATAAAAGTGAAACAGATATTTGCGATGTTCATATGCTCGAAATTGGAGTGGGTATGGTAAAAAGAACTCTAACCTAACCTTACCTAACTAAACCCTACCTAACGTAACCACAGATTTGTAATTTTAACGAATTTCCGTAATTGATCATCTGTCTAAGGCTTAAGGTTAGCTTAGGTCAAATTAGATAATTTACATTAGGTTAGGTTAGGTTAGGTTAGGATCTTCCGCTTTTCGCATCCAGGCTCCCGCTATTCTTCTGAATGGATCTGCAAGTGCAGGTGAGCGCCTCTGTGTCATTGCTTAGACGTGGTTTCTCTGCGGAGGTCGGGGGCACTTGTCTCAATCCTCCGCAGGGTAAGATCACGAAAGAAACCGAAAAAGAAGTAAGACTGGGCGGCGCCCGCAGCATGGCAGAGCAGATGGTCGACCTCGCTCAAGGGTAGACACACATATGCCTTCTTTCCTTCCGTCCTCGATAGAATTTAGATGCCGTGGCTTGTTCCAAGCCATTGGACTAGTCAATTCATGACTGGTCACGGCAATTTTATGGCTAAACTCTTCAAGTTTAGCCTCGTTGATAGACCAGACTGTCCATGTGGTAGCCCTTTGCATGACGCTGAACACGTTCTATGGCATTGCCCAATATTAGATTTAAGTAGGGAAATACTCTTTAGCGCAATCCAACAGAAGCCTGCACCAGTTGGATATGTCGACCTCATATCTACGGAGTCTAACTACCATGCCTTTTCTGTATACGCGGCGACCTTCGGCGAAGAAGTAAAAAAGTCCAAATTTGAACGCCTAAAATTTTACACCCACGTTTGGTGTTGCTCACCAAAGCCCGTTACTTGTGTAACGAGAAAGTACTCTGAAAACAATGCCTTTGTAAGTGCTTCCAAGGAGCGCAGATACAAAGCGAGTGGCCCCGGGGCCTTAAGCCACAAAAAAAATATTTTTCCGAAAAAAAATGTTCCAGATATTTTTCTTCGTAGTATCAATCCGGTGGATTGGTTTGCAGCAACAGAATCTTGCATCTCGATCTCCATTCCTCTCGGTCCTCCGCAACCCTTTTCAGCTCAGCATAAGCGAGACAAATTCATGTCCTCGAATACTTGCTGCAAATATTCCCGTCTAGGGCGCCCTCTACAGATATTAAACTTTTATAAAAATGGGAAGAATATCATTCTTTATGATTGTTTTCAAAGGTACAAGCCCTATTTATAGCGGTTGATTATATTTTTCAACTAAAATCTGGATCGCATGTTTCCAGGACTCGAAAGGTCAATTGATGTCGTTCGTGCTGCATCAGGAATGATCCATCTGTGCCACTTGGCGTAGTTAATAGCTGTGCTCCTCCAATTACTGCCGCAGCTGCATGCTGGTGACCCTCACCTAACCTAACCTGAACCGCGAATGCAAATTACGCCAATAACCGCCAGTGCCCATCATTACCGTGGAATCTAAGTTTGCATGAAGTGTCCGATATCTTCTAGTTAAGACGAGCGGCATAGTCCAGTGGTAAAGCGTTCGATTGTCATTCAGGCGCCATCGGTTCAAAACCCGATCATTTGTGATTTTTTAAAAATTTGTTTAAGCAAATCTAAGCTCTGCAATATATACTGATAATTAGTCATATTTCCCTGCCATTTTGAGCCGAATTCCATTAGAGAAACACAAATAGAGGTTGTAAATGATTATACAGTCGATTCCGCTTAATTGGGAACCCCGCTTAATTGGGATAGCCGCTTATTTGGGACAAATAAATTTCAACAATAGTAAATTTATATGTTTAATTGGGACAACATTCCGTGTAATTGGGACAGTAAATTTAAGATAAATTAGAAAATATGAAAAATTAGACGAAGATGACGATGATGATGATGAGTTACCTGTGAATGTGACTTACCAGGAGGCAAAAAAATGTATGGCCGTGTTACAGCGTTATTTTACGCAGAAAGGAAATGTAGGGAGCCCTACATCCGCACTGAATATCTGTGCTGATTTTGTAGAAGTGAAATGTTACAAAAAACAAAAGACAGACTACACTTGACTCATTTTTGCATTAAATTAAATTGTATGTCTTCTTCGTAGTATCAATCCGGTGGATTGGTTTGCAGCAACAGAATCTTGCATCTCGATCTCCATTCCTCTCGGTCCTCCGCAACCCTTTTCAGCTCAGCATAAGCGCTACAATTCATGTCCTCGAATACTTGCTGTAAATACTCCCGTCTAGGGCGCCCTCTACAGTTTCTACCCTCAACCATCCCCTCCACAATATCGTGAAGAAGACCATCGTGGCGCATGATGTGACCAATCCATCGGGCTCGCCTCTCTGAGATGGTTCTTATTAGGTGCCTATCTTCCTTGATTATCCTGAGAACCTCATTGTTCGTGACGTGGTCTCTCCAGGAAATTCCGAGAATTCTTCTGTACGACCACATCTCAAAGGCCTCTAGTCTTTTTTTATCACTTTCAGATAAGCACCATGTCTCACAGCCGTACATTAAGATGCTCCAAACAAGTGTTTTGGCAAGTTGCTTGCGGAGCCCTAAAGTAATATTCTTTGACTCAAGAATTTTGGCTTTTTTATTGAAAGCTAGCCTTGCTTGATGTATTCGACTGTTGACTTCTCTTTTTGTTCTGGCATCCCAGGTAATCGTACTTCCAAGGTATACAAATTCTTTTGCATCTTTTAGGGGTACTCCTAGCATTGATATGTTAATTTTCTGCTGCTCATTGCGGCTTACTCTCATGACTTTGGTTTTTGTGCTGTTTATCTTCATATTGTAGTTGGAATTAAATATGTTTTCCATGGATGTCAGCGCTTCAGTGAGTTCATCTTCAGTTTCAGCAATCAGAGCAATGTCGTCAGCAAACCTTATCATATCAATCTTTTGGCCATGTATTTTAACCCCCTCTCTATAGCCCATTTTTTCCTTGATGTTATTAATTGCATTATGTATGTATACGTTGAAGAGTACAGGCGACAGAGAGCATCCTTGTCTCACCCCTTGGCGTATTTTTGCTTCCTTTTGGACATTTCCAAGTGATATTATGGCAGCTTCTTCTTTGTAAAGTGAAAATATGAGTCTTCGTTCTTTGTATTTGACTCCAATTTCTTTCATAATATCGAAGAGCTTCTCCCAATCTACTTTATCAAATGCTTTTTCAATGTCCACGAAGGCAATATATGTATCTTGGTCTACTTTTATCCTCTTTTCCAAGATCATACGCAGGGATAAGATTGCTTCTCTGGTTCCCATTCTTTTCTGAATCCAAATTGATCGCTAGTGAGACTATTTTCTATTTTTGGTTCAATTCTATGTAGGATTATGTTGGTCAGTATTTTGGATGCATGGGATAGAATACTGAGTGTTCGGTGTTGTTCACATTTTGTTGTTCCGGGCTTCTTTGGCAGAGTTACAATTAGACACTTTTTGAAGTCTTCTGGCGCTATTCCTGTATTATAAATCATCTGAGTCATTGTGAACAGAGCATCTAGAGTTCCGGTTCCTGCCGACTTTATTAGTTCAGCTGGTAGGTCATCAATCCCTGGTGTTTTTCCATCTTTGAGCTTTTTAATGCGAAGTCAAATTCCTCTCGGATAATTGGGTCTCCCAAATCATCGGCGTCCACATCAGTTTCGTTTTCTATCACACTCTCAAAGCTGGTATCATTACTTCCGTTGTATAGTGTTTCCAGGTACTGTTTCCATCTCTCCCCTATTTGTGTATCCTCAAACAGTATTTTCCCGTTCTCTGCTTCTATCGCTTTGCCTTTTCCAATTTTCATGCTAAAGAAATCCTTTACTGACGCATATGCAGTTTCAATATTTCCTTTTTTCATGTTGTCATTGATTTCTTTGCATTTTCTCTGTAAGAATGCTTCCTTAGCGATTCGTGACTCTCTGTTTATTCTGTTTCTCAGTGCTCTATATTCACTCTGGGCCTTGTCATTGGGGTTATTTTTGAGTAGTCTCCTTTTTTCTATCATGTTAACGATTTCCTCTGTTATCCATTCTTTCCTTGCCTTAGGCTTATCTTTGCCAATGACTTCTTCTGCTACATCGCGATGGTATGATCGAATTGTATGTACCTACCCATTTATTATTTTAATTAGGATTTTTTTTTCTTAAAAGTATATTTTACATGATATTGTGGCTTTTGGGTTGCGCCGTGTGTGGTGAACTTCCTTCAACCAATATTTCGACCGCCATTGCAGGGGTCTTCTTCGGGATTAATAATTTATTTAGTTTTGAGCTGGTTTATTCAGATTATATATTTCTTTTATGAGCGTTATTGATTAATATCTCCATGGCAACTCAAGTTTCATCAATTTGACCCCTCACCCGTAAAATGCCAGTCATAGTCTATTAATCGAAATTGGTGGTAAATGAAAGTCGTCCCGTAAAGACCACTCATTCAAAGTGGATTCCTGTAATAATTGGATGATGCGTGAATGTCGGGCTGTAGTCTATGACGCTGGCGGAACATTTCACATCCATCGCTTATCCATACGCAGAATGGTATGCGTCATAGAATCCCAAAATAGTAAAATAATATACATCAATTTAGTTAAATATACAGGGATCGTGCATTTTTGTGTATATCTAGTCAAATCATAACTAATCCTAATGATTTTGTATTTGTTATCATTGAACGCATGATGCAATTGATAAAACCATTGTTTTGCTCAACCCCTTGACACTCAATTCAGATGATTGCTTGCTGATTAAGAGGAAGCCGAGCGTTATTCTCCTGCATGATGATGAGCAATAAATGGGACTCGAGGCCGCGACCTTCCTACACTAGCTGAGGGCAGGATATTAGATAATGCATAACCTGTAAACGACTAATCCAAATATAATGTTTCTAGACTGCATAAGAGATATGCGTCAGGTTAGGTTAGGTTCAGCCTGTCGGTTGTGGGTGAGTGCAGGAGGATTTTTTTTTAGATATTTTGGGTTCAAATCCAAAGTCGGCTGCCGTATTAAAGAAAAAAGTTCGTTATAACGGGTCCGCCAAATAACTTTTCTTTTTTGAAAATGGGACGCAAAACATCGAGTGTAGCTTCGGCTGTGTGGCACGTAGCGCCATCCTGTTGAAATCAAATGTTGCCAATATCTTCCTCTTCAATTTTTGTGAACAAAAATGGCCCGATAACCATCGCCATTGACTGTAACGGCCATTCCTTGCTCATTTTCAAAGAAAAATGGCCTGATTTTCAAAGTAATGTCGCAATATTTCCCAGCGTTGTTCAAGCGTATACACAACCATATTCGTTCAGCGGAAGGATAAAACTAATTATCTCTCAAATCAAACATGAGCTAAAATTTACCATTCACGAAATAAGCACTAGTTGAAAAAAAATACGTTAGATAGCGGACCCTATATATCTCAGTTATAGCTATAGTTAAGATCATAAACACACAGGACGGCGCAAAATTAAGCACCCTATCGGAAGATGTTTTATTTTTTGCAAATGGCGTTTATACGTCAATAATATTTGACATTTGCGATCTAGACAATTGCAGCTTACAAACAAACAAACAATACTCTGCAAAAATCTGTATTAATTGTATCGATTTTTTTGACTAATCGTGTCACGCTGAATTGGGCAATCATTCCTGCGCTTAACTACTCGACTCGAACAGACTGGAACCATATGAGACCTCGCAGAGCCACCGGACTAGTTGTTCCGATGCCGCTGAGAACGAAAAACACCAAGCAGACTACAGGCCACGCAATTGGCTACAGCGAATTTTAGAGAAAGACTTACACTTGTTCCTGTATAAAGTGCTAATAGTGCACTTGGTTGATTAAATTTGCGCCATTTTGTAGGCTTGAAAAGATACCTCAAGGTTAAGTGTTACTGTACTAATATTGTCATAGATTTTCACCGAAACAAAAATGATGCACTACAAGTCCAAATTCTAAATTAATAAATGAGCATTATATTAAAAATTATCAACACAGGAAACGATGGATCAAAAACAAAATGAAGACAACAAAGACACTTGTCTTGAAACATTACTGAAAAGACTCTTATCTGAAATGTGGTTAGTTTTCTAAGTAATTTTTTTTTATATCAAGTTTGTCATACAATGTTATTATTAGACGTTGACTCATTGTATAGAAATTACTAGTATATTTGATGGTTCCGCCGCATTTCTTTCCCAGACAATTCGTTCAAATACTCATCGGTAACGACGCGGGGCGCGCTGGACGCTTAGTAATTTCGTTAACGAGACCTATGGATCTCTGGAATCTACAAACACTGGAGTACTGGACAAATCCTTAGGTTAGGATTGGTTAGGTCAGGTTAGCGACACAGCCAGTGCACCGGTTGTCCCAAATGTGCCGGACACAAGGCGTCCAGTGCGCCCCACGTCGTTACCGATGAGTCATTGAACGAATTGTCTTGGAACGATAAGTCATGACGCCATATTTGATACTCACCAAGGAGTTTCCTGTTCTAATGTCTATAAAATATAAATACATCAATCTATATATATATATATAAATGAATCTCGTGTTAGTTACACCATTTATAACTCAAGAACGGCTGGATCGATTTTCATGATCTTCAATGTCTTAGATTTGTCTTGATTCCAAATAGAAAAAAAAAACAGAAACAACTAAAACATTGCAAAAAACCTGGAAAAAACATATAAAATATTTTTTTCACAACACATCTTTCGAGATTCATTTTTGATATCAGCTCGATATAGCCCTTGCAGGCTGGTGCCGAAAATCTCGATATACAATCTTTCGTCTCTTTTACAATTCGTTCTTCGACTCATCGGTAATCACGTACTGGACGTCTGTTGCACGGGACATTTGGTGCAACGGACATCTCGCTAACCTAATATAATCTATCCTAAGTTATTTCTTTAACGAGACCTATGGATGTCTGGACTCTACGATAACTGGACAAATCCATCCTTCAAGGTGAGGTTAGTTCAGATTAGGTTAGCGAGACAGCTAGTGTACCAGACGTCCAGTTCGCCCCACGTCGTTACCGATGAGTCGTTGAACGAAATGTTTGTAGACAATAGGTCGTGACACCGTTGACAATGTACATATGAAGTATCTTTGTACAGAGTCTCTATGACTTTTAACACGACGCTCTAATCTTGCGCATAGATTCAATCCATCGAGTGCTAAACAAATTTGAAACCCATTGATGTGTGTGATATCATTTTAATTGATTCGTTATCGAATAAAATGGTTCTATCTTATCACGATGCCAGTAATAGAAATATAGACACACACAATTCGAACTAAATGCTGATAAAGACAAGGATTTTTTCAATACCACGAATTAAATAAAATGCGTAATGCAAGCAACCAACAATGTCACTATTTTTTTTACCACATCCTCTCCTAATTTGGAGCGTATGGACACCGCAAATTGTCGTTTTAACAGTTATGTAAGCTCAGATCTTAATGTACGGCTGTGAGACATGGCGCTTATCTGAAAGTGATAAAAAGAGACTAGAGGCCATTGAGATGTGGTCGAACAGAAGAATTCTCGGAATTTCCTGGAGAGACCACGTCACGAACAATGAGGTTCTCAGGATAATCAAGGAAGATAGGCACCTAATAAAAACCATCTCAGAGAGGCGAGGCCGATGGATTGGTCACATCGTGCGCCACGATAGTCTTCTTCACGATATTGTGGAGGGGATGGTTGAGGGTAGAAACTGTAGAGCGCGCCAGAGCCCGGAGTATTCGCAGCAAGTATTCGAGGACATGAATTGTAGCGCTTATGCTGAGCTGAAAAGGGTTGCGGAGGACCGAGAGGAATGGAGATCGAGATGCAAGATTCTATTGCTGCAAACCAATCCACTGGATTGATACTACGAAGAAAGCTCAGATTGTACTATACCTTGTCCCAGAACACATGTATACCCAGATGTTCACATGGGATCATAGATTGTTCCCGGGAGTCTCCAGGGCTAGAGCCCACGAACTTGCATAGACTTGCTGTTTTCAAATAGATCAGACGATCAGCCTGACGTTTCCGAGGCATGGACATTTTTTTTTCATTAATGGGTGGCTCAACCCTACTGGTGGCATGTATAAAGCTTAGATTCATTTAAATAAATTAAAAATAATTAAGCTCGGTCGGGTTTTGAACCGACATCGTCTGAATGGAAAACGAACGCTCTTACCACTGGACTATGCCGCCCGATATATTAAAAAAATATATACACTAATCATTAGAATTATATACACTGAATAAACTACATTTACTAGTATTTACAGTACACCGACTACATTAAGTTTTTTTTTATGTAATCGCAAGCAAGAGAGCACAGCCGGTCAAGACCAGTGCACTCTATGACGCTCAGGGAGGCTGGACGCTACATCGGGAAACGTGTTTTCTGTCCGTGTTTGTGTATGGGTTGGGGAGATAGCAAGTGTATATTTGTTTCTTGAAGGGATTCAGATTGCAGGAAGGGGGAAACACAGACGCTGGAAGAGCATTCCAAAGCTTTCCGGTTGCATTAAAAAAGGAACTTTGGAAACTGCCAGTTGGTCGCAGGAGGAATTAGTTGTTTAAGTTCCGAAGAGCAGCGACCGCGGTAATAACGCTAGAAAAGACTAAGTGAACCAATCTTACGCCTGTGTTCCATTGATTGCAGGTTAGACGTAAGAGTGTCATCGTTTAATTTCGGATTCTAGTAACTTTTAATGATATAGCTGGATTGCTTGAGAAAATATTGGAATGATTTTACGCAGTAGTTTTTGGTTGGTGCTCTATCAAATAAACAAAGTGAAAAGCAACATTTTTAACATATATTTAACTTTTTTATTTTGAAAAGTATATTAAAATGCCAATGCCAACAAGTACAAACTTTATCGATGTGTTTGGGAAGTTGTATTGCAAAATATTGATATGGAAATCTTACATATTGGAGATGCACCACGTTCTGAATGATGCATGCAGAGTCGTCACAGGCTGCCTCAAAGCAACACTCATTTCAAAACTATACCCCTTGGCTGGTATCGCACCATCAAACATAACACGCAAAGTCATATGCGCCGAAGAAATGCGTAAGGCAATCAACCAACCGTCCCACTGCTTGTATAATCAGATACCCCCAACACCCAGACTGATATCGCGTAGCAGCTTTCTGAGATCCACACAACCTCTCACATCCGGCCTTGAAAATGAGAGACTCCAGCTCTGGCAACAAGTCGCATCAGAGGATTTCGTTACTCCAAAGGAAGGCCTCCCAACTGGCAAGAACCTTGACTGGCGGACCTGGAAATCCCTGAACAGATTAAGAACCGGAGTTGGTAGAACAAAGGACAACCTCGAGCGAAATGAATGCTTCTGCAGGGAGTGTCACTATTGTGCGACTGTGGAGACCTGCAGACCGCCTCACACCTAATATCCTACTCCAAGTGCCCAACAAGCTGCACATCTCAGGACTAATGCTGGGCAACACATGGGCTATCGATGTTGCCAGATACTGGGAAAAAATAATTTGACGTCGCTGACAAGAAGAAGAAGAAGACCACGTTCCTGAAAGTAAGTTGAAGTCGTGAAGACTCAATGAAGGCATTGATTGATGCAAACCTTTAAGTAACAACATTGATATTAAAATGATCAAATTCGTGTTTTCAGAATCATTTGAAACGTCTAGGTTAGGTTAGGCTAGGCTGGGTTTGGATATTACTTACCGAAGACTCTATATAAGTATTTTTTAATATTTTAAGGTTCGGAAGCTTGATAAGCGACCCAGTATAATATAATTAATGATTAGCTATGACTGCTTTATCAGTTTGATTGTGATATCTTTGAAATAATAATCAAAAGGTGCTCAAACGGCTCTTGTAACAAAAAACCAACCAATCTTATCTTTTAAAATTGAAAATCACCGACTGTTTAGAACGTTTCGCATTTCAAATTTTATTATTAAAATGAACAGAAATAATTTGATATCCACTGTGGGCTTCATACGTGGCCGCTAAGTCGCAAAAAATTGTGATATTTTATTATTCAATAATAAGATGTACTAAGTGCAAAGTTTGGGTAATTTAAATATAAATTAAATGTAGATGGTAAATAGTATGTTCTTCTTCTTCGTAGTATCAATCCGGTGGATTGGTTTGCAGCAACAGAATGTTGCATCTCGATCTCCATTCCTCTCGGTCCTCCGCAACCCTTTTCAGCTCAGCATAAGCGCTACAATTCATGTCCTCGAACACTTACTGCAAACACTCCCGTCTAGGGCAACCTCTACAGTTCCTACCCTCAACCATCCCCTCCACAATATCGTGAAGAAGACCATCGTGGCGCATGATGTGACCAATCCATCGGGCTCGCCTCTCTGAGATGGTTCTTACTAGGTGCCTATCTTCCTTGATTATCCTGAGAGCCTCATTGTTCGTGACGTGGTCTCTCCAGGAAATTCCGAGAATTCTTCTGTACGACCACATCTCAAAAGTCTTTTTGTATCACTTTCAGATAAGCACCATGTCTCACAGCCGTACATTAAGATGCTCCAAACAAGTGTTTTAGCAAGTAGCTTGCGGAGCCTTAAAGTAATATTCTTTGACTCAAGAATTTTGGCTTTTTTATTGAAAGCTAGCCTTGCTTGATGTATGCGACTGTTGACTTCTCTTTTTGTTCTGCCATCCCATAGTATGTTAAACTGCTTAATAATACCATCATTGATGATGCGCTTTTCCGCATTGTTATTACATGCAAATGCAATAACATAACTATTAGTTGTTACATCAAAAATGTCATTCTGCTACTTAAAATTTAATTGGCTAAATCTGCTTAATTAATTAACATAATATAATATATTCCATTCAAATGATACTCAATTCAGGTATAAAAACTAATGAGTCTTTTATATCTAAGAGCACGACGTGTTGAAACCAGTGTCTTCAATGTCACAGCCAGGACGGCTAGACGCTGCATGCGAAAAACGCGTGGTGTGTATGTGAGCGGTGTCGCGACCTATCGTTCACAGACAATTCGTTCAGCGACTCATCGGTAACGACGTGGGGCGCACTGGACGTCTGGTGCACGGGATATTTAACATAACTTAACCTAACCAAAGTTATTTCGTTAACAAGACATACTCTGGACTCTGCTATCACTAGAAAAATCATTGGGTTAGGTTAGGCTAGGTTAGGTTAGTGAGATATCAAGTGCGTCAGCTGTCCCGTGCACTAAATGTCCCGTGCACCAGACGTCCAGTTCGTCCCACATCGTTACCGATGAGTCGCTGAACGAATTGTCTGTGAAAGAAATACGGCGGAACTGTATGTGAGCCGGTTGGGAAGATTGCAATATTTTTTTATGTAAACACATACAGGAGAATACCTACAGATGGTGAAAGTGATGCAGAAATCTAAGCTGCGGATTCTGTGCGTTTATCATGCTACATATGGCTAGGCGCTGCATGTGGAGTGTTAATCTACCAGCGTCATAGATTACAGCCCGACATTCACGCATCATTCAATTATTACAGGAATTCACTAAAAATGGGTGATGTTCAAGGGATGACTTTCATCTTCCACCAATATTGATCAATAGGCTATGACTAGCATTTTAAGGGTGAGGGATCAAATTCACACCTACCGAGGGCATTCGTAGAGATTAGAAATCGATTGATAATATTTTTTGACACTATGAATGAGTGGTGTTCACGGGACGACTTTCGTCCACCACCAATTTTGATTAATATGCTAAGGGTGAGGGATCAAAGTCACACCAACCTGGAGTATTTATAGATGTTAGAAATTGTTACTTTTTAATCTCCGTCCACGACCTTCTGTTTGGTAAGCAAACGCTTTGACCACTAACGTATGACTTCTTGTTGAAGAAATCCAAGTTGTATGAAGAAGGAAACACATATGTTTTATTAGAAGTGCGCTACTAAGCAGAACAATGAGGTTCTCAGCATAATCAAGGAAGATAGGTACCTAAGTAAGAACCATCTCAGAGAGGCGAGCCCGATGGATCGGTCAAATCATGCGCCCCGATGGTCTTCTTTACGACATTGTGGAAGGGATGGTGGAGGGGAGAAACTGCAAAGGGCGACATGAGTTGTAGCTTGTAGGAGTGGAGATTGAGATGCAAGATTTTGGTGCTGCAATCCAATCCACCTGATTTATACTACGAAGATGACTAAGCAGAAAAAATTGTGGGTTGGGGAGAACTCACAAACACAACACACGTGCATGCAGCGTCCAGTCGTCATGTGAACGCCACAGAGCCCTCTGGTCTCGACCGGCTGTGCACTAATTTATGGGTTCTAATAAGAGATCTGAAGATTCAGCTTCTTTGTGATGCAATTGAGAACACCTGCATTTTAAAGTGCAAAAAGTCATAAAATTATACAAATATATGTTTGAATAGTTGTATTTTTGCGAAAAATAAACATAAAATGCAAGCTAAGTGAAATTCGATTGTGAAAATTTCCATCGCCTCAAGTAAGCAAGTTCTGCATATTGCTATAAACATCGAAAAATGCATATTTGCATTCTAAATAATACATTTTTAATTATTCTTAGTACTCGTTGCTATGGACCGACAATACGGTGAAGTCTCCTTTTTTATGTAAGCACATACAGGAGAATAACGACAGATGGTGATAGTAATTCTGAATTCTCATCTGTGGAATTCTATGACGCTTACCATGGTACATATGGCTAAGCGCTGCTTGTGGAGTGTTGATCCGCCAACATCATAGACTACAGCCCGAGATTCACGCATCATTATTTATTATTACAGGAATTTACTATGAATGGGTGGTCGACTTTCGTCTACCGCCAATTTTAATTGATAGGCTATGACTGGCATTTTACGGGTTATGAATCAAATTCACACCAACCGGGGGTATTTTATAGCTCAGAAATTGATTAAAAATCTTTTTTTTTTAATGCCTGTTGGGGATGGAACACACGACCTTTGGCTTGCAAAGCAAACGCTTTGACCATTGAGCTATACCCGCCAGCTATACCTTGAAGATGCGCTCATTGTTATATTTTTCAGCTTGCAAATTGTAAACATCTAGGAAGAGATCGATTATTTCCAACGAAAATTGCACATTCAAATGCGCTTCTCGTTCGATTGCGGAAGTTATGCAAAATTTCATGCCGACCAAAATATAGATGGGTCACCGAATGTTGCTTAATGCATGTCGTTAGTTGAGTTAAGACGCCAAAATGACTAATTGCATCGAGTATCTTTATAATTCTGATTAACAATGCTTAACTAAATATACGTCGGATACTATGGCTACTGATATATATTGCAGAGGGCACCCTAGACGGGAATATTTGCAGCAAGTGTTCGAGGACATGAGTAGTAGCTCTTATGCTGAGCTAAGGAGGAGTGCAGAGGATCGAGAAGAGTGGAGATCGAGATACAAGATTTTGTTGCTGCAAACCAATCCACCGTATTGATACTACGAAGAAGACTATGGCCACCATCTCCTCAAGTTTTTGGCTCTCGCTCTGGAGACCGTCAGGAGGTATTATATATATATATATATTTCATGATGAACAGAAATGTGTGCAGATGAAGAATGTTTTGGGACAAGGCATGGACAATGCGCCTCTGAAAAAACTGACTGGCGGCAATTTATGGTGACCATATATAAAGGACAAATCCGCCCTATCCTTGAATACCGCCATTATCTGCATCTCTTCAAGAAACAGATAAATATACACTTGCTATAACCCCAACCCACACAAACACAACACATGTTTCCCACATGCAACGTCCAGCTACCCTGGCTGAACGTCATAGATTGGACTGGTTTTGACCGGCTGTGCGATTATATTTAAAAAATGCTATATTTTCTAATTAAAATATTTGATTAATTTCTGACTACATTTTCCTGTATATATACGAGTATGTAAATATTATTTTAATATATAAATATTTACAACCATATTTAAATCTGTTCTATAAATTGTAATACACCTAGGTAAAACGTTTTTCCTTGAAATTGAAATTATTTTTCCTTCGGTTATTCCGCTTACCTCATTAGTAAAGTATTTTTAAAATTATCCTTCTAAGACATCTCTGCACGTAAAGGCGTTCCGCCGCATTTCGTTCCCAGACATTTCGTTCAACGACTTATCGGTAACGACGTGGGGCGCAATGGACGTCTGGTGCACGTAACAATTGGTGCACCGTATGTTTCGCTAACCTAACCTAACCTAAGTTATTCCGTTAACGAGACCTATGTATCTCTGAACAAATCCTTAGGTTAGGTTAGGTTAGTGAGACATCCAGTGCACAAATTGTCCCATGCACCAAATGTCCGTGCACCAGACGTCCAGTGCGCCCCATATCGTTACCGATGAGTCGTTGAACGAATTGTATGGGAACGATAGGTCATGAAACCACGTGAAGGTACACTTGGGAACATATATAGTTCCCGGCAGAATTGAGTGGCATAAATTTATAGTGATGGTATGTTTCAAATATCATCAGTCTGTATCCGTGCACTGTTGAACGTAAGCCTCCAGCATGAGTCTCCATCCTCTTCGATCCTCTGCCTTCAGCATCCAAGCCACTCCCGCTATCCTTCTTATGTCGTCAGTCCATCTTGGAACTCAATTCCGTTAATAAATAAATAAAAATCTTGCAAGGGGTTGGCCAATGCTTTGTTTTCTAGTTCTTGGGTGCCATTCCAAGACTTTTCTTCCCCATCGACCGTTGTCTCTTTGACAGATGTGTCCTGCCCATTGCCACTTGGTTGTGCCTATTTTTTTGGGTAGCCTCCACTACTTGAGTTCTTCTGCGTATTTCCTCGTTTCGGATTCTATCTTTTAGCGACACTCCGAGCATGGATCTCTCCATAGCACGCTGAGAGACCTTTATTTTATGGATAACACTAGCTGTTGGATTACACGTCTCTGCTCCACTGGATGCTTTGGCTAAACGCTTTAGTTTTAAGATATTTAAGACATAAGTTATGGAATATGGAACATGGAAACTTAAAGTAGAAAATAAATGTTTTTTTAAATATTTTGTCGATTTTTCACGTTTGAAAAAACTACGTGATTACTTGGTTTTTGAAATTATGATGAAACATTCTAACAACTCTGTGCAATATGCATAATGTTATGTAGTTGGAGTATTATGATAATTAGAGTCGGTAATTTACATACGTTTCGTAAGACGAAAAAACTGTAAAAAAAAGATTTTTCTTCTCATACAATAAACTATTAGCCTACTGGAGATACAATTTGAGACGGAACTGAATTTCGGCGTTTGTTTTTTATGTAGACACATACAGGAGAATACCGAGAGATGGTGATAGAGATGTAAATGTATCATCTGTGGAATTCTATGACGCTTACCATGCTGCACGGTCGCTGCTCTTCGGAAATTAAACAAATAATTCCTCCTACACCCTTCCAGAACCTACAAATTCGTCTTACACTTGCCGCATATACATGGTTAATGTGTGTCAACCAAGAACTGGCCGTTTCCAAAGTTCGTTCCTTAATGCCGCCGGTAAGCTTTGAAATGCTCGTCCAGCGTCTGTGTTTCCTGCTTCCTACAATCTGGATCGTTTCAAGATAAATATAAGAAATATAAAATCACCACATTCCCACACACAAAGACGTACACATCACATATTTCCCGCATGCAGCGTCCAGCCTCCCTGGCTGAGCATCATAGAGTGCACTGGTCTTTATCGGCTGTGTTCTCCTGCATGTGTTCTCCTGCATGTGTTCTCCTACATGATATTACATTATGCACCCGCAGGTTCACCTGAGAACATACATGGTGACGATATTTTTCACGTAAGGGAGGCCCAATTCAGACATGAACTCCATGATTTTCTTTGGAGGAATAATTTGTTGGCGTCGTCTGTTTGATGAGCATCGGGAACTTCTGTTGCTTGTCTTTATTGCTTTGTTCTTAGTACTTAATCATAGGAACCTATATTTGTATATAGGTACTTATGATTCGCCGGCGGGTATAGCTCAATGGTCAAAGCGTTTGCTTTGCAAGCCAAAGGTCGTGGGTTCGATCCCCTTCGGAGATTATAAAAAAAGATTTTTAATCGATTTATGAGCTCTAAAATACCTCCGGTTGGTGTGAATTTGATCCCTCATTCGTAAAATGCCAGTCATAGCCTATTAATGTTGATAGACGAAAGTCGTCTCGTGAAGACCACCCATTCATAGTACATTCCTGTAATAATAAGGATGATGCGTGAATCTCGGGCTGTAGTCTATGACGTTGGCAGATCAACACTCCACATGCAGCGCTTAGCCATATACATCATGGTAAGCGTTATAAATTTCCACAGATGAGACATCAAAATTACCATTACCATCTGTCGGTATTCTCCTGTATGTGTTTACGTAAAAAATAAAATTAAATAAAAAAACGATTTTTTTTAAATAAGAACTTAAGATTAGCTCGATGCTCTCGAGGCCTATAACTATTTGGTTCAAAGGTGTAACTCGCAATGTAACACACTATATAAATAAGTGTTAAATGAAAAGCTGTCGCAAACGTTGTAGGAAAAAAATGTGTAAAAGTATTATTAGTATTATATATTACTATAGACAGTGCCGGTTTTAGGGGGTGGCGCAGTGGGTTGGTGCCCCAGGGCGTCAAATAAACTAGGGGCGTCAGAGGCAACTTATCTCGATAAGATGTTTTTCAAATATAAACTTTATGGGGCGCCAGATAAAAATTGCCCTAGGGCGCTGTAGGATCTTAAGCCGGGACTGGCCATAATAAGTGTTGACTGTAATCTGTTGAAGAACCAAATATCATCTATTGGCATATTCGTGTATTTACTTAAAAATGCATACATTACTTTACATAAATTTAAATACGAGTACATAACACTTATCTACGTATTTGAAACATCGTCTTTTGTTATGTCACCGAAATTAAGCAACATTAAGCCGTGATTGTATTTGGATGGGAGACCGCTTGGGCACTCCGTGAGTGGTTGAGTTCAGCCATCATTAACCCTTTCGGTTGCCGGAAAATGCCGTCATATGATTCCCCGACCGTAGAAATCGGCTGACGTGATATATCGTTTTGCTACTTTCTTAGAATAGTTTTTTATGCATCATCTGATAGCTAAAGGATACAAGAACCAATGTGATATATGAAAATAGACCAGATTAGTACATTAATGCTTCAAATACTAGTTTTATAAAGGGCTAGGACCAAATATCATTACGTCTAGATTAGATTGGAAGCGTCAGGCTGATCATTCGATCTCCATAAAAATGCTTATTAACAAAATACCAAATATGGCATAGATTATTCTTCCATATCAGTTCCATTAACTATAGCATAAAGTACTGCCACAAAGCTCTGTAGGTCGCAATGGGTTTCGCAGCATACCACGACAACTCTGCCTCATGGAGCCAGAGTTAAATTATATGTCAAGTTCGCGATGGCCTTCTATGTAGGCGAGAGGCCGGGGTCTTTAAAAATTACAATTAGCAAATCACTCAAAAATATGGCTCAGATACTGCGGCTGCCGTTAATTCGAGTCCTCAAGCTTCTACCCATATGTTAGTAAAAATATATTTTATTAAATGTTCTCAGGCACCTTCAAATGTGAAAAAATATCTAGGGATCTTCTTCTTCTTCGTGTCAGCGACGTCAAATTATTTCTGCCCAGTCATCTGGCAACATCGATAGCCCGTGTGTTGCGCAGCATTGGGTCTTGAGGTGTGTAGCTTGTTGGGCACATGGAGCAGGATCTCAGGTGTGAGGCGGTCTGTAGGTCTCCGCAGTCGTACAAAAGGGGCTCACCCCGTCGAAGAATTCCTCACCGCTCGAGGTTGTCCTTTGTTCTACCAACTCCGGTTCTTAATTTGTTCAGCGATTTCCAGGTCCGCCAGTCAAGGTTCTTGCCAGTTGGGAGGCCTTTCTTTGGAGTAACCGGATGTGAAAGGTTGTGTGGATCTCAGAAAGCTGCTTCGTGACTTCAGTCTGGGAGTTGGGGGTATCTGATTACATTATCTAGGGATGATGCATAGACGGTGGCAACTGACAAAAATGAGTGGCGGAACTTCGTGGTGACCATATGCCCCAGATATGTAAAGAAAAAAATCCATAGGTGGCTGCCGTATTCTAAAATTGGGCTAATGTGTGCTCTGTATGACTTTACGTAACCGTGAAAAAACTTCAAATTATAATACGTTTTTTTTTTAAATTATCTATGATTGTGTTCTTTTTAGTATGTATAACGTTAAAACGTACTATTCCTTACGATTGAAGTATTAGGTTGTTCAGAAAATAATTTTTATTTTAATGAAAAATAATAAACAAATATTTTTGCTTTGGCGTTTCAAATGATAACGAAACTTGAAATTTGATCATTTTAATCGCTCAGCGATCTCACGAGTTGTTTATCGACGGTCCGTGATAATCAATGCCTTCGTTGTGTCTTCATCAGCTTCAACAGTGCCTTCCAGAGCGTGGTGCATCTTCAACGAATAAAATTACCGCAGCGAAATTTTGTAAATCACTTTTGACACTGGCGTTCTGTCAATGTACATTCTCCACACAATACGAATCATATTTTTTTTTTGCTTGAATATATTTTTTGTATGTAAACACATACAGGAGAATACCGACAGATAGTGATAGTAATTTTGAATTCTCATCTGTGGAATTCAATGACGCTTACTGTAGTGCACATGAGTGCATAATCAATTTCTAAACTCCATAAATAGTTGGTGTGAATTTGATCCCTCGCCCGTAAAACGCCAGTCATAGCTTATTAATTAAAATTGGCGGTAGACGAAAGTGGTATCGTGAACACCACCAAAATTCCGGTTGAAAATAAATGATTCGTCTTCTTCTTCTTCGTGTCAGCGACGTCAAATTATTTTTGCCCAGTATCTGGCAGCATCGATAGCCCGTGTGTTGCCCAGTATTAGGTCCTAGGATGTGCAGCTTGTTGGGCAAATGGAGCAGGATCTTGAGTGTTGGGCGATCTGCAATTCTCCACAGTCGCACAATAGTGACTCTCCCTGCCGGGACATTCCCCACCGCTCGATGTTGTCCTTTGTTCTACCAACTCCGGTTCTTAATCTGTTCAGGGATGGATGATGCGTAAATGTAATGAAAATGAATACCGGGCTGTAGTTTATGACGTTGCCGGATCATATTCCACATGCAGCGTTTGCAAAATAGCAAGCGCCATAGAATCCACAGAAGAAATTTATCTTATTTGTAATTAATTTATTATAAAGCTTAAAAGTTAAAATACATTTGATACAGACTTAAAAGTAAGATAGGTCACCGCTTTTTGCTTATAGCTCGTCGTTGGTTGGGTAGATCCACCGCATATGATATATATGTGTATTTACATCCTCCTCCCTCTCAGAAAAGGTGTTACTCCGTCGCGTGAGGCAGGATGAGGAGCAGATTGATAACACATACTTTTTTAGCAGCACATTGACATATATCCACATTAAAACTTTACAAGCTTCCGGCCAGGCGGAATGACACGCCGCCGGCCGTAATGCGACCGGTCGTCAACACATAACTGACTCGTGTAGCCCGTGTTCGCTCACCAGCGCCGTCGGTGGCAAAACTACATAACCAGTCCCAATATGGCGGACACATGAATGTATAGCAAGCGACAAAATAAGAGACGAAAGATTATTTATCGAGGTTTTCGGTACCAGTCAGCAAGGACTACATCATGCTGATGTCAATATGATCAAATGGTTTTCAAGAGCGTCGTCTTAATGTTAAAATTTCGATTGCGTTAAAAAAAAAATTTTTTTTAAATGTCTTGCGAAACAAGTATTTTGCGGAACACCCAGTCACAAGTTGCACCTCATATCGTCGCCGATATATCTCGTTCCGTGTATCAGTGCGTCTAGAGTAGCGTCGAGGAGCGCGCTGTCTTCTTCGGTTCGTCCCCCACGAGAGCATAAACAGCACACGTGACAGCTGTCAGAACTGTCGCCGAGGAGGCGTCACGTGACACCTGTCAATCATCTGTCAAAAGTGAGCTGCACGCCAGGACGACGCCACCAAAGTACGCAAAAATTCAATATTTTTCATGAAAATTACACAATAGGAAAATCTATAACAGATACTACATGAGACATTTATTTTATCGATTTAACTCACTTAACGTTGACCACCGATCCAATATTTTTTTGTATATTCTTGTTTGTAGTATCAATCCGGTGTATTGGTTTTCAGCAACAAAATCTTGCATATCGATCTCCATTCCTATCGATGCTCTGCAGTCCTCTTCAGCTCAGCATAAGAGCTACAACTCATGTCCTCTTGCTGCATACACTCCCGTCTATGGCGCCCTGTACAGTTTCTACCCTCAACCATCCCTTCCACAATGTCGTGAAATATACTATTGTGGCGCATGGTGTGACCGATTGCCTCTCTGAGATGGTTCATACTAGGTGCTTATCGTCCTTGATTATGCTGAGAACCTCATTGTTCGTGTCTTGTTTCTATATTGTCTGGAGCATAAATTCACTGCAAATTTCCGCCACTCTGTTCTCTTAGCTGTCATTTTCTCTGGACGGTCCCAAGAAATCTCTGCAGTCGTAGGAGCACCTGGGAACATATATGGTTCCCGACGAGACCTTAGTTCGTGTCACACACAATAGTGAAATTCACCATATTTTATGACATTTCTCTCAGTTGCCATTTTGCATGCCTTGTTTTAAAACATCTCTGCACCCGTAGGTGCACCTGGGAACATATATAGTTCCCGACGACCCCTTATTAAGTGACATATACTCGTACATAATAGTAATTTAAAATAAAAACATCACAATTTATGACATTTTTTCCATCGATTAACGCACTCGAAGTTGACCACTGATTCGATATTTTTTCCATATATATATAATCGTGTCGGAAACAACAGGGTCAGATCCTGTCTGCCCAGAAGTGGGCGACGTTGATGGCGTTACTCCCGGCCATCATCAGGTCTTCCTAGGTATAGCTACTCGGACACAGCGCACACTCCAGAAGGTGTGACAGGGTCTGCTCCGCGCCACAGTCAGTCGGTCCGCTGTAAAACTGCTAGGCTTTCATTTGTGTCCTCGTCTTGCATACTCAGGTCCCAAGTCTGTTAAGGGACCTCCATATATTCCACCCCTGGTCATGTCCAGAGGCTAGTTCCTCTTTCGGGGCAATCCATATATGTAGCATATTATTATTACAAATTGGCACCAGTCAGTTCTGTTACTTGCCATTTTATTTGGCTTATCTCAAGACATCTCTGCATTCGTAGGTGCACATGGGAACATATATAGTTTCCGACGAGCCTTCAATTAGTGGCACATAGACAAAAGTAAATTTTTAAATAAAAACATATTTTCTATGCCATTTTTTTCATCGATGAAAGCACATTTCATTCCTTCCCATTTTTAGAGCATATTTTGTCACCACAAAGTGCCACCACTCAGTACCATCAATAGACATTGTTTGTGGCTTATTCCAAGACATCTCTGCACCCAAAGTCCACCTGGGAACAAATTTTTTTCCAACGACCAATAGAAAATAAGCTCTTATTAAGAGACACATGCGCAATAATAAAATCTAAGACAAACACCAAAAAATTTGGCTTTTTTATTTTCAACTATTAACGCACTCGACGTTGATCCAATTACATTCTTTCCCATGTCTGGGGCATTTGGTCACCACAAATTGCCGTCACTAAGTTTAATCAATTGCCACAGTCTATGCCATAATTCAATTCAATTTTCAATTTCAATTTTATTTTTTTCCTTGCAGAAACATTACAAATTTTATCAATTCAATGCATTTCTGAAGTACAATAATATAAATACAATTATATAATATAAAATATAAATACAATAGGTAACATAAATGTGGTGATGTAAATTTATTGACACATTTAGTATCACTGACCTCACACTCAGAACTAGCGTCAGGAGACTCAAGATAAACAGTTTGACTTGTAACAACAAAAACCCTGTCATAAGTATATCATGATTGACTCACAAATAACAAGGCATTATTGTCACAAAACAAAACGTGTAACATTTCGCCTCCATAAACACCAGTACTGAATTTAAAGCAATATAACACTAAATATGTCAATATCTTCACTCAAGTTGGTTTCAACCACTGTTCACTGCGATTCTTTCGTCTTATGCGTATCCAGGGTTGAACGATGGTCCTTTCAGGCCACACTTGAGGCTCCATGAGAGACTCCAGCGAAGTCGCGATGACCCCGACTTTGTATAATAAACATCTCTGCACCCGTAGTTTCGCCTGGGAACTTTAATATACCTGTATGGTTCCTAACGACATTCTTAACAAATACCCGGGGACTTGGAGGGACGGAAACTGTAGTATTCATGGCATATTTTGTGTGATTTGTAATATTTTTTTTTATTGAGATCACAAGATTAGCTCGACACTACCGATGTTTGGACCATTTGGTCCTATGGGGTAGCTCAATCAATTTAATAAATAATTAAATCATTGGACCACTGCTTTTTTATGCAAGCAAATACTGGACAATACCGAAAGATAGTGATGCTGAAGTCTCATCTATAGATTCTATGACGCTTATCATATTACATATGGTTAAGCGCTGCATGTAAAGTGTTGATTCGCCAACGTCATAGACTACAGCCCGAGATTCACGCATTATCCTTATTATTAAAGGAATATACTATGAATGGGTGGTCTTCACGGGACGACTTTCGTCTACCACCAATTTTGAGTAATAGGCTGCGACTCATATTTTACGTGTGACGGATTAAATTCACACCAAGCGGGGGTATTTTATAGTTCAGAAATCGATTACATTTTTTAAAATCTCTTTCAAAGAATCAAGCCCACGACATTTGGCTTGCCAAGTTATCGCTTTAACCACTGAGCTATACCCGCCGGCATTAAATTAGATTTTTTATTGTGATGGAAAGATTAGCCCATAGCTACCGATGCATGGACAATTTGGTCCTAAGTAGAAGCTTAATTAAATTTTATAAATAATTAAATCATTGAACTATTCACTAAGAATGCCGTCTCGCATTATTTAAATAGTAAGAAAAATATTGTTATGGATATTTTATTTTTAAACAAAACTGAATGCCATCCAGTAATTATAATTCAATATCAATTAATGGATATTGTATCAAAATATCGCACATAATTATAACATGAGTCTTATCATTACCATAACACATTGATAATGATCGTTGTTATTTCCCTGGTGTACAATTCTGTACGTCAGGTTATTATATGTGCGGTAACTATCCATTCAATTCGCACCCAAATCCTGTCACATTACTCCAATACTACACCGACTGCACTGGTTGAGAGTTTCGGCTAGAATCCACTATAAATTATGCCTCTTAGCTTACAAGGCACTCAACGGAACTGCACCGGGCTATCTGACAGAACTTATCAAGCCTTCAGAAAAAGCGCGCGGGGAGAGACACTCAGATCGGCTAGAGCAAATAGAAGCACCCTGCAGCTGACGGGAGGTAGTCCTAGCACGGTCTTTGGCAATCGGGCTTTCAGCTACGCTGCGCCAATGGCCTGGAACTCACTACCGGAAAGCATAAGTTCTCTTAAAGCGGAGGCATCCTTCAGAAGCAGACTCAAGACCCACCTTTTTACTCAGAGAGGCAAAGAAGCGCTTTTGGAATGATCATTCGATCATAAAAGAGCGCTATACAAATACTAATATAATAATAATAATAATTCAATCAATTCCGTACATTGCCCAACTCTTTTTCATCTATGGATGCTTTCTTTCCATTCGTTAGTCCCGGAGCAAAATTGCTGCCTCATCAAACATTCATTCCTTCTTCTTCGCGGTGCAATTCACAACCATGGGATTCTTGAACGTTTTAACTTCTACGTTCCAGATAGGTGCACCCGTGCTCGTAGCCATCCATTGTTTTTGATCCCAGTTGGTACTTGAGGAACTTCGAGCACTCAATTTAGTACAACGGCAATGGGGCTCCTAAATGGCCGACCAGCACACCTCGATCCTCTTTTGTCGATAGTATTGTTGTCCTAGATCTCTGTCAATCAAGCGATCTACAGAATTAATGGCGCACCAATCACAGCAGCCATGTACATAACTAACGTCACACCCGTTACCGGACTTATCAAAATGCCAATATGGCGACACATACATGTCCGACAAGCCAACAGAAATAAGAGACGAAAGATTGTCACCAGTCAGCAAGGGCTATATCATGGTGATGTCAATATTTATTGCGTTTTTATAACCTTGTTACTGATATTAATAATAAGCTAAGCTTCTGTCGGGCTTGCCAGCGGTACACCTTGACAAATAAATAAATATAAAATGATCGTCTCTCGGTATTCTCCTGTATGTGCTAAAATAAACCATACCTTCACATACTTTAGTGATAAAGCGATATCACCAATTCCGTGTAATAGAAATATACCTATAAACATAAAAAAAACTTAAACAATACCCGACTACTCAGGTGAATTTTGAACAATAGGTGTTGCACAATAGATTTATAAGTTCAATGACATGGAAATTTTTAAATTCGTCAACTTATCGAATACGGCAGTTAGTTTTGCTTTCGTGAACAAGTTTTTGAAGAGATAATTCACCGATAGTCAAGCTAACTGTGTTTAATTTACGTTTAAAAATAAAAAAAAAACTGGATGTGTAATGTAGGCGCCGTACAGACGGTTCTTTTTTTAATCGAGCATAACACAAAATTAGACTTATCTTAAAGATAAAGCAATATTCGTTATTTCCCAATAATTCAGGTATTTCGCCCTACTCTTGAATACGGCAGTCACCTTTGGAGCTCCAAATTACCTTCTAAATTTGATTGACTTAGTTCAAAGAAGAACAATTCGTTTAATAAACAATAACACTCTTACGTAACCCAATCATGTACTTTCTCCACCAAGAAGACTGCTATGGATCCTGTATCTTTCAACGGTTGTTCTCTTCCAAAAGCAAGCTCCATCAACATTCTTGGATTATCAATCCCGAATATGTAATGTCAAATAATACCAGTCAATTAAGTATAAAGCCGGTCTCGCTCCAAAAAACTAGGTGTATTATATAGATCACTGAGGTATTTCAACGATAAACCACTTCTTCTTATATATAAAGGACAAATCCGACCTATTCTTGAATACGGCAGTCACCTTTGGATTGGAGCCCCAAAATACCTTCTAAACTTAATTGACTCAGTTCAAAGAAGAGAAATTCGTTTGATAAACAATGACACTCTTACGGCTGATCTGCAATCAATGGAACACAGGCGTAAGATTGGTTCACTTAGTTTTTTCTACTGTTATTACCACGGTCGCTGCTCTTTGGAACTTAAAGAACTAATTCCTTCTGCACCCACCCACCCACCCACAACCGACAAACTTGTCTTACACTTGCTTATTACTGGACTATGCCACCCGGTCTATAATAATTAGGTGTGACTTTGATCCCTAATTGGGAATAATTTTGTGCTTTTAGGAATTCGTCTATACGCGTTAATTTCATTTTCTTTCACCCTCGCTTCTTCCAACGATTGTGGTCATCTCATGTTCCCATGTGTTAACCAACATGAAACAATGCTCAACAGTCAACGCTACTGCTTCAGTTATGCGGTCATAGCCTATCGATGCTTGGGGAGCTGCTGGAGCGGCAGAAACACACGAGGAGTGCCTGCCGGGGACATAACACCAAGTCGGTGCAGCTGTGCGGGGTTGCCAAGAAGCACGCCACTTGCAATACCGTGGAGGTAACAAGTCCGCTGACGGGGGGTTACGGGTGTTTGATGGGACGGTTGAGGGATGGAAAAGGGATGGTAATAAAAATGGCAACAAGTTGGCAACATTCGGCAACGAGTTGGCAACATTTGGCAACGAGTTGGCAATATTTGGCAACGAGTTGGCAATATTTGGCAACGAGTTGGTAACATTTGGCAACGAGTTGGCAGTATTTGGCAACGAGTTGGTAACATTTGGCAACGAGTTGGCAACACTTGGAAACATGTTGGTACAATTTGGCAACATGTTTGCGCCGTTTGGCAACAAGGTGGTAACATCGTGCAACATTTGGCATCAAGTTGCCAACATTTGGAAACATGTTGAAAACCAGATCGACACAGTTGGCAACATTTGGAAACAAATTGTCAACGTTTGGCAGCAGGTTGGAAATAATTGTAAAAAGTTAAAATCAAGCTGGTAGAAATTTGGCAACATCTTGCAACATTTGGCGACAAGTTGGAAACATGTCGAAAACAAGATGAACGCAAATGGCAACAATATGGACACAGTTGACAACAAGCTGAAAACATATTGGCATCAAGTTGGTAGCACTTTGGAAACATTTTGCAACGTTTGGTAACAAGTTGGCAACATTTGGCAACATGTTAACAACAATCAGCCGACACGAATTATTAGCTATAAAGTGGGAATTAATTTGCGTGATGTCAGTTTATTGTGGTTTAAAATTCGTTGTTTTGTTATTCTTGTGGCTCTAAATTGGTAACGATGGGAAATAATGGTGACAGAAATTTGGGAATAGTGAAGTGTGTATTGTGACTTAACGTGGAAATTTGATGAGATTTCTCAATTAATGTCTGTCGGTATTCTCCTGTATGTGTTTACATAAAAAACATTGTAGATGGTTAAGGGATACTGTATAATATTGTGGCCACAAGTAAGCAGCGTCATGGTAACAGAATATATATAGCAAATAAGCATCAATATGGGAACTGTGTAATTGTTTGATTGGTAATTTGGTAACATTCTGGCAATAAGGGGTGAAATGGTAGTGACAATGTATCGCTAAAGTGACAGAAATGTGAAATGTAGTCCACAACAATGTGCAACTTGTATTACTGTTTTTTGTATTTCCTTCCATTGTTTCAATTGCGATTTTTGAACGACGTATATTTTCACATTTGTTAAATTTCAAACAAAATTTTGGCTTTTATTGTAGTGTGAAATTTAGACAGTAATGATTTATTTAACAACATAACGCCTTGTGGCCAGGAAGTAATTAGGTATTTTGATATTTTATACATATAATTCTGCTGCTAGGGAATCTCTGGTGGAGAAGATGAACATGTCTCTTGAAATGGTTTTAATATGGGGTGACCTCAACCTCGTCAGTTTCAACATTTCCAAAACCCAATCATGCACTTTCTCCACCAAGAAGACTGCTATGGATCCTGTATCTTTCAACAGTTGTTCTCTTCCAAAAGCAAGCTCCATCAACATCCTTGGCGTATCAATCTTGATTAATGTCAAATATTACTTGTCAATTAATTATAAAGCCGGTCTCGCTTCCAAAAAACTAGGTGTATTATATAGATCACTGATGTATTTCAACGATAAGCAACTTCTTTTTCCTATACAAAAGACTAATCCGACCTATCCTTGAATACGGCAGTCACCTTTGGCTTGGACCCTCAAAATACCTTCCAAACTTAATTGACTCAGTTCAAATAAGAGCAATATGTTTATAAACAATTACACTCTTACGTCTAACCTGCAATCAATGGAACACAGGCGTAAGATTGGTTTACTTAGTCTTTTCTACCGTTTTTACCACGGTCGCTGCTCTTCGGTACTTAAAGAACTAATTCCTCCTGCACCCACCCACAACCGACAAACTCGTCTTACACTTGCAGAATATCCATACACGGTTAATGTGTGTCGACCAAGAACTGGCAGTTTCCAAAGTTCCTTACTTAATGCCACCGGTAAGCTTTGGAATGCCCTTCCAGTGTCTGTGTTTGCTCCTTTCTACAATCTTGATCTCTTCAAGAAACAGATAAATATACACTTGCAATCTCCCCAATCCACACACAAACACGAACGCAACACAGGTTTTCCGCATGCAGCGTCCAGCCTCCCGGGCTGAGCGTCATAGAGTGCACTGGCCTTTACCGGATGTGCTCTCCTGCATGCGATTACAAAAAAATATATAGTTAATATAATTTATTTAATTAAATACGTAGTTAGATGCATGATTATATGTATCATATATTCCTATAATAAACTCGTGCATATTTTTTACGCAAATGTTCCAAAGGTCTAAACACTCTAAACGAAAAGCGTGACGATTACTTGTATTTTCTTTGTCCTAAACATCAAGTCATATTCATATAAATTAAATTAGTATTATTTCATTTTATTGCACGTATTCGATCAATGAAATTCACTGATCGTCTTGTATTGTTATCAACGCCACTCCTTAATATCAAAAGTCAACGATAAAATAACAGTTCGTACTTCGGTGATAAAGGAATCATCTTCAATCGATTCTTTTATAGATTGCTGTGTCAAATATCAATGGCGACACAAGATAAGCTTGAAATATTCAATTACGACGCCATATTGTGCACTTAAACAAGTATTTTATGAAGGGCATATGAAAAGTAAAATCTGCATTTTTTTTTGTGGCGCAATCTAACAGCAGGTCTTACGCATAAAATAAAGGTAACCAAGCGTGCCATGGAGAGGTCCTTGTGGAGTGTCTCTAAAAGAGAGAATCCGAAACGAGGATATCCGAAGAAGGACTCAAGTAGTGGAGGCTATCAAACGAGTAGGCACACTCAAGTGGCAATGTGACATATCTGTCGAAGAGACGACGGTCGATGGGGAAAAAAAGTGTTAGAGAGGCGTCCAAGAATTGGCAAATTGCATTGCACTCAGCATTATTCTTTAAGGCTGTGAATTTTGAATTGCAGCCGTATAATTGGTGTCAAGAGCACAGATGCCTGTGTAGAATACTGGGGATACGTTGTTTCGACTTTTTGAGGCTTGACAAGCTGAGAGAGCGGACACGGCAGCCTTGCAGATGAGATAAATGTCATATAAAATGATGTTTGACGTGAATTTGTATGTACGCATCTATTGTTTAGTGTGATAATGCCTAGAAGTGCTCCTGAGCAAAAAAAAAAAACATATAAACATATTTAAACGGCAAGCGTCATATCTACACATTGAATCTTTTTTACGCTGACATCCTCCTATCTAAGATAGTTATTGAATTGCGTGGTGGCAGGATGAGGAGCAGATTAACAATACAAAGACTTTTTCTGAAGCACATTGACATGTATATTTCGATAACTTTACAGACTTCTGGCCCGGACCTATTCAGAGCATTCAGGTCGGACCAACAATAATAAGACCTTTTCATGGTCGGCACACAATTGCCTCGGTACCGGGCGCTGTGCTCGGTGATAGCCAGCGCGGCAAGTGGTGATCTATATAACTAACGTCACAACCGTACCGCACTTGTCAAAATGCCAACATGGCGACACATGCATGTTCGACGGGCGAACGAAAATAAGAGATGAAAGATTGTATAGCGAGGTTCTCGGCATTAGTCTGCAAGAGCAGGTGTATATCATGCTGATGTGAAAATAAAATCCAAGCGCACTGGTTTTAGTAAATTGTTTGACGTGTTTCAGATGTTGGGCACATTCAGCGTGCTGGGCAAGCACGTGAAGGTCAACATCAACAAGGCCTCCATCGACAATGTGATCTTCAAGGCCCACTACAGGATAACCTTCATGCTGCTCATATTCTGCACCATCCTAGTCTGCTCCAGAGAGTACATCGGGGAACACATCAGGTGTATCGTTGATAGCGGAGTACCAGAGAAGGTCATCAACACGTTCTGCTTCTTCACGAGCACCTTCACCGTGGTAAGTGCCTTTATTTCAACCATTTTTTAGCCATCTATATCACTTACATCATTTACAATGCCTTTCCAAACCTTCTTAGTTTATTATTCTTGCATTTGTTCATCAATGTCAGGCTCGTGGAACCCTTTCTGAGCATCCCTACATTGAGAGACATAATTAAGTTTATGATCGTTATTTTCTGTATTATTCTACACTGCTCCAAAGAGTAGAACTGATAACACATCAGGTGCATTTATATAAAAGACCACCAGAGAAGGTCATCAACAAACTTTGCTTCTTCAAGAAAACCTTCACAGTAGGAATTAAAAAAAAAAGTCTTTAATTCAACCATATTATTTCAACCTTCTACATCGCTACTATCATTCACAATGCTCTTACAATCCTTCTCAATTCGTCACTCCTGCACCTATTAATCATTGTCGGATCTTTAGACAAGGGCTGATATGACAAAATCAACAAAACCTCTTGAGATCCCATTGCAGGACTGACAGTTCGAGAAATTGTACGATATTCTGTAACGAAAAAAGACTAGCGCAAGTTGAAGTTGTCGTGAAGGCGGTACTGGAGAAAGAACACGTTTAAAGAATGTGCTGTGTAGTAATAAGCACAGTAGATGGCAGACTGATCCTGTCATGTCCTGTTTTTGAAGACCGTAACTGGACGCACGCAAAAAGCTACTTGCTAGAGAGTGGCTGAAGGCCTTTCCGTGATTCTAGGTGCATCACTCAGATGTCAAATAGACCTCAGTCTAAGGCTGCGAAATTAGTATACTACAGCGAGTCTCACATTGCCTTCTTTGGTAACACGTTGCTAACCGCGAAATACGTGGGAAAGGATAAGGAAATGGTGAGGTTGGGAAATGGATTCTGCAGATAGCAGACATCAGTTAGGAGTCATTACTTGCGTCTGCACTCTTGCAGACGGACGCGCGGAAGCGTTCAAAAGCACCGTAATTCCGTTTGTTAGCAACGAGGAGATACCACTAGTTTCTTTCAGGACCTTATGTTAGACAACAGATATGCCATCGATGTTATCAGATATTGATCTGAATCACTTTGGCGTCGCTGATACGAAGAAGAATAAGTAGAGTGTATTTGCAAGAACACTGTCTCCTTCAACTGTGTCAAAATTGACTTGTACAAAACATAACATTTGTTAGTAATTAAATATATACATACTATACATCAAATTCTTTATACGCATCAATTCATTCAGAAAAAATATCGGCAGAAGCGGGATGCGAACCGCGAGCCTTGGAACCAACCGGTGCTCTCGTTCATTTCCCTAGTCCACTCGACTATCTCCTGCCTGAACTGATGCGCGGAATAAGTTGTATTTATACCATTGTTACCATCATATAACGATAGATGTTTCTAGAAAAGATAACATTTGTTCTATTCATTTTCCATGTTCATTGAAAAGTTTTACTTGCAGGAAGGATCTTATTGTTTGATTCAGTATTTTTGTATGTACAGGTCAGGCATTTCAACGAGACTATGCTAAACAAGGGCTACATTCCTCACCCAGGAGTCGGTCCCTCACATGAGTCCGACGAAGTAGTGTACCACGCTTACTACCAGTGGGTTCCTTTCGTGCTCTTCGGACAAGCAATGTGCTTCTACTTCCCTCACAAACTATGGAGGATGGCTGAAGGTGAGAAACCATGTTTGACACTGCTTATCCGCACACAATCCAATAATATCTGCTCATCAACATCATTACCATGTCCGCACCACTAACTGGATACAATCTTTCGTCTCTTAATTTCGTTCGCTCATTGGACACGCGTGTTGTCATTTTGTAATGCCATTAGGAGGACTAGTTATAAAGATCGCCACATGCGGCGCTGGGTGTCACCGAACGCGGCGCCCGGTGCTCAGTCGTATTGTGGTTGGCCCGGCCTGAATGCCGTGGTCCGGGCCAAAAGTTTGTAAAGTTATCGAAATATATGTGTCAATGTGCTTTAGAAAAAGTCTTTGTGTTGTTAATCTGCTCCTCATCCTGCCACCACGCAATTCAATAACTAACTTAGAGAGGAGGATGTCAAGATATTGATGGTTATTACAAGCAATGTGTAGAAGATACACATCACAGGGAAGGAAAGGTTAAAGGGAATTTTATCACTGCTGTAGTCAAATTTCTTTGATATTTTTTCAGTACTCATTGTGACATATACGGTAGGAAATTGGAAGTGCAGTCATTCCCTTTATCAACCTACACGTATTTTTTTACAGGAATCTGTAAAGCATGTAAATAAATATCTTTAGGTTTCGTCACAGGAGCGATTTTTCTGTAAACCACGTGTGTCAATGTCACCACATGCATGGAGTTACATAATGAACGTTTGTTAAATATAATAGTTTTTTATGCATCGTCTGATAGCTAAAGGACAGAAGAACCAATGTGATATAAGAAAATATGTCAGATAAGTACATTTATGCTTCAAATACTAGTTTTAAGCAAAAAAATGGTTTGAAAAATTCACGCCGTATTGACAGTATAATTTGTATTCCACCGAGCCGTAACGAAAGGGTTAATGTCAATTGGACCGTATTTTTAAAAATATTTTCTCGTTTATTAGTGGGTCATACATTTAGTCACACCATATTCCAGTAACAACTTGTATGGTAACAACCAGAGAAAAATAATATAAGCTGGTCGGCGAAAGATAAGAATCTTGTAACAGACAAGACCGCCGTGTTGTGGTCATTTAGACACGTTCCATCTTACAAACAATGCGATCTTATAAACGAACATGATCCTATTTGTTTTGTTACTGATAGTACAAGGCGCCTGGCGAATAAGGCAATGGAGCTTGAACATGTTTATGAAGCGAAACATCTAAGGTTCAATAAATATTCCTTCAGTTTTCTACAGGAATGCTCCGCTTGCTAGTTTAACTTCTATTTAAATATATAGCTCATAGCCATCCATTATTTTTGATCCCAGTTGATACTTGTGGAGCCTCGAGCACTCAATTTAGTACAACGGCAATGGCGCTCCTAAATGGCCTACCAGCACACCTCGATCCTTTTCTTACATCCTTTTCCTCTTTTGTCAATGGTATTGTCTTCCTAGATCTATGTGATCTCTGACACGTGTCATCTTCTTCTTATTTTATGTTACTTTTATTTTTTATTATCTTCTATTTGTATTTTTTTTGTACCTTGGAACTTCGATTCTGGGTGTGAAGTTGAATTAATTAAATGTCAATATATATGATAAATATATCCATTGCATGTCTCTATTCTGTATTATATTGCCTCTTATTTTATCTTATATTTGTAACATATCTATACTATTTTGTGTAATATATGTACTACTTGGAACTCAATTCCGTTAATAAATAAATAAAAATTTCGGGCCTAAGGTCCCCGAGCTGTACCTTGTACCTGTGCTCCTTGGGAGCACTTACCAAGGCATTGTTTTCAGAGTACTTTCTCGTTATAAAAGAAGCGGGCTTTGGTGAGCAACACCAAACGTGGGTGTAAAAGTTAGTAGTTCAGACGTTAAAATTTTGACTTTTTTGACTTCTTCGCCGAAGGTCGCCGCGTATACAGAAAATGCATGGTAGTTGGACTCCGTGGATATGAGGTCGACATATCCAACCGGTCCAGGCTTCTGTTGGATTACGCTAAAGAGCCTTTGCCTACTTAAATCTAATATTGGGCAATGCCACAGAACGTGTTCAGCATCCTGCAAGGGGCTGCCGCATGGGCAGTCTGGACTATCAACGAGGCTAAACTTGAAGAGTTTATCCTTAAAAATGTAAATTACTTATAGGTTCCTTTATTGTTTATCCATCCAGATGAAACTATTTAAATGTGTTTATTGCGCATCCGGGGAGTTTTCTGTATCATTAAAACCACTTTACAACTCGATCTAACACTATTTTAAGATTAAAAAAATACATTACTAATGGCCGAAAATCTGTCGTTTGTTGATTTGAGTCGCCTTAGTGACGCATTATTAATTTAAAGCTCCGTAAGCAACTTGCCAAAACATTTGTTTCGAGCATCTTGATGTACGGCTGTGAGACATGGTGCTTATGTGAAAGTGATAAAAAAAGACAAGAGGCCTTTGAGATGTGATCACACAGAAGAATTCTCGGAATTTTTTGGAGAGACCACGTCACGAACAATGAGGTTCTTAGGATAATCAAGGAAGATAGGCACCTAGTAAGAATCATCTCAGAGAGTCGAACGTTCACATCATGCGCCGCGATGGTCTTCTTCGCGACATTGTGGAAGGGATGGTTGAGGGTAGAAACTGCGCCCTAGACGGGAGTGCTTGCAGCAAGTGTTCGAGGACATGAGTTGTATCTCTTACGCTGAGCTAAAAAGGATGGCAGAGGATCGAGAAGAGTAGAGATCGAGATGTAAGATTCTGTTGCTGCAAACCAACCCACCGGATTGATACTACGAAGAAGAAGTGACGCAAGCAATTCACAAGAGCATACTCGATACATAGTGTATCGTAAGTGACGCCGATCAAATGTTTTGATGAATTTAAACTAAAAACAATTTTAATGTTAATAAATATGTTTTTTTTCTGTATCTGCCCTATATTTGGAGCATATGGACACCGCAAAATGCGGTTTCACAGATCTGTAAGCTCAGATTGTCTATTCATTATCCCAGAACACATGTATATCTGAATGTCCACATGTTAACACATATACTGCCTGGGATCCCCAGGGCAAGAACTTACAAACATAGATAGCATAGACTACAACTGTAGTGCCAGAGAAATATTTGGGTGTTCAATAATCAGGGTTTTTTTTAACCCTTTCGCATCGGTTGTCGACATATGCCGTCAAAGATTCCCCGACCGTTGACACCAGTTGACGTGATATATCGTTTTGCTACTTTCAGTACTCACTGTGACATCCACGGTAGGAAATTGTATTAAAACACGTATTCTTTACAGGAATCTTGTATCTGCATGTAAATAAATATTGTTAGGTTTCGTCACAGCAGCGATTTTTCTGTAAACCACATGTGTCTATGCCACCACATGTATGGAGTTACATAATGAAAGTTTGTTGAATATAATAGTTCTTATGCATCATCTGAAAGCTAAAGGATAGAAGAACCAATATGATATTTGAAAATAGGTTAGATAAGTACATTTATGCTTCGAATACTAGTTTTATAATTGACAGTATAATTTGTATTCCACCGCGCCGTAACGAAAGGGTTAAAGAAAATAGGATGACTTGCGCAACGCTCCCGAGTTCTGGACATTTTTTTGTTCTTGAGAGGTGGCTCAACCCTACTGGGTGCATGTATAAAGCTTAGATTTGATTGAATAATTTAAAAAAAATTCAAGCTTGTCCGCATGGTATAGTCCAGTGGTAAAAGTGTTTGTTTGTCATTCAGACACCGTCGAGATTGTTTTTTTTTTTAAATCAAGCTTGGTCTGGTTTTGAACTTAAGGCGTCTGAATGACAAACAACCACTGGACTATGCCGCCAGGCTATATTTAAATATGATTAAAAATGAAACTCTTTCATTCCTGTCACGAGCACAGTAGGTACAATGCGATATTTTTAAGTAAATAAAAAGTATCGTGCCTATTGTCGGGGTATTCTTCATTGGCATCAGTGTATATTTACAATGATTGTAGCATGCTTTCGTTTGTTAAGGTGGACGCATCAAACAGCTGGTTGAAGGATTGCACCTAACTGCTCTAGCTGGGGATGATCCAGTATCAGCTAATGGATTCACTGTGGCTTCCAGGGCTGATGTCAACACCAAAATCAACACAATCAGGACACATTTCATGGCACGGTAAGTGTCACGTGACATACATGTGATTTCAACACCAAAATACATTTATGTAAAAAAATCATCTAATAGAACAACTATCTAAGAAGTAAGAACAAGGGAGTATCAACTGTTTATGATTTAGAAGTGTAATAATAACCTGCCAAAGACAATGCTACTAATTTGTTCTGTGTCTTCAGGTTGCACGTGTCTCGTCCCTGGTCCACGTGGCTGGTGGGATGCGAAGTGCTGAATCTGTTGAACGTGATGCTGCAGATCTACTTGACCGATCTGTTCCTTGGAGGCAGATTCATCTCATTGGGATCAGACATCACTGGGCAAATCAATTGGGACGCTTCCATTGATCCTCTAGACGAGATCTTCCCCAAGGTACGCTTTGCCCATTTCTCTCCCGTCCCGTATTGATGTCCAGATGGGACACATCACAAAAAACGCAAAAAAGCAAATATTTTGAAAGTGACTGAAGGCGACCGCTTACAGCGCAACTTTGGTGTTGATAACACTACAAGCGTGCCTCGTGCTGCCTTCTTTAGTCATTTGTTGAGGGATTGCAAGGAGATTTAGGGTTAGTGGTTAGCTGCTGGTGCGATAACCGAGGAATGAACAGAAACGCTCTAAGACGAAGTCGTAGGGTTTGTTGACAACAAAATCGATAATCCAGATAAGTACACCCGTGCTCGTAGCCATATCCATTGTTTTTGATCCCAGGTGATACTTGTGGAGCTTCGAGCACTCAATTTAGTACAACGGCAATGGCGCTCCTAAATGGCCTACCAGCACACCTAGATCCTTTTATTACATCCTTTTCCTCTTTTGTCGATGGTATTGTTCTCCTAGATCTCTGTGATCTTTGACACGTGTCACCTTCTTTTATGTTATTTTTATTTTTTGTTATCTTTTATGTGTATTGTATATTTATGTATACTCTGTTTCTTATTATTTGTACATCGGAACTTCGGTTCTGTGAAATAAAGAAATAATTCTAATAAGGTATTGTACGGCAGCTTCAAGGAGCGCAACCCAAAAGAGTGGTGGAGCAAAGTTGATCCTGATTTTGGTTCGTTGTCTTGGCCGTGAACCAGCCTCTAACATTTGCATTAATGCATGTCATAGTTTTAAGTCAAATTCTTATATTGTTATTTTTTTTTTTAAACGAGAGTAATCTTAAATTCAAGTCAATTTACGCCTTGGTATCAGCACTTAAGGATTTTCGCATTTCACCAAAAGCTGACTATCGATCACGATGATGGTGAAGTGGGGAATGATTTAGTTGATGGTGATACTAGTGATGACGGTGGCGTGTCTGTTTCAGGTTACCAAGTGCCACTTCCACAAGTACGGTCCCAGCGGCTCCATCCAGAAGCATGACGCTCTCTGCGTCATGGCGCTCAACGTCATCAACGAGAAAATCTACACAGTCCTTTGGTTCTGGTTCCTCATACTGTTCATCCTCAGCATATTGGGTAAGTGAACATATATTTACTGTGTTCTTTACCATTTTATATAATTCGGATGCCACAGGAGAGCAACACATAAAGCTTCTTTTTCTTGAGATCTTAGCTATCAAATGCAAGGAACCATTCCTAGTATAAATAGAGTTGGATAACGTAAAGAGTTGACTGAATTTATGAATAGTTTCATTGCGTATTATTAATTGAGACGTCGGAAATTTTTTTTTATAGATTCGTTCGAGCATAAGATTGTGATTTTTTTTTTTTGGGGCCTTAGGACCCCAGGCCGGTCGCCTTGTACCTGCGCTCCTTGGGAGCACTTACCAAGGCATTGTTTTCAGAGTACATTCTCGTTATACAAGTAACTGGTTTTGGTGAGCAACACCACACATGGGTGTAAAAGTTAGTAGTTCAGACGTTAAAATTTGGACTTTTAGACTTCTTCGCCGAAGGTCGCCGCGAATTCAGAAAATGCATGGTAGTTGGTCTCCGTAGATATGAGATCGATATATCCAACCGGTCCAGACTTCTGTTGGATTACGCTAACGAGCCTTTGCCTCGCTAAATCTAATATTGGACAATGCCACAGAACGTGTTACTTCTTTTTCGGTTTCTGTGAGGTTGTGAGATTGTGTGATGGGAACACTGACTGTTGGTACCCGTGATGAGATGAACGCCTGGAAACGGACACGCAGTGAAAGCATTAGCCCTTTCCCACGGCAACGTCCCGTTTTTTGCGGGTACGGTTTTTTGCAGAACCACGTTTAGTAGTATACGTGATACTGTGGTAACATTGACATGAGCATTTGGCTTGCAGGATACCTCAAAAATCCGATCCATTCGAAATGTGCTGTACGGTTTCGCCAGTAAAAACCGGACGACTGGATCCAGTAAAAAACGGTATCCAGTTTAGTTACGTACATAGTTTAATGGAAGTGTTCCCACTGGCATTCTGCATACTGAAAGTACCAATATAATATTATAAGAATATTCACGTCCATTGCGTCTGAATTTTCTTCTCCGACTGCCAATGCTATCCCGTAAAAAACAGGATGAAAACTTCTGTGCGTGAACACAGGTTTGATTTTTGCGGTATCCAGTAAAAAACCGATACCACAAAACTGGACGTCCGTGGGAAAGAGACGTAAGTCGTCATTGTGGAAAACTCATAAATTAACTACAATTAGACTACAGAATGTATTTGGATTGGTGGGATTTCTAGGAATCGGGAACGACTGATTCTAAGCAGATCTTTGGTTGTAATTTTATAGTTAACGGTACATTTAAATCAAGCACTATTAATTTTAAGTTATTGATATATTGTTTCTTTTAATTTAGGTCTCATATGGCGTCTAATGACATTCTTCCTCCACTCTCGCTCTGTGCGCTTTAACGAGTACACATTCTCCATGGCTCACCTGGGCGATCTGAACATCAAGAACCTCATGTCTGTCACAAGAGAGTGCTACTTCGGAGACTGGCTGTTCTTGTACTACCTCGCCAAGAACATGGACCCCTACGTATTCAAGTAAGAGAAGATTTCGACCAAACGGAGAAATTGACTAAATCCACGACTTATTTATTTAAAACTTAAGCATGATACAAAATTTAAACATAAAACTGTGGCACGCGTTATTTTTGATGCCTCTGATCTGCGCTGTGGCTAGGAGAACGCTTCAGAATCAAGAAACGACTCAACCTTGACCCGTTAGCAAGCGCGGTAGATGACAGATGGCTGCGTGGGGAGGAGTACCTTACTTGGCTGTTGTGTCTTTGATTGGCACTACATATTCCGTCATGCCACCCCGGCAAGACAGAGACCACACGGTTCTCTTGTTGGCCAACGGCTAGCAGGGGAGCACTGGCTTCCTCTTGCAACTGAGATCATAGAGCACGATGGTTAAGCAAGATGGCGACGACCGGTATCAAATTCTATAAAAGAAGAATACAATAACAAACTTGTAGTGAGCCACTGATTTTTAATTTATTTATCCTCCTACAGGTGTAAGTGACATTTCACCTTCGTCAGGAGAAACAAAAAAAAATACATAACAGTTGATTATTGCTCGACACAGAAGGGAAGAGAAGAGGATAAGTGTCAGAGTCCTCTTTGGACGAACCGGTAGAATAGAGCGAATTTATCGGAAACATATTTAATATCGGACTATACATACATAAAAATAATTAATTGTAAATAATTTTCCTGTTATTATTAAAGATTTATGTGCTAAGCGTTAGATCAATTTAAATTATTATTATTATAGCACTGTTTATTTATTAACTTGCTGTAATATTTTGTTCTAAGGGGCAATTTCTCAATTCTATAGAATATACTATGTTTTAACATCCTCCTCTGTTTAAATATATAGTTATTCAGTCGCGTGGTGGCTGGATGAGGAGCACATTAACAACACACATACTTTTTCAGAAGCACTTATATATTCACGTTAAACTTTACAAACTTCCGGCCCAGGCGGAATAACATGCCGGGCCGGCCATAATGCGACCTTCTGACGGCCGGCACACAACTACCTACATTAGACATACTTTTCACTAGGGTTCGATTCAGTTTTTCGATTTAACATATCAAGTGTTTCACCTTCGTTTCCAGGGCTCTCTTCACGAGTCTTGCCATGGAGCTCGATGGCATAGGAGACACCAGCACTCTGAGGGACTTCAGGACGCCCCCATACCCTCCCAGCATGTCCAGCGAGGACGAGGCCCCCATGCTGAAGAATCCTCAGAGTCTAATATTCTTCAATGCGAACGACGACGATATCCTCAGCGCGGGAGAGATACCCAAGAAAAACATCTAAACAAACTGACTGAACGAAAATTATGAAAAATGTGAAAAATTCTCACCCAAAAATTTACTCTAATTCTGACCAAAAATTGATTCTAATTCTGACCAAAAATTTATTTAAATTCTGACCATATATTCTGTTGACAAAAAGAAATTGATATCCTCCTTTCCCATTTAGGACATCGATTAACTGGAAGAAGGATGCAGGATCAGGTTCACAATACAAACACTTGTTTCTGTTTCATGATACACGTTTATTCGTCAAACACTTGCTACAAAAAAGACCGTTGTGACCCACGCCATATAGGCATGGCCATCACGGTCGCGAACGTTTGTCCAACTGACAGCTCACGGCGCGCTCTCACATCTCGGCGGTACCAACCGCCAAGATGACAGTCATACCAACTGGCAATGGGCCAACTGTCATTAAAATTATTTTGGCGTATGCAAACACCGCTAACATTATATTATTAAACTAACATTCGATGTAGATGTCAGGCAAGCGAACCAAAATAAGAGACAAAAGATCGTTTGTTGAGGCTTTACGGCATCGGCCTTAAGGAACTATATCAAGCTAATATCAAAATGTATATGATATTGTGAGAATTGCCATAAATATCTTGAAAAAGTGTTTTTCTTAGTAAAGCAGGCACACAATGAAATATTTAATCAATATATATTAACATCCTCCTCTCTTTCAAAGGGTTGTTATTCAGTCGCGTGAGGGCATCACGAGGAGCAGAATAATAACACAGACTTTTTCAGAAGCACATTGAAATATATTTACGATAAACTTTACAAACTTGATAGCCCGAACCTAGTCACAGCATTCGGCCGGGCCAAAATACAATATGCTCTCGCCGGCGGTCGGCACACACCTCACGCGCCCGTCATGGGCTGTCGCACAGCGACACTAGTGACGATATACGTAACTAGTCCTAGTATGGCGGACAGAAATAAGTACGAAAGATTGTATTTTCGAGGTCAGCAAGGGCTATATCATGCTGATGTCAATATATATTATATTGTTTTATAATATTCCATCGACACAATTTATTTTTTATCCGTACTAGAATACTTGTTGCATTTATATGACATAGTTTTTTTCATTGCTATTTCTCATATCTCATATCCAAGATTAGATTTAATTATTTTTCGTTAATGGGTCACCAAGCGGCCACACACGAAGCCCCCAGTTAATAAACGTTAAAGAATCTGGCGACGTAGAGCAACACTAAATTAACACCAATTAAAGAGCAATGTGTCTTCCATTACATATAGGGTTAACAGATATGTTTGTAGATATCCGCTCATTTTGTGTTTATACCAGTATACAGTTTAGTATATTTCGCCCTTTTGCAGCAGATATTCACCCAAATAACTTCTTAGGTTTTCACGGCCAGATTTGGTATAGAGGCTTTTGGGTTTAGCCGTGTGTGGCGAATTACTCTCTTCCAATATTTAGACCGCTATTGCAGGGGTCTTCTTCAGGGTTGATGACTTTCCATTGATCTCTTCTTCCTAACACGCTTAAAGATTCCTTCTCAGCTCACACTCCCACATTCCGACACTACTATTTCTATACCTGTATCATCATCATCACTACGTCTGCTCCCCTAACTGGAGCATATGGCATTCACGAACTGACACAACAAAGCTCTATCAGCCACAATAATCATTGCCTCATCAAAGTCAGCGCTGCCTCCCGCAGCTTCATCGAGTACATACTATTGACATCCCCCTCTCTGAATCACATTGACGAATATTTCGATAACTTTACAAACATCCGGCCCTAGCGGAATAACATGCCGGCCATAGTACGACCTCGCCGCCGTCGGCATATAACTGACTGCGCACCGGGCGCCGTGGTCGGTGACACGCAACGCTACAAGTGCCGATTTATATAACTAGTCCTCCTAACGGCATTACAAAATGACAACACACGCGTGTCCGATGAGCGAACGAAAATAAGAAACGAAAGATTTTATATCGAGGTTTTCGGTACCAGTCAGCAAGGGCTATATCATGCTGATGTCATACTGTCATCCAAACTCGACATGTATCTAAAAAAAATAAAAAAAAAACGTTTTAACTATTGAAAAATTGATTAAACTTCTATTAAAACATAAAATAATTACGAGTCATATTCCGTTAAAAATAATATCTAAATCGCTAAATCATTCTCACCTTCATCCTTGCAACCCTATCTGTCTCCCTTTCTTATCATTCCCTGATAGACACACCCCTACCCCCTCTCATACATAAATGGGTTCGACCTCTTACGAAGTATTATGCAGCTCATTTGTCTCTTGACAGTGATGGATTGAGAAAGGCTACGAGGTAGTCGAAACTGCAGTCTCCTAAACAGAGGCCATATCTAACATGTAAAAAAGGTGAATGAATCAATATTTATTATGATTCCGTTACGAGTTGTGCTCGTAAAGCAAGGTTACACTGTACAGATGAAGAGGATTGCAAAATTTCAGTTTTATATTTTTTTATATTATGATAATTTTAATTAAATAGGATTAAGATATTATTTGATAAGATAGTTACCGTGTTTGTGATAATATAAGATAAAAAAGACGCCATTGTAGGTTATTTTAAAAATGAAGATAATTATTAATGTTATACCTGTACAGGTGAAAAATATGTTTTTTTTACGTATTATTAAAAAATCTATATATATAAAAATGAATTTCTGTGTGTCTGTCCGTCCTTTATGCATTCCTATACCATTAATCCGACTGCGATAAAACTTTGTCGAATTATTGCTTAGACTAGCGGGAAGAAGATAGGATACTCAAAATTTGATTTGATTACAAAAATTAATTAAATATTTACGTAAAACATGTTTTCATACAAGACTATTGTAATACAGAACGGCCATTTTAAAACATTGTATCCATAGCAACGCTGGAAACAAAAATGACACAAATCTGTCCTGTAGGTATTTTAAGTAGGTATTTTAAATAGGTACTTACGTAAGGTTTTTTTGAGTGGCATTGCAACGCATGCCGGGTACACGCTAGTAAATTATAAAAATGTATTTTAGTTTATTTTTATTCAATTTTATTGTTGTAAATATGCAATATAAAAAAGCTACACTGCCAACTTTTATCGGCTTTCATTTAGAATATAAGCTTTGGAATATTCTCCATATTATATATTAATAATAATATAATGTTGTAACCTTAAACATCTAAATCAGTGGTTCCCAAAGTGGTCCACATGGACCCCCAGGGGTCCATGGGATCATCCAGGGGGTCCATGGAAAATTAAAATTGATTTGGGGGTCCATGAACATCGTTAGGGGGTCCACAGAGGGTTCAATATAAAATTATTAAAAGTTTTGACACATCAGTATTAATTTGGAAGTTACAATAAATAGCAATATATAAATGAGATATGTGTGATGTAAATATTTTAAAGTGCATACAATTAATTTCTTAGCCTGAGACAAAAACCTTATTTAAATTGAGGTCTACAAAGCGAATCGCATCTCACCGCCGGTTCCGTCTAATTTTGTTATCTGGCCAGGATCTCGTTACTCGCCGACACCGAAGAACACAAATTACTTAATTATTATTGCTTTATAGTTTTCGCTTCCAGAGAAAAGTTAAATGTTATTGAGCAATTAAATATAAGTAAAGTGCATTTTTTTTCAAATACTATTAAATTATAATCCGCAGCTTTAATGTTCTGACACAAACTTGAAGTGCGATTTCTTCTGGAGCTTTAGAGGAGAACTAATACAATAGGGTACATCTCTCTTTTTTAAATAACACCCTCATAAAAAATGCAATAAAGTATTATGAGTATCTCTAATTACCACACTGCACTATGTGTTCACACGATTATCACGTATGTTTTTACGAGAAAGTTTGGCTATTGTAAAACAATAAATAAATAAAAGTTGCCCTTTTTCTGAAATTCTATTTAGGACAGGAAACAATAAAAATGTGCCTGTCGCCAAAATCAAGAAAGGCGAGACTGACGTTATTTGGTCCATGGGTATATAAACAAGGGTAGTTTACAATTGGGACACAGAATCTATCTTTGATACATACTGTATTGACCTATAACTCGCTCTTGTTATTCTGTTCTTTACAAGTTGATTAATATAAGTATACTTATATTTTGCGATACTAAGCCACAAAGCTTTTCAATTGTACTTTGGGTTATAGGATCGTATATATATAAGATCGACTAATAAGACGTGAGCAGTTGCCCCTGCCCCGCCCCCAGTCTTCCATCAACTCTCGTAATATAAGTTTAATATTCAAATATACACACACTCCTCAATAGTTAACTTTTAAACAATTGATATTATAATATTTCCGTATATTAAAAATGATTTTATTATTGCTATGTCTAATTTGTATATATAATTATTTTGTCAACAGATAACTGATACTAAACATGGCCGAATCTAAAAAGAAATGTAGACAGTACAATGTCGATTATTTAAAGTTTGGCTTCATTCCATCACAGTCGAACAAACAATTGGCTTTGTGCCTTTATGCAACAAAGTTTTAACCAATTAATCTATGAAACCATCCAAGCTGGAGGTTCACCTGAAAAGATGTCACCCTGATAAAACAGATAAAGATTTGGAATACTTTCAAACACTCAAAAATAAAGTGATGGTACCTTCGCTACACGAAATGTTCGGCTCGACGTCAAAAAGAAACGATGATGGTTTGCGGGCGTCGTACAATATATCGTTACTTATAGCAAAATCTGGAAAACCGCATACTATCGGAGAAAAGTTAATTTTGCCAGCAGTCTAAGAGGTTTTAAAAACTGTTGTACACCAACCTGCATCTGATATAATTAACAAAATTCCTTTAAGCAACAACACAGTTCAAAGACGTATTGATGAAATGAGTTATGATATTGAAAGTTTCTTGTGCAATTATTTGCAAACGACTCATTTCTGTCTACAGCTGGATGAGTCAACTTCACCTGATAATGAAGCATTATTATTGGCATATACTTGTTTTATTATGGATCAAGAAATTCACGAAGAACTGCTATTTGCGAGAACTTTGCCAACCGACACTAAAGGCGAACCAATATTTCATGTTTTGAAGGATTACTTCACAGAAAAAGAAATTCCTTTGTCAAATATTATGTCAGTTGCTACAGATGGAGCTCCTGCCATGATTGGGCGTTATCGTGGCTTTATAAGCTATTTAAAACAAAATGTACCCGGGGTGTTAGCAATACACTGTGTCATTCATCGACAACATTTAGTTGCTAAAAATCTGAATATTAGATTGCATGAATCTCTTCAATTAGTCATTGATGCTGTAAACCAAATCCGAATCAATGCGTTGCATACGCGGCTATTTGCGCAGTTGTGTGACAAAAATGATGAGAACTTTCATCATTTACTCCTTCACACCAAAGTGCGCTGGCTGTCGAAAGGATTGTGCTTGACAAGATTTTTTGCTCTATTTGACACTATTTTAGAGTTTCTGGATGATAAAGATAGAATTTTAAAAGAAAACTCAATGATATGGAAAATGGACATTGCCTATTTAACAGATTTGTTTGCTAAATTTAATGCGGTTAACTTGCAATTACAAGGTGACAGTCTTAATTTGATTCAAACAAAGTCCATCATTTCAGCGTTTCTTGCCAGAATAAAGCTGTCACAGATAAGCTGCCAGGAAGATGATGTTTCAACCTACGTTCAACATTTAAATGCACTATATTCAGACTTTAAAACAAGGTTTGAGGATATTTTGACTATGGTAATACCACAGTGGATAATAAATCCATATGGTGGTGACATTGAAGAAACAAATGTCATATTACAAGAGGAAATAATCCGAATATCAACTAACGAAGAACTCAAAGCACAGTTTAATAAAGGATATCAGCAATTCTGGCTTCAAAAAGACATATCTGTCACTTATCCCGCATTGTGGAATATTACGAGAAAGTTTTTACTTGCTTTTCCATCTTCATACCTAGTGGAAGGGTTGCGGAGGACCGAGAGGAATGGAAATCGAGATGCAAAATTCTGTTGCTGCAAACCAATCCACCGGATTGATACTACGAAGAAGAACCTAGTGGAAAGGGGTTTCAGTGCAGTTGCCAATCTCATAACAAAAAAAGAAACAAACTGGATATCATCAAACGAGGAGATTTGAGATTAAATCTCACGATATTGATGCCAAATGTTGAAAAACTATTATTAAATCATCAAGTTCATCCCTCCCATTAAATGCATTTATTTTTCGCCTAGTTGTAACAGATCGTAAATTGTGATTGGGTTCGTTACAATTTTAATTTACAAAATTGTTACAAATATAATGGAGTAGTAAACTTCAATAGTCTGCCTCGGGAAATTAAAGCGATCACTGATATAAAAAAAGTGATCGAAAAGGTAAAAAAGTTCTATAAACTATTAACAAACAGAACTGACGTCGTCACATAACAATGAGAACAAGGATATGTACCTTAAGTGATATTGTGGCTTTTGGGTTGAGCCGTGTGGTGAACTTCCTTCAACCAATATTTCGACCGCCATTGCAGGGGTCTTCTTCAGGATTAATAAATTTATTTAGATTGAGTTGTTTTATTCAGATTATATATATTTTTAAAGATAAAAAAATGTATAATCTGAATAAACCAACTTAAAACTAAATAAATTATTAATCCTGAAGAAGACCCCTGCTATGGTGGTTGAAAGAAGTTCACCACACACGGCTCAACCGAAAAGCCACAATATCATCAGGGGGAGGCCTAACTCATACGGGAGTCCTAACTCATGCGGGAGGCCTACGTTCAACAGTGGACGGACACAGGCTGATGATGATGATGATGATCAGGGGGTCCACGGATAACCGAAAATCGTGTCAAGGGGTCCACGAGTGAAATAAGTTTGGGAACCTATGATCTAAATGTTTCACTCTTGATTGCTCAGCGGCTCACTTTAGGATGCAATACACACAGTTGGAGGTTCAAAGCTTTGATGGGAACTTTGTTGATGAAGGCGACAATCATTTGGTAAGTCTTGCATAGCGTCAAATCAATAAGTACTACTTACAATATAAGACGTTATTAATAATATAAGAAGTCATTTGTATTTAAAATTTTATATATAACATCCACTTTAATTAAAGAAAAAGAGCGACTTCTCGTCGCCGGGATCGTTATTAGTACACGTGGAGGACAGGTGAGGAGCAGATGAGCAATACTTTTTTCACAAAAGACTTTTTCAGAAGCACATATATATTTTCGATAGACTTTCGGCCCGGGGCGGAGCGTATGCTTTCAGACCCCAGCCGGATCACAACACGCTACTCGTCGCGGTCGGAACTCAACTGATTATTGGCCACCGGGCGTCCGTGATCGGTGACACCCAGCGCCGCAAGTGGCAATCTATAAAGTTAGTCCTGCCAACGGTCAATCAAATAATTACTAAATGGCGACACATGCGTGTCTGACGAGCGAAGAAAAAATTAAAGACGAAATATTGTACAACGAGGCTTTCGGCACCAGCCCGCAAGGACTATATCGAGCTGATACCCATTGCTTTCCAAATAGGAGGATATGGCCACCGCATCAAAATGTATCAAAAAAAAATTTATATTAACAAGAAAAATACGATTCATTTTAAAATCAAACATTTGGCTACAAGAAAAAATGGCAGCAAAAGTATTAACCCTTTCGCATCGTTGTCGCCATATGCCGTCATAAGATTCCCCGACCGTTGACATCGGTAGCCGTGATATATCGTTTCGCCACTTTCTTAGTATAGTTTTTTATGCATCATCTGATAGCTGAAGGATACAAGAACCAATGTGAAATATGAAAATAGTTCAGATAAGTACATTTATGCTTCAAATACTAGTTTTATAATTGACAGTATAATTTGTATTCCACCGAGCCGTAATGGAATAGTCAAATAACGTTCAACCGTAATTTGAAAAAAAATCTTAAATGTATGTCACAAATTGCGAAGATTTGGCTGATAAATATGCACATAATTAATTAGTATGCATACTATTATCATTTATATAATGTATTGCCCTCTGGTACATAGTATTTAAGTATTCGCGAAACCGGTTGGTGCGAAAAAGAAATCCCCGGGGTATAGCTGCAGCACCGCCATCTTGCACGTCTGGGCACGACTTGTTTCAGAGCTTACCAACTGAAGAGACAGAAGGCCTGAATTCGTACGGTCCTCGAATACGGCAGCCACCTTTTAATCAGAGCCCTTAGTCACCAATAATATACTCACTAGTAGATTCTTCTTTAGCCTCACCATTTCCCATCATCTGGGGTCGGCTCTCCATATGCACATTCGTCATGTCTGTCTGTCGTGCGCTGTATTTTCGGTCAAGCCCAGAGTTTTCAGATCCTTGTCTACAGTTGCAGTCCAGGTTGTCTTCCAGGTCTTCTTCTCAGTGTGGCTATGTTGAGGGCTCTCTTCACCATGTGGTCCTCATCTCTCCGTATCACATGCCCATACCATCTTAGGCGGTTTTCCCTTATCTTTTCAGGTATAGTATCTTATGAGGCCACCCGAAATGAACCTTGAATATACTCATTTCGAACTATGTACACTCTAGTTACACCACCCGCCCACCTCAGCATCTTCATCTCTGCCACACGAATCCTATACAAGTCACGTTTCAGCGGGGTCCAACACTTCGAACCGTAGAGCATAGCTGGCCTAACAGCAGTTTTGTAGATTTTACCTTTGGTCCTAACTGGAATATTGATATCACACAAAACCCTTGAGAGAGACCTCCATTTCAGCCATCCTGTGTTAATTCTACTCAGTGGCAGATTAATTAATATTATTATCCTTCGTGTAAGCAACGTAAATTTTTTTCGGCCCAATATATTGTAACGATGTCCCGTGTGCTACCCAGTATTAGGTCTTGATGTGCAGCTAGTTAGGTAAATGGGACAGCATCTTAGGTGTGAGGCGGTCTGCAGGTCTCCACAGTCACACAGCAGTGACTCTATCTGCATCAACATCAAAAACCTCATGTCCGTTACAAGAGAGTGCTACTTCGGGTCCTGGCTGTTCCTGTACTACCTCGCCAAGAACGTGGATCCCTATGTCATCAAGTAAGTGAAACGTATTGTAACACACTAAGACAAAGCTTTAAAAAAATCATCAATAAACGTCCGTTTGCTGACCAGCATTAGGTTTTGATGTGTAGCTAGTCGGGCATATAGAGCAGGATTTAAGGTGTGAGACAGCCTGCAGGTCTTCACAGTCATACAGCAGTGGCTCTCCCTGTCGAAGTACTCCCCATTCCGAGAAGTTGTTCTTTGTTATGCCGACTCCGGTTCTTAGCCTGTTCAGGTATTTTGAGGTCCGCCAGTCAAGGTTCTTGCCAGTAAGGAGACATTCCTTTGGGGTTATAAAATCATCTGATACGACTTTTTGCGAGAGCTGAAGTCTCTCATGTGCATGTCAGGCGTGTATATATATATAAAAATAAGAAACAAAAGATCGTTTTCGAGGCTTTTCGGCATCAGCCTAAAAGAGCTATATCAAGCTGATATCAATATGATATGTGCCAACAGCTTTTTTTTAATACCACAGGCAGGCTTTGGATGATCCCCCACGATCGTTACTTTCCCACATACAACTGAATCTCTTCAAGAAGCAGATTAATAAACTCATCAAGCTAATCATGTGACCTTTTTAAAAATATGACGAATCACCTGTCCAAATGTCAATCAAACAAAGTCCGCTTTTTGAAGTCGTCAGGAACCATACATGTTCCCAAGTATACTGTCGATTGCAGATATGTCTTGGTATATACAGTAGTAACTAACAGATTCTAGGAATGGAAGCAATCTGTTAAGACCAAATGCTCCTGATATCAAACGGATATGGGAAGGCAAAAAAAACTTCTTAGTATTTACGCGCACGCAACTACTACACATACTTTCAATGTGTTGCGTCCAGCCGAAAGAGTAAGAACTTCTGCAGGTATTTTAAAAAATAATTTTAAAAAATAAAAAAATTGGAAAGCAAACCCCGGTTGATGTTACCTGAAACAGGTCGCTTTCGATTTAAAACTTCAAAAGAAATGTGATGCAATGTCTAGCAACCCGAAATGAGGCGAAACCAAATGCCAGACTGCTCATGCGGGATACAAATATCACATTTCATACAAACACTTCACATTATAGAAGGTTTTAGTTTTCGGTTCTTAATAACTGTGATTAAGTTATCATGCCATTTTCCCTCCCCTTAGTGGAGCATATGTTCGCCACGAACTTCTGACATATAGCTCTGTCAGCCGAAATGGTCTTTCTGAATGTATGCCAAGAATACTGAAACTTTCGATCCTCTCAATGCTTAACCCGCGTTGATGATTGCATAATTATCATATCGATAGATCATGTTTACGATCTTCATGGTGGATCCGCTTGGAACATATCCATTCTATGTTGTCACGACCTATAGTTCACAGACAATTTGTTCGGTGACTCGTCGGTAACGACGTAGGGCGCACTGGTCGTCTGGTGCACGGGACATTTGGTGCACGGGACAACTAGTGCACTGGTTGTCTCGCTAAGATAACCTAAGTTATTTCGTTAACGAGACCTATGAATCTCCGGACTCTACGATCACTCCGAAAAATCCTTAGGTTACGTTAGGTTAAGCGAGACAGCCAGTGCAGTAAAAACAAAGATTAATTAATTCGAATCGCTTAGCCGCGAAATTTAAATTCAAATCTCCCGGTATTTTTTGCTCACAGTAGTAAAACAAAAACTAATACACAAAACTATAGTTTAAAGTTTATCCTCTCTTGCTAAATTAACTAAAGCAGCCTTTTATACAAGTCCCCAAGCTCACGCTAACCTGGAAGACTATCGGGAATTATACATAGAATATACCTGTACTCGGTGATGCTGTGGGAGGCGGAACTGATAGGATGAGGCGAAGACTATGGCGTCTAATAGAGCTTTGTGGCGATAGTTCGTGAGTGTCGTATGCTCCAGTTAGCGAGCGGACATGGTATGATGATGATGAACTCCTTCCTAGTGAACCCACTATAGTGGTTATATACGCATCTAGGGTATGCTAAGGTTTGCGCCAAGAATGTTGACCGAAGACCACAAAGAGAGCTCTTCACAAAATTTAGATGGGTTATTGTCAAACACCCACCCTACAGCCTGGACTTAGCCCCAAGTTACTACTATCTCTTCCCTGACATGAAGAAGCACATGGGTGGAACGCATTTCTGCGATAGAGAAGAGCTGGAAGAAGCGGTTCTCAGGTATATGCGTGGCATGGCGGCAGATTTTTTTGACTCGGGCATTCAAAAGCTCGTATACCGCATGCAAAAATGCATTAACCTCAGCGCGAACTGTAGAAAAATAGGTAAAAGTCTGAACTTTCCAAAAATGTACGCATTCATGGAATTAAACATGTTTTACACTTTGAAAAATCAATGGGAATCTTATATTATGGATAACCCTCGTAGCTGTATATGTTTTTTTTTACAAAATCAAAAAATGTTATTTTACGTGACTGGTATGCACTGGTATAACAAGAGCGTACAATGAAGTATGTAGAGGTACTCTTGGATGCATGTAGACGTAAATGGAGGTACCTCGTGGCTCCCAATCCTTTATTTGGACCTCAGACGACTGGAGTTCACTCGAGATCGTTGACCTCTCCATCCGACCAATGACGGGCCTCTCCTCACGCATACAGAGACAAGGATTCCAAAATCGAAAGACCACGATACTGCAGAAGAGCGACTTTATTAGTGACGTGAACGACACATAACACTAGTAGCTAAGAAATTTATTTCACGAGATTACTATTTTTTTGTAATGTAAAAATAAGTAATTAAAATATGTAAAAATTACATCCAAGCTTTGGGAGCGTTGAATCTCTTCTTCTTCGTGTCAGCGACGTCAAATTATTTTTTCCCAGTATCTGGCAACATCGATAGCCCGTGTGTTGCCTAACATTAGGTCTTGAGGTGTGCAGCTTGTTGGACACATGGACAAAGATCAAGGTGTAAGGCCGTCTGCAGGTCTCCAAAGTCGCACAATAGTGACTCTCCTACCTGAAGAATACCCCACCACTCGAGGTTGTCCTTTTTTTCTACCAACTCTGGTTCGTAATCTGTTCAGGGATTTCCAGGTCCGCCAGTCAAGGTTCTTGCCAGTTGGGAGGCCTTCCTTTGGAGTAATGAAATCCTCTGATGCGACTTGTTGCCAGAGCCAGAGAGGTAGTGAGGATCTCAGAAAGCTGCTTCGCGACTTCAGTCTGGGTGCTGGGGGTATCTGATTATACAAGCAGTGGGACGGTTGGTTGTTTGCCTTGCGCATTTCTTCGGCGCATATGACTTTGCGTCTTATGTTCGGTGGTGCGATACCAGCCAAGGGGTATAGTTTAGAAATAGGTGTTGGTTTGAGGCAGCCTGTGACGACTCTGCATGCATCATTCAGGGCAGTATCCACATGATTACAATGGGCTGATCGATCCCATACTGGTGCCCATACAGCGTTGAACTTATCATCCGATCTACTTAAAAAACGAGTTTTAAAGAACCAAATATTTGGCTGCATTTGGAAGATAACTTTCTGCGACTAGTCGTGTGAATCAATGCAAAGAAGACTTAGAAGCTGTGCAACAACGCCTGTCGAGATGCAGATCGTGCACTTTTTTTATTTAAGCACATAGAGGAGAATATCGACAGATGGTATAAAAATTCTGAAGTCTCAACTGTGAAATTCTATGACGCTTAACCTTTTCTATGCCAAGCGGTTTTCGTATGAGGAGACCCGGAGGGCCGTTATTTTTTTTGAAAAATCAAAAGCTATTTTTAAAATCGATGCATTATCGATAATTCTTGACAATACGCAGTAGCTAATTATTTCAGCATGGCAGCAAGAGATGTCACTGTACGCTCAAAATATTAAATCATAAAAAAAAATCAAAATTGGTTAGATATTAGTAAGTTAGAGATAGTGTTAAAGTGGAGCGTCTTTAGACGCGATTTCTGTATGGGCGGCCTCCCGTGCACGGGATTGTAGAGCGTCTATAGACGCTTGTGGCATAGAACCGGTTAACATGATGCATATGGCAAAGCGCTGCATGTGGAGTGATTGATCCGCCAACGCCGTAAGCTACAGCCCGAGATTCACGCATCATCCTTTATTATTACATGAATTTACTATGAACGACTTTCGTTTACCACCAATTTTAATTTATAGGCTATGACTGGCATTTTACGGGTGAGTCATCAAATTCACACCAACCGGGAGTATTTGAGAACTCAGATTTTTTATTTTTTTAATCTCCGTCGGGGATGGAACCCGCGTCTTAGAGCCTACTTGTTACTAACCATAGTTGTGCTCTCCTGCACGCGCTTTCTAACAACAACAAAAAGTATCTAACAGTTAAACTTCATAAATAATATATAAATTTATATATCGACAACTTAATTGACGGTATATAATGATTTATTATATAAAACCCCTTCTATGTATCCATGTTCGTCTATGTGTGGGTGGTACGTATGTATGTGGCGGTAAGAAAAATATTCTTCTTGCGATCAACCTGTATCCACACACTGTTAAGTATGGATCTCTTTATTGATTACCAATATCTATGGATTTATGGTCCAGCAACAATAGCACATTTTTTTAATGTAAACACATACACGAGAATACCGACAGATGGTGATAGCGATTCTGAAGTCTGATATCTGGAATTCTATAACGCTTACCATGTTGCATATGGCTAAGCGCTACATGTGAATTATTGATCCGCCAACGTCATAGATTACAGACCGAGATTCACGCATCATCCTTATTATTACAGGAATTTACTACGAATGGGTGGTCTCACGGGACGACTTTCGTCTGCCACCAGATTTTATTAATAGGCTATGACTGTCATTTTACGGGTGAGGGATCAAATTCACACCAACCAGGGTATTTTAGAGAAATCGATTAGAGATCCTTTTTTTTTTGTAGTCAGGGATCGAACCCACGACCTTCGACTTGCAAAGCAAACGCTTTGACCATTGAGCTATACCCGCCGACAGATGGTGATAGCGATTCTGAAGTCTCATCTGTGGAATTCTATGACGCTTACCATGCTGCATGTGGCCAAGCGCTGCATGTGGAGAGTTTGCACGGTTATTGTTAGATCACTGAAGTAAAGCAACATCGAGGGCGCTCGAAAACTTGGAAGAGTCACCGGTCTGTTGATTTTTTATGTAAGCACACGCAGAAGAAAACTGTCAGGTGGTGATCTCTGGTAATCTTAATATATAGGGTCCGCAAAATAACTTTTTTTTTTTTTTGAAAATGGGGCGCAAAACATCGAGTGTAGCTTCGGCTGTGTGGCACGTAGCGCCGTCCTGTTGAAACCAAATGTTGCCAATATCCCCCTCTTCAATTTTTCTGAACAAAAATGGCCCGATAACGATCGCCATTGACTGTAACGGCCACTCCTTGCTCATTTTCGAAGAAAAATGGCCTGAAGTAATGTCGCAATATTTCCCAGCGTTGTTCAAGCGTATACACAACCATATTCGCTTAGCGGAAGGATAAAACTAATTATCTGTCAAATCAGACATGAGCTAAGTGTTACCATTCACGAAATAAGCACTAGTTGAAAAAAAAAACGTTAGATGGCGGACAATAGCATGATTTTCAAAGTAATGTCGCAATATTTCCCAGCGTTGTTCAAGCGTATACACGACCATATTGGTTTAGCGGAAGGATAAAACTAATTATCTGTCAAATCAGACATGAGCTAAGTGTTACCATTCACGAAATAAGCACTAGTTGAAAAAAAAAACGTTAGATGGCGGACCCATTATATTTTATATTTGTAAATGGATTTGGAAAGAACAAAATATTTACTTATATTTCACAAGTATTGAGCAATACTCCTAGTATGAAGAGTCATATTTTCTCAAAACCATGATGAATCATCAACTCAAATATCGACTGTATTTTCTAGGAATTCAGTACTGTTTAGGGATCAAAGTCCTCTGTCAAGGTTACCGGAACATAGCTGTTTTTTAAATTAAATGAATGATGCAATATGTCAGTGGATATTGAAATTATTTGAATTAAGAGTAAAAAATATTTATAACATCTATCTGGGACAGGTAATCCAACTAGGACGAAATAATTTCTCAAAAGAAATCGACAGGCGTATACAAGTGGGTTGGGCAGCATTCGTAAAACTTAAATACATTTTTAAAGCGAGAATTCCGCAATGTCTTAAAACTAAGGCGTTTAACCGATGCATCCTCCCTGTATTAACTTATGGCGTAGAGATGTGCAATATAATAGCAGGTTTTACACATAAAATAAAGGTCATCCAGCGTGTTGAGAGGAGTGTCTCTAAATGATAAAATCCAAAGCGAGGATATTCGAAGAATAACTCAAGTAAAGGAGGCTACACAAGGAATAGGCACACTCAAGTGGCAATGGGCAGGACGTACATGTCGAAGAGACGATGAGCAAGAAAATTGTGGAACTGTGAAAGGGCAATTTGCGGTGTCCACATGCTCAAAATAAAGAGTAAACATGGTAAAATAAATAACTACAAGTCCCAAAAGAAATGTGCATTGAGCTTCACAGCGCAGAAAGCGAAGCCACCGGTCTCAGTGACCTGTATGTCGCAATATCTGAAACTACTGACCCTCTCAACAGTCTGATCCCCGCTGGTGAGTGACCTATCTGCATGTCGAAATATGTAGACCTTTACACCAATTATACGTGTTATTTAATATTTGTGAAGTGGAAAATAACAACTATGCTTGTTGAATAGATAACGATGAAACACTATTTAATTTATTGATAGTATAAATTTAAATACGATCAATATGATAGATATACAACCCAGTGGCTCTAAAATGAGTAAGTTAGTAACTAAAGGTACCATAAACATATAAAATAATGTTTAAAAAAGTCCCAATGCTCATTAAACAAATGACTCCAACAAATTACTCCTCTAAACAAATTAGTAGAGCTCGTGTCTGAACTGAGTCTTATTTCGTGGAATATATCAATTTTCGCGATGATATGATTAAATAGTCTGACCACTCTCCCAAGAGGCGTAGTCTCTGGCATGTTAGTGATACTCCTAGGAAGAACAAACAATCTGTGCCTCCTTATCCTTAAATAATTGTCAGGGGAAAACAAACCGATTTCCAACAAAATATCAGGATTTCTGAACACGCTGCGCCCTAGCCGAATGAAATGCATACTCAAGCACACATCTCTTCTAGTTCTCAACTCATTGTATCCCAACATACCCCGCATAAAGTTAGATGGGTACAGCCACGGATAATATCCATACATCTTCATGTAAAGAAACCTCAGCAACTGCTTTTGAACTCTCTAACAAGAGGTCATATTTACACTCGTGGGGATCCCAAATGATAGATCCTGTCTCAAGTATGCTACGAACCAATGAATTGTACAGTACGACCAGTACGTCGGTGCTCGAGAAAGTCCTGGCACTACGCAGAACAAATCCTAACATCTTCAGTGCCCTTCCACACGCAGCTTCAATGTGAGCATGAAACGTTAGCTTGCTTTCAAAGAATATGCCAGGGTCTCTGATGGATGATACTCGCGGGATGCCAATACCACCCATACTGTCATTGTCCATGCTGATATAGCAAATAATAGATCCACTTTCAAGTATGCTACGAAACAATCGGCGGCTGACAGAACTTTATGGTGGCTGTTTGTGACGACCATTTTATCCAAGGAGCGAATATGAAATGATAAAATTGACGCGTGCTGCTTGTACTAGGCATACTAAATTACACCAACGTGTTATAACGTACTCGTATATAATATATACCAAAGAGGAGTATTACATAATTTACTCGTGACATAAAATTGGCTCAGTTAATTGAAACATGCATCAACAATATTCAGTAATGAAGGCACGAGCAACATAACATTAAAGAACAGTAAACTCTTATGTAACGCCTATGTACTCGTAGTACCTCTTCTTCTTCTTCGTGTCAGCGACGTCAATTATTTCTGCCCAGTATCTGGAAACATCGATAGCCCATGTGTTGCCCAGCATTACGTCTTGAGATGCGCAGCTTGTTGGGCACATGGAGCAGGATTTTAGGTGTGAGGCGGTCTGCAGGTCTCCACAGTCGCACAATAGTGGCTCTCCCTACCGAAGCATTCCCCACCGCTCGAGGTTGTCCTTTGTTCTACCAACTCTGGTTCTTAATCTGTTTAGGGTTTTCCAGGTCCGCCATCAAGGTTCTTGCCAGTTAGAGAGGGCCTTCCTTTGGAGTAATGAAATCTTCTGATGCGACTTGTTGCCAGAGCTGAAGTCTCTCATTTTCAGGGCCGGATGTGAGAGGTTGTGTGGATCTCAGAGAGCTACTTCACGACTTCAGTCTGTGTGTTGGGGGTGTCTGATTATACAAGCAGTGGGACGGTTGGTTGATTGCCTTTCGCATTTCTTCGGCGCATATGACTTTGCGTCTTATGTTTGGTGGTGCGATACTAGCCAAGGGGTATAGTTTTGAAATGGGTGTTGGTTTGAGGCAGCCTGTGACGACTCTGCACGCATCATTCAGGGTAGTATCCACTTGATTTACAATGGGCTGATCAACTCCACACTGGTGCCGCGTATTCTCCGGCTGGTACCGGAAAGCCTCGTTATGCGATCTTTGCCTCTCATTTTTGTTCGCTTGTCTGACAAGCACAAATGGTATAGCGACATATCATCCCCGACAAGTTCAACAACTCAAGGGTAACGGAGTGGGGCACAATGGACATCTGGTGCGCGGGACATTTGGTGCACGGGACAACTGGTGGATTGGATGTCTCGCTGTCCTAACCTAGCATTGAAAATGAGCATTTTGTATTGAGACTCATAATTCGGCAGGTATATTATCCGATAGCTGCAGACCCTAGGCTGCAAATATCTATTCAATTTCGACTGCCGGAGCGTAAAGACGTTTTTATCCTAAATTTTAAACATGGCTGAGTTCGTGCCTAGAAAACCGTTTTTGCGGGGAATTCTTTTACATTACTTCCACCGAAAGACAACAGCACACGGATGTTGATTTTTATAAACACACGCTCATTTTCAAGGCATACTCCCAACATTACATATAAGCCATCTAACGTTTTTTTTTCAACTAGTGCTTATTTCGTGAATGGTAACACTTAACTCATGTTTAATTTGACAAATAATTAGTTTTATCCTTCCGCTAAACGAATATAGTTGTGTATATGCTTGAACAACGCTGAAAAATATTGTTACATTACTTTGAAAATCAGGCTATTTTTCTTCAAAAAATAAGCAAGGAGTGGCCGTTACAGTCAATGGCGATCGTTATCGGGCCATTTTTGTTCACAAAAATTGAAGAGGAGGATATTGGCAATATTTGGTTTTAACAAGACGGCGCTACGTGCCACACAGCCGAAGCTACACTCGATGTTTTGCGCCCCATTTTCAAAAAAAAAAAGTTATTTGGCGGACCCGTTATTTTGTATGGAGCGTACTTAGTATATTCTTGATGTATTGCTATTTGTTATAACACATTAGTTAATGATGGACCGCCCAAGTCACAGGTCATTAGACGCCAAATAAAAAACAATTAGGGTGATGAACGAGGAATGTATACAGCATTAACCATGCTATGCGAGTACATACACATTAAATTATGAACGCATGTCAAACACTATTGGATGCCTCTTCATCATCATCATCATCACCACGCAGTTTTCTTAACTGGAGCATATCATCGTCACAAACTGCAGACACAAAATTCTGGACTTTACTTGTTTCCCAGCCGCATCACACTGGAGGACAGTTAAGTCTCCTCGATGATGCGCTCATTCAAATTTTGATCAATTAGCTGATAAGTCCAGTGGGAGTCCCATCTGAACAGTTGTGGCGACTGCACAGAAGTGCATAAAAGAAAGAACCCGTGAAAGAGATTAGAATCTCATTCACGGGTTGCAAAGAGATGGAAGATTGATTCTCTCACCAAAAATACGAACGAAAATGGAAATGCGTTTCGACTTTCGTCTACCAATAATTTTGATTAATAGACGATGACTGGCATTTTACAAGTGAGGGATCAAATTCGCACCAACCAGGGGTGTTTATAGAGCTTATAAATCATTTAAAAAACTTTTTTATCTCCGACGGGGAATGAACCAATTAGTTTGGTAAGTAAAAACTTTGACAACTAAGTTATGCCGGCCGATTTTAAAACAAGAAAAATTTTCTGCTTATTTTTTCTGATTGCTTCGATCGATATCTCTTGATGGAATTCCATAATATCAGAAATAAAAGATTATTTAAAAATTATTCCACAATTTTGCAAATCGTCTATTCACAAATCGACTTGATAATGGCTTCTCGACGTAGCCGAAACATGTCGTCCTATAATAAAAAATGTGAAATAATATTTTGATATTATCTATAATATATTTGTCCTATCTTCTATTTTCATGTTGACATCACCAAGATCGATATACAATCTTTCGTTTCTTATTTCTGTTCGCTTGTCATACATGTATGTGTCACCATATTGCCATTTTGGACAAGTCCGATCACGGGTGTGACGTTAGTTATATAGATCGCCATTTGCGGCGCTGGGTGTCACCGAGCGCGGCGCCCGGGGCAGGCAGTCGTATGCCGACGGCGGCGTTGTTGTTAGCCCGGTCTGAATGTAAATGTCAATGTACTTCAGAAAAAGTATCTGTGTTGTTAATCTGCTCCTCATACTTCCACCACGCGATTCGATAATCATCCCGGCGACGTGAAGTCGTTTCTCCAGTAGAGAGGAGGATGTTATTATAAATAAAGGGTCCGCCAAATAACTTTTTTTTTTGAAAATGTGGTGCAAAACATCGAGTGTAGCTTCGGCTGTGTGGCACGTAGCGCCGTCTTGTTGAAACAAAATTTTGTCAATATTCTCTTCTTCAATTTTTGTGAACAAAAATGGCCCGATAACGATCGCCATTGACTGTAACGGCCACTCCTTGCTCATTTTTGAAGAAAAATGGCCTGATTTTCAAAGTAATGTCGCAATATTTCCCAGCGTTGTTCTAGCATATACACAAACATATTCGTGTAGCGGAAGGATAAAACTAATTATCTGTCAAATCAGACATGAGCTAAGTGTTACCATTCACGAAATAAGCACTAGTTAAAAAAAAAAACGTTAGATGGCGGACAATAGCATGATTTTCAAAGTAATGTCGCAATATTTTTCAGCGTTGTTCTAGCATATACACAACCATATTCGTTTAGCGGAAGGATAAAACTAATTATCTGTCAAATCAGACATGAGCTAAGTGTTACCATTCACGAAATAAGCACTAGTTAAAAAAAAACGTTAGATGGCGGACCCCTTATAACTCTTTCTCGCTGATTTTATAGCTCTTTACAATAAAGTTTAAAATAGTCATTAAAGCGATTACGATAACTTTAATAGCGGTTCATGCAAATCGAATAATGATCGATTGAGCGAATCGATTACTCGCACAAAGGAATGTTCTCACACAATCGACAGTTGGCCTAGATTTGATATGAAAACAACTTTTATTAACCAATTGAGACCGGTCTTGGACCACTACATGACCACGAACCGACATGTTCCGAGTCTAGACTATTATTCAACGATTCTATAACACGTCTCTTTAGCCTAGCCATTTCCCATCATCTGGGGTCGGCTCTCATTGTTCACATTCACCATGTCTGTCTGTCCTGCGTTGCATTCTCGGTCAAATCCTTGTTTACAGTTGCAGTCCAGGTTGCCTGTGGTCTTCCAGGTCTTCTTCTCAGCGAGGATATGTTGATGAGGGCTCTCTTCACCATGTCCTCATCTCTCCGTGTCACATGCCCCTTAGGCGGTTCACCATCTTAGGCGGGTTTCCCTTATCTTTTCAGGTATGGGCGCCATCCGAAATTAACCCCGAATATGCTCATTTCGAACTCTGTCCACTCTAGTCACACCGCCCGCTCACGTCAGCATCTTCATCTCTGCCACATGAATCCTATCCAGGTCACGTGATTGATTCTATAACATGATTCTATAACACGTCTGCTCTGATTATGAGCATATGGCTATCGCAAACAAGCCGAAAAATCGCTTTGGATATTTGGTTGGTCAATAAATCTATTACGCAATAAGCGGAGTCTAATTTAACCTAACCAAACCTAAATTTACCTAACCTAGCCTAACCTTACCATGTGTGACTTTAAGTTGATATTCGGGTTAAGCTGCCCCTTAGGACAAAATTATTCAAGCTCCGACTCGAGTTGTAGCTCTTATGTTGAGCTGAAGAGGGTTGCGGAGAACCGAGAGGCGTGGAGATCGAGATGCAAGTTTCTGTTGCTGCAAAGCAACCCACCGGATTGATACTATTAAGAAGAAAAATAATTGAAAAAGCAGCGTTTTGTATTTAACTCCTACGTGTTTCTTTCTATGATTTGTCGTCACAACTCTTAAGTATAAAATGACAATAGGTTTTTGTGTTTATTAGATTATTTAACTTGTTTTTAGGCTGCGCAACGGCTACTTGCGAAGCCTCTAGAAGTAAATAACTTCGTAGGTTTTCAAGGCCAGATTTGATGTTGTGGCTTTTGGGTTGAGCCGTGTGTGGTGAACTTCTTTCAACCAATATTTCGACCGCCATTGCAGGGGTCTTCTTCAATATTAATCCTGAAGAAGACCCCTTCAACGGCGGTCGAAATATTGGTTGAAAGAAGTTCACCACACACGGCTCAACCCAAAAGCCACAACCTCTAGAAGTAGTATGACAATATTAAATTGTTTCTAATTTCGTATTTTTAGTAACAAATGTGCGCATCTGGTTGAAAAAAAATCTCAAAACAGCTAGGGGTCCATTTCTATGCAACTAGCAGCTGTTATATCCTTAACAATAAAACCACTACAAAAAGCAAGCAAATAACGTATTTAATAACCTTACAAATAAAGCGTAAAATTCCATGCACATATTTTACGACTTAAGCTGTTATAACACTTGAAACTTAATATATGAGTCATGCAAAATTGATATTTATTCTCATCGCAATAAAGCTCAGTTTTGCAAATTCTTTCTAGTAGTTTTTAAGACTATATTCGGTGCATTCCAAAATTTGAATAAAGAACGTTACAAAATGATGCACAGAATGAAATTGGCTCGGTGCTGAGTCGGTCAGAATCAGAGAGGCTTATGTGAATGTGGATTGAATAGAAAGTTGCATTTTGTGAATATTTGACAAATGACGTTTTTGCATTGCGATGCAATGTCGTTGAGAAATAAGTTTTAAATATTACAACGCCATCTCTTTGACAGAAATAAAATCTTCCAACTTGAGAACTTTCAAAGGGCAACAATTTTTTGTTGGCGGTATTTAATTCAATTAATGGGAAGTAATTATTTAGCAAGAATTCAGTAATAAATACCTTAAAAGGTAAGTAAACAATATTAGGCAGTAGAAATATATCAATCGGCAGTGGAAAAATAATAAATTAGCAGGAAATAATTAACAATAGGTCAGGTTAGGTTTTCATTTAACCTCTCCTCCCCGGTGATGCTATCGACTACACATTGCTTGTAATAACTTAAATATCTCTGTAAATATATTACATACAGGGTTCTAATTTTAGGTATTCCTCCTTAATACATTTCCGTATTGAAAAAAAAAATATTTATAATAATAGGCACTCATCGGGAGCAGGAAATATTTTTCTAAAATCCGGAATAAATTCACCACTACAATCAAGACGCGTCAACTGTCATGTATTCATTCGACCTGTCGGAAGTCATACAAAACCGTGCACAAAAATAAAATAAAAAAATACCCAGATACGTCGGCATCTATAGTCCTCACTCTCACTGACGTACTAATATGAGTGAGCGAGACGGGAAACCTCAGTTGGTCGGCTAGTTCGAAATGATTTCGATGCGCGTCGGCTCATCGATATGTCGACAGGCTAAGTAGTGTTAGTAGCTCTCGGAAGTTCACGCGCCAAGGTGCGTCTGGCCGTTTGAGGTCTTCGTCTGATGTTTTTCATGTTTTTAGCTATTAAATGTCAATTATTACTGCTTATTGACATCAACTAATGTAAAATTAAGCGATATATTTGAATATTTTAATTTTTTCGAATTTCTACTCATTTTATTCACTTTAAATCAGAATGTGTAACGAGTACACACCATCGGAACGCGCGGAAGTTTTTAACATAGTAAGGCGAGGAATGAGCTTATTATTCATGAATTTTAAATTATATTTTTAAAATATTGAATATATTACTGCTAGTTTATTTAATAAGTTTTTTATGTTATCGCATGCAGCAGAGCACAGCCGGTCAAGACCAGTGCACTCTATGACGCTCAGGCAGGGAGGCTGGACGCTGCATTCGGGAAACGTGTGTTGTGTTCGTGTTTGTGTGTGGGTTAGCGATATTACATGTGTATATTTATCTGTTTCTTGAAGATATCCGGATTGTAGGAAAAAGCGAACACAGACGCTGGAAAAACATTCCATAGGTTACCGGTGGTATTAAGGAAGGAACTTTGGAAACTGCCAGTTCTTGGTCGACACAGAATAACCATGTATAGATGTTCGGCAAGTGTAAGACGAGTTTGTCGGTTGTGGGTGGGTGCAGGAGAAATTAGTTCTTTAAGTTCTGAAAAGCAGCGACTGTGGTAATAACGGTAGAAAATACTAAGTGAACCAATCTTACGTCTGTGTTCCATTGATTGCAGGTTAGACGTAAGAGTGTCATTGTTTATCAAACGAATAGCTCTTCTTTGAACTGAGTCAATTAATCATTACTTAAAAATATACATATACTATACATAAAATTCTTTTTTCAACGCGTCAATCCATGTCATCAATGATCTATAAAAGTAGATTAGAATATTGAAATAATAAAATAATATTCTAATAAAAATTAAAAAATTAATGAGTCAATTAAGTTTAGAAGTGACCACATTCGTACTGACACAGTTGATTTTTTTTTGGGTTTACTGGCGATTAATTTTATTTACTTCCAATTGATTTAACTTACTGCAAAGACCTTGAATTAGTATAAAAAATCGACAGCTTTTTCTCATTATAGGTACTATATAATTTATAATGTTTAATGTTTCACATGTTTGCTCCAAGTAACTAAAAGCTTGCACCTAATTTCAGTGATTTTAAGTGTTTTAAATTTTAAATCCTAGGAGTACCCCTAAAAGATGCAAAAGAATTTGTATACCTTGGAAGTACGATCACCTGGGATGGCAGAACAAAAAGAGAAGTCAACAGTCGAATACATCAAGCAAGGCTAGCTTTCAATAAAAAAGCCAAAATTCTTGAGTCAAAGAATATTTCTTTAGGGCTCCGCAAGCAACTTGTCAAAACACTTGTTTGGAGCATCTTAATGTACGGCTGAGAGACATGGTGCTTATCTGAAAGTGATAAAAAAAGACTAGAGGCCTTTGAGATGTGGACATCATGCGCCACGATGGTCTTCTTCACGATATTGTGGAGGGGATGGTTGAGGGTAGAAACTGTAGAGGGCGCCCTAGACGGGAGTATTTGCAGCAAGTATTCGAGGACATGAAATGTAGTGCTTATGCTGAGCTGAAAAGGGTTGCGGAGGACCGCGAGGAATGGAGATCGAGATGCAAGATTCTGTTGCTGCAAACCAATCCACCGGATTGATACTACGAAGAAGAAATTTTAAATAAGCCTCTATACTAGTAAACATAATTTATTTAGTTAAATAGTCAGGGATTGATTGGCATGCAAAATTTTCATGATTATTATTAAATATTATGCAATACCTTGCAAGCAATATTGTTTCATACTCAGAAAAAATATAGTATACATCATTCGATTGCATAAATGTTATCTTAGCAAAACCTGTATAAAAACCTGGTAAAACTATATGTAGAAAAAACCCGAAACATTTGAATGGTAATGTGCTTAAAAATAAAATAAAACGTATACATTTTATGCAACTCTGTGTATGATGCAAGAAGATACAACAAATTCAAAAATGATGCAATCAATGTTCGAATATTTATTATCATAACATCCTGGAGTTTCCGTCTGGGACAATTCAAAGATCATGTCGGCTTATAGACTTGTGTTGGCAGTTACGGTTTTAGGGGGTGGCGAAGTGGGTCGGTGCCCCATGGCGTCAAATATGCAAGGGGCGCCGAGGGCAACAAATCATGCTTAGATTGTAAAAAATGTAAGCAATATGGGACGACAGACAATAAATTGCCCAAGTGCACCGCACGGTCTAAAGCCGGTACTGTGTGTTGGATATGGTGTCACGGCCTATCGTCCCCAGAAAATTCTTACAACGACTCTTCGATAACGACTTGCACGGGACATTTGGCGCACGGCACAACTGATGCACTGAATTTCTAGCTAACCTAACCTAAGGATTTGTCCAGTGATCGTAGAGTTCACTGATCCATATGTCACGTTAACGAAATAACCTTGGTAAGGTTAGGTGAGCGAAACATCCAGTGCACCAGTTGCCCCGTGTGCCAAATGTCCCGTGCACCAGACGTCCAGTGCGCGTCACGTCGTGACCAATGAGGCACTTAACGGCACTGCACCGGGTTATTTGACAGAACTGATCAAGCCTTGATCATATATTTAGGTGACCATATATTCCATATTTACTCCGATAACACACCGACTGCATTGGTTGAGAGTTCCGGCTAGAATCCAGTACAAACTATGCCTCTTAGCTTATAAGGCACTCAAGGGCACTGCACCGGGTTATTTGACAGAACTGATCAAGCACAAGGAGATAAGCGCGCGTGGAGAGACACTCAGATCAGTCAGAGCAAATAGAAGCACCCTGCAGCTGATGGGAGGTAGTCCTAGCACGGTCTTCGGCAATCGTGCTTTCAGCTACGCGGCACCAATGGCATGGAACTCGCTGCCGGAAAGCATAAGAGGGCTTAAAGCGGAGTCATCGTTCAGAAGCAGACTCAAGACCCACCTTTTTACTCAGAGAGACAAAGAAGCGCTTTTGGAATGACCAGCGCTATACAAATACTGATATAATAATAATAATGAGTCGCTGAACGAATTGTCTGTGAACGAAATGCGGCGGAACCCATTTAAGTATGTAAACTTTCATATAAGCCCGGATTGTATTAAATATAATTTATTCAGTTAAATACTCGGGGATAATACTAAATAATCCTGAGTATAATACCGTAACAGATTATTTATTTACATAAGTGTTTATTAATAGGCCTCTTGAACACTTTCCAAGGGGTTGAAGCATTCCTCACTCTATGGTGGAAGCACGCAATTTGAAAGTGCGTTCCAGAACATTCCAGAATGACGAGGCTGCCAACCTTTTAATCATTATTTTTATACTCGATAGATTCCAAAAAATATCACGTCTTTCTTAAATTCAAATTAAATTCAATGAACACCCTTTTTTATTTGTTTCGGAAATCTTTTCTGAAGCATTTGCGGAGATATTTCATGGATTAGTCTCAACAAGAGTACAAGGTACGGGCGTCCTTTTCAGGGCGTTGTTGTGTATCGTGAATAAATCATTTAAAGCCTTCCAGTATAATCAAAGAAAAAAAAAAAGATTAGAAACGGATATGGGATGAAAAAAAACTATGTTCTGTGGTGCTTCCGGATGCGGAGCTGATCGCGTATTGAAACAATACAAAGATTTTGACCATATTATTATAATTGGAGACGAAAGGAAATGACAAATAACAAAAAAAAAACGCCATTTTTTATCGATTTGCACGTGTTCAAAAATCACACATTATGTTTTTTAATTTAACCCTTTCGTTACGGCTCGGTGGAATACAAATTATACTGTCAATACGGCGCGAATTTTTCACACCATTTTTTTTTTGCTTACAACTAGTATTTGAAGCATAAATGTACTTATCTGACCTATTTTCATATATCTCATTGGTTCTTGTATCCTTTAGCTATCAGATGATGCATAAAAAACTATTATATTTAACACGCGTTCATTATGTAACTCCATATATATATATATGAAGGCATTGACACATGCGGCTTACAGAAAAATCGCTCCTGTGACGAAACCTAGCGATATTTATTTACATGCCTTACAGATTCCTGGAAATAGTACATGTAGGTTGATAAAGGGAATGACTGCACTTTCAATTTCTTACTGTATATGTCACAATGAGTAGCAAAACGATATACCACGTCAACTGATGTCAACGGTCGGGAAATCTTTCACGCCATATGCCGACAACCGATGCGAAAGGGTTAAGAAGTATTTATTAATTTAGATAAAAAAATGTCTTGCGTTTTTCTCATGTAACAATTTTTATTTACCTATTTAATACACGGAATATACAATTAGATAGTTACTCATATTTTTTTACCGTGAGAAATAAAATGAAATAATTTGAATGCTTATGCAGCTACTGAGTATTGTTTGCAATACAACTTAACAAGCAATTATATTTTTTGGGTATAAAAATAATTTTACCACGTTTTACGACTTCCATTATTTTTTCGTATTGGTTTTTACAATATCTGTTTATTTTTATTTTTATGTAAACACATACAGGAGAATACCTACAGATGGTGATTAATAGTAATTCTGAAGTCTCATCTGTGGAATTCTATGACGCTTACCATGGTGCACATGTCTAAACGTTGTATGTGGAGTGTTGATCCGCCAACGTCAAAGACTACAGCCCGATATTCACGCATCATCCTTATTATTACAAGACTTTACTATGAATGGGCGGTCTTCACGGGACCACTTTCGTCTAACACCAATTTTAATTAATAGGCTATGATTGGCATTTTACGAGTGAGGGATCAAATTCAGATCAACCGAGGGAATTTTAAGCTCAGAAATCGATTAAAATTCTTTTTTTTAATCTCCGTCGGGGATCGAGCCCCCGTCGTCAACGTAAAATGCATATAATCGAAAAGTAATAAATTATGAAGTAATAATAAATAATTTCGCAGGTTTTCGCGGACAGGTTTGTCCTCAAAATCAAATATCATCAACCATCAGGATGGCCCCGTAATAACGGTCGAAAAATCAGCGAGATGAATAATTTAACACACACGGCTCAACCCAAAAGTAATTATTGAAATAATAATAAATAAAGAAAAAAACTGAGGCAGCGCCACGGTTGGCGATAATTGTAACCCTCGTCCAACATGGCCGCCATTCAGCGCCGCGCGCCCGAGCAGACGCGACACGGCCCCCGCAGTCCGCGAGAACCTCGCGCCACAAACACAGAACACTGCCAACGCGACACACCAAAACACAAATAAAACAACAATAAACAACAATAGAATACCAATAAAACATTCGGCCACCACACAAAACAACAGTGAGTGAAAACCAGTGCGCTTCCGTTTCCGCCCCGTATTTTTGTTTATGTTCTAAGAACGTTCCATTTCGATTTGAAAAATTCTACTGCATACACTGAAAACAAAAGATTAACGCTGTTTGATTGATTATTTAAGGTGGATGTGTCGAAATATAAGCAACCAGTGTTATTTTTTAAATATTTTGATTGATAAATGAGGAATTTAAACGTGAATTCTGAAGTGACAAGCGGTGAGAGTAAGTGCATTATTACGAAATAATTAATTAAATTAATTTATTTAAAACGTAATATGTATAATTAAATTGTAATTATAATCATGAAAACGTACCTTCCAGAGTATTTATTGAAATAATTTATATTTATAATATTTTTTAATGTTTCACATGTTTGCCCCTAATTAAATAATAGCTTGTACCTAATTTCAACGATTTTAACTTCTATTTAAGCCCGGATTATAGTTAATGTAATTTATTTATTTAAACAATTAGGGATTGTGTCATATTTTCTTGACTATAGAATACTATTCAAATTTTAAAAGATACATACCTAAAAACAATAATATAGATGTACCTAAACCTGAGATACGTAATTTATAACGTAAATAATTAAATTAATATTGTGGCTTTTGGGTTGCGCCGTGTGTGGTGAACTTCCTTCAACCAATATTTCGACCGCCATTGCAGGGGTCTTCTTCAGGATTAATAATTTATTTAGTTTTGAGTTAGTTTATTCAATATAATTATATAATCCGAATAAACTAAATCAAAACTAAATAAATTATTAATCCTGAAGAAGACCCCTGCAATGGCGGTCGAAATATTGGTTGAAGCAAGTTCACCACACACGGCGCAACCCAAAAGCCACAATATCAAATCTGGCCGTGAAAACCTAAGAAGTTATTTATTTAATTAAATTAATGTTTTTATTAATTATTTTATGTATATTACGTAAATTATAGAATCTAATATCTTTGTTTTTTTATTATTTAAAGGTGAATAATTTAATATTTAATTGTATTAACAACAAAAATGAAGGGACAGCACCCTAATACATTAATTTGAACTTATTTTTTAATTTCGAATATTCATATTTTATGGTTGATAGATTTGAAAAATTATAGCCAATAAAATACCTAAAATTTAGCACCGTTGAAATAAATATATATACAATTCGACAAAAGGTGCACTTTTAAAATAAATATATATTACGTATTTACGTTTTATTATTTTTTCAAAAAGTATAATTTAATGTTGACTCAGTAAACACATAATTGCATTTCAACAACAACGATAAATTCATTGAAATTTAAATATACAATATGTTTATATCATATTAATTTTATTCAAATAATAATAAATTACACAGTACATACACACTTATTACCTATACATATTCTGATTAAGTAAATATAATAATTTGAAAGTAAAGCACAAATGCTAATTTGCCTACTTGACTAAAGCGTCAATTACATTTAATGTTTTTTATGTTGCATAATTGTTTCTTATATACCTACCTATTAATTTTAGAATAATATTAAAATTACCACCATTCAGCTAAATTCCTGCTGCAATAAATACTAAAATATGTCATAAACATCGAAATTATAAAATTAAACTTTTGATATCCTCTCAATAGACATTTTTATATTTCAAATATTTATACCTAATATTATTTTTTATGATAATCAAGTACAGTCTAAATTAAATTTGTAATAATTTTTATATTATACTCAATATTTGATTACGTTATTGTAATTTCAAGGTTATTGCATCACTTAAAAAAAAACATTCTTACGTAGGCAGAAATGCGAATATACCGTTAGTACCTATCAAATTTATAATAGGTTTCATTTCATGAGATTATTCGTATTTAAAAAAAAAATATCTATCTCTATATACTACATAAATAAGTAATTTCTCATAACCATTCCAATTCCGGAATATATGGTCACCACAAATTGGCAATCAGCTCTGTTAATTGCAACTGTCCATGTCTTATCACCAGACATTGAAATCAGCACGAAAGTCCACCTGGGAACATATATGGTTCCCGAAGACCCCCAAAGCAGAAGCTTGAAGAGACGGCTACTGTAGTATTCGAGGTATATTTTGAGTGATTTATAAATCGCATTTTTTTAAAGGGGTCGGATGATTAGTCTGACGCTCCCGAGACCTGGATCATGTGATCCTTAGGAGCTGCTCAATCCGACCAGCGACACGGACTTGGCAACATGCGGTGACCCATCCAACATGCAGTCCGCGTCCAATGTTACAGAAAGCAACTAAACAATTATGTTTGTTAGTTGCTGTGAGACTGATATCTAACATTCGTAAAAATAAAACTAAACAATTACATTAGTTTGAGGGCATTGACACGTTCTTTAGTTACCTTGAATGTCTTGAGACTAATAACCTCAATAGTAAAAAAATAAATTAAATCAAATATACTAGTATTATGAAATATTTTATTGTATATAAAAATATGACCAATTAATTCACGGAAAATTATGAAATAACAAAACTGTGCTTTAAATTATTCTTCTTCCTATATCCGTTTCATATCTGGAACATATGGTCACCCCAAATTGCTGCTACTTAGTTCTGTCAGTTTCATTGACGAGCAAGCCGAAGGTCGTGGGTTCGATCCCCGACTGATATCAAAAAAAAAAAAAAACGATTTCTGCGCTTAAAAATACTCAGATTGGCGAATTTGATCCCTCACCCGTAAAAAATGCCAGTCATAGCCTATTAATTAAAATTGGTGGTAGACGAAAGTCGTCCCGTGAAGACCACCCACCCATCATAGTAAATAATAAGGATGATGCGTGAATCTCGGGCTGTAGTGTATGACGTTGGCGGATCAACACTCCACATGCAGCGCTTATCCATATGCACTATGGTTAGCGTCATAAAATTCCACAGATCAGACTTCAGAATTACTTTAACGATCTGTCGGTATTCTCCTGTATGTGTTTACATAAAATAAAATTAAAAAAGTAGTTGCCATTATTTATTTTCTTTAGCATAGCAACTTTAGACCGAATATTTGCAAATTATAATTAAAGTATCTCGTAATACCGCAAAATTATTATGAATCGATGAATAATGCACCATTATAAAATAATAATAGTCCTGTAATATTACTTTCACTAAAAATCTAAAAGTACTTGGTCTTTACCTATACACTGATAGTGTCCTCAAAAACAAGGGTATATTTATCTGTCTCTTCAAGAAACAGATAAATATACACTAGCAATCTCCCCAACCCACACACAAACACGAACACAACACGTTTCCCGCATGCAGCGTCCAGCCTCCCTGGCTGAGCGTCATAGAGTGCAATGGGCCTGGAACTCCTGCATGCGTTTACATAAAAAAAAAACGGTTCCGTCGTATTTCGTTCGTGAGGTCTAGCAGTCCTAGCACGGTCTTTGGCAATCGTGCTTTCAGCTAAGCGACACCAATGGCCTGGAACTCGCTGCCGGAAAGCATAAGAGAACTTAAAGCGGAGGCATCAGGAGACTCAAGAGCCACCTTTTATTCAGAGAGGCAAAGAAGCGCTGCCGGAATGACCATTCGGTCATAAAAAAGCGCCATACAAATACTTGTATAATAGTAATAATTCGTTCACAGACAATTCGTTCAACGGCTCATCAATAACGGCCTGGAGCGCACTGGACGTCTGGCGCACGGGACAATTGTTGCACTGGATGTCTCGCTAACCTAACCTAACCATAGTTATTTTGTTAATGAGACCTATGGATCTCTGGACAAATCCTTAGGTTAGGTTAGCGAGACAGTCAGTGCCCCAGTTGTCTTGTGCATCAAATCTTCCGTGCATCAGACGTCCAGTCGTTACCGATGTGTCGCTTAACGAATTGTCTGTGAACAATAGGTCGTAACACCCTCAAAAATAATCTATTCTGCGATATTAAAAAAAATCTAATCATAAAACACCTCTACACACTGTCTTTTCACTGTATATAATAAATTAAATAAAAAAATGGAACGTTCTTAGAAATATATATTTCACAACGAATATACAAAATAAATATATATATATTTTAAATCAAGAGTGATCGTCATCTACATAAGAGTCCCGCATGTCTAAACACTTTCCAATCCTTACCATTCTACTTAACACTCATTTTGCCGGTTCTAAGGCGCCATTCCAACATATTCTTCCCTCGTTCATCTTATAAGCAGACGTTGTTTCACTGCCATTTTAACAATTTCGTTAATTACTCGATTTCATCTTCATATGTTCTTTCTTCCCAAATTTGGAACATGTATTCATCAAAAATAGCTGCCACTCAGTTATTATTGAGTATGCCTTGTCTCAAGGCATCTATGCACCCATAAAATCTACCTGGGAACATATATGCTTCCTGACGACCTCCAGGGCAACAACCTGGTGACATGATGATATGACTTCTGTATTATTCGAGATTCGTTAATATTTAAAAAAAATAAGACCGGATGATTAGTCCGACGCTACCGAGGTCTGAACCATTCGGTACTAAAAGCCGGCTCAACGCAATCAGCAACAATAAGCAACAGGCAGTAACTCATCCAAGTTTTGTTCTGTAACTTTGATGACCTAACGAGAACCGAGCTTAAAATGAATATACGAGGTGATTCGTAAAATAATTTTCCCATGGCGCTACAGTCCTGAAAAGCGATGTTATGGTGGATCCCGCGATTGTGTAGTGTACCCTGGTTCTCCCACTCCAAATCCCTTCCTTAGCGAGCTGCCTACGGAGCTCAGTCTTGGTTTGGCAGCCGTACGTGATGGATCTCCCCCTCTTTTCAGGACTGTAGCGCCACGCGAAACTTATCTTACGGATCACCCTCGTATGTGCTATTTCCGTTGGTCTAATGTACAATTACTAACAAGCATACACGGTTAATGTATGCCGACCAAGAAAAGTCCATATTTAAAATTAATTTCTAAATGCCACCTCTAGAAGCTCTTCCAGTATATGAATTTTCCTTTTCATACAATCTGGATCTCTTCAAGAAACAGATCAATATACACTTATGCAAATGCAGCGTCCAGCCGTCCTGGTTAGGCGTCATAGAACTCACTGGTTTTAACCGTTTGAGTTATCTTGCATTGAAGATTCCTTACATTTCTCACACTTTCCTTATCAATTATCCTATGCTTAATCAATTACCCTTACTTTTGATGAATATATATATTTTTTAATTATTTCAATTTGTGTTATTTTTGTGATAGTCTCCTGCATAACTCTCGGTGTGCTGTCTAAGGTCATCAGTGACTAGTGAGTGAGTGCATTGTAGCCATGGCAGCTGTACGAGATAGCTGCATAGCTGGCAGGTGACGAAGCGGTGCAAGGGGCCGACCCACGACACGATGGAGCGACGAGATCGAATGGTGAGTTCACACAACATTACCTGACTTATCGATATACTTTATATTTACTGTATGACATACAAAAAAAACTATTTTTAATTGACAAGCTTCAAGACATGCTCTACGACCTCAATGAAGCGTCGAACAAAATTGGTCTGAAAATGAACATGGAGAAAACAAAAGCCATGATAAATATACATATTTCCCAGACCTTTGACCCTTTTTCCATTGGAGGAACACAAATAGAGGTTGTAAACGACTATACCTATCTGGGACAGGTAATACAACTGGGACGAAGTAACTTCTCAAAAGAAATCGACAGGCGTATACAACTGGAATGGGCAGCATCTGGAAAACTAAAGTACATTTTTAAAGCGAAAATTCCGCAATGTCTTAAAACTAAGGCGTTTAACCAATGCATCCTCCCTGTATTAACTTATGGCACAGAGACGTGGAATCTGACAGCAAGTCTTACCTATAAAATAAAGGTCACGCAGCGTGCTATGGAGAGATCCATGCTCGGAGTGTCGCTAAAAGATGGAATCCGAAACGAGGAAATACGCAGAAGAACTCCAAATAGTGGATGTTACCCAACGAATAGGCACACTCAAGTGGCAATGGGCAGGACATATCTGTCGAAGAGACGACGGTCGATGGGGAAGACAAGTATTGGAATGGCGCCGAAGAACTAGCAAACGAAGCATTGGCCGACACTTTACAAGATGGACTGACGACATAACAAGAATAGCGGGAGTGATCTGGATGCGGAAGGCGGAGGATCGAAGAGGATGGAGACTCGTGTGGGAGGCTTACGTTCAACAGTGGACGGATACAGGCTGATGAAGATGATGATGATGACATACAAATTCATTTTTAATTATGTATTGATACCATGATCAGAAGAGATTACTCCCGTTTATTTAAAAATCAAACAAAAATACAAGAATTCGACTTTAGGCATGGGTTAATGTAAATGTCATGAGGCTGTGCTACGAGCAGGAGAACGATTTAAAATAAAAAACGACTCAACCTTGACCCGCTCTATACGGTGGTAGCCGGCAGACAAAGGGCCGCGTGGGAAGCAGTACCTTGATTGGTCGCAATGTCTTTGATTGGCGCTACGTTGATCGTCCTGTCAGGCTTCGGGAGCATCGGGTTGATCATCTGTTCTCCTTAAAAAAACGACGATAATTGAACACTCAAATATTTCTCTGGTACTACAGCCGCACTATATGCAAGTTCGCGAATTCATAGTTTGGCGGCTCCTGGGAATCATATATGTTTTCATGTGGACCTCTGGGTATACAGGTGTTCTGGGACAAGGCATAGAAAACTTGAGTGAAACTATAATTTTTGGAGTCCATTTTTTTTTTAAATAAACACATACAGCAGAATACCGACAGATGGTGATAGTAATTTTGAAGTTTCAGGAATTTACTATGAATGGGTGGTCTTCACGGGACGACTTTTGTCTACCACCAATTTAAATTAATAGGCTATTACTGGCGTTTTACGGGTGAGGGATCAAATTCACACCAACCGGGGGTATTTTAGAGCTCAGAAATCGATTAAAAAACTTTTTTTTTAATTTGTCGGGGATCGAACCCACGACCTTTGGCTCGCAAACAAACGCTTTGTCCATTGAGCTATACCTGCCGGCAAATATGCTCCAAATATGGAGCGGATATTGTAAAAAAAATCACAAGTCGTGGCTTTCGTCAATTTACTACTTGGTATCAATAACTCGTAGATAGACATTTTCTTCAGGACCTTCGGTTCTATACGTTGTGGAAAGACGTCGGTAACTATACATGGGATGAGGCAAAGACCATAGCGGTTTTTCAAGAACTTTGTGACCGTATGCTCCAGATAAAAAGGAACGTTGTACGAATTGAATGATGTTGATGCTATTTTGTAAATTGTAACATCGTAGTGGTGTTTTGAAGCATGTTTGAACTTGATTACTCTCAAGACTAGACGGCAAATATTAGTTTTATGCAAATGAAATGTCTCTTATCATAAAGCACACATATTTTAAAATGTCACTCACAAATGGAAGCACCGCCGTATATTTCACACCAATTAAAACATTTTGATTAGATCAACGAATGACGCAAAACTGAAGTTTCACAATGGGAAAAATGTGTTATGAAATGGTTGCTTTTAAACATGCATTCCTTCTCGTAGCGCAATTCACGACTGCATTTGCAATTTTTTGAAAACGTCTTATTTTAATATTTTTTACAGTTTACACAGTAAAACCTCGATATAACGGACCTATATTTGATGGACTTGGAATACAACGGACAAAAATCTGGTTTAATTTGATATTTGACAAGATTTATCCAAAAACGGCATGCTAATATTATCCATGCTTAAATTCAAGTGCCGCCAATACTTTCGTAGATTTTTTATTTTTATGTAAACGCATACAGAAGAATACCGACAGATGGTGATAGTGATGCTAAAGTCTCATCTGTGGAATTCCATGACGCTTACCGTGGTGCAGCAAAGCGCTGCGTGTGGAGTGTCGATCCGCCAATGTCATTGACTACAGCCCGAGATTCACGCATCATCCTCATTATTACAGGAGCTTACTATGAATGGGTCGCCTTCACGGGACGACTTTCGTCTACCACCAATTTTGAATAATGGGCTACGACTGGCATTTTACGGGCGATGGATCAAATTCACGCCAACCGGGGATATTTTAGAGCTCATAAATCGATTACGAATCCTCTTTTATTTTAATCTTCGTCGGGGATCGAACCCACGATCTTTGGCTTGCAAAGCAAACGCTTTGACCATTGAGCTATGACCGCCGGATTAGCCACATGCACCATAGTAAGCATCATAGAATTCCACAGATGAGACTTCAGAATTACTATCGCCATCTGTCGGTATTCTCCTGTATGTGCTTAAATAAAATAAACACTTTTAGAATGACACTTGGTCATAAAAAGTGTTATATAAATGCTGATATAATAAAAATAACTGTGATTCTGATTTCTTGGGTCACCTATATATATATTATGGCGCAGAGACGTGGAATCTGACAGCAAGTCTTACCCATAAAATAAAAGTCACCCAGCGTGCTATGGAGAGATCCATGCTCGGAGTGTCGCTAAAAGATAGAATCCGAAACGAGGAAATACGCAGAAGAACTCAAGTAGTGGATGCTACCCAACGAATAGGCACACTCAAGTGGCAATGGGCAGGACATATCTGTCGAAGAGACGACGGTCGATGGGGAAGAAAAGTATTGGAATGGCGCCCAAGAACTGGCAAACGAAGCATTGGCCGACCTCCTACAAGATGGACTGACGATATAAGAAGAATAGCGGGAGTGACCTGGATGCGGAAGGCGGAGGATCGAAGAGGATGGAGACTCATGCGGGAGGCCTACGTTCAACAGTGGACGGACACAGGCTGATGATGATGATATACAATACTACAATATATGTAAAAAAAGGTTCCAATTATTTTGTTGTTGTAATTTTTTTAAAATTATTTTAGCAATTAACCAAAAGCGTGGTATTATGGTTAGCAACCTGTAACTCACATCCCTTCGCTAGTTGGACTTGTTCAATCAGCACTTCAAAAACATTGCTTTGCAAATATTATTTTTCGCATGTACTCGTATCTGCGTGGCTTGGCGGCAGATTTTTTTGACTCGGGCATTCAAAAGCTCGTATACCGCATGCAAAAATGCATTGACCTCAGTGGCGACTATGTAGAAAAATAGGTAAAAGTCTAAACTTTCCAAAAATGTGCGCATTCATGGAATTGAAATAGTGAATATTTTAATTTGTTATTTTTTAATAATTATTATATTAACCATGTCCTCTCCCGTAACTGGAGCATGTGGCAATCGCAAAATGCAGACAGAAAGCTCTGTCAACCGCTATAGACTTCGCCTCATCCCAAGTCAGCTCCGCCTCCCGCAGCTTCGAGGACTTCCTGTGTATAGTTCAGCATTCCAGGACGGCTTAAGTCCGGAGGCATAAAGAAAACGCTGCCGCAGTTTATGCTTTCCTGCGGAATTTTTAATGCGTTTCCCAACTAGGTCTACCTTCGCCTCTTGATTGACTGTGGAAGGCTGCATTGTCCGCTCTCTCACCTCGTCATTCCTTACAAAGCCAAACTATCGTACCCCCAGTGCTCTACGCAGGCATCTACTCTCAAATTTATACGGATGCATTGGCACTTGGTGAGATGCCAAGATTCACAGCCGTAATGAAGAATAGAGACGATACGGGCGCTGTATGTCGTCACTTTGCTTTGCTGTCCGTCCTATTGCGCACGGAATTAAAAGACGTCCAGTATTCACAAGACTAGAGCAAGTAAAAATACCCTGCAGCTGACGAGAAGTAATCCTAGCATGGTTATTGGCTTCAGCAACACCTGAAACGAGCTGCCGGAAAGTTCAACCCTTTCATTACGGCTCGGTTTGAATACAAATTATACTGTCAATTATAAAACTAGTATTTGAAGCATAAATGTACTTACCTGGTCTATTTTCATATATCGCATTGGTTCTTGTATCCTTTAGCTATCAGATGATGCATAAAAAACTATTTTAAGAAAGTAGCAAAACGATATATTACGTTAAAGGATGTCAACGATCGGGGACTCTTATGACGGCATATGCCGACAACCGATGCGAAAAGGTTAATAAAATCAAAATTCATCGATCAAATGCGGAGGGAGCGTTGGAAGGACGTTCAACAGATTTTTCAATTTCAATAAAAATAGGATTGTTTTTCTTAAAATTTCCGGTACAATTTAGCATTCATCTGGGATAGAGAAAAGCGAATGCAATCGCGGGACAATCCCGGCCAATCCGGGACAGTTGGCAGCCCTTTCCAAAACCCCGGGATCCTTGAATACCATGGGTATACACGTAGTCATAAATTATTTTCCATTCCAGTTGGTTGGTACCTGTGGAGTTTCGAGTAGTTAGATCAGTTGAACTGATAGCTTGTACCTATTTTCGGTGATTTGAAGTATTTTATAAGTGCACGTGGATAGACACTTAAGTCAGCCAGAGCAAGTAGAAGTACCCTGCAGCTGACGAGAGGTAGTCCTAGCGCAGTCAGCGGAAATCGTGCTTTTAATTTCGCGGCACCGACGCCTTCGAACTCGATGCTGGAAAGTATAAGAGAGCTGAACACGGACGGACACTTCAGAGGCAGACTCAAGACACAACTTTTTACTAGAGGCGAAGGAGCTCTTTTAAAATGAATATTTAGTCATAAAAAAGCGCTATATAAATGTTGTAGTGAGATGGTTAGATGCCATGATTCATAGCCGTAAAGAAGAATAGGTAGCATGCTGATAACGCGGAAATTATTTTATAATCACAAAGTCTGCTTGTTCGGTAGTACTTTTCTAAGTACTGTGTGGTCGCAGTAACCGCTCGTTTGGCCCAGTTTGGTTCCAATGTCATTTATTTAGTCGGTATCCGTTGTAGGCCATGTTGACCATTGTCATTGTTGGGTTTATGATCGTTATCACTCAAACACATTCAAACCGATACAAAAAGCCGAGGAATCGCAATGAATTGTATCTAAAATTAAACTAATATAGTTGTTAATTTTGCATGTGTTCACGATACTGAAAAGAGCATTTATTTGTGTAAATTCGCGTATGAGAGTGGCACAATGCGTAAAAAAGATTCAATGTGTAGATATGACGCTTGCCGTTTAAATATGTTTTTATTTAAATTTAGGAGCACTTGTAGCAATATCATACTAAACAATCTTAATATAATAAATACTTGAATTGCCCCGAAAGAGGACTTAGCCCCTGGAAGGGGTGGAATATATGGAGGCCCCTAATAGACTTCGGATTGGAGTATGCAAGACGAGGACACAGATGAAAGCCTGGCAGCTTTACAGCGGAACGACTGAATGTGACTGCGGCGTGAAGCAGACCCTGTCCCACCTTCTGGAGTGTGCGCTGTGTCCGAGTAGCTGCACCCTGAGGAGGACCTGATGATGGCCGGGAGTAACGTCATCGACGTCGCCCACTTCTGGGCAGACAGGATCTGACCCTCCGACACGATTATATATATATACTAAACAATAGATGCTTACATACAAATTCACGTTAAACATAATTTTATATTATATAAGTCCGTCTGTCCGCTGCCGATGGCAGGATTAGGAACATATTAATAACATATAGACTTTTTCAGAAGCACATTGACATATATTTACGATATACTTTACAACCTTGTGGCCCGACCTAGTCACAGCATTCGACTGATACACAATACAACATGCTCTCGCCGAAGGGCGGGACACGACTGGCTCTGAGCTCGGGATGGGGCTCTTGTCCAGCGCCACAAGCGGCGGTCTGTATAACTATGACCGGACTTAAAATGCCATTATGGCCGACACATTCATATCTGACAAGCGAACAGAAATAAGATACGAAATATTGTGTTTCGAGGTTTTCGGTATCAGTCAGCAAGGGCTATATCATGCTGATGTCAGTACTTATGTGTATACTCATGTGATTAATTATATTTTTCTCTTTTTGTTTCAGTTGTGAAATCTGCAAAGAAGACTGTGAATAATTAAAAAGAAAAATTGCCCATAGCATTGCTGAAGAAAGAGTCTTATATGAATAATAAAAATCACAAAGAAAAACGCACAAAAATTGCCGTTCGTAAATGAATTCGAAAAGGTCCAGCCTTTTTATATGTAGACTTTTAGTATATTACTAGGATTTTTATACATTTTTACAACATAACAAAAAAATTGATGAAAACCGAAGCAATACAAGACTATTTGATACAAGAAACAATAAAAATTGTCGAAGAAAATTGATGTCTTTGCAAAAAAAATTAAAACGTGGACGTTTCAAGAAATAATAGACTTAAGCTGATGCTCATTTCGTTCGTAAGCAAACCGTCCATTGTTCAGCACAAAAAAGCATCAACTAGAGAAGCAACTCGAGAGCAACGCTCTGCAAAAAGAGCGTAAAGCATTAATTGATCTTGCACAAAAAACTCTGTTGTATACACACAAAAAAATAGCTAATTAGTTTAGAAGAATTGACTCAAAAACGTATTCGAAGACGCGAATTAGCTGCCAATTTTATACATGTTTTTATGAACGATAAAAGGCTGATTTTGCAACAATAATCATAAGTGAAAAAAAAACATTTTGACATATCATAACTTGTTCAAATCATCTTCGAAATAATTTTTGAGCACCGATTTGAATGCAAAAGCGCACAAATAGCCGCACTGTTTTTTTTAAATTTTGAAATTTTCAAAAATAAAAAAAAATCTTGAATTTTTTAAAAAAGTTTTGGACGAAATAAATCAAAATGTATAAGTTGTTGGGAGGGCTTCAGGCCTATTTCAAGTGGCAAGACGTGCAGACTGACAACGCCGTGTTCAGACTGCACAACGTCTTCACGACGGTGCTGTTGTTGACGTGCTCCATGATAATCACAGCCACTCAGTATGTGGGGAGACCTATCCAGTGCATCGTCAGTGGGCTGCCGACCCATGTCGTCAACACTTTCTGCTGGATCACGTCCACGTTCACGATGCCAGACGCCTTCAGAAGACAGGTAGGATATCTTTTCAGTTATTTATTTGTTTCAGAAACATTGCAAATTTTATTTAATACGATCTGAAATAAGATAATACAAAAATAAACAATATATGCACTTATGATTTAGTACTAAATAAAAAAACAATAAAGACAAGCAGCACAAAGTTCCGATGCTCATTAAACAAACGACTCCAACAAATTGCTTAATTATCAACGTCCTAGGCGATGTGATTAAACAGTCTGGTAACTCTCCTGAGAGGTATAGTCTCTCGCAGGTTAGTGCCTCTTATTCTCAGAAGACTCAGGGACATAAAAACCGATTTCCAACAAAATGTTTGGATTCCCGAACACGACACGCAACAGCCCGAAGAAATGCATACCTAAGCACACATCCCTTCTTGTCTTCAAATCAATGTACCCAAACATGCCCTGTATGAAGTTAGTTGGATACAGCCACAGATAGTACCTAGCCACCCTCATGTAGGAGACCTCAGAAATTTCTTCTGTAACCTCTCCAACATGAGGCTATATTTCAACTCATGGATTATCATAGATGTCGCTTATTATAAATCAAATGTACATTTATTTGCAATGTTCAATCAATCAACACTGAAACGTGACTTGGATAGGATTCATGTGGCAGAGATGAAGATGCTGAGGTGGGCGGGCGGTGTGACTAGAGTGGATAGTTCGAAATGAGCATATTCGGGGTTCATTTCGGGTGGCCCCCATACCTGAAAAGATAAAGGAAAACCGCCTAAGATGGCATGGGCATATGACACGGAGAGATGAGGACCACATGGTGAAGAGAGCCCTCAACATACCCACGCTGAGAAGAAGACCTGGAATACCGCAGGCAACCTGGACTGCAACTGTAAACAAGGATCTGAAAATTCTGGGTTTGACCGAGAATGTAACGCATGACAGACAGACATGGCGAATGTGCACAAGGAGAGCCGTCCCCAGATGATGGGAAATGGCGAGGCTAAAGAAGAAGATAAAGTTCAATCAATTAATTCATTCAAAAATACTATTTTTATCCACCTATAAAATATATTCTCATTATACGAAAAATCACGTGTCACCTATATGGAAGTTTATGACACATATGCTCCTGCACGTGTGTCAATAAGAAACTAGTCTTTGGAGCCGAAGTGATGCATCAAAACCACGTGCCATGTCCCAATCGTTATAGGCATAAATAAAATTCCAATAATTCATTACTTCTTGTTTAACCTCTTCTCCCCGATGATGTCTATCGACTACGCATTGCTTGTAATAACTTACATATCTCTGTAAATATAATACACACAGGGTTCAGATTTTAGGTATTCCTCCTTAATACATTTACGTATTGAAAAAAAAAAAATATTTATAATAATAGGCACTCATCGGGAGCAGGAAATATTTTTCTAAAATCCGGAATAAATTCACCACTACAATCAAGACGCGTCAACTGTCATGAATCATTCGACCTGTCGGAAGCGTGTGCGAAAATAAAATTTAAAAATACCCAGATGCGGCGGCATCTATACTCCTCACTCTCGCTGACGTACTAATATGAGTGAGCGAGACGGGAAACCTCAGTTGGTCGGCTAGTTCGAAATGATATCGATGCGCGCCGGCTGATCGATATGTCGACAGGCTAAGTAGTGTTAGTAGCTCTCGGAAGTTCACGCGCCAAGGTGCGTCTGGCCGTTTGAGGTCTTCGTCTGATGTTTTTCATGTTTTCAGCTATTAAATGTCAATTATTACTGCTTATTGACATCAACTATTATAAAATTAAGCGATATCTTTGAATATTTTCATTTTTTCGAATTTCTACTCATTTTATTCACTTTAAATCAGAATGTGTAACGAGTACACACCATCGGAACGCGCGGAAGTTTTTAACATAGTAAAGCGAGGGTTAAATTGATTCATGTGCGTTCATTTAGGACACATGTGTGTTCCAGATCCTTCGACGTCCGCACATAAACCGTGCTCCGCAGTAATATCAATGATTAGGTTGTTCAAAGAGCAAAATGTTTCTTTACGAAAATAAAAGTACTCAACAATTTTATTCTAGGAATTTCAAATGATTCGAAATGACGCAAACTGTCGAATTCTATTAATTTAATCTCTCGGTGATCTCATAAGTTGCTATTTGCCAATTTGCATCAATTAATAACGTCTTTAAAATCAGCTGGCTTTCCAGAAAGTGGTGCTTCTACAACGTCGAAAATTGCTCCTAATTAAGTACTCCCAAACATTGAAATGATTTCATACGCCATTTTTATTTCGGCCCGGACCATTTAGTCTTAAGGATCGGCTCAACTCGAGCTTTGAAAAAATACCAATTAAATATTATATAGACATTTGAAAGGTTACCAATTAAAAACTACAGCGTAGATTCAATCGAGTTATTTTTACAAGAAAGCTTTGCTTTATATCATCTGTTAAAAAATGCAATAATTATACAGTTGAGTGTGAACTTGTCTGTGATTTATTTTTATGTAAACACATACAGGAGAATAACGACAGACGGTGATAGTAATTCTGAAGTCTCATCTGTGGAATTCTATGACGCTTACCATGCTGCATATGACTAAGCCCTGCATGTGAAGTGTTGATCCGCCAACGTCATAGACTACATCCCGAGATTCACGCATCATCCTTAATTATTACAGGAATTTACTATGAATGGGCGGTCGTCTCGTCTACCAACAATTTTTATTAACAGGTTATGACTGTCATTTTACGGGTTAGGAATCGAATTCACACCAACCGGGGGGTATTTTAGAGTTCAGAAATCTGATTAAAAAACTGTTTTTTTGTAATCTCTGTCGGGGATCGGACCCACGACCTTTGGCTTACAAAGCAAACGCTTTGACTATTGAGCTATACCCGCCGGCATTATATAAACAAGTCCTGTGATGGGAAAAAAATAAAAATACTCTCCGAACAATGCAATAGTTGTTTGATTTACCAGTTCTCAGCGGTTGTAACGGTCGTATTTGTCGAAGGCGTATTCGACGATCACGAGGAATTGATGAAACTTTCAGCTCGTACCGAACAATTGTACGAGGTTGTGCAACCAGTGGACAGGGTCACCATTGGTCTCACACTTATATATTTGAAAGGTTTCAATTTGATTACAAGGCGGGTATAGCTCAACAGTCAAAGCGTCGTGGGTTCGATCCCCGACGGAGATTAAAAAAAATGGATTTTTAATCCATTTTTGAGCTCTAAAATACCCCGGGTGGTGTGAATTTGATCCTTCACCCGTAATATGCCAGTCATAGCCTATTAATTAAAATTGGTGGCAGACGAAAGTCGTCCCGTGAAGACCAACCATTCATAGTAAACTCCTGTTATAATAAATATGATGCGTGAGTCTCGGACTGTAGTCTATGGCTTTGGCGGATCAACGCTCTACATGCAGCGCTTAGCCATATGCACCATGTTAAGCGTCAAAGAATTCTAGGGATGAGACTTTAGAATTACTATCACCATCTGTCGGTATTCTCCTGTATGTGTTTACATAAAAAAGTATATTTGAAAAGTAATTGTGAAACTGCATAATTATATCATCATTTCGCTCGTGGATCATATATTAGTGTCATCAACACCCGCCATAAAGCTCTCAGCATCGTCTCATCCTATATCAGCTCTGCCTCCCGGGAGTACATTCCATGTATAGTTCTAAGCATGCAAGGGTGTGAGATCCTGGGGGTCTGAATAAAAGGCAGCTATAGTCGATGGATATTCCGTACTCACCAAAGCTTATAAGATTATTGAGTGGGTTGAGAGTTGCAAATTCATTGAGAGTTTCAGATTTGCAGAAAGAGCTCGCTTCCCGCCTTTGAAACGCTGGAGCGTCTTTTAACTCGATGCGCAATATCTGGGACTTGCAACTTCTCTCGATCAAAATAAAGTGCAAACTATACAGCGCCTGCATTACTCTGATATCTTTATACTGCTGTGAATCTTGGCATCTCAACAAAATCCAATTGATGATGAAATGAGTTTTAAAAACAGAATACAAAGGTTTTTGTACTAGCATCACTATCAAACAAGGCAGCCTTCCATGCTACAGTTGGTTAAAAAACAATGGTGAACCTGGCTGTACGTTCTACACGTATTTTGGACACCGCAGGAGAGCAGAGACTACAGCTGCATCTTGTCGCCTTGAAAGACCGTCAGGAACTATGGATATATTGTATTTCACGTAGGCAGACCCGATAAATAATTGTGCTGGCGGTTCGTGACAACCATATGTTTCAGTTAAGAGACCGTACATGTAGCGATACTGATAATGATTATTGTATTAGTCAGGTGTATAATGTGACAGTTCGCATTAAAGCACCCATTTCTAAACTATACCTCTTGGCTGGTATCGCACCACCAAACATAACACGCAAAGTCATATCCGCCGAAGAAATGCCTAAGGCAATCAACCAACCGTTCCACTGCTTGTATAATCAGATACCCCCAACACCCAGGCTGAAGTCGCGAAGCAGCTTTCTGAAATCCACACAACTTCTCACATTCGGCGCTGAAAATGAGAGACTCCAGCTCTGACAACAAATCGCATTAGAGGATTTCATTACTCCAAAGAAAGGACCCAACTGGCAAGAACCTTGTCTGGCGGACCTGGAAATCCCTGAACATATTAAGAACCGGAGTTGGCAGAACAAAAGACAACCTTGAGCGCTGTGGGATACTTCGGCAGGCAGAGTCACTATTGTGCGACTGTGGAGACCTGCAGACCGCCACACATCTAAGATCCTGCTCCATGTGCCCGACAAGCTGCACACATCAAGACCTAATGCTCGACAACACACGATGTTGCCAGATAGTGGGCAGAAATAATTTGACGTCGCTGACACGAAGACGACCACTTGGATGCGTTATCGACTGCAGGCTTCGGGAGCGTCGGGATTATCGTCTTTAGGATCGGTACCGGTCCGCAGACCGTAGACTTAAGATTTCTGTGATACACCCTACAATGTGCGGCGGAGTCCTGTCGTCGCATTAGAGGATTTCATTACTCCAAAGGAAGGCCTCCCAACTGGCAAGAATAATGTGACTTCGCTGACACGAAGAAGAACAAGATGTGACAGGTTTCGACAAACGGCCTACGTTACACAAACTTGTTACGAGTTATTTGAAGAAAAAAACATAATTAATTTTAATGTCGTCGTCAACCCTGGCGGAAACGTGTGCGGTAGCAGCGCCCAATCTTGCAATTTATTGTCCATGGACAATAAACCAGCACTTGCTGGCGTCTGTGAGCATGTGTGTGTCACGGCATGTACTGCAGAGACATGTGATCGAGTAGTAGAGCATGTTGGTGTGAGCATGCTACCGAACAATGAATAATGTAAGCCACATGTTCTTGCACATATCAGGACCGTCTCCAAAAACTGATAAATACAAAGTCGAACGAATGTGTCCTGGAAAATTTTAACTTTGAATGTTGCCATTGAATTTGCCACCACGAGTAAACTAATGCAATTAAAATTACGTGCTACGAAATATCTATGCAGACAAAATCCAATAATAGGTTTGAGAAAATACTATTAGAAAAGGTGATCAAAGATATCACTTTTAGATGCTCTATATGTATAAATAACCTAACCTAACGTCAGTTAACAACTGATGGTTCTCATGTCCTACTCGTATATTATTCAATCAAGGTAAGCCTTAGAAATCAAAAGATAACCACACGGCTCAAATCAAGAACATGTTTCCTACAGTCAACAACGGAACTGGTGATACCTGAGGCCACCCTGCGACTGAACATGTGGAGAGGCGCAACTGAAGGAATATTTGGATTGCCCCGAAAGAGGATCTAGCCCCTGGACACGACCAGAGGTGGAATATATGGAGGTCCCGTAACAGACTTCGGACTGGAGTATGCAAGACGAGGACACAAATGAAAGCCTGGAAGTTTTACAGCAGACCGACTGAATGTGACTGCGGCGTGGAGCAGACCCTGTCACACCTTCTGGAGTGTGTGCTGCGTCCGAATAGCTGCACCCAGGAAGACCTGGTGATGGCCGGGAGTAATGCCATCGACGTCGCCCACTTCTGGGCAGACAGGATCTGACCCTGATGTTTCCGACACGATTATATACAACAGTTATATATAACTTGATTGCCCAATAACCTAGGTGCGGAGCTGAGCAGTGCTGTTGTAGCATGTTGTGAATGTGGTCCTGTATCTGTGGAGCGCTGGTATGGGCAATTTGAATCACTTGTGGCCGCTCATTAGGGCTGGAGCAAGGTCCAAACAACGACCTTTCCTGTCTGCGGTTTAGGGGCTCCTTGAAACTGATACTATATGAATAGTATAATGTAAATATTAAAGATCTCAATAATATATATTAAAATCAACACTTTAATGATGGTTTTGCGCTTAATTGTGATGTCGGTTGTGGAAAAATACATATGTAGGAAAAAAAAAACTCCTTAAACTACAGACCAACAATTGATATCAGCTTGATATAGCTCTTTTAAGCTGATGCCGTAAAGCCTCGATAAACAATCTTTTGAATCTCATTTATGTTCAAAACGTGGGGCGCCAAAAATGACATCCCCCATCTTTAAATAGGCGACAACATGTCGCGGGCTCGTCATCGGGACGCGTGGAGAAAGGATGCAGTAGCAGGTCGCAAGCAAAAAACTTTTTTAGAAGAACAATTCGCGTCTATTTCCAATGTAAGACTTCGGTTTTCCCGCCCGACCGTAAGACCGGGGACTACGGAGACGGGCTGACAGACTGGCACAGTAACAGTCAGCGCACTAAAGATTATCGCGGCTAAATAAGAAACTAAAGTTGACAGTTGAACCAACATGATTCGGAGAAACTGTCAAAACAAATAAAATGGCGTATGCAAACGCCGTGTATTTTTATATAAAATTAAGATCAACATCATAAGATGTGCATGTCAGGCGGGCGAACGAAAATAAGACACAAAAGATCGTTTATCGATACTTTTCGCCATCAGCCTTAAAGAGCTATATCAAGCTGATATCAACTGTAAAGGCATCGATTGATGCAACCTAGGGAATAAAATTTCGTTCGTATAAAAAATCGCATATCGAGGTTTTTCGGCACCAGCCTGAAAGGGGGTACATTCACAAAATGTGCACGTGTATAGCTTGTCATAAAAACAGCATTACCGGCGGTAATAGCGCAATGCTCAAAGTGTTTGCTTTGCAAGCCAAAGGTCGTGGGTTCGATCCCCGACGGAGATTAAAAAAAAAGTATAAGGATTTTTAATCGATTCATGAGCTCTAAAATAATATCAATCCCCCGGTTGGTGTGAATTTAATCCATCACCCGTAAAATGCCAGTCGTAGCCTATTAATCAAAATTGGTGGTAGACGAAAGTCGTCCCGCGAAGACCACCCATTCAAAGTAAATTCCTGTAATAATAAGGACGATGCATAAATCGCGTGCTGTAGTCTATGACGTTGGCGGGTCAACATTCCACATGCAGCGCTAAGCCATATATTCACCATGGTAAGCGTCATAGAATTCCACAGATGAAACTTCAGAATTACTATCTGTCGGTATTCTCCTTTATTAGTAGTCATATTTCACAGACCTTTGATCCTATTTCCATTGGAGGAACAGAAATAGAGGTTGTAAACGACTATACCTATCTGGGACAAGTAATACAACTAGGGCGAAATAACTTCTCAAAAGAAATCGACAGGCGCATACAACTGGGATGGGCAGCATTTGGAAAACGAAAGTACATTTCTAAAGCGAAAATTCCGCAATGCCTTAAAACTAAGGCGTTTAACCAATGTATCCTCCCTGTATTAACTTATGGCGCAGAGACGTGGAATCTGACAGCAAGTCTTACCCATAAAATAAAAGTCACCCAGCGTGCTATGGAGAGATCCATGCTCGGAGTGTCGCTAAAAGATAGAATCCGAAACGAGGAAATACGCAGAAGAACTCAAGTAGTGGATGCTACCCAACGAATAGGCACACTCAAGTGGCAATGGGCAGGACATATCTGTCGAAGAGACGACGGTCGATGGGGAAGAAAAGTATTGGAATGGCGCCCAAGAACTGGCAAACGAAGCATTGGCCGACCCCCTACAAGATGGACTGACGATATAATTAGAATAGCGGGAGTGACCTGGATGCGGAAGGCGGAGGATCGAAGAGGATGGAGACTCATGCGGGAGGCGTACGTTCAACAGTGGACGGACACAGGCTGATGATGGTGATGATGATGGTATTCTCCTGTATGTGATTACATAAAAATAAACAATTAACAATGAAATTTGCACGTGTATGATGCATTGACTTGTAAGTTACATCAAATTTGTCATAAAAACGGCATTACAAACAATGTTCATTGTACGATTAAATCATAATTTATAATTCGAATGAAGAGTTGTGTGTATCGTAATAGTGGTAGATGAATCACGAGTCCGTCACACAACTTGGTCTTTCACAGAAGGCACGTTTGTAATAACTGATGACAATCACTTTACTTATATGATCAGCAAGTAATAATTCTGATATGTCATGATTGCTGTCATGAATCATGGCATATCATCGACCAGCGATAATAGCACGTCGTAAGCGCGGTTCTCGTTAAATTACCTTAAAGGATACATACAAAAACTTGGATGGTTTGCTAACCCGCGTGTCGTTTGTCGAGATCACCCGCTCTTTAACCCGTTCATCACGGCTCGGTTTGAATACAAATTGTACTGTCAATTATAAAACTAGTATTTGAAGCATAAATGTACTTTCATATATCACATTGGTTCTTGTATGCTTTAGCTATCAGATGATATATAAAAAAACTATTCTAAGAAAGTAGCAAAACGAAAAATCACGTCAACCGATGTCAACGTTTGAGGAATATTATGACGGCATATGCCGGCAGTCGATGCGAAAGGGTTAAGATAAAATGGTCTAGGCCTCGGGAGCGTCGTGCTAATCTTCAACCTATATAAACAAAATACTAAATACATCTAGAATACTGAAGCCACTTAAAACAGCTCAAAACACTTGTTTGGAGCATCTTAATGTACGGCTGTAAGACATGGTGCTTATCTGAAAGTGATAAAAAAAAGACTAGAGGCCTTTGAGATGTGGTCATACAGAAGAATTCTCGGAATTTCCTGGAGAGACCACGTCACGAACAATGAGGTTCTCAGAATAATCAAGGAAGATAGGCAACTAATAAGAACCATCTCAGATAGGCGAGCCCGATAGATCGGTCACATCATGCGCCACGATGGTCTTCTTCACGATATTGTGGAGGGGATGGTTGAGGGTAGAAACTGTAGAGGGCACCCTAGACGGGAGTATTTGCAGCAAGTATTCGAGGACATGAATTGTAGTGCTTATGCTGAGCTGAAAAGGGTTGCGGAGGACCGAGAGGAATGGAGATTGAGATGCAAGATTCTGTTGCTGAAAACCAATCCACCGGATTGATACTACGAAGAAGACTGAAGCCATCGTCTCAAGTGTAGTGCTATGAAAGTCGGCCGAAAGCATGTATTATATGTTGTGTCGGCGGGTATGGCTAAGTGGTTAAAGCATTTCCGCTTTGTCTTCGACGTAGATAAAAAAAAATTGATTCCTGAGTTTAATACCCCCGGTTGTTGTGAATTTGATCCCTCACCCGCAAAATACCAGTCATGCCCTATTAATCAAAATTGGTGGTAGACGAAAGTCGTCGCGTGAAGACCACTCATTCAAAGTAAATTCCTGTAATAATAAGGATAATGCGGGAATTTTGGGCTGTAGTCTATGACGTCGGCGGATCAACACCACATGCAGAACTTACCATATGTAACATTGTAAGTGGCATAGAATCCACAGATGAGACTTCAACATCAATATCACTCGTCTGTCGGTATTATCGTGTATGTGTTTACATAACTCTCATGGAGCCTGAAGTGTGGCCTGAAAAGACCATCGTTCAACCCTGGATACGCGTAAGACGAAAGAATCGCAGTGAGCAGTGGTTGAAACCAGCTTAAGTGAAGATATTGAAATATTTGGTGTTATATTGCTTCGGATTCAGTGCTAGTGTTGACGAAGGCGAAATTTTGGAAGTTTGATGTGACAATAATGCCATGTTATTTGTGGGTCATCCATGATTTACTTATAACAGGGTTTTTGATGTTACAAGTCAACTATTTGCATTGAGTCTCCTAACGCTTGTTCTGTGTGTGAGGTCATTGACACTAAATGTGTCAATAAATTTACGGGCCACACTTTTATGTAAATACTTCAATAATGACTTAAGATGTTAAAATATTTTGTAATGTTATTGAAGGAAATAAATAAATAATTGTCTAAAAAATAACAAAATGTGGACCTACGAGTAATGTGATATCTCGGGATAAGTCATGGACAATGGCAACTAAACTTTACAAGGGTTTACTGTTTTCACAATGCATCGTTTTAATGGTGTTATTGAGCTTAAGAGATAAAATTTTACAATAGAAAATTCGTTTCCGAAACAATACATGTTCCACATTGGCGAATCGTAAAAATTGGCGCTCGTGCCGTCCATAATGAAGATTGAAAACCGGGACGTGGCTTTACGTCCATTTGTTAAGTATCAACACCAGCCACAGAATGCCGTCATAGCTAGTTTTTTTTTATGGTTTATGTCAAAAAACGACAAAATCGTTAAATAATAAAAACAAGAGGATTAACTCATAACGCAGCGTCGACATTCGAAACAAATCAAAGAAGTGCATACAAATTTTGCAGAGTTTTAAGGATTTTAACACAAAAGGAAATAAAATATAGGGTCCGCCATCTAACGTTTTTTTTCAACTAGTGCTTATTTCGTGAATGGTAACACTTAGCTCATGTCTGATTTGACAGATAATTAGTTTTATTCTTCCGCTGAACGAATATGGTTGTGTATACGCTTGAACATTGTGGGAAATATTGCGACATTACTTTGAAAATCATGGTAATGTTGCAGAATGTGTGCGAAAATTGCGTACGGATTTTGGAAGAAGAGAATCGCCGTCAGCTGCGTATGTTCGTTATCTTGTGAAAAAAGTGAAAGAAACTGGCATCCTCATCGATAATCCAAAGCGTGAAAAGCCAAAAACAGTGCGTACACCCGAGAATATTGCTGCTGTGGCAGAAAGTGTGCGTGAAGCGCTATCAATGGCGCTTCCATGCGGCGCGGCCATGTCGAACGAATTTTTGTTCACAAAAATTGAAGAGGAGGATATTGGCAACATTTGGTTTCAACAGAACGACGCTACGTGCCACACAGCCGAAGCTACACTCGATGTTTTGCGCCTTATTTAAAAAAAAAAAGTTATTTGGCGGACCCTTTATATATTGTTATGTAATCGCATGCAGGAGAGCACAGCCGGTAAAGACGAGTGCACTTTATGACGTTCAGCCAGGGAGGCTGGACGCTGCATGCGGGAAACGTGTGTTGTGTTCGCATCGATCATATTTGACAGATTGTGAACTAGACAGATAAGCAATGAAGCACTATACTCCACAAGAGCGTGGGATAATTGTGTCGATTTTTTTTACCAATAATCGGTCGGTGGTGTTAGCGCTAGATTTCCTAATCGTGTCGCGCCAACTGGGCAAATATTACTTTGCTTAGCTACTCGACTCGAACAGACTGGAACTACAGGAAACTTTGAAGGCTTAAAGAATATCGCGGCTATGGCTGCCGATGCCGCTGAGAACGAAGAAACATCAAGCAGACGACGGGCCACGCAATTGGGCATCATCAAACGGACCCTACAGGGAATATTCTCGTAAAAAGTGCAAACATTACATCAGTTAATGCCTGCTGACCGTCAGTCGCTTGGATAATTATCATTTGATGTTTTTTTTTTTATGTAATCGCATGCAGGAGAGCACAGCCGGTCAAGACCAGTGCACTATATCACGCGCAGTCAGGGAATCTGGACGCTGCATGCGAGAAACGTGTGTTGTATTCGTGTTTGTGTGTGGGTTGGGGAGATTGCAAGTGTATATTTATCTGTTTCTTCAAGAGATCCAGATTGTAGGAAGGAGGAAACTCAGACGCTGCAAGAGCATTCTAAAGCTTACCGGTGGCATTAATTCAGATTCAGTGCTGGTGTTGACTGATACGAAGTGTTTTCGTATGTTTGATTTTGTAACAATAATGCCGTGTTATTTGTGTGTCAAACATGATAGACTTATGACATGGTTTTTGTTGTTGCTAGTCCAACTATTTGCGCGAGTGTCCCGACACTAGTTCCGAGTGTGAGGTCATTGACACTAAATACGTCAATACATTTACAATGCCACACTTGTAATTACTTTAATAATAAATTAAAATATAAATATGTTGAAATGTTATTAAAGGAAATAAAAAAAAGAATTGAATTAAGGTAGGAACTTTGGAAACTGCCAGTTGCTAAATCCCTAATAGCCATATTTTTTTTGTTTCAGTATGTGCCGGGTCAGCATGTGGCGCACCCAGGTGTGGCCAATGACTTTGACGACGAGGACGCAAAGAAGTACTACACTTACTACCAGTGGGTGTGCTTCGTCCTATTCTTCCAGGTACGTTTTCCACCACCTTTTACAAACTTCTTCCCATCATCATCATCATCAGCCTATATCCATCCACTGTTGAATGTAATCCTCCCGCATTTGTCTCCATCCTTTTCAATACTCCGCCTCCGTCGTCAGCCCATCTTGCAGGGGGTCGGCCAATGCTTCGTTTGCCAGTTCTTGGGCGCCATTCCAATACTTTTCTTCCTCATCGAACGTCGTCTCTTCGACAGATATGTCCCGCCCGTTGCCACTTGAGTGTGCCTATTCGTTGGGTAGCATCCACTACTTGAGTTCTTCTGCGTATTTCCTCGTTTCGGATTCTATCTTTTAGCGACACTCCGAGCATGGATCTCTCCATGGCACGCTGGGTGACCTTTATTTTATGTGCAAGACTTGCTGTTAAATTCCAAATCTCTGCTCCATAAGTATACATATACAGGAAGAATGCATTGTTGGCAAATCCCAGTTGGTGATAGTCATTCTTAAGTCTCATATCTGGAATTCTATGACGCTTACCATGGTGCATATGGCTCAGCGCTGCATGTTAAGTGTTGATCCGCCAACGTCATAGACTACAACCCGAGATCCACGCATCATCCTTATTATTACAGGAATTCACCATGAATGGGTGGTCTTGGCGGGACGACTTTCGTCTACCACCAATATTAGTTAATATGCTATGACTGCCATTTTACGGACAAGGGATCAAATTCACACCAACCCGGGAGTATTTTAGAGCTCAGAAATCGATAAAAAAAATCTCCGTCGGGCATCGAACCTACGACCTTTGGCTTGCAAAGCAAACGCTTTGACCACTGAGCTATTCCCGCCGGCCATATATATATGGGGAAGAAAAGATACGTTATAATTACAATATATATAGACATTATTTTTGGTGATTTGTTTATTAGATTTTTTAAGGAAACAGGATGATTAGACGGATGCTCCCGAGGCATGGACCATTTTGTCTTAAGTGGCTGCTTAACCCGACGCAACGTATCTACCGTGCTAAAAGATACATTTGTTGTTCTAGTACTGGTGGTTCTAATACCACTGGTTAAAAACTTCTGTTCGTCCCCTATCCAAGATGTGCCTACGTGACCATGGAAACGTTCCCCAAATCTCGAATTCCGACCTGACTTAACCAATGCGATATTCTTGGAAAGGGCACGTTTTGTGCCCTTAATGGTCTGAGGTAATATTTTTGCACAATGCCATCAATTCATCCAAATATAAGCTATTTTTTTTGTCCTTTCAGAAATAGCTTTTAGCCCCATGTTATCGTTATTCATTTCCTACGAACATTAATCTTTTTACAACTCGTAAGATCAACAAACGAAAATAGTTTCTGCCCTTTTGAAAGATATGATGCATATTTTTGAATCGATGTATTCTTCTTCATAGTATCAATCCGGTGGATTGGTTTGCAGCAACATAATCTTGCATCTCGATCTCCATTCCTCTCGGTCCTCCGCAACCCTCTGCAGCTCAGCATAAGAGCTACAATTCATGTCCTCGAACACTTGCTGCAAATATTCCCGTCTAGGGCGCCCTCTACAGTTTCTGCACTCAACCACCCCCTTCACAAAAAACTTTTTCAGAAGCAAAATTCGCGTCTATTTTTAATATAGAACTTCGGTTTCCCCGCCCGACCGTAACATGTTGTATCGTCGGCCTCGGTCGGGCGGGAACTGAGCTGCCAGACGGGCCCAGTAAAGTTGACAGCTTAACCAACGTGAAATAGAGAAACTGTCAAAACAAATAAAATGGCGTATGCAAACGCCGTGTAATTTTATATAAAATTAAGACTAACGTTATAAGTTGTGCATGTCAGGCGAGCGAACAGAAATAAGAGACATTATATCGTTTTTCCAGGCTTTACGGCATCAGTCTAAAAGAGCTATATCAAGCTGATATCAATAGTTATATGCTTCAAAACTATTAGCTACTTAAAATTTTTGTTTGAATTTTCGTCTGCGTTGAAAGCCGATTAAGTCGGCAAGCTTTAAAGACTTATTAACGATGATATAATAAATTGTTTTCATAATAAAGTATATATATAACTACCTAATTCGCATCTGTATCTCTCGTAACTTTTATTACTATAATAAATTAGGCAAGACATTCCGCAAAAGGTACCTAAACGCTTTGTCTGTAGTCAGTTACATTCTAACATTTTTTTTAAATTCCATCACAGTGTTTATGGGTGACCTTTCACTATTCGTTAACACCAATAGCCGCTGGTTAACTGTCACTTTTGATAGATAACTCTCAAGTTGTTTAAACTAATACTTTATTAAAGGAATATATATATATTGTCAAATGAGTAATTCTGTTTTTGAGCGTTCTAATTATTATTATTATTAATCTGTATATCGCTTATTTATGACCGAATGGTCATTCCAAAAGCGCTTCTTTGCCTCTCTGAGTAAAAAGGTGGGTCTTGAGTCTGCTTCTGAAGGATGCCTCCGCTTTAAGAGAACTTATGCTTTCCGGCAGCGAGTCCCAGGCCATTGGTGCTGCATACCTGAAAGCACGATTGCCAAACACCGTGCTAGGACTACCTCTCGTCAGTTGCAGGGTGCTTCTAATGCTCACAAACGGTCGAATTTGATCAATTTAATATCTCAGCGATCTCACGAGTTGATAGCTTGTTAATTGTGTTTTTATCAGCTTTAGCTGATCTTCCAGAACGTGATGCAACTTCAATACTCCACATGCGGCGCTAGCCATATGCAGTATGGTAAGCGTCATAGAATTCCACAGAGAAGACTTTAGAATCACTATCAAATCTGCCGGTATTCTCCTGTATGTGTTTACATAAAAAAAAATATGGTCACCACAATTTGACGCCACTCTGTTCTATCGGTTAACATTATCTATTCCTTGTCGCTAAATATCTCTACAATAGAAGGATTACCTGGGAACATAATAAATGGTTAACGACTACCTCCAGTGCAGGAGACCGGGTATTCGATGAGACGGCGCAAGCATATTTTAGGTGATCTGTTAATATATATTCTTAAGAGATCGTATCATCAGCTTGACGCTGCCTGAACCTTATATGGTTCATAAGAGAAGACTTAACCCGATGCACTTTTTAAACAAAAAAAGATTTAATTTATTCGGTTAGACAATTCGTTTAAACGTGACTTGGATAGGATTCATGTGGCAGAGATGAAGATGCTGAGGTGGGCGGGCGGTGTGACTAGAGTGGACAGAGTTCGAAATGAGAATATTCGGGGTTCATTTCGGGTGGCTCCCATACCTGAAAAGATAAGGGCAAACCGCCTAAGATGGTATGGGCATGTGACACGGAGAGATGAGGACCACATGGTGAAGAGAGCCCTCAACATACCCACGCTGAGAAGAAGACCTGGAAGACCGCAGGCAACCTGGACTGCAACTGTAAACAAGGATCTGAAAACCCTGGGTTTGACCGAGAATGCAACGCAGGACAGACAGACATGGCGAACGTGCACAAGGAGAGCCGACCCCAGATGATGGGAAATGGCTAGGATAAAGAAGAGACAATTCGTTTAACGACTCAACGGTAATGACGTGGGGCGCACTGGACGTCTGGTGCACGGGAAATTTGGTTTATGGGACAACTGTTGCACTGGCTGTTTTGCTAACCTATCCTAACCTAAGGATTTGTCCAGTGATCGTAGAGTTCAGATATCCATAGGTCTCGTTAACGATATAACTTAGGTTAGGTTAGCGAGACATCCAGTGCAACAGTTGTCCCGTGCACCAAGTGCCCCGTGCTTCAGACGTCCAGTCCGCCTCACGTCGTTACCGATTATTCGTTGAACGAATTGTCTGGAAACGAAATGCGGCGGAACCACAGGAAACCAGAGGCATATTTTAAATGATTTGTTAATCGTTTTTTTAAAAGGAGATTGGAGTATCAGCTCTATGCTGCCTGCACATGGTTTTACGAGAAGGCTTATACCAATGCACGTTTTCAACAACAGCAAAAAAACTAAAATTCCAAGAATAAAAAATGCATATTTTCTTCGGTTTCCCATACTGAATGGAATTGAATTCAACAATATGCGCGGTATTGACCGAGGCCTCTTTGGAATACTAATGATAGTGATAATTTATTATCGCACACGGCGATCTCGGCACTGGCTAAAACGGCTTAGAATCGTTGAAGGACGTCGACACAGTTTATGAACACCAACTCTTCAAATTCGTCTTTGAATATATTTAATCCATAAAAATAGTAAAACGTCATTATATCATATATATCCGTTTCCTTAATTGGATAATACAGTCGTCATAGATTCACTGAGCCAGCAATAAACACATACCTCGCTTGGTGAAAACCATCCCTGTTCCGTCCTGTTTTTGGAGACCAAAAATGGGAATCCGTTACTGGACTTGTTAGAGAGTGACTGAAGGCCTTCCTGTGATTCTAGGTGCATCAGTTAGATGTCAAATACACCTCAGTCTAGGCTGCGAAGTTAGTATACTACAGCGAGTCTTGAATTGCCTTCTTTGGTAACACGTTGCTAACCACGAAATACGTGGGAATGGATAAGGAAATGGTAAGGTTGGGAAATGTATTTTGTAGAACAAGCACACGATAAAGAAGAAGATTGTGTACATGCCCGTGATAGTTTCCGTGCTTTTGAAATACAAAAGTGAGCAAAACCACAGTTCAGCTTGTCTATTTATGTTTTTCGAAAGTTGTTCACCGTTTCAATGTTCCGGGTTCTTTTGTATAGACATTTAAGTTTTTTGATGCATTCGATCTTCGTCCACCGATATCTCGCCTGGCAACTCGGCGAGACTGTAAGCGAGGGTGTTTCAATGTCAATACACAGTACAACGCGCCCAAATTCTGTCACATTACTCCAATACTACACCGACTGCATTGGTTGAGAGTTTCGGCTAGAATCCAGTATAAATGATGCCTCTTAGCTTACAAGGCACTCAACGGAACTACACCGGGCTATTTGACAGAACTTATCAAGCCTTCAGAGATAAGCGCGCGTGGAGAGACACTCAGATCGGCTAGAGCAAATAGAAGCACCCTGCAGCTGACGGGAGGTAGTCCTAGCACTGTCTTTGGCAATCGGGCTTTCAGCTACGCGGCACCAATGGCCTGGAACTCGTTACCGGAAAGCATAAGAGAGCTTAAAGCGGAGGCATCCTTCAGAAGCAGACTCAAGACCCACATTTTTACTCAGAGAGGCAAAGAAACGCTGCCGGAATGTTCATTCGGTCACAAAAGAGCGCTATACAAGTACAAATAAAATAATAATAATAATAAGTAAGGCCCCGCTTAAAGCGGGGGAAACGTTCCATCAAAGTAGAACGTAACGCGAAACAGCGCTAAACGAGGCTATCTTAACATGTAAATAATGGGGTTAGAGGAAGATGAATAGAAAATCTGCTAAGTATTAAATTTAATAACTATGTTTTTTTATTAAAAACAAAACCAAACATTTATTTCTTACATAAATAAAATTCTAAACCAGTCTGATCATTCAGTCTATTCTGTTTCTCATGTTCTGCCTTTTTGTCAAGAAAGCATCTAACGTAGCTTGCGTTTTCCTTTTGCGTTCTGTTAGAAGTTGTTGATAAGTGGATAAAGCATCTATAACACCCCGTCTTGCTTTTGACTCCTGTCAAAATTTGGAATTTCAACAAATTGATCCATAATTTCAGTTATAGTGGTCAAACTCCCTTTTACAAACGCCATCGAAAGTTCTTTTTGCCCTTCTTCGAAATCACTACTATCAATATTTTTGTTTTCTTCTTGCTCAGTTAATTCCTTGAGCTCATCATTAGAAAGACTCGCTGCTGTTTCTTGACCTATTTCTTCGACGTCTTTCACATTTACCTCATCTAAACCGGTTTGTTTCGCTAATTCCACTATTTCTTCCACTATTTCATCCATATCGACAGTGTCCAATGTCTTCGCTCTTACTTAAATCTGGCCAAATGTTATTCCATAACCTTTCAAAAATCTTTCTGTTATCTCATTCCTAGAAAGGTTTATATACAGCATTCATGATATTGTAGTTTTTCCAAAATTATCTTATTGATTGCTCCTCTTCTCCGTCTGTTTTTTTTTCATTCGAAAACCTAGCGCTGCGCACAAATTCGGTGAATCCCCGGGTTGAAATAAAAGAGCGCTAAACCGAAACAGCGCTAAAAGAAACAACGTTAAGCGGGTCTCACTGTATATATAATCGTGTCGGAAACAACAGGGTCAGATCCTGTCTGCCCACTTTTGCGTCGGTGGCGTTACTCCCGGCCATCATCAGGTCCTTCTGGGTGCAGCTACTCGGACACAGCGCACACTCCAGAAGGTGTGACAGGGTCTGCTCCACGCCGCAGTTTTCTTTCGGTGCAATCCAAGTATTGCCCTCAGTTGCGCTTCTCCGTCAATAATCGACCGTGTATCCTTAATCAGTTCTTAAACTGAGTTTTTTATTATGTAAACACATACAGGAGAATACCGACAAAAGGCTATAGTGATTCTGAAAGTCACATCTGTGGTAGTCTATGACGCTTATCATGCTGCATATGATTAAGCGCTGCATGTAGAGTGTTGATCCGCCACCGTCATAGACTCGATTGAACCTCCCCGCTGCAGGCCGAGAGAGCGCCCGCCCCGGGGCCGCATTCCTTACAGGGCATTCATTCTTCGCGAAGCGCTGTGAGGACGAATAGCCGCGTATCTTCCTGCTGCATCACTTTTACAACGCCCGAATATTATTTATGAATATGAATAAAACCAGTTTCTTTCTTTACTAATATTTGTCATTTATAAATATATTATTTTATTATACATTATTTGCCGGTGGGTATAGCTCAATGGTCAAAGCGTTTGTTTGGCAAGCCAAATACCGTGGGTTCGATCCCCGACGTACTAAATTGAGTGCTCGAAGCTCCAAGTGCTCCAATGGATGGCTACGAGCACGGGTGTACCTATCTGGAACATTCAAGAATTCCAGGGTTGTATTGAAGTGCACCGCAAAGAAGAAGGAATGAATGTTTGAGAGCAGCAATTTTCCTCCGGGACTCTTAACGAATGGAAAGAAAGCATCCCTAGAAAAAAAAAGTTGGGTAATGTTCGGAATTGATTGAACTGAATAGATAGTTACCGTCCATATAAAAATAGAGACGTCGGAGAATTTTTTTAATATTTTCTTTTTGAGCATGAGAATATATTTGGATTTATTCAGATTTCAAACTAAGCACCCATATTCCGGAACAGATAGAACGAGTGAAGAATAGAGAGTACGAAAAATTAGAGGGTTACGAAATTGACTAACTTGGCGGGTGATGAAGTTAAATGAATTATGTGAGTATGAAAAGTGAAGTGAATAACGTTGGCGGAGCACCATTCCAAAATGGCATGCGTCATAGAATCCTCGGAAGAGATTTCTCCATTACCGTCTGTCCTGTATGTGTTAAAAAATGTATAAATAATCGATTTAATGTTTAAAATATAATACAATCAAGAATCAACTATCTCTCACTTAAAATACCGGTCGATCGAGTTTCCGTATAATATTGCAATCCATACAGTATGTTAGGCTGTTCGGAAAGTAATTTAATTTATAATATAACGAAACATATAATAAATAACTTTTTTGAAACAAATAGAAGCGCCATTGCAGTTGTACTAAATTGAGTACTCGAAACTTCACAGGTGCCGACTAGGTTGTAAAAGATGACTACATGCACGGGTATAACTATCCGAAACGTAAATTTCAAAGCGTTCAAGGATCCCAGGGTTGTGAATTGCACCACGAAGGAGAAAGAATGCATGCTTAAAAGCAACTATTTTACGAGGGTTATCCGTAATATAAGATTCCCATGGCGCTATAGTCCTGAAAAGCGCTGTTATGGTGGATCCCGCGATTTTGTAGTGTACCTTGGTTGTCCCACTCCAAATCCCTTCCCTAGCGAGCTGCCTGTGGAGCTCGCTTGGGCAGTCTTGGGTTGGCAGCCGTACGTGATGGATTTCCCCCTCGCTTCGCCCGCCAGGTGTGAGCTGCGCTCGGTGATCCGTTTCCTGTCTGCAAAAAACAGTGCGCTGGTAGAAATCCATTCCCAGCTAAGCGAAATCTATAGAGACAAGTGTATGAGCGTACAACACGTGCGCAAATGGTGCAGAGAGTTCAAGAACGGGCGTACTGACGTCGTTTTGTTCGCTCGTCGGACATGTATGTGTCGCCATATTGCTTGTTTGACAGGTGTAATTCTGTGGATCGCCACTGGATGAATTACGGCGCTGGGTGTCACCGACTAGCGGTCGGCCACCAGCCATCAGTCTTTGTCTGCTCGAGGCGTTTTAACAACACATAATTTTTCGAGCATCTCGAAAGTTTGTCAACCTTTTTAATTAAATATATGTGCTTCTGAAAAAGTCTTTGTGTTGCTCATCTGCTCCTCATTCCTCTACCACGCGTTAAGATAACGATCCTGGCGACGTGAAGTCGTCTTCCTTAAGTAAAAAGGATATTAATATTAATACCAAGGGATAAATTGACAATGGCCAAGACTTTGATTTTGCTCTCGTTGATTTAAATTTTTTAATAAAAATACATGAATCTTACATCAAACTTTGTGAAGCGTTAATGCAAATGTCAAACAATCGGTGGCTACGAGAATGGGTATACCTATCCGGAAAGTCATATCATTAAAGAACCCTTCTTCTCAAATCGAGAAGAAGTTATTAATTAAATATACATATACTATACATAAAATTCTTTTTTCAACGCTTCAATCCAAGCACAAAAATAACGGCAGAAGCAAGATGCGAACCGCGCTCAAATCGAGAAGAAGTTTCCTACAGTCGACAACGGAACTGGCGATACCTGAGGCCACCCTGCGGCTGAGCATGTGGAGAGGCGCAACTGAGGAGAATGCTTGGATTGCCCCGAAAGAGCCTAGCCCAAGCCCCTGGACACAACCAGGGGTGGAATATATGGAGATCCTTTAACAGACTTCGGACCGGAGTATGCAAGACGAGGACACAAATGAAAGAATGGCAGTTTTACAGCGGGCCGACTGAATGTGACTGCGGCGTGGAGCAGACCCTGTCGCACCTTCTGGAGTGTGCGCTGTGTCCGAGTAGCTGCGCCCAGGAAGACCTGATGATGGCCGAGAGTGACGCCATCGACGTCGCCCACTTCAGACAGGATCTGACCCTGTTGTCACCGACACGATTATACATAAAGTACCCAAGGTTTCGCAAACTTATTTTACAATACTATTTACGTAGCACCACTTCAGTCCTCTGTTAAAAAAAAACGATCGCATTACGAACAACCTAATACAAGTATATTACATTTTTTGTCATAGCGTTTGTATGAGACATCGCAAAAACCGTTATTAATTTAATTAATTAAGCGAACGGGACACACGATACGTGGGGGTAACCTAACCTCATACATCATCACACACAGCACCTCTACATTAATGAAATATACGAGAGTATATCTCTACATTACAGGAAAAGGGTATCACTTACCGTGTTTGAAGCCCTATAATATTATTGCTACGAGTATAAACTATACAGTGTAACTTAAATATTTGTTCCGAAATTTCCTGGTTTTTCGTCTATATGTCATATTAGATTTAAATTCGGAAAATATGGCCATTATAAACCACTACCAGCGAGCTGCTTTCTCTCAAACAAATATCACAAAAAATTGTCGTAGATTTTTTTTTTTTGTGTAAACACATACGGGAGAATACCGACGGATGGTGATAGTAATTCTGAGTCTCATCTGTGGAATTCGATGACGCTTACCATATTGCATATGGCGAAGTCATCCTTATTATTACAGGAATTTACTATGAATGGGTGGTCTTCACGGGACGACTTTCGTCTAGCACCAATTTTAATGAATAGGCTATGACTGGCATTTTGCGGGTGAGGGATCAATTCATACCAACCGGGGTATTTTTTAGAGCTCAGAAATTGATTAAAAAAACTTTTTTTTTAAATCTCCGTCGGCGATCGAACCCTTTTGGCTTGTAAAGCAAACGCTTTGACCATTGAGCTATACCCGCCGGCAAAATACTGTAGTCTATGACGTTGGCGGATCAACACTCCACATGCAGCGCTTAGCCAAATGCACTATGATAAGCGTCATAGAATTCCACAGATTAGACCAGATTTACTCATCAGCATCTGTCGGTATTCTCCTGTATGTGTTTACACTTAAAGAAAAGTCAATCCTACTATAACGTTTTCATAAGATTGCATCATTAGCCCGACGCTCCCAACGTCTGGACCGTTTAGTCCTAAGAGGCGGTTCAATAAAAATACAACAACATACTCGTAGAAAGGATATTTTATAGGAAAAATCTCTGTCATATTTATTGATCTCAATTCAACCACATAGAATTATACGTTCAGTAAAAGTCGACGACTCGAATGCATTACTCGTCCAAGGACCGTTTCCATTTTTTTGTCACTGCACAAAAACCTGCTGCATGCAGCTGTCAGTGGCCATATATATCACCATAAGCGGACTGCACAACGTAGAGGACAGGACTCGAAGCATTTATCAGGTCGCTTCCATGTAGGGTGCATAACTGATGTCTTAAATCTACGGTCTGCGGACCGGTACCGATCCTAAAGAAGATTATCCCGACGCATCCATGTGGTCTTCTTTTGCTTCTTCGTGTCAGCGACGTCAAATTATTTCTGCCCAGTATCTGGCGACAATCAACTCCGAACATTACCCAACTCTTTTTCTTCTAGGGATGCTTTCTTTCCATTCGTTAATGTCCCGGAGGAAAATTGCCGCTCTCAAACATTCATTCCTTCTTCTTCGCGGTGCAATTCGCAACCCTGGGATTCTTGAATGTTTTAACTTATATGTTTCAGATAAGTACACCCGTGCTCGTAGCCATCCATTGTTTTTGATCCCAGTTGATGCATGTTGAGCTTCGAGCACTCAATTTAGTACAACGACAATGGCGCTCCTAAATGGCCTACCAGCACACCTCGATCCTTTTCTTACGTCCTTTTCCTCTTTTGTCGATGGTATTGTTCTCCTCGATCTCTGTGATCTTTGACACGTGTCATCTTCTTCTTCTTTTATGTTATTTTTATTTTATATTCTCTTTTCTATGTATTGTAAATGTAAGTATACTCTATGATTCTTCATATTTGTATATTGGAACTTCGGTTCTATAAAATAAAGAAATAAAAACATCGCAGGTCTCCACAGTCGCACAATAGTGACTCTGCCTGCCGAAGTATCCCACAGCGCTCAAGGTTGTCTTTTGTTCTGCCAACTCCGGTTCTTAATATGTTCAGGGATTTCCAGGTCCGCCAGACAAGGTTCTTGCCAGTTGGGTCATTTCTTTGGAGTAATGAAATCCTCTGATGCGACTTGTTGCCAGAGCTGGAGTCTGTCATTTTCAGGGCCGGATGTGAGAGGTTGTGTGGATCTCAGAAAGCTGCTGCTCGACTTCAGTCCGGGTGTTGGGGGTATCTGATTATACAAGCAGTGGGACGGTTGGTTGATTGCCTTACGCATTTCTTCGGCGCGTATGACTTTGCATCTTATATTTATTTGGAAGTGCGATACCAGCCAAGGGGTATAGTTTTGAAATGGGTGTTGCTTTGAGGCAGCCTGTGACGACTCTAACGATGCGGTATTACCGCTGGTTAAATAAAAAATTACGTAATTTCAATTACTTTTACGCAGCAATTAAGGTTCGCTTCCAAGATTAGGTACTTCGGTGATATAACGAGAAATGCACCGGTTATAATTTAACCCCTGCTAGCACGTTGACCACCACTTGCTTGCAGACTGAGTTGTAAAACTGATTAGGTTAGGTTTACAGTCGCTTAGAGGTTAAGTTAACGCCGGTTACAGTTTTACCCATGCCAAAACGTTGACGATCGCTGGTTGAAAGACTGCCTTCTCAAACTGGTTATATCGTTTGACCACATCCAGATTGTGGTGAACATGGAAGTAGTCTGCAAGTCTTGGGGCCAAGTTGAACAAACGGGTACAGTCCATCGTAAGGGTATCTACGGTCACCGCACAATGCACTACTCTTCTCTCTATTCAGCTAATTTCAATGCACATTTTTTTATACTCGCGTAAAAAAGAATGTAGAAAAAAGTAGTTAAGCACGATATAACATGCAAATAACACGCAAGTCTATTACATACCTGCGGGTATAGCTTTGTGATCAAAGCGTTTGCTTACCAAACCGAACGTAATGTGTTCAATCCCCGAATGAGATTTAAAAAAAGGCTTTTAACCGATTTGTTACTTATATAAATATTAATATCCTCCTCTCTTTAAAAGGTAGTTATTCAGTCGCGTGGTGGCAGAATGAGGAGCAGATTAACAACGACTTTTTCTGAATCACATTGACATATATATTTCGATAACTTTACAAACGTACTCGTAGCATTCAGGCCTGGCCAACAAAAATGCGATCTCGCCGACGGCGGCACACGACTGAGCGCGCTCGTGATGGGCTGTCGCACAGCGCCGCGGTGGCGATCTACGTAACTAGTCCAAAATGCCAATATGGCGACACATTCACGTACGACAAGCGAACATAAATAAGAGACGAAAGATTGTATATCGAGGTTTTTGGTACCAGTCAGCAAGTTGGTGTTTATTTGATCCGCCCCCTGTAATATGCCAGTCGTAGATATCATGTTAAATTCCTGTAATAAATGGATGATGCGCGAAAGTCGGGCTATAGTCTATGACGTTGGCGGATCAGCACTCCACACGCAGCGCTTGGTTTTATTTAACATGGTAAGTATCTGGGTGGAACGCATTTCGGCGATAGACAAGAGCTGGAAGAAGCGGTTCTCAGGTATCTGCGTGGCTTGGCGGCAGATTTTTTTGACTCGGGTATTCAAAAGCTCGTATACCGCATGCAAAAATGCATTGACCTCAGTGGCGACTGTGTAGAAAAATAGTTAAAAGCTTGAACTTTCCAAAAATGTACGCATACATGGAATTAAACATGTTTTACACTGTGAAAAATCACTAGGAACCTTATTATACGGATAACCCTCGTATTATAAATATTTTTTTTTGTTTCGCAGGCTATCATGTGCTATACTCCAAAGTTCCTATGGGACTCGTTCGAGGGGGGTCTCATGCGTACCATCGTCATGGGGCTGAACATTGGGCTGTGCCATGAGAAAGAAAAGAACGAGAAGAAAGAGGTGCTTATCGACTACCTGCTGAGACACGTCAAGGTAAGCTCCATTAACATCTTACGAGTAGTGAACGCATAAAAAGACGAATATTTTGCCTCTCTTCTATGTCACTAAATGATAAAAGGTGAAAGACATTTGTTCTATTATTTATGTTATATTCTTTTCCAATACGAATTCCATTGATTAGCTTTTATAACTAGGTTATTAGTTTCGTATGCATTACATAATGGTCCCGGGTTAGAACCCTGTGGACTCCAAAAATCATATTTAACATTATTTTAAAATATTGGTGGAATAAGTGATTTGGGTGACCAGGGATGGTTTGCCATCAATGTATTCGAAAAAAAACGCCATTAACACTAGAGTAAACTAAGGTTTTGTCTTACTTATTTTTATCGGGTCCCATGTTAGAGCCCTGCGGCATCCCCGAAGCAATGGAAACATATTCTCCAACATTCTCATTTGAAGACGTCGTCTGATTTATTTAGAGGACCCATTTAGAGGAAAACTTTGCCAAAAGATTGCGCTAAAGTCATGTATGATCTCATTTTATTCTCGAGTCCCATGTTGGAGCCCTGCGGGATCCCATAATCAATATGAAACATTGTTAAACATTGTCTTTCAAAGACGTTGCTTGAGATCGGCGACCTGTGGCTTGGTCATCGATTTCTTTAGAAGAAAACCTTTCTTATATCATTAAATTTACGATTTACTCATGTTTCTTCTCAGTATATTGCCAGGTCCCATGTTAGAACCCCGCAGGACTCCCAAATACATATAAAAACGTTTGTAATTTTTCTTGTTTGAAGACGTCGTTTTATAGTGTACATGGTTCTGTGGTTTTCACCGTCGAAATATAGCGTTAAACTTTTATGTCTCGTCTCAGCTTATTCCCGAGTCCCATGTTGGAACCCTGTGGGATCTCAAAAACAATATGAAACATTGTTAAACATTGTCTTTCAAAGACGTCGTTCGAGATTGGCGACCTGTGGCTTGGTCATCGACTTCTTTAGAAGAAAACCTTGCTCACGTCATTAAAATTGTCATTAACTCGCTTATCGTCTCAGCGTATTCCGAGGCCCCATGTTAGAACCCTGCAGGCTCCCAAATACATATAAAAACGTTTATAATTTTTCTTGTTTGAAGACGTCGTTTTATCGCATACATGCTTCTGTGCTTTTTACGGTCGAAATATTGCGCTATACTCATTGTATCGTCTCAGTTTATTCCCGAGTCCCATGTTGGAACCCTGCGTGATCCCTGAATCAATACAAAATCATTCTCAAACGTTGTCTTTCTAAGACGTTGTCTGAGATCGGTGTCCTGCGGCCTGGCCATCGACCTCTTCGCAGGAAACCCCGCTGACGTCACCAGAATTGCGGTAAACTCAGGTTTTGTGACAGTTTTTGCATCAGATTTCGTCGCTCCACCGAACATCGTCTCGCTCCATCGCGCTACCAACGAGTAAATGACCGATCGAGCCACACTCTACAGGGATGCCAATGTAGAATATACAATTAAATTGATGCGCTCTTGAAAATGTCGCAGATGTATTAGGTACATTTTAAACCCCTACCACGCTAACAATTTGATCAGTGATCTAAGTGGGCCAACCACTTAAGGATGCTGATTTTTATGCAATTTTTGCAATATTTTTTTAAGGGAAGGAATAATAAAGTGATTTGGTCCTTGGAGGTCTTTTAATTATATTATGAACTAAAATTCTCCCCTCTTTCAAAAGGTCGTTATTCAGTCGCGTGAGTGCATGATGAGGAGCAGGTCAGCGAAACAGAATCTTTTTGAGAAGCAAATTGACATATTTACGATTAACTTTACAAATTTATGGCCCGACCTAGTTATAGCATTCGGCCGGGCAGAAATAAAATATGCTCTCGCCGACGGGCGGGACACGACTGGCGCGCGCTCGCGATGGGCAGCCGCACCGCCCCCCAAGTGGCGATCTACGTAACTAGCCCCAAAATGCCAATATGGCGGCACATGCATGACGACAAGCGAACAGAAATAAGAGACGAAAGATTGTGTATTGAGGTTTTCGGTACCAGTCAGCAAGGGCTATTATGTTGATGTCAGAACTATGTAATTCAATATTTTAAGCAGTTTTTCTAGAAAATTGTCCTAGTTATACATTTTGTTCTGGAATACAAGTGTACTGTTACGTGCACGATGGAGGTCGCAAAATTAACCCGAAAGTAGTAGCCCCGCTTAAATGCGTCCATTTCATTAGTCACGTGTGACTCTTGAATCAAAGATATTGTACTCCAGTCGAGCGCCACTTCCATCAGCCTGTATCCGTCCACTGTTGAACGTAAACCTCCCGCCTGAGTTTCAATCCTCTTAGATCCTCCGCCTTCCGCATCCAGGTCACTACCGATATTCTTCTTATGTCGTCAGTCCATCTTGAAGGGGGTTGGCCAATGCTTCGTTTGCCAGTTCTTGAGCGCCACTCCAATAATTTTCTTCCCCATCGACCGTCGTCTCTTCAACAGATATGTCCTGCCCATTGCCAATTGAGTGTGCCTATTCGTTGGGTAGCCTCCACTACTCGAGTTCTTTTGCGGATATCTTCGTTTCGAATTCTATATTTTAGCGACACTCCGAGCATGGATCTCTCCATTGCACGCTGGGTGACCTTTATTTTATGTGTAAGACTTGCTGTTAGATTTCACGTCTCTGCGTCATAAGTTAATACATCGAAGATGCATTGGTTAAACGCCTTAGTTTTTTCTTCCCCATCGACCGTCGTCTCATCGACAGATATGATAACATTAGATAAAGCTCATTTAATTAGGTTTCAAACCCTATTTGCCCCTGTGGCGCACTCTCCTAAACCTCAGAGCAAATTCTCTGGTACTGTCAGTGCTTCTTGTTAGAAAGAGGGTTGTTTTTCGATGCAGTTCGAGGAAAGTGTCTGTCATGCAGACTTTCAGTGGCAGCCCTATGCCCCATATTCACGACACGCTCGCGGCGAATGGCTCGCATGAGATGATTGATGGACCGTCCGGGCCTCAGATGGGCAGACGATAAATCAGAATCGATTGTCGCCATATCAGATGCAGACGTGATTGACAAAGAACGATGCGAGTGGGTGCTGTAGGAATCAATAAAGAAAGTTCAGCGGAGCAAATTCCACAAGCATCGATATGTCTTAGAGTAGCAGCATTAAGGTTATCAACTGACAATACTTCGAAGATGTCTTACATTCAGCCGACTCACATTGAAGATGGTCTCCAGGGAGGCCGAAACATGTATTCATTTAAAATAAATTGTGAATAGAACTAAATATTTTTAAATATATATTTTTTTAATTAAAATTAATTTGAAAATTAGAGTAGTAGCTTATTACAGCGTCTAATTTTACATATTTTTGTATTTTTCATACGATTGCATTGGCAATATAGATTTACAATAGTATTTTTTTATCATACCCGCTCCATATTTGGAGCACATGGACATCGCAAATTGCTATTTCACAGTTTTGTAAGCTCAGATTGTTATATGCCTTGTCCCAAAAAACGTGTATACTCGGAGGTCCGCGCGGGAACATATTATATATATTTAGATACTTCCAGTACTTGATCCCGCGAAATTTCATAGACCTCAGCCATAGTATTTACCAGAGAAATAAATATTTGGGTATTGAATAATCCTTTTTTTTCAAGAGATCGGACGATTAGTTCGACGCTCTCGAGGCCTTGATTTTTTTACTGTCCCTAAGGAGTGGCTCAACCCTACACATGTATACAGTTTATATTTTGCGTAAAAAGAGGCTTTATTCGATTTGCATTTTTTTGAACCGATTAGATTTCTAGGTCGATAACTTTATTTAACTTCCGGCCCAGGCGGAACGACATGCCGGGCCGGCCATAATGCGACCTTCTCGGCCGGCGGCACACAACTGAGCGCCCTCGTGATCGGCTGTCGCACAGCGTCACAAGTGGCGATCCACGTAACTAGTCCAAAATGCCAATATGTACGACAAGCGAACAGAAATAAGAGACGATAGATTGTAGATCGAGGTTTTCGGTACCATTCAGCAAGGGCTATAACATGCTGACGTCAATATCAATTGTTCAGGTTAATACTCAAGGAACCTGCTGTATTTCAGTGAGTACGAAAATAAGCATTGATAATTTTACTACGCTTTCTACGTGAAATTTTTTATCATCAGGTTTGGTTTGAGTTCTAAGGAATGTGAAATTTAAAACTTATTTTTTCTTGACTAGAAACTAGAGACTTCGCATCGTATTTACGTGAATACAGCCATTTACAAAAGTAATTAAATTATTAGTTATATTATTATTATTAATATAAAATTGATCCCTCACCCGTGAAATAAGTGTACTTAGCATATTGATCGAAATTGGTGGTAGACGAAAGTCGCACCGTCAGATGCAGCTGTCAGAAAACAAGGTCGTATCAAATGGCGACACTATTTATAAGAAATTAAATTAAATATTTATTTTACTGATATCATACAATATGTATTGAACTTTTGAACTCTCTATCACAATGATAATCTAAGTGCTTTTAGATACAGAGCATCGCTTTGACATTTACGTAATTATTTATTCGCTGACGTCATTAAAGTATGTTGTTAATAGTCAACAAGTACCAATAGAGATCTTTTCAAATATTATTATTATATCAGTATTTGTATAGCGCTTTTTTAAGACCGAATGGTCGTCCAAAAGCGCTTCTTTGCCTCTCTGAGTAAAAAGGTGGGTCGCGAGTCTGCTTCTGAAGGATGACTCCGTTTTAAGTTCTCTTATGCTTTCCGGCAGCGAGTCCCAGGCCATTGGCGCCGCGTAGCTGAAAGCACGATTACCAAACACCGTGCTAGGACTACTTCCCGTCAGCTGCAGTGTGCTTCTATTTGCTCTGGCTGATCTGAGTGTCTCTCGCGTCAAGCGCGCTCATCTCCTTGTGCTTGATCAGTTCTGTCAAATAGCCCGGTGCAGTTCCGTTGAGTGCCTTATAAGCTAAGAGCCATAGTTTGTACTGGATTCTAGCCGGAATCACAACCAATGCAGTCGGTGTAGTATCGGAGTAAATATGGAACATATGGTCACCAAGAATTGCCGCCACTCAGTTTCGTCATTTACCGCTGTTGTTTCATATGGAGGTGTTTAGGGTCACTAGAGGAGCAACGCTCGCGTGCTGTAATAAATTAATCACATTTATAATGATATTTGATGCGAGTTATATGGTTTCCTCAATTAGCTTCATGTTGTCCAATTAGAAGCGCCGGTTTCGAACCCAGAGACGGGCGCTTCGCAACCGGACCCTTTACCACTGGGCCCATCTAAAATTACCTCACTGCATATAAGAGTGTAGTGTGACTGTAGTATGGTCGTTTACACTATACTATCTGGGGCAAGTAATACAACTAGGACGGAGTAACTTCACATAAGAAATCGACAGGCGTATACAACTGGGATGGGCAGAATTTGGAAAACTAAAGTACATTTTTAAAGCGAAAATTCCGCAATATCTTAAAACTAAGGCGTTTAACCAATGTATCCTCCCTGTATTAACTTATGATGCTGAGACGTGGAATCTAACAGCAAGTCTTACACATAAAATAAAGGTCACCCAGCGTGCTATGGAGAGATCCATGCTCGGAGTGTCGCTAAAAGATAGAATTCGAAACGAGGAAATACGTAGAAAACTTAAGTAGTGGAGGCTACCCAACGAATAGGCACACTCAAGTGGCAACGGACAGGACATTTATGTCGAAGAGACGACGGTCGATGGGGAAGAAAAGTTTTGAAGTGGCGTCCAAGAACTAGCAAACAAAGCGTTGGTCGACCTTCTGCAAGATGGACTGATGACATAAGAAGAATAGCGGGAGTGACCTGGATGCGGAAGGCGGAGGATCGAAGAGGATGGAGACTCTTGCGGGAGGCTTACGTTCAACAGTGGACGGATACAGGCTGATGATGATGAAATACATATATATTATAAAAAGTTTATATGTATATATTATTTTTAAAATGCATCGTTTTTCGGTTTCAAAAGTAATCGTTGTACCAATTGCGCAAAAAATTGCCGAACTCGGTTTTGCATGAAACTTTACACTGGAAATATAAGTACACGAAACAAAAAAATGCATCAATTTAAAAAGGGAAAGCGTTGCATTTTTAACAATGGCCGACTATCGACAGTCGCAGAGATCGGCGGGCACGTCGGTTCTGTGGATTCTATGACGTTTTTTTATTACGAATTCGTTACGTACTGAGGAACACTTGCAAAACCTCCACCGGATGCACTGCGACAGCGATCGAAAATCTTGATTTTTTCACATCTATTCACAATATGAGTAAATGGCCATCATAATCCGCCTTACTTACTGTAAAATGTCCCGGTGGGTATAGCTCAGTGGTTAAAGCGTTGGCTTGGCAAGTCGAAGGTCGTAGATTCAATCCCCGAAGATTTCTGAGCAATAAAATACCCCTGGTCGATGTGAATTTATTCCCTCACCCGTAATGTAGTATGTGAATGTCAGTCATAGCCTATTAATCAAAATTGGTGGTAGACGAAAGTCGACCCGTGAAGACCACCCATTCACAGTGAACTCCTGTAATAATAAGGATGATGCGTGAATGTACGACTGTAGTCTACTACGCAGCGCTTAGCCATATGCAGCATGGTTAGCGTCATAGCATTCACATATGAGATTTCGGCATCACTATCACCATCTATCGATATTCTCCTGTTTGTGCTTACATAAAAAAATATGAAAAAAAATATTCCTCGAATAATATAATGGTCAGGTTGAGCCGCTCCTACCTACGCAACCAAATGTCCTAACCTCTTCACACCAACCAGGGCAGAGCTTAGAAATCGTTTTTTTTTTATCTTCATCGGGGATCGAATCCACGACCTTCAGTTAAGTATGCAAACGCTTTAACCACTGAGCTATAAATTTCGGCAAATGTAGTATTTAATTTTTTAAATATATACTTAGCAATTGATTGTTTACCACTGCTTTTTGCGCACAAATCGATCATTTAAATGGAAAAAAAACGTAAAAAAATAACTTCCGTTTTTTTACGTCAATAGTATACTTTTTACTCTAAGTATTGTAGAGTATTTTAAGTAAACTCATTGTAGATTGTCATCTATTGTTCTGGAATCTGTTGTAAAATATAAATGATAGTAGAAAGTTGCTTTGTGACAAAGATCCGTAGTGAATTTATTACATAGTATTTGTACAAAAAAAAAACCGCGTAATGAAATAACCGAACAGAAACGGTAACGGTAACAGCACGTTCTCGATTATCCGATGTGACGTTAACAGAGCTTAATAGGGATCATCCGGTGACGAAAAATCATTCATTGTTACACCCATTTTTTAAATGTAAACGCATACAGGAGAATACCGACAGATAGTAATTATGAAGTCTCATGTGTGGAATTCTATGAAGCTTACCACGCTGCGTATGGCTAAGCGCTGCATGTGGAGTATTGATCTGCCAACGCTATAGACTACAGCTCGAGTTTTACACATCATCCTTATTATTTACAGGAATTTACTTTGATCGGGTGGTCTTCATGGGAGGACTTTCGTCTACCACCAATTTTAATTAATCGGCTTGATGCTAAAATAGCATTTTACGGGTGAGGGAACAAATTCACACCAACCGGAGTATTATAGAGATGGATTATCTCCTGTTGCTTACCGCATGTCATTGATTGAGATCATAAATGGTAAAGGCCTCGTAGGCGTCTATCTAAATATTCGATCTCCTTATCTGGCTGTACTCAGAAGGTCTATAGTGCACTCCGGGTCCAGTATAATCCCAAAATACCTATCTAACTTTATACGGGGTTTGTTGGGATACAATGAGTTGATAACTAGAAGAGATGTGTGCTTGAGTATGCATTTTTTCGGCTAGTGCGCGGAGTGTTCAGAAATCCTGATATTTTGTTAGTAATCGGTTTGTTTGTCGCTGGCAATTATTTAAGGATAAGGAAGCACAGATTGTTTGTTTTTCCTAAAGGTAATACTAACCTGCCAGAGACTATGCCTTTTGGTAGAGTGATCGGACTGTTAAACCATATCGCCTCAAATATTTATATATTCCACTTGAGAGAAGCCCAGTTTCGACATGAGCTCCACGAATTTATTTATCTTTTTTTTTTCGTGGAGTCTTCTGCTTAGTGAGCTTCGGGACTTTAATAATTATTGTTAATAATAGTAAATAAATAATTATTTCTCTTGTATTATATCTTATTTCAGGATCGTATTAAATATATTTGTATTTGTAATGTTTCTGAAAGAAAGAAATAAAATTGAAATAACAACGCCTTCCGAATGTTGTTGGGTCTGCCGCGGCCCTTTGACGAATTATCTTCTGTCAAAACAACCAAAATGGCGACACACACATGTCCGACGAGCGAACAAAAATAAGAGACCAAAGATTGTATATCGAGGTTTACGGCACCAGCCTGCAAGGGCTATATATCAAGCTGATATCAACATGTATACACATTTCTTTTACATATTAATTTTCTAACGTCAAATTTTTATCATTTTCAGGGTCACAAGATGTACGCGTTCCGCTACTGGGCCTGCGAGCTGCTCTGCCTGCTCAACATCATCCTCCAGCTGTGGATGATGAACAGCTTCTTCAACGGAGAGTTCCTCACGTACGGCCTGAGAGTGATGCACCTCGCAGACGAGCCCCAAGACAACAGAGTCGACCCCATGATCTACATCTTCCCCAGAGTCACCAAGTGCATCTTCCACAAATACGGTGCATCGGGAAACATACAAAAACACGACAGCTTATGCATACTACCTTTGAACATCGTAAACGAAAAAACATACATATTTTTATGGTTTTGGTATATCATTTTATCAATTATATTGATGTTTTTAGTGCTCTATCGTTGCATAATAATATTTTTACCTGAGGTGCGTCCTAGGTTGCTGCGAGCTCGCAACAGGATGATCAGTAAGGAGATGGCTGAATCGATATCGAAGAAGACTGACCTCGGAGATTGGTGGATCTTGTACATGCTGGGGAGGAATATGGATCCGTTGATCTATACCGAAGTCATTGCTGAGTTGACCAAGAAGCTGGACGATGATGATCCGCCGATCCGCGGATGAGACAGGCCTCGGCGCGGTCGCGTCGAACGGTATTAGTCTACGGGACGGTGGGTTCGGTATTCGCACGTCAAACAACAAAATATTTCAAATTTACTCATAATTATTAAACATTATAGTAGATTTTAAAACGTTATACGAGGGTAATCCGTAAAATAAGGTTCCCATGGCGCTACAGTCCTGAAAAGCATTGTTATGGTGGATCCTGTGATTCTGTAGTGTACCTTGGTTTCCCCATTCCAAATTCATTACCTAGCGAGTTGTCTGCGGAGCTCAGTCTTGGCTTGGCAGCCGCACATGATGAATCTCTCTCTCGCTTCATCCGCCAGGCGTGAGCTGCGCTCGGTGATCCGTTTCCTGTATGCAAAAAACATTGCGCCGGTAGAAATCCATTCCCAGTTATGCGAAATCTATGGAGACAAGTGTATGAGCTTACAACACGTGCGCAAATGGTGCTGAGAGTTCAAGAATGGGTGTTACTGACCGGACAGCCATCTGTTTCTGACGAAACAATCGCAAAAATGGAGGCAGCGATGCTCTCCGATCGAAAAGTGACAGTTCGTAAGCTCTCCGAAATGATCCCTTGATGTCAGCAAAACCTCTATTGACAAGATTTTGACCAAGGGGGTGCGTTTGCATCAGGATAATGCTCGACCGCACACCGCTAACGCCACCAACAAGCTCATCGCAAAATTTGGATGGGGTATTGTCAAACACCCACCCTACAGCCCGGAATTAGCCCCAAGTGACTACCTTCTCTTCCCTGACATGAAGAAACACCTGGGTGGAACGCATTTCGGCGATAGAGAAGAGCTGGAAGAAACGGTTCTCAGGTATCCGCGTGGCTTGGCGGCAGATTTTTTTGACTCGGGCATTCAAAAGCTCGTATACCGTATGCAAAAATGCATTGACTTTAGTGGTGTCTATGTAGAAATAGATAAAAGTCTGAACTTTTCAAAAGTGTACGCATTCATTGAATTAAACATGTCTTACAATGTGAAAAATCACTGGGAAACTTATTTTACGGATAACTCTCGTATGTCAAATATAATTTTGATGGTCAAGATTGTGCGAAGCGATCCATCTGTCATGGATAAGAGAATGAAGGACACGAAGAAGAAGATTACGGAGAAAAATATTAAAAAATAAATAAGTATTAAAGACTGTCAAACTAGAAGTGATAATAGTATCCAATCATGTTTTTTATGTATAAGTGTGATAGTGACGCATTCGAAAAAATGGCATTTCTTATCAAAATCAGACAATTCTATCTAAAATAAACAAAATGTATGCAAAAAAAAAAAAAAACAATTCGAATTTGAAAAAAAAGAACATTTTATTTCTCATTAAATAATTTGCAACCAATCAGGTGTCTCCATTCGAATCGAAATCAAAATGGCTGACAATTTTTCCATTCGATATAATTGCATGCATTTTTAGGTTATTTATTTAAATGGCATTTTGTTGTTTTTATTCTATATTTGTCTGTATTTGATAGTAAAAAGCCATGTTAATTCAATTAAAAATGATAATAATTAATGATTAATGTGTACGTGTGTAACCGCCATGATTTTATACTGCCAATTGAAAATTCACATACAGTCAATTCTCCTATAACGTTTCTATGAGATCTGATGATTAGCCTGATGCTCTCGAAGCTTGGACAATTTTGTCTTTAGAGGCGGTTCAACACAGTGCCGGCCCTAGACTCTGGAGCGCCCATGAGCATTTTTTTCTGGCGATCCATATTGTACGTAATTAAAAAAAAAAGGAATTTATGTTGCCGTCGGCGCCCCTAGCTCATTCGACGCCCTGGGGCACCGACCCACTTCGCCACGCCCTATAATCGGCACTGGTTCAACACAATATAACATAGAAGGAACTGTTGTATGAAAAATTGCCGCTTACTCTATAAGAAAAATCTTAATTAGAAATTTAAAAAACATGCATTATAGGAGGATTGACTGGACAATTGTTAATGAATAATAATTACTATAGTACGTAGCTTTTATACAACTTTTGCTTATTTATAATTTCAGAATAAGTAAGCTAACTATAGCTGCCTTTTTCAAATCTTCAAGGTATCTTTGTTTAAGATATAGAACATTCTGTGAAACTACAAGATTTATAGCAGAATTTGACAGCTGATATATTGGTGGATGATTTTTTAACCCTTTCGTTACGGCTCGGTGGAATACAAATTATACTGTCAATACGGCGTGAATTTTTCAAAACATTTTTTTTGCTTAAAACTAGTATTTGAAGCATAAATGTACTTATCTGACCTATTTTCATATATCACTTTGGTTCTTCTATCCTTTAAGCTATCAGATGATGCATAAAAAACTATTAAATTTAACAAACGTTCATTATGTAACTCCATACGGATTTACAGAAAAATCGCTCCTGTGACGAAACCTAACGATGTTTATTTACATGCTTTACAGATTCCTGTAAATAATACATGTAGGTTGATAAAGGGAATGACTGCACTTTCAATTTTATACCGTAGATGTCACAATGAGTACTGAACGTAGCAAAACGATAAATCATGTCAAACAATGTCAACGGTCGGAGAATCTTTGACGGCATATGCCGACAACCGATGCGAAGGGGTTGACAAAAAGCCGCCAAATAGGCACCATGGTCAAAAAAAAAGCAAAATTCAGCCCGACTGCTAAGATTAAAAAAAAAATTTTTTGCTCACTAGTTTTGCCATAAATTTTCATATCGTATTATTACAAAAAATTCACAAAAAATAAATTAAAATAATGAATAAATGTACATTTGGCACTGATTGTTTGTAAACCTGTTGATAGATGATGTGTTCAGTGAGTGTTATAGAACTATTCAATGTTGGTATTGTTCTAATAAGTAATGTTATCGATACATATGTGAAATTGGACTGATTGTATGTTGTGTATGTAACATAAATCATGTGTTTGATCGTCAATGTAAAAAAAAACATGTAAAATTAATATTGTGATGGTTTTAATGCCAATTGTGAATCTCTGTTTAATTTTATGTAAACACATTTACACCGTCTTATTAGAAAGATCTATCTATGGATTCTATGATGTTTTCCATTTTTAATATCCTGCGTGACTTGGCGGCAGATTTTTTTGACTCGGGCATTCAAAAGATCGTATACCGCATGCAAATATGCATTGACCTCAGTGGCGACTATGCAGAAAAATAGGTAAAAGTCTGAACTTTCCAAAAATGTACGCATTCATGGAATTAAACATGTTTTACACTGAGAACAATCACTGGGATAATTGTTTTACGGATAACCCTCATATTATACGTCCAAAAATGAGTTATTTGTTCATTATGGACTCACTGCAAATGGGTGTTTGGTTCGAATCTTGATCTGCAGATACTGTTTTATATTTTTAATGGTTTTAAAATCTTTTTTTTTCATTTTACTTGAAACGTATAGCATGATGCCTGATTTAGGGAGGCAAAGGCTCCTTAGCGTAATCCAACAGAAGTCTGGACCGGTTGGATATATCGATCTCATATCTACGGAGCCCAACTACCATGCATTTTCTGTATTCGCGGCGACCTTCGGCGAAGAAGTCAAAAAGTCCAAATTTTAACGTCTGAACTACTAACTTTTACACCCATGTGTGGTGTTGCTCACCAAAACCCGTTACTTGTATAACGAGAATGTACTCTGAAAACAATGCCTTGGTAAGTGCTCCCAAGGAGCGCAGGTACAAGGCGACCGGCCCGGGGGCCTAAGGCCCCATAAAAAAAAAAAAAGCATGATGCCTGACTAAATAAATTGTATTTACAATTATCCGGGTTTATATACAGTGGTACCTTAACATACGAGTGCCCCAATGTAAGAGATTTTTGAGATACGAGCTGTCAGCGAGCGATTTTTTGCTTTGAAATACGAGCAAAATGTGAGATACGAGCAATCGGCTTAGCGGGTCGGCCGGTTGCACACGAACCGCACGTCACACTTTCCCGCGTGAATCCCCTAGCCGCAGTCAGAGAATCAGTTATCAGTGTGCTCTCACTGTCAAAGCATCTTATACTAACTTCGCAGCCTTAGACTGAGGTCTATTTGACATAAAAAAACTTTTTAGTTAGAAGTTTTCAGGTATGGGGCATGCTTATTTAAACATATTTCTTTTCTTTATTATCTTGTAATATTTATTGTGTGGATGATCGATGAGGTTTTTTTACGTTAACCATTTGTTTACCAAGTAATGCTCATTTGTTTCGCAAGCTCGCTAAGAAAATTCTTAGTAACCAAAGGGTTAATTGTCAAATAGATCATGGATTATAGATCTTTAAAAACATAGATTCGGTGTGAATAATAGACGTTAGACATGAAACGTTCTAAAGCAATGATATTTGTAATAAGATAAACATTTTTAAATATTTCTAAATAACTTATTTTAATAGTGACAGCGAAAAAGAGCGAAATACAAAAAAGCAATGTAGTTTTATGGCTAATACCGAAAAAGTAAAAATGTAAAAATCATGTATTGACTAAGATTTGATAAAAATACATTTTTCTTACTATTATTGATGACTTTATTTTGGAACCATTGATTCATTTAATATTTGTATAATAATTGTTATGAATTGATCTGTTGTGTCATTTTTTATACTTTTTTCAATTCTAATTGATGTTTTTTTTAAATATTCATGCACTCTGGTTAAATGCATAGATAATTTATGCTGTCACGACCTTTCAGTCCCTAACAATTTTTTCAACGACTCATCGGTAACAATGTGGGGAGCACTGGACAACTGGTGCACTGGCCGTCTCGCTAACTTAACCTAACCTGACCTAACGAAACCTAAAAAAAAAATCCAGTTATCGTAGAATCCACATATCCATAAATCTTCTTATCCAAATAACTTTGGTTAGGTTAGGTTAGGTTAGCGAGACAGCCAGTGCACCAAATGTCCCGTACACCTGACATTTCTTCTCTTTGAACGAATTGTCTGGGAATGAAATGTGGCGGAACCATAATTTAGTGTCTAGTGTCGCAAGGTGGGAGAGGTTTTTTCCCCAAATACAGAAGAAGAAAAAATCATCTCTAGGTACCTAAAAGTGTTTTATATACATTTACTCGTGTTAATTTTTAGAGATTATCCTTGATATAAACTCAATAATTATTTTGACAATCAAATGTAGCAATATTAAATCTTAATCATAAGAAAAAAATATTGTTTAGAATATTTTTTTAAAACATATCACACATCTTTCACGAATTTTCATTCAGTAAATATAATATTACCTGTTTAAATAAATCTTAGGTAATTCGGAAAGAAATGACCATTTTTTTTTTGCGTCACTTTGACGTCAGTTTGTCAACGGTCACCGTTGAGTTAGCACGTCGTCGTGGTTGGTATCATTATAAAGCTCAAACAGTACTTTCTATTTTGACGTTTTTTTAAGAAAACTTTCCGCTGTAGAAAAATGCACAAGCCTGAAATTGAAGAAACACATTTGCGCCATATCATGCCGCTTTTGTTTGATAAGGGACTGAAATCACGCAGACCATTTGCGACGCCAAAGTGACGCAAAAAAAATTGTCATTTCGTAGAGCTTGGTGCCCTATTTTCAGTCAATTATTTATTAATATGCATTTTTTTTAGTTTAATAACAATCATAAAATACAATCATGTAGTAGGTAATTAAGATATATTCAAAATAATTCCATTTTGTAAATTGAAAAAAAAACTTGACATATTAAGATCATTTTTATGTATTTCCATTTTTTTTAAAATGCATATATCCACCACAAAACATACAAAAAATGTTGATTTAATACTATTTTGTTCACACATCTCAAAGTACTATTAAAAAAAAACATACTTTTTAAATTATATTGCTTTTAAAAAAATCTTAAATAATTTGTTTAAAACATAGCAACGGCTTATGCTCTCCTCTGGAAACTGCTCCCTAGTAAGAGCATAATTTCACTGCAAATACTGTGAATGTATAACCCAAACTAATTTATTATGTGTAATGTTTTTTATATATTTTTACAAGCTTAATTTATAGTGAACAATGGTGTCACGGTCTATGGTTCACGGACAATTCGTTTAGCAACTCATCGGTAATGACGTGTCTCGCTAACTTGACCTAGCCTAAGAATTTGTTCAGTCGCTTGGTGAAACCCTCCCTGTCCCATCTTGTTTTTGGAGACCCAGATGGGGACCTGTTACTGGACGCATGCAAAAAGCTACTTGTTAGAGAGTGGCTGAAGGCCTTCCTGTGATTCTAGTTGCATATGTTAGATGTCAAATAGACCTCAGTCTAAGCCTGAGAAGTTAGTATATTACAGCGAGTCTCGAATTGCCTTCTGTAGTAACACTGTTGAATGGATAAGGAAATGGAAAGTTTGGGAAATGGATTCGGCACAATGGCAGACATCAGTTAAGAGTTATTACTTGCGACTGCACTCTTCCAGACCAGACAGACGCTTGTCCAGTGATCCATATGTGTCGTTAACGAAATAACTTAGATTAGGTTAGCGAGACATCCAGTGCAGCAGTTGTCCCGTGCGCCAAATGTCCCGAGCTGTACGAATTGTCTGTGAACGAAATGCAGCGGAACTGAAAACAATGAGTACTGTACAATGATGATGATTTATTTTCAATTTATGCATGCAAGATATTACTTTTAACACGTTTAACGCCACGTAATGTTTTTAATGCATTCGACTCAGAGGCGCCATATAGGTCACATTCAATGTTAAAATTACATTGAAATGTAACCGCTGGCGTACAGGGACTGTTTGTTAAAAAAAAATGTAGGTCACCGGTGACCTACGTGGTGTGAAACGTGTTAATGCTGTAAATTGGACTGTATGACGGTTAACCTTTAAACGCCCAGTGGTTCCATAGTGGGACCGCAAATTTGCGTCGTACAATGCCCTAGCAGGCCAATGTTTGTAACGTTTCGTCGCACAATAGATTCTTCCGTGAACTTACTTTAATACTATTATTACAAATTTATGTATTCCGATTGTGAAATGAACCATAAGCACTCCTGTATGGGACCGTAGGGCATTGAACGACGCAAATCTGCGGTCCCGTAAGGAAACCACTGGGCGCTTAAAAGTTAATTGGATCGGTCAAACACTACATGCCTATACAAGTTACATATTATATTAATTGTATAAGTGTATAATGTTAAGAGATTGCAATTTTTTATTGATCTGATTTCTGAAGATTCGTAACGTTTGCTTCGATGATGATGTTTATGTTTTATTTTTAAGGAGGTCGTTTGTGTGTTAGTGTTAGAGTTATCTGGGAACTCGTCGGACTCGCAGCTTGATCATATTCTCAATTAGATAATACTATAATTAATAATAATGTAATTAGTTAGTATAACTATAACAGACAGACTTCTTGGTTTCATATTGCACGTTTCTTTTTATATAAAACCAACAACGACTTTTAAAATTTCAATAAATAACAGCTTCCCTTTCGTATACTTGATATTACTGGAGCATTAGGGCGTCACTAATACCTGCCACACATTTCTGTGTCGTTATCGTTTACTCGTGACAACTTTGCATTTTGTCGAGTGCATTATTTGCATGATTTTCAACGGGATCATATGACATATCTGCATCTGAAGATCCACTTGGGAACATATATAGCTTCCGACATCCTCCAGAGCAGAAATCCAAATACTTGAACCATTTTGTACTAAATGGCGACTCAACTGTTTTGTAAAAGCAATGTTTTTTTAATACCGTTTTCAGAGACGGTTGTTCCCCTTCATCATGACAAATTTAAAACTAATGTATTATTTCACTGCTTAATAGGGCAAACCATAAACTTACTGCATTCTATAAATATGTTACATTTTTTTTATTTGAACCCTGAGATTCTTGAATGTTTTAACTTCTTCTTCTTCGTAGTATCAATCCGGTGGATTGGTTTGCAGCAACAGAATCTTGCATCTCGATCTCCATTCCTCTCGGTCCTCCGCAACCCTTTTCAGCTCAGCATAAGCGCTACAATTCATGTCCTCGAATACTTGCTGTAAATACTCCCGTCTAGGGCGCCCTCTACAGTTTCTACCCTCAACCATCCCCTCCACAATATCGTGAAGAAGACCATCGTGGCGCATGATGTGACCAATCCATCGGGCTCGCCTCTCTGAGATGGTTCTTATTAGGTGCCTATCTTCCTTGATTATCCTGAGAACCTCATTGTTCGTGACGTGGTCTCTCCAGGAAATTCCGAGAATTCTTCTGTACGACCACATCTCAAAGGCCTCTAGTCTTTTTTTATCACTTTCAGATAAGCACCATGTCTCACAGCCGTACATTAATATGCTCCAAACAAGTGTTTTGGCAAGTTGCTTACGGAGCCCTAAAGTAATATTCTTTGACTCAAGAATTTTGGCTTTTTTATTGAAAGCTAGCCTTGCTTGATTTAACTTCTATGTTCCAAATAAGTACACCCGTGCTCGAAGTCATCCATTGTTTTTGATACTTGTGGAGCTTCGAGCACTCAATTTAGTACAACGGCAATGGCGCTCCTAAATGGCCTACCAGCACACCTCGATCCATTTCTTACATCCTTTTTCTCTTTTGTCGATGGTATTGTTCTCCTAGATCTCTGTGATCTTTGACGTGTGTCATTTTCTTCTTCTTTAATGTTATTTTAATTCTCTTTTCTATGTATTGTATATTTATGTATACTCTATGTTTCTTATTATTTGTACATTGGAACTTCGGTTCTGTGAAATAAATAAATAAATAAATAAACTAGACATTGCAATTTGAAACCAAGAGACGCAGATTCTGTATAAATTATTAAGATCATAATAGAATATATTTTTTATACTGTTTTACTCTAAAATAAACATTTTTACATAATTACAATATTACATATGATATATATATAATTAAGGAACATGTTTTTTTATATGCTTGTATGATTGATATATATTATAAGAAGATTTTTTAAGGTTATGAAAAAATAATTTTACTTTGTAAATCATGCGGTCAATCTTCCTATAACGTTTTCATAAATGTATAATGATTAGCCGGATGTTCCCAAGGCTTGGACCATTTAGTCCTAAGAGACGGTTCAACTCAGAGTCCTTAATCGTGTTAAAAGACAATGTTATATGAATAATCGCCGCTAACACTATAAAAAAGGTGTGTATTAATTCGTTAAGTAACTCATTCAAGCTTAAATAAACTGGCAGTTGATTAAATGAATTGTCAGTACGAATGTGGTCAGTAATAAAATTAAAATGTCAGTAATATAAAATCTGCCAGTAATTTATGTAAAATGGTCGATATTTAAATTAAATACGTTTTTTAAAATATATGGCTAGTATTAGCTTGACAGCTAGTGAGTAAAATGCAAACCTAACACAACTTGTTATAAATTACCATTCATCAACTGCTTACTGCCAATATAATATTTTTCTAATGCCGTATAATTATGTTTTATTGACCTTTTTTTTTGTATTTATAACTGACCATTTATAAAATATTTACTGACCATTTATTGATATTGTGGCTTTTGGGTTTAGCCGTGTGTGGCGAATTCTTTCGATCCAATATTTCGACTGCCATTTCAGGGGTCTTCTTCAGGGCTGACGTCTTTGTGACTTGTTCAACCCTGAAGAAGACCCCTGCGATGGCGGTCGAAATATTGAATACAAACAATTTGCAACACACTGCTAAACCCAAAAGCCACACTACCAAAACCTAATATGTGACCATTAATTAAATTAATTACTGAAAAAATAATTACATGTCCTAAAAAAAAATTGGTACAAAAAAAATAAAAAATGCGTTATAGGAAGATTGATTGTATTAGGTAACTAAAAATGTTTTTGCAACATGCTTTCGTTTATCTATCTCAAAGACGGAGCATATAGCGCGCAAACATTTTTAGTTTTAAAAATTAAATATTAATAGGTTTTTTTAAAATATTTTTTAAATTTCTCAATGAATTCCTTTTGCATTTTTAATTTTAATTTTATACAATCTGATATTATAGATTAGTTAATTTAATTAGGGAATGTTTTTTCGTATTTTTTTTCTTATAATTTTACAAATATGGCTGACCTATCAATGATATAATACTTTTTGCATATTTTTTAGAAATTATGATAAATTACTTGTGTTATTGACGGAGAAATGAATATGATGTAATGTTGTCATTCCAATTTCACTTGAAAATAAAATATGTTTATAAAAAAAATACAATCTTTTTCTTCCTTACTTGTTCCTTAGATTATTCTTCGTGGTATCAATCCGGTGGATTGGTTTGCAGCAACAAAATCTTGCATCTCGATCTACACTCTTTTCGATCCATTGCAACCCTCTTAAGCTCAGCATAAGAGCTACAACTCATGTCCTCGAACACTTACTGCAAATGTTCCCGTCCAGAGCGACCGTCTGCAGTTTCTACCCTCAACCATCGCTTCCACAATGTCGTGAAGAAGACCATCGTGGCGCATGATGTGACCGATCGCCTCTCTGAGACGGTTCTTACTAGTCGCATATCTTCCTTGATTATCCTTAGATTATTCTAATATTAAGCACACGCAGGAGAATACCGTATTTCTGTGTTGATGAGAGAGAAGAGAATAAAAATGCAGCCGCGTAATAGGTCCTCTCACTCCTGTATGTACTTTTATAAAAAAAAAACGGCTCACAAGATTAAAGTTATTCAATTCTGTATAATTATTTGAATATACATTAAAAATGAGTCACATGTCTAACAACCTAATAATATTAATAATATATATAAAAATAATTATCGTTATAGGTATTTTGAACCTAGCTTAAAAACGAATCGCATTTTTAGCAAGCTAATACAAATAATATTAAAAAAAAACTTGTTATAGGCATTAGATATTTTGAACGTAGGATCAGATTTCTAACAACCTAATAATACAGGTATACAAATATATGAAAAAAAATCTCGTAATAGGTTTTTTGAATCTAGATTAAAAACGAATCACATTCTTGACAAACTAATATTTAAAAAAGATATATCTCGCTATAGGCATTAGGTATTTTGAACCTAAAATCAGATTTCTTACAACCTAATATAAAAAAAATCGTTATAGATATTTTGTCCTAGATTAAAAACGAATCGCATTAATATTTAATAAAAAAAGAATTCTCGTCCTAGGAGTCGATGTGTTAGAAGCATTGAGATTCGATCCCAGCATTTCCAACTCAAAGACCTTGACATACAAGCGCTAGCTGAATCGTGTTGCTTCGCACCGTCGTTGCCAACTGAGTCACCGAACGAGCTATGAAGTGAGCGAAAATAACTGCTTATATATAAATTGACAGCAATGTTTGCTTAAGATAATATTTAAAAATTACTTCAGTTACTCTTCACGAAAAAGCATAATTTAAATTTAAAATAATATTTGTTTCCTTTTAATATTTAACAATCGCGGAATTTTTTTTTTAATAGTATTTAATGTAATTATTACTAATTAACTACTGCCATCTATGTATATATTTTAAAAAGTTTATAAAGTAAAAGAAATGTGTTTGTAAATCGTACACAGATGGCAGTAATTGAATGATAAGAATAATAGAATATATTGAAATTAAATTTTCAAAAAACTGAAATGAAAACATATGCATAAAAAACTTTTCGTTGATTTTATCAAAATTAATGGTGCGTTGTAATATTTTTTTACAAAAAACTTTTAAGCTCTTAACTGAAAACACTTTAAAAAAAAAAACAATATAAAATAAAGATGAACTATTTTACAATAGATCTATGTACAGTCGATTCCGCTTAATTGGGACAGCCGCTTATTTGGGACAAATCTCAAAGAACAGAAACCAAACCATGAACCCAATAGTGAATTTATATGTTTAATTGGGACAACATTCCGCTTAATTGGGACAGAAAATTTAAGTTCCTATTATGAAGAGTTTTCAAGAATAGATAACAATTTACCATGTTACGATGATAATGAAGACTGCGAGGATTCAGTTGTAGAAGGTTTTCAATCAAAATACGAAAAATTAGACGAAGATGACGATGATGATGATGAGTCACCTGTGCCTGTGACTAACCAGGAGGCAAAAAAATGTATGGCCGTGTTACAGCGTTATTTTATGCAGGAAGGAAATGAAGGGAGCCTCACATCCGCACTGAATATCTGTGCTGATTTTGTAGAAGTGAAATGTTACAAAAACGAAAGACAGACTACACTTGACTCATTATTGTATTGAATTAAATTGTATGTTCCTACCCATTTATTATTTTAATCAGGTTTTTTTTTTCATAAAAGTTTTTATTACATATTTGTAATTTATATAATAATTTATATTACCTATATGTAATTTACAGTTTCCAAAAGCTTATAAAATAAAATTATTGAATATAAATATCCATTGCTTAATTTTATGTGTATTAGTGGTTAATGGCCTGAGTTGCCAAAACCAAATAAATGAATGTAAAATAAATGTGAAATTCGCTTCATTGGGACAGCCGCTTAATTGGGACAAAATGTCCAAGTCCCGATGTGTCTCAATTAAGCGGAATCGACTGTATTTATGAAATTGGTTCTGATCCTGTGTCATAAGTAATATCTCAGACAAGAATATTTTTTTTACACAACTATGTAAACGCATGCAGGAGAGCACACCCGGTCAAGACCAGTGCACTCTATGACGCTCAGCCAGGGAGGCTGGACGCTGCATGCGGGAAACGTGTGTTGTGTTCGTATTTGTGTGTGGGTGTGGGAGATTGCAAGTGTATATTTATCTGTTTCTTGAAGAGATCCAGATTGTAGGAGGGAGGAAACACAGACGCTGGAAGAGCACTCCATAGCTTACCGGTGGCATTAAGGAAGGAACTTTGGAAGCTGCCAGTTCTTGGTCGACATATATTAACCGTGTATGGATGTTCGGCAAGTGTAAGACGAGTTTGTCAGCTGTGAGTGGGTGCAGGAGGAATTAGTTCTTTAAGTTCCGAAGAGCAGCGACCGTGGTAATAACGGTAGAAAAGACTAAGAGAACCAACCTTACGTCTGTGTTCCATTGATTGTAGATTAGACGTAAAACTGTAAGCAGTATTGATATTTAACTACTAATTTATGATATGTTAATCGTAATATGGATAGTACTTATTATTACATGATAAATAAAGGTTTCGCCGCATTTCAATTACAGACAACTAAGACATTTGCCGCACGGGACATTTGGCGCACGGGACAACTGTACTGGTAAACTAGTTATCTCGCTAACCTAACCTAACCTAAGGATTTGTCCAGTGATCGTAGAGTCCAGAGATCCATAGCTCTCGTTAACGAAATAGCTTAAGTTAGGTTAGGTTAGCGAGACATCCCGTGCACCAGACGTCCAGCGCGCCCCACGTCGTTACCGATGAGTCGTTGAACGAATTGTCTGTTAACGATAGGTTGTGACACCATAAATAAAAGTATGCGCTTACTGTGATGGTCGAACAGCGTGGAAGATAGCCGCAAAGAGACGTAGAAGCACAGGATCTGAAAACAATTTTTTTTTAAATGTATATACCATTATTATACATTAGTTATACATAATATGAAAATAAAATTATTGACATTCTTCTTCTCCTTTAAGCCCCCAGGCTTTCGCCGTAACGGAAGGCCATCAGAAAATATACATAAATTGAAAAATAATGACACTCTTACGTCTCACCTGCAATCAATGTAACAGAGGCGTAAGATTGGTTCACTTAGTCTTTTCTACCTTTATTACCACGGTCGCTGCTCTTCGGAACTTGAAAATTTAACTTCTCCCTTGACGAACATCCGTACACGGTTAATGTGTGTCGACCAAGAACTTGCAGATTTCAAAGTTCCTTCCTGATGCCACCTGTAAGCTCAGGAATGCTTTTTAAACACAACTCGCGTTTCCCGCAAGCAGCGTCCAGCCGGTACTGGCTGAATGTCATAAAGTGCACTGATCTCAACCGGTTGTGCTCTCCTGCATGCGATTAAATAAAAAACCTTGAGAAGAATCGAGTAGCGGCAATTTGTGGTATATATATATAATCGTGTCGGAAGCAACAGGGTCAGATCCTGACTGCCCAAAAGTGGGCGATGTCAATGGCGTAACTCCTGGCCATCATCAGATCTTCCTGGGTGCAGCTATTCGGACACAGCGCACACTTCAGAAGGTGCGACAGGGTCTGCTCCACGCCGCAGTCACATTCAGTCAGCCCGCTGTAAAACTGCAAGGCTTTCATTTGTGTCCTCGTCTAGCATACTCCGGTCTAAAGTCTATTAAGGGACCTCCATAAATTTCACCCCTGTTCGTGTCCAGAGGCTAGGTCCTCTTTCGGGGCAATCCAAGTATTCCCTCAGTTGCACTTGTCCGCATGTTCAGCTGCAGGATGGCCTCATGTATCACTAGTTCGATTGTCAATCAATTTGTGGTGACCACATGCTTCAGTAATAGAACGGGAAATGATTTGTCGGTAGGGGTCGCTTTCTTTTTGGATTCCCTTTCGTCCCATTCAAAAATAAACATCCCCGATGGGAAGGGGGAGGGGTAGTTTATTGTTCAAAACGGTTTTTGATTGGTCGCCCAGCCGGCGCGCGATTGGTCCAGACCGGGCGAAAATGTCGCGGACAAAAGGTTGCAAGCGACGAGACAAATACATACAATGTGAGCTTTACGAACGGTGTCAACGAAATAGAATATGTATATGAAATGTTGAAAAATAAAATAAACGAAAAAGTAATTATAATACGCCATTTGTAATAATACGTATCAGTAGGTAGAAGCAATGGCTATGGTAGGCCGCGCTGTGTATAGAATATAACCAAGGTGCAAAGCTAGCGCTTCGAATCCCAGCGTTAGCCGTTTCTTTTTCTACGATATTGTTGAAAAAAATGTAAAAAATGATGATATTTGATGTACATTTGTATGTGTGTATCGATTTATCGAATATATATGTATATATATAATATATATAGAATCATGATGTTGTGGCTTTTGGGTTGAGCCGTGTGTGGTGAACTTTTTTCAACCAATATTTCGACCGCCATTGCAGGGGTCTTCTTCAGGATTAATAATTTATTTAGTTTTATTAATCATGAAGAAGACCCCTGCAATGGCGGTCGAAATATTGGTTGAAAAAAGTTCACCACACACGGCTCAACTCAAAAGCCACAACATCAAATCAGGCCGTGAAAACCTAAGAAGTTATTTATATATAATCGTGTCGGAAACAACAGGGTCAGATCCTGTCTGCCCAGAAGTGGGCCACGTCGATGGCGTTACTTCTGGCAATCATCAGGTCTTCCTGGATGCAGCTATTCGGGCACAGCGCACACTCCAGAAGGTGCGACACGGTTTATTTATCGAATAAAAAAATAATATTGATATCAAAAGGAAATGCATTTTTTTTAGTGTAAATACACACAAGACTGTATAATATGACGATCAACTGGGACATAGATAAGCATTTATAGTGGTTGTGTGCGTGTTAGGATGAGCCGCCCCTTAGGACAAAATAGTCCAAGCCTTAGAAGCTTGAGACTAATTGTTCGATTTCCTTACAAAAACCTGATTAACATTATTTTCATTCCTTCGTCCATGTCAGCTCCCTCAACTGGAGCATATGGACATCACGAGCCGCCGCCTTCGTCCTCGCCTCGTCCCATGTCAGTTCCGCCTCCCGTAACTCAGCCGATTACATTCTGTGTATAGTTCCCGACGGCCTGCCAGCGATACGGCGATTTACATAACAAGCTTCCGAGCTTCCGCTTTCCATGTGATCCAGGTTAAAACAAGGAATTAAATACTGATCTATTTAAACCAAATTACTGTAAGATTAAAAAAATACAGTGGTACCTCGACACACGAGTTCAATTCGTTCCGCAACCTTGTTCGTATTTCAAATAACTCGTATCTCGAAGCAAATCTCAAAACGCGAGCACAACTTATCAAAGATGCTTTTGACAGCGAGAGCACAATGATAACTGATTCTCTGCTCGGGATTCACATGGGAAAGTGCCGAAAAGGCCGACACGCTAAGCCGATTGCTTGTATCTCAAATTTTGCTTGTATTTCAAAGCAAAAAAATTCTCGCTCGACGGCTCGTATCTCAAAAAAATTGAATGTTGGGGCACTCGTATGTGAAATTACCACTGTATATATATTTTAAATAAATGTAAGATATTGTGGCTTTTGGGCTTAGCCGTGTATGGCGAATTTGTTCTTACTAATGTTTCGACCGCCATTGCAGGGGTCTTCTTCAGGATTGATGACTTAGTTGTGATTTGGTGTCAGGTGGTAGTTTAGCCGTCAGCCAAACGTACTTCCACGAGCGTCATTGTTATCTCCATGGCAACTAGCATACTCAATTTTCATTGGTCCGGAGAATCGTGTACGGTGGGTATGTTCTAAAAAGAGTACCTCCACACGTCATGTGCGCGAATCGTGTACGGTGGGTCATCAATCCTGAAGAAGACCCCTGCAATGGCGATCGAAATATTGGTAAGAAGAAATTCGCCACACACGGCTAAACCCAAAAGCCACAATATCAAATCTGGCCGTGAGAACATAAGAAGTTATTTAAATGTAAGATATCTTGCATTGAAGGAAAGACATACTTGAACAGTAAAATAAAGTGTGTTTTTAATGATTTTCGAGTAATTTTTCGTTAAGGTCTACAGTCGCTTGTTCGGCTCGGTTCGGGTCCCTGCCTCGACCTGAAGGACCCCTCTTTGTTTACGAGTCGTGGAAAAGTTGTATCGAGTCGGAAAATATGTGAAAACATTTGGTTAATAGGGTGCGTCCTTAGCGCCGTAAGCAACGACGGTGCAGAGGGCAGGCAGGGCAAGCCAAGCAGGGGCTTAACAAATATTTAAAATAATACATAATAATAAAAAAATATATAAATATCACGTAAAATTAAAAATAAAGAGACAAGAAACTGAGCAAATACGCATAAGACAATGGTTAATTTTACGTAAGCACTAACATCCCCTTTACTTAAGGAAAGACGACTTCATGTCGCCAGGATCATTATGTTAACGTGTGGTGGAGGAATGAAGAGTAGATGATAAACACAAAGACTTTTTCCGAAGCACATTGACATATACTTAATTATAAAATAAAAATTGACATACTTTGGTATTCGGCTCAGGCCACGGAAATCAACAATCTACCTCTTTTGGGTAGATGATTTGTCGTGAGCTGGTGTCATAAGATAGTTAAGCTAAATGTACATCGTCGAGCATCATATGAGACGAGCATGTTCTTCGAAAGCAAAGCTCCAGAAAAGACATAGCTCGTCTGTGAGTGTGAAAGCCGTGCTATAACACTTTAAGGATCAGACCATCATCCCTGTTGATGTTATTATGATGTCTCTTGATTTCAAGGGCTTCTCTTATTAGGCGTGCATGTTTTCCTTGTAGAGGTATGCTTAGCCAATAGTTTAAGCACCTGGAAACACCACAACTGCAAATCTGGCTGTGAAAATCTACGATTTTTTTTATAGCTACTATATAACTTTTTTAGGAGTACCCCTAAAAGATGCAAAACAATTTGTATACCTTGGAAGTACGATCACCTGGGATGGCAGAACAAAAAGAGAAGTCAACAGTCGCATACATCAAGCAAGGCTAGCTTTCAATAAAAAAGCAAAAAATCTTGAGTCAAAGAATATTACTTTAAGGCTCCGCAAGCAACTTGCCAAAACACTTGTTTGGAGCATCTTAATGTACGGCTGTGAGACATGGTGCTTATCTGAAAGTGATAAAAAAAGACTAGAGGCCTTTGAGATGTGGTCGTACAGAAGAATTCTCGGAATTTCCTGGAGAGACCACGTCACGAACAATAAGGTTCTCAGGATAATCAAGGAAGATAGGCACCTAATAAGAACCATCTCAGAGAGGCGAGCCCGATGGATTGGTCACATCATGCGCCACGATGGTCTTCTTCACGATATTGTGGAGGGGATGGTTGAGGGTAGAAACTGTAGAGGGTGCCCTAGACGGGAGTATTTGCAGCAAGTTTTCGAGGACATGAATTGTAGCTCTTATGCTGAGCTGAAGAGGGTTGCGGAGGACCGAGAGGAATGGAGATCGAGATGCAAGATTCTGTTGCTGCAAACCAATCCACCGGATTGATACTACGAAGAAGTTAACCTTTCCACACCAACAGTGCCGGTTTTAGGGGGTGGTAAAGTGGGTCGGTGCCCCTGGGCGTCAAATAAGCTAAGGGCGCCGAGGGCAACCAATGTTTCTTAGATTTTTTATGATATAAACGTATGAGGCGCTGAAGAGAAAATGCCCTAGGGCGCCGCAGGGTCTAAAGTCGGTACTGCACACCAAGGTAACCAACATCAGACTAAGTCATATCTTAAAGTAACCAATCTATAATAACTACTTTATTTAAGAATTATTAAAGTGAAAAAAAACCCCCGCCATCGACTTAAAATCTTAAGAAACGATTCTGCAAACTCGTGTTAAGTTTGTTAGCTTAAGTCGAAGAATATCGCTGCATACGGGTGTAAATCTTGACATCCCGATTCAACGTAATATAATAACAATACAAGGTCCGAAACCTGAGGTATCTCTCGTCTACGTGCCTTTGCTTACAAATAGGATACATATAACAAAAAAAACTTTGCGGCCCTCAATTAAGATGGCCTGCTTTGTTGGTAAGAGGTCGGTTACAAATCACGTCTCGTTTCATTCGTATAACGGGAGCCATTATGCTCTATTACCGCCCCCGGGCCCCCTCGCGCCCCCCAGAACCCCCAGCGCCCCCCAGCACCCCCTCGACCACCCCGGCGCCCCCGCCGAGGTCGCGCGATTACTTTTGAGGTTAGTTGTCAATTTAGCGCGCGAAAGTGAACAGGTGCCGGGTTTCGCGCCATTTTCGACGTCAAAAGAGAATTTATCGATAAACGCCAAACTTCTTATTTAAATCAAGTTCTTAACATTAATAGAAACCATTAAATACTTAATGTAATAATAATTTAATTACAAAAAAAAAAATACCGACGGATCTTTAAAACTTAAATAATTTAAAAAAAAAAATCGCTGTGAATTTTTAATTCGTGCTTAAATATTTTTATTTTAAAAATAATTGATAGCCAAAAAAAAGAAAAATTGGCTATACTGAAGAAGATATATCACGATTCCTGACTCTTCAACAAAATATTTACAAATTAATTTACAAGATTCTGGGCTTATCTTCTTCGTAGTATCAGTCCGGTGGATTGGTTTGCAGCAACAAAATCTTGCATCTCGATCTGCACTCCTCTCGATCCTCTGCAGTCCTCTTCAGCTCAGCGTAAGAGCTACAACTCGTGTCCACGAACACTCGCTGCAAATACTCCTGTCTCATATAAAAATGGGCTTATATAAAAATTAAAATATTTCAAATATCTACAAGTATACATGCAAGCAATTAGTTGCTTGGATATGTGAAACATTACAAATTATTATTAACAATTATTTGGCAAAATATTTACTGTACTAAATAATTTTAAAAAGTTTATTAATTACAACGATAATAGTAACATACAAAAAGACTATTTCTACCCATATTTGAAACATTTATAACTAGAATTGAATATTTTATTCTGTATTAAAGCTTAGTGCATCTAAAAAATACAGGTTTCGCTTTTGATGATCTCGCCAGAGCAGCAATGACGATGTTTCTCCAATTCATTGATGGCGTGTCGAAAAAAGGATATTGAGAGCAAGTGCCGGAGTTGAGAATCCATCTATAAGATGCACCAGGAAGGCCAGAAGTCGTTTCTCATCAGGGATCTTCTCGGAGACGTTCTCAGACCACATATAACACCTCCAGGTAAGCCAAAATTAACCTAATCTAACATAATCTAACCTTACGAAACCCGTCTAGACGAAATATTTGATTAAATCTTCATTATATTTACCGGAGGTCATTGCTCAATGGTCGTAGCGTTTGCTTTGCAAGCCAAAGGTCGTGGGTTCGATCCCCGACGGAGATTAAAAAAAAAAATGTTTTCTGAGCTCTAAAATACCCTCGGTTGGTGTAAATTTGATCCATTACCCGTAAAATGTCAGTCATAGCCTATTAATTAAAATTGGCGATAGACGAAAGTCGTCCCGTGACGACCACCCATTTATAGATTCCTGTAATAATAAAGGATGATGCGTGAATCTCGGGCTGTAGTTTATGATAACGATGGCGGATCAAAACTTCACATGCAGCGTTTAGCCATATACACCATGGTAAGCGTCATAGAATTACACAGATGAGACATCAAAATTAGTATCACCATCTGTCGGTATTCTCCTGTATTTGTTTACATAAAAAAAATATATCATATCCGCTCCCCTAATTGGAGCAAGGACATCTCGAACCGTCGCTACTAAGCTTTGGCAGCCGCCATATTCTCTAAGCATGAAACACAATTGATTTTTTTTTAAATTAGGTTAATAATATCTTATCGACATTATTTTACATCGGTTCCATAGCTGGAGCATGTAGTCATACAAATTTCTGCAATAATATTCTGTCAATCGTCATGTTCTTCGCCTAATCTAATTAAAATTTTCCTGAGTACACTCTACGTATAGTTTCCGACGGCGTTCATAGATGTCATAAAAATAATCTAATGAAACCGGTAGGTATAGCTCAATGGTCAAAGCGTTTGCTTTGCAAGCCAAAGCTTGAGAGTGCGATCCCCGACGGAGATAAGAAAATAGAAGATGATAAAAAAATAATCGATTTCTGAGCTCTAAAACACCCCGGTTGGTGCGAATTTGATCCCCCACCCGTAAAATACCAGTCATTGCTTATTAATCAAAATTGGTGGTAGACCAAAGTCGTCCCGTGAAGACCACCCATTCATATTAAATTCCTGTAATAATAAATGATGATGTATGAATCTCGGGCTGTAGTCTATGACGTTGGTGGATCAACACTCCACAGATGAGATTTCAGAATTACTATTACCATCTGTCGGTAATCCCCTGTAAGTGTTTACATAAATAAATACAATTTTCGAGAGTACACTCTACGTGTAGTTTCCGATGGCGTTCATAGATGTCATAAAAGTAATCTAATGAAGCCGCATGATGGGTTTTGATAAAATATAATATCGGAAACAACAGATGGTATAAACTACAGTTGCCTTTTTTTCGATTCCCCGCCTGGGAGACTCTGCCATTACCTCGGAGGACCTTCCCGAACTACTGCTTGGTTCTGATGATCCCTTGCTGTTGAACTGATTCAATAATGTCGCAGTAAAAACTCGCGCGGTTAACGAGGCCGTATAGAATAAAATCCTATCTTTTTTGTCTCTTCGCATTGACATCAGCATGATATAGCCCTTGCTGACTGGTAAACCTCGAAATACAATCATTCGTCTCTTATTTCTGTTCGCTTGTCGTACATGCATGTGTCGGGTGTGATGTTAGTTATGTTCATGGCTGTTGTCATTGGTGCGCCATTAATTATGTAGATCGACACTTGCGGCGTTGGGTGACAGCCCATCACGAGCGCGCTCAGTCGTGAGTTAAGTCCCGTTCGACCGACGCGAAAGTATCGTCATGTTACGGTCGAGCGTGGAAATCAAGTCTGTATCTAAAATGTACGTCAATGTTCTTCGGAAAAAGTCTGTGTGTTGTTAATCTGCTCCTCATACTTCCACCACGCGACCCGATAATTATCCTGGCGACGTGAAGTTGTTTCTCCCGTAGAGATGAGGATGTCAGCATGATCTAACTTTGTGATTTGCAGAGTATCAAGCGCAATTTTTTTTTCAAAAACTAAAAAAAATATCTTATAGAGTTATGCTTATCTGAAAGTGATGAAAGACATAGGCCTTTGAGATGTGGTCTTACAGAAAAATTCTGAGAATTTCTTGGAGAGACCACGTCACAAACAACGAGGTTCTCAGCATAATCAAGGAAGATAGGCACCTAATAAGAACCATCTCAGAGAGGCGATCGGTGACATCATTTTCAATTTCAATTTTTCAATTTTCAATTTATTTATTTTTTCCTTGCAGAAACATTACAAATTTTATGAATTCAATGCATTTCTGAAGTACAATAATATAAATACAATAATATAAAATAAAAATACAATAGGTAACATAAATGTGCTGATGTAAATTTACTGACACATTTAGTATCACTGACCTTACACTCAGAACTAGCGTCAGGAGACTCAAGATAAACAGTTTGACTTGTAACAACAAAAACCCTGTCATAAGTATATCATGATTGACTCACAAATAACAAGGCATTATTGTCACAAAATAAAACGTGTAACATTTCGCCTCCATAAACACCAGTACTGAATTTAAAGCAATATAACACTAAATATGTCAATATCTTCACTCAAGTTGGTTTCGACCACTGTTCACTGCGATTCTTTCGTCTTATGCGTATCCAGGGTTGAACGATGGTCCTTTCAGGCCACACTTGAGGCTCCATGAGAGACTCCAGCGAAGTCGCAATGACCCCGACTTTGAAAGAAGTTGACAGCGTCCGCCTGCTGACAATCTTCCTGATGGTCATCCAAGAAGGATTGAATGCAGTGGTCGCTGCCAAGAAGCTCTGTAAATCCTCAGCCGATGTATCTGGGTGAAGGCCCTTGGCGTGAAGATACGCCATCTTCACTCCAGTAACGTTTTTTGAAGGAGCTGCAGAACCACGGATCATCAGACGTGCTGAATGTTGTTGCCTTTCCCCATGCGGAGAGGCGCGACTCAACTTTTGACGTTGAACTTCTCCGGAAAGATTGCTCGGGGGAGGGAGGGGACATCCACGGAGAAAGCACTCAGGTCCTCCAGTTCCTCGAACGATGATTCGTCCCGGCTGAGAACGGGAGTCCTTGGGAGCCTTGCTCGAAGCAGCAGGGGCTCCTTCGATAGTATCTTCCGAGGAGTCCTCTTCGGTGGCCTCACTCGAAGCGGATTCTTTGACGGCAGGTTCGGAGTCTCTGCTGTCACAGTTAAGCGACATCGACACAGGAATGTTGACAGCTTCAGCGTAGGTAGCCGGAATTGATTTGCACGCTCGAGGTAAGCGCCTTCTGCGGGAAGTCGGCAGACTTGTCGGGTTGGGTGGAGGGTGCACACTAACGGATGTCAGAGCATCATCCATCCCGCATCCAACAGCCTTTAAGAGCCTCTCCAGCAGCAAACGGTGATCGTCTAAGCGACGATTTATTTGCGCGATATCACAATCGCAACAGTTCGCCATCCTGTAGGTAGGATGACTAGACACGTCCGCCCGGTTTGAGTGTCGAGCGACGAATCATGGGCCACGATGGTCCTCTTCACGACATTGTGAAAGGGATGGTTGAGGGTAGAAACTGCAGAGAGGGCCCTGGACAGGAGTATTTGCAACAAGTGTTCGAGAACATGAGTTGTAGCTCTTATTCTGAGCTAAAGAGGGTTGCAGAGGATCGAGAAGAGTCGAGATCGAAATGCAAGATTTTGTTGCTGCAAACCAATCCACCGGAATGATACTACGAAGAATATATATAATCGTGTCGGATACAAAAGTCTTGCATACTCCGGTACGAAGTCTGTTAAGGGACCTCCATATATTCCACCCCTGGTCGTGTCCAGAGGCTAGGTCCTCTTTCGGGGCAAACCAAGTAGAAGCACCACGAAGAAAGAGTTATACTAGGGTTGACTGTAAAGTGGTTTGATTGGTTGACAAAGATTACATCGCTTATTCACCTAATTGCTGAAATTCAGCTGTGATACCTCATCAAAGTTATCTTAGCACATCTATTATAGCGTGTGTAGTAGGCCGCAGCAGGACTTGTCCCACTCCCTGATTTGTCGCAAACAAAATATAATTTGTGCCAACAATCGCTGCCAATTTGCAACAATTTTCTAAAGGGTCCCCCCTTCAAATCGCCTAATTCGAAGGGCTGCCTCTTAATTCGTACTAGAGAATCCGCTTCTGAACTTGTGAAAAGGGTGACAGAACATTGTTTCAATTTCACAATAAACTTTGATATCAGCTTGATATAGCTTTTAGGCTGATCCGTAAATCCTCGAAAAACGATATTTTTTCTTTTATTTTTGTTCGCTCCCCTGACATGCACATCTAATAATGTTAGTTTTAATTATATAAAATTACACGGCGTTTGTATACGACATTTTATTTGTTATGACAGTTGCTCCATTTCATGTTGGTGCAACTGTCATCTTTAATTTGATTTTTTGCCGCAATTGTCTTGGTGGCGCTGGATGTCACAGGTATGGCGAAACGCCGTACCGGTCGGATAAGGAAATCGAGTCTTTATTAAAAAGAAATGCGAATTGTGCTTCAAAAACAAGTTACTTGTGTTGTTAATCTGCTCCTGCATCCTTCCTGCACGCGGCCACTTGTCGAAACCGCGACTTGTCTTCTTTTTAAAGACGGGGGATGTTAACTTACAAACTTAAATCTTTATTAAAAAAAAAAATCCTTGGGTTGAGCCGCCTCTTAGGACGAAATAGTCCACGTCTCGGGAGCGTCAAACGAATCATACGAATTTTCTTTAAAAAATCCGATTAACTAATCAGCCTCGGATTCTACAGCAACGGCCTCTTCAAATACTAAGATTTCTGTTCTGGAGGTTGTCAGGAACCATATATGTTCCCAAGTAGACCTTCAGGTGTAGATATATCGTAGAAAAAGGAACAAACGAGCTTTCGAGATCAGCATTAACCGCTTCTGTGCAAAGAGCGAGATTACTCGCATTCTTGGCCGTGCCCAGCAGGCCGGCCATAGAAAAAGAGCGAGTATTCTCGCTCTGGTTTGAGCCTCTGTGTCATCATATGTCCCGTTTTTTTTGGTTAATTTAAAATAAAGAACACACAGAGACATCTATTGGGATGATTTTGTAGTACTTCACTAAACAGTCGAAATTACAGTTTTGCATTTTATTCCCAAGATTTAAAAATGATTTACTTTGATTAAAAATTCACGGCCTGCTGTGCACAGCTACACTTCTACCTACTGGCATTTAAAAGGTTAATAGGTCTTAAAGGGCGGCTTAAAAGATATGCAATGATGACGATAATGACAAAAAACTGACAATTTTAGTAAAGCCGGACGGCATAGTCCAGTGCTACAGCGTTTGCCGACCAAGCTTCATTTTTTCAAAATTGATTCAATCAAATCTAAGGAAATGCCCCCGGAAGGGCGTTGAGAGCCAGCTCATCATCGATCTCCGTAAAAAAAGGGCTGATTATTGTTCATCCAAATACTTCTCTGGTAATACAGCCGCAGTCTTAGCAAGTTTCTTGTCCTAGAAGCTCCTGGGAACCATCTATCTTCCCATGTGAACCTACGGGAGTACAGGTGCTCTGCGACAAGGCATAGACAATCTGATCTTACAGAACTGTAAAACAGATATTTGCGGTGTCCATATGTTCCATTTATGTGGCGGATATAAAAAATAAAAATATTTGCTACGGTATGCAAGGTTATTGGCTCCGATCCCGGCGTCCGCTGTTTATTTTTCTCCAAATTATCGATGAGAGAAATATCATAAAGTGTGGTGTTTGCTTTGAATTTTTATGTGTATCAGTCGTTGAAAATAATACTTTTAAAAATGACGAATAACTTTTTGGCCACTTTAAAAAAGTGATCAATACGTTGCATATATTCATGAATTTCGAGCGGAGAAGCGCCGCAGCCCCTGCAGCGTCCCCGGAGGCGACTCAGGGGGGACGAAACCTCGCAGGAAGCATTCGAGGACGGATCCCCAAACTCGAGATAACAAACAATCAAAGCCACTTGTTAGGCAGACGCCATATTACAGACAGTCATTAGAGGCATCAGTGATTGTGATACAGTGGGTTCAATAATCGCTTTAAAGAGTTTTTGGAAGATACTCGTGCACTACTACTGTGCGAAAAAAATTGCGGTAAAGTTGAATATAAATTTCGCGGCTGAGCGATTCGAATTAATCTTTTCATTTTTATGCCGGCACCACTGACATCTGTGATAAACTACACGTCAAAATATTAATTAGTGTTTGAGATACCCGTCCGAAGAAAACGCTTTTATCTGTTGACAAATGGACGGGTATCTCAAACACTAATGAATATTTTGACGTGTTGCTTGACACAGATCAGTCAGAGACAGAAGTGCCAACATAAAAATAAAAAGAAAGTAATATATTAAATATTATTCCATTAATTTATTATATTTCTACTGCCAAACGATTATTTTTTACTTACATTTTTAGGTGTTTATTACTGACGGTTTGCTAAATAATTACTGTGTCTATCAATGAATTAAATTCTGCCAAAAGAAAGTTTCCGTAATAAGTTATTCAAAATCGTCTCACACTTGCTAAATTAAGTGATCATTATGCATTGGTATGTTTATAAATTGGTCTGGTCGATCGGTTCTGACTAGACGCAGGGGGGATCGGCGGAGAAAGTTCGGAAGAGCGGTATACTGTCGAGTGGTCAGGGAAATGCGTTTATTCATCGTTATATCTCTCTTGGAAGAGGAGTTGTATGCAGAAGGACACTCCAAGTCTCTAGTCCTTGCTTATTGGATGCTGGCCGATGTCCTTTGGAGGGTGTTTTAGGGCGCGGAGCGAGCACTCAACGGGCACGTGACCAAGAAATCAGCTGTGAATATTACATTAAAATACTAATAAACTAAAAAAAACACTTTTATGTTTATGGAATAATATTTATAAAGCTGCGAGTATATTACAGTCTTCTTCGTAGTATCAATCCGGTGGATTGGTTTGCAGCAACAGAATCTTGCATCTCGATCTCCATTCCTCTCGGTCCTCCGCAACTCTTTTCAGCTCAGCATAAGCGCTACAATTCATGTCCTCGAATACTTGCTGCAAATACTCCCGTCTAGGGCGCCCTCTACAGTTTCTACCCTCAACCATCCCCTCCACAATATTACAGTAGAACCGCGTTATTTGGTTCTCGATTTTTTAGTTTTTTCGAATAATTTGTTCATTTTTATATTCCCGGTAAGCACCTATAAAAAAAAATGTTAAATAATCCCGCATAAACTGTTTCATCATTTTCCTCAATCTTTTTCTTCGTAGTATGAATCCGGTGGATTGGTTTGCAACAACAGAATCTTGCATCTCGATGTTCATTCCTCTCGGTCCTCCGCAACCCTCTTCAGCTCAGTATAAGAGCTACAACTCATGTCCTCGAACTCTTGCTGCAAATACTCCCGTCCAGGGCGCCCTCTACAGTTTCTACCCTCAACCATCCCCTCCACAATGTCGTGAAGAAGACCATCGTGGCGCATGATGTGTCCGATCCATCGGGCTCGCCTCTCTGAGATGGTCCTTATTCGGTGCCTATCTTCCTTGATTATCCTGAGAACCTCATTGTTCGTGACGTGGTCTCCGAGAATTTTTCTGTACGATCATATCTCAAAGGCCTCTAATCTTTTTTTATCACTTTCAGATAAGCACCATGTCTCACAGCCGTACATCAAGATGCTCCAAACAAATGTTTTGGCAAGTTGCTTGCGGAACCCTAAATTGATCCTCAATCTATCGTTTAAATATTAGGTCCCTTCAAAAATACTATCCCGATTAACTGTTTCTTAGCAAAATTCTCAATACATATTTGTAAATATTATTAAATGGAAACACGCAACACGGCGATGAAGTTTGGGTCATGATATGTTGCTTGGCAGTCACGCCAGCGTGTTTGCTCTAAACGTGATTCCCACGTTTTTGACCTGTCGCTTAGGGGATTTACGTATGACGTCAGCGTATGTTGTGTATATTATGCGAGTGTGATGAAGCTTTGTTTAAATTGAAGTGCCAAATTGCATAGAAGCAACTTAGCATAGCGGACTTTATAAATAATATTTTTAAATATTTATACGATATATAAATAAATATTTATTTAAGGTTTTGACATCTCCGCTACTAAAAGAACGACTTCACGTCGCCGGGATAGTCATCGGGACGCATGGGGAGGTATGCGAAGCAAGTTACAAACAAGAGCTTTTTCCGAAGCACATTGTAATATACTCGTAATTAAGACAATACATTGATAAATTCAGTATAAGATTCGGGCCACAAACAATGAACGATCAACCTCCGTCGAGACCCGAGCCGAAAGTGAATTGGAGCGCTACGTAACAGTGCAGGGCCTTCCTATCACCTGTCGGCCCTTTGACGAATTGTCTGTCACAGCAAGCAAAATTACTAACATTTTTACATGCATGCGTGTCAGAAGAGCGAACAAAAATAAGAGACGAAAGATCGTATATTGAGGCATCTCGGTACGAGCTTACAAGGGTTATATCGAGTTGATGACAGTTTTTATTATTATTATAACTTATTAAAATTGTTCTCGCTTTTGTGTTTCCCGCAATCATCGTTTTTTAGGGTCCCTGAATATAACTGAAGCACATATAAAGACAGTTAGTAAAATTAATGCCTGATTCGTCCCTGTTTTTAATAGTATTTCGCCCGTAGGTAGAAACACTACAATGCGTAATGCCCCTCGCATTATGTATGCCGGTGCGCCTATGCTCTCTAATTAGAAGCTATTTACGTTTTGATTAACCAACTTTTAACACCAGTCAGCTCTAGAATTAATATCAGTTCTATACAATGTCCAGCGGCGTAACTATTAGGCTATTTGAAATATAATTTCGATTGAAACGGAAAAAAATAACAAAACGTTTTAAAGCAACGCGATTTAAATGATCATAAAGGATCGACTTCGATAAATTTAGTCTTTCAGTAATTTCACGGTTTGTATCAATTAATGTCTTTATTGTGTCTTCTGGAAAGTATGGCTAGTCATACTTTCCAGAAGACATGACTAGGACGAATTAGCTTCTTAAAAGAAATCTACAGGCGTATACAACTGGGATGGATAGCATTTGGAAAACTTGAAAACATTTTTAAAGCGAAAATTTCACAATGTCTTAAGAAGTAAGGCGTTTAACCAATGCGTCCTCCCTGTATTGACTTATGGCGCAGAGACGTGGAATCTAACAGCGAGTCTTACCTATAAAATAAAGGTCACCTAGCGTGCCATGGAGAGATCCATGAGAGGATTGTCTTTAAAAGATAGAATCAGAAACGAGAATATCCGAAGAAAAAGTAGTGAAGGCTACCCAACGAATAGGCACAATCAAGTGGAAATAGGGAGGACATATATGTCGAAGAGACGCGGTTGATGGGGAAGAAAAGTGTTAGAGTAGCGTCCAAGAACTTGAACTTACGACATCAGAAGAATAGCGGGAGCGACTTGTATGCGGAAGGCGGATGATCGAAGAGGATGCAGACTCATGCGGGAGGCCAAGTTCAACAGTGAACGGACACAGGCTGACGATAATTGTGTTATAATATAAAAAAATGTACGTGTTAAAGAGCTACATCAAGCTTATATCAGTGTTTTTGTATTGAATTTTACATTCCGTCAATTGGCAATATGATATTTTAAAAAGTTATAATGGCTTTGTAAAACAATAAAAAACAAATCAGAAATAAAAGGGGGCGGTATGACGTGAGTGGATGCGAATGTATGGAAAGTGGTTTGCCATCCCTAGCCATCTATATAAAAAAAAAATAGGGGAAAATAGCTGCCGTAATATAAAACACTGCATGTTTGAAATTGTCTAGAGAAAGTAGCACATCGTTAGCGTGGTTTTCATTAGATCACCAAAGTTAAGCAAAATTAGACGCGGAACACAAAATGGATGGGTTTTCCTACCTTTTCTTGTCGCATGTCGCTGGTCGAGTTAAGCCGCTCATTAGAATCAAATAACCCAGGCCTCGGGAGCATCTGGCTAAATATATTATTTCCTTAAAAATGTTAACAAACCGTGTTCAAATATGACTTATACGAGGTTAGGGAGACTTCTAGTGCACCAGTTGTTCCGTGCGCGAAATGTCCCGTGCACCAGACGTCCAGTGAGCCCTACGTCGTTACCGATGATTCGTTGAACGAATTGTCTGTGATCGAAATGCGGCAGAACCATATTTATTTGCGGTTTATTGATAGAAATGCCACAACCGTGTTGTGTCTCGGCTGCCAAAGTAATTTTAATTTGAATACCGCCGCGGGGCGTGCTGGGCTCTGCCTCCACGCAGTCCAATACGCTCGTTCCCGGGGTTTGCATACAAATTGGCCGTGAACCTGGACCCTCGAGCACGTGCGAAGTCCACTCCCCGCCGAGCCACGGCATCCAGGATTAGCCTAATTAGAACAAATGCGATGGAAAAGACACGGATTCTTTATCTTTCCCACTTCTGTGCAGTGGCCACGATCGTTCAGAAGGGTCTCCCATTGGACTTCATATTCATATAGAACTAAAGTCATGATATATAGTCATGTTTCCCAAATTTTGAGCCGTAAATGAATATAATTATTTGGGACAAGTAATACATCTAGGACGAAATAACTCGAAAGAAATCGACAACTGGGATGGGCAGCATTTGAAAAACATAAGGAAAAGTCTTAAAACTAAGGCGTTTAACCAAAGCATCCTCCCCGTATTAACTTGGCGCAGAGACGTGGAATCTGACAGCAAGTCTTACCCATAAAATAAAGGCCACCGAACGAACTATGGAGAGATTAATGCTTGGTGTGTCACTAAAAGATAAAATCCGAAACGAGGATATCTGAAGAAAAACTCAAGTAGTGGATGCTAACCAACGAGTAGGCGTACGTGGCAATGAGCAGGACACATCTGTCGAAGGGGATGGGAAAGAAAAGTGTCAGAGTGGCGTCCAAGAACTGGCAAACGTAGTGTTTTTCGACAAAATGCATGATGCACTGACGACATCAGAAAAATAGCGGGAGTAGCCCGATTATGAATGAATGAGGAACCTAGTAGCATATCTTTAAAAAAAAGTTATATCAGTGTTGTAAAACATACAAAAAGTGCGGCTCGTTGTTTAACAGTGTGGGGTGAGAGCAACGCCCGCGGCGCTAATTAGAAACGACAAACGCTTTTGGAAGGCTGATGGTACTGAAGGCACCTCTTCAGCTTAACAACTGCACCGCAGATAACGCGCGCTAATGTTTGAGACACACATGCAGACAATAGTCAAATATGTTGGCGTACAGGTCACTGAGAGCGGTGGCCTGCAGAAGGAGCTCGGTTTCCGCCTTTGGGAAATCTGGATTGTTTTTTATTCCATGCAAAATACATTCTTTTGCCATTTCCGCTGTATATTTGAAGCATATTGACATTGCTAATTTCCGTTACATATTTCTATAGGCTCAGATTGCCTATGCCTTGTCCTAAAACACTTGTATTCCTGGAGATTCACATGAAAATATGGTTCCGGAAGCCTCCAGAGCAAGAACCTGCAAACTTGCATAGACTGCGGCTCCTTATACCAGAGATATATTTGGGTGTTTCAATTGACATCAGCATGATATAGCCTTTGCTAACTGGTACCGAAAACCTCGATACACTATCTTTCGTCTCTTATTTCTGTTCGCTTGTCGTACATGTATGTGTCGTCATATTGGCATTTTGGACTAGTTACGTGGATCGCCGCTTGGGCGCTGCGCGACAGTCTCAGCGCCGACGAGCGCGCGGGGTAGTTGTGTGCCGACGTCGGCGAGATCATATTGTATTGCGGCTGGCCTGAATACTGTGACTAGGTCGGGCCATAAGTTTGTAAAGTTTATCGTAAATATATGTAAATGCGCTTCAGAAAAAGTTTTTGTGTTGTTAATCTGCTCCTCGTCCTGCCACTACGCGACTGAATAACAACATTTTAAAGAGAGTAAGATGTTACAATAAATATAATTTTTTAATGAGATCGTATGATGAACCTGACGGATTTTTTTGTCCTTAAGGGGTACCTCAACCCTACCGGGAGCATTAAAAGGGCTTACATTTGATGAAATCAATTTTAAAAAATCGAGTTTGGTCGGGTTTTGAACCGATGGGGTCTGAATGACAAATAAACGTTTTACCACTGGACTATGCCGCTCGGCTGCAAAATGCTCTCGAATATGTACGGCTGTGAGACATGGTGCTTATCTGAAAGTGATAAAAAATGACTAGAGGCCTTTGAGATGTGGTCATACAGAAGAATTGTCGGAATTTCCTGGAGAGACCACGTCACGAACAATGAGGCCCTCAGCATAATCAAGGAAGATAGGCACCTAGTAAGAACCATCTCAGAGAGGAGAGCCCAATGGATCAGTCACATCATGCGCCACGATGGTCTTCTTCACGACATTATGGAAGGGATGGTTGAGGGTTAAAACTGCAGAGGTCGCCCTAGACTTTATTTGCAGCAAGTGTTCGAGGACATGAGTTGTAGCTCTTATGCTGAGCTAAAGAGCATTACAGAGGATCGAGAGGAGTGGAGATCGAGATGCAAGATTTTTTTCCTACAAACCAATCCACCGGATTGATACTACGAAGAAGATGTTCTTAAAAATGTACTTACTAAAGTTTCTATTGTTTATGCAGCGATTTGCGAATTTTTTTTTTTATTTTACGTAGCGCTTCGCGGAGCACCCGGGACGTCGCGCCGCAGAGCACCAGGTTTATAACCACTGCTTTAAAGAAAGCACTCTTCTTGTAAAAGCCAGCCGAACACTTTACTACCATTGTCACTGCGCCCTCGAGAGTTGATCTCGTTAACCTGAGGTAAACAATGGACCGCACGACGACAAAGAAGGACCGCCCGGGGCTGAATGCTTCCGTACCAAAGTATTCGAAAAAAAGAACTTGCTCACAAATTAATAACGTTCTTAGCGAAAAAAAAGGATCATTTTTAACCTAGGTACGAGTAAATTTTAGGTGGAATTCGATGAATTTAACCTCTCATCGATCTCACGAGTTTTTCACCGATTTGCATCAATTAACACATTATTGTGTGTTCCATGAGATTTTACTGGCCTTTCAGAACGAGGCTGTGATTAGTTAAATACTATTAACCCTTTCAATACGCTCAGTTAGAATACAAATTATGTATACTGTCAATTATAAAACTAGTATTTGAAGCAAAAATGTACTTAACCGGTCAATTTTCATATATCACATTGGTTCTTGTATCCTTTAGCTATCAGATGATGCATAAAAAACTATTCTAAGAAAGTAGCAAAACGATATATCACGTCAACCGATGTCAACGGTCGAAGAATCTTATGACGGCATATGCCGACAACCGATGCGAAAGGGTTTTTATCAATAAGTAGTGTGTCGAGGCTGTTCTCCTCAATTGTTCCTATTCTTCTTTACGGCCGTGAATCTTGGCATCTCATCAACAGACAATGCAGCCGTATAATAGGTATCGATGGAAGATGTCTGTGTAAAATACTGGGGGGGGGGGTGGTTTGACTTTGTGAGGAATTACGAGGTGAGAGAACAGACAAGGTAGCTTTCCAATCTGAAAAAAAATGTAGAAAAAAATATATATACAGTTGCGTGTTGTACCCTGCAAGTTACACACTAGAATAGAATATACGTCTGACAAATAGTTATAGAACGTAGGAGCCTATTCCATGTCAGCCTCGTTAACCGCGCGTGTAGCCCCGATGATTTCCTTGATGAAGTTTAACAGCAAGGGACCGTCAAAACTAAGCAGCAGTTCAGGAAAATCCTCCCAAGAAACGGTAGAGACTCCCAGGAGACACCACAGAATGCGTCTCCTATTCTCATGGATTATGTACTCCATGAGAGAGTGTCTTACTGTCTGTTGTATGCTTAGATCACATGGATATGCGTCGCAAGAAGAGAGGCCGAACCTTTTTAGGAATTCTCTGAAAATTCCGTGTCCGGTAAACGATAAGCTTTCCATACTATAATCGGTTAAGAAGCAAAGATTGACTTGGTAGGACGTGTGCTAAGGATGCCGCAGAAGAGCATAAACTACACCTGCCTTCTCTTCAAGTCCATGGGTTCACGTTTCCTTGAATGGCTATTGAGATTAAAAAGATACATATAATGTATTCGCCGGAGCTGTTGAAGGCAGAGCTAACATGGGATGAGGCGAGGAACATGGCGGCCGACAGAGCTCTGTGGCGGCAGTTCGTGACAGCCAAATACTCCAGATAGGAGAGCGGATATGACGATAGTGTGTTATTTCAGACGTAGCATCATCTCCATTTAACTTTGGCTTCCGGAAGAGTTGATCTATTACCTCTTCACCTATATAATGTTTGATGTTGTTTGATTGCAGGTAGAAGAAGCTCAATATCGTTAACGGAGGACCACGAAGACGTCCGTGGCTGTGGAAGTCCTGGGGGATGCTCTAGCGATGATATATCAGTAGGGGACAACGTCAGCCCTCACAGTCCTCTATCAGAAGCCGAGTACAGGGCGAGGGAGCAAGGCAGACAGCACGAGCAGAGGCTCAGAGCATTGCACGCTAGTCTGGCAAACTACCCGCCAGCCGCCATCAAGGATTGCGAGGGTAAGCCACACTGTACCTAACCTAAGCCCATGATAAAAACTTCAACGAAGGCGCATGAAGGCGTCCATGGAAAATGTTCCAACAATCTTAGTGGGGTACAAAATGAGCTTGTACAGTCCCCTGTCAGAAACCGAATACAGGGCAAGGGAGCAAAGCAGTACGAGCAAAAGATTCGAGAATTGCTCGCTAGTTTTGCGAGCCTTCCGCATGACGCCATCGAGGATTGCGAAGGTATTGCACGTAACCTAACCTAAATCAATAATAAGTAGCTACACTTTATTAACAGAGGAGCACGAATACGTCCACGAAATGATGCTCCAGCGACGATATCTCAGTAGTAGACAACGTCAGCTCGCAGCACCAGAAGCCGAGTACAGAGCAAGGGAGCAAGGTAGGCAGCACAAGCAAAGGATAAGAGAACTGAATGCTTGTTTTTTTTCATTTTAAATTTACAAACATTACAAACGTAAGTTTATTGCGTACATTAAATAATGTTTAGCTGGTTAAAAATATCTCCAATCCAAGACGCGTAATTGCGATGAGGGTGGTAAAAAGCAGCACCCCCCTGCACCTCTAAATCCAGAGGGGCTATCACCAATGTCTCGCATGTCGTATAGACCTTGGCCATAGCTAGAAGAGAAAATCTCTGCCCGTGAAGTAAAGAAGGCGTATGAATAGACATCAGTCGCAAGAGAGGTGGTATGTTCTATGAACTTGCATGAGTTGTTTAATATTTCTATTGTTGCAGGTAGAGGAAGAAAAGCAAGAAGACGCAGAACGGCTTTTACGCACGCGCAGTTGGCATACCTTGAAAGAAAATTTCGATGCCAAAAGTATTTGTCTGTTGCTGATAGGGGAGACGTAGCTGACGCTCTGAACCTCAGCGAGACGCAGGTGAAAACCTGGTATCAGAACAGAAGGTGAGGATATATTTAGTCAACATTATCATCCACATCAGAAACTGTAGAGGGCGCCCTAGACGGGAATATTTGCATTGTAAGTGTTCGAGGGCATGAGTTGTAGCTCTTATGCTGAGCTGAAGAGAGTTGCGGAGAACCGAGAGGAATGGAGGTGCAAGATTCTGTTGCTGCAAACCAATCCACCGGATTGATACTACGAAGAAAGAATCATCCACATCATCTTTATTTTCATTATTATCACAACATCTTCAGCACATTGCCGGCGGCTATAGCTCAATGGTGAAAGCGTTTGCTTTGCAAGCCGTAGGTCGTGGGTTCGATCCCCGACGGATATTAAAAAAAAAAGGATTTCTAATCGATTTCTGAGCTCTAAAATACCCCCGATCGGCGTGAATTTGATCCGTCACCCGTAAAATGCCAGTCATATCCTATTAATTAAAATTGGTGATAGACAAAAGTCGTCCCGTCAAGACCACCCGTTCATAGTAAATTCCGGTAAAAATAAGGATGATGTGTGAATATCGGGCTGTAGTCTATGACGTTGGAGGATCAAAACTCCACATGCAGCGATTAGTTATATGCACTATGGTCATAAGCGGAATAGAATTCCACAGATGAGACTTCAGAATTACTATCACCATCTGTCGGTATTCTCCTGTATGTGTTTGCATAAAAAACCTTATATCCGCATCAAAAATACTCTTATAATCCACCGTATCAGTTCTGTCAGTTGCCACAGTAAGGGCATCCTAAGGCTTAGAGGTAAAGCGTTTGCTTACCATTCCAAGAGATGCGAGTTGGATCCGCGACCAAGGTTAAAATAAAAAATAATTTAAAAAAAATTCTAATCTATAAATAGCCCCGATTGTTGTAAATTTGATCCCTCACCCGTAAAATTCCCGTTACATTCTATAAATCAAAATTACAGCTAGACGAATGACATCTCTTAAGCATCTCCCATTCTTCATAAAAATGGATAATGCTTTGATATCCTCCTCTCTGAATTCGACAAGAGCAGATTGACAATTTATATTGTCAATCTGCTCTTGCCGAATTCAGAGAGGAGGATATCAAAGCATTATCCATTTTTACGTGCAAACGCCTAATGGCGAGCGCCATACCGGTCGCGAGCGAGCTGCCAACTTACGGCGCACTCTGATATCTAGCGCTGCCAAGACAGTCAAGGCAAAAAGCGAATTAAAGATGACAGTTGCACCAACATGAAATAGAGCAACTGTCAAAACAAATAAAATGGCGTATGCAAACGCTTGCGTAATGTGCAAGTCAGGCGAGCGAACAAAAATAAGAGACAAAATATCGTTTTTCGAGGCTTTACGGCATCAGCCTAAAAGTCATTTATCAAGCTGATACCAGCTTGTATGCGGACCTGTAGTCTTATGACGTTGGTACATCAATATTCCACAAGCAGTACTTAGCCATATCTAAAATGGATACCCAAATTGTCTCGAGGAAACATCTCTATGTAATTCCTCACGACCTCGAGCTTAAATAAAGGCTTCATCGATTCTCCACGTGCTTAAATCTTCATGTGTCATAGTAATGGACGAAGCTACGTAAATAATACGTGATGCTCATGTTTTTCATTTGTTTTTATAGGACAAAGTGGAAGAGGCAAAATCAACTTCGTCTGGAGCAGTTGAGACAGCAAGCAGGTGCTGGAGGCCCCATGGGAGGGGCTCCACAAGACAAAGGGGGTTCCCCGTGCTGCCCACTGCTGTCTCAAGCGGCAGCTCTCTTCAGGAACGTGGCCTACATGGGACACGGATGTCCCATGTAGACAGGATCCATCACCACAATAGGACCAACAGAGTCATTCAGCACGAGTCCTTTCTTCCTGCAGTTATTCTTTTCTCCGGAACGTGTCTTATATTGGAGCACGGAAGTCCCATGTAGACAGCTTCATCATCATCAGCCTATAATTTTCCATATTTCGAACAGAGGATCAAACGCGAGACTTTGCGCAACAACGTAGAACACGTCGCGCAAATGGTGCAGAGAGTTCAAGAACGACGTCCATGATGAGGAGCGTTCCGGACGGCCATCTGTTTCTGTCAAAACAATCGCAAAAGTGGGGGCAGCGCTGCTCTTAGATCGAAGAGTGACGGTTCGAAAGCTCTCCGAAATGATCCCTGATATCAGCAAAACAACCTCTATTGACAAGATTTTGACAGAGCATCTAGGGTATGCTAAGGTTTGCGCGAGGTGGGTGCCAAGAATGTTGACCGAAGACACCACCAACGAGCTCATGGCAAAATTTGGATGGGGTATTGTCAAAAACCTAGCCTACAGCCCGGACTTGGCCCCAAGTGACTACCATCTCTTCCCTGACACGAATAAACACCTGGGTGGAACGCATTTCGGCGATAGAGAAGAGCTGGAAAAAGCGGTTCTCAGGTATCTGCGTGGCTTGGAGGCAGATTTTTTTACTCGGGCATTCAAAAGCTCGTATACAGAATGCAAAAATGCATAGACCTCAGTGGCGATTATATAGACAAATAGGTAAAAGTCTGAACTTTTCAAAAATGTACGCATTCATGGAATTAAACATGTTCTACACTGTGAAAAATCCCTGGGAAACTTATATTACGGATAACCCTCGTATACCATGTAGGACAAATCAAAAATGACAGCCTATACTTGTACATAGCACGGATGGAGGCATCCAGCTCGAGTCTTTACGTGTTGCCTATTATTTTTCTCTTCATGAACGTGGTCTACATATGGGATTGGATATTTCACGTTTGTTTCAAGGATATGATGTTAGATGTTACATCCTCCTCTCTAAGTTAGTTATCTAATTACGTGGTGGCAGGATGCAGGCGCAGATCACAAAGAAAAAGAACTCGTTTTTGAAGCAAAATTTGCATTTATTTTAAATAAAGACTTGATTTCCTCGTCCGACCTTACATGTCGTTGAAGAGATTTAACTGGCGACTGAGCGAGCTCGTAATGGGCTGTCGCCAGCGCCGCAAGTGGCGATCTACAGAATCAATGGCGCACCAATTACAGCAGCCATGTACATACTAATGTCTCACCCGCGACCAAAATGCCAAAATGGCGACACATACATGTCCGACAAGCGAACAGAAATAAAAGGCGAAAGATTGTACATCGAGGTTTTCGGCACCATTCATCAAGGGCTATATGTCATGCTGATATCAGGTGTAAGCAAGCTGTTTTTTTGTACATTGTAAAAATTAGAATATTAAAAATGTAACAGTGAATTTAGTCTGGAAAATATTTTTTAGTTACTTAATTAATAAATCAATATTAAATTATTTTAGTCTGTAGGCATTTAGCTGTAAATGTATTTTAAGTATTATTAATATTTTAATTAGTTTAATAAGTATTTAGGGATTTTTAGTCGAATACATCTAATACTAGTTAGATATTTTTATTTATGTAAACCATTGAAAACATGTTTTTAGTGTTGGGATCATTTCGCGAATACGATATTATCTATTAAAATGTAATAAAATGTATTCAAACACAAAATATGATCCTCTCGCGAGTACATTTTATGCGCAGTTCCCGACGGACGTTCTGAAACGTTAAAAACGTTCTGACGCAAGTGATGACTCCTAACTGATGTCTGCCATTCTGCAGAATCCATTTCCCAACCTTATCCATTCCCATGTATTTCGTGGTTAGCAATGTGTTACCAAAGAAAGCAATTCGACACTCGCTGTAGTAAACTAACTTTGCAGCCTTATACTGAGGTCTATTTGACATTTAACTGATGCAGCTAGAATCATGGAAAGGCTTTCAGCCACTCTCTAACAAGTAACATTTTGTGGCCAGTAACGGGTCCCCATCTGGGTCTCCAAAAAAACAGGACGGGACAGGGAGAGTTTTCACGAAGCGGACGTTCTGAAAAAATAAAGTTGAATTTTATGCTCTCCTGCGGCATCCAAGTCTCAGCCAGCTTCACTTACGTATCTAGACTGACTCTAGTATGAAAGGCGGCCTTATCCACTCTCTAATCACGTCATTAATCACAAATTCAAACTACGCTTTGCCTACCTTCTTTCTCGTCCCGTATTGATCACAAAGGACGCTCTCAAAAAAAGAAAAACATTTCAAATCCGCACGAAGGACTTCCCTTACAAAGTTGAACCATCGTATCCTCAGTATTCTATGCGGGCATCTGTTTTCAAAGCACATTATCTTGCTACGATGTCTTTAGTGAGATGATAAGATTCGTATGTATGGAAGAATGGGGACAATACAAACGCTGCATAATCGTAACTTTGTATCGATTACCGACCTTCAAGATCAGCGTTACTTTATATAGTTAAGAGTGAAACGAAAAGCGAATACTGTCTGTCCATCTCACAGCATAGCCTATCTCGCTATGGTCTTTTTCCATAACCGGCCTGCACGTAAAAGCGAGAAAGCATACCTTCCTCTTTCCCTTCATTGATCCCCGCGCTTTCATTGGCTGTCTTTTTTCGTGATGTTAGTTAAAGCTTTCTATGAAGCATTTTAAGTTAGAGAACTCAAAGATGAGGAGAGTGAGATTCTATCAATACATTCACACAATTTTTTATTTATAGATATATATGTATAGTTTAAAATTTACTGTGTAATATGTTGTATTAAGAACATTGCTAATTATGTACTATTAGTTAGTATATAACAATATTTGTAAAGTTATAATTTAATATTAATGTATAATGTTTTTGTAAAAAATGTAAATAATAAATAAATCAATTAGACACTAATTACATCGTTTGTATTACGGTTCAGACTCAAATTGTGTATTTTTTTTCTATATCTATATATTTTCTATATATGGTCATCTCAAATTACCACACGGTCCCATCAGGACCAGAAAGTGTGACATGAGGTATTGTCAAACATCCACACTACAGCTCGGACTTAACCCCAAGTGACTACCATCTCTTCCCTGACACGAAGAAACACCTGGAACGCATTTCGGCGACAGAGAAGAGCTGGAAGAAGCGGTTCTCAGGTATCCGCGTGGCTTGGCGGCAGATTTTTTTGACTCGGGCATTCAAAAGCTCGTATACCGCATGCAAAAATACATTGACCTCAGTGGCGACTGTGTAGAAAAATAGGTAAAAGTCTGAACTTTCTAAAACAGTACGCATTCGTGGAATTAAACATGTTGTACACTGTGAAAAATCACTGGGAACCTTATTTTACGGATAGCCTGTTAAATTACAATAAATAACAAGAAAATGATTAACAATAAATTAGAGCGATTGCCACGTACTTTACCGGTTCTTGACGTAATTTCTGACAACTACGCTTGAAATTTTACGCTGATATAAGTAATTTCCACCCACTAAGACTCCATTACAGACTGACTACACACCCCGCCCCTTATAAACCACAGATATACATATTAACATAAACCGCTCGGGGACAATGAAGCCCTTTGTGACAGTTAATATTGCAAATCTGTCAAATTGGCAAACCGCTGGGACTTTATACGCGAAGTAACTACACCAAGAAGTAATTCAAACAAGAATTTCTCGCTTTAACCCCTGCTTTACGATGATATTAACATCCTCCTCTCTGACATTAAGGTTACCAACTGACAATACTTGGTGAAACTGCATAATTACAATTTTAAATTAATTTCAATAGAAACAATAATAAATTTAAAATATTCAGTTTTGATTCACGTTTATTTTAAATGACGACATGTTTCGGCCTCCCTGGAGACCATCTTCGATAATCTTTATTTCATCAATCATCTGAGCCACGAACTGGAGCATCTGGTCACCACGAACCGTCGCCGTATAGTTTATCAACCACCAATGTGACTGCTTTAATTCAAATCAACTTTCAATAATTAATTAGACAGTAAAAATAATTTCACATGGATTTCAATATTAGAATATTATTTTATTTATTCAATATTCTAATCTTCTTTATAGATCATTGACTATATTACAATATTATTAGTAATTAAATATACACATACTATGCATCAAATTCTTTATACGCATCAATTCATTCAGAAAAAATATCGGCAGAAGCGGGATGCGAACTGCGAGCCTTGGAACCAACTCGCGGTTCGCATCCCGCTTCTGCCGATACTTTTTCTGAATGAATGGATGAAACCGTCATTTAATAGTTTTTGGTTGGTTTAAAATAGATATTTCCATTTCTAATATATTGATATCAGCTTGATATAGCTTTTTAAGGCCGATGCCGTAAAGCCTCAACAAGCGATCTTTTGTCTATTATTTTGGTTCGCTTGCGTGACATCTACATCGAATATTAAGTGGTGTTTGCATACGCCGAAATAATTGTTATGACAGTTGGTAGAACTGTCCTCTTGGCGGTTGGTACTGCTGAAATGTGAGAGCGCGGCTGACAGGAGAACGCGCGGGGAGTTAGTTGAAGTTTGACTCGCGCCCGTCACAGTGCGTGCGTCTTGTGCGTTCGCTGTGGCGGGCGACGTTTGTGACAATAAAGATGTATCGTGAAACAGAAACAAGTTGTTTATAATGTGAACCTGATCCTGCGTCCTTCATCCAGTTAATCGATGTCCATAAATGGAAGAGGAGGATATCAATTGTCGCCCAACGCGTGAGGCATTGGAGCTACGCAAAGTTCCACGAATCCACGGCCTTGCGGATCATCGCAGGCATCTCGGGAGAGAGACCCGAGTGGCGCCCATCTTCACAACTGAGGGATGCAGAGATCAGGTACGCTTTTCTGAGCATACGAGAAGCCACATCGCCCTGGGAGTTACATAGAAGCCCAGCGAAGTCACGCTTTCAAAATGGCGTCACCAAGCCAAGCAGGAAGGCATCACAGAAACCAAGATGGCGGCCCGCGTAGACGCCGTGCCCCGTTACCAACACTGGGCCGGGGATCGTGATTTGATGAAGGGATATGTTTTGACGAAATCGCGTGGGTGGAGCCAGGACCTGAACCTCTAGATGTCGCCATGCTGGAGTGGAAAAGGTGTCGCGAGGCGGCCGCGTGGATTGGGCCGGAAACTGAATCGCAGATAACCGGGATGGTTAGTCTGGAGCCGGAAACCCAGTAGGTTAGTCCGGAACCTCAAGATGACCTCATGCTTGGAGGCGGTATCGCGGATAACCGAGCAGGTTAGTCCGGAACCGGAACCTCAAGATGACCTCATGCTTGGAGGAGGAGAGTTTCGCGGACAATCACGTGAGTTGGCCGAGACCCTGAATCTCTAGGCGCCGTCATGCTGGAGCGCAGAGGAGCCAGAAGACCACCACGTGGGTTCATCAAGATAAAGAAGAGCATCATCACCCTCGAGCGCCGGCGAGAGACATTGCGGACCGCGCGGAAACCACGCCAGCCGTCAAAAAATGGTGTCATTCGTAAAGCCAGTTCCGTTGTAAACAAGTGATGTAAAAAGTGCTAATGGTGTCTGTGATCAGTCACATTTTGAGTGACGCGGTAGTACAACCCGCCAAGTGTGATGTGGATAAATTCTCTTTGTTTTTTTTGTTTTTTATGCCATGTCTTTAATTTTTATGTTTGTGTTTCTTCTTGCTGTTTCCTTTTTTCTTTCTATGTTCGTGTTTTTTCTTGCTGTGTTTCTTAGGAAACCAAGATGGCGGCGAGCGTCAAACGCCGTACCGCGTTACTAAGACTGGTCCGGGGGGTCGTGATTTGATGCTGGGATATGCTTAGAAGAAATCGCGTGGGTGGAGCCAGGACCTGAACCTCTAGATGTCGCCATGCTGGAGTGAAAAAGGTGTTGCGAGGCGGCTGCGTGGATTGGGCTGGAAACTGAATCGCAGATAACCGGGATGGTTAGTCTGGCGCCGGAAACCGAGTAGGTTGTTCCGGAACCTCAAGATGACCTCATGCTTGGAGGAGAAGAGTTTCGCGGACAATCACGTGAGTTGGCCGAGACCCTGAATCTCCAGGTGCCGTCATGCTGGAGCGCAGAGGAGCCAGAAGACCACCACGTGGATTCATCAAGATAAAGAAGAGTATCATCACCCTCGACCGCCGACAAGAGACATTGCGGATCGCGTGGAAACCACGCCAGCCGTCAAAAATGGCGTCATTCGTAAAGCCAGTGGCGTAGTAAACAAGTGATTGCTAATGGTGTTTGCGATCAGTCAAATTTTTAAGTGATGCGGTAGTACAACCCGCCAAGTGTGATGTGAACAAATTCTCTTTGTGTTTTTTGTCTTTCATGCCCTAATTCTTTTATTTTTATGTTTGTGTTTTTTCTTGCTGTTTCTTTTTTCTTTCAATGTTTGTGTTTTTCTTGCTGTGTTTCTTATTTGTATATGTTTGTGCTTTTCTTGTTCTCATATGTAGCGTGTCAGCGAGCGAGCTTAAGCTTGGGTTAAGATCGTTTGTCGCGGTTTTCCGTCTTTGAAAGGGTAGCGATTGATATCAGCTTGATATAGCTTTTTAAGGCCGATGCCGTAAAGCCTCAACAAGCGATCTTTTGTCTATTATTTTGGTTCGCTTGCGTGACATCTACATCGAATATTAAGTGGTGTTTTCATACGCCGAAATAATTGTTATGACAGTTGGTAGAACTGTCCTCTTGGCGGTTGGTACTGCTGAAATGTGAGAGCGCGGCTGACAGGAGAACGCGCGGGGAGTTAGTTGAAGTTTGACTCGCGCCCGTCACAGTGCGTGCGTCTTGTGCGTTCGCTGTGGCGGGCGACGTTTGTGACAATAAAGATGTATCGTGAAACAGAAACAAGTTGTTTATAATGTGAACCTGATCCTGCGTCCTTCATCCAGTTAATCGATGTCCATAAATGGAAGAGGAGGATATCAATATATATATATATAGAAATCACAAAATGTTCCGAGTAATATAATGAAATGAACACGGTCGACTGTAGGAAACTTCTTCTTGATTTGAGCCGTGTGGTTATCTTTTGAAACTCAAACATAGTTTCCTATAGCTTAAAACGGTACTGGTGATACCTGAGGCCACCCTGCGGCTGAACATGTGGAGAAGCGCCACTGAGGGGAATACTTGCCCCAAAAGAGGACCTAGCCCCTAGACAGGACCAGGGGTTGAGTATGCAAGACGTGGACACAAATGAAAGCCTGGCAGTCTTACAGCGGGCCGACTGAATGTGACTGCGGTGCGGAGCAGACCCTGTCACACCTTCTGGAGTGTGTGCTGTGCCCGAATAGCTGCACCCAGGAAGATCTGATGATGGCCGAGAGTAACGCCATCGACGTCGCCCACTTCTGGGCAGACAGGATCTGACCCTGCTGTCTCCGACACGATTATATATAACATAGTTGCAAAGGCTCGTGGTTCGATGGTCTGACTTTTATTTTTCATTGATGTGTTGATGAGAGAAATGTCATATGAGATGATGCATCATATCAATTAGTATGCTATGTTGAAGAATCTCTCAATATAATATATATATAAATACATTCTGATTTGTATTTGCTTTACAGTTAAGTAATACAGTCCCACAAAGCGGCGGCCATTTGCATAAGAGATGGTCGTTTTCTCTGCACAAGATGGCGGCGGTGTTTTGGCGCCAATCAGGCGGAGTCGGCGGGAAACTCAAACAACGCCAACAGTTAACGAGCAATCACCACACAGAGTACACAGATTATAGGCGACGGATATAATGGCGAGCAGTGGTCGACAACTAGCTCGTGTATTATGTCGGCAAGGGTACTGACATCCTCCTGCCATTAGCAGACGCCGTCTTTGTGTAGCTGGCAAGGGGCTGGCAAAGAATTGCGAATCCCGGAATGACGAATACACGTGTTTGAAAAATAAACTTATGTTAAAAAACGCTTAGAATCCATCATTATTATACCATAACAAAATATACAATTTAAATGTCTAATGTTTTCGGTATTCCAATCCCTACACTTTAAAAATTAAGCATGATCCCTTAAGAAAACCGCATTATGTATTGAGTTTATGTATCCCTTGCTGACTGGTACCGAAAACCTCGATATACAATCTTTCGTCTATATTTCTGTTCGCTTGTCAAACAGGGATGTGTCCGCCATATTGGCATTAGTTATAGACACTGCCGCTCGTGGCGCGGGCGAGAGCCCATACCGAGCGCGGAGATCAGTTGCCTATCGCCTTTCGGCGTGAGCGTATTGTACTGTGGCTCGGCCTACTGCTGCGCCTAGGTCCGAGCCACAACCTTGTAAAGTTTTATCGTAAATATACGTCAATGTGCTTCAGAAAAAAAAAGTCTTTGTTTTTCTGACCTGCTCCCCATCGCATGGCAGCATCACGTGACGAAGTTACACCTTTTTGAGAGAGAGGAGGATGTTAATATTTAATCAATGTTTGTGATTAGCAACAACTGGTTTAGCTTCAATGGCTTGAACTGTGATTACAGGGTAAAAGCTCCACAAACAGCCAGCATTCACCGCTCCCCGATAGTCTCCCTCGGTACTCCCCGGCGGGGAGCGGGGAATTGAAAATTGCGACCCCGAAATTGCTTTAATGAGACCCGAAAATGCTTTTCCGGGACCCGACGAATATTTAAATTACTCCGCAAAATACGAGTACCTAATAGTCATCTTGGAAGCGAACCTTAATTGCTGTGTAAAAGTAATTGAAATTACACATTTTTTTATCTAATCAGCGGCAATAGCACATCGTTAGCGTAGTTCTCGTTAGATCTTAGAAATTAAGCAACATTGGGCGCTGATCAAAATTTTGATGGGTCACCACCTAATGCAAGCCGCGTGTCGTTGCCGTATTGAGCCGATCTTTAAGACCGAATGGTCCAGGCTTCGGGAGCGTTGGGCTAACCATCCGATCACCTTAAAAAATCCAATTAACAAATCATCCAAAAGTATGCCTCGGATACTACAGCAATTTTAGCAGTAAGTCCCTGGGCTTCTGTCCTAAAGGTCGACGGGAACGATATATGTTCCCAGGTGGGCTTTTGGGTGTAGATATGGAACGAAAGCAGGACGGCAACTGCTAGAACTGATGCGTGGAGTGACCATTTTTTTCATGTAAACAAATACAGGAGAATACCGACAATTCAAAATTCATTGAACCAAAAATAGAAAAGACTCTCACTAGCGATCAATTTGGATTCAGAAAAAGAATGGGAACCAGAGAAGCAATCTTATCCCTGCATATGATCTTGGAGAAGAGGATAAAAGTGGACCAAGATACATATATTGCCTTCGTGGACATTGAAAAAGCATTTGATAAAGTAGATTGGGAGAGGCTCTTCGATATTATGAAAGAAATTGGAGTCAAATACAAGGATCGAAGACTCATATTTTCACTTTACAAAGAAGTAGCTGCCATAATATCACTTGGAAATTTCCAAAAGGAAGCAAAAATACGCCAAGGGGTGAGACAAGGATGCTCTCTGTCGCCTGTACTCTTCAACGTATACATACAAAATGCAATTAATAACATCAGGGAAAAAATGGGCTATAGAGAGGGGGTTAAAATACATGGCCAAAAGATTGATATGATAAGGTTTGCTGACGACATTGCTCTGATTGGTGAAACTGAAGATGAACTCACTGAAGCGCTGACATCCATGGAAAACATATTTAATTCCAACTACAATATGAAGATAAACAGCACAAAAACCAAAGTCATGAGAGTAAGCCGCAATGAGCAGCAGAAAATTAACATATCAATGCTAGGAGTACCCTTAAAAGATGCAAAAGAATTTGTATACCTTGGAAGTACAATCACCTGGGATGGCAGAACTAAAAGAGAAGTCAACAGTCGAATACATCAAGCAAGGCTAGCTTTCAATAAAAAATCCAAAATTCTTGAGTCAAAGAATATTTCTTTAGGGCTCCGCAAGCAACTTGCCAAGACACTTGTTTGGAGCATCTTAATGTACGGCTGTGAGACATGGTGCTTATCTGAAAGTGATAAAAAAAGACTAGAGGCCTTTGAGATGTGGTCGTACAGAAGAATTCTCGGAATTTCCTGGAGAGACGACGTCACGAACAATGAGGTTCTCAGAATAATCAAGGAAGATAGGCAACTAATAAGAACCTTCTCAGAGAGGCGAGCCCGATGGATTGGTCACATCATGCGCCACGATGGTCTCCTTCACGATATTGTGGAGGGGATGTTTGAGGGTAGAAACTGTAGAGGGCGCCCTAGACGGGAGTATTTGCAGCAAGTATTCGAGGACATGAATTGTAGCGCTTATGCTGAGCTGAAAAGGGTTGCGGAGGACCGAGAGGAATGGAGATCGAGATGCAAGATTCTGTTGCTGCAAACCAATCCACCGGATTGATACTACGAAGAAGACCGACAATTGTATGATAGTTATTCTGAAGTCTAATCTGTGGATTCTATTATGCTCACCATGTTACATATTTGCTAAGCGCTGCATGTAGTGTCAATTTGCCAACGTCTTAGACTACAGCCTGACATTCAAGCATCATAAAATCATTACAATAATTCACCATAAATGGGTGGTGTACACGGAACGACTTTAGTCTACCACCAATTTTGATTGATGATTGATTATGATTGGCATTTATTAATAAAGCTTAGAGATCGATTGAATTTTTTGTTTTTTTTTGTTTGTAATATTTGTCGGCTACCAAGCCATGACCTTCGGTTTTGTAAGCAAACGCTTTAACCACTAAGCTATACTCGCCGGACACGGTACGGATATTTTAATAAGAATATGGCAAAATAAAGGCTTCCGAACCCGAAAATTCTCGCCTCATAAGCAAGCTCTTTTATTATTTTTTTACGTTTATGCGTGTCGTATTCTAATGAATCCAATCTCTGTGATACAGCAAAAGAGCGTTGAGGAATGCTTCGGAAGGGAGAGTCAATAATGTGCGACTGTGGAGACCTGCAGACCGTCTCACAACTAAGATCCTGCTCCATGTGCCCAACAAGCTGCACATCTCATGACCTAATTCTGGGCAACACACGGGCTATCGATGTTGCTAGATACTGGGCAAAAATAATTTCACGTCGCTGACAAGAAGAAAAAGAAGTTAGCAAAGCTTTGGCAACTAAGCTATACCCACTGGATATGTTACGCGAAAAGGGCTCAAACCCGAGAATTCTCGTCCCATAAGCATGCTCTTTTACTCATATTTTAAAGCTTAAACGTGTGTCGTAGTCTAATGAAGCCAATCTCCATGATAACATCAACTCTTTTAACGTCCCCAGCTACTACCGCATGCAGCGTTTCTGCCGGCAGCAGAGCATCATAGAGTCCACCACCGCCGACTGAAGCGAGCGTCGTTATCTGGTGTCTCGAGAGGGCGCCACTCTCCCTAAATGCTAGAGCTTTGCATTTTTTTATAGTAATTTCGTAAGAGTACATAATGTACCTTTCTTCACCATCTCGTTGGCGCAAATCTTTAACGTCAACAGATGCATAAAGCGAAAATTTCGCAACGTCTTAAAACTAAGGCGTTAAACCAATGCATCTTCACTGTATTAACGTATGGCGCAGAGACGTGGAATCTGACAGCAAGTCTTGCCCATAATATAAAGGTCACCCAGCGTGCTATGGAGAGATCCATGCTCGGAGTGTCGCTAAAAGATAGAATCCGAAACGAGGAAATACGAAGAAGAACTCAAGTTGCGGAGGCTACCCAACGAATAGGCACACTCAAGTGGCAATGGGCAGGACATATCTGTCGAAGAGACGACGGGCGATGGGGGAGGAAAATTATTAGAATGGCGCCTATGAACTGGCCGACCCCCTGCAAGATGTACTGACGACATAAGAAGAATAGTGGGAGTGACATGGATGCCGAAGGCGGAGGATCGAAGAGGATAGAGACTCATGCGAGAGGCTTACGTTCAACAGTGGACGGATACAGGCTGATGATAATGACGCATACATCAAGCAAGGCTAGCGTTCAATAAAAAAACGAAAATTCTCGAGTCAAAAAATATTAATTTAAAGCTCCGCAAGCAACTTGCCAAAACATTTATTTCGAGCAGCTTGATGTACGGCTGTGAGACATGGTGCTAATAACCCTTTCGCATCGGTTGTCGATATAGGCCGTCTAAGCTTTCCCTACCGTTGACATCGGGAGCCGCGATATATCGTTTTGCTATTTTCAGTACTCATTGTGACATCTACGGTAGGAACTTGCAACTGCAGTCATTTCCCTTATCAACCTACATGTATTCTTTACAGGAATCTGTAAAGCATGTAAATAAATATTGTTTCGTCACAGGAACGATTTTTCTGTAAACCACATGTGTCAATAATTCTGAAGTCTCATCTGTGGAATTCTATGACGCTTAACATGGTGCATATGGCTAAGCGCTGCATGCGGAGTGTTGATCCGCCAACGTCATAGACTACAGCCCAAAATTCACGCATCGTCCTTTATTATTACATGAATTTACTATGAATGGGTGGCCTTCACGGAACGACTTTCGCCTAACACCAATTTTAATTAATAGGCCGACTGCTATTTTACGGGTGAGGGATCGAATTCACACCAACCGGGGGTAGTTTAAAAACATTTTTTAAATATCCATCGGGGATCGAACCCACGACCTTTGGCTTGCTAAGAGCTAACGCTTTGTCCATTAAGCTATACCCGCCGGCGAAATACTCCAGTTAGGGGTGCGGACATGGCGATAATGGTGTATAGCATTGGCCCCTCTTAGAGGCATCACATCAAGCACCGATTGTCTTGAATGCTTCGTCCCTTTACACCCTTAATGATAACTCTCATCCACCTTTGAGCATTGACACGTGGCATCACATTCACTGATCACCGATTCACTGGAGCACCGACACGTGCCGAATTGAACCTCATACATATAATTACAGAATTATTGCCATAGAAATTATTGTATGAACGATGTGTTTTTTTTTCATTTATATTTATTTGAAGCTATCAAACTATCTGGGACAAACAGTACAACTGGGACGAAGTAACTTCTCTAAAGAAATAGACAGGCGTATACATGGTACGTTAAGGTACACTGAGTTGAAGACAAGAAGGGATGTGCGCTTGGGAATGCATTTCTTCTGGCTGTTGCGTGGCGTGTTCGTGAATTCTAAAATTGTGTTGGAAGTCGGTTTATATGTCCTACACAATTATTTGAAGATAAGGAGGCACCTATGTGGGACAAGTAATACAACAAAGACGAAGTAACTTCTCAAAAGAAATAGACAGGCGTACACAACTGCGATGGGCAGCATTTGGAAAACTAAAGTACATTTTTAAAGCGAAAATTCCGCAATTTCTAAGCACTAAGGCGTTTAACCAATGCATCCTCCCTGTATTAACTTATGGCGCAGAGACGTGGAATCTTATAGCAAGTCTTGCCCGCTTGGTGAAAACCCTCCCTGTCCCGTCCTGTTTTTGGAGACCCAGATGGGGACCCTGGGTTACTGGACGCACGCAAAAAGCTACTTGTTGGAGAGTGGCTGAAGGCCTTCCCGTGATTCTAGGTGCATCAGTTAGATGTCAAATAGACCTCAGTCTAAGGCTGCGAAGTTAGTATACTACAGCGGGTCTCGAATTGTCTTCTTTGGTAACAAGTCTTGCCCATAAAATAAAGGTCACCCAGCGTGCTATGGGAAGATCCATGCTCGGAGTGTCGCTAAAAGATAAAATCCGAAACGAAGAAATACGCAGAAGAACTCAAGTAGTGGATGCTACCCAACGAATAGGCACACTCAAGTGGCAATGGGCAGGACATATCTGTCGTAGAGACGACGGTTGATGGGGAAGAAAAGTAAAGGAATGGCGCCCAAGAACTGGTAAACGAAGCATTGGCCGACCCCCTGCAAGATAGACTGACGACACGAGAAGAATAGCGAGAGTGACCTGGATGCAGAAGGCGGAGGATCATAGAGGATGGAGACTCATGCGGGAGGCTTACGTTCAACAGTGGACGGATACAGGCTGATGATGATGATGAAAAGTATAAAAAATGGTGAATAATTATACAGTTAAAGAATCATCAGTAAAGCTTACATATTCAATTTAATGCAATTAATTTTATTTTTCACTTTTAAAATCATTAAAACGTGGGAAATACGTTTTTAAATACCCGTTGACATCAGCATGATATAGTCCTTGCTGACACTGGTACCGATAACCTCGATATACAACATTTCGTCTCTTATTTTCGTTCGCTCATCGGACACGCATGTGTTGTCATTTTGTAATGCCGTATATATATGTAATCGTGTCGGAAACAACAGGGTCAGATCCAGTCTGCCCAGAAGTGGGCGACGTCGTTGGCGTTACTCATGGCCATCATCAGGTCTTCCTGGGTGCAGCTATTCGGACACAGCGCACACTCCAGAAGGTGTGACAGGGTCTGCTCCACGTCCGCTGTAAGACTGCAAGGCTTTCATTTGTGTCCTCGTCTTGTATACTCCGGTCCGAAGTCTGTTAAGGGGCTAGGTCCTCTTTCTGGCAATCCAAGTATTCCCCTCAGTTGCGGTTCTCCACATGTTCAGCCGCAGGGTGGCCTGAGTTATCACCAGTTCCGTTGTCGACTGTAGGAAACTTCTTCTTGATTTGAGCCGCGTGGTTATCTTTTGATACCCAAACATAGGGTGGAGTGCTTTAGGAAGACAAGTAAACATCGCCACTTGCGGCGCTGGGTGTCACTGAGCACGGCTCCCGGCTCAGTCAGTTGTGTGCCGACGGCGGCGAGGTCACATTGCGGTTGGTCCAGCCTGAATGCTGTCACTACATCCATGTGCTTCAGAAAAAGTCTCTGTGTTGTTAATCAGCTCCTCGTCCTGCCGCCGCGCGATTGAATAACTACCTTTTTTTTTAGAGAGAGGAGAATGTTAGTATATAACTTGTTTCATATATCGACGTTGATAAGAAGGTGACTATGTATAGTATTTTCTATAGCTTTCAAATATATATATATTTTTTTTACATGCGTTATTAAATATAATTATTTTTGAGCAAACGTGCGTTGTTAAACGTCTCGTAGCACAAAAGCAACCTCTTGTGTATACTCCTAACAAAACGCATCATCATTAGAAACATATCTATGTGTATGGAGTGGGAGGAAGCGGCCCCTACCCGGCCATTACTGAAGAAGCTTGAAAGAATCTGCCTTACCCCTGGCAGCATTTACATATACGAAATGCAGAAAGTATACTAAAATAAAGATAAAATATTTTTCAAAAAGTGCTGACATCGTGAGTATATAGCTTCACACGACCTTTCAGGATGAAGAGAACCAAAATACTCAAAGAAAGATTAGTTGTAATTTATGCTGTCCTTCAGTCTGGGTGTTGGGGGTATCTGATTACACAAGCAGTGGGACGGTTGGTTGATTGCCTTACGCATTTCTTCGGCGCATTGGGAGTACGATGATTTGACTTTGTGAGGAATTACGCTGTAAGAGAGCGAACAAGGCAGGCATCCATACTACAGTCTGTCAAGAGACAGGTGTGGAACTGACCGGGACATGTGTTACGAATGCCGCGGGAGAGAAATATATAACGGGTCCGCCAAATAACTTTTTTTTTTGAAAATAGGGCTCAAAACATCGAGTGTAGCTTCGGCTGTGTGGCACGTAGCGCCGTCTTGTTGAAACCAAATGTTGCCAATATCCTCCTATTCAATTTTTGTGAACAAAAATGGCCCGATAACGATTGCCATTGACTGTAACGGCCACTCCTTGCTCATTTTTGAAGACAAATGGCCTGATTTTCAAAGTAATGTCGCAATATTTCCCAGCGTTGTTCAAGCGTATACACAACCATATTCGTTTAGCGGAAGGATAAAACTAATTATTTGTCAAATCAGACATAAGCTATGTGTTACCATTAACGAAATAAGCACTAGTTGAAAAAAAAATGTTAGATGGCGGACAATAGCATGATTTTCAAAGTAATGTCGCAATATTTTTCAGCATAGTTCAAGCGTATACACAACCATATTCGTTCAGCGAAAAGATAAAACTAATTATCTGTCAAATCAAACATGAGTTAAGTATTACGATTCACGAAATAAGCACTAGTTAAAAAAAAATGTTAGATAGCGGACCCTATATATACACCCGTATGCAGAGTCTTTCCTTGGTTTAAGGTAACTAACTTAAGTCCCATACATAAAAACATTTCACGTTCATCGCCAACACCGTTCTTTGTAAAGCGACGGAAAATGTTTTTGTGGTATTAGGTGTTAGGGCCGCGTCGGACATTCTGAATAGCAGCGTGGCCGACAGCGCAAAAACGAAAAGTCAAATTTATGTTTGTCTTGTCGGCCACCGGTGGTTGACATGGCAATGAACGTGTTATGGAATCAACAAATAATATCTACTTTCCTTTAACATGATTAAAATGAGAAAATCACTTACCAAAAATTTGCTCACCTTAAGACAAGAAGTATCTCTGAGTACAGATGACGGAACTACTCGACGGAGCTGACATGGATGAGGCGAAGACTATGGCGGCTGACAGAGCTTTGTGCCGGCGTCTCATGATGTATACATGCTGCAGTTGAGGGAGCGGACAAAGAGAAATTAACGAAATACGCTAATAATATAAAAAGCTTGTGAATAAATGTTGACTGATTGAATCATAAAAATAATAATATCCATACTCTGAATACATACTACAGAGACATCTATCGTTATATGATGTTAACAATGGTATATATATATATACATCAGGTTTCGCGTGTCTGCCCAGGCAGAGAATAGTCGTGTGGATAGCGCGGTGTGTAGAATGGAGCAAAGGTAAAAGGCTTGTGGTTCGAATCCCGCGTCTGCCGATATTTTTCTGAATGAATTGATGCGTATAAAATTTGATGTGTAATTGTATGTGTGTATTTAATTACTAATGAAATATATATTTTTATATTTTTATCAATTATTTTGTGTACAAAGGTGTAGTAATTATTTATGTTGTGAATACCGCGTGCTTGTGCCGCCACCACAACTCGTACCGCCCACATCGCCCGTCCACCGCCCAACGCCCCCCGCGCTTAAGCCTGTCAAGTACTGCAGATATACCACCCACATTCAGATACGCCCATTCCAACTGAAAGCGACGGAAAAGGTAAATAATAAGAAAACCGTATTTACAGAAAACTAAGCTTAACACGTTATACGTGACAATTAATTCTACAAAATAATTAAGTGATTTTGCATACATTTTTAAAACGTTAAAACATACAGGAGTTTTTTTATTTAAACACATACAGGAGAAAACCGACAGATGGTGTTAGAAATGCTGAAGTTTCATCTGTGGATTCTTACCATGTTACGTATGGTTAAGCGCTGCATGTGGAGTGTTGATCCGCTAAGACATAGACTACAGCTCGACATTCGCTCATCATTATTACAAGAATTTACAATAAATAGACTGCTATGGATCCTGACTCTTTCAACGGTTGTTCTCTTCCAAAAGCAAGATCCATCAACATCCTTGGAGTATCAATCTCGAATAATGTCAAATATTACGAATCAATTAAGTATAAAGCCGGTCTCGCTTCCAAAAAACTAGGTGTATTATATATTTTAGGTCAATGAGGTATTTCAACGATAAACAACTTCTTCTTCTATATAAATGACAAATCCGACCTATCCTTGAATACGGCAGTCACCTTTGGAATGGAGCCTCAAAATACCTTCTAAAATTAATTGACTCAGTTCAAAGAAGAGCAATTCGTTTGATAAACAATGACACTCTTACGTCTAACCTGCAATCAATGGAACACAGACGTAAGATTGGTTCTCTTAGTCTTTTCTGCCGTTATTACCACGGTCGCTGCTCTTCGGAACAACAACTAATTCCTCCTGCACCCTCCCACAAACAACAAACTCGTCTTACACTTGCCGAACATCCATACACGGTTAATATATGTCGACCAAGAACTGGCAGCTTCCAAAGTTCCTTCCTTAATGCCACCGGTAAGCTATGGAATGCTCTTCCAGCGTCTGTGTTTCCTCCTTCCTACAATCTGGATCTCTTTAAGAAACAGGTAAATATACTTGCATCTCCCTAACCCACACACAAACACGAACACAACACACGTTTCCTGCATGCAGCGTCCAGCCTCCCTGGCTGAGCGTCATAGAGTGCACTGGTCTTGACTGGATGTGCTCTGCTGCATGCGATTACATAAAAAAATATAAATGCTATTAATAATCACTGGCACACTAACGTCTGACCTCCAATATGCTCAAACGATTATCTAAGATTTATTTAGTACTACCGTTTTCTTGCGAACTATCATAATAGATCCATCTGCACTTATTAATATTAGATTATTTATTTCTCTTTTTTATATAAACGTTTGAATAAAATTTATGTAATAATGAGAATGAAATGAAAATATTTTCATTGACTGACGACATCTATAAATAATTTAGTTAATAACAAATTTGCGAGCTTTAAAGCTGATGGATGTGGTTCGAGTCTTCGCTATGAAAGCTTCAACATAGAGAATCAGTGAAAAATAGTGTACGGACATTACGAAAGATTTAAGTTTACCAAAGAATCGAAAGATTTAAAAATGGATTTATAATTATATTTTTTTATTGTTGAAACGATACGAATATTTCATGTAATACTCGTATTTTATAAATTCATTTATAAATATATGTTAATTTTTGAAAAAAACAAATCAATATACCAAAATCAAACGAGTATTAACCAAAATAAAGTTTTTTTTGTAGAATTCTCAATGTTACAATAACATTAAAATTATCAAGTGACAATACTTGGTTAAACTAACTAATTTTAATTTAAAAATTAACAAATTAAAAATATTTAGTTTTGATTCAAATTTATTTTGAGCGATTACATGTTTTGGCCTCCCTGGAGACCATTATTGAAGATATTTTTATTTTTATTAATTTTAAATTATAATTTTACAATTATTTGCGTCAAGTAATTCATGCCTCGTTACAATTTTCAAATAATTACAAGAATTTTATTTTTATTTAAATAAAACTTGATTACTTATATTCTTGTAAAATGATTAATTTCCTTAATTTTAAATGAATTTATTTTCTTATCATATTTAATTGTAACCTATCATAGTTATACTTATAGGTATATTAAATTAATATCTTATTATAATGGCAATACCAATTACTAGATTAGTTGTTTTTTGACATTTCGTAAACTGACGTTTCTCACTTACAAAGAGTTTTTCGTGATTTTATTGAGTTAATAAAAACAATTGGGCAGAACTATACTAGTATTATTGATGGTATTGTTCAACTATTGAAATATGGAGTGTACTGCCGGACCTTACAGAGTCAAGATCGAGCTGAACCAGGACAGTCAGCCAGGTAAAATAGTAGTAAACAAATTTATGATGATATACTTAGGATAACTAGATGTCTAGTTTTCGATAGGGCAGCCAAATATATAATAATACTAAAAGTGTAAATGTAAATAAATTAAAGTATTCAATAGTTAATTTAAATTTAGCACATTAGTATAATATATGTTCTTAACTAGTTGTAGGTGGCAGTAACCAGAAGACCCTCTCCAGTAATTTGGGGGTTAGGTTATGTTCCCGGTGCAGCTTCCCGGGTCTCCCTAAGACGCTGCGTCTGCATCAGCTGTTAGGCTGCTGCAGCAAGGTCCTGAATGCGTCCATCACGGAAGACAGCCATAGGAAAAGTAATGAAAATACCTACATAATTATATAATTTATGTTTATCAACCCTTTCCGCATCGGTTGTCGGCATATGCCGTCAAAGATTCCCCGACCGTTGACATTGGTTGACGTGATATATCGTCTTGTTACTTTAAGTACTCATTATGACATCTACGGTAGGAAATTGGAAGTGCAGTCATTCATTTTTATCAATCTACACGTATTATTTACAAAAATCTGTAAAGCATGTAAATAAATATCATTAGGTTACGTCACAGGAGCGTTTTTTCTGTAAACCACATGTGTGAATGCCACCACATGTATGGAGTTACATAATGAACGTTTGTTAATAAATGTTTGTAAATATAATAGTTTTTTATGCATCATCTGATAGCTAAAGCATACAAGAACCAATGTGATATATGAAAATATGTCAGATAAGTACATTTATGTTTTAAATACTAGTTTTAAGCAAAAAAAATGGTTTGAAAAATTCACACCATATTGACAGTATAATTTGTATTCCACCTAAGCCGTAACGAAAGGGTTAAATTAAATTTGTAATGTTTTTGAAACAAATAAAATATTGAAACTGAATGTTATCAGTTGCAGTTAGCAGTGGAGCAGACTCTAAGCCCCCAAGTGAGTCATGTGAGCTGTGTGGTTTCTTCGCAATACCAAGAACGCTGCGAATTCATCAACTGCTTACTTGCAGTATTAGGATCCTGGATAAAGAGAAGCTTAGACCATTGGACCAGAAGGTGGACAATCCATCACGAGATGAAAATACAACACATAATTGCAATATTTGTAACTACACATGTAAATTATTATCACAACTTAAATCTCACAATTTAACACACACTAAAGAAAAGATATTCAGTTGTAAGTTATGCAGTTTCAAATGTGGTCTACCAAGTGAGATTGAAACACATAATTTAACACACACAGGGGAAAAGCCGTTCAGTTGTAACTTTTGTAGTTTTAAATGTAAACACTTATCAAAGCTTAAAATACATAGTTTGATTCACACCGGAGAAAAGCCATTCAGTTGCAAGATTTGTAGTTATAAATGTACTTCATTAAGTAATCTCAAATCCCATAATTTGACACACACTGGGGAAAAGGCATTTGCCTGCAAGATCTGTAGCTATAAGTGTGCCAGACCAGGTGAGCTTAAAATTCATTCTTTAACTCACACTGGGGAAAAGCCGTTCAGTTGCAATATGTGTAGTTTTAAATCCACAATCTTATCTAAGCTTAAAAGACATAATTTAATACACACTGGGGAAAAGCCATTTAGTTGCAAGACATGTAGTTATAAATGTACTTCATTAAGTAATCTTAAATCCCATTATTTGACACACACTGGAGAAAAGCCATTCAGTTGCGACAAATGCAATTATGCATGCAGTCAATTTAGTAATCTTAAATCGCATAAATTGATACACTCTGGTGATAAACCATTCAGTTGCATGATATGCAGTTATACATGCGTTACCTCTTCTAAGCTTAAAAGACATAATTTAACACACACTAGGCAGAAGACAGTCAGTTGTATAATCTGTAGTTATAAATGTGTTCGGTCAAGTGAGCTTAAAAAACATACTTTAACACACACTGGGGGGAAAGTTTAGTGAGTGAAATATGTAGTTATGCATATTAAATCTCATATACGTTTAAAATACATAATTTAATTCATACCGGATAAAAAGCTATTCAGTTGCATAATTTATTTTTGATTTATGTTTTTTTCTATGGATTTGATTATGATATGACACATTTAATACCCATTTCATGGGAGTATTTGCAGTAAGTGTTCTAGGACATGAGTTGTAGCCCTTATGCTGAGCTAAAGAGTGTTGTAGAGGGTCGGTAAGAGTGGAGATCGAGATGCAAGATTTTGTTGCTGCAAACTAATCCACCGGATTGATACTACTACGAAGAAGAGAACTGTTCTGTTGTAAAAAAAGGAAATTAAACGATGTCTCTTTTTTACCATTTTACAATAAAAATTAGTATTGGTGCTTTCGTTTCTCATCCTTTTATGAGAAATTTTTATTGTTTTTTATACGTTTTTATAATTTATGTAACATTTACTTACCGTATATATTTTTGAAATAAATAAATGTGTTTATAAATTTAACCAAATGTGTGTTTACTATTACACCATGCTTGTTTTCTTTATGTGTATAGTAACAGTTAATTTGTGTTGATCAAGAAATGGCAGTTTCTAAAATTCCTTCCTTAACGCCATTGGTAATATTTTGAATGCTCTTTCAGCATCTGTGTTTACTCCTTAATACAATCTGGATCTCCTCAAAAACAGATATATATATTATTACTTAAATATACATATACTATACATAAAATTCTTTTTTTTCAACGCGTCAATCCAAGCACAAAAATAACGGCAGAAGAGGGATGCGAACCGCGGACCTTGGAAACCAGCTATGCCCAGGTATTCATACCGCTCGGCGAACTGCGCCATTGCCCTGCCTAGACTGACTTGCGTTGAAACTAGTATTTATATCATTGTTATCATCGTACGATAGATGTCGCTATAGTATATATTCAAAGTATGTATATTTTTATTATTATTCTATCAGTCTTCATTTATTCTATTATTATATTAAAATAATATTCTAATAAAAATTAAAAAATTAAGATATATATACACTTGCAATCTCCCCGACCCACACACGAACAAAACACACATTTTGCTGCATGCAGCGCCTGGCCTCCCTGGCTGAGCGTCATAGAGTGCATTGTTCTTGATCGGTTGTACTCTTTCATAAATAAGTAAGAACAGTGAATTACTTACTTTATTTATGGTATACGTATCTAATCAGCAACAACTTAAATTTTCAGTATTAAATTAATTTTCCTTAAACATTTGTCATTTTTTTTTTACAATAATAACTTTTTATTTATTTATGTAAATACATACAAAAGAATACCAGCAAATAGTGATAGTAATTTCTGATGTCTCATCTGCGGAATTCTATGACGCTTATCATGGTGTATATGGCTAAGCGCTGCATGTCCGCCAACGTCATAGACTACAGCCCGAGATTCACGCATCATCCTTATTATTACAGGAATTTACTATGATTGGGTGGTCTTCACGATACGACTTTCATCTACCACGAATTTTAATTAATAGACTATGACTGGCATTTTACGGGCGAGGGATTTAATTCACACCAACCGGTTGTATTTGAAATCGATTCAAACCTTTTTTTTTTTTTAATCACCGTCGCGGATCGAACCCATGACCTTTGGCTTGCAAAGCAAACGCTTTGACCATCGAGTTATATACCCACTAACATAAATATTTTATTACTCCATATTTTTGGAGAATATAGTAATCGCAAATTGCCATATCACAATCCTGTTAGCACAGATTGTCTTACGCCTTGTCCCAGAACACCAGTATCCACATGGGAACATAAATGGTTCCCGGGAGCTTCCACGGTAAGAGCCCACCAACTTGCATACATTGCTACTGTCGTAGCAGAGAAATATTTGGGTGTACAAATAATCAGGCGTTTTAGGAGATCGGGTGATTAGCCTGATGACCCTGAAGCCTGGCTATTTTTTTTATTGTCCTTAAGGGGTGCTTAAACCCTCCTGGGGGTTAATTGAGCTTAGATTTTAGTAAATTAATCAAAAATCAAGCTTGCTCGGGTTTTGAACCAACGATGACTGAATGACAAATAATCGCTTTCACCACTGGACTATGGCCGCCCGGCTAACTTACTTATTAGCTGATTTTTTTTTTTTTTATTAAGTTCAACTAATGTGCAAAAACTAAAATTAATTATTCTAATTACATAGAAATGAATGTAATTACGCGGCAGCAAGACATTTGTTCACCCTACGCTTAGCGAGTACATTTTTCTGCCACATCGGTTCCTCGATCAAAACAAAGTGCCGTCTATACGGCGTCTGAATCTTTTCCATTCTTCTATACGGCTATGAACAGTTTTTTTTAGACCACTGAAGTTAAGCAACATTTGACGCGGACCACAACTTGGATGGGTCACCGCGAAGATATTTTGGGGCTTCAACCCAAAAGTGCCTGACGTCTTCTTCGAGGACATAGCTGATTTGTTTATTATTTATATGCGAAACATCTGGAACTCACTGATTTACTCGATGAAAAAGAAATAACTGTCTATACAGCACCTGTATCATTCTTATCTGAGGTTGTAAATCTTGGCATCTCACCGCAGCCAATGTAGTCGAATAATGGCTTCGAGAGCAGATAGATGCCTGCGTAGAATACTGAGGGTGCGATGGTTTGTCTTTGTGAGGAATGACGAGGTTAGAGAGCAGGCATGGCAGCCTTCCATACTACAGCTGGTCAAGAGGTGAAGATCGCCCTGGTTAGGACATGTATTAAGGATGCCGCAGGAGAGCATAAACTATAGCTGCGCCTCTATCTGGCAATATACATAAAGTGTAGTTGGTGGAGTTGCGGGAGACAGAGCTGATATGGGATGAAGCAAATATGTACTACGGCGGCTGAACTTCTTACTATAGTCCATCCAGTGTATGAAGAACCCTATGACACATTTATTGCCCCTTGTAAAAGGGACGGGGCAAAAATATTTATTTCGATTAGGTCGATTTTTTTTCTCTTCTTCGAAAAAAAATCGAATTTGAATTCGAAGTGAATCGTATATAAATATCTCTGTTTCCGCATGGCGGATCAGTACAAATGTTTGAATTTCAGTAGCGTGTTGTTCTTCGATCGATTCGTGTTTTTTGTTGTTGTAATTATTATATTTATTGTTAGTATTGTTAAAGTTGTTTCATTGAATCATACTTTTGTGTTTTTACAATGCCGAAGAGACAAAAGAACTATTCTCAGCAGTGAATCACGTGAGTTTTTGTCGTACATTTGCGTGATAATTTTCATCGAAAAAACAAAATGGTGGACCATTGCTGTCTGTTGAAAACATTCGAGATCGGGTCGCGGATTCCCTAGGAATCAGTAAATCTACAGTGTCTCGGATCACAGAGGAGAAATACGGTGAATCTTCATTAGAAGAGAAAAAAATATTAACACGAAATAAGAAACGACAGAGGAAATGCTCAATTACAAAACCCGATAGCTTTAATTTGGCGGCAATTCCGAATCACGTGTATGCATACTATGACCGCAACGAAATACCAACACTTCTTAAACTGGTAGGTTCTCTAAAGTCAGTCGGATTATTTCAAGGTAGTTCGACGTCTTTTAGTAAGGTATTGAAAAACATTGGCTTTAAATATAAAAAGTGTGAAAAAAGAAAGTTTATAATGGAGCGCACGGATATTTCCCTGAAAAGATGCGATTTTTTGAGGCAAATAAAGAGCATTAGGAATTGGGAGAAAGTCGTTTTTCTCGACGAAACTTGGCTCAATGCTAATCATACTGTTGGTAAATATGGACCGACGACACGGCTAAATCCAGGACGAAAACTCCTGAAGGAAAAGGCCAGCGCCTCATTATTTGTCATGCCGGAACGTCAAAGCCCAATTGTCTTCTGGCGTTTAAGACAGTTAAAACGACAGAATATCACGAAGAGATGAATTTTGATAATTTCAGACAATGTTTTATGACCTTATTGTCAAATTTACATGAGCCTCACGCCATAATAATGGACAACGCTTCGTACCATTCTGTCCAAATCAACAAAGTTCCTACTACAGCAAATAATAAAAATGAAATTATAAGTTGGCTTCGTGACAAAGGAGTGCCAAGTAATGAGGCAATGTTAAAAAATGAGCTGCTCCGATTGGTTAATTTGTATAAACCTCCAACACCAACATATGTATTGGACGAACTGGCCAAATCAAAGTGACAGATAACCGCCATACCATTGCCAATATAATGCTATTGAAATGATAGTCATATATTAATATCATTTATCACTTTACCTCACGCCATTTTAATCATTATTTATGTTATTTCATTTTAGTAGGTATTTACAAAAACAATCGAAAATACGATTATCTATACCCCAACACTGGTTTTCGCAGTAATGTAACATGGCCTTCTACGTGCGTCAGATATTATAGTATTATAGTTACAAATTGCCGTATTTTTTCTAATTTGTAACAATATGTATATATTTTTTATTATTTTGTTTTTATTGTGATATATTTACCTAATTAACTTATTATATAAAAGAAGAGAGGCTTTTGTTTATGTTGATAAAATTAATATGGGTAGCGAACGTTTTTACAACGTTATATCGGACGATATTTGGCACAGGGCAATAAATGTGTCATAGGGTTCTTCATACACTGGATGGACTATATTCTTCAATACACACTACGCCATGTTAATTTCATAAAAAAAATATTGAAAAACATCGATATCTGTCAATTAGTACTTGAAGTATAATCAAAGCTGTTCCATACAAAATGTATACAAAAACCCCTATTAGTTCCATTTTTTATAGTTATTTTTCTATTTGGGATCGAGAGGAATCCAACAAATCAAAAATCATTAAAATCGGTCCAGCCACTCTTGAGTTATGTATTGATATCCTCCTCTTCCATTTAGGACATCGATTAGCTGGATGAAGGATGAAGGATCAGATTCACAATACACACACTTGTTTCTGTTTCACATATTACTCGTTTATTCGTCAATAACGTCGCCCGTTATAGGGACGCTTTTAGGCGTTACTATAACGACGGCGGGCGCGTGTCGACTGACTGCCCGCTCTGACATTTCGGCGGTACAAACCGCCAAGATGACAGTTGTACCAACTGGCAATGGGCCAACTGTCATAACAATTATTTTGGCGTTTGAAAACACCGTTTAACATTATATAATTAAACTAACATTCGATGTAGATGCCAGGCAAGCGAACAAAAATAAGAGACAAAAAATCGTTTGTCGAGGCTTTACGGCATCGGCCTTAAGGAGCTATATCAAGCTGATATCAGTATATTATACATATATTTAAATGGTGTAACTAAAACGACTTTCATTTATATACAGTGAGGCCCCGCTTGACGCTGTCTCGTTGAGCGCTGTTTTGGTTTAGCGCTGGTAGCGGGGATTCCCCGAAATTGTGCGCAGCTAGCTTTAAGTAAGAGAGAAGACATTGAACACTGTGTCCATATCGATGAAATAGTGGAAGAAATAGTGGAATTAGCGAAACAAACCGGCTTAGATGAGGTAAATGTGGAACGTATCCCCCTTACTGTTTATAGATATACATATGTTAAGATGTTAAGAAGTTATTCAGAAGTGGATGGACACGGATTGATGACGACCTGTGAGTTATATTTGTACTGATAGTTATACGAGAATGCCGGCAGTTAACTGATAGTCGGTCACAATTATTAGTTTGCTGTCGCTTTACTGACATTTATGAACTGGCCATTATGCAAGATTTACAACTGCACGTGAAGCGCTCGGAAGCTTCGGTTCTATTAAAAGTTCTTGTTGTTATTGTTAGAATTTCAAAAAGCTCCATCAATATTCTATGTAACGTTTAGCCAACGCATTTTTTTTGCCACATCGGTTTCTCGATCAAAATAAAGTGTCGTCTATACAGCGCCTGTATCTTTTCCATTCTTCTATGCGGCTGTGAATCTTGGCATCTCACCGAAGCCAATGCAGCCGTAAAATGGGCTTTGAGAGCAGATGCCTGCCTAGAATACATTTGTCTTCGTAGTATCAGTCCGGTGGATTGGTTTGCAGCAACAAAATCTTGCATCTCGATCCTCTGCAGTTCTCTTCACCTCAGCATAAGAGCTACAACTCATGTCCTCGAACACTTATTGGAAATACTCCCGTCTAGAGCGCCCTCTATAGTTTCTACCCTTAATCATCCCTTCCACATTGTCGTGAAGAAGACCATCGTGGCGCATGATGTGACCGATCGCCTCTCTGAGATGGTTCTTACTAGGTGTCTATCCTCCTTGATTATGCTGAGAATATTGTTCGTGACGTGGTCTCTTCAGGAAATTCCGACAATTCTTCTGTATGACCACATCTCAAAGGCCTCTAGTCTTGAATACCTTGAACGATAATTTACGTTGAATGATAATTTGTTTATGTGAGGAATGACGAGATGAGGGAGCAGACAAGGCAGCCTTTCATACTATCGTCCTTATTCTTCTTTACGGCTGTGAATTTTGTGCATCTCACCGAGAGCCAATGCAGCCGTATAATAGCTTTCGAGAGCAGATGCCTGCGTAGAATACCGGTTGAACGATGATTTGTATTTGTGAAGAATGACGAGGTTAGAGAGCAGACAAGGCAGCCTTCCATACTGCAGTCGGTAAAGAGGCGACCTGGTTGGACTTGGATAGACTGCGGCTATTGTATCAGACAAATATTTGGGTGTTCAATGACCGGCGTTTTTTAAGAGATTAGATGATAAGCCCGACGTTACCAAAGTCTGGACAATTTTGATTTTGTCCTCAAGGGGTGGCTCGACCCTACCGGGGACATGTTAAGATCTTAGATTTAATTAATTCGATTTAAGAAAATCAAGCTTGGTGGGATGCGAACCGAAAGCTTCTGAGTGAGAAGCAAACGCCTTAACCACTGGACTATGCCATCCAGCTAAATACATATAGTTTACCTTAACTTCGGTCTCGCGGACCTATCGCTTCCAGACAATTTGATCAACGGCTCATCAGTAACTACATTCGGCGCACTGGTCGTTTGTCTAGTGATCTCAGAGTCTAGAGATCCATAGGTCTATAACCAAACAACTCAGGTTAAGTAAGGTAAGGTTACGTTAGCGAGAGATCCAGTGCACCAAATGTCCCGCGCACCAGACGACCAGTGCGCTCCGTGTCGTTACCGATGACCCGTCGAACGAAATGTCTTTGAACGAAATGCGACGATATCCCTAACTTCTGTGTTACACAGATTGGAGATCACACGTTAAAGTGACACTTACGAGCTTGAGTTAAGTTTCACGTGGTGTCGAACACGCGACTGTTTGCACGTAAGTCGGTTGTTATACGAGTGTGCCATACCTAAGTGTTATCATCTCTATTTGTCTCTGCAGTGCCGGTCCTCACTCGTCCCGATCGTCACAAAAAGCCGACGTTGACAAACGACCCCCACCGATGGCTGATTGAATCATTTTTTATTCTGATCACAAATCAATTCTTCCCTCGCAGACACTCGGGAGAAAACGTTAACTTAACACTTATTTAAAAGATAATGTCTTAACTGTCTTTTCACAACACTTGTATGGAATATTGCGTCTTAACAAGATATTGTAAATACTTATATGGATTATGTATTAGCATTATACAATATTATGGTAGTATTTAATTCGAATTAATGGGCACTAAATAATTAACAAACGGTCAGTATTAAATATCTAAAATGGTAAGTACAGTGGAACCTCTTTTCACGAGCACCTCTTTTAACGATTAATTCGCATAACGAGCAAAAAAAAAGTGACGAAATTGCTCCCTTAACGAGCGAAATTTCGCATCACGAGTGACGCATGAAAGAGGAAGTCACATAACGTATGACGCACTCGTGAATCGTGACTTCCACGTCATTGCGTCAGTCTGTGTTTAGCACTCGTACCGTTGGCACGTTAGTGTCGCATGTGAGCACACATTTTTTTAAATTTATGTTAAGCTTGACCACTGAAGACCTTATGGAGCTTGATCGTCTTTCACAGCAAGAAGTTATGAAGGAGAGCTTAGAGAAAGAGGGAGTAGCAGAGCAACAATCTTCTGACGCAATAAGAGAAATGCTCAAAAGGCATGAGAAACTGTTTCATCGTACATTGAGAAGCATCATCCTAATAAGGAGGTGGCTGTGCGTGCTACAAACTTATTCAATGATAACGCTGTGTCACTTTTTCGCCAAATTTTAAGCAGTCGGCTAAAACAAATGTCTCTGGACAGCTTTCTTGTAAAAAATAATTGATTGTTTCTCATAAATAATAAGCAACTTTCAAATTTAAAAATGTTTTATCCAGGTTGTTAAGATCTTTAACAGTTTATAAGCATGTACTTTTATTTGAATAAACGTTTCACATGGAACGTTTTATAGTGTTTTACATTGATTTATATGGGAAAATTAGTTTCGCTTAACGAGTGTTTTACATAACGAGCAAGATTCTGATACGAATTATGCTCGTTTTGAGAGGTTCCACTGTATAAATATATAATCGTGTCGAAAGCAACAGGGTTAGATCCTGTCTGCCTAGAAGTGGGCGACGTCGATGTCGTTACTCCCGGCCATCATCAGGTCTTCCTTGGTGCAGCTACTCGGACACAGCGCACACTCCAGAAGGTGTGACAGGGTCTGCTCAGCACCGCAGTCACATTCAGTAGGCCCGCTGTAAAACTGCCAGGCTTTCATTTGTGTCCTCGTCTTGCATACTCCGGTCCGAAGTCTGTTAAGGGACCTCTTTATATAAAAGATAAGTTAAAAATAATCATTCGGCAATATAAAAATATTGTTCTATTTAAATTTAAGAAAAAAATCTAAAAATATCTTAAATGAGTTAATTGGAGTTTTTAATAAGATCTGATGATTAGCCCGACCCTACTGAGACCGTTTGCTACTATTTTTTTTATGTAAGCACATACAGGAGAATACCGACAGTTGGTGATAGTAAATTCTGAAGTCTCAACTGAAGAATTCTATGACGCTTACCATGCTGCATATGACTAAGCGCTGCATGTGGAGTGTTGATCTGCCAACGTCACAGGCTACAGCCCGAGATTCACGCATCATCCTTATTAATATTACAGGAATTCACTTTGAACGGGAGGTTTTCGCGGACGATTTTCATCTACCAGCAATTTTGATTAATAAGCTATGACTGTCATTTTACGGGTGAGGGATCAAATTCACATCAACCAGGGGTATTTTAGAGCTCAAAAATGTTTTTTTTTTTTAATCTCTGTCGGGGATCGAACCCACGACCTTTGGCTTGCAAAGTAAACGCTTTGACCATTGAACTGTACCTGCCGGCAAATAGTGGTCTATTTAAAAAATACACTATAGAAGGGACCGTTTAATGAAAAACTGTCGTAAAAAGATTAAGTAAAAATATCTATATTACTGATATTGTGGCTTTTGGGTTTAGCCGTGTGTGGTGAATTTCTTCTTACCAATATTTCGACCGCCATTGCAAGGGTCTTTTTCAGGATTGATGACTCAGTCAACTACGGCTCAACCCAAAAGCCACAATATCAAATCTGGCTGTAAAAACCAAAGAAGTTATCTATATAACAGTACGCTGTTGGAGGTTGACTGTGTTCATACAATTTCAAAATTTTGTTCTGCAAATAGTTTCTTGTCTACAAAGAATAAGAATGCTTTGGTTAAAGTTTATTGACATAAGTTGGCTTAGTTACCAGTATAATAATCAAAAGTTAGCATTTTTGTGGCTTAGACAGGTGCGAGGTTTATTTCTGAAGCCGGAGATAACGGGGTCGAACATAACGGTAAAGCCATCAACACATATACCGGAAAATATGACAATTTACCGATAAATAAAATCATATACTACGGTTCATTGTTATTGTGTCACCTTGGGTTGAGCCGCACATTAGGATCAAATAATCCAGGCCTCGAGAGAGTCGACTTAATCATCGATCTCTATAACAATTCTGACGAAGACATCGCTCAAAAACATGCCTCAGATTCATCGGTAGCATGTATGTTCACAGATGTAAAGATGTACTGGGACAAGACATTAACAACAGCAACTGCATAGCGACAATGAATAGGAATATGTTCTAGATGTACGAGGGTTATTCGTAAAATAAGGTTCCCAGTGATTTTAAGGCCTGTAGCGCCATGGGAACGCTTGGTGAAAACCCTGCCTGTCCCGTCCTGTTTTTGGAGACTCAGATGGGGAGGCGTTACTGGACGCACGCAAAAAGCTACTTGTTAGTGTGGCTGAAGGCCTTTTCGTGATTCTAGGTGCATCAGTTAGATGTCAAATAGACCTCAGTCTAAGGCTGCTAAGTTAGTATACTGCAGCGAGTCTCGAATTGCCTTCTTTGGTAACACGTTGCTAACCACGAAATACGTGGGAATAGATAAGGAAATGGTAAGGTGGGGAAATGGATTCTGAAGAATGGCAGACATCAGTTAGGTGACATTACTTGCGTCTGCACTCTTGCAGACGGACGCGTAGAAACGCTCAAAAGCAGCGTAATTACGTTTGTCAGCAGCAAAGTCCTGGTATCCTATGGACCTTATGTGAGTTCCAACTGTCTAAACCTGTCGAGGTAGCTCCGGAAGAATCCGTGTCCGGTTAGCAGCTGGCTCGTGTAGTGGTTCGGGACGAGCCACTTTGCGCCCATTCGCTCGCGAATCGATGGGAAGTATCCTCGTAGAAAACATTTTGAATTTTCCCACTCACGGGTATAGCTTAGCGATCAAAGCGTTTGCTTGCCAAGCCGAAGGTCGTGAGTTGGATCCCCGATTTTCAATCGATTTCGAAGCTCTAGAAATATCGTCGGTCGAGAAAAAGCAGCGAGTCTCCATCTGGGACAGGGAGGGTTTTCACTAAGCGAAGTCTTCATGGACGTAGCACAGCCTAACGGCATTACATTAACGCATGCTATAGTTTTAAATAAAATGATTGTATTTTTAATAATAAGAGTAAACTCAACAGTATCGGTCTTAGCCAATTTACCCACTATTATCAATATATGTACCCATGATTACGAAAGTGATGAAAGTCATGTTTCATTCGTTCAGAGATATTTAACCCTTTTGCATCGGTTGTCGACATATCAAAGATTCCCCGACCGTTGACACCGGTTGACGTGATATATTGTTTTGCTACTTTCAGTTCTCATTGTGACTGATCTGCGGTAAGAAATTGGAAGTGCAGTCATTCCCTGTATCAACCAACATGTATTCTTTACAGGAATCTGTAAAGCATGTAAATAAATATCGTAAGGTTTCGCCACGGGAGCGATTTTTCTGTAAGCCACATGTGTCAATGCCACCACATGTATGGAGTTACATAATGAACGTTTGTAAAATATAATAGTTTTTATGCATCATCTGATAGAAGAACCAATGTGATAAATGAAAATAGGTCAGATGATTACATTTATGCTTCAAATACTAGTTTTTAGCAAAAAAAAAAATGTTTTGAAAAATTCACGCCGTATTGACAGCATAATTTGTATTCCACCGAGCCGTAACGAAAGGGTTAAAATACTATATTCAGATATTAAAATTTTTGTTGGATGAAGATTATATGAATTCAGAACAATGTAAGCTGAAATAAATAAATATATATATGTATTCTTAAATTTCTTTACTTACATAATTATTGGTATATAAAGGGTCCGCTACCTAATGTTTTTTTTTCAACTAGTGCTTATTTCGTGAATGGTAACACTTAACTCATGTCTGATTTGACAGATAATTAGTTTTATCCTTCCGCTAAACGAATATGGTTGTGTATACGCTTGAACAAAGCTGGGAAATATTGCGACATTACTTTGAAAATCAGGCTATTTTTCTTCGAAAATGAGCAAAGAGTGGCCGTTACAGTCAATGGCGATCGTTATCGGGCCATTTTTGTTCACAAAAATTGAAGAAGAGAATATTGGCAACATTTCGTTTCAACAGGACGGCGCTACGTGCCACACAGCCGAAGCTGCACTCGATGTTTTGCGCCCCATTTTCAAAAAAAAAAAAGTTATTTGGCGGACCCTTTATATTGTTTACCGGTAACTGGTCGCGAATGCGCGTCCCTGATGTGTAGTGACGTGGACTTGAGCAGAATATCGTATGGACTGTGCGGAGGTACTTCAGGGCTGCCACCCTCCACAGGGGCGGGAGTTGTACCGTTAAATATGCAGGGCCATAAATTTAAAATGCCACCGGTCCGCAGTATGCCAGGCCCGGATCTGGGAATGCAACGCCCAATGCAGTCGAACATGTGCAATGTGAGAATACAATAAAGTGAATGCCACATACTATTTGAAGCATTTATTCCGCAATTTATTTAGGTACGAGAACTTTTTTAATTCGCGGAATTAATAGGAAGGTCATAAGTGATAGCGCTTTTTTAGGTTGTTAAGAATTAAGTGATATCAGCTCGATATAGTCATTGCAGGCTGGTGCCGAAAACCTCGATATACAATATTTCGCCTTTTTTTTTTTTGGGGCCTGCGCTCCTTGGGAGCACTTACCAAGGCATTGTTTTCAGAGTACATTCTCGTTATACAAGTAACTGGTTTTGGTGAGCAACACCACACATGGGTGTAAAAGTTAGTAGTTCAGACGTTAAAATTTAGACTTTTAGACTTCTTCGCCGAAGATCGCCGCGAATACAGAAAATGCATGGTAGTTGGGCTCCGTAGATTTATTGATATTTCGTTTCTTATTTCTGTTCGCTTGTCGTACATGTATGTGTCGCCATATTGTCATTTTGGACTAGTAACATATATCGCCACTGGGGCAATGTGTAACCGACCACGGCGCCCCAAGGCAGTTAGTTGTTTGTCGACCGTCAGAAGGGCACATTATGGCCGGCCCGGCGTGCTATTCCACCTGAGCCGGAAGCTTGTAAAGTTTATCGTAAATATATGTCAATGTACTTCAGAAAAGTCTTTGCGTTGTTAATCTGCTCCTCATCTTGCCACTACGCGACTGAATTACTATCCTTTTAAAGAGATGAGGATGTTAGTATCTTTTAGAGACACCTGTCTCAATGCAAGCAATGTTACCTTTATTTTATGGAAAACACCTGCGCCTGAAAGAATCTATATTCCATCTACATCTCCCTTTGACCCGTGAATGCGATTCTAAGCTCATTCACATAGTTATTTCGCTTTACAACTTCTGTAAAATGGCCACAATTGTTCATAGGAGACTGCCACTGGATTTATCAGTTTCTAATTAATCATAATCTAAATGCGTGCATCAATCAAGGAGACTTGGCTGGATAAAGTCCTAAAATACTCTTCTTCTTCTTCGTGTCAGCGACGTCAAATTATGAGATGTGCAGCTTGTTGGGCACATGGAGCAGGATCTTAGGTGTGAGGCGGTCTGTAGGTTTCCACATTCGCACAATAGTGACTCGCTGCCGAAGAATTCTGCACCGCTCGAGGTTGTCCTCTGTTCTACCAACTCCGGTCCTTAATCTGTTCAGGGATTTCCAGGTCCGCCAGTAAAGGTTGCCAGTTGGGAGGCCTTCTTTTAGAGTAATGAAATCCTCTGATGCGACTTGTTGCCAGAGCTGCAGTCTCTCATTTTCAGAGCCGGATGTGAGAGGTTGTGTGGATCCCAGAAAGCTGCTTCGCGACTTCAGTCTGGGTGTTGGGGGTATCTGATTATACAAGCAGTGGGACGGTTGGTTGATTGCCTTACGCATTTCTTCGGCGCATATGACTTGCGTCTTATGTTTGGTGGTGCGATACCAGCCAAGGACCTAGCGACAACAAAAACCTAAAATATTAATTTTATTTTTCATATTTCTAGATTCGGTTCTGCGGCTGTCGATGCAAATCTTTTTACCTCAGAAAACTCTTACCGGGTATCTTTTACTTTGACCTGTGAAACATTTATTTAGAAATAAAATCATTGAACAGGTAACGTCTAGCGACAGGTGAGCTTCTAGATGTCAGTGCAGCTTAACACTAAGCCGGTGAGATAAAAGCACACGACTTGCACGCACAGATCACGGGTTCGATCCCGTGCGAAAAAATAAAAATTATACTCAATCATTCATTTTTTGCAATTTACCTCCCCTAACTGGGGTATATGGACATCACGAGCCGCCGACAAAAAGCTCTGTTAGCTGCCTTGGTCCTATATCATCCTTGCCTCTCCGTAGCTCCGCCAAGTACATTCTATGCATACTTCGCCGAGTTTTTTTTTTTTTATGTAAACACATACAGGAGAATACCGACAGATGGCGATAGTAATTTTTTGAAGTCTCATCTGTGGAATTCTATGACGCTTACCATGGTGTATAAGGCTAAACGCTGCATGTGGAGTGTTGATCCGCCAACGTCATAGACTACAGCCCGAGATTCACGCATCATCCTTTATTATTTCAGGAATCTACTATGAATGGGTGGTCTTTACGGGACGAATTTCGTCTACCACCAATTTAATTGATAGGCTATGACTGACATTTTACGGGTGATGGATCAAATTCACACCAACCGGGGTATTTTAGAGCTCAGAAATCGATTAAAAATCCATTTTTTTTTAAATCTCCGTCGGGGATCGAACCCACGACCTTTGGCTTGCAAAGCAAACGCTTTACCATTGAGCTATGACCGCCGGAGTACATCTGACCCCTGCAATGGCGGTCGAAATATTGGTTAAAAGAAATTCGCCACACGGCTTAACCCAAAAAACCACAATATCATGTGTTAAGGCATGCTTATCATTATCTTTTCCGCTCCCCTAACTCGAGCATATACATTGAAACCTCGATATTTCGTTTTTCGAGGGACCCTAAAAAAACGATAATTGCGGGAAAAAGGCAAAAAGCAAGAACTCTTCAAATATGCGTTAATAATAAAATATTTATCGTACATATGTATTTGCCGGCGGGTATAGCTCAATGGTCAAAGCGTTTTCTTTGCAAGGCAAAGGTCGTGGGTTCGATCCGCGACGGAGATTAAAAAAATAAAAAAAGGCTCTTTAATCGATTTTTAAGCACTAATTCACACCCCAGTTGGTGTGAATTTGATCCCTCACCCGTAAAATGCCAGTCATAGTCTATTTATTAAAACTGATGGTAGACGAAAGTCGTCCCGTGAAGACCACCCATCCATAGTAAATTCCTGTAATAATAAGGATGACGCGTGAATCTCGGGCTGTAGTCTGTGACGTTGGCGGATCAACACTCCACGTGCAGCGCTTAACCATATGTAACATAGTAAAGCGACATAGAATACACAGATGAGACTTTAGAATCACTATCACCATCTGTCAGAAATCTCCTGTATGTGTTTACATAAGAAAAAAAGTTCCCAACGGATTTCCAGGACGGTGCGAGCTCGAAAGCTTAAATAATAGGCAGCTATAGTTACTGCTCTTATGCATCCGTTGTACATTTCACAACTAGGTCCACATTCGTCTCTTGACCCAGTGTAGTATGGAAGGCTGCCTTGTCCGTTCTCTAATCTCGTAATTTATCACAAAGTCAAACCATCGTGCTCCAAGTATTCTATGCAGGTATCTGTTTTCGAAATCCACTATACGACTGAATTGGCTTTTGGTGAGATGCCAAGATTCATAGGCGTAAAGAAGAACAGGGATGATACAGGTGCTGTGTAGATAGGAATTTGTTTTGATCGAGTAAATCTGTGAGTTCCAAATATTTCGCATGGAAATAAGGAACAAATCAGTCATGTCCTCGATTAAGACGTCAGTCACTTTTGGGTTATATATATATATATATAATCGTGACGGAAACAACAGGGTCAGATCCTGTCTGCCCAGAAGTGGGTGACGTCGATGGCGTTACTTCTGGCCATCATCAGGTCTTCCTGGGTGCAGCTATTCGGGCACAGCGCACACTCCAGAAGGTGTGACAGGGTCTGCTTCACGCCGCAGTCACATTCAGTCGGTCCGCTGTAAAACTGACAGGCTTTCATTTGCGTCCTCGTCTTGCATACTCCGGTCTGAAGTCTGTTAAGGGACCTCCATATATTCCACCCTCGGTCATGTCCAGGGGCTAGGTCCTCTTTCAGGGCAAGGAAAAGTATTCCCCTCAGTTGCGCTTCTCTACATGTTCAGCCGCAGGGTGGCCTCAGGTATCACCAGTTCCGTTGTCGACTGTCGGAAACTTCTTCTTGACTTGAGCCGTGTGGTTATCTTTTGATACCCAAACATAGGGTGGAGTGCGTCGTGGGTTGCTTTGGTGAGCTCCTTCATGGTAGTAACTTCTCGCCGTATGTTTGGTGGGGAGAGTTGATATAACTTTGATATTGGGGTAGGTTTTAGGCACCCGGTCGGATTATATATATATATATAAAATCGTGTCGGAAACAAATAAGAAATGTTAAAAATCCATCGGACGAGTCGCAGTTACTGAAGGACTCTAACGAAACATGTAAAGTATGTTATCCGTGCAAAAATCTTTGCAAATCGTATGTCAACAGAGTCCAGTGTGCGCGCCGAGCTTTTCTAGCTGTCATAGCCTATCAGTGGCAAGAGGGGAGACAGTTGACGCGGTCGCTTCCAGAGCTCAGTCGGTGTCTGGCAAGCGCCCCGGGTGCATGTCGTATACCTACAGTAGCGACGGTCCGCGCCCAATATCACGAACAACACCTTTCACGTCACATATATGAGAACAACTGGTATATAACGTTTAAATACATAGAAAAAAAAAACACAAAAATCAAGTGCAGTGGTTAAAAAATTAAATTAATCAATTTGTGAGTGAAAATATAGTAAATTACGACGTGTGGTAACAACGAATAGCGATTCAGATATTTTTGTTGCCGAGCCGCCCTTTAGAAACAAATGGTCCAATACAAGACTTATCATCCGATTGACTAACGTTCAAACATGCCTCACAGCTGCTATTTTTTATTTATTTTAAAGTCCCCGGGTTTTCGTTGTGCAGAGCATTTGATATTTGTTTTATAGGATTATGAAAGTGGTGTAAGTCATGTTTCGTTCGTTCCGAGAGTTGTAACCCTTCCGCATCGGTTGTCGGCATATGCCGTCGTAAGATTCCCCGACCGCTGACATCGTTTGACGTGACGTGATATATCGTCTTGCTACTTTCTTAGAATAGTTTTTTATGCATCATCTGATAGCTAAAGGATACAGGAACCAATGCGATATATGAAAATAGACTAGATAAGTGCATTTATGCTTCAAATACTAGTTTTATAATTGACTGTATAATTTGCATTCAAACCGAGCCGTAATGAAAGGGTTAAAGATTTTTGTTTTGACGTTGGTTGAAAACCAATGGAATCGACAACTTCACGTTGCATTCTATAATTCGATTTTTTGAATTTATGTTGGATGTTGGCGAACCCACGACCTATGGTTTGCAAAGCAAATGCTTTGACCATTGAGCTATACCCGCCTCCTGACATTGACAGGCTATCAGTGTCCGCGGGCTCTCGTTCTGCGTAAGATTTGGTATTATATATGCACTCATATAAACCTCCGGGTGCAGAGATGTGTTGGGACAAGTCATGTACAACTGACATAACTGATGATAGGGCTAATCATTCGATTGACAAACACTCAAATATGCCTCGAATATAACAGCGTCGTCTCGTTAAGTCCCCGGACTTTTGCGCTAGATTAAGTTTGGAATTGTGTGTGGTCAGGTGAATTTTAGGTGCAAAGATGTTTTGGGACAAGGCATGAACAAAAGCAGCTGACTGAATATTGTGTGGCGGCAATTTGTAGGTAACATATACTTAAGATATATATAATCGTGTCGGAAACAACAGGGTCAGATCCTGTCTGCCCAGAAATGGGCGACGTCGATGGCCTTACTCTCGGCCATCATCAGGTCTTCCTGGGTGCAGCTACTCGGACACAGCGCACACTCCAGAAGGTGTGACAGGATCTGCTCGTCGCCACAGTCACATTCAGTTGGTCCGCTGTAAAACTGCCAGGCTTTCATTTGTGTCCTCGATATACTTAAGATATAGAACGTATAAGAAAAAATAATGTCTATCGTTTTTTATGGCCTAAACAGAAATCTGACAAGAAAACTTAATATATATGTCATAGTTATTAAAGAATAAATTTTTTTTTTTTTTTTATCCAAGACTGCATATATTAGCAATACAAACCATTGATAAAAAAGCAAAAAGTATATAAATTTTTACTTTTTCACTAAAAATATGCAAATATATACAAAAATGTATCCTTGAGACAATATCAAGAAGGTAAAATTATTCATCTGTAACACAGGTAAATGATTGGTTATAAAGTCCGAGTCGGAACTATAAGTAGTCGTTTCTCATCCATTCAGTCTATAGTTTGGTTCGAGACCCGAGTGGTACTTACTAAAATAAATAGACTGTCGGAAAGTAATAATATTAAGCTTGTGAATAAATGATGACTGATTGAATAATAAAAAATAAAAATATACATACTTTGAATATATACTATAGCGACATCTATCATACGATGATAACAATGACATAAATACTAGTTTCAACGTGAGTCGGTCCGGGCATAGCAATAGCCGAATCGGCTGAGCGGTATGAATACCTGGGCATAGTTGGTTTCCAAGGTCCGCGGTTTGCATCCCGCTTCTGCCGTTATTTTTGTGCTTGGATTGACGCGTTAAAAAAATAATTTTATGTATAGTATATGTATATTTAATTAATATACAAAAATGTTTTAAGACAAAAATAAACATTGTTAAATTTACTACGTTTTGCATTTTGTATTTTTTGTCGTCAGATAAGCAGTTTAGTCGCTAAAGAACGTTAAACTTATAGAACAATTAAAAACTACCCTCAAGGCGCGATGTTTTCCGCGTTCGCTATTAAACGTAACATCTGATCAATGTTACCGATCTTAAAAAAAATTGATGCGGAAAATCAATTATCAACGGGACTCGAGAGCGATGGAGACTCATGCGGAAGGTCTTCGTTCAACAGTGGACAGATACGGCTTAGTGGTAAAGCGCATGCTTACCATACCGAAGGTCGTGAATTCGATCCCCGACGACGATCAAATTAAAAAATATTTTTAATCGATTTATAAGCTGTACAAATATTCCCTGTTGATGTGATTTGATCATTCTTACAAATTTCACAGCCTTTTAATCAAGAATTGACTGCACAAGAGATTCGTTCCGTAAGCACCGCCCATTTATAGTGAATTATTGTTGAAAATGAATGATGTGCGAATGTCGTTGTTTATGATGTCAGCGGATCAACATTCCACGGGGAACTTTTAGCCTGTAAAATAGTAACCATCTGTCGGTATTCCCGTGAATGTGCTTACATAAAAAATATTCCAGCAATACTCTTCGTATTTCATTGAAAGATATGTGTTTCAGTCAACTGTGGTGAAATACAGCAAGTACTTAGCATATTTTTTCTTGTTCAAGGGATTATGTCTTCTTTAGTAGGGATTATTTTCCAGTAGACGTGTTACTTGTGGAAATCGATATACATCTATAGGTAAACTACAATAATATTAATATGTGGAGCAGCATTATGAAATACTGGAATTCCACAAGACACTAGTGATTTCTCGTGAACTAGTTACTCGTGAGAAGCTAAAGGCTTTAAAAATATTTAAATTATCATTTTTTACATAATTTTTAACGAATCATATGACGCTTACCATTTTGCATATGTGGAATGTGATACGTCTAAGAATACAGCCCGACTTTCACGCATCGTCAATTTCGAACAGGAATTCACCGTAAATTGGTGGTGTTTATTGGACGAATCTCTTGTAAAATCAATTTTTGATTAATTAATAGGCTATGACTGGCATTTTACGGGAGAGGGATCAAATTCACACCAACAGGGGTTTTTTGTTTTTTCGGAATCGTTATTTTTCTTAAATCTCCGTCGGGGATCGACCACGGCCTTAGATTTGGCAAGCAAACTTTTTAACCACTAAGCTATGCCCGCTGGCAATTACCATATTCAATGAATATGCTGAGAGCGGCATTTTAAAGGTGAGGTAATTAATTCACGGGGATACATAAAGGGCATAGAAATATATTTAAAATCATGTTATTTATATTTTTAGCGCTTACTTCCATTTCAATATTAAATAGATAATGTACACGCGTACTCTTATACACAACGCTAATATGCATTGGAACTGATAAAGCCTTCATTGATGGCGAAACTGCAGCCTTCCAACAAGTGAAACAGTGCTCAGTGTGATCCATATTAAAACAAGGTTTGAAATACTCATATATTTAAGATTTGATTTATTTTTTATTTAAACCTATATCGGCGATTGAAACCACTATCTTTAATTTTTTTTTTCAATTTCAATTTTAGTATGATAAGCAACCGTTTTACCACCATGCGATATCCACCGGCAAATGTATTATATGCATGTATACAATCTTGGTTTCGTAACTATTTTTATTTTTATATCTGAAGCATTTTAAGTATTAACTTATGGCGCAGATACGTGGAATCTAACAGCAAGGCTTACCCATAAAATAAAAGTCACCCAGCGTGCTATGGAGAGATCCATGCTCGGAGTGTCGCTAAAAGATAGAATCCGAAACGAGGATATCCGCAGAAGAACTCAAGTAGTGGAGGCTACCCAACGAATGGGCACACTCAAGTGGCAATGGGCAGGACATATCTGTCGAAGAGACAACGGTCGATGAGGAAGAAAAGTATTAGAGCGGCGCCCAAAAACTGGCAAACGAAGCATTGGCCGACCCCCTGCGAGATGGAATGACGACATAAGAAGAATAGCGGGAGCGACCTGGATGCGGAAGATCGAAGAGAATGGAAACTAATGCGAGAGGCTTACGTTCAACAGACGGAGACAGGCCGATGATGATGATAGTGATCTAGAGCATATAGTCATCACAAAATGCCGCTACATAGTCCTTTCACCCATGTCACAATATGTCTATGCACTCGGAGTGCCACTTAGAAACATACTCGTATATGGTTTCCGACAGACTCCAGAGCAAGAGCTTGCGATTTGAAACTACAGCACTATTATCCGAGGCATATTTGTGTGTTTGCCAAATAGTTTTTTTAAGGAGATCGTGCGATTAGTATTAAGCTCCCGAACCTCTGCCAATTCGGTATTAAGGAGCGGCTCAATCCAACCAACAACACAGGCGGTACCCTATCCATTTTTGGTCTAATCAATTTTTCCCAACCACACATAAAAAAAAACATTTTTTTATGGAATTGTTTTATTGATTATTTTCATTCGTGGAAATATGACGACTCGAAGCATATAACTTGATTCAAATTCACTTTACCGCTGGGCCACGTAATCTGTAGTATGTTTTCAGTATCGATTCGCAATATTTACCTTAATTTTAATCAATAAGCTAATAGAAAACTTGCCAATTCGTTCAAAGAAATACAGTACTGCAATGGAACATGCAAATATCAGCATTTTTCATGTTTTTTTTTTTCATAAACATAATTTTCAGGTCAGTGGAGCAAATTTTCACAATAAAAACCACATTTTCATACAAATTTATCACACTAAGATTATTTTTTAAAGATATTACACAATCGTTATTTAATTAAGACTATATTACTAATTTATTTATTTATTTCAACGGAACAGATGTTCCAAATTAATGGCGCACAGTAGTGACATTAACAAATCAAACATAAATTAAACATATACATATATTAGGTGTACCGGAATTTTTTTTCGTTATTCGTCGTACATTAAAAGCTCTCCATTGTATATAGGGTTGTATTTTATTTTTGTTTAAAAGTCTTAGTACACTCCAGGTATACGCAGTCAGAGAAGCAACACAGAACACGTTGTAAGAGTTCGACTGCCGAAGCACAACTGACCACTCAAAATCACTAAAAAAAAACGACATTCTTTTCCGGTGCACCTATTATATGACATTGCAAATAGTTAAAGATAATGTAGAGATTATACAAATCTATGACAAGGTTACACAATACAGTACAGTGAATTAAGCACTGCCAAAAAAAAACGCCGTCTTTATGGGTGTTTGTGGGGACCGTTAAAAATGAACAAATTATGCGGAAAAACGAAATAAGCGAGAACGAAAAAACGAGGTTCCACTGTATTTCAATGACGCTTACAATGCTGCATATAGCTAAGCGCTGCATGTGGAGTGCTGATCCGCCAATGTCATATACTACAGCCCGAGATTCACGTATCATCATTATTATTACAGGAATCTACTATGAATGGGTGATCTTCACGGGACGACTTTCGTCTACCACAAAATTGAATTAATAGGCTATTACTGGCATTTTATGGGTGATGGATCAAATTCACACCAAAAATATTTTAGAGCTCAGAAATCGATTACAAATACTTTTTTTTAAATCTCCGTCGGGGATCGAACCCACGAGCTTAAGCTTGCAAAGCAAACGCTTTGACTATTGAGCTATGCCCACCCATGTGTATAAATTTCTTAATAAATACTTAAATGCTTATGGTAACCCGGTATCGCATCACGGAAAGATGCATGTCCGGCATTAGCCCATAGTCTCATAGAGGACACGAGTGAAATTAATGTCCCCGGCGTCGTACAGGAGCGGCTCATGGGTTAAATGGGCCGGACGAGAGTATCACAATGGGTTGAAGGATGCGCAGGTTAAAGTACCGGCGAACCGAACAAAGAAGCGTCCGCAAGAACTGCTGTACCAGATGACCTGCCATTAGTATGGACCAGATACTAGGTAAACAAGTAGGAGAAAACGTTATGTGGAGCGTATTAGGGCGAATTGATGGAAGTGGATGAGCTCCGGACGACTCTGGAGACTCGTCGATGATGATGTCATTTAGATTGTTGTCAGTTAAAAAGTGACATGTCCAAATTGCCGGCGGTCTTAGCTCAGTGGTCAAAGCGTTTGCTTTGCAAGCCAAATGTCGTGGGTTCGATCCTCGACGGAGATTTGAAAAAAAAAAAAGATTTTTAATAATCGATTTTTGAGCTCTAAAATACCCCCGGTTGGTGAGAATTTGATCCATCACCCGTAAAATGCCAGTCATAGCCTATTAATTAAAATTGGTGGCAGGCGAAAGTCGTCCCGTGAAGACCACCCATTCATAGTAAATTCCTGTAATAATAAGGATGATGCGTGAATCTCGGGATGTAGTCTATGACGTTTGCGGATCAACACTCCACGTGCAGCGCTTAGCCACATGCACCATGGTAAGCGTCATAGAATTCTACAGATAAGACTTCAGAATTACTATCACCATCTGTTGATATTCTCCTGTATGTATTTACATTAAAAAAAAAAAAACTACTATGACATACATATATTAAGTTGTCTTGTCAGTTTTATGTTTAGGCCATTTAGAAAACGTTAGACGTTATTTTTCATATTCGTTCTATATCTCAAGTATATGTTACCTACGAAATACAGCCACACAACCAGCGGTATTTGGGAGCTCAGAAATCTATTAAAAATCTTTTTTTTTAATCTCCGTCGGGGATCGAACCCACGACCTTTGGCTTGCAAAGGAAAAGCTTTGACCATTGAGATATACCCGCCGGCAAAGAGTAGGTGAAGAACAAAGAAAATGCCTAAAAGCCGCTACAAAGACTGAGAAAATAAATCAGAACACGTGGCATCAAAGAAATAGGGATCAACGAATGAAGGTGGAGCGGAAATAGAATGTTGAGGTATACACCGAACAACGTCTAGAACAAGGTGGTAAATATGCTAGACTGTCTATCTTCTTGGCTTCCGCTTTGGAGCATAAATCCACCATTGATATCATCACTGCGATTTCGGCTTAGAATCAAAGATATCCCAAGTAAGACTGCTTTCAATAGAAATGTATTCATTTTTGGTAATTTATTGGCTTAAGGTTAGCACCTTAAGACCCGTATACAGAGACAATTCTTAAGGTAATCAGGCTAAAATAGCTACTTTCCTTTAGAATGATTAAAAAGAGGAAACCTCAGCCCTCGACTCACCTCCAATCTTAAAAAAACGTCTCTGCAAACAGGTATTGAATTGGTTACCTTAAAAGGCTTAAATCAAGGAATGTCTCTGCATACGCGTGCTAGAATATATTAATTTATTCTATAATACTCGTACTTGCCGGCGGGTGTGGATTAGTGGTGAAAGCGTTTGCTTATCAAACCGTATATACAAAAATAATCAATTCATTGAAATCCATTCAGGTGAATTCTTGTAATAAATGGATGATTCGTGAATTTCGGGTATATAACGTTGGCGTATCAACATTCCACATGTAGCGCTTAGCCATACGTAGCATGGTAAGCGGCATAGAATCCACTTATGAGACTTCAGCATCACTATCACGATCTGTTGTTATTCTCCTGTATGTGTTTACGTAAAAAAAGTAAGGGTAGGTTAGTTTAAGATGAGTTAGGTTAGATAGGGATGAAGCCGACCCTGAAGCTAATGCCTGGGTCGGTGGAGGCACTGGGAGGCAATTTATAGCGGGTATAGTCCTCCTTACGACGAGGAATGAGTCCCGCACAGGTCTATCGGGCGTCCTTTTCAGGGCGTTGTTTGGTACCATGAACAAATCATTTAAAGCCTTCCAGTATAATAAAAATATATATTAGATAGGCTAACATTAGGTTACATTAGGTTAGGTTAGGTTAGAATGGATTAGGTTAGGTTAGCTTTCATCGAATCACTTACTTTCTTAAGAGAAATTACTACCCAGAGTTGTAATTATGTAATACAGTAAGACCCCGCTTAACGCATGGGATACGTTCCACATTTACCTCATCTAAACCGGTTAGTTTCGCTAATTCCACTATTTCTTCCACTATTTTATCCATATTGACAGAGTTTCCAATGTCTTCGCTCTTACTTACTAACCTAGCTGCGCACAATTTCGGGGAATCCCCGGGTTAAAATAAAAGAGCGCTAAGCCAAAACAGCGCCAAACGAAACAGCGTCAAGCGGAGTCTTACTGTATTTCTAAAATTGATCATATTTTTATGTATTCGATAAAATATCTGCACTCATCAAGTACTTGCGACATCTAAAAAGTTAAAGCTATTTACATATTTAAAATAAAAAATAAAAATATCGATAACTTGTTAAAGCTAGCTCTTCTTTTTGAAGCTATCAAATCGCGAATACTTTTAAGACTATAAGATATACCCCTTGCTGACTGGTACCAAAAACGTCGATATACAATCTTTCGTCTCTTATTTCTGTTCGCTTGTCGTATGTCTCGCCATATTGGCATTTTGAACAAGTACGGTCACGGGTATGACGTTAGTTATATAGATCGCCATTTGCGCACAAATTCAAATCATCACAAATTGTGTGCCGACCGTCAGAAGGTCGCATTATAGCCGGCCCGGCATGTTATTCCGCCTGGGCCGGAAGTTTGTAAAGTTTATCGTGAATGTGCTTCTCAAAAAGTCTTTGTGTTGTTAATCTGCTCCTCATTCTGCCAACACTCAACTGAATAACTACCTTAAATTAGAGAGGAGGATGTTGACACACAAATTGTTTGTTGTATCCATATCAGCACTTCCTGTTGTTTTCTCGTTTACTTTGGCCGATTCGGATAATCGAAAATCAGTATAATCGAGGTCTCGATAATCGAGAATTTACTGTACTTCAAACCACGTAGTTCGATCTCTTATTTTGGATACCCAATATCACTTGACAGGTATCGAAAAATATGAGCTTTATTACGTGTAAAATATACAAAATTATTCGGTACAAATATTTAAAAAAAAACTGTACGGCATGCCTACGATATACGCATCAATCTCGGGTAATGTCAAATATTACGAGTTAATTAAGTGTAAATCCAATTTCGCTTCCAAAAAACTACGTGTATTATATGGATTACTGACGTATTTCAACGATAAACAACTTCTTCTTCTATATAAATGACAAATTTGACCTATCCTTGAATACGGCAGTCACCTTTGGATTGGAGCCCCAAAATACCTTCTAAACTTAATTGACGCAGTTCAAAGAAGTGCAATTCGTTTTATAAACAATAATGATGGCACACAGGCGTAAGACTGGTTCACTTAGCATTTACTACCGTTATTAACATAGTCGCTGCTCTTTGGAACTTAAAGAACATATTCGTCCTGCACCCACCCACAACCGACAAACTCGTTTTACACTTGCCGAACATCCATAAGCGGTTAATGTGTGTCGACCAAGAACTGGCAGTTTCCAAAGTTACTTCTTCAATGCCACCGGTAAGCTTTGGAATACTCTTCCAGCGTCTGTGTTTCCTCCTTCATACAATCTGGATGTCTTCAAGAAACAGATAAATATACAATTGTAATCTCCCCTACGCACACACAAACACGAGCACAAAACACGTAACTCGCATGCAGCCTCCCTGGCTGAGCGTCATAGAGTGCACTTGTCTTGCCGGCTGTGCTCTCCTGAATGCGTTTGCATAAAAAAAAATATTTTACAAAGAAAGGTCACGATCCTTTACATTAAAATAATAAGAATGTATTTTTTAGAATCCGGTCTAATAAAAGTATAAATACTTTAAATTACTAAGAAAATATAGAAGCTATTAGTCATTTGATGCAAACATGTGAAACATTACAAATTAATATATAATAAAATAATAAAAATAAAAATAGTCAATTTCATAACCCTCTAATTTTTCGTACTCTCTATTCTTCACTCGTTTTATCTGTTCTGGAATATGGGAGCTTAGTTTGGAATCCCATTAAATCCAAATACATTTTCATGCTCGAAAAAAAATCATAAAAAATTTCTCCGACGTCTTTATTTTTATATTTACGGCAACTATCCATTCAATTCATTTAATTCCGAACATTACCCAACTCTTTTTCTTCTAGGGATGCTTTCTTTCCATTCGCTAGAGTCCCGGAGGAAAATTGCTGCACTCAAACATTCATTCCTTCTTCTTCGCGGTTCAATTCACAACCCTGGGATTCTCGAATGTTTTAACTTCTATGTTCCAGATAGGTACACCCGTGCTCGTAGCCATCCATTGTTTTTGATCCCAGTCGAGGCTTGTGGAGCTTCAAGCACTCAATTTGGTTCAACGGCAATGTCGCTCCTAAATGGCCTACCAGCACACCTCGATCCTTTTCTTACATCCTTTTCCTCTTTTGTCGATGGTATTGTTCTCCTTGATCTCTGTGATCTTTGACACGTGTCATATTCTTATTCTTTTGTGCATTTTTTTTTCTCTATTTATTGTATAGTTATGTATACTTATTTTTCTGTATATTTTAAAAAAAAAAATTGGAATTTCGATTCTGTAAATAAATAAATAAATTGCAATAAATATAAATTAATATTCGAAGTAAGCTTTGGGTTAAGCTGCCTCTTATGACAAAATTTTCAAGGCCTAAGGAGTGTCGGGATAGTCAGACGGTTTCTGTAAAAATCATTGATAAATATGAAGTGTCATAGAACGAGAAATGAACAGTGGCAACTGACTTAACGGCTTCGATTCGTGTCATATGTTACAAATTAAACGGATATGGGAAAAAGAACGCAGAAACTTTGTGGTTTTTCATATTAAGAAATAACTAATAGTACAATTTGTAAGACATCATCATCACCTTACCATGTCCACTCCTTAACTGGAGCGTATGGCATTCGCAAACCGCCGCTAAAAAACTGTACGGCTGCCAAGCCAAGACTGAGCTCCGCAGGCAGCTCGCTAGGGGAGGGATTTGGAGTGGGGGAACCAAGGTACACTACACAATCGCAGGACCCACCATAATAGCGCTTTTCAGGACTGTAGCGCCATGGGGAACATATTTTACGGACAACTCTCGTACTATATATAGTTTTTTTCGTCACATATAGAATAAAACCGTAGCAAACGTCATAGGAAATATGTCTTTATAAGTGTACGGTATAAGAGGGTTGTTGTATTGTAAAAGACGTGAATGTGTCCAACAAATAAAGTTCCATGTGGTCGCTGCGTAACTGAAAATTCCAGTTTTCGACAAAATCAAAAGAAAACTTCTACAAGGAAACCTTCACCTCGGTTAGATATTACAATTATTTTTGTTTTTTTTTTTCGTTTTGTTTCGTTATTTTTTTTTAATATCCTAACGCATGTGGAAGCAATCTCTAATGAAGAAATAATTTACAGAATTATTTGTTGATTTTTGTGACGTTTTTGTTTTTTTTATTTATTTATTTTATTATGTAAATACATACAGGAGAATACCGACAGATGGTGATAGTGATTCTGAAGTCTCATCTGCGGAATTCTATTCTAATATCTAACGCTTGCGATGGTGCATACGGCTAAGCGCTGCATGTTGAGTGTTGATCCGCCAACGTCATAGACTACAGCCCGAGATTCACGCATCACCCTTGTTATTACAGGAATTTACTATGAATGGGTGGTTTTCACGGGACGATACTTTCGTCTACCACCATATTTAGTTAATAGGCTATGACTGTGCATTTTACGGGTGAGGGATCAAATTCACACCAACCGGAGTATTTTAGTGCTCAGAAATCGATTAAAAATCTTTTTTTTTAATCGCCGTCGGGGATCGAACCCACGATCTTTGGCTTGCAAAGAAAACGCTTTGACTATACTCGCCGGCAAAATTAGTTTTTTTATCATTCAATTTATCAACAGTCGCAGTCTATGCACGCTCGCGGACTCTTGCCCTGAAGGTTTCCGGGAACCATATATGTTCCCATGTTGACCTTCGGGTATTTAGGTGTTCTGGGACAAGGTATAGACAATCTGAGCTTAGAGAATTGTTGTTATTGCAAAAAACGGCATTCACGTCCATTGTCCGTAAAATACAAGTCAAAGCTTATTAATAAAAAATGATGATATATACGAAAGTCATCTCGTGAACACAACACAAATTCATAGTGAGTAGTCGTAAAATGGACGATGCGTGAATGCCGTTGTCGGATCAACACTCTAAAAACAGTGCTTAGCACTTAAAAATGGCAAACGATATAGAATCCACGTGGGCTATTCTCTATACTATTCCAGTATGTATTAAAATACAAAGAGGGAAAAATGAGAACCACTCTATTTAGACGAACTGTTTATATAGTGCTACAGAAGTTACAAAAGGCGAGGACCATCGGTCCTAAGAGACGGCTCAACTTAACCAACAACACGCGATAAGCAACTGGCGATGGTCCGCTACCAATGTTGCTCAACTTCGGTGATTTAACCGTCGCCTTACGATGCTAAAAACTTCCGCGCGTTCCGATGGTGTCAACTCATTACACATTCTGATTTAAAGTGAATAAAATGAGTAGAAATTCGAAAAAATGAAAATATTCAAAGATATCGCTTAATTTTACAATAGTTGATGTCAATAAGCAGTAATAATTGACATTTAATAGCTAAAAACATGAAAAACATCAGACGAAGACCTCAAACGGCCAGACGCACCTTGTCGCGTGAACATCCGAGAGCTACTAACATTACTTGGCCTGTCGACATATGGATGAGCCGATATCATTTCGACTAGGCGACCAACTGAGGTTTCCCGTCTCGCTCACTCATATTAGTACGTCAGCGAGAGTGAGGAGTATAGATGCCGCCGCATCTGTGTATTTTTTAATTTTATTTTCGAACACACTTCCGGCAGGTGCAATGATTCATGACAGTTGACGCGTCTTGATTGTAGTGGTGAATTTATTCCGGATTTTAGAAAAATATTTCCTGCTCCCGATGAGTGCCTATTATTATAAATATATTTTTTTCAATACGTAAATGTATTAAGGAGGAATACCTAAAATCTGAACCCTGTGTGTATTATATTTACAGAGATATTTAAGTTATTACAAGCAATGTGTAGTCGATAGACATCACCGGGGAGGAGAGGTTAATGAGAGCCGCGCTTGCACAGTGTGCTTTTGTCGTTGTTTTGTTTATTACTTCAATAAAATAGCCGCAATACAGATGTTCACGGGCCGCCATAGTAATGTTGCCATACAAAAAAACATTATTCAAAATCGTTATAGTCTGTCGCGTACTGTATCCTTTGTGTACGGGCAACCCAAAAGACATGAATCAAAACTAATAGCACGATAAAAAAAATGTATAAAAATCCGCATTCGAGAAATGGAAATGCGCGAGCTTTTAATGTTTAAAAAAACTAGCATAAATATTTGGATGGTGGAAAAAATAATACTTTGTTTGGAATTTTTCGCCCATCACAGGAATTAATTGTATTTTTTCGCAGCCAACTTCACATTTAAGCCGCAAAATCGTATATATTTTGACAGCTTATATAGCGAGGCTCGCTTGTTGAAAATTTGAATTGATTTGACGCAGTAGTTTTCGGTTGCTGCCCTTTCAAATAAATTAGGTAAAATGAAACGTTTTCGTCGTATTTACTTTTTTACACTAAGAAAATGGTAAAAACTCTATTCATGGAAGAAAATAATTATTCCATGTGTATGGAGAAGACGTATTGACTTGAACGCCGTTTGCCAGTTCTTGGGCGTTACTCCAGCACTTTTCTTAGCCGTCTACAATCATCTCTTTAAACGTATATATTTTATATACAATTTGAGTGTGCCTATTCTTTCGTTAGCCTCTACAACTAGAGTTCTTCTTCGGATATCTTCGTTTCGGATTTTATCTTTTAGAGACACTCGAGAGTATGAGTCTCTCAATGGCAAGTTATGTAATATTTATTTAATGGAAAGCACCTGTGCCTGAGAGTATCTTCCATCTTCATCTCTTTTTAACACGTGAATACGATTCTTATGTCATTCAAAAGGTTCTTTCTCTTTAACACTTCCGAACAATAGCCACAATTGTTCAGAGAAGACTGCCACTGGAATTATCAATTGCTAACTGATCATAATCTAAATTAACGCATTATCAGAAAGACTTAATTGTCCTTGTGAGTGATGCAGGTGTGTGGCGGGTTAAGTCAATTTCAGTCTCCATGTAATTGATTTAGATTTTTGTGGATGCACTTGTACCTTCTAAAATCCCTACATCACGATAGCCAGTGCTACGAGCGGATTGGAGCAATGACCACGGACTGGTTTGTAGTATCCACTGGCGTGCGACAAGGCCACATACTAGGTCTGTTTCTCTTTACATTATACATTTTATTCTCAAAGTCAATGCCACTAGATCGATGAGAAACCGTGAACGATTCCCTCAATATCTGGAGTACGCTGTCATCATAGAACAGTCCACTGCAAATTTGTTTGTTTAGGATTACAACAAGGCTGCATACTTGCTCCGTTTCTCTTCACCCTCATCGTGAAATCCTTCCCCCGTAAGATAATACCACCAGATCGAGTGGCTGTAAACGACTCCTTCAATATCTGAAATACGGTAATGACCCTGTCATCATAGAACACTCCACTGCAGATCTGCAAGACATCGACAGACAGGTAGCAAGCAAACTCTCTGCGACTGGGCATGCAAATTTATGCAAAAAGTTACGATCCCTCGATCGCTTACTATTAGTATTTTTTTCCCTTACAGAAACATTACAAATTTGACAACTCAATTCATTTTTGAAGTACAATAATAATTAATCCTAAAATAAAAAAATATAATATATACAAATATAGCAACTTATGATTAAGTACTAAGAACAAAGCAATAAAGACAAGCAACAGAAGGTCCCAATGCTCATCAAACAGATGACGCCAACAAATTATCCCTCCAAAGAAACTCTTGTAGTTCATCTCTGAATTGGGCCTTCCTTACGTGAAATATATCAACATCCGAGGCGATTTGGTTAATATTTAAAAACGATTATGTCTCATTTCAGGCTTTTAAATGTATTTTAGAGTCAATTTTACGCCCACGTGCTGGTGTTTTTACGAGAGAAGATAAAAGTAGTCATACGAAACGAAAAGAGCGCTTTTATTTCATTTTTTACAGCTTTAATAGGTTGTTTCAATACCTAAAGCTCTTAAAATTTAACGTTTGATATTGATGTTTAGTTTTTCTTCCATGTACAGTAAAACACAGTTATTTCGTTTTTCAAGGGGCCCTGAAAAATCTATGAGTGCGTTTACTGTAGTTTTTCGGGGATACCTACGCAGGGAGGTATGCATCTTGAAGATTTTCCCAAAAAATAGGTGAACCACTTCACTTACCTCGGCTCTGTTCTTACTACAGACGGCAAGATTGAAGCTGATATAGAGCATAGAATAAACACCGGATGGCTGAAATGCCGTGCCATTTCCGGAATACTGTGTGACAACAAGATACCAGTAAAAGTCAAAGGGAAGGTGTACGGAACAGCCGTGAGGCCAGCTATGCTCTATGGATCAGAATGCTGGGCTATGAGAAAGAGGAGGAGCTACTAGTAGCAGAAATGATGATGTTGAGGTGGGCCGCCGGGGTGACTATGCTTGACAAAGTGAAAAATGAGCACATCAGAGGGAGCCTCAAGGTAGCCCCCATTCTGGACAAAGCGACAGAAAGCCGCCTGCGCTGGTATGGACATTTGCGTAGGCGGGATAGCACACACATTGTGAACGCAGCTCTGCAGCTGGAGGCGGGAAGGCTGGGACCGGGCCGGCCTCTTACAACATGGCTCAAGACAGTCGAGAAGGAAATGGAACTTCTTGGAGTCGACAGCGAGCTTATCTTCGATCGAGCATCTTGGAAAAATGTTATTAGGAGCGCCGACCCCAGGTAAATGGGATAGGTCGAGGAAAAATAAGAAGAAAAGAAGAAGACTATTATAAAAGTCCATAATGCCAAGTTGCTTCATTGTAGTTTAGAACTAAAATTTTAAAAAAGCATCATAACACTCGCAAAATACACACAACATACGCTGACGTCATACGGAGATCCTCCAATGATACATAACATATAGATGAAACACATGAGTATCACGTTTCGAGTAAAACACACGCCGACTACTAGGCAACATAGCATGACTCAAACTTCATCGCCGTGTTGCGTGTTTCCATTTTATAATATTTACGAATAAATAATTATAAAAAACCCGGTTAAAGTGGATAATATTAATGAGGGGGGCATAGTATTTAAACGATAGATTTTCAAAACGATACATTTGAGAACAGTTAATGCGGGATTATTCAACATCGTTTCTTATGGGTGCTTACTGGGATCATTAAAAATATCAAATTAAGTGGAAAAACGATAAAAAGCGAGAATGAAATACCGGGGTCCACTGTACACGTGGTGTCACGACCTATCGTTCACAGATAGTTCGTCCTGCGACTCATCGGTAACGACGTGGAGCGCACTGGACAGCTGGCACACGGGACGTTTGGCGCACGGGACAACTGATACACTGGATGTCTCTAACCTAACCTAAGGATTCGTCCAGAGATCCATGTCTCGTTACCGAAATAACTTAGAATAGATTAGGTTATGTTAGGTTGGCGCACGGGACTACTGCTGCACTCTCGTTAACTGTACAAATAGTTCACAGACATTTCGTCAATCTCTGGACTCTCCGATCACTGGAAAAATCCTTAGGTTAGGTTAGCGAGACATTCAGTGCACCATTTGTTCCATGCGCTAGATGCCCCTTGCACCAGACGTCCAGTGCGCACCACATCGCTACCGATAAGTCGCCGAACAAATTGTCTGTGAACGAAATACGGCGGGACCATAATTACATATGAGAGTTTGTCGTTTTTTCGCGTGGGAGGTCATCTATGTCTTCGATGGAATGCTAAAACAAACAATAAAGAGATGCTCGCGAGGAGTGACACACAATGCCGGACTAAAAATAACGTCCGACGACAATGTTTCTAAATGCGTGGCTCTGTGGAAACTAAAAAATCGCCTCACGAAACACTGTATTGATAACTCTAATACACGTACATATGATTTTAGAGCTACATACTCGTATGATGTGGCTTGAGACCTAAGGCCTCAAGGCCGGTCGTCTTGTACCCGCGCTCCTTGGGAGCACATACCAAGGCATTGTTTTCAGAGTACTTTCTCGTTATACAAGTAACGGGCTTAGGTAGAAAACACCAAAAGTGGGTGTAAGAGTTAGTAGTTCAGACGTTAAAATTTGGACTTTTTGACTTCTTCGCCGAAGGTCGCCGCGTATACAGAAAATGCATGGTAGTTGGACTCCGTAGCGATGAGGTCGACATATCCAACCGGTCTAGGCTTCAGGGTTAGATTATGCTAAAGAGCCTTTCCCTACTTAAATCTTTATTATGTATTTTGTCATTGGGCAATGCCACAGAACGTGTTCAGTGTCCTGCAAGGGGCTTACCACATGGGCAGCCTGGACTATCAACGAGACACCATAAATCGACGTTTTCGCAGTTCTGTAAACCCTATGGGAACCTATGGGAACATAGGTTCCCGGGAGACTCCAGGGCAAGAGTACACGATCTTAAAAAGAAATATTTCAGTGTTCAATAATCAGCGTTATTTTAAGGAGAATAGATAGCACAACGCTCCCGTAGCCTGAACAATTTTTATTTTGTCCTTTAAGGGGTTGCTCAACCCTACCGGGGGCATGTACAGAGCTTAGATTTAATTAAATCGATTCAAGGAAATCAAGCTTGGTCGGGATGCGAGCCGATGGCGTCTGAGTGAGAAACAAACGCTTTAACCACTGGACTATGCCACTCGTATACTGAGTGTAATTGAGAAAGTAATAAGAGTACGGTTATCAATTCGCGGTGACCATATGATCCATCTAGGTAGGATATGTAGGTAGAAAATTCTCGGAGAGACATCAATGTTAAAGTCTCTATTAGACGCCGCAAGATAATATTGGATAGTTCTTGGTAGTAGGTCCTAGCCAAATTTCACACGTGGCAGTCTGTGTACATCAGAGATATGAAACATTTTAACATTTTAAATATATTTTTTACCCACATGTTTACATGCCAGCCCTTGACACCATCTCTTGAATATTTCCCAAACTATCGAAAAATAACGACCTTTTTTGGTTTGTTAGTATTTTAAAATATTCATATATATCGCAGTGAGAAAATCGGAATTAATTTTGAAATAAATCCTTCGAATATTGCGAAGCGCGCACAGCTGCGCTCATGGCGATCGTCTACGTAGAGCGCACATGTGTGCTTACGGCGATCGTCGGGTTAAGACATCTTGTTTATTTTATTACAAATCGTTGCAACGCTGTACTATTATCATTCATGAATTATTCCAAGACACCTTTGCACTTGAACTTTTACTGAGATAACAAATATGGTTATGGACGACCTCCAAAAGATTCGGAGATAAAGCCTCTGAAGTATTACAGTTATATTTGGATGTTTTTAATCAATATTTTGAAGATAATTAGATGATTAGCTTGATGCTCATGAAGCTTGGATGGATCATTTTGACATAAGTGGCCAGAACTGTACTCTTTTGATGTTGGTTAACTTAATTTTTATTTTTAAAGTCGTCGGTAGCTAAGTGCAGTTATCCCTCCTAAAGCCCACGCTTTTTCTTTACGTAACAGAGATTTTTCCTATTTGCTATATAAAAAAATAAGTTACATTCCGCAAAAAAAACGGTAAAGGATTTTTTTTATGTCTTGTAAAAGCAAAAGCAAGATTATCCGCAAAAAGGAAGAAAAACAAAACCTTCTATGATAAGGAAAAAAGAATGTCTCGTAAAGAGGACAAATAACAGGACTTACCATAAAAAAGGAAAAGAAACCGGATGTTCCGTAAAAACGAAAGAAAAAATACTGTTTATAGAAATGAAACAGAACGTCCCGTAAAAAGGAAAAATAACGGGACTTCCCATAAAAAGGAATAGTAATAAGATGTCCCATAAAATCGAAAAATAACAGGATTTCCCATAAAAAGGAAAAATAACAGGATATTCCGTAAAGAGAAGAAATTACGGGATTTCCTGGGATAAAAAGGAATAAAACTGGTGTCCTGTAAAAGTGAAAAATAACGAACTTTCCATAAAAAGGAAATGAAAAATAATGTCCCGTGAAGAGAAGAAATAACGGTACGTTCCACTGATTATGCATCGCTGTAGTATATGAATATCCACAGATCTGGGAGAGTCGCTAGATAACAAAGTAATTATAGCAGATACTATCGGCGCTGCCCTGCTCTGGACATGTGCGCACGCCATTGTTGCGGACATAACACGCGCCTACTTGGGACATACATCGAATAATGTCACTACATGATTTTGTTAACCCTTTGGCATCGGTTGTCGGCATATGCCATCCAAGAGTCTCCGACCGTTGACATTAGTTGACGTGATATATAGTTTTGCTACTTTCAGTACTCATTGTGACATCTACGGTATGAATTTGGAACTGCAGTCATTCATTTTATCAACTTACATGTATTCGTTACAGGAATCTGTAAATCATGTGAATAAATATCGTTAGGTTTCGTCGCAGGAGCGATTTTTCTGTAAACCACATGTTTCAATGCCACCACATGTAAGGAGTTACATAATGAACGTTTGTAAAATATAATAGTTTTTTTGCATCATATGCTAGCTAAATGATAAGACCAAAGTGATGTATGAAAATAGGTCAGATAAGTACATTTATGCTTCAAATACTAGTTTTAAAATATATAATAAAGGGTTAACTGCTGCTCACAGCAGGTTGCAAGTTTTAAATTGAATTGATTTGATAAATTGCCTAAAATAGCAAAACTCTCTTTTTGTTCCTTGCGTAAGTAGTGTGTTAATACTTGCGTGAAAAACTAGAAGATGCTTGCATCACACAGAACATTACCTAAAAAATACATCATTGTATAAGAAAATTGAACTCAACAAAATACCGCATGATCCCTAAATATTTACCAAAATAATTGATACAGTTTGAGTGATACTATAACATTTTCTACCGCTCGAGGTTGTCCTTTGTCCTATCAACTCCGGTTCTAAATCTGTTCAAGGATTTACATGTCCGCCAGTCAAGGTTCTTGCCAGTTGGGAGGCCTTCCTTTGGAGTAATGAAATCCTCTGATGCGACTTGTTGCCAGAGCTGAAGTCTCCGGATGTGAGAGGTTGTGTGGATCTCAGAAAGCGACTTCGCGACTTCAGTCTGCGTGTTGGGGGTATCTGATTGTACAAGCAGTGGGATCGTTGGTTGATTGCCTTACGCATTTCTTCGACGCACATGACCTTGCGTCTCATGTTTGGTGGTGCGATACCAGCCAAGGGGTATAGTTTTCAGCCCAGCGACAAGAAAATAAAAATAATTATAAAAAAAACATATTAGCTCTTAATAACGTCCACCAACTTTCAGCGATTATTCAGTATTTTTACTTTTATACAAGCCCGGAAAGTTAAGCAACATCGGGAGCGGACTAAAACATGGATGGTTGTTGTATTGCTAGCCGAGCTAACTGGACGGGTTGAGCCGATCCCAAGTATCAAATTATCCAGGCCTCGGGAGCGTTGGGTTAATTAGTTTTATTATGTTGGATACCCTGACCTACACTGGTACAATGTTTGATACTTAACCGTTTTTATTTTTTTGTATTTTCTGTACTGTCGTGTGGTTTCCCAATCTAATGTTTTAATAAACACGCTGTGTTGAACTTGGTGTGGTGAACTTGTCGTTGCTGCATGTGGCAGACAGTGGTTCGTGCAGACGGCGCTCTCGAGGATGTAGCAGGGGCGGCCATGTAGCGGCGCAGGGGCGCGAAGCGGAGGGCCGCGGGCCTCGGGGGGCCCGGCCCTCAGCCTCCATGGGCAGGCTCAGCCAGGACCAAGCCCTGGACAAGATCAACAAGGCTTTCAGCAGGTAAGGACACACCCAACCATGCATCTAGTAGAGAGAAGCCTTCGTATTACCCTACGCAGTAGTCCGCACCCTTCTTTAGCAGGACAAAGTAAATAAGCCTAAAGAAGGAGAAGATACACCCAATAAATAAAAATACTCGTAGGTTATCGGGAATCATATGTGTTGGACCTTTAGGTGCATATATCTCTTAAAACAAGAAATGTACAGTGGCAGCTGTTAGAACTAAGTGGCGGCAATTTGAAGTGACCGTATGTTCCAGATATAGAACGTATCTTCTTCGTAGTATCAATCCGGTGGATTGGTTTGCAGCAATAGAATCTCGAATCTCTCGATATCCACTCCTCCCGGTCCTCCGCAACCCTCTTCAGCTCAGCATAAGAGCTACAACTCATGTCCTCGAACACTTGCTGCAAATACTCCCGTCTAGGGCGCCCTCTACAGTTTCTTCCCTCAACCATCCCTTCCACAATGTCGTGAAGAATACCATCGTGGCGCATGCTGTGACGGATCCATCGGGCTCGCCTTTCTGAGATGGTTATTACTAGGTGCATATCTTCCTTGATTATTCTGAGAACCAAATTGTTCGTGACGTGATCTCTCTAGGAAATTCCGAGAATTCTTCCGTATGACCACATCTCAAAGGCCTCTAGTTCCTTTTTATCACTTTCAGATAAGCACCATGTCTCACAGCCGTACATCAAGATGATCCAAACAAATGTTTTGGCAAGTTGCTTGCGGAGCTTTAAATTAATATTTTAATATTTGATATATATATAGAACTATATTGGTAAAATATCCGTTCCACATCTGAAACATATATTTAGTTATTAAAAATTGTCGCTTTTCAATTTTGTCAGTTGCTACTATCCATGGCTCGTTAAAGACAATTCTGCACCTAAAGATCCACCTAAAAACATATGCGGTTCCCAACAGCATCTAAGCAGAAGCCCGAGGCGTAAAGAGACGATAGATTTAGTATCCGGTCATATATAGGGTAAGTTGTTAATCGACAGGCGTATAAAACTGGGTTGGGCAGCATTTGGAAAACTAAAGTACATTTTTAAAGCGAAAATTCCGCAATGTCTTAAAACTAAGGCGCTTAACCAATGCATCCTCCCTGTATTAACTTATGGCGCAGAGACGTGGAATCTAACAGCAAGTCTTACACATAAAATAAAGGTCACCCAGCGTGATATGGAGAGATCCATGCTCGGAGTGTCGCTAAAAGATAGAATCCGAAACGAGGAAATACGCAGAAGAACTCAGAAAGTGGAGCTACCCAACGAATAGGCACACTCAAGTGACGATGGACAGGACATATCTGTCGAAGAGACGACGTTCGATGGGGTAGAAAAGTATTGGAACGGCGTCCAAGAACTGGCAAACGACGTATTGGCCGACCCCCTGCAAGATGGACTGACGACATAAGAAAAATAGCGGGAGAGACCTGGATGCAGAAGGCGAAGGATCGAAGGGGATTGAGACTCATGCGGGAAGCTTACGTTCAACAGTGGACGGATACAGGCTGATGATGATGATTATGTTAATTAGATTTTTCAAGGAAATTGGATGATTAGTCCGACGCTATCGAGGCCTGAACTATTTGGTCATATAATTGGCGACTCAACCCGAAATTTTAGTATTATGTATTCAACTTTATAATTAAATATTGTTAAAAAATATCATAAAAGACATTACGCAACACTTTTAAGTTATTCAAAGTGCTTAAAATCTAATTAATTTGGCAGTCTGCTGTCTGTCACATTCGTGGCGATAAATTTGACAGTGTGCCGCCTCTCCTGGCAGACGGATATAATACAATATTATCTGGAATGAGATTTCCGTTTTCTGGACCGGTCGTTTTGACAGGAGTTATTCTGATAATTGATGTCTTTATAAACGAGAGGGACTGCCTGCTAAATAAAGAATGTCAACTGTCAAGAATGACAGCTAGGGGATATAACTTTCGGATGCTTTTAAATCGTCCCATGCATCACTTGTATTATGGATAGTGATTTGTATTTGTCAAATAATTAAAACATACATTAACCCTTTCCGATCCACAAAACAAATGTTCTGTCAGCTCCACAATAAATTCGTAGAATTACAGGGTAAAACGATATATGTTTTTTTTTTTAATAAAACTATATTTAACAATGTTCATAAGTGGTCCCTTAACAGACTTCGGACCGGAGTATGCAAGACGAGGACGCAAATGAAAGCCTGGTTGTTTAACAGCGGACCGACTGAATGTGACTGCGGCGCGGAGGAGACCCTGTCACACCTTCTGGAGTGTGCGCTGTGTCCGAGTAGCTGCACCCAGGAGGACCTGATGATGGCCGAGAGTAATGCCATTGACTTCGCCCACTTTTGTTCGTGTCAGCGACGTCAAATTATTTCTGCCCAGTATCTATTGTTATCGATAGCCATTGTGTTTGCCCATGCATCGAATGACATTCGCTTGTTGGACACATGGAACAGGATCTTAGGTGTGAGGCAACAATGCTGTAAAAATAAATTCCCCACTGCTCGAGGTTGTCCTTTGTTCTACCAGTATTTACCTTAATCTAATATTTTAGGAATTTCCAGGTCCGCCGAAAATGTTTTAAATGTGTGCTCTAAGTACCTTCAGTTTTTAAAAAATCTTTTTTTTTAAATTTATTCAACTAAAAGGTTAGGGATCATGCTAAATTAACACATGGAAAATGTTTTTTAATTTATTCCCCACTATCGAGGTTATAAATACTTTTTTAATTTTATCTTTCACCCGTGAAATGCCCAGACTAAGACCTTATTAATAAAAAAAATGACATTAGACAAAAGTCGTTACATCATGCTAAATCCCTGTAAAAATTATGCGCGTATACTTTTTTAAGCTAAGACTTAATTAATAAAAGATATTAGAAAACAAGTATATCGTCATAAAGTCCACAGATGAGATATCTCTGTGGATTTTATGCACTATCAATTACTAATTTAATTTAGTTTCAAGCCCTAGTTGCCCCCGTGGCGCCCCCTTCCAGACCTCAGAGCACGTTCTCTGGGACAGTTCCTCTCGTTAGAAAGAGGAGTACTTTTCGATGCAGTTCGGGGGAGTCGCCTCGGCCCTATTGGGCATGCAGACTTTATGGCCGACTAAAAAAACTTCCACGCACTTACAATCTTTGCTCGCATTTTCGGTGAGAGAATCTATCTTCCATCTCCATCTCTCTACAACCCATGAATACGATTCTAATCTCTTTCACGGGTTTTTTCTTTTAGCAGTTCTGTGCAGTGGCCACAAATGTTCAGAGGGGACTCCCGCTGGACTTATCAGTCGCTAACTGATCATAATCTGAATGAGCGCGTCATCAAGGAGACTTAACTGTCCTCCGGTGTGACGCGGGTGTGAGGCGGGTAAAGTCCAGATGAGATATCTCCATCAGAATTTTTATATGTGTCTTGATAAGCCAAGCCAGTTAAAAATTAAGTTTAAATTTATAATTAGAAGCAGCTATTGTGCCAAAGAAATGTTTCTTTCATTATTTATTTTTCTTTCTTTTTGGATTATGACTAAGACATCATTATTTCGCTGCCAGAGTTATTTTTTAAAAGTTATTTTATTGCGTTAACTATCATTCTTATATATTTTTAGTTTATATTTATAGAGTCCCTTGGGATCTCACTGACTGATCTAGAGTGACGTAGCAGCAGAAACTCTCAAACTAACCAACGAAAGCTTTATTTATGATATCTTTATTTTATTTTTTACATCCACATGCTTACACACAGTGGTGTAGTGGGGCCAGGTCCGGCCAGGTCGGAAGCCTGACACCTGAAAATAAGCCAGGTTCTCCAAGTAAGTTTTTCTTAGTAAATTAAATTATTTTCGTTATTTATTATTAGCGGAAATTCGAAATTAATATGTTTTTTTTTCAGAGTAGCTTTTTCGTCATTTGCAGCTCTGTCATTTGAACTTAGAATCTATGACAACATATTATTAAGATTTGTTGTTATCTTCCCATAGTGTGACTAGTTTGGAAAGTTGGGGATGTCCTATAGAGGTGTGTCTGCTAAATGCATTTGTCCCTCGGCCTCGGGCAACAATCTCCATGATATTCCTGCTGAACTCTAGCGATGTGAAAAAAGCATTTCTAAAAGAAGAGTACTATAATGTTCATCATCAGCCTGTACCCGTCCACTGTTGAAGCCTCCCGCATGAGTGTGCATCCTATTCGATCCTCCGCCTTCCGCATCCAGGTCACTCCCGTTATCTTCTTATATCGTCAGTCCATCTTGCAGGGGGTCGGCCAATGCTTCGTTTGCCAGTTCTTGAGCGCCATTCTAATCCTTCTCTTCCCCATCGACCGTCTCATCTTCGACAGATATGTCCTGCCCATTGCCACTTGAGTGTGCCTATTCGTTGGGTAACATCCACTACATGAGTTTTTCTGCGTATTTTCTCGTTTCAGATTCTATCTTTTAGAGACAATCTTCTCACGGATCTCTCCATAGCACGCTGGGCGACCTTTATTTTATGACTAAGACTTGCTGTTAGATTCCACGTCTCTGCGCCATAAGTTGATACACGAAGGATGCATTGATTCAACGACTTAGTTTTAAGACGTTGCGGAATTTTCGCTTTAAAAATGTACTTTAGTTTTCCCAATTCTGCCCATACCAGTTCTATACGCCTGTCGATATAATGCCTATTATATCGGCTATAATTTCAGTTTTTTTTCACTGAATGACTGCATAATTTGTAATATTAATGTCTAAATATTCTTACACCTTTTGATTAGAAAAAAAGTTAAAAGTGCAAATATTCCATTATGTTTATTCATTTAATTATATTGAAGAACTCCTGAATTTCTTAACTATAATAAATACTTGAATATATTTTTAGAAATTTCGGTCCGATTCACAGAGTTGTATAGAAATATTATTATAATAGGTGCCGGAGGAATCGCCAGCCAGGGAGCTGAGGGGATCACTCTATTTTATTACTGAAGCTGTGATCTTTCGCAAGTTCTTTTTTAAGTACCAAACCGACTTTGAATCGTATCAACAGAGTCAAACCACAGAGAAAAATAAACAAGCAAATGAAAGTATTGTATGTAAAGTGATCAAAGTTTGTTAATAATTTTGAACCATATTTAAATATATATATACATATAATCGTGTCGGAAACATCAGGGTCAGATCCTGTCTGCCCAGAAGTGGGCGATGTCGATGGCGTTGCTCCTGGCCATCATCAGGCCCTCCTGGATGCAGGTACTCGAAAACAGCGCACACTCCAGATGGTGTGACAGGGTCTGCTCCATGCCACAGTCACATTCAGTCAGTCCGCTGTAAAACTTCCAGGCTTTCATTTGTGTTTTCGTCTTGCATACTCCGGTCCGAAGTCTGTTAAGGGACCCCCATATTATAAATTGATAATTAAGATAAACAGGTGGGTAGAAAATATTTAAGCTTTGATTTATTTTATGTATAAAAACGCGTGTAGAAGAGAGACAATTGTCACAATATAAATGCAGGGAGCGGCAAAAAAGCTGACGGTTTTCAACGTTGTTTTGATTTAAAACCGTCAGCTTTTTTGCCGCTCCCAGTGTATTTTAAGTCATACTGGTAGTTTCTTGAGCTTATTTTTCCCACCGCCCACTTAAAGAGTGTTTGTTTTCTAGAGCCTCTTATTTTTTTTACGTAAACACATACAGGAGAATACCGACACCGTGGTGGAAAAATATTATCTGTGATGTAGTGTGTGTAGTCTACATCTGTGTGTAGACAACAGCTCGGCATTCACGAATGATGCGATTTTTAACATGAATTCACCTTTAATGGGCGATGTTTACGACTTTTGTCTACCATGAATTTTAATTGTAATATTTGAAAGAAGCTCTAAGACAGGATAACGTATATTTTATTCAGGCTTCCGTTCGTAATGTACTCGGTGGAGCTCCAGGAAGCAGAGCTGACATGTGATGTAGCAAGGACCATGGCGGTTGACAGAGCTCTTTGTGGCGTCAGTTTGTGACAACCATATCATTTGATAGGGAAAATAACGTTATGGAAATATTGTATGTCATTATTTACTCCTATATATTGTATTGACAGTGGCTCTCAATGTATGTTGCAGGGAAGGCACTTCGCAGTGGGGGCGACGCGCGCGCAGGCGGCGTCCCCCGCCGCGGGCCCCGCGCCGGGTGCCCCAGCCAGGCATGGAGCTGCTCACGGCCATCTACACATTCATGTCCTCATCGGTGAGCATTAATTATTAAAACAAGATTTATTGGTAATAAGTGGCAACAAGTTGGCAACAAGTTGGCAACAAGTTGGCAACAAGTTGACAACAAGTTGGCAACAAGTTGGCAACAAGTTGGCAACAAGTTGGCAACAAGTTGGCAACAAGTTGGCAACAAGTTGGCAATAAATCGACAACAAGTTGGCAACAAGTTGGCAACAAGTTGACAATAAGTGGTAACATGTTAATAACCAGTTAGTATTAATTGGCAACATGTTGGTAACCAGTTGCAATAAAGTTAGTAATAAGTTAGTAACAATTGAAAATAAGTTGGTAATAAGAGGTGCCAAGTTGGTAAGAGGTTGGCAATAAGTTGGCAATATGTTGGCTATAAGTAGTAACATGTTAATAACCAGTTAGCAATAAATTGGCAACAAGTTGGTAACAAGTTGGTAACAAGTTGTAATAAGTTAGTAATAAATTGGTAACAAGTGGAAACCAGTTGGTAATTAGAGGTGCCAAGTTGGTAACAAGATGGTAACAAGTTGACAATAAGTTTGCAATAAGTTTGCAATGTTGGCAATAAGTTAGCAACAAGTTGCTAACTGGAGAACAAAAAGTTGGTGACAAGTTTGGCAACAATCTAGCAATAAATTAACGAGTAGGACTCTTTGTATTGTATTGTATACTATGTATGAGGCAGTATGTGGGAGGAAGCACACATGCTGCCTATAATCAATCTCGTTCACAAGTAAGCCTTGCTATATCAGTTTTTTAAACATTTTATAGATAGAAGAGCAATTCGTTTCATAAACAATGACACACTTACGTCTAACCTGCTATCAATGGAACACAGGCGTAAGATTGGTTTACTTAGTCTTTTCTACCGCTATTACCACTGTCATTGCTCTTCGGAACTTAAAGAACTAATTCCTCCTGCACCCACCCACAACCGACAAACTCGTCTTACACTTGCCGAACATCCATACACGGTTAAAGTGTGTCGACCAAGAACTGGTAGTTTTCAAAGTTTTTTCTTAAATGCCACCGCTTGAGTGCCGACCGCGAAAAAGGTCGTATTATTGTTGGCCCGGCCTGAGTGCTGTGACTAGGTCCGGGCCAGAAGTTTGTAAATTTATCGAAATATATGTCAATGCCAATGTGCTTCAGAAAAAGTATTTGTGTTGATAATCTGCTCCTCACCTTGCCACCACGCAAATCAATAACGAACTTAGAGAGGAGGATGTCACTAGATATCTTCAAGACATGAATATACTTGTAATCTCCCCAATTCGCACACAAACACAATACATGTGTCCCGCATGCAGCATCCAGACTTCATGGCTGAACTTCATAGAGCACATTGGTTTTAACCGATTGTGCTCTCCTGTATGTGTTTACTAAAAAAATAACACGTTATTATCATCAGATAGTTAGTCTCTTTAAAACGTTTTAAATGCAGAAGCAATTTCCATGGCAATTACTCGTATGAAAAGTATATTTCAGAAAAATTTTTTCGTTACATTTCTGTAAGTTTTGCAAAGATTCTGAAAACTTAATGACTCGAGAAAAGTTTCTTTTATAGAGACTCCTACGTGTCATCTCCCCAAGGTATCGTGGAGGTATTTTTAAAGCTGAATTTTCATAATTATATGATGAAGCTCGTGTAGGCGACCTCTTTAAAGATGCCTGTACTGGACTAGTAAAAAATGATACGAATGAAAAATGGCTCAACCCTTTCATTACAGCTTGGTTTGAATACAAATTATACTGTCAATTATAAAACTAGTAATTGAAGTATAAATGTACTTATCCGGTCTATTTTCATACATCACATTGGTTCATGTATCCCTTAGCTATCAGATGATGCATAAAAAACTATTCTAAAGAAGTAGCAAAACGATATTTCACGTCAAACGATGTCAACGGTCGGGGAATCTTATGAACGTATGAGCTGACAACCGATGGCATTGACACATATGGTTTACAGAAAAATCGCTCCTGTGACGAAACCTAACGATATTTATTTCCATGCATTACAGATTCCTGTAAAGAATACATGTATGGATTTTTTTAAAATTTTTATTAGAATATTATTTTATTATTTCAATATTCTAATCTACTTTTATAGATCATTTACTGTATTACAATATTATTAATAATTAAATATACATATAGTATATGTATATTTAATTATTAAGAATACATGTATGTTGATAAAGAAAATGACTTCAGTTCCTATTTCCTACCATATATGTCACAATGAGTACTGAAAGTAGCAAAACGATATATCACGGCTACCGATGTCAACGGTAGGGGAATCTTAGACGGCATATATCGGCTACCGATGCTAAAGCGTTAATAATAAAATTACCCTTTTTAGTACTGACAGTTTTCATATAGATTTTTCGATCAATACTTCTTGGTATAATTTTATAATTTCAGTATCGTAAGTGAAAGCCTATTTTCACAAAAAAATTCCCACACTTACATTTGAGACGACATGTTTCGTCTTCGTCGAAAAGAATTGCATGAAAGCGAAACATGTCATCATAAATGAAATAATGAAATTTATACTAAAAAAAAAACTTTCCTTACAACGTTGAACATAAAGGTGCTAACGACGCTTACATGAACACGAATGATTTTCTCGATCGATTTGTATGATCATCATGGCTATTTACACGTTTTTTTTTCATTAACCTAAATGGTGTTAATGACGGAGGTGATTGTGTTTACTCCGAGTTTCTGGGAACGGTATCACAGAACGCCGTCACACGGAAATCGGAGTAGATTTAATTTCGGTTCCCGCGCCGGAATAACTTCTAACAACTTCAATGGCGTAACCAATAATCAATTTCGCCTCTCTATTACATATTCGACGGTAGGACACTATATTAAAAAATAGAATACTCAATACTTAATATTTCATTTTAATTAAATAAGTATTTATCTTAATAAGTTATATTTTAATCGATTTCTGAGCTCTAAGGTTACCCCCAGTTGGTGTGAATTTGATCCTTCGCCCTTAAAATGCCAATCATAACCTATTAATCAAAAATTGGTGGTAGACGAAAGTCTTTCCGCGAAGACCACCCATTCATAGTAAATTCCTGTAATGATAATTGTTGGCAGATAAACACTCCACATGCAGCGCTTAGTCATATGCACCATGGTCTTCAGTTTAGCATTCAGAGCAATATCGTCAGCAAACCTTATCATATCAACCTTTCAGCCGTGTATTTTGACCCCCTCTCTATGGCACATTTTTTTTCTGTTATTTATTGCATGCTGTATGTACACGTTGAAGAGTACAGGCGACAGAGAGCATCCTTGTCTCACCCCTTGACGTATTTTTGCTTCCTTTTGGACATTTCAAAGTTATATTATGGCAGCTTCTTCTTTGTAAAGTGAAAATATGAGTCTTCATTTCATGTAACGGGTCCGCCAAATATTTTTTTTTTTTTTGAAAATGGGGCGCAAAACATCGAGTGTAGCCTCGGCTGTGTGGCACGTAGCGCCGTCTTGTTAAAACCAAATGTTGCCAATATCCTCTTCTTCAATTTTTGTGAACAAAATGGCCCGATAACGATCGCCATTGACTGTAACGGCCACTCCTTGCTCATTTTCGAAGAAAAAATGGCCTGATTTTCAAAGTAATGTCGCAATATGTTCCAGCGTTGTTCAAGCGTATACACAACCATATTTGTTCAGCGGAAAGATAAAACTAATTATCTGTCAAATCAGACATGAGCTAAATGTTACCATTCACGAAATAATCACTAGTTAAAAAAAAAAAAACGTTAGATGGCGGACCCTTTACTTGACTACAATTTCTTTCATTACATCGAAGAGCTTTTCCCAATCTACTTTATTAAATTATTTTTCAATGTCCACGATGCGAAAATATACAGTGATTATGCGGCTTAAGTGTGAAATAATTTATAAATAAATAAAATATAAAGTGAAAAATACAATTAAGTCGTCCATTAGGAAGAAATGAAATCACTTTCTAACAACCGAATAATACACAAATTTTGTGACTTTTTTCTTTCACAGTCCAAATTTTCCGTATACTTTGTAAACCAAATGCATTAGGTTTGATCAAAGTATTAGAACGTATTGCTAAGTACTGAATAATGCAAAAAAAAATCTTCCCAATTCCTTGCATGAAAATAAATAAATTTTGCATGTAGACACGCTCAAGTCATGTCATTCGTTTTATAATGATAATTATGATTACATGTTATAAGGGAATATAATACATAATCCTCCTTAGTAGTTAAAATACCTCAAATAATCACAGACGTTTGTAAATGTAGCCATTAACATAAATCTTTGAGGAACTTTTAAGACTACACACTTTGTAACCATCAACACTAAAGGCGCGTCGAGACAAGACATACTCGTGTTATTTTATGTAATGTTCACATTAAAATATTGTCATTTTTAATAGTATTTCACATTTATAGTCCCGGTAATCTCTCTCACGCGTTCTTTCTTTTAGCACTACTGTGCAGTAGGCACAATTGTACAGAAGGGACTCCCACTGGACTTATCAGTTGCTAACTTATCATAATCTGATTGAGCGCGTCATCAAGGAGACTTAACTGTCCTCCGGTGTGATGCGGGTGTGAAGCGGGTAAAGACCAGTCCCGGTAAATACCAATAAGAAAAAAGATTAAATAATAACAAAAACTGCTCCGCGATTTATCATTTTCCTCGAACTATCATCTAAATATAATGGTCTTCAAATATTATACCGATTAACCGTTTTTTGGTGAACTCTCAATACATATTCGTTTAATATTATAAAACGCAAACACGCAACACGGCGATGAAGTTTTAGCCATGCTATGTTGCTAGGCTGTCACGCCAGCGTCTCTGATCTAAAGGTGATAGATACCCTCGTGTTTGACCTTTATTGTGTGTGTCGTTGGATGGATCCACCATATGACGTTAGCGTATGTAGTGCGTATTATGCGAGTGTGATGAGGTTTTCTTCTAACTGAAGTGCCATGCTGCAAAGAAGCTACTTAGCATTACGGGATTTTTGAATAATATTTTTATATATACATATTGATATCAGCTTGATATACAATAGCTCTTTTAGGCTGATACCGTACAGCCTCGAATAACGATCTTTTGTCTCTATTTTTTTCGCTCGCCTGACATGCAGATCTAATAATGTTAGTTTTAATTATAGAATTTTACGCAGGGGTTTGCATACGCCATTTTATTTGTTTTGATAGTTGCTCAATTTCATGTTGGTGTAACTGTCATCTTTAATTTGCTCTTTGCCGCGATCATTGGCAGCGCGGCATGTCACAGTGTCCAGCAGTCGTCAATTGACTAGCGCCCGGCTGGCAAAATGCCATACCGGTCGGGCGTAGAAATCAAGTCTATATTTAAAATAAACGTGAATTGTGCCTCGAAGCAAGTCTTTTAGTTGATAACCTGCTCCTGCATCCTTTCTCCACGCAGCCACGTGACGAACCCGCCGACTTGTCGTCTTTTTAATGACGGGGGGATGTCAATATGTATGAAATATATTTTATTACTGTGCATATTACTATATAAGAGTCCTTTCTTTTTTCGTTTTTCCCGCACTAAACGGTTTTTTAGAGTCCCTTGAAAAACGAAATAGCGACGTTTCACTGTATATACTTGAGTTAGGGGAGCGGACAAGGTAATGATAAATATGCCTTAACACATTGATCTTTATTTTTTTCCCTTTCGCATCGGTTGTCTGCATATGCCGTCATAAGATTCCCTGACCGTTGACATCGTTTGACGTGATATATCGTTTTGCTTCTTTCTTAGAATAGATTTTTATGCATCATCTGATAGCTAAATGATACAAGAACCAATATGATATATGAAAATAGACCAGATAAGTACATTTACGCTTCAAATACTTATTTTACAATTGACAGTATAATTTGTGTTCAAACCGAGCCGTAATGAAAGGGTTAACAAAGTTCTAAGAGTCTTCTATATGTTATATTAAAATATTTAAGATGCTTACCCAGAGACGCTACAAAAAGTTTGGTAAATGCGTTTATAGTCTCCAAAATGGACTACTGCAACGCACTGCACGCAGGCCAGCCAGCCAAACAATTAAATCGATTGCAGTCGTTACAAAACGCAGCGGCACGACTAGTCTACAACGCGCCCAAATTCTGTCACATTACTGATACTACACCGACTGCATTGGTTGAGAGTTCAAGCTAGAATCCAGTACAAATGATGCCTCTTAGCTTACGAGGCACTCAACGGAACTGCACCGTCTATTTGACAGAACTTATCAAGCCTTCAGAAATAAGCGCGCGTGGAGAGACACTCAGATCGGCTAGAGCAAATAGAAGCACCCTGCAGCTGACGGGAAATAGTCCTAGCACGGTCTTTGGCAATCGGGATTTCAGCTACGTGGCACCAATGGCCTGGAACTCGCTACCGGAAAGCATAAGTTCTCTTAAAGCGGAGGCATCCTTCAGAAGCAGACTCAAGACCCACCTTTTTACTCAGAGAGGCAAAGAAGCGCTTTTGGAATGATCATTCGGTCATAAAAGAGCGCTGTACAAATACTAATATAATAATAAATATTAATTTAAAAAAAAACACCAATACGGTTCCTTCTATGACTTTTCTATGGCATTGGTCGCCGGTCTTCACTAATTAATAACGAAGCGAACCAAAGCATCGGGTCGTAAAAACGTTCCAGATTTTTGCTCGGCTAGAGCTCCACGAATCTCGTCATCGTTCACGTTGAAACAGACTGTCATATATTTATAACCGGGAACATAAACAAACGTACAAAGCGAGAATAAATAAATAAAATCGCGCGATTTGATTGATCGCTAATTGGATACGAAAACTTTATATTTATTTATTATTGAATATTACTTTTTTAATATCGCTACAAATTTGATATTCCAGCAAAACAGACATATCAAAAGAATTACGAAAGAAGCCTTGATGTGGAAAGCATAAAAGATCAAGAAGGATGGAGACTCATACTTACATTAAATAGTTATTTTTTTATGTTAACCCTGACATCAGCATGATATAGCCCTTGCTGACTGGTATCGACAACCTCGAAATACAATCTTTCGTCTCTTATTTCTGTTCGCTTGTCGTACATGTCGGCATATTGTCATTTTCGACTAATTACGGATATTGTGGTCGCCAGTCGTGTGCCGACCGTCGGCGGAGATCATATTGTATGTTGGCCCGGCCGAATGCTGTGACTAGGTCCGGGCCATACGTTTGTAAAGTTTATCGTAAATATATGTCAATGTGCTTCAGAAAAAGTCTTTGTCTTGCTAACCTGCTTCTCATCCTGCCACCACGCGACGGAATAACAACCTTTGAAAGAGAGGAGGATGTTAACACATACATTAGCGGCATTTAAGGCACTTAAGATGCTGGGTTTTGTATTACGAAATGGCAGGGTTTTCTCGAGCACACACGTAATGGTAGTGTTGTTTAACTCATTGGTCCGTAGCATACTCGAGAGCGGGTCTATTCATTTGGGCACCCCATGAGTTGAAATATAGCCTCATGTTGGAGAGGGTACAGAAGAAATTTCTGAGATCTCTCTACATGAGGGTGTATGGATAATATCCGTATGTATGGTAGAGGGATCAGACTGTTTAACCAAATCGCCTCGGATGTTGATATATTTCACGTTAGAGAGGCCCAATTCAGTCTCTTCAAAAGTTTCTTTGGTGGGATAATTGGTTGGCTTCGCCTGTCTGATAAGCATAGAGGGACCTTCTGTTGCTTGTCTTTATTGCTTTGTTCATAGTACTTAATCATAAGTACCTATTTTTTATATATTGTATTTTTTATTTGTATTTTTTATTGTACTTCATTTTGTTTTTGTTGTCCCTGGGTTGAAAAGATTGGCCGGAAGAGGAAGTCCGAGATTCTGTTTCCAGGGGGCACCGCGTGGAGGTTCTTTTCATGCTCCCCTAAAGACACAAAATCTTTCATATATGCGGATGACTTAGGTTTGGCAGCACAAGCAGTAACGTTTGAAGAAGTTGAGGACATCCTAAGCCAGGGACTCAACGAGATGTCCCATTACTACGAAACCAACCATCTCAAACCTAACCCATCAAAGACACAAGTCTTGTTTCCACCTTAGAAACTCTAACCCTCGTGTCACGTGGGAAGGTAGTACTGGAACATAGCGATCCTCTAGATGCCACCTTCAGGCGTCATTGCACCAACACCAAACAGAAAGTTGCAACAAGGAACAACCTCATCCGCAAACTGACCAACACTCACTGGGGAGCCCAACCACCCCTTCTTCGTACCTCAGCTTTAGCACTTTGTTTCTCAGCCGGAGAATATGCGGCACCAGTGTGGGGTCGATCAGCCCACTGTAATCAAGTGGATGCTGAATGATGATGCAGAGTCGTTTCACGTAAACTATAGGCCCAATTCATATGCGCCGAAGAAATGCGTAAGGCAATCAAAAGTTTGCTTTTAATCAGATAATTGAAGTTGGCTTTCTGTCACATCCGGTCCTGATCCAAGCAACAAATCGCACCAGAGGACATTCAAAGGAAGGCCTCCCAACTGGCAAGAGCCTTGACTGGCCGACCTGGAAATCCCTAGACAGATTAAGAACCGGAGACGGTAGAACAAAGGACTGTATCGATGTTGCCAGATATTTTAATTTTTATTGTACTTCAGAAATGAATTGAGTTAACATAATTTGTAATGTTTCTGAAAGGAAAAAATAAACAAAATTAAATTAGATTAACGACAGTTGGTTGATAGTGATTGTGTTGCATTGCAGATGACATCAGACGCGCACAGAGTTTTTAACCTCGTATTATAACTTTTTTTAAACTTATTTTTGTAATGTAGACACATACAAGAGAATACCGATAGATGGCTATAGTAATTCTGAAGTTTCATCTGTGGATTGTATGACGCTTACCATGTTAAATATGTCTAAGCGCTGCATATAGAGTGTTGATCCGCCAATGTCATTGACTATAGCACAAAATTCACGCATCATCTAATTATGACAGGGATTCACTATGCATGGGTGGTGTTCACGGAACGACTTTCGTCTACTGCTAATTTTGATTGATAGGGTGTGATTGGCATTTTACGGGTGAGGGATCAAATTCACAGCAATCGACCTCATATCTACGGAGCCCAACTACCATGCATTTTCTGTATTTGCGGCCACCTTCGGCGAAGAAGTCAAAAAGTCAAATTTTTAACGTCTGAACTACTAACTTTTACACCCACGTTTGGTGTTGCTCAACAAAGTCCACCATCCAAGAAAGTACTCTGTAAACAATGCCTTGGTAAGTGCTCCCAAGGAGCGCAGGTACAAGGCAAGAGTAGAGCTTAATAATAGATGAAAAAACACTTTTGTATATCTCCGTTGGGGATCGAAGGCACGACCTTTTTTGAACCGAGTCGATTAACTCTAGAAGTGACTCGTAGTTCGGTGCTCTAGTACGAGGGTGATCCATAAAATAAGTTTCCCATGGCGCTACAGTCCCGAAAAGCACTGTTATGGTGGATACCGCGATTCTTTAGTGTATCTTGGTTCCCCCACTCCAAATCCCTTCCCTAGCGAGCTGGTGCGGAGTTCAGTCTTGGCTTGGCAGACGTACATGATGGATTGCTATTTCACCCCTGCTATCTCACCCTCGTATTTCATTGTTTTCAACTTTTTTACAAAATAAACACATCATCTTTAATCCCGTCTCAGCTCCTCGTTAAGCGTCAAAGATATCACTGGTCTCGACCGGTTATGAAGACTTAAGTTTGCAATTGATTGTTGTTTGTCTGTTTCAGACAAGTCCAGCAAGAACCGAAGCAGCAGCATTCCGTCTTCATTGCGGAGCCACGGCAGCCATCTTGGTTACATTCTCAGTGGCTGTAACCACAAGGCAGTACGTGGGCAACCCCATCGACTGTATCCACACCAGGTAAATATAAGATCAACTATATTATAGCACCGGATCTCGTTCGATCATCGACGTTAAGCAGTAACGCGCATCGTGTTTATTTTATGTAATCGCATGCAGGAGAGCACACCCGGACAAGACCAGTGCACTGTATGACGCTCAGCCAGGGAGGCTGGACGCTGCATGCGGGAAGCGTGTGTTGTGTTCGTGTTTGTGTGTGGGTTGGGGAGATTGCAAGGTGAATATTTATCTGTTTCTTGAAGAGATCCAGCTTGTAGGAAGGAGGAAACACAGACGCTGGAAGCTTACCGGTGGCATTATGGAAGGAGCTTTGGAAGCTGCCAGTTCTTGGTCGACACAAATTAACCGTGTATGGATGTTCGGCAAGTGTAAGACGAGTTTGTCGGTTGTGGGTGGGTGCAGGAGGAATTGGTTAGATGAGTAACCACCTGGATATATTTGTAAATAGTTAATTATGAATTTATATGATTTTTGCTTGACGTAGCCCTTGCAGGCTGGTGCCGTAGAGCCTCCATATCTTTCATCTCTTATTGTTGTTCGCTCGTCTGAGACGTATTTATAAAAATGTAAGTTTTTCTTTTAAGTAGTTATAAGACATGGCGCATGGCGAATTTTTCAGTCTTATTTTATATAAAATAAACGTCAACGTGCTTCTTGACGAGTTTCTTGTTTGTGACCTGTTCATCACCCATTCACCACGCGTCCCGATGACGATCCCAGCATCATGGAGTCGCCTTTATTTAGCCGTGGGGATGTCGAATTCTTTCGGTCAACGTTTTGAATTAAATCTCACTGGGACACCATACAACGGGACTGTTCCGGAACCGAGGTCGCGGTCCCGAAATGACGGCATCAGCTTAAATGGTGACGCCGGAATACCAATAATCCGGCACTGAGAATAAATCCAAAGACCGGACTTGAGTTGGTACTAATATATTTGATACGAAACCTCTTTTTATACCCTAGCTTACAACATGAGTAAGCATTTATAAAAGTAATATTAATACATTGTATATCATACACCGCACATTCCTCGATACCGTTTCGACCCTTGACCCCTTCAATTTACATAGAGTTTCAGATTATTAAGATGGTCAATGTTCCGTATCGAGACGTAAGCATTCTTTATTTTATAAAATTAATATTAACTCTTACCCTGCCATTTACGCGCATAGACGTACAAGCAATCCGTGCCTTAACTGCCATCTACGTGCATAGACGTAAATCGCCAGTATGAATGTTTCGAATACTGAAATAGCTTGGCGTGTCATAGTTGACAGAGTATATTTCTTTGGCAGGAAAAGGGTTAATACATAAAATTTCATACACCGCAAATTCCTCGATACCTGTTGTTTTGGACCTTGATTCCCTCAATTTACACAGAGTGGCAAAATGCCCTGTGTCGCACCTGACTGTATGAATCTAAGATAAAGAGATAACGTCTTGAACAGGATCTTTATTAAAAATACTCTGAATACTTTTAATGTAAATACAATCTTAACGAGAATCTCATAATAATTCAGAAATTATTAAGCAGACAGTTTTTCAAATGCCTTTTGGTACTTGTTGATAAAATACTGTTAATGATATAATGTTAATATTTTCGTTTTCAGAGACATCCCCGAAGATGTGCTCAACACATACTGTTGGATCCACTCCACCTTCACCCTTGAAGGTCCAGCAGCAGTTGCAGCGGCCTACCCAGGAGTGCGAGGAGCAGGATCCGGAGGAGCGAGAAGACCGGCCAAGTACTACCAATGGGTAACTTACGTGCTCTTCTTCCAAGTGAGTACAAAATATTTCACAAAGTGTAACCGATTGAGGTTACATGTAATTAACCTTTTGGGGTCTAATGTTTTTTTTATAAATTTCCACTCCAAGCTATTTTGAGTGAATTTGTTAAATAATAATATTTATGCTACAGAATGAAAAAATCTGGTTTTCAGAAATAAAAACAAATAGGGGTTCGTTCTTCTTCTTCTTCGTGTCAGCGACGTAAAATTATTTTTTCCCAGTATCTGGCAAAATCGATAGCTCGTGCCCAGCATTAGGTCCTGAGATGTGCAGCTTGTTGGGCACATGGAGCAGGATATTAGGTGTAAGGCGGCCTGCAGGTCGTACAAGGGGAGCATGAAAAGAACCTCCACGCGGTCCCTGGAAACGGAATTTCGGACTTCCTCCTCCGGTCAATCTTTTCAACCCAGCAAAAGCAAAAACAAAATGAGAGGTTCGTTATGCAAGGTCTTTATTGCTATATGCACTATAATAATTTTTATATTCATTCAATGTATGATATTTTTAAAAGCAATCTCTAGGATGAAAACCGAGTTTCCTTTCGCAAGTGTTGCAAAAAAATGTCTTTAGTTTTCTAGCTCCTTTAATATCTTGTTTGGAACATACCGCAGTTCTTATCCTCAAGTCCGTACTTCTATCTGTTATTGTTTCAAGGTGTATTAACCAGAAAATTTGGAAGAATCGCTTGCGGGTAAATATTTTACTGAAGAAGCGTATTCTTTAACAAATATCGTGCGACCAATAGTCTTCCATCTTCGGTACATTTATAATGTCCATATTTATAAGTCCAGGAATGCTCTTATTTCTGTTTCGGTTACATCTTTCCAATCATTCCGAATAGAAATTAAAAAAAAATACCAGGACAGCTATTTACACTTAAAAAAACTGTCTGTGAAAAATGTCAAGACATACTTGACAAAGGAGCTGGGGGAAAAAAATGTCAAGTACGTCTTGACATAGGAGTTCAAAGGGTTAACTTCAACAATCAAGAATTTGTCGAATGTGTATTACTACGTGAGCAAATCGTTCGTCTCTAAAAGATCCGAAACGAGGATATCCGAAGAAGAACTCAAGTAGTGGAAGATACACAACGAATAGACACACTCAAGTGGCAATGTTCAGGACACATCTGCCGAAGAGACGACTGTCAATGGGGAAGAAATGTGTTGGAGTGGTGTCCAAGAATTGGTAAACGGATCGTTGGACGACCCGCTGCATTGCCATTGTGCACGGAGACATCAAACCAGAAAACCTGCTGGTAGGAGAACACACCTCATTGATAGACTACCACTTATACTCTCGATTATGTAGCTTGATACCTGAGTATTTACTTATTTTTAATTTTTCTCCGATAATTTTATGATCAAAAATCGGACACCTGTTTTGCTTTCATAAAGTACATTTTTAAAGTGAAAATTCAGCAATGTCTTAAAACTAAGGCGTTTGACCAATGCTTCCTTTCTGTATTAACTTATGGCGCAGATACGTGGAATCTAAAAGCAAGTCTTAACCATAAAATAAAGGTCACCCAGCGTGCTACGGAGAGATCCATGAGAGGAGTGTCGCTAAAAGATAGAATCCGAAACGAAGATATCTGAATAAGAACTCAAGTAGTGGAGGCTACCCAATGAATAGGCACACTCAAGTGACATTGTGTACGACATATCTGTTGAAGAGACGACGGTCTATAGGGAAAAGTGTAAGAGTGACGCCCAAGAACTGGCAAATGAAGTGTTGGCTGACCCCCTGCAAGATGGACTGACGATGTCAGAAGAATAACGAGGGTAGCTTGAATTCAAAGGACGCAGATTGAAAAGGATAGAGACTCATGTGGGAAGTTTACGTTCTACAGTGGACGGACACAGGCTGATGAAGGGATATGTGCTTAGGTATGCATTTCTTCCGACTGTTGCGTGGCGTGTTCGGGAATCCTGAAATTTTGATGAATATCGGTTTGTGTGTCCCCGATAGATATCTGAGAATAAGGAAGCATAGATTGTTCGCTCTCCCTAAGAGTAACACTAACCTGCCAGAGACTATGCCTCTTGGGAGAGGGATCAGACTGTTTAACCAAATCGCCTCGGATGTTGATATATTTCACGTAAGAGAGGCCCAATTCAGACAAGAACTCCAAGAGTTTCTTTGGAGGGATAATTGGTTGGCTTCGTCTCTCTGGTAAGCATAGAGGGACCTTCTGTTGCTTGTCTTTAATGCTTTGTTCATAGTACTTAATCATAAGTACCTAATTTTGTATATATTGTATTTTTTATTTGTATTTTTATTGTACTTCAGAAATGCATTGAGTTAACATAATTTGTAATGTTTCTGAAAGGCAAAATAAACAAAATTGAAATTGAAATAATATTGATGATGAAATTGTTGATTATCATCCGCCAGTGTCCGCCCACTGAACGTAGGTCTACCGCATGAGTCTCCATGATTCTATTGTAACTATACTACGTAGATTATTTCCTTAGCGTTACCTGCCAGTATGCTTACACACTCTGAGAACTGATGCAGCTTTCATTGAAATAAAACCTTGCTCAGCGTGATCGATGTTAAAACAAAGTATAAGGTATTTATATATTTAATATTCCAAATGAATATTTCAAAAGTAAAGTTTAACAAATCAAAAATAAAAATATAATTAAAACTCTTAATTAAAGCGATAGATTGCAAATATAAGCGAGCGTCACTCGTTTTAGGGGAAATCGGAACATACTCACGTCAATCTCGTAGAAAATGTTCAAGGTACAATATATTTTTTTTAAGTGGTTTGACATTCTTGGATTTTCATATTCTTCCGTATTTGAATCCGCTTCGAACTGTGAACTTTGACGACCCATTTTCGACAATAGTCGACAATTTCCGTAGTGCTTTAAGAAGGTCTATTATAACACCACTTAGACACATAACTGTCTCTCCCGAATCAAAGAAATGACTTGTCAATTTACAAAATTTCCCATTTATCTTTTAAAATAGCTGTATCACGTTTGGCTCGTTATTACAGTATACTCGTGTATTATCATTACAATTTATTTCCATATTCGTTTGATCAAAACATTTATTTTTTATTTAAACACATACAGGAGAATGTCGACAGATGGTGATAGTAATTCTGAAGTCTCATCTGTAGAATTCTATGACGTCTACCATGCTGCGTATGGCTAAGCGCTGCATGTGGAGTGTTGATCCGCCAACGTCATAGACTACAGCCCGAGATTCACGCATCGTCCTTATTATTACAGGAGTTTACTATGAATGGGTGGACTTCACGGGACGACTTTCGTTTACCACCAATTTTAATTAATAGGCTATGACTGGCATTTTACGGGTGAGGGATCAATTCATACCAACCGGGGTATTTTTTAGAGCTCAGAAATTGATTACAAAAACTTTTTTTTTAAATCACCGTCGGGGATCGAACCCACGACCTTTGGCTTGGAAAGCAAACGCTCTGACCATTGAGCTATACCCGCCGGCAAAATGATCCGTTTCATATCTAAAACATATTATCATCACAAACTGCCGTTTCAGTTTTGTCTGTTGCCATTGTCCGTGCCTTGTCCCATGACATTTATGCATCCAAAAGTCCACCTGAAAACATATATGGATCCCAACGACCTCCAGAGCAAAAACCCCGAAGATTTGAAGAGACGGCAGGCTTAGTAACCGAGGCATTTTTTTTGAGTGATTTGCTAATACCAACACTCTCGAGGTCCAGACTATTTGGTCCTAAAGAGCGGCTCAATCTGTATTTATGTACACGAAGGTTTCAATTTGTGACTGCGGCGTGGAGCAGACCCTGTCACACCTTCTGGAGTGTGCGCTGTGACTGAGTACATGCACCCAGGAGGACCTGATGATGGCCGGGAGTAACGCCATCGACGTCACCCACTTCTGGGCAGACCCTGATGTTTCCGACACGATTACATATTGTACATATATTTTTGATGTTTGACACGCGTATTTTACATTAAAAACAAACTTTTAAATATACATAATTTAATAACTTAATGTCAAATCGTTCAGCTTAATGGTAGAAGGAACACTAAATCGTCTTGTCTAGCATATGCTGCCATTTAGTCATAAAAATGTCTCTTATTAATCTTATGACGTATCTGCTACCTTGTAGAAAGTCGTAAACGTAAACGTTTTACGTCCGCCATTTCAAGTTAAGCGCACTAATAACAAAAATTTAATTGCGCCAATAAAACTAATAATAAAACATCATGTTCTGATATAAAATTTGGTCTATTAATATGATTTGGAATATAATTGTCACATTGAATTTAATTACATTTTAAAGATCGTGTTTCAAGTACTTACACATTGATATCGGCTTGATATAGCTCTCTAAGGCTGATGCCGAAAAGCCTCGAAAAACGATATTTTGTATCTTATTTTTTGTTCGCTCGCCTGACACGCACATCTAATAATGTTAGTCTTAATTTCATATGAAAAATACACGGCGTTTGCATACATCATTTTATTTCATGTTGGTTCAACTGTTAAGTTTAGTTTGTGACTTAGCCGCGATAATCTTTGGGGCTGCATGTCACGGTGCCCATCTGGTTTCTAAGGTACGTGATTTAACGGACGACAAACGTCTTTAGTTGAGAAATAGTGAAAAAATTTGCATTAGAAATGAATAAACAACATTATAATTGTAAAAACGATATATTATGTAAAATATAGTTTCATTTAATTAAAAATTGCACGTGCCTTATTATAAATATTCGCTTCTGGTCATCTGTCGACGTTTTCGTAAACTAGAATATCATTTTATTCAAAATCCAGAAATATATTTTCACGCATTTAAGAGCTTAAAGCTTCCATACAAAGCTTTTGGAAAATGCCGATAGATGGTGAATTATTTTTAAATACAAATATATTTTTAAAATGGCTGCAGTTGATATTGTGGCTTTTGGGTTTAGCCGTGTGTGGCGAACTTCCTTCAACCTTAGGCTCGCCACACACGGCTAAACCGAAAAGTCACAATATCAAACCTGGCCGTGAAAACCTAAGAAGTTATTTAGATGTATAGGTTTTATGTTAATTAGTGTGATTTTATAACTTTGAAATATTCGTTCAATACCAGTTCCATATCCGGAACATATGGTCACCACAAATTACTGCTGTTTAGTTCTCTCAATTGCCATTGATCAACCCTTGGCTCCAAACACCTTTGCACCTTAAAGTCCACCTGGGATTATATATATGGTTATCGACAACATTCAAGGCAGAAGACCAAGCACTTGAAGAGACGGCTGCTGCAGTATCCGAGGCACTTTTTTGGGAAATATCTTAAACGGATATATTATTAAGGAGATCGATTGATTAGTACGACGCTCCCGATGCCTGGACCATTTGGTTCTAAGGGACAACTTTTTACGAACGCATTACACGGCAACCATTTTGTCATTTGCAGCCGCCCCACGTTACTCGCAAGCACAGATAAATTGTAGGTTATAAAAAAATCTTCCAAAAACGGAAACGGAAAAACAGAACAAAGTGGCGTGTACATACCCGCGGGTCTTTATAGTGGACTGTACACCAGGTTACTGCGTAAAAACTGGAACGGGAACGGACATACGTAATCAAATATCATTCAACCGATTACGATGAAACTTCCTTGAGTTATTTTGGGCATGTTCACGATAGTTTCCGTCCAGTTTCTTATCTTCCAGCAAAGGTATAACTACCTTTCTGTTCTTCCCAGACATTTACTTCAGACTAACTGCTAAATGTATAAGCCCTGATCACTGGTCTACCCAACTAATGACAGATTATACTCATTTAATTTAGTTTCAAACCCTAGTTGCCCCTGTGACACACCCTTCTAGACTGCAGAGGACATTCTCTGGGGACTGTCAGTTCCTCTTGTAAGAAAGAGGAGTCCTTTTCGATGCAGTTCGAGGGAATCGCCTCGGCCCTATCGGGCATGCACAATTTGTGGCCACTAAAAAAAATCCACGCATTTTCCACAATTTTTGCTCGTATTTTCGGTGAGAGAATCTATCTTCCATCTCCATCTCTTTACAACCCGTGAATGCGATTCTAATCTCTTTCACGGGTTCTCTTAGCACTTCTGTGCAGTGGCCACAATTGTTCAGAAGGGACTCCCACTGGACTTATCAGTCGCTAACTGATCATAATCTTTCTTTCGACTCGTTCCTCGTCATAGGGAGGACCATACCCGCTAAAAATTGCCTCCCAGTGCCTCTACCGACCCCGGTGTATCGCCGTCAGGCATTAGCTTCAGGGTCGGCTTCATTGGCCTGGCTGTAACTGATCATAATCTGAATGAGCGCATAATTAATGAGACTTAACTGTTCTCCGGTGTGATACTTGTGTGAGGCGAGTAAAGTGCAGTCCAGTTTCCGCATGTTTTAAAACCAAAAGCAAGCAAAACCTCTCCAATAAACACAATGCATTGCAACACATGCCTTGTTCAGTTAGTACATATATAAAAAAAACATAAAAATACCTGTTCATTCTCTGATCTAATGGAATTACACACAACATATAATAAATGTACCAATTTGAAAAATTCTCTCCTAGATGCAAGTGCGCCTACTCATGTTTCGCAAGACATAAATAAAATTGAAGCGGAATAATACATGAAGAGTTTCAGGACGTCGCTTTGTCGAGAGACTCTGGATTTATTCGCGTTTGAAGGATCGACGAAAAACAAACATTCGAAACGAAAACACGGAACGGCCGCAGGAGCCAGATTTTTTCAGCTGAGCTTACAGGATGCAGGTCTCTTTGAATATTCAACTGATCCTGAAAGATTTCATTTTTAGTAAAATGTTTTGAAAATGTTATACGTTCTCTTACGCATCTAATTCAGATTTATAAAAATGTATACATTAACATCCTCGTCTCTTAAAAAAGGTGTTATACAGTCGCGTGGTGGCAGGATAATATCCAGATTAATAAAAGACAGACTATTTCAGATGCACATTGACATGGTGCTTATCTGAAAGTGATAAAAACAGACTAGAGGCCTTTGAGATGTGGACACACGGAAGAATTCTCGAAATTTTCTGGAGAGACCACGTCACAAACAATGAGGTTCTCAGGATATAATTATGCAGTATTGTCGGTTGATAACCTTAATGTTATGTATTTTTGTCTCTTCGTATGGTCTAACTTTTTAAGTCGCGTCAGTATATCAACGATAAACAACTTCTTCTTCTATATAAAGGACAAATCCAAACTATCCTTGAATACGGCAGTCACCTTTGCATTGGAGCCCCAAAATACCTTCTAGACTTAATTGACTCAGTTCAAAGAAGAGCAATTCGTTTGTCACTAACAATGACACCCTTACGTCTAACCTGCAATCAATGGAACACAGGCATAACATTGGTTCACGTAGTCTTTTCTACCGTTATTACCATGATCGCTGCTCTTCGGAACTAAAAGAACTAATTCATCCTGCACCCACCCACAACCGACAAAGTCGTCTTAGGCTTGCCAAACATCCATACACGGTTAATGTGTGTAGACCAAGAACTGGCAGTTTCCAGGAAATTTCTTTGGAATGCTCTTCCAGCGTCTATGTTTACTCCTTCCTAAAATCTGTATCTCTTCAAGAAACAGATAAATATACACTTGCAATCTCCCCAACCCAACACACTCAAACACGAACACAACACATCTTTCCTGCATGCAGCGTCCAGACTCCCTGGCTGAGCGTCAAAGAGTGCACTGGTCTTGATTGAGCGTGCTCTCCTGCATGCGATTACATAAAAAAAGATGTAAATTTGTAAAATACCCACACGCAATCCGTTTTTTTTCCTACATTTTTTTATGCTTGAATATTTTTAGGTCGCGTTGCGGCCTCGCGCGAAGCCCCTTGTCCCTTTTTAATGCATTCGCGTGCATCATCATAAATAACAGAGCTCGAGCTTCTGTATCTACCGAAGGGATTTCCGCAGCATATTTTTGCAACGTTTTTAAATTATCATTTATATCGAAAATGAAGACAACAAATACGTGAACGCGTTTTATAAATACGTTATACGCAATGCGGTGCGTAGAGGTATGTTAGAGGTGAAGCGTTCGCTTCCCAGTCCAGCGACAATAGCACATCTTTAGAGCGGCTTATTAGATAACCAAAGTAAAGCAACATTGGATGCGGACCACAACATGGATAGGTGACCGTCTGTTGTTAACCGCAGTGTAAAAATACTATAACTGGCTTAAGCCGCTTTTTAACAACACATCATTTGATCTCCTTAACCCTTTCGCATCGGTTGTCGGCATATGCTGTCAAAGATTCGCCGATCGTTGACATCGATTGACGTGATATTTCGTTTTGCTACTTTCAGTACTCATTGTGACATCTACTGTAGGAAATCGGAAGTGCAGTCATTCCCTTTATCAGTCTACATGTATTATTTACAGGAACCTGTGAAGCATGTAAATAAATAACGTTAGGTTTCGTCACGAAGCGATTTTTCTGTAAACCACATGTGTCAATGCCACCACACGTATGGAGTTACATAATGAACGTTTGTTAAATAAAATAGTTTTTATGCATCATCTGATAGCTAAAGGATACAAGAACCAATGTGATATATAAAAATAGGTCAGATAAGTACATTTATGCTTCAAATATTAATTTTAAGCAAAAAATATGGTTTGAAAAATTCACGCCGTATTGACAGTATAATTTGTGTTCCACCAAATCGAAACGAAAGGGTTAATAAAATCTGATTAAAAAATCACCCAAAATTTGCCTCGTATAATACAGCTGCTGTCTCTTAAAGTCCTCGTTCTTGGGGGTCGTCGGGAACTATATTTGTTCCCAGGTGTACTTTCTAGCGTAGAGGTGTCTATTGATGAGGCACGAACAGTGGCAATTGACAAAATAGAGTGATGACATTTTGTGGTAGCCGTATGTTCTAGATATGGAAAGTAAAATAGGCGTTTGCTATCGACCATATCAAAAGTCATGGGTTTGATCCCCATCGGCGATTAAAATAATTAAAACGTGGCCGCGTGGAGGAAGGATGCAGGAGCAGATCAACAACACACAGAACTTGTTTTTGAAGCTCAATTCGCATTTATTTTTAATAAAAAATTAATTTTCTCGTCTGACCAGTATGACATTTCGCCGGCCAGACGAGAGTTAACTGACAACTGCGGAACACTGTGACACTTAGCGCCGCCATGCAAACGTCATAACAAATAAAATAGCGTATGCAAACGCGGTGTAATATTATATAATTAAAACTAAAATTATTAGATGTGCATGACAGACGAGCGAACAAAAATAAGAGACAAAAGATCGTTTTTAGAGGCTTTACGGGATCAGCCTAAAAGAGCTATATCAAGCTAATATCAATACATATCTTACAACATATATTAACCAACGCACTAACACCTAGCCTTAATAAGCGCGCACACTTCCTTGCCTAATTGACTCGACAATAGCTACCCGACGTAGCCGAAACATGTCGCCTGATAATAAAGAAAATGTGAAATAATTTCTAATTTTATGTTTAATTTTGCTGAAAAAAAAAACTAATTCGTCGCAATTCGAACGCTCGTAGTAATTGAGATAATCCCATTGACATCAGCATGATATAGCCGTATTTCGTCTCTTATTTCTGTTCGCTTGTCGTACATGTACGTGTCGCCATATTGGCATTTTGAACAAGTACGGTCACGGGTGTGACGTTAGTTTTATGCAATAGATCGCAATTTGCGGCGCTGGGTGCCACCGACCACGGCCCCCGGTCCCCAGTCAGTTGTGTGCCGACGGCGGCCAGGTCATATTGTCGCTGGCCCGGCCTGAATACTGCGAGTAGGTCCGGGCCAGAAGTTTGTCAATGTGCTTCGTAAAAAGTTTTCGTGTTGTCAATCTGCTCCACGTCCTGCCACCACGCAATTAAATAACAAAAACTTAGAGATGAGGATGTCACCGTATTTATCGTTTTTTGTGAAAAATAAAAATCGATATTATAAATAAGGATCGAGGTTTCACTGAATATTATTGTACTTGCAAGCACATACTCTTGCCCGGTGGATTAATGGCTCGAACGCTCGACTGGCGGACGTTACGATCCGGGGTTCGTTAAAAACTTTCAAAGTCTCCGGGCAAATATGAACAGGCGATTCGTTCTTCGCCGACTAAATGGGAGAGATGAAAGGGCTTGGAAGTGAAGCGCGCGCTTTACTTCCCGGCACTAACCATTTTGCAGAAATTCTATTTGAGTTACTCTTTAATGGCCGGCAAGGAGATCAGTCACCTTTGAATATGAGCCCAAAAATACCCTCGCAAGATGAACGACACATTAATAATATTTTATCCGCGCGAAAAATGAAATTCCAGTCATAGCCTATTAATTAAAATTGGCTGCAGTCATAATTCGTCTCTCGTGAACACCACCCATTCATGGTGAATTCATGTAATAAATGAATTATGCGTTAATGTCGGGATTCGTAGATAAATACGATACATGCAGCATTTAGCCATATGTAGCATGGTAAATGTTTGGAGCATCTTGATGTACGGCTGTGAGACATGGTGCTTATCTGAAAGTGATAAAAAAAGACGAGAAGCCTTTGAGATGCGGTGTTGCAGAAGAATTATCGGAATTTCCTGGAGAGACCACGTCACGAACAATGAGGTTCTCAGCATAAGCATCAAGGACGATGAGCACCTAGTAAGAACCATCTCAGAGAGGCGATCGGTCACATCATGCGCCACGATGGTCTTCTTCACGACATTGTGGAAGGGATGGTTGAGGGTAGAAACTGCAGAGGGCGCCCTAGACGGGAGTATTTGCAGCAAGTGCTCGAGGACATGAGTTATAGCTCTTATGCTGAGCTGAAGAGGGTTGCAGAGGATCGAAAGGATTGGAGATCAAGATGCAAACCAATCCACCGGATTGATACTACGAAGAAGAAGAACATGATAAACGTCATAAAATCCACAGACGAGGTAGAAAATAAAATAAAAATCGATTTATGAGCTCTAAAATACCCCCGGTTGGTGTGAATCTGATCCTTCAGTCATAGTCTATTAATTTTAAAAAAATGTGGTAGACAAAAGTCGTCCCGTGAAGACCACCCATTAATAATAAATTCCTGTAATGTAAAAATAATAAAAGAAAATGATTTTTAATCGATTTCTAAGCTCTTAAATACCCCCGGTTGGCGTGAATTTGATCCCTCACCCGTAAAATATCAGTCATGGCCTATCAATTAAAATTGGTGGTAGGCAAAAGTCGTCCCGTGAAGACCACCCATTCATAGTAAAATTCCTATAATAATAAGGATGATGCGTGAATCTCGGGCTGTAGTCTATGACGTTGGCGGATTGACGCTCCACGTGCAGTGATTAACCATATGTAACATGGTAAGCGTCATAGAATTCCACTAGCCTATCAATTAAAATTGGTGGTAGACGAAAGTCGTCCCGTGAAGACCACCCAGTCATAGTAGATTCCTGTAATAATAAAGGATGATGCGTGAATCTCGGGTATGACGTTGGCGGATCAACACTTCACATGCAGAGCTTAGCCATATACACCATGGTAAGCATCATAGAATTCCACAGATGAAACTTCAAAATTACTATCACCATCTGTCGGTATTCTCCTGTATGTGTTTACACAAAAAAAAAAACGATCTTAATGAATGAAACCTGAAGACATTTTTATGTTAACACATACACAGGAGAATACCGACAGATGGTGATAGTGATTCTGAAGTCTCATCTGTAAATTCTAAGCTTACCATTCTACATATGTAGGGAAGGTTGCTGTATCTTTATAACTATTTTACATCTCGATCTAAGCCTGTTTCAACCTATAAAATCATTAAGGTTATCAACTGACAATACTTGGTGAAAATGCATAATTATAAATTTAATAAATTTTAATAAAAAAAATAACAAATTAAAAATATTTAGGTTTGATTCACATTTATTTTAAGCGATTACGTTTCGGCCTCCCTGAAGACCATCTTCAATAATTATTAAATTAAAAACTGACAGTGGCTTATATAGGTATGTATAAGTATTAGTTTCTACGTTAGTACACACATATTTACAGATTCTATAAGTGTGCTGCTAAAACCATTGAAAAAAGACGTTATAAAATCAAAGGGTAAGATAACACACTATTATATACACTTTTAGAAAAAAACAGTACTAAGTGCTGAAAATCTGTAATTTTTTGATAAATAAATAATTCTTTGATTCTAAGGACGTTTATAGTATCTAAAAAAGTAAAAGAACGTGAAATTCTTTACAAATTTAGTATGAAATAATATTACTTTTGACAAAACCTATTTGATAGAACCAAGCGACAAAAGATTAAGAAAGCACACTTTTCTTGTTTTATTTCTGAGCTGTAGAACATTACGTATTAGGCAAATATGGGCCCAATTTGAAATTGCAAAAACTTGAAGTAAACAATCCACATGAATAATTTGAGAACTTACATTTGACCATCCAACAGGAAATTCACTGGAGTAACCAAATACATTCAATTTTTTTCAATCTTTTTAGCATTCACTTTGAGATCCATTACATTATATTTATGATAGACACACCCCTACCCCCTCTTCTACATAAAATGGGTTTGACCACTTATAAAGTACTATCGCAGCTCAGTTATCTCTCAACAAGTGATGGATTGAGAAAGGATACGAGTTAGTCGAAACTGCAGTCCCTCAAACAGAGAACTTATCTTACGTGATCCATGTAAATACAAGGTAAATAAATAAATATTTATATTTTATAATGGATCTCAAATTGAATGCTGAAAACATTGAATTTTTTTTTAAATTTATTTATCTTGTTTTTAAATGGATCACATAAGATATGGCCTCTGTTTAGGAGACTGCAGTTTCGACTAACTCGTAGAATTCCTCAATCCATCACTGTCAAGAGACAACTGAGCTGCATAGAACTTCATCTAAAATGAATTCGACCACTTATTAAGTACTACGCAGTTCAGTTATCTCTTGACAGTGATGAATTGAGGAAAGCTACGAGTTAGTCGAAACTGAAGTCTCCCAAGCAGAGGCCATATCTTACGTGATCCATGTAAAAACAAGGTAAATAAATCAATATTTATTAAATACTTTAATTTTTATTTTTTTTAGATAGTTAACGCGTAACGTATAACTTAATGTTTAAACAAGTGCGGATGAGCATCCGTTGCATAGATCTGTGTCAAATTTTGCACAGAGATACCCACTCATATTTAAATGATTATGAGTTGAAACTCAGTTGTTTCATACAATGTTTTACTTGTTTTATTCTTAAACCTAACCTAACTTAAGCTAGCCTAACATAAGCGACAGATTTATAATTTTAATATTTTCTGCGAATTGATCGTCAGCTGCCGGGTAAAGCTTAGTGGTTATAGCGTTTGCTTACCAAACCGAAAGTCGTGGGTTCAATCCTCGACAGAGATTAAAAAAAAAAATTGAATCGATTTCTGTTTCATAAATACCCTTGGCTGGCGTGAATTTGATCCCTCACCCGTAAAACGCCAGTCATGGCCTATCAATTAAAATCGGTGGTAGATGAAAGTCGTCCCGTATACACCACCCATTAATAGTAAACTCCTGTAATAATAAGGACGATGCGTGAATCTCGGGCTGTAGTCTATGACGTTGAGGGTTCACAACACTTAACATGCATCGCTTGGCCATGGCAAGCGTCATAGAAACCACACATGAGATTTCTGCATCACTTTCACCATCTGTCAGTATTCTCCTGTATGTGTTAACATAAAAAAAAATGCATGACTTTCTAAAGCAAACCCACTACATAGAAAAATGACATACATTTTTAAAATCAAAATCCCTTTCTGGGGACTTACCTTTATGGAGACTCTGCTTCGAAGACACTCGCCAAAGACAAGGAAAGCGGTGAAGAAAGCAGGAATCAATTTTTTAGTTCACACATAAAAGTTCTCCACTGATAAATATATAAACTTAAAAATATAACTGTGTAATCGTCAGCGAGTATGGCTTAGTGGTGTTTGCTTATCCTACCGCATGTCATGAGTTAGAATCCAACGGAGATTAAAATAAATATGATTTTTAAGCAATTTACGAGCTCTTTAAATATATTGGTGTAAAATTTGATTCCAACACCACCCATTCATAATGAATTCCTTTAATAAATGAATTATGCGTGAATGTCGGGCTTTCATGACGTTGGCAGATCAACACTATGCATGCAGCATTTAGCCATATGTAACATGGTAAACGTCATAAAATCCACAGACGATATTTCTATATCTCTATCACTATTTTGCAGGCGAGTATAGCTCAATGGTCGAAACGTTAGCTTTGCAAGCCAAAGGTCGTGAATTCGATCCCCGACAGAGCTTTAAAAAAAATATATATTTTCAATCAATTTCTGAGCTACAAAGTACCCCCGGTTGGTGTGAATGTGATCCCTCACCGTAAAATGACAGTCATAGCCTATTAATTAAAATTGGAAGTTGACGAAAGTCGTTCGGTGAACAACACCCATTCATAGTGAGTCTCCGTAAAAATGGATGACGCGTAAATGCCGGACAACTGTAAAAATAAAATCCACAGAATTTTATCGTTACCATCTCTTATAATTAAAAAAAAAAAAACAAGTTTCGTATGTGTACCGCATCACCTTAATTCTGTTATAAATTCGATCCTCTAACTGGAGCATACGGTCTTCACAAACAGCCGCCACAGACCTCTATGTCAGTCACCATGTTTCTCGCACTATCATACCGTGTCAGTTTTTCTTATTAGTAAAAACTGTTTTTTTATTTATTATTTTTTAATGTGATTTATATGACAATTTAAATTTATTAGCGTTCACGTTGGCATGTTACCTGTCGCCGGAATCGTAGCCGGGAACATCATTCAGGTCCCGGGAACATTAGCGTCAAAACTAACGACATATTAACGTCACGTGTGTCATCAAACGGGCGACATATTATTAAAAACGACATAATTAAGGTGCGATCTATTTCACAGATTATGTGTTTAAAAAAGACGATCAACCTATTCCAGTTCGATCAAGTCTTACATTCATCATCATTATTTTTGGTATACTTGTGTACGCTTACACAAATGATGATGATGATTTAGTAAAGATATTGTGGCTTTTGAGTTTAGCCGCGTGTGGCGAATTACTCCTTTCCAATATTTCGACTGCAATTGCAGGGGTCTTCTTCAGGGTTGATGACTTAGAAACCTGAAAAAGACCCCTGCAATGTTTTTATAACGAATGTGGATCAGCACTCGCACGTGGCGATTAGACATATTTTTTTATGTCGTTGGATGCGTCAATAATTTATTTATTTAACAAAACTGCAGTTCCATGGTACATAGAATAATAAAAAATAAGAAACATAGACTATACATAAACATACAATACATACAAAAGAGAAAAAACAACATAAAATAAGAAGTTGATCTAGCAGAACAATACCATCGACAAAAGAGGAAAAGGATGTAAGAAAAGTATCGAGGTGTGCTGGTAGGCCATTTAGGAGCGCCATCTCCGTTGTACTTAATTGAGTGCTCGAAGTTTCACAAGTATCAACTAAGATAAAAGACAATGGATGGCTTCGAGCGCGAGTTTACTTATCTGGAACGTAGAAGTTAAAAGATTCAAGAATCCCAGTGTTGTGAATTGCACCGCGAAGAAGAAGGAATGAATCTGTTTTGACATTCCAATTATGGTAATATGTTAATGTTCTAATAAATATAATGTTTCAGAGCAGCAATTTTCCTCCGGGACTCTAACGAATGGAAAGAAAGCATCCCTAGAAGAAAAAGAGGTGGGCAATGTTCGGAATTGAATGAATTGAATGGATAGTTACCGTAAATATAAAAATAGAGACGTCGGAGAATTTTTAAATATTTTTTTCGAGCATGAGAAAGTCTTTGGATTTATTAGGATTCCAAACTAAGCTCCCATATTCTAGAACAGATAGAACAAGTGAAAAATAGAGGGTACGGAATATAAGAGGGTTACGAAATTGACTAGCTTGGTGGGTGATGAACCCGAGAAGTTAATTGGTGTTTTTATAACAAATGTGGAAGAAGCCTTCGGAGATAAGTGCGCGTGGAGAGACTCAGATCAACCAGAGCAAATAGAAGTACCCTGCAGCTGACGGGAGGTGGTCCTAGCACGCTTTCAGCTACGCGGCACCAATGGCCTGGAATTCGCTACCGGAAAGCGTAATAGAGCTTAAAGCGGAGGCATCCTTCAGGAGCAGACTCAATATCCACCTTTTTACTCAGAGTGGCAAAGAAGAGCTTTTGAAATGACCATTCGGTCATAAAATAGCACTATACAAATACTGATATAATAAAATAATAATAAATGATAATAATCAGCACTGGCACGTGGCGCTTGGACATATTTTTTTACGTCGTTGGATGCGCCAATAATGTAGTATTGTTCACTGCGGAATAGTTGGTGAATAAATAAACGATTTTCGTCTTCCACACAAATATTGCTGACCCCACGTCCTCCTGCGACGCGACAAAATGTGCATCTCGTTAAATATCTATCAGCTTCATGAACTTATTATCGCTGGCCCAAGGAGCCGCAGTACCGATGCGGTATGCAACTAGCAAAAAAACTGCATCGCTTAAATATCGTATGCGGCGTCTTGCAGTTGAACTACATCTAAGACATCGTCACGATAATGAGCCCGACGCTCCCGAGGCCTAGACAATTTTGCTTAGTTCATTAGGAGTGGCTCAACTCTATAGACGACATGTAAATAGCTTAAATTTGATACAATCATTTTTAAAATAAAGATTTATCGGCATTTGAGCCCACAGCGTCTGAATGACAAACAAACGCTTTCACTACTTGAATATGCCGCCCAGTTTCATGTACCATGTTTTTAGATTGTGGGTGGGTGCAGGAGGAATTAGTTGTTTAAGTTCCGGCGAGCAGCGACCGTGGTAATGACGGTAGTAGAAAAGACTAAGTGTACCAATCTTACGCCTGTGTGCCATTGATTGCAGGTTAGACGTATGAGACAAGAGTGTTATTGTTTATAAGACGAATTGCTCTTCTATAAACTTATTCAATCAAATTTAGAAGGTATTTTGGGGCTCCAATCCAAAGGTGACTGCCGTATTCAAGGATGGGGCGGATTTGTCCTTACCATAGAAGAATATGTTGTTTATCATTGAAATACCGAATGTCGTATTATATAGCATGTCTTACACAAGTAACAATTCGTAGGGAATATGATTCATATATAAAAAATTTAAATGTAAAACCTATACATTTTCACATGAAATTTTACTTTTAGTCACGAGAGATCATGAAAAATTATGTAATTTAATTTACTTTTCTTCGTCTACGTGATTCTAATCAATCCGGTGGATTGGTTTGCAGCAACAAAATCTTGCATCTCGTTCTCCACTCTTCTCGGCCCTCTTTAACTCGGTAAAAGAGCTACAACTCATGTCCTCGAACACTTGCTGCAAACACTACCGTCAAGGACCCCCTCTGCAGTTTCTACCCTCAACCATCCCTTCCACAATGCCGTGAAGAAGACCATCGTGGCGCACGATGTGACCGATCGCCTCTCTGAGATGGTTCTTACTAGATGCCTATCTTCCTTGATTATGTTGAGAGCCTCATTGTTCGTGACGTGGTCTCTAAACGAAATTCCCAAGTAAAATACCTACAGTAAAATCATGATCTATAGAAGAAAAAAAATACTGCTGCTATAAAACGTTCACAAAGTCTACTGCAGTATTCCAGTGCAATATTATGTATCTGAATTATTTTTTTTCAAGATTTTTCTCATACCCCTCGAGGATAATACGTGATGCTGTCAACAGTGTAAAGCAACTGACACAGAATCGTTGCAACCAATATAACGATAGTCTACCGTATACGCTACAAAATATTCGTTCAAATAAATTATTTAATATTAAATATATAAACAGTTATTTATTTCAACGTAATAATATGCAGTGTGTCTATAATCTGACATTGCTCTGATTGCTGAAACTGAAGATGAAGTCAGGGAAGCGTCATGGAAAACATATTTAATTCCAACTACAATATGAAGATAAACAGCACAAAAACCAAAGTCATGAGAGTAAGCCGCAATGACGAAGAAGCTGCCATAATATCACTTGGAAATGTCCAAAAGGAAGCAAAAATACGCCAAGGGGTGAGACAAGGATGCTCTCTGTCGCCTGTACTCTTCAACGTATACATACAAAATGCAATTAATAACATCAGGGAAAAAAATGGGCAATAGAGAGGGGTTAAAATACATGGCCAAAAGATTGATATGATAAGGTTTGCTGACGACATTGCTCTGATTGGTGAAACTGAAGATGAACTCACTGAAGCGCTGACATCCATGGAAAACATATTTCATTCCAACTACAATATGAAGATAAACAGCACAAAAATCAAAGTCATGAGAGTAAGCCGCAATGAGCAGCAGAAAATTAACATATCAATGCTAGGAGTGCCCCTAAAAGATGCAAAAGAATTTGTATACCTTGGAAGTACGATCACCTGGGATGGCAGAACAAAAAGAGAAGTCAACAGTCGAATACATCAAGCAAGGCTAGCTTTCAATAAAAAAGCCAAAATTCTTGAGTCAAAGAATATTACTTTAGGGCTCCGCAAGCAACTTGTCAAAACACTTGTTTGGAGCATCTTAGTGTACGGCTGTGAGACATGGTGCTTATCTGAAAGTGATAAAAAAAGACTAGAGGCCTTTGAGATGTGGTCGTACAGAAGAATTCTCGGAATTTCCTGGAGAGACCACGTCACGAACAATGAGGTTCTCAGGATAATCAAGGAAGATAGGCACCTAATAAGAACCATCTCAGAGAGGCGAGCCCGATGAATTGGTCACATCATGCGACACGATGGTCTTCTTCACGATATTGTGGAGGGGATGGTTGAGGGTAGAAACTGTAGAGGGCGCCCTAGACGGGAGTATTTACAGCAAGTATTCGAGGACATGAATTGTAGCGCTTATGCTGAGCTGAAAAGGGTTGCGGAGGACCGAGAGGAATGGAGATCGAGATGCAAGATTCTGTTGCTGCAAACCAATCCACCGGATTGATACTACGAAGAAGATATAGAAGATAAAGTAGCGCTTTTGGAATGATCATTCGGTCATAAAAGAGCGCTATACAAATACTAATATAATAATAATAATAATATAATCTATCGATATCAATGAAGCGTCGAACAAAATTGGTCTGAAAATGAACATAAAACTAAAGCCATGATTTGACTGACACCCGATTTCCATTGGAGGAACACAAATAGAAGAGGTTGTAAATGAATATACTCTTCTGCAGTCTCTCATGGAGCCTGAAGTGTGGCCTGAAAGAACCATCGTTCAACCCTGGATACGTGTAAGACGTAAGAATTGCAGTGAACTGTGCTTGAAACCAACTTGAGTGAAGATATTGACATATTTAGTGTAATATTGCTTCAGATTCAGTGCTGGTGTGGGCGGATACGAAATGTTGGACGTTTGATTTTGTGACAATAATGCCTTGTTATTTGTGTGTGATCCATGATATACTTATGACATGGTTTTCGTTGTCACAAATCCTAACCTTTTGCGCTGCGTATTCGGACACTTGTTCTGAGTGTAAGGTCATTGACACTAAATATGAAAATACATACATTTACATTATCATATTTACGTTAGTACTTCAATAACGAATAAAAATTGTATATTTTGTAATGTCATTGAAGAAAAATAAAATAAATATATAATATGGTACAAGTAATCTGACTAGGATGAAATAGATTCTCAAAAGAAATTGACAGGCGTATACAAGTGAGATGGGCAGCATTTAGACAACTTAAGTACATTTTTAATGCTAAAATTCCGCAATGTTTAAAAACTATGACGTTTAACTAATACATCCTCCCTGTATTGACGTGGAATCTAACAGCAAGTCTTGCACATAAAATGAAGGTCACCCAGCGTGCCATGAAAATATTTATGCTCGAAGTGTCTTTCAAAGATAGAATCTGAGACGAGGATACCCGAAGAAGAACTCAAGTAGTGTAGGCTACCCAGCGAATAGACTCACTCAACTGGTAATGGGCAGGACATATCTGTCGAAGAGATGATGGTCGATGGGAAAGAAATGTGATGGAGTGGCGCCCAAGAACTGGCAAACGAAGCGTTTGCTGACCCCCTGCAAGATGGACTGATGACATCAGAATAATAGCGGGAGTGACCTGGATGCGGATGGCGGATGGTCAAAGAGGATAGAGACTCGTGCGGGAGGCCTACGTTCAACAGTGGACGGACACAAAACAAAGCTTACATCAATTATATGGTCTTATATTTGCAATCTGAATGAGCGCGTCATCAAGGAGACTTAACTGTCCTCCGGTGTGATGCGGGTGTGAGGCGGGTAAGGTCCAGTCCAGTCTTGTATCTGCGATTAATGACTCCTGCCGTTTGCAGAATCCATTTCCCAACCTTACCATTTCCTTATCCATTCTCACGTATTTCGTGGTTAGCAACGTGTTACCAAAGAAGGCAATTCGAGACTCGCTGTAGTAACTAACTTAGCAGCCTTAGACTGAGTATATTTGACAGTTAACTGATGCACCTAGAATCACGGGAATATTTAACAAACGTTCATTATGTAACACCATACATGTGGTGGTATTGTCACATGTGGCTTATAGAAAAATCGCTCCTGTGACAAAACCTAACGATATTTATTTACATGCTTTACAGATTCCTGTAAAGAATACATGTAGGTTGATAAAGGGAATGACTGCAGTTCCATGTTCCGTGTTGTGAGGGTTTTCACCAAGTCTTATATTTGGGGATCATTTTCATGACCATATGTTATTGTAGGCCTTTTTGGGTGGTTTCCAGTCGTTTTTCGCGCATTTCGGACGTATTTGGACGTCGTGAAGCGTCGTCGGATGTCGTCGGACGTCGTCGATCGTCGTATATCCACCTCCTCTCCTCCCGGGGCTATATCCGGCTGCTTTAAGTTCACTGGCACATCTAACGCAAATAGCCACGCAGTATGCGCCTCGCCGCCGCAACGCGCCCTCATCACACCGAAAAAAAAATACAAAAAACACGTCGCGAGTTCCTCACTTTACACACAAGTCTCAGACTGTACGAAACCTTAAAAAATAAATGGAATTATTACATTTCATTCGATCGCCCGGATTCATCGTACTGGTGTAACACCGTCGTGAACAATATATAGAATGTAATCAACAAGGCAGAGCTGACACGTGATGAGGCGAGGACCATGCTCAATTCATCGGAGCGAACGCGGTGATAACGATATTTTTCATCCAATAAATGTGCCATTTACACAGGCTTACAATTATCATAAATTACCGTCACATAGCTGCCATTCTGCAAAAAATCATGGGTTCGATCCCTGACGAAGATTAAAAAAAAAAGATTTTTAACCGACGTCTATGCTCTATGAATACCGCCGGTCGATGTGAATTTGATCCATCACCCGTAAAATGCCAGTCATATTATATTAATCAAAATTGGCGGCAGACGAAAGTCGTCCCGTGAAGACCACCCATTCGTAGTACATTCCTGTAATAATAAGGATGATGCGTGAATATAGTCTATGACGTTGGCGGTTCAACACTCCACATGCAGCGCTTATCCATATGCAGCATGGTAAGCGTCATAGAATCCACATATGGAAAACTTCAGAATCACTATCCCCATCTCTCGGTATTCTCCTGTATGTGTTTGCATAAAAAAAACAAACTGGAGAGTATTTGGGCGTCGCGAACTACCATCATAAAACTGCAGCCGTCTTTGGATCATTTCAAGTCAGATATGCTTGGGATTTTAATAACAGATGCGTAGAATATTCGGGTTACGATGGTTTGACTTTATGAGGAATGACAAGCTGAGTAAGCAGATAAGGCGGCCTTGTATACTGCAGTAGGTTAAAAGAAGAAGTTGGACTTAAGGTATATATTTCGAATGTTAGTAGTAGAAGATGAACTCCAGCGGAATTTTCTTTAGGACCCCGGGCTCTTGCCGTTTTGTATAGATTTGAAAACTATGGTCCCGCCGCATTTCGTTCACAGACAATCCGTTCAGCGAGTCATCGGTAACGACGTGGGGCACACTGGACGTCTGGTGCATGGGACATTTTGCGAAGGTAAACGCAACCACCATACCTTTTCGGTATACGCGGCGACCATCGGCGAAGAAGTCAAAAAATCCAAAATTTAACGTCTGAACTACTTACTTTTACACCCCATTTTGGTGTTAAAATCTCGTTACTTGTATAACGAGAAAGAACTTTGAAAATAATGCCTTGGTAAGTGCTTCCAAGGAGCGCAGGTACAAGGCGACTAGCTCAGGGGCCTTAGACCCCCAAAAAAAATGGTGCACTGGATTTCTCGCTAACCTACCGTAACATAACATATCCTAAGTTATTTCGTTAACGAGACACATATGGATCTCTGGACAAATCCTTAGGTTAGGTTAAGTCAGGTTAGTGAGATATTCAGTGCACCAGTTGTCTCGAGCGCCAAATGCCCCGTGCATCAGACGTCCAGTGCGCCCCACGTCGTTACCGATGAATCGTTGAACGAATTGTCTGTGAACGAAAGATCATGACACCAGAAACTATACATAGTATGGACTCGGAGGAATATGACGGTTGACAGAGCATTGCGGCATTAACATATAACTATGCCAAAGTAATCGTAACAAGATACCTGAAGATTAAAAAAAATTAAAAAAATACGGGATAAAAATAAAAGTACAAAATACAATAAATTACTGAAAGTATGCACGAGGCAACAAACATGTAAAATATTTAAAATATATATTAAATAACGAAAAATTAGCATTATCCGTAACCACTATATATAAATAAATATAATATATTTATTAGAATCTAGACGCTTATGTAAAAGTTAGAATCCTCCAGATCACTAAGATTGTGTACAAGCTATTAGCTATTAGGCGACAAACATGGCAATTACTCAGGGGCTTATATTTTTTTGAGTATATAGAATCCGGACTTGTATGAAACTTAAGATACTTGAAAATACGTGTAAGCTATTAAAAAATCAAAAATAGTACAATATTGACAATATAAATTATTTCTGCAATAGCTCGAGAATAATGCAATTATTTATATATATATATATATATATATATATATATATATATATATATATATATATACCAATGATCATGAGAGGGGTTAAAGTCACGTTTCATTCGTTCTGAAATATTAAAAAGTTTATGTTTTGATATTTGTTAAAAAAAATGACAACCTCATTTACCATTAAATGCTAAATTAAGATATTATATATTATATTAATTCAATTTCTTGACTTATTTTCATAATTGCGGGCACATATAACAGTAGAGTGTATCACTACTAGTGTTCCGCGAGCTTAAAAGCATATTCAGTCCATACTATATTCAGTACCCTGTATATACAACAAGAGTTCTGGCTATCGTGCCGGTCGCCTACACACACCGCGACCAGTTTCTTATTCCTCAGTCGGCGTTTGCACAGCACGGAGGCCTAACAAACCGATCGGCCCCTCTCTTTCAACAAGCATACGAATATCACCGCGAGACCGAAAACTTAAACTTTACCAGCGCTCCCTCTGCCGGGACGCCTGACCAACAAAACAGACGCCGAAGACGCTAAAAGCGACACTGTTTTTCAATACATTTTCACGCGAGTGCTTAAAAAAAAATATTAAAAAATATACACAGTGCTTAAATAAAGTGTAATGTGATTTAATAAAAAATGAATGACTTTTTAAAAGCGTGAATTATAATAATTATGGGTTAAGTCTGTTTTATAAATCAAAAAGTGATTCGTTTTATTATTTTTGCAGGTTATCAATGTGTAAGTTATCAAATTCAATTGTAAATAGTTTAGGTGAAGCCAATTTTTTAGGCAAATTACGTGACACGTAGAAAATCACGGAAGATTGTCATATTCTTTTCATGTGTGAAGTATACGGTCGAAATTAATTTCAGCCACACAGTTCTTTCAGTTGATACTGTGTATACACTGTCTAAAGGCATATCTGCATCCGGAGGTACACCTGGGAACATATATGGTTCCCGATGCTCTAGGAGTTAGAGAGACTGCAGCTATAGTATTTGAGACATCGTTTTAATGTTATGTTGATCGGTTAGAGGCATTTTAAAGCAAATTACGTGACTTACAAAATGTAATATGGGTAAAATTGTCATATTCTTTTCATGTGTATGGTCGTCACAAATTTCAGCCACACAGTTCTTTCAGTTGATACTGTGTATACACTGTCTAAAGGCATATCTGCATCCGGAGGTACACCTGGGAACATATATGGTTCCCGATGCTCTAGGAGTTAGAGAGACTGCAGATATAGTATTTGAGACATCGTTTTAATGTTATGTTGATCGGTTAGAGGCATTTTAAAGCAAATTACGTGACTTACAAAATGTAATATGGGTAAAATGTCATATTCTTTTCATGTGTATGGTCGTCACAAATTTCAGCCACACAGTTCTTTCAGTTGATACTGTGCATACACTGTCTAAAGGCATATCTGCATCCGGAGGTACACCTAGGAACATATATGGTTCCCGATGCTCTAGGAGTTAGAGAGACTGCAGCTATAGTATTTGAGATATCATTTTAGTGTTATGTTGATCGGAATGTTTATGGAGATCGTGTGATTACTCCGTTGTTACCTGTGTTTCGACCATTTGGTCCAAAGCGTAGTTCAATCCTATGTTTACATATTTAAAATGATTCAATATTATTTTTAGTACAAATTTTAAATGTTTTAAAAATACTTTGTTCAGAGTAACGCTATTTTTTTTCAAAAAAATAACACCCGAAATTAAGGAGATTGTTGATATAATCATACTTATTATTGGAAAAAAAGAGTTTAATATATTGATACTGAGCTGTCCCTTAAGATCGAATGGTCCTTGCCTCGGAAGCGTCGGGGTAATCATCAGATCTGCTTAAAAAAATCGATGATAAAATCACCTAAAATATGCCTCGCATTGTCTAATTAAGGGATCCTGTCCCAGAAATCGTCAGTAAGTACATAATATGTTCCCAGTGCATACATTTTAGGTGCAGAAATGTCTTGGAACAAGGCATGAACAGTGGCAGCCAGCAAAACTGAACTATGTCAATTTGTAGTGATTATGTTTCAGATATTAAATAAATTTGAGAAAATAAATATAAATTAGGTCTGGTTAGGTTAGTCGTGTTAGGAAATCGACAATAAGACGATTATTGTTACAAAATCATAAATTTTTGCATTGAAAATGTGCTCATTTTGTAAAACCTTGTGTAATTCTATAATGTTGTCCAAGAAATTATTGATTTTTCATGACAAGAATAATAAAAATAAATATAAATTAGGTTTGGTTAGGTTAGTCACGTTGGGAAGTCAAAAATAATACGATTATTGTTACAAAATCATAAATTTTACATTGAAAATGCGTTCATTTTGTAAAAACTGTTGTAAATCAATAATGTTTTCTAAGAAATTACTGATTTTCCATGACGATAATAATAAAAATAAATATAAATCAGATTTAAAATAATAGCTTTTAAAAATGCATTCAATGTATTAAAATTATTAAAATATATCGAGTTGTTATTTGTATTTCAAGTAAACGACGTTTAACGTTTCAAATATCGCAAAAATTGAGGTTATGTTGATTCAGTAGCGAAAACAGAACGTATTTTTCACAATCGATAGAAATATTTTGAAAATATGGCGTATTTATCAATAAAATTAGATTATTAAATCTACGCTCTACCTACTGTTAAAACTATTTCGATGTACACAAGAAAATGTAGCAGAATCACTGAGTATTTAACAAAATAATTGATATTTATAAGAATTTTAACGTATCGTATTTGCCTAAACAACTAATAAACCAATTCTATCTACAAAATTTGAATGTAATAAAGTATTCTAATTATTATCCCTTTCATTACGGCACGGTTTGAATACAAATTATAATGTCAATTACAAAACTAGTATTTGAAGCATAAATGTACTTATCTGGTCTATTTTCATATATCACATTGGTTCTTGTATCCATTAGCTATCAGATGATGCACAAAAAACTATTCTAAAAAAGTATCCAAACGATATATCACGTCAAACGATGTCATCGGTAGGGGAATCTTATGACGGCATACGTCGACAACCGATGCGAAAGGGTTAATTACGTCCGGATTCTAGTACATATAATTTATGTAGTTAAATAGTCAGATATCACGCTATATTTTATACAGTATACATATTTTTTAATTGTATGGATCAAATCCAAAAAAAAAAAAATTCTGATAAAAAAACATACATTTAAATAAAAACCTTTTAGAAACGATCCCTGGATGTCACGCATCACAATCAAGCACTCTCACCACTAAACATTACCACGTATTAATTTATTATTATTTTATATTGTTCTTAAATCGCTTCATTTTTATTTAAATTTAAAAAATAGAATTTTCGTTCTAACGCATCCGATGGAAATCTGTTTTACCGACGCGTTACGTTCACACATTTCACAGCATTTTTTCACAGCTCTTAAATAACACTTTACCGAGCATTTAAAGAGTAAAACAATGCGATTTAACGTGTATCAAATATTTAACATAATTAATTATTTAGATTATTACTTTATTTAACAACGACACATCGGTAAAATGTAATATTTTTACGAAAAATCGCCGATATCAACATGACCGCACTACGTTGATTGGTTCATAGACAATTGAAATTGTTTTTCCATAAACTGATAAATGAGATAATTCATTATTCACCTAAATCATAATACCTACCTAATCAAGCAAAATTATTTGATATAAATATAAATGCAATGAAAAACGTTTAAATGTATATTCACAGAAATTTTTCAAATATATGTATATTTTCTTCATCAGTAGTTGAAGCGTATGGTCACCACAAATTTCCAAAATAAAATTACAATAATCCTTCCTATAATGTTTTCATAGTTTTTTATGATTAGCCCGATGCTTAAATCAAAATATTAAGACATCGTAGAAGGAACTGTTGTGTGAAAAATTGCCGCAAACAGCTTAGGAAAAATCTCCGTTACACATAAAAAAGGCCGGCGGGTATAGTGCAATGGTTAAAGCGTTTGCTTCGCAAGCTGAAGGTCGTGGGTTCTCGATCCCCGACAGAGATTAAAAAAAACGTTTTTAAATCGATTTCTGAGCTCAAAAATACTCTCGGTTAGTGTGAATTTGAAAAATGGCAATAACCTATTAATCAAAATTGGTGGTACACAAAATTTTTCTCGTGAAGACCACTCATTCATAGTGAATTCCTGTAATAATAAGGATGATGCGAGGAGTGTCGGATTATAGTCTATGACGTTGGCGGATTAACACTCCACATGCAGCGCTTATCCATAAGTGATAAAATGGTAAGCGTCATAGAATCTTTAGAAAAACTTTAGAATCACTATCTGTCGGTATTCTTCTATTTGTGTTTACATAAAAAAGGCGTGAGTTATAAGAGGGTTTGTTGTACATATTTATGTCATATGTCGTTTTCCTGTTTTGCTTTAAGTCATATCTGCATTCTAAGCTCCGCAGTATCTATGTGTGGCAACACCATACGGACACCACCAAGCACGAGGGCTAACGCCAGTCAGTCCCCGAAAGCCGGCACGTCAGGACACGTTGCAGTCCTTAACACCCACGAATCTTGACGGTTCATCGCTTCCATCGACGATTAGTTAACCCTTTCGCATCGGTTGTCGACATATGCCGTCAAAGATTCCCCGACCGTTGACATCGGTTGACGTGATCTATCGTTTTGCTACTTTCAGTACTCATTGTGACATTACGGTAGGAAATTGGAAGTGCAGTCAATCCCTTACCCACACCTGTAAAGCATGTAAATAAATATCGTTAGGTTTCGTCATAGGAGCGATTTTTTTGTAAACCACATGTGTGAATGCCACCACATGTATGGAGTTACATAATAAACGTTTGTTAAATATAATGGTTTTTTATGCATCATCTGCTAGCTAAAGCATAGAAGAACCAATGTGATATATGAAAATAGGTCAGATAAGTACATTTATGCTTCAAACACTAGTTTTAAGCAACAACAAAAAATGGTTTGAAAAATTCACACTGTATTGACAGTATAATTTGTATGCCACCGAGCTGTAACGAAAGGGTTAACAGAACCAAAATATGTAACATACGAGTACGTATAATTTTTGTATGCCTGCCCTACGACCCTAACAATTTATTCTTCCATACTCAGCGAAAATGGCGAGTACATAGACTATTATATATACGATATATATATATTATATATAGACTATACGTACATTAAAATATACTTTTAAAAACATTTGTATGTAGATTTTTACAATACAAAAAAGCTCAAGAATGATTTCGCTGACTAAATTATTGTCACAAAATATCCCAAATCAGGAAGTTAATTTTTTTATATGTAAACATTAACATTCACCGAATATTCACGGACTCATTGGCAAACTGTTAATTTATTAGCAAAGTTTCAATGTCGCAGTAAAAGTTTTAAATTACTTTAAACAACTTTTCGAAGTTTTTTTTTTTATGTAAGTACGTACAGGAGAATACCGACAGATGGTGATTGTGATGCTGGAGTCTCATATGTGGATTCTGGACCCGCCTCACACCCGCATCATACTGGAGGACATTTAAGTCTCCTTGATGTTTTTTTTATGTAACCTCATACAGGAGAATACCGACATATGTGGATAGTAATAGAAGTCTCATCTGTGGAATTCTATGACGCTTACCATGGTGCATATGGCTAAACGCTGCATGTGGAGTGTTGATCCGCCAATTTTATAGACTACAGCCTGAGATTCACGCATCATCCTTATAATAACAGGAATTTACTATGAGCGGGTGGTCTCCACGGGACGACTTTCGTCTAACATCAATTTTAATTAATAGGCTATGACTGGCATTTTTCGGGTAAGGGATCAAATTCACACCAACTGGGGGTATTTTAGAGCTTGGAAATCGTTTACAAATCCTTGTTTTTTAACCTCCGTCAGGGATCGAACTCACAACCTTTGGATTGCAAAGCAAACGCTTTGCCCATTGAGCTATGCCCGCCGGCGATGATGCGCTCATTCAGATTATGATCAGGTAGCAACTGATAAGTCCAGTGGGAGTCCCCTCTGAACAATTGTGGCCACTGCGCAGAAGTGCTAAAAAGAAAGACCCCGTGAAAGAGATTATCATCTGTGGATTCTAGGATGCTTACCATGTTACTTATGGTTAAGCGCTGCATGTAGAGTGTTGATCTGCCAACGTCATAGTCTACAGCCCGGACATTCACGCATCATCCTTATTATTACAGGAATTAACTATGAATGTTTGTTCACGGGACGACTTCCGTCTACCACTAATTTAAATGAATAGGCTATGACTGCTATTTTACGGGTGAGGGATCAAATTCACACCAATATTTTAGAGCTCAAAAATCGTCTTTTTTTTATCTCCGTTGGGAATCGAACCCACAATCTTAGGCTGGCCAAGCAAACGATTTAACCACTGAGCTATACCCGCCGGCTAATATCGATTATATATTATTCTTTGGATAAATCCTTGACCAACGACTGTAACTTTTTCGTTTGTTAGACGAAGTTAGGCAACGTTTGACGCAGAACATACTTTGATGGTGACCACTCGGAAAAACACCGCGTGTAGTCGGTAAAGTCAAGCTGCCCTTTTGAAGTACACGGTCCAGACCGCTGTTAACCCTTTCGCATCGGTTGTCGGCATATGCCGTCATAAGATTCCCCGACCATTGACATCGGTTGACGTGATATATCGTTTTGCTACTTTCTTAGAATAGTTTTTTATGCATCATCTGTTAGCTAAAGGATACAAGAATCAATGTGATGTATAAAAATAGACCAGAAAAGAACATTTATGCTTCAAATACTAGTTTTATAATTGACATTATTATTTGTATTCAAACCGAGCCGTAATGAAAGGGTTAAAAGGTAAAAATGGACGTAGTCGGGACATGTGAAAGGGTTAATTGTCGTTATAAATATATATTATTCACATGATTTGTACTAGGATTTTAATTTTTTTTGCAAGAATTTTATCTAATACATGCGAGTATTTATAATTTAAAATCCATTTTAATTAAAAAAATATATTTAAATTAAAAATATTTAGTTTCGATTCACATTTATTTTAAATGATTACATGTTTCGGCCTCCCTGGAGACCAACCACATACCCATTAATTTTATAATGTCTTTTTTCAATTGTTTTACCCGCACCCATATACAAGCTGTAAATATGTTTGGACTAATGTAAGAAACTAATTACATACTTGTCCATTCCTATATAAGCCACTGCTTGTTTTATTTTATCATTATTGAAGATGGTCTCCAGGGAGGCCGAAACATGTAATCATTTAAAATAAATGTGAATCAAAACTAAATATTTTTTATTTATTAATTTTTTAATTAAAATTAATTTACAATTATAATTATGCAGTTTCACCAAGTATTGTCAGTTGATAACCTTAACATACGAGTATGTCACGGTTAACGAAAATATATACCCAAATATTTTTACTGCTTACTATGACTATGTATTTTTGTATTCTTTGTAAAAAATGTGCGAATCAGATGTTAAATATCAGAGTACAGAGATATTTTTACCATTAAGATATAAAAAAAAGAGTACAATAGGTATACCCTTTTGCATATAAAAACATTCCTTTTCATAAAAATATTTTTACTAGCGAAAAAACAAATTTCTATCGAATATTTGTTTTTATTATTTTGTGACGATTCACTATGTGGTGTATTTGAAAGAATTTTGAGCATATCTTCTTCGTAGTATCAATCCGGTGGATTGGTTTGCAGCAACAGAATATTTCATCTCGATCTCCACTCCTCACGGTCCTCCGCAACCCTCTTCAGCTCAGCATAAGAGCTACAACTCATGTCCTCGAACACTTGCTGCAAATATACCCGTCTAGAGCGCCCTCTGCAGTTTCTTCCCTCAACCATCCGCTCCACAATGTCGTGAAGAAGACCACCGTGGCCCATGATGTGACGGATCGCCTCTCTGAGATGGTTCTTACTAGGTGCCTATCTTCCTTGATTGAGCATATAGTTACCACAAATTATCGCCAAAGACTTATATGAGCTGCTAGACTTGGTAATTATTTAGAAGAAATGTCAGATTAATAGACGACTAAAGAACATTTCAAGCTCGTTTCTCGTTATCTCGCCGATGTTAAGAAACATTGGACTCTGACCCAAAACATGCGTGTGTCACTGCCTGTTTATTTTATTTTATTTTTATTTTATTTTATTAACGGCCTAGGCCAATACATATGGTTTTAAAATGTCGGCGTGTCGTTGGTCAGGTGTACCCGCTCCTTATGGAACAGTCTTCGGAAGCAACGGGCTAATCATCCGATTGCTAAAAAAATCCGGTTAATAAATAAGCAAAAATATGTCTCATATTGAGGACGTTAAGATTCTACTAGTGATGTCGTAGGGAATCACATATATAGGGTATAGCTCAATGGTCAAAGCGTTTGCTTTGCAAGACAAAGGTCGTGGATCGATCCCCGACGGAGATTACAAAAAAATGTTTTAGTACCCGGTTGGTGTGAATTTGATCCCTCACCCGTAAAATGAAAGTCCTAGCTTATTAATTAAAATTGGTGGTAGACGAAAATCGTCCCGTGAAGACCACCCATTCATAGTAAATTCATGTAATAATAAGGATGATGCGTGAATCTCTGGCTGTAGTCTATGACGTTGGCGGATCAACACTCCACATACAGCGCTTAGCCATATGCACCATGGTAAGCGTCATAGAATTCCACATTGAGACTTCAGAATTACTTTCACCATCTGTCGGTGTTCTCCTGTGTGTGTTTACATAAAAAAACGGTGGTTAAAGAATTTGCTTGGCAAGCCGAAGGTCGTGGGTTCGATCCCCGACGGGAGTTAGAAAAAAAAAGTTATTTAATCAATTTTTGAGCTCGAAAATACCCTAGTTGGTGTGTATTTGATCCCTCATCCGTAAAATTCCAGTCATAGCCTGTTAATCAAAATTGGTGGTAGACATTTCAACAGTTTTATTTTCCGTACTCTAAAAGTAAATTTCAATCAAATCTACACGGCTCAAATCAAGAAGAAGTTTTGTACAGTCGACAACGGAACTGGTGATACCTGAGGTCACCCTGCATGAACATGTGGAGAAGGGCAACTGAGGGGAATCTTGGATTGCTCCGAAAGAGGACCTAGCCCCTGAACACGACCAGGGGTGGAATATATGGAGGTCACTTAACAGACTTCAGACCGGAGTATGCAAGACGAGGACACTAATGAAAGCCTGGCAGTTTTACAGCGCACCGACTGAATGTGACTGCGGCGTGGAGCAGACCCTGTCACACCCTCTGGAGTGTGCTCTGTGCCCGAATAGCCGCACCCAGGAAGACTTGATGATGGCCGGGAGTAACGCCATCGACGTCGCCCACTTCTGCGCAGACAGGATCTGACCCTGTTGTTTCCGACACGATTATATGTAATCAAATTTACTGTTTTCTTTCGTCGTGTGATGTGGCATCTGCAAATACTATAAAAAGTCAAAAATATTGCTGAAATAATAAAGAAAATCATTTTCAGAATCGTTAAATTCTACACCCAGTGTGTTCTATATATATTATATATAGGAGAATATCGACAGATGGTGATAGTGATTCTGGTGTCTCATCTGTGGAATTCTATGACGCTTACCACAGTGCATAAGGCTAAGCGCTGCATGTGAAGTGTTAATCCGCCAACATCATAGACTACAGCCAGAGATTCACGCATCATCCTTATTATTTCAGCAATTTACTATGAATGGGTGGTCTTCACGGGACGACTTTTATCTACCATCAAATTTAATTAATAGGCTATGAATGGCATTTTACGGGTGAGTGATCAAATTCACACCAACCGGGAGTATTTTAGAGCTCAGAAATCGATTAAAAATATTTTTATAAATCTCTGTAGGGGATCGAACCCACGAGCTTTGGCTAGCAAAGCAAACGCTCTAAACACTGATCTATACCGGCCGGCTATATACGTAGTTCCCTACGACATCACGTCGAGAGATCCACATATATAGGGAGGTATTTTATAGCTCAGAAATCGATTAAAAATGTTTTTTTTTTAATCTCCGTAGGCGATTGAACCCGAGGAGTTTCGGCTTGCAAAGCGAACGCTTTGACCATAGAGCTATTCCCGCCGTATATTAGATTTTCTTCAAGTTCGGTCGAAAATATTCCGATAGTAAAACTTCAAAGAGGATTTTTCAAGCCATTGAGAAAGCGTTCAATATGACAGATGGGCAATTAACAACATTTTCACTGAACTTAAAATAACACATTCAAAATTATTCATATTTTAAGAACGCGCTAGACTTACATTTGTTATTTTAGTCTTTCAAAACGTATTATTATATCAGCGTTTAAATAGCGCTTTTTAAAACCAAATGGTCATTCTAAAAGCAAGTCTTTACCTCTCTATGTAAAACTATGGGTCTTGATTCTACCTCTGAAGGATGCCTTTGTTTTCAGCTTTTTTATACTTTCCGGCAGCGAGTTCCAACCACTAGTTCGTCTACCACTAATTAAAATTGGTGGTAGACGAAAGTTGTCCCGTGAAGACCACCCATTCATAGTTAATTCCTGTAATAATAAGGATGATGCGTGAATCTCGGGCTGTAGTCTATGCTGCTGACGGAGCAACACTCCACATGCAGCGCTTGGCCATATGTACCATGGTAAGCGTCTTAGAAATTCACAGATGAGACTTCATAATTACTATCACCATCTGTCAGTATTCCCCTGCATATGTTTACGTAAAAAAAAGAAGCAAGAACAATGTCAGCTAATAGAATTTAATATGGTGTAAATTTATGTGCGATCATATACAGGTAAACGATGATGCATAAAATAATAAATATATTATTATTTTAAGCATATAAAAGTAATATATTTGACTTACAACGGATGAATAGGTATTACATAAATTTATTAGTTCATTAATCAGTTCATTAGCCTAAAAACTATCAGTTGTCTATGGATCGAATCCGTTACCGCGGTCTTAGTTTGACGTCTGCGTTTTTTTAAACTAAATTACTTAACTTAAAAGATGCATCATTAGAATATAACACGATAATGACATTAAGTAGTAAATGTAGTATTTAACACAAGTTAAATTACTTCGTTTAATCATTCCGTTGTTGTGTAAAGTGTAAATGAAAATTTGTGTTTTGCCTTTGTGAAATGTGTAACGCCAACGCGTCGGTATTGCAGATTCCTGTCTAATCGTTTATAAAGAAAGTTTTGAATAAATTAAATAAAAACGACGCATTATTACGATTGTGTATTGGTTAAAGTGGTTGACTGTGCTGCGTGATGTTCCAGGATCAAAATAAAGAGGTTGTACATTTTTTGTTTGTCATAATCATACTGGAACATACAATTCAGTTATACTCTACGTATTTTAATATAAATTATGATTCTTGCCTTTCGAAGTTTCACACACACTTTATAATCGGAGCATTTATTCATCAAAGACCGTCTAAAATAACTTATATCAACCATATTTGTGTTTAATCCTTTCGTTACGGCTTGGTGGAATACAAATTATACTGTCAATACGGCGTGGATTTTTCAAACCATTTTTTTTTGCTTAAAACTAGTATTTGAAGCATAAATGTACTTATCTAACATATTTTCATATATCACATTGGTTCTTCTATCCTTTAGCTATCGGATGATGCATAAAAAACTATTATATTTAACAAACGTTCATTATGTAACTCCAAACATGTGGTGGCATTGACACATGTGGTTTACAGAAAAATCGCTCCTGTGACGAAACCTTACGATAATTATTTACATGCTTTACAGACTCTTGTAAAGGATACTACATGTATTGGATTGGTTGATAAAGGGAATGACTGCACTTCCAATTTCCTACCGTAGATGTCAAAATGAGTACTGAAAGTAGTTAAACGATATATCACGCAAACCGATGTTAACGGGGAATCTTTGACGGCATATGCCAACAACCGATGCGAAAGGGTAAAATACACATAGCTGTACCATATGCGGAGCGGATATGGTAAAAAAATTACTGTCATTTTACGGGTTGAGGGATCAAATTGACATTTCAATCAATTTGAGTCAATGAATTCCTCACTCTCTTTGTGTTTGGGGTGGTGATATGCACCGTGTAGTGAGCGGTTATGGAAGAGTCACAGATGTAGTGAGCAGCGCGGATTTGCAAGTCTCTGAAATCGGTTTTATGCTCGGCTATTTCCGTCGCCATTTTGTCGGAATGTCTCCAGTTCGTGTCGGAATGTCAGCAGCAGTCGTCCAATTAACCGCGGCTCGATGTCGAGTATGTGGCGGAGGCAGGGATTGAAGATCTGAGGAGGCCATCACCGCTTATTCATCTACCAATTCAAAAGTAGCTTATATCAATCAAAATTGGTGGTGAACACAAGTCGTCTCGTGAACACCAAATCATCATCATTTCCATCTTTGCCCGTGGGTATAGCTCAATGGTCAAAGCTTTTGTTTTGCAAGCCAAAGAATAAAAAAAGGATTTTTAATCGATTTCTGAGCTCTAAAATACCCCCGGTTGGTGTGAATTTGAACCCTCAACCGTGAAATGCCAGTCATAGCCTATTAATTAAAATTTTTGGTAGACGAAAGTCGTCCCGTGAAGACCACCCATTCATAGTAAATTTCTGTAATAATAAAGGATGATGCGTGAATCTCGGGCTGTAGTCTATGACGTTGGTGGATCAACACTCCACATGCAGCGCTTAGCCATATGCACTATGGTAAGCGTCATAGAATTCCACAGATAAGACTTTAGAATTACTTTCACCATCTGTCGGTATTCTTCTGTATGAGCTCACATAATAAAAAAACCTAATCATTTTTTGTCATTAAGGGGTTACTGTGCACTACCAGGGACATGTATAGAGTGTGGATTTGATTAAATATTTTCTCGTGTATGAATGCCAAGGTTTCTCTGATAATAGATGTACCGTTTTTTTTAGTGGTTTTGAGTGGTCAATTGTACTTCGGCTATCGAACTTTTACAACGTGTTCTGTGTTGTTTCTCTGACTACGTATACCTGGAGTGTACTAGGACTTTTAAACAAAAGAAATTACAACCCTATACACAATGGAGAGCCTTGTACCGAATGAGAAATTTATTCGAAATATTATGCTTTACCATTTCATGAAGTAAGAAAGTGAAACACGTGCTACAAATTTGTGATTTACTGGGAGATATTTTGAATGTTCCTAAATGCCATTAGTAGTTTAAAAAAATTAAATTCGTCAATTTTTTATATTAAATTAATATTTATAATAATTATATAAATATAATTGATAATTACTCAAAAGCAGTAGTAATAAAAATTACCTAAAAACACTTAAATTCGGTCTAATTACTACTTATGCTTAAAATGATATAAAATCATCAAAATACTTAATATCGTGATACGTTGGTACTGTTGCCCGTAGTCGTATTATTAGAATTCCACCTCTGGGATTATTTTGCACATTGGTTTATCACATTCTTTTCTTTGTGTGGTTGTTGGAGATTCTTTCCATAGTCTTCTGTATCTCATGCAGACGGTGGTGGTCCACAGAAATAGATGCTTTAACACCTCGTTAACTCACTCAAAAATAGACCTTTTTATTTACTGACTGCAGGGGCTTTCAACGCGGTTAATAATAAATATACACATTCAATTACATCAATCTTATGATATAACTTAGCAATAATAATTTTAATGAATGTATTTCTCTTTTTCGTATCAGCGACATCAAATTGTTTCCGCACAATATCTGGCAGAATCGATGCCCCGTGTGTTTCCTAGCATTAGGTGTTTATATGCAGCTAGTCGGGCACACGGGGCAGAATTATACGTGTGAATCGGTCTGCAGTTCTCCACTGTCACACAGCAGTGACTCTCCCTTCTGAAGCATTCCCCACCTCGAAAAGTTGTTCTTTGTTCTACCGACTTTGGTTCCTTAATTGTTCAGGAATTTCCAGGTCTGCCAGTCAAGATTTTTGCCAGTTGGGAGGCTTTCCTTTGGAGTCTCTCATTTGTTTTATCTTAATAATCGAATAAATAAACAATTTAGAACTAGCTTCATATATCCCAATAAATCAAAATACACTCTCATGCTCGAAAGAATTCTTAAAAAAACTCCGGCGTCTCTATTTTTGTATGTACGGTAACTATCCATTCAACTCGATCAATTCTGTACATTATCTAACTTTTTTTCTTCTAGTAATGCTTTCTTTCTATTCGGTAGAGTCCCGTAGGAAAATTGCTGCTCTCAAACATTAATACTTTCTTCTTCGCGGTGCAATTCACAACACTAGGATTCTTGAATATTTTAACTTCTACATTCCGGATATGTACAACCGTGCTCGTAGCCATCTATTGTTTTCTATCCCAGTTGCTACTTGTGGAGCTTCGAGCACTCAATTTAGTACAACAGCAATGGCGCTCATAAATGGCCTACCAGTACACATCGATCCTTTTCTTACATCCTCTTTCTTTTTTGTCGATGGCTTTGTTTTACTAGATCTCTGTGATCTTTGACACGTGTCATCTTCTTCTTTTTTATATATATTTTTCTATGTAAATATGCTCTATGTATTTTTTGTGTATCTACGAGTATATGCACTATGTATTTTTTTGTATGTTGGAACTACGGTTCTGTAAATAAATAAATAAATATCGACAGTATTTAATTGTGACATATTATCGAAAGTTACCGAACAGATGTGGCAGCAAAATTAACTATTAACCGGTCGGTTAATGTGGGCAGTATTAGTAGCTAGTGAGTATTGATTAATTGTTTTTTTTGTGGATGGTATTGTTTTTTCGCTAGACTCGCTTTCTGAAACATCGCACAAAAAGGTTGAAAAGTTAGTGCGTATGTTTTTTTGGTTTAATGCACCCTAAGACGAGTGAAAATATCGATTTAAAGATTACAAAAAAAAAATGGAGATAAAAGCTGCGATAATTCATGTCGGGGGGCGGTGCGTCTTTATTTATGCGTGGATTTGATGAGGTGTCGTTCCGTCGCGAAAACAAGACATTTGGGCGGCCATCACTCATAATGTAATCATTTATTATGGGCAGCTAATGCGACAGGGCGAGACAAGCATTCAACGCGGAGGTGGGCAAAGAAAAGATCATCAATTTAAATTTCATTTTTTTTTTCAATTTATTTATATTTTCCCTTACAGAAATATTACACATTTGAACAACTCAATTCGTTTCTGAAGTACAATAAGAATCAATCATTTTCTTCGTAGTATCAATCCGGTGGATTGGTTTGCAGCAACAGAATCTTGCATCTCGATCTCCATTCCTCTCGGTCCTCCGCAACCCTTTTCAGCTCAGCATAAGCGCTACAATTCATGTCCTCGAATACTTGCTGTAAATACTCCCGTCTAGGGCGCCCTCTACAGTTTCTACCCTCAACCATCCCCTCCACAATATCGTGAAGAAGACCATCGTGGCGCATGATGTGACCAATCCATCGGGCTCGCCTCTCTGAGATGGTTCTTATTAGGTGCCTATCTTCCTTGATTATCCTGAGAACCTCATTGTTCGTGACGTGGTCTCTCCAGGAAATTCCGAGAATTCTTCTGTACGACCACATCTCAAAGGCCTCTAGTCTTTTTTATCACTTTCAGATAAGCACCATGTCTCACAGCCGTACATTAAGATGCTCCAAACAAGTGTTTTGGCAAGTTGCTTGCGGAGCCCTAAAGTAATATTCTTTGACTCAAGAATTTTGGCTTTTTTTATTGAAAGCTAGCCTTGCTTGATGTATTCGACTGTTGACTTCTCTTTTTGTTCTGGCATCCCAGGTAATCGTACTTCCAAGGTATACAAATTCTTTTGCATCTTTTAGGGGTACTCCTAGCATTGATATGTTAATTTTCTGCTGCTCATTGCGGCTTACTCTCATGACTTTGGTTTTTGTGCTGTTTATCTTCATATTGTAGTTGGAATTAAATATGTTTTCCATGGATGTCAGCGCTTCAGTGAGTTCATCTTCAGTTTCAGCAATCAGAGCAATGTCGTCAGCAAACCTTATCATATCAATCTTTTGGCCATGTATTTTAACCCCCTCTCTATGGCCCATTTTTTCCCTGATGTTATTAATTGCATTTTGTATGTATACGTTGAAGAGTACAGGCGACAGAGAGCATCCTTGTCTCACCCCTTGACGTATTTTTGCTTCCTTTTGGACATTTCCAAGTGATATTATGGCAGCTTCTTCTTTGTAGAGTGAAAATATGAGTCTTCGTTCTTTGTATTTGACTCCAATTTCTTTCATAATATCGAAGAGCTTCTCCCAATCTACTTTATCAAATGCTTTTTCAATGTCCACGAAGGCAATATATGTATCTTGGTCTACTTTTATCCTCTTTTCCAAGATCATACGCAGGGATAAGATTGCTTCTCTGGTTCCCATTCTTTTTCTGAATCCAAATCAATCATAAAATAAAAAAATAAATATATACAGATATAGGTACTTATGATTAAGTACTAAGAACAAAGCAATAAAGACAAGCAACAGAAAGTCCCAATGCTCATCAAACAGACAACTTCAACAAATGATAAATTATTCGTCCAAAGAAGCTTGTAGAGTTCATGTCTGAATTGAGCCTGCCTTACATGAAATATATCAACATCCGAGGTGTTCTGGTTAGACAGTCTGATTCCTCTTCCGAGGCATAGTCTTTGGCAGGTTAGTGTTACTCTGTGGGAGAGTATAAGATACACAATCTGTGAATCCTTATTCTCAGATATTTATCGGGGACACACAAACCGATCTTCAACATTATTTCAGGATTCCCGAACACGCTACGCCACAGCCGGAAGAAATGCATACCTAAGCACACATCCCTTCTTGTCTTCAACTTGATGTACCCCAACATACTCTGTATGAAGTTAGTTGGATACAGCCACGGATAGTATCCATACACCGTCACGTAGAGAGACCTCAGAATTTTTTCTTTACCATAGTTTATGTATTGGTGAATAAGCATTAGTTATGTTTATTATTATTATTATTAAGGTGTGAAGTATGTATATGTTCAATATTTGAAATGGATCTCAAAGTGAATACTTAACATTGCTCGAGAGAGTAGCAGTTGTCAATGATCTAGGTATAACCTACGATTCATTATTCACTTTCCATACTCACATAATCAATTTAACTTCACGCGCCAATAAACTTCTCGGATTCATCACCCGCCAGGCTAGTCAATTTCATAACCCTCTAATTTTTCGTACTCTCTATTCTTCACTCGTTCTACCTGTTCTTGAATATGGGAGTTTAGTTTGGAATCCCAATAAATCCAAATACATTTTCATGCTCGAAAAAATTCATAAATAATTTCTCCGACTTCTTTATTTTTACATTTACGGTAACTACCCATTCAATTCATTTAATTCCGAACATTACCCAACTCTTTTTCTTCTAGGCATGCTTTCTTTCCATTCGCTAGAGTCCCGGAGGAAAATTGCTGCACTCAAACATTCATTCCTTCTTCTTCGCGGTTCAATTCACAACCCTGGGATTCTTGAATGTTTTAACCTCTATGTTCCAGATAGGTACACCCGTGCTCGTAGCCATCCATTGTTTTTGATCCCAGTCGATGCTTGTGGAGCTTCAAGCACTCAATTTGGTATAACGGCAATGTCGCTCCTAAATGGCCTACCAGCACACCTCGATCCTTTTCTTACATCCTTTTCCTCTTTTGTCGATGGTATTGTTCTCCTCGATCTCTGTGATCTTTGACACGTGTCATCTTCTTATTCTTTTGTGTTATTTTTATTTTTTATTATTTTCTCTTATTATTGTATATTTATGTATACTCTATGTTTCTAAATATTTGTAAAAAAAAATTGGAATTTCGATTCTGTATATAAATAAATAAATAAATAAACATTTAATTAACATTTCGATAGTACGTATTATATATACATTTTATATATTTCAGGTATGATGAAGATAATTTTTGCTGTCTAAAAATAATGTTGAATTTTTTTTTATTTGTATTCACAGATCAGGTATATATCGGGCGCCGCCATTTCGTGTAAAAATGCCAGCTGTTCGGTGGGTGGCGTCCATCTTGATAGCGTCTCTCCCGCTAAAATATTAGTCCAAATATTTACGCGATAAAATTATTTGATGGAATCCTATAATATCAACAGCGGCCATTACCGAGGCGGCGAAACCCTGTTAATCTGCAGGAGAACCATATAAACAAATTGTGAAGATGTACCCATGCCGCGGCGGATGTAAACCATTAGGTTAGTCTATGCCGCGATTCTATCTATCATTGTCGTTGACTAGATTTTGTATTATTCTATCGTGTTTGAGTGTTAATTTACTTGATATTTACACCCAGTCCCTTTTTACGGGATTTCGCTGTTACGCATTTTTTTGGACGGCACCCTCACTTTACGCGATTTTTTAGATAGTTTTGTAAGCGTTATATAGATTTTTGCTGCCGATTCATTGAGTTATATGAAAATTAAGTTTTTTAAACACCCCTTTAGGAAATTTTTGTATTTCTCGAATGGAAATCTGCCCAAAAGTCTGGAAAATATTACTGTTTTTTTTTTAAAATGCAATCGCATGCAAGAGAGCACAGCCGGTCAAGACCAGTGCACTCTATGACGCTCAGCCAGCGAGGCTGGACGCTGCATGCGGGAATTGTGTGTTGTGTTCTTATTTGTGTGTGGGTTGGGGAGATTGCAAGTGTATAAATATCTGTTTCTTGAAGAGAACCAGATTGAATGAAGGAGGAAATACAGTCGCTGAAAGGGCATTCCAAAGCTTACCGGTGGCATTAAGGAAGGAACTTTGGAAACTGCCAGTTCTTGGTCGACACACATTAACCGTGTTTGAATGTTCGGCAAGTGTAAGACGAGTTTGTCGGTTGTGGGTGGGTGCAGGAGGAATTAGTTCTTCAACTTACGCCACACACAAGATTCATCTTTAAGTGGCGTGGTTAGCGAATTTACAAAAAAAAAAAACATTATAACAGGAAAAGCAATGTATTTACTGTCACTTAATCCTTAACTGTATCTATTATATTTGTTGAAATAAAAAAGTTCTGAAGAGCAGCGACCGTGGTAATAACGGTAGAAAAGACTAAGTGAACCAATATTACGCCTGTGTTTCATTGATTGCAGGTTAGACGTAAATGTCTCAATGTTTATCAAATGAATTGTTCTTCTTTGAAGGGGGTCAATTAAGTTAAGAAGGTGTTTTGGGGTTCCAATCTAAAAGTGACTGCCGTATTCAAGGATAGGTCGGATTTGTCCTTTATATAGAGATATATATATATATATATATATATATATATATATATAGATTGTTATGGAAGAAGTTGTTTATCGTTGAAATACCGACATGATCTATATAATACACCTAGTTTTTCGAACGCGAGAACGGCTTTATACTTAAATGACTCGTAATATTTGACTTTATTCGAGATTGATACTCCAAGGATGTTTATGGAGCTTGCTTTTGGAAAAGAACAACAACAAGAATTTATCATAGTTTTAGTTTCAACCGTGTTCATTTTCAGACCAATTGCATTCGACGCTTCATTGAGGTTGAAGAGCATGTCTTGAAGCTTATCAGGTGATTCGGCTATTATCATTATATCATCTGCAAATAAGAGGTGGGAAATGTACTCTCCGTTTATATGTATTACATCTTTTGTACACAATAGCAGTTTAATTAGAGAAAACAGTTTGCGGTTCGAATCCACGCGTACGCAATTTTTTAACCCTTTCATTACGGCTCGGTGGAATACAAATTATACTGTCAATCATAAAACTAGTATTCGAAGCATAAATGTACTTATCTGGTCTATTTTCATAAATCTCATTGGTTCTTGTATCCTTCAGCTATCAGATGATGCATAAAAAAGTATTCTAAGAAAGTAGTAAAACTATATATCACGGCTGCTGATGTGAACGCTAGGGGAAACTTATACGACGTATATCGGGTACCGATGCGAACAGGTTAATTTATAAAAAAATAATTAGAGAATGTCTTCCAATACAGTATGTGCTGTGGACTTGTATGTGTATTGTTAGTGGATGAGTGTGAATTATATTAGATCGGTGTGTACTGGAGTGTAGTTGAACAATTTCTTCAACAGGAGGCGCTGCAGGCAATACGATTATTCTTTCCATTTCCGGTCGACTAGCCATCAATTTACTTGAGCGATTGAAGCTAATTCTTCACTTATAGGATGCAAGGAATTTGATACTGTCATAATATAATTATTTTTTTCCAATTGTCATTCTTTAAATGGTGACAAGTCGCGGGTTTGTCACGTGGCTGCGTGGAGAAAAAATGCAGGAATAGATTACCAAGCAAAATAACTTATTTTTAAAGCACAATTCACATTTCTTTCCGATAAAGACTTGACTCCCCCGTACGATCGTAACATGACGTTAATTCCATCTCGATCCAACGGGGCTTAACTGACGACTGCCCGGAACACTGACATGCAGCGCAGTCAAGGCAATCATGGCAAAAAAGCAAATTAAAGATGACCTACATGAAATGGAGCAACTGCCATAACAAATAAAATGGCGTATGCATCGTTTTTTGAGGCTTTTCGGCATCAGCCTAAAAGAGCTATATCAAGCATTTTCCGGTTCATTTCAATACAGTTTTGCTCATAATTTTCGATGCATTGGCCAGAATTCGGCTTCCTCGCTTTAATAATAGCAGCACTAAAAGAAAGTGGCTATTATATGCATAAGGATGCCTGAGTGGACCATAGTCCAGCCCGAGATCCGTGTGAGACGAAAGAATCATAGTGTGAACAGTTCAATAATAACTTGAGATGAATATATTGACATATTTGGTGTAACGTTGCGTCGGATTTAGTGCTAGTGTAGACGGATACGAAGTGTAAAATGTTTGATTTTGTGACAATAACACTTTGTGTTATTTGTTTGTAAAATATGATATACTTATGACGTTTTTTTGTTGTTACAATTTCTGACTATAGGAGCTGCGTATTACGACTCCACATGTGCTGAATGTGAAGTTACTACGTTGATACTAAATATGTCTTTTTCGATAACATTAAGGTAATAACTGGTAATAAATTCATATTATTGATGATGGTATCCAGGGAGGCCGAAACATGTAATCAGTTAAAATAAATGTGAATCGAAACTTAATATTTATAATTGATTAATTTTTTAATTAAAATTAATGTAAAATTATAACTAAATATGTCAACACCTATGCATCCTTTATTTATAAACTAATTATTTAGAAATTAAATTAAATAATAATAAATAACATTTTACATAAATATTTCACCTCAATCTTGCATTTTTTGCTTGCACATTGTGGATTGATTTTTAATAGTTTGTCATGATTTTGAATTAAAAAAAAAATACTTTTGTCGATGCTGTACGCGTAAGAATTAGCTTTTCTTCCAGCACTGTAGGTCTTCCTTACCACCTTACTACCTTACTTTCTCCCTACATACAGTACTGTACGTGGTACTCGGTTAGGCCGGGCTAGAACCTCGACGCTTCGCCAGGCGTTGCACCCTAGGTACGCCTGACAACTCGAACGCCGCATTAGCGCCTAAGACGCCGGTAAAGAATGCTACTTACGGCAGGATAATATTTCAAAGACTAGTAATGCAGGCGTAACAATATAATCTACACATTTCTTACGCCGTGTAACTCTTTATTGAGTTACGTAGTAATTAAAAAATGCACACTTACGAGTATTTATAGGCAAATAACAAGCTTACACCTGGCTACAAATAATATGTGTCGTATATTACATATAATCGTGTCGGAAACAGCAGGATCAGATCCTAACTGCCCAGAAGTGGGAGACGTCGATGACGTTACTCCCGGCCATCATCAGGTCTTCCTGGGTGCAGCTATTCGGGCACAGAGCACACTCCAAAGGGTCTGCTCCACGCCGCATGTGGTGTGATTTGTATAGTCATCATTATCAGTCTGTGTCCTTTATTTTTATTTTTATGTACACACATACAGGAGAATACCGAGAGATGGTGATAGTAATTCTGAAGTCTAATCTGTGGAATTCTATGACGCTTTCCATGCTGCATATGGTTAAGTGCTGCATGTGGAGTGTTGTTCCGCCAACGTCGTAGACTACAGCCCGAGATTCATGCATCATCCTTAATTTTTACAGGAATTTACTATGAATGGGTGGTCTTCACGGGACGAGTTTTAATTTTAATTAATATGCTATGACTGGCACTTTACGGGTTAGGGATCAAATTCACACCAAACGGGGGTATTTTAGAATTCAGAAATAGTTTTTTTTCATTCTGGTATCTCCGTCAGGGATCGAACCTACGACCTTTGGCTTGCAATGCAAACGCTTTGACCCACCGCCATAATGGATGGCAGAATGGCCGTAGTTTTTTAATATTTTGGAATTGCCATAAGCCCATGTGGACTTCCAGGTATACAGGTATTCTGCGACAAGGCATAAACAAACTGAGCTTTCAGAACTGCGAAACGGCAATTTGCAGTGTCCATTTGCTCCAAATATGGAGCGAATATAGTAAAAAAATGCTCTTTCAATGGTGATCGATCCAAGGGCTCGGGAAATGTGATATTTGCAAGCATTTTTACAGTTCCGGTCAATAAATCCATTTAACCCTTTCGTATCGGTTGTCGGCATATGCCGTCATAAAATTCCCCGACCAAGTACATTTATGCTTCAAATACTAGTTTTATAATTGACAGTATAATTGATATTCAAACCAAGCCGTAATGAAAGGGATATATACCACATAAACAAATAATTATTCGTTAGTATGGAAAGTTTAGGCAGTGATAAAGGTTTCTGATCCTTTGCTTCTCCCTTCCTGGTGTCTGGTTCATCTGCAGTTATTTCCAATCTCACAGAATCCAACGTCTCCCCTCCCCGTACATGCGAGTATAGTCCTGCTGCCACTCTCTGTATCTTCGCCGCACTGAAGGAAAACTAATTTTGAACAAATCAGGCCGGCCAAACTTGGGACACAAGTAAACTTATCAGCTACTTGTTGAATATTTATAAAGAAACGCCTATAGTGAGAAACTTTTTAAAATGATTACATATTTTACTATAATTACTTTCCTTTAACTATGCTACTATATTATTATACTCGTCATATGTACTGACGTCTTCCTTTCTCTCAAAAGCGTATTATTCCGTCGCGTGAGGGTATGATGAGGAGCAGGTCAGCAAAACAAAGATCTTTTAAAAACACATTGATTATATTTATGATAAACTTTACAAGCTTTCGGCCAACGCCCGCACACAACACCCCGCGCTGGTCGCCGCTTAGGATGTCGCCCAGCGCTCAAGTGGCGGTCTATATAACTAGTGCCAACTGCCAATATGGCGGAAACATTCATGTACGACAAACGCACAGAAATAGGAGACGAAAGATTATGCTGATGTCAGTACTCATTGCATGTTAAAAAATGCGGAATCGTATTTGTTATTCATATTTTTAGCATTCCTTTGAGATCTACTTCAAAATTGAATAGATAATGAAAACGTCCTCTTTAAGTTTTTGTTATTTAATTGCGTGGTAGCAGGATGAGAAGCAGATTAACAACACAAAGTCTTTCTCTGAAGCACATTGACATGTATATAATTCGATAACGTTACACTTTTGGCCCGGACCTACTCGCAGCATTCAGGCCCATCTGGGTTTCCAAAAACAGGACGAGACAGGGAGGGTTTTCACCAAGCGAGTCCAATGCTTCTTAGGCATGCACCATTTCATCTTAAGAGGCAGTTTAACTTACAAAAACAATACACATGGGATCTTTTTATTAAATGTCGTCGCAAACGCTATAATATATAAAGTTCCGTTACAAATAATAAAAAGGGTGCGTTATTGAAACTACAAACATTGAAAGTAAACGTAACTCAGTATAAGTAAATTAATTAAGTAAAAAATAAAATATTACGAGTCAATAAGGTATAAAGCCGATCTTGCTTCCAAAAAACTACGTGTATTATATAGAATATAGATCACTGATATATTTCAACGATAAACAACTTCTTCTATATAAAGGACAAATAAGACCTATCCTTGAATACGGCAGTCACCTTTGGATTGGAGGCCCAAAATACCTTCCAAAGATAATTGACTCATTTCAAAGGAGAGCAATTCGTTTGATAAACAATGACACTCTTACGTCTAACCTGCAATCAATGGAACACAGGCGTAATATTGAATCACTTAGTCTTTTCTACCGTTATTACCACGGTCGCTGCTCTTCGGAACTTAAAGAACTAATTCCTCCTGCACACACCCACAACCGACAAACTCGTCTTACACTTGCCGAACATCCATACATGGTTAATGTGTTTCGACCAAGAACTGGCAGTTTTCAAAGCTCCTTCCTTAATGCCACAGGTAAGCTTTGGAAAGCTCTTCCAGCGTCTATGTTTCCTCCTTCCTACAAACTGGATCTCTTCAAGAAACAGATAAATATACACTGGTCTTGACCGGCTGTGCTCTCCTGCATGCGATTACATTTTTTTTTCTTTTTTAAATAACCGTCAATATAATACGGAATATAGACGGACATGATGATCATGGATGAACAGTGCGTAGTGTTGGGCTGCCCTGTGCGCGAGCCCTGCTTTGTGTCAGGTTGTCAGGTACGTCGGGAACCTCTGCACTTCATCATTGGGAACATACCCGGATAACCAAATACTGGGCTATTATTGGCTTAACCAGCGTTCAAAACCAGGCTTTTTCACGATAAATTAAGGTTAATTATCAACTTAAAAAACAGATTCCTTAAAATGTATAAATTCAATTAAATTTTGAATTTCTTTCAGAATCATTACAATATTTAGTTTATAACGTTAATGAAATAAAACAAACATACCATCATAGTTGTGATTAACTCTTCCCTTACTTTTCTTAAAATATCCGAGTGCTCCGATGATTTTTGTATGTATTTTCTACACCATATGAAAATGTCATTTGAAAATCGGTTAAATGTGAATATTCCTAAATATTGTTAAGATAGACCATGGTTCAAGTTGAAATGTAACAATATTATACTACAGTTTCTACCTTCAACCATCCCTTCCACAATGCCGTGAAGAAGAACATCGTGGCGCATGATCCATGGGGTTCGCCTCTCTGAGATGGTTCTTACTTGGTGCCTATCTTCCTTGATTATGCTGAGAACCTCATTGTTCGTCTTGTGGTCTCTCCAGGAAATTCCGAGAATTCTTCTGTATGACCACATCTCAAAGGCCTCTAGTATTTTTTTATCACTTTCAGATAAAGCACCATGTCTCACAGCCGTACATCAAGTTGCTCTAAACAAATGATTTGGCAAAATGCTTGCGGAGCTTTAAATTAATATTTTTTGACTCAAGAATTATTAGAGTTAAACTGTAGTAAGTACATATCATCGTAAAGCAAGGGTTAATCGTACAATTGCTCGTTGATTCAGAACGATTGCATGTCAGTTCAATAACGGCTACTCTATTTTATCCTATTAAAGTAAATGAAAGCTTAAACGATTGGAAAACAAATAGTATGTACTTTAACTATTGAAGAATCTTTAATGGACTTAAAAATTTGTACAGGGCTGGCTTTAGGATAAAGGGTGAATTCGGGTAAGGCACGAGGGCTGCAAGAATGGGCGCCAAAATCTAAAATAAAAGGGTTTTGTTTACTTTTAACGCATTTTACTGTAGTTTATAATAAATATAAAAAATCTATAATTTTCTTTCTGAAGAAATCTTTTGATTCTACGCGCAATATCTGGGACTTCCAGCATAAGTATAGTATATAGGATGTCCACTCTCTAATCTCGTATTTCTTCACAAAGTCAAAACATCGTACCCCGTAGCTTTCTACTTAGGCATCTGATTTCGAAACCCATTGTCTTTTGGTGATATGGCAAGATTCACAGCCGTTAAAGAAAATGGGTACGATACAGCTGCTGTATAGACGGCGTTTTGCTTTAAATAATATATATTAACATCGGCATGATATTTCCCTTGCTGACTGGTACCGAAGCCTGGATATAAAATCTTTCGTATCTTATTTGAGTTCGCTTGTCGTACATGTATATGTCGACATATTTCGGTAATGGGAGTGACGTTAGTTATAGAGATCGCCACTTGCGGCGCTGGGTGTCAACGACCACGGTGCGGTGCCGGAGTCAGTATTTGTCCCCCGATTCGAACGATTGTCCGATTGGCCCGGCCTGAATGCTGTGACTAGTTCCGGGCCAGAAGTTTGTAAAGTTATCGAAATATACATGTCAATGTGCTTCTGTAAAAGTAATTGTGTTGTTAACCTGCTCTTCATCCTGCCACCACGGAATTCAATAACAAACTTAGAGAGAAGGATGTCTATATATTTAAAAAAAATGCTTAATGACGCCCTAATCACTTCAGCTGGGACTGAATTTGTAGGTAGTATAAGTATACCTACCTTCTAATGAAGTATGTAATCTAATAAAGTGCCATTTAACATTCCTGAAATATCAGCCGTTTGCATATCACGCGAAGACTTGAAGGGTTTCTTTTATAGAGTCGACAAAAATGTACAATTAATGCACTCAGCTCTTGATAAACCATTCTACATAGAGTACTTAAGTACAGACAACCCTTTTATAACGTTATCAAATAATCGTAGGATTAGCTCAATGCTCCTAAGGCTTTTTTTGACTGAAAAAAAAATGTAGAAAAAATATAAAGTTGCGTGCTGTACGCTGCAAGGTTAGATTATATGTCTGACAAATATTTGAAGAACGTAGGAGCCTATTCCATGTCAGCCTCGTTAACCGCGCGTGTAGCCCCGACGATTACCTTGATGACGTTTAACGGCAAGGGACCGTCATAAATAAGCAGCAGTTCAGGAAAATCCTTCCAATAAATGGTAGAGACTCGCAGGCGACAACACAGAATGCGTCTCCTATTCTCATTGATGATGCATTATATGAGAGAGTGTCTCACTGTGTGTTGTATGCCTGAATCACATGGATATGCGTTGGAAGAAGAGAGGTCAAATCTTTTTAGGAATTCTCTGAAAATTCCGTGTCCGTTAAACGCTTGCGTGAGATGAAAGTACACAGAGTTCGTATTTTTCTACATCAATAAGTGTTCGATGGATGGAAAGATCTATCTCCTTCTCGTGGTGGGGGGTGAGCGACAACAGTCGGCCAATATAGACAGGGACCGAATGTTGGCCGGAATAAGCTAACACCCAGCTAACCTCATCAGGTCAAGCTGGTTAGGGCACTCTATTGTCCTGGAGGTAGTAAATGCCCTCCTAAGGCGGATGAACCTTTATGGTCGACGGCATTAGGATGTGGAAATAAAGGGGAAAATACCACATTAAAGATCTTAAAGACATCCCATGTATCAGCAAAAAAAATTATTGCATCTCAAGTAAGGAATGGAGATCGAGATGCAAGATTCTGTTGCTGCAAACCAATCCACCGGATTGATACTACGAAGAAGAAGGATGGAAAGAAAGACTTGGTTATTCCTCCGGAAGTTGCTTCACGAAAATATTTTGAAAAATAGACGTTTGGGCGTCATTATTTATTAAATGCACTGCTCTTAATTGAATTAAATCGCTTAAATTAAAAAATAATTTTAAAAATTGGGATCGTTTTGCTGTAGAATTTTGTATAAAAAATATTGTATTTTCATGTTTATTTTTACACGAAAATAACGTCTGTTTTTTATTATACTAGCGCGTCATTCCTTACCTTCCGGCGCATCACAAATTTCCGAAGAATTACCAAAATAATTATTTCGAGCATCGACGAATCATCTATCCGGTTTTCCTATCGCGTAAACATTTTTAAATACGTTTCGCTAAATGTATACAAAAATCGGTATTCTAATGCGTGTATTCCGTGCGTATTATTCACATATAAATAGAATGCTGTTCCCTTCGAGATTCGTTTCGATTATTAGTTGGGTGAGAATTACACAAGCTTAATACAAGTCAATTTTATATAATTACCACATTTTTCCGGTGGGTATGGCTTAGAAGTATAACGAATTCGCTTTACACTACGCTTTTTTGCGTTTAACCCTTTATTTACTGACGGGACTTATCCCATACCACAATATCCAATATTGATCGTGCATTTTACTGCAGTTGTGCCCTGACGGGACTTATAAGTCGGATTTATAAAACTATGAAATAAATGCTTATTTTAGAAAAAAAAAATGTTTTTTCCTAATTTTTCTCTATATCCTATTCATATAACAAGATTTAGTAAAGTAAATCAATTATTTCAAAATTCAGTAAATAAAGGGTTAAACAAATACAAATACTGATGGTAGTGGAGACATTTTATCTGTGGATGTAATGACGCTTACCATTTTACATAAGACATAACGCTGCATTTGGAATATTGATCCGCTAACTTCATAAATTACAGCCTAGCATTCACAAACGTGTCGTCCATTTTTAACAGAAATTCACTATGAGTGCGTCGCGCTTACTGAACGATCTTCGTAATATAATAACGCTTACCGCCAATTTAGATCAATAGGCAATGACTGACATTTTACGGATGAGGGATCAAATTCACACCAACTGGGTATTTAAGTTAAGAGCTTAGAAATCGATTGAAAAAAAAATATTCTACTCTTCGTCAGGGTCGAAACCACAACCATCGATATGGTAAGCAAACGATTTATCACTAAGCAGGCAAACCATACTAAAGGTCGTGGATACAATCCCCGAAAAAGAATAAAAAATAAAAATAAAACATTTACAAAGCTATTTTAACAATTACAATCTTTAAACGATTAACTCGCTTGCATCTGTTCCCGATATATGCCGTGTAAGATTCCCTTACTGTTGACATCGGTAGCCATGATATATCATTTTGCTACTTTCTTAGAATAGTTTTTTATGCATCATCTGATAGCTAAAGGATACAAGAACCAATGTGATATATGAAAATAGACCAGATAAGTACATTTATGCTTCAAATACTAGTTTTATAATATACAGTATGATTTGTATTCCATCGAGCCGTAATGAAAGGGTTAAAAAGTAAATATTTTATATCGACACAAGTTATAGTGACAGTAGATCTCAGTTTATTAACCTATACACTATTAAAAACTTATAAAATGAATGTTTTACAGAATACACGTGTGCTATTTTAAAATAAACCAATAAAACAAGTGCCAAAAAAGTTTTTAAAATGGATAAATTAGCTGTGGATGAATTTGTGTGCAAAAGACTCAAGCAAGTTCGACTGATACAGTTCGATGATACGTGAACAACACATGACACAACAGTTGTGACAAGAAGAAAAAGTGATGAAGAATCAACAAAGTTAATGCAATAAATAGAAACTAAAACAATTGTGAAAGACTAGAAGTGCCTTTTCGATTTCCTGCCTCAGAAAGTTCCTAAAGTCGAGTTTGGTGCAAAAATTCACGTTTTCGTGACAATTTTTGGATAAATTTTAATGTCAAGTGGTTGTAAGCTTAATAAGCAATCGAATTATATTCGTTATAAGGTCATTTGTACTCAAATTAATGATTTACGAGTATATCAATCGCACAGTACAAATTTTAACGTAGAAGACGGCGAAACGGCTCAATTACTTGGACCAAGAACTACAAAAAATTATTAAAAATTGACAATAAAAAATAGGCTTGTCGATTTAAAAGTGTAAATGCTCAAAATATTGATTTAACTGTTGTATAAAAAACATATAATAAACGCTTGTGTGGATAGTAAAGACATTGCAAGTGAATGGAAATCGAATTCATTTGGAAATTCTTGGAAGCAATTTCAAATATTAAACTGCAATTGATGCTATTTAATGATAAGCTCACATAGTCTTCAGATGTTATTATCGATGATGTGAAAACGTCCAAAGTTGAAAGAGTTCCTCTTTAATATATTCCACAACGCATACTCTTGTTTAAAGAAGATTTTGTGTGCATCACAGACGTATTGCAATTAGTGGAATTCGTAGAGGATGAATCATAAAGTTGATGTAAAAGAAGGTCACTGAATTAATATTGAGATGTGAGAATTGGCATTGAAATTATATATTTAATTGCATATTGATAAGTAAATACGCTTTGAATATTTCAAAACGTTGAAAAGTGCTTATCAAGGAACTGGGAAATGCCAAAAAATTGTGTGTTGCTTGGAAAAAACACTCTAATCTTGAATATATCTACAAAATTGGCAATTGTATTATACAAGTTAATGAATTTTGATAAGAGAATATACATTTAATGTCTTAGAAAATTAAAATTCGCTTCAAAAGTGACTAAGATCTTGCGTGTTTAGCGGAAGAAAAACTGGAAATCTGGGCGGACATAACGCTATGCGGCGCTTGCTGCGATCATGTTGGACGTGTTTCGCGGCCTCAAGAATTTGATCAAAGTCAGTTATGTCCACATCGACAGTCCAGTCTTCCGTTTGCACTACTCCATCACAGTCATCATCCTCATTGCGTTCAGCCTGATCGTCACGACGAGGCAGTACGTGGGGAATCCTATTGACTGCATCCACACCAAGGACATCCCTGAAGACGTTCTGAACACGTATTGCTGGATCCACAGCACGTACACATTGAAGAGTTTCTTTAAGAAGAAGGTCGGCATTGAGGTCCCTTATCCCGGGATCGGAAACAGTCGCGGAGAAGGTGGAAAGGAAGACCTCAGCGACAGGAAAGTCTACAAGTATTACCAGTGGGTGTGCTTCTGTTTGTTCTTCCAGGTCAGTATAAACCTTTACATATATGTTGAAACACATACGTTTTTATATCAATGATTGTTATTATTGTATCAGCATTTATAAAGCGCTTTTTTATGACCAAGTTGTCATTCCAAAAGCGCTTCTTTACCTCTCTAAGTGAAAAGGTGTGTCTTGAGTCTGCCTCTGAAGGATGCCTCCGTTTTCAGCTCTCTTATACATTCCGGCAGCGAGATCCAACCCGTTGGTACCATGAAACTGAATGTGCGATTGACAAAGACCGCTAAAGCTGCAAGGACTACCTCTCGTCAGCTGCTGGGTTCTTTACCTGGATCAATAAACAAATTTGACATTTAATTTTTTTATCATTGTCCAACAGCAATATTGCATCCAATTAACAAATCACTTCAAAATACCTGCCTTGGGGGTCTGTGCGAACCGTATATGTTCCCAGGTGGAGTTTCGAGTGCAGATATGTTTGGGGATAAGGCATGGACAGCGTCAACTGACAGAACTGAATGGCGGCAATTTGTGGGGACCACATGTTCTAGATATGAAACAGATATGGGAACAAAATAAAAACTACCGCCTTCGCTTTCTCAACTCGTCATACCTTGCCAAGTATCGTACTCTCTATAATCTACGCTAACACCTACCTGCAAAAAACTAACGTACTACAAATTGAAAACACTCGTGCAACAGTTGGATAGTGCTGCTCATCTCAAGTATTCCAAAGGTGAGCATTCAGCAGCGTTCGCAATTTCGCAACATCTCATTAGGGCCACGCGCTCGGTCTTGAGTCATGAGATGTATGTGGTGGAACGCTGTGACTCTGAGCATGAATGTAGCAAGCAGGCAAGCACGCGTGACATGACGCACAGTCAACACGTGGCCTGGCAACTCTCCAGACGACGAGAGCACTTCAAACAATGACAGAAAATATCTCTTTGACTTGCTGATGCTTTGATACATTATCGTCAAATCCCCGATACATTCAGCGTACTTCAAGTCTATATTGTGTGTCACGCTGATATAAAGACTTTTGAATGATTTCTCTCGGTATTTAGAAAGCCTTCTCTAATATGATACTCTTCTTATTCCCATAAACGTTCCATATCTGGTACATCTGAGCGTTTTCAGCCAATAAATCTCAATTATTATAATTTTTGACATCTATGAATTCCTCATCCTGCCACCACGCGGCGGAGTTACACCTTTTTTAGAGAGAGGAGGATGTTAACATAAAACAGAGATTTTACTACAACAACAAAAAATGCTAAAATATTTAGAGGATGTCTCAAATTCGACGATTCCAAGTAAATCATCAAAGAGTCGAACGAGAGAAAAAACCTTAAAGTCAAAGATGATCACATCCGGGAAATATCAAATTCAGCTTTCAAAGGGTATATAAGTACATAATAAAGACTCCAAGACTTCCAAGACAAGAAGAACAAACAATCATCAGGTGGATTGGGCAGTTTATCCGCTCTGTGGAAATGAAGAGATCAAAAGAGTTAACTTGGAGTTATCGGAATTTGTAAATAAAACTGTCACTTCACTCGTATTGAGCTGTTTCGTTTGTGATACGCAGTCGATTCTCCGCTTACTAGTTGAATTTAATAACATGAAGGTTATCAACTGACAATACTTGGTGAAACTGTCTAATTTTAAATTAAAAAATCTTGATAACGATTTTGTAAGCAGCATTAACCTTTCCTTTACGGTGCTAAAATCAAAACACGCGTTCCGGTGTTGGGTAGTCAATACACAATGAAAAATCGGCGATTTTAAATCGAAAAGATAAGAGCATTCATAGCATTTCATAGAAATCCTTCATATTAACGTATACGTGATTGAAAAAAGCAAAAATATATTTAACGTTATTAAACAAATTGATTTACACTTACAAATCTACATCAAATATTAAATTTTACGACGTTTCTCCAATCAATATTGTAGAAAAAGAAACGGCAGAGGATGGGATTCGAACACGAACTTTGCTCCTTATTTCTATATATAGCGCGGTTTATGAATCGTAAAAATTATAATCGATACGTATTATTACAGATGGCGTTTTGTTGTAGATTGCATTTTTATATTTTATATTAATTAGATTTGATCAAATTAATTTATTCACAAGTATTGTAATTTTTTACCGTCATTATATTCATTTAGTAACTATATATATATAAGTAACTAGTAAAGTTCCAAGTTCGCGTTTCGAATCCCAGCGTAAACCCTTTTCTCCGATATTCATGAGAGAAATATCACAAAAAAGATATTTAATGTCTTCTTCTTCTTCTTGACAGCGACGTCAAATTATTTTTGCCCAGTATCTGGCAACATCGATAGCTCGTGTGTTGCCCAGCATTAGGTCATGATATGTGCAGCTTGTTGGACACATGGAGCAGGATCTTAGGTGTGAGACGGTCTGCAAGTCTCCACAGCCACACACCAGTGATTCTCACTGCCGAAGCATTCCTTACCGCTCGAGGTTGTCCTTTGTTCTACCAACTCCGGTCCTTAATATGTTCAAGAATTTCCAGGTCCTTGCCAGTTGGGAGGCCTTCCTTTGGAGTAATGACATCCTCTGATGCGACTTGTTGCCAGAGCTGGAGTCTCTCATTTTCGGGGCCGTATGTGAGACGTTGTGTAGATCTCAGAAAGCTGCTTCGCGACTTCTGATTATACGAGCAGTGGGACGGTTGGTTGATTGCCTAACGAATTTCTTCGGCGCATATGACTTTACGTCTTATGTTTGATGGCGCGATACCAGCCAAGGGGTATCGTTTTGAAATAGGCGTTGGTTTGAGGCAGCCTGTGACGACTCTGCACGCATCGTTCAGGGCAGTATCCACTTGATTACAATGGGCTGATCGACCCCATACTAGTGCCGAATAATCTCCAGATATTTAATGTAAATTCGTATGTGTGTATCGATTTAAAAATAACTTGAACATCATAATTGTCAACTGAGTTCATTTCTATCAATTGTTCCATTGTATTTTTAAGCGTCTCGTAACATGTTTATTTCCGTGGTCATTGTTTACATGCGCACCTTGCCCCACGTCGCACAGCTCACTTGTTGACTCACCGTTAACCCCTCTTGTCGTCCTCCTCTACTGATCTTCCACTAGCATGTCGCCAAGAGCCGTGAGGAATGCTTCCACCGAATCGCCGTCTTTCTTGGTGCGTTGCCAGCAGTTCGATTCGCTGGTTCGGGAATGTCAATTGGTCGATTGTTTAGCAGAACTGGACTGATTTCTGAACATAATCAACACACAACAGGGTTGCAAGCTGAAGAAAAAAACAAACATAAAATTTTATAGAGTGTACCTTGAGCAGAAGTTTTCCAATTAATATGTTCAACACGTTCATCGCCAACACCATTTTTTTATAAAGTGGCTGGAAAAAGTTTTTGTGGTATTAGGTGTTAGGGCTGCGTCGGACATTCTGAATAGCAGTTTGTATGGAGCGCGTGGCTGACAGCGCAAAACGAAAAGTCAAATTTATGTTTGTCGTGTCGGCCACCGGTGGCCGACTCGGCATGATTATAATGAATCAGTGTCGGCCACCGGTGGTTGACATGGCGATGAACGTGTTAATGTAATACGTATCATCATTATTCCACGTCCGCTCCCGTAATTGGAGCATATTGCATTCACGAACCGCCACCACAGAGCTCCGTCAGCAGACATGATCTTCTTTTCATCCCATGTCAGCTCCGCCTCTCGCAGCTACACCGAGTACATTCTATGCCTAGTCTCCGACTAAGGCGCAAGCCTGGGGGCTCTCTTCTTCGTGTCAGCGACTTCAAATTATTTTTGCCTAGTATCTGGCAACATCGATAGCCCATGTGTTGCCCAGCATTAGGTCTTGAGGTGTGCAGCTTGTTGGGCACATGGAGCAGGATCTTAGGTGTGAGGCGGTCTGCAGGTTTCCAGAGTCGCACAATAGTGTCTCTCCCTGCCGAAGCATTCCCCACCGATCGAGGTTATCCTTTGTCCTACCAACTCCGGTTCTTAATCTGTTCAGGGATTTTCAGGTCCGCCAGTCAAGACAGGGGGCTTGAAGAATAGATTTCTATACCTTCTGCTCTCCCGCGGCATTCTCAGTACGTGTTCCAACCAGGCATACCGTCGTCTCTCAATAGAAGTATGGAAGGCTGCCTTATCCGCTCTCTCACCTCGTCATTCCTAAAATCAAACTATCGTACCCCCAGTATTCTACGCAGGCATCTGCTCTCAAATCCCTTTATAAGGCTTCATTGGCACTTCCTGAGATGCCAGGACTCACCGCTCTAAAGAAGAAGTAACACAATACAAATATATATTTTTCCTTTCCATATTTGTTCAAAATTTGAAACGTTTTCACACCACAAAATACAGCCGCTCAATTATGTCCGTCACCACCTGTCGGTATTCTTCTGTATGTGTTGACATCAGCATGATGAAGTCCTTGCTGACTGGTACAGAAACCTCGATATACAATTATTCGTCTCTTATTTTTGGGCGCTTATCGTGCATTTATCTGCGCCATGTTGTCAGTTTGGATGAGTCCGCTAGCGGATGTGTTAGTTGGAAACACCACCGCTCGTGGCGCGGGTGGGAGCCCATACCGAGTGTGGAGATCAGTTGTGTCCTGACGGCCGAGAAGGTCGTGGTACAGCCGGGCGGCATGTCATTCCGCCTAGCTTGTAAAACTCCCTTCACGCGACGGAATAACACCTTTTTGAGACAGAGAAGGATGTTAGTGTTCATATATAAAAAAAAATAATGTATCTCAAAGTGAATGTTAAAAAGGTATTTATAACATGTGCTATTGTCGCTGGAGAAGCTTACTAAGCAAGTTGTGACGCTTGCCATCCCTAATTAGGCGAAACATGTCGGCCATCGTTTGACGGGACACCTCGCGTCGTTAATGCGGGATATCAATTTAATTTATTTACCGAAGAAACGAAGAGAAATGCCTCTTTAATTGCCCTTAATATTTTACGGTCCAAGTCGTTAGGTTTCGGCTAATTCATTCGGTCTCGCAATATTCCCTGGGGACACTAAAAATATTTACAAGAATTGATGATTTTTATTAATTTTATTTCCGCTATTTATTACTACGAAGAGACATTAGTTTTTCATCATTGTTATTAATGCATGTTCTTACAAAACAAATCAAATAGAACGCTTTTTTAATGTAATAAAATGTTTGAATACTAGTGTAAATGTCAGCCGAATGGCAGTTACGTTTTTTAAATACTTCGTATTATTATTAACATCTTTAAAAAAGCGAAAATAATTTATGTGTTCGTCATCGGGCCGCGTTGAGGAAGGATGCAGGAGCAGGTCGCAAAGCAAATAACTTGTTCAGATGCACAATCCGCGTTTATTTTCAAAAGGATTCCTCGCCCTTCCGTAACATGGTGTATCATAGGCCTCGGTCGGATGGGAACTGCCGACACGAACTGCCAGATTATTAAATATCGTTTTTCGAGGCTTTTCGGCATCAGCTATATCAAGCTGATAACATTATGGTATATTTTTTACAATATCCGCTCCATATTTGAAGCACATGGACACCACGAATTTCCGTTTCACAATTCTCTAAGCTCAGATTATCTATGCCTTGTCCCAGAACACCTATTCACCTGCAGATCCACATGGGAACATAGATGATTCCCGGGAGTCTCCACGGTAAGAGTCCGCGAACATTGGCATCTCACCATGAGCTTATGCAGCCACAACGGTAGCCTTCCATACTAAAGTCTATTAAGAAGCGAAGATCTGGTTAGCATATGTACATGTACAAGATGTTCCAGGAGAGCATAACACACGATTTACCAGTCAGAAATCTCACTTTTGTACAAACCTACAAGTTTTCTCTGTGGGTTCGCATAAGTAGGGGTCTTATCAAGTACTTAGTCAAGATTATGACGGGACTGAAGAGAAATAGTGCCAGTATGCAGCCTTGTCAAACGCCAGTGTATACCACTAACCAGTCTGCGATCATTGCTACAAACATCGCCACAAAATAATCATAGGTGGTCCTAGTTTAAGTTTGTTTTGAAGTGTTGTCCTTACAAAGGCATTTAGTATGACCGAAATATTAGATCTTTCCTAGGTGTTACAGGTTGAAAACAAAAAGACCGACTAGTGTTGTTCCTAATGAACTGGCTGAGTAGGTCATGGCTGATGGGTTGCTCCCGCTGCTAACTATCTCGCTTGGCACACTGCCAACTGACAGCGCGCGGCACATCACTCACTGCCACACTGACACACTGGTAACTTTTTCTTTTGCTTCGGGCGTCACATCCGTTTTTTTGCAACACATGCTGAAGAATGCCGAAACATTTTTATTTCTATACAATTTTTGAAGTAAAATTATCTACGTGACGAAAAGCGAAACTCTCTTCGTCCCCTGCGTCATCGACAGTTAAAAACTTTTGTAGAAATAAGTACGATCAGTCCTGTACAAATACTTAAAATTCTTCAAAATACTCTCCCCCTGTATCGAGTCGATGTACTTCAATTTCAATTCTAGTTGCACCGCGGTTAACACACCACTCCTACAGAATACACCCGTAAAAGAGGTTGATACTTTTAAATATCTCGGCTCCGTGATATCCTTAGACGCCAAAACTGAATCTGACGTGGAGCATAGAATAAACACGTGATGGTTGAAATGGAGGTCTCTCTTTGGGGTTTTGTGTGATAGCAAGATCCCATTTAGGACGAAAAGTAATATTTAAAAAACTGCTGTAAGGCCAGCTATGCTCTACGGATCGGAGTGTTGGACCCCGCTGAAACGTGACTTGGATAGGATTCATGAGGCAGAGATGAAGATGCTGAGTTGGGCGGGCGGTGTGATTAGAGTGGACAGAGTTCGAAATGAGCATATTCGCGTTTCTTTTCGGGTGGCCCCCATACCTAAAAAGATAAGGGAAAACCGCCTAAGATGGTATGGGCATGTGACACGGAAAGATGAGAACCACATGGTGAAGAGAACCTTCAAAATACCCACGCTGTGAATAAGATCTGGAATACCACAGGAAACCTGGACTGCAACTGTAAACAACGATATGAAAACTCTTGGTTTTACCGAGAATTCAACGCAAGACAGACAGACATGGCGAATGTTCACAAGGAGAACCGACTCCAGGTGATGGGACATGACGAAGCTAAAGAAGACTCTCCCCCTGTATCAATGCACTTGCGGAGACGTGTCTTCCGCGCCTGGAAGGTACCCTGAAAGTCCTCGGCGGGTATCCACATAAGAACAACGGTTTTCGGAAGCTTTCAGGGCAAGAGCCCATGAATTTGCATAGACAGCGGCTGTAGTACCAGAGAAATGTTTGGGTGTTCAATAATCAGCGTTTTTTTAAGGAGACTTGTTGTCCAGACCTCGGGAGGGTCAAGCTAACCATCCTAGTACATATCTGGGCTTAAAAAATCAGTTTTCGTGACCTCGGTGGGAAATAACTTATTAAAGCTTGCTTGTGAAAAGTTCGATTGATTGTACTGCATACATATGCGTTAGTTTTTGTTGAACGATGTAAGCTATTGCTTGATCGATTGATTTCATCGAATTACACTTGCGTGATGCGGTCATGGAGTATTGCCCAGACTAAACCAAGCTCCCCTTCTGCTCGCATGTGCGGTGGTCTCCCGTGCGGTACACAGACCCGTGTTAATTTTAGTTTTGTTTATAGCACTGTGGTCGACGCTTGCTCTAGTTTTTACAGCGAACGACGATTGAACCCAATACATAATTGCCCAGTTTAAAAAGCGCACTTACGTCTAACCACCATTCCCCGGAACATCAGTATTTCACCGACCAACAATTTGGTTGTCTATATAAAGAACGAATCCTTATATATAATTAAGCCAGTCACCTTTGGTTTGGAGACACAAAATACCTTCAAATTTAATTGACTGAGTTCAAAGACGAGCAATTCGTTCGATAAACGATAACATTCTTACGTATAACATGCAATCTATGAACACAGGCGTAAGTTTGGTTCACTTAGTCTTTTCTAACGTTATTACCACGGTCGTTGCTCTTCGGAACTTCGAAAGAGCCAAATCTACTTGCACCCCCCTCCACAACCGACAAACTCGCCTTACACTTGCTGAACATCCGGTTTCACGGTTATTGTATATCGACCAAAAATTAGCAGTTTGCAAAGTTTCTTCTTCCATACTTAAAAAAAAATAGAAAACAGTAAACTTCGAACCATAAAACTTGGAGAAGGATCATAAAAGCCGATCATTCTTTCATGAAGTATTGACTGGTATCATCCAGTATATTAAAGGTCTCTGGAAATTTATTTTGAACGACTTCAGCTTAGCGAATTTTGTATTTCTGTCTACATGTAAATTCCTGTAATAATAAAGATAATGCTTGAATTTCGGGCTTTAGTTTATGCCGCTGGCGGATCAACACTTCACATGCAGCGCTTAGTCATATTGCACCATGGTAAGCGTCATAGAATTCCACAGATGAGACTTCAGAATTACTATCACCATCTGTCGGTATTCTCCTGTATGTTTTACATAAGGATTCCAAAATGTTGTATTATTTATGTTGACATCAGCATGATATAGGCCTTGCAGACTGGTGCCGAAAACCTCGATATTTTTCTCATTTTTATAACCTCGTATTGGTATTTTGACAATTTCGGTCACGGGTGTGACGTTAGTTGTACATGACTGTCTGTAATTGGTGCGCCATTAATTCTGGAGATCGCCACATGCGGCGCTGGGCTCTCGCCCACTACGAGCTCGTAGTGGCCAGTAGTTGTCCCCCAACTGGGACGACTGTCAGATCGTGGCCGGAACGAAAGCTGTGACTAGGTCCGGGCCGTAATTTTGTCAAGTTATCGTAAAAATATATGTGCTTCTGAAAAAGTCTGTGTGTTGTTCATCTGCTCCTCAATCCATCTCTACGTGATTCAATAACTACCATAAGAGAGGAGGATATTAATATATAACAACATTGTATGACCAGCGGTATAACTTATCAATTCATAGACAGATACTGAGAATCAATACATTCGTTCCCTTTCGAATGCATCTTGCATTGGAGTTAGACGATGAAGCTATACCTAATATTTAGGTTAACTTCGATAAACATAGACCCTTCATGTCGGAGTCGCTCGTGTGTTTATCCTGCCACGTCATCGCCACACTGTAAACTGTTACACGATGACCACATATTCACCACTCGCCACAATGTTGCAACGCGAGAAACATAGTAATACTAATTATACCCTTTTTCATACAAAAATAGATGAACTCGCCATGCGTTGCAATGGATTCAGATTATTGAAGTCATCATTCATCATCAGCCTGTATCCGTTCACTGTTGAACGTAAGCCTCCCGCATGAGTCTCCATTCTCTTCGATCCTCCGCCTTCCGCATCCAGGTCACTCCCGCTATTTTTCTCATGTCGTCAGTCCATCTTGCAGAGGGTCGTCCAATGCTTCGTTTGCCAGTTCTTGGGCGCCATTCCAATACTCTTCTTCCCCATAGACCGACGTCTCTTCGACAGATATGTCCTGCCCATTGCCACTTGAGTGTGCCTATTCGTTGGGTAGCATCCACTAGTTGAGTTCTTCTGCGTATTTCCTCGTTTCGGATTCTTTTAGCGACATTCTGAGCATGGATCACTCCGTAGCACGCTGGGTGACCTTTATTTTATGGTCGAGAAACACGGAAGAGCCTTCAGCCACTCTCTAACAAGTAGCTTTTTGGAAGAAAAAAAAACAAAAAAAAACAAGCGTATCTCGATATCGCGGACAAACAAGCTGGAGAAGGCAAACTTCGATACAAAAACCCACACTGGGAGGCTTCTTCAACACATTTTGAAGAAGAGGCTCCCAGTGGAAGACTATCCATAGGCTTCTCCGACATATTCGGAGGCGAGGCTATGATGGATCTGTGTGGTGGGCAGGACCTCATAGTCGAGATGGTAGCGGATAACCCGAACTGGCGGTCAGCGGCAGCTCTCTTTCCAAGAACCTGCGTCAGGTGGCAACCGGCAGTAAAATGACCCGCAAAAAAAAACATGATGCACGATAAAAATGATAAGCGTAATAGTGTTACGGCGTTCCCCTTAGACCAGCGGTCGGGGAACCGGGGTAAATTACCCCAAATGGGGTAAAAATATGTTCTCTGGGGTAATAAGGAAATTTTTCTAGTTTGGTATTTCATAAAACTTACTATTTTCATGTAACTTTTTTAATAATGTTTATTTAAATATACATTGATTGTCTTCTTCTCAAAATGGGGGGAAGGGGTAATATCGACTCGCGCAAAAATATTTTGGGGTAATGGTTAAAAAAGTTCCCCGACCGCTGCCTTAGACAGACACGGCGAATGTTCACAAGGAGAGCCGACCCCAGATGATGGGAAATGGCGTGGCTAAAGAAGAAGAAAAGAAAAGCGTATCTCGGTTAATAGAGGTTGTTTACTTTCATGTCGAAAAATCTGCCAAATTGCATGTAAAATAATTATTTTTAATTTGTTTATTTAAAATCTACTGCTGGTCAAATGTAAGTTAAAGCTGTCATTGCTAATACTGAAATCGAATTACAAAAGTATTAGGTTGTTCGGAAAAAAGTGTCGTAAAATCGTTGTTTTTCAACAGACGAATTTATTTACAGCCATGTTCATACTTAAGCTGCAAAGTCATTACATACTCGTATTTTAGCTTATTAAACATGGCTGGCTTGTCAAATATTATGATTGATACTACGCAGTAGTTTTTTTGTTGGTATCCCTTCAAATACGGATATTGAAAATGAGCATTTTTAGCGTATTTGAGTTATTACTATTTGTAATAATTTTATATTTGTTTTATTTTTAGCAAAGTTTTATAATTTTAAATTAATTTCAATTAAAACCCTCAAAAGAATCTCGCCACACACGACTAAGCCCAAAAGCCACAATATAAAAATATTTAGTTTTGATTCACATTTATTTTTAAACGATTACATGTTTCGGCCTCCCTGGAGACCATCTTCAATAATGATTAAATTAAAAACTGGTAGCGGCTTATAAAGGTATCTATAAGTATTACTTTCACTTCTACGTTATTACACATATATTTACAGATCGTATTAATATATGTGTGCTGGTTAAACCATTGAAAAAAGACATTATAAAATCAAGTAGTATGTGTTGTCTAAATGTATTAAGCCATTATATAATATTACATTTTGTGTTAAATTTTAAAAAACCTTTTAATTTTATCTTAGATCTTCAGTGTAGATGACGGTTAGTCCATGGTGTATGGGTTTTTCCAGCTTGATATTGCATTAATTCGATTATGCAGTTTCAGTAATTAATAATCCAATTATGCAGTTTCACCAAGTATTGTCAGTTGATAACCTTAATGATATTAGCAAAGTTTGCTTGTAAAAACGATCCATTGATTATACGCAATAGTTTCTTGTTGGTATCTTTTCAAATATGGCATATGAAATAAAGCTTTTTCGACATGTTTTACTATCAAGAAGGTAGAAATGGTGTACAAGCAAGATAAAAATGTAACAATGTGTATGAAGAAGATGTTTTGACAGAACGTCAGTGCTGAAACTGTTTTGGTGGTGAAGATGCACCACGCTCTAAAAGGCTAGTTAAAGTTTATGATGTCAGAATACTTGCTCAAATCAAGAAGAAGTTTCCTACACTCGACAACGGAACTGATGATACCTGAGGCCACCCTGCGGCTGAGCATGTGAAGAAGTGCAAATGAGGGGAATGCTTGGATTTCCCCGACAGAGGACTTAGCCCCTGGACACGACCAGGGGTGGAATATATGGAGAAGTCTTAACAGACTTTGGACCGGAGTATGCAAGACGAGGGCACAAATGAAAGCCAGTTTTAAAGCGAACCGACTGAATGTGACTGTGGCGTGGAGCAGACCCTGTCGCACCTCCTGGAGTGTGCGCTGTTTCCGAGTATCTGCACCCAGGAAGACTTCTGGGCAAACGGGATCTGACCCTATTTCAGAATAAATTTTGATGCAAACCGGCAAATAACAACTCGTAAGATCGCTTAGAGATCAAATTGATCAAATTCGATCGTTCGAGAACGTTCCTCGGTTAAAAACATTTTTTTTAAAAATACTTCCCGAACTAAATAATAATTTGACAGCGGTACTGTGACATGTCATGACAGAACATGTGTCGCATGTCAATAAATTGTCGCTGAAAATGACAGGACTGTGCTTACTGACAAAATAAACTGTCAAAGTCAATCAATGCCTTGGGCATGTGTTCATTGTATTTAAAATGCTAGTGTTGCCCGTGCGAAATATTCTCTCGTGTAAGTTAGCAATAATACTCATAAATCCTCGTGACATTTCAGTCGTTGGTTAACGCGTCTGACATTAGTGTTTAGCTTCGAGTTTGTGCACAATGAAAAATAATATTACAAAACTACTTTGTTAAGACGGTTGTCAGTACACATGCCGTCAAAGAAAAAAATCATTCCCCTACCGTTGACATCGGTTGATGTGATCTATCGTTTTGCTACTTTCAGTACTCATTGTGACATCTGCGGTAGGAAATTGGAAGTGCATTTATTCTCTTTATCAACCTACATGTATTCTTTACAGGAATCTGTAAAGCATGTAAATTAATATTGTAAGGTCGTCACAGGAGCGATTTTTCTGTAAGCCACATGTGTCAATGCCACCAAATGTATGGAATCACATAATTAACGTTTTTTTAAATATAATAGTTTTTTATGCATCATCTGATAGCTAAATGATACAACAACCAATGTCGTATATGAAAATAGGTCAGATAAGTACATTTATGCTTCAAATACTAGTTTTAAGCAAAAAAAAATGGTTAGAAAAATTCACGCCGTATTGACAGTATAATTTGTATTCCACCGAGCCGTAACGAAAGGGTTAATAAAATTTAGAAAAAACAGCTGAAATTTAACTACATAATATATACTAGAAACAGGCGTTGACCCATGCATATTTCGGTCCGCGTGTAATGTTGATTAACTTCAGTGATTTACCGAGAACCGTGCTAATGATGTGTCGCTGGACGTGAATATGCCGATATTGATTATTTGAGATCTCTGTGTTAATTTTTAGTGCTGGCAATATTCCATCGCTCAAAGTTCGGCGGGAACATTGATTTTCGCCGGTAAAAGTATCAAAGATACCAACGTAATAATGTTATTATTAATTCTGGGCTAAATCCGATCTCCACTGACCTAAATGCATCCAAACGCATCTTTTGAGTTTTTATATACTAAAGCAGTGACGGTTTCAGGGGGTGGCGCAGTGGGTCGGCTGCCCAGGGCGCCGAATGAACTAAGGGCGGTCTTAGCTTGTACAGGGGGTGTTTTCCGAAGATTTTCTCTCCCACCAAAAAAAATTCAAGGGGCGCCAGATTTTTTTTTGCCCAAGGTGCCGCAAGGTCTAAAGTCGACACTGCACTAACGTACTGACACCAACTCGATATAGCCCTTTCAAGCTGATGCCGAAAAGCCTCGATATACGATATTTTATGTCTTATTTTTGTTCGCTTGTCTGTCGCGCACATATGTTATGTTAGCCAAGTCTTAGATTTAAGTAGTTATGAGATGCGGCGTGTGCATGCGCCATTTTGTTTATTTTGTTATGAAAGCCAGCCATGTCATGCGGAAGCGGTTAGTTAGATGTCCGCTATATAGTTTTCGAACGCAGTGACTTTCACTGCTACCACCCGGAAGTCGCCGCCCGGGCGCTGTTAAGTAATAAGCGTTTACTGTGTCCCAGACGGAGGATGGAATTTCGTCTTTTATTGTTTAACGTAAAATAAATGTCATATGTGCTTCTGGACAAGTTTTTCGCTTTGACGACCTGCTCATCATCTATCCACCACGCATCCCAATGGCAGTCCAGCGATCTGAAGTCACTTTAATTGTCGGTATGTCAGAAAATTAGTCAAAACGCTTCAGATATATATTATTTCATTGTAAATATTTATTTATTTATTTACCTTGTTTTCACATGAATCACGTAACAAAAGTTCTCTATTAGGAGACTGCAGTTTCGACTAACTCGTAGTCTTTGTCAATCCTTCTCTAGTTAGAGAAGGATTGACAAAGACTACGAGTTAGTCGAAACTGCAGTCTCCTAATAGAGAACTTTTGTTACGTGATCCATGTGAAAACAAGGTAAATAAATAAATAAATATTTATAATTTATTATGGATCTCAAAGTGAATGCTCAAAACATTGAAAATATTATTTCATTGTCTTGTATTGATAACTGTAACTACATAAGATGCGAAGTACGCTTCGATGTATTCTAACCAATCAATGCATTCCGCTTAAAAAATGGACTACGCTCCCCGCGTGCCAATGAACGCACGCCGCTCAAAAACATGATTAAAATACTCAGTGTTTTTTTCTTTATAAGCTTTATTACTGCTAACAGAAGTGTCAATGTGAGGGCAACCTCACTCAAAAGTGGCCAAGATATGAGTCGCTTCTTATTAGGACATCGTCATTTCTTCGTCCGTGGAATAGCCTCAAAAGCATTTATCTTTAAGAGAAAATGGTCTAGGGCTCTAGGCGTTTTAAGCGTCTGGTTAATGATGCGATCTCTTTAAAAATATCGGATTTATAATTCACATAAAAATATGGCTCAGAGCTACAGCTGCTGGCTTCAAGTCTTCGAACTTCTTCCCTGGAGGTCGTCGGGAACAATGTATATTTCCAGATGGATACTTCAGGGGCATAGATGTCTTGGAACGAGTCAAGGATAGTGGCAATTGAGAGAGCTGAGTGGAGGCAATCTGTAGTGAACGGATATGGGTAGAAGAAACATAAGACATGTAAATTAGACTGTTTTATTTTATATTGCGACTGCCACATAACGTTTGTTGACATTGATACTCGTAAAATTTTCAATGTCTCTGTTTTCTGCATGCTGTGGAAAGATCGTCAGAGCAAGGGGCATTATTCTTGTAGCTCTTACTCATCACATTACGACATCACATCCGCTACACACCAACAGCAATACCCGACATATTTTATGAATTACCAAAAATCTTTTCTCTGTCCATTTTGTCCATTTTCATGTTAATATCACAACGCGTAAACATTTAATATACAATATCTCAAAAGAAATCGACAGGCGTATACAACTGGGATAGGCAGAATTTGGAAAACTAAAGTAATTTTTTAAAGCGAAAATTCCGCAATGTCAACCATTCCCAGTTGTAAATTAAGACGTAGAGACGTGTAATCTAACAGCAGGTCTAACAGCACATACAGGAAAATACCGATAGATGGCGATAGTGATTCTGAAGTCTGGCTAAGCGCTGCATGTGGTGTGTTGTTCCGCCAACGTCATTGACTACAGCCCGAGATTCACGCATCATCCTTTATTATTGCAGGAATTTACTATGAATACGTGTTCTTACGTGGTCTTCACGGGACGACCTTCGTCTACCAATAATTTTAATTAATAGGCTATGACTGGAATTTTACGGGTGAGGGATCAAATTCACGCCAACCGGGGTATTTTAAAGCTCAGAAATCGATTAATTTTTTTTTTTTAATCTCCGTCGGGGATCGAACCTACGACCTCCAGCAAAGCAAACGCTTTGACCATTCAGTACCCACCGGCATTTTTAAAAGTAGATCGGACAATTGGCGTGGACCATTTTATCTTAAAGAACGGCTCATTCCGACAGTTAGAAACAAGTGTTGACCCATTCAAATTGTGGCCCGCGTTAAATATTGCTTAACTTTGGCGATCCAATGAATTGCACTAACGATGTGCTATTGTCGCTGGTAGAAGCTAGCCTAATTTCATTTTTTTTAACATTTCAATTACATTGATTTCTATCCGCGGAACCTCATTTACAACTTCTTAACCCTTTGCGATCATATGTTCTAGAATGTTGCTGTCTGGGTTTTAACAATCAGTTTCTGACCTCGTCGGGATTTGATCCCAACACATAATGATATGTAAACCACAGTTAATCCCCGCTGTTCGGCATCTGTTTTTTTTTAATCTGTTTTTGTGTTACAAAATGTTTTTATATCGATGTTTACTTTGCTCAAAAGTTTGAAGGTAACACGTGACAGATACGCGATCGGCTTTTATGACTTTTTGCTGTTGCTTTAAGATTAACGTCAAAAATAGACGGTTCCCGCTCTAAATTCTCACATCCACTATGGATAGTAAAACCAATAAAGTAATTTAACGATGAAATTAAAAAATATAATTTTAAATAGATATCGGCTCAGGATGCGAAGTGCGTTTGGAACTAGCATCATACATCGTAAAACACATGAAAAGTAAAAGGAAAATACATTTTAAAATTGTATTGAATAAAATTCCAAATTTCGATGAATGTTTTTTATTTTATTCAATATACAGTAAGACCCCGATTACCGCGGGGGATACGTTCCATCAAAGTAGAGCGTAATGCTAAACAGCGCTAAACGAGGCTATCTTAACACGTAAATAATGGGGTATGGGGAAGATGGATAGAAAATTGGTTAGGTATTAAATGTAATAACTATGTTTTTTTTAAATAAAACCAAACATTTATATCCTACAAAAATAAAACAATATAAATTAATATACTTATAAAAACAAATAAAATAATAATAAACGGGACTTTTTAAATGATCCTATTATTATTGTGTTATTTATAAATTATTATTTATCCTGTATCCTGTTTTTGAAATGAATTGAATATTGTTCTTTGTAATGTTTCTAAAATAAATTAAATACAATTGTAAGTCAGTCAGATCATTCAGTCTATTCTGTGTTTCCAATTTTCTGCCTTTTTGTCAAGAAAGCATCTAATGTAGCTTGCGTTTTCCTTTTGATTTATGTTAGAAGTTGTTGATAAGTGGATAAAGCATCTATAACACCCCGTCTTGCTTTTGAACTCTTGTCAAAATTTGGATCATTTTCAACAAATTGTTCCATAATTTCAGTTATAGTGGTCAAACTCCACTTTACAAACGCCATCGAAAGTTGTTTTTGCTATTCTTCGAAATCACTAATATCAATATTTTTGTTTTCTTCTTGCTCAGTTAATTCCTTGAGCTCATCATTTGAAAGACTAGCTGCTGTTTTTTGAACTATTTCTTCGACGTCTTCCACATTTACCTCATCTAAACCGGTTTTTTCGCTAATTCCACCATTTCTTCCACTATTTCATCCATTACAACAGAGTGTCCAATGTCTTCGCTCTTACTTAAATCTGGCGCTGCGCACAAATTCGGAGAATCGCCGGGTTGAAATAAAAGAGCGCTAAACCGAAACAGCGATAAGCGAAAAAGCGTTAAGCGGGGTCTCACTGTATATTAAAATAATCACACTAACCATAGAATAACATAAAAATGAAGAGTATTTTTGCATATTGCAATTTTGGCAAAAAACAATCCGAATAATTCCGTAGAATCAGAAAAATTACACACTTTAAAATTATGTTTGCTATGAATCTGTATGTGTGTAACTATTATTACACATTACGTCTTGTGCTTTTAAAAGCAAACGTTATTTCCCGCTCGAATTTGATAGATAGTGTTTTTATGGTCCCGCCATAAACATGATTTTCAGCATTTTTTCTATCGCCCAATGAAATTGATTCACTTGATGCAAGTGCGCGAAATTGACTACGTATCATTGCCATTACACCGAGAGTGGTTCAAACCAACGAAATGTTTATATTTGTTGAAAGATTCACGAGGTAAGAGCAATCACTTCCACCGCGCAAGTATTACCATGTACAGGGAGCAGCAAAAAAAGTTGACGGTTTTAAATCAAAACAATGACGAAAACTGTCAGCTTTTTTTTTCCGCTCCTGTAACTGTTACTACTATACTACAGAAAATAAAGCATGATCCATTAGTCTTTATTGTACCTAAAGAAATAATGTATATATATTTGAACATCCTCCTCTCTCTCAAAGGTGTTATTCCGTCGCGTGATGGCAGAATTAGGAGTAGATTTAAGTCTTTTTCATAAGCACATTAAAATATATTTACGATAAACTTTACAAGCTTCTGGCTCGACCTAGTCACAGAATTCAGGCCGAGCCACAATACAATATGCTCTCGCTGACTGGCGGCACACGACTGGTCCGTGCGGCGCCGTGGTCGATCACCAACGCCGTAAAGGGCAATCTATATAACTAACGCCAATATGGCGACACACATGTCTGACAAGCGAACAGAAATAAGAGACGAAATATTGTATATCGAGGTTTTCAGTACCAGTAAGCAAAAACTACATCATGCTGATGTCATTTTATATATTTTTTTATTAAATATGTATTGTTTTCAGTATTCACATCTTCGTTGTATCAATCCGGTGGATTGGTTTGCAGCAACAAAATATTACATTTCGATCTCCATTCTTCTCGATCCTCTGCAATCCTCTATAGCTCAGCATAAGGGCTACAACTCACGTCCTCGAACACTTGCTGCAAATACTCATCTAGGGCGTCCTCTGCAGTTTCTACCCTCAACCATCCCTTTCACAATGGCGTGAAGAAGACAATCCATCGGGCTCGCCTTATAAAAGACAAAATGAATCAATCTTTAGCCTGTGTTCCGTGAGTCAGCTTTTCCATTTCCTCAGTCAGGTGGAGAGCTGCGATTATTATATCGGAATTGCTCACCGTATGTCGTCACTGTATGTAAAAATAATCCCAGTTATTACAAAAATAATCCCCGGTTTGAGTGAGCAGGTCGTTAAAGCGCTGCAATGTTAAGTGTTTTTTTATTGCGCTGGCAACACCGACGAATGACAATACTAATCCCGGCAACACAAATAGACCAAAACCAATCCTACTTGACCGATATACACGTATTAATTATCATCATCATCATCTGCTCCCCTAACTGGAACACATCTTTTTCATCCCATATTCGTTCCGTATTTATAACATATGGTTTACCACTTTCCCGCACAAACTCAGCCACTTATTTGTGTTATACTCAAGAAAACTTAACATCCTTCTTCTTCTTCTTCGTGTCAGCGACGTCAAATTATTTCTGCCCAGTATCTGGCAACATTGATAGCCCCTGTGTTGCCTAGCATTAGTTCTTGAGGTGTGCAGCTTATTATGCACATGGAACAGGATCTTAGGTGTGAGGCGGTCTGCAGGTCTCCGCAGTCGTACAATAGTGGCTCTCCCTGCCGAAGTATTCACCACCGCTCGAGGTTGTCCTTTGTTCTACCGACTCCGGTTATTAATCCCTTCAGGGATTTCCTGGTCAGCCAGTCAAGTTTCTTGCCAGTTGGGAGGCCATTCTATGGAGTAATGAAATCCTCTGATGCGACTTGTTGCCAGAGCTGGAGTCTCTCATTTTCAAGGCCTGATGTGAGAGGTTGTGTTGATCTCAGAAAGCTGCTGCTCGACTTCAATCTTGGTGTTGGGGGTATCTGATTATACAAGCAGTGGGACGGTTGGTTGATTGCCTTACGCATTTCTTCGGCGCATATGACTTAGCATGATCCATGACTATTTAATTGAATAAATATGAAAAATATTTGTAGACAGTATCCTATCTAATTAATAGGCAATAATTCTCTAGCAAACGGTAAGTAATAAATACCTTAAAAGGTAAAAAAATAATCATTTGGCACTAGAAAAATGTCAATCGGTAGAGAAAAAAAAATACAAAAAGTAATTAATGAATGGTTATTAATAATAGGTTAGGTTATGTTAGGTTTCCATTTTGTGGGTTATAGTTATTAATTCATTTAATATTATTTTTTACCAATATTCGTTATATTACTGCCATTTTCATTTGATAACTGACCACATTCACACTGACACAGTGAACACTGCCAATTTATTTAGTCTACTGCCGATTAATTTAATTTACTGCTGATTGATTTAAATTACTTCCGAAACCTTGAATTACTTACTGAACAAAGAAATGCGGGCAAATGAATATTATTATTAAATAATTATATTTACCAGAGGTTAAAGCGTTTGTTTGTTATTCAGACGCTTTCGGATCAAACCCCGACCAAGCATATAAGCTCCATACATGCCCCCATTTAGGCACCGCTTAAGGACGAAAAAAAACCAGGCCTCGGGAACGGCGATATGATTATCCGATCTCATTAACCCTCGCCTTACTATGTTAAAAACTTCCGCGCGTTCCGATGGTGTGTACTCGTTAAACATTCCGATTTAAAGTGAATAAAATGAGTAGTAATTCGAAAAAATTAAAATATTCAAAGATATCGCTTAATTTTATAATAGTTGATGTCAATAAGCAGTAATTGACATTTAATAGCTAAAAACATGAAAAACATCAGACGAAGACCTCAAACGGCCAGACGCACCTTGGCGCGTGAACTTCCGAGAGCTACTAACACTACTTAGCCTGTCGACATATCGATTAGCCGACGCGCATCGATTTCATTTCGAACTAGCCGACCAACTGAGGTTTCCCGTCTCGCTCACTCATATTAGTACGTCAGCGAGAGTGAGGAGTATAGATGCCGACGCATCTGGGTATTTTTTAATTTTATTTTTGCACACGCTTCCGACAGGTCGAATGAATACATGACAGTTGACGCGTCTTGATTGTAGTGGTGAATTTATTCCAGATTTTAGAAAAATATTTCCTGCTCCCGATGAGTGCCTATTATTATAAAAAAAAAATTCAATACGTAAATGTATTAAGGAGGAATACCTAAAATCTGAACCCTGTGTGTATTATATTTACAGAGATATTTAAGTTATTACAAGCAATGTGTAGTCGATAGACATCACCGGGGAGGAGAGGTTAAAAACATCCAAGTATTTCTCTGGTACTACAGCCGTAGTCTATGCAAGATCGGGGGCTCTTGCCCAGGAGGCTCCCGGGAACCATATATGTTCCCATGTGGACCTCAGGGTATACAGGTGTTCTGGGTCAAGGCATAGAGCTTAGCACAACCGGAGCTTATAGAACTGTCAAACGACAATTTGTGGTGTCCATTTGCTTCAAATATGAAGCGGATATAGTAAAAAAAACGGGTTCTTCTTCGGATATCCTCGTTTCGGATTCTATCTTTTAGAGACACTCCTCTCGTGGATCTCTCCATGGTACATCGACGTCTGAAATCAATAAATAATATTTTTTATCAGGGATCGAACCCACGACTTACTGTATGAAGAGAACACGTTTTACCACTGATCCGGAAAATATCTATGCGTGTTTACAAAAAAAATATGTAATCTTCTAGAAACATCCCAAAATGATTGATAAATATGAGATGATGACAGACATTTAATTCGTTGATTGGTTTGTTATTCCACCTTAATTGTTTATTAGTTAATGAAAGTGTGTGTGACTCGATGTATTTTTGAAGAACGCTTCATAAATCAATGGATTGCTTGATATTTAGTAGTTTTCTGTTTACGCACTGTGATGCGTAATATTTAATAGATTAAGAGCTGATAGTTCAGATATATACTCGCGATTTTATGTCAATAATAATATTGGAGATGAATGTGTTATTTCGCGTTGAAACACAGAAAAAATATGACTTACTCGTATGTATTGTCGATCAAAACAAGTGCCATCTATACACTGTATGCATCATCCCCATTCTTCGTTACGATTGTGAAGCTAAACATTACATCAATTCACCGTATAGTGGGTTTCGAAAACTGATGCCTACGTAGAAAACTAGGGGTGTGATGGTTCGACTTTGTGATGAATGACGAGGTGAGAGAGCGGATAAAGCAGCCTTCCTTACTACGATCGGTTAAGAGGCGAAGGTATACCTTGTTTGGGCATATACATACTTAGATGCCGCTGAAGAGCATTAACTATAGCTGCCTTTTCTTTAAGCACTTTTCCTTACTTCCCTTCATACCTTCCTATATATACCACATTTGTTAGATTATTTACTTAACTTCACCCATCAGTATGATTATATACGGTGGGAAATTATGAAGTTTTCATTGAAGGCGTACCTGCGGTATTCCAGCAAGTAAGTAAACAGTGCTGGGTGTGATCCACGTCTAAACAAGGTATAATTATCAGCCTGTGTCCGTCCACTGTTGATCGTAGGCCTCTCGCGGGACTCTTCATCTTCTTCGATTCTCCTTTTTTTTCCAAATTTGATCCTGTAATAATTTGATGATGTGTGAATGTTGGGCTGTAGTCTACGATGTGGGCGGATGAATACTCTACATGCAGCGCTTAGCCATATGTAGCATGGCAAGAGTCATAGAATCTAAAAATATGATTCAGCACCACTATCACCATCTGTCAGTATTCTCGTGTATGTGGTTACATAAAAAAGATATATCTTACCCCTTGCCATTTGGGTGTGCCTATTTGTTAGGTAACCTCCACTAATTGAAATTTTCTTCGGATATCCTCGTTTCGGTTTTCATATTTTAGAGACATTCCTTTCATGGATCTATCCATTGCGCGTGCGAACACTCTCGTGCTAATAGTCTTATTTAATGTGCATACCCACGCGTTCTGCGCATCGTCTTGACCGGGGTACCAACTGTCAAGTGTGGCCATCGTCACACCTCCATTACTTGGAGAACAAAACAAAGCAGCAAGTATTTATGTAAATATTTAATTTTTAATTCTTGCTTGATGATTGATTTGTTGTTGTTCTCCAGGCCATGCTGTTCTACACTCCTCGCTGGCTGTGGAAGTCCTGGGAGGGCGGCAAGATCCGCGCGCTCATGATGGACCTGGACGTAGCCGTCTGCTCGGACATTGAGCGCAAGACCAAGAAGAAGCTCATCCTGGACTACCTGTGGGAGAACCTCAAGCACCACAACTGGTGGGCCTACAGATACTACCTCTGCGAGTGTCTGGCCCTTGCCAATGTCATAGGTAAGTGCGCAACCTGCTCAGATATCATTCCAAATCATAGGTTTCGACAGAGGCGCTTTTAATGACAGATTATACTCATTTAATTTAGTTTCAAACCCTAGTTGCCCCTGCGGCGCCTCCTTCCAGACCTCAGAGTACATTCTCTGGAACTGTCAGTTGTTAGAGAGAGTAGTCCTTTTCGATGTAGTTCGCGGGAATCGCCTCGGCCCTATCGGGTATGCAGACTTTGTGGCCACTAAAAAAAATTCCACGCATTTAAAATCTTTGCTCGTATTTTTGGTGAGAGAATCTATCTTCCATCTCCATCTTTTTACAACCCGTGAATGCGATTCTAATCTCTTTCACGGGTTCTTTCTTTTAGCACTTCTGTGCAATGACCACAATTGTTCACAGGGGACTCACACTGGACTTATCAGTTGCCAACTGATCATAATCTGAATGAGTGCATCATCAAGGAAACTTAACTGTCCTCCAGTGTGATGCGGGTGTGAGACGGGTAAAGTCCAGTCCAGATTTCGACAGAGGCCCTTCCGGTTCTATTGAGGATTGCTCCTCTGGATTTTTTTTTGCAATGACGTGCTGCTTTATTGGATTAGAGACACTCTAGCAAACGCTACTTCGAAATCAGTAAAGCCTTGTGCTAATGTCCTTACGGCTGCATAGAAAAACCTTTGGTCATATTCCACCATAAGTAGAACTACCTTTACGCTCTTTCAAGTTATTAATTTCATACTCACTGCTATATGGATAAACCCTGATCACTGATCTACCCAGCTAATGACTGGCACTTTTAACAACAGATTAAAGTCATTTTATTATTTTCGAACCCTAGTTGCCTCTTGTAGTTACTCTCAGCAATTACAGACCTCAGAGCACATTCTCTGGAACAGTCAGTTCCTCTTGTTAGAAAGGAGTTTTTCTTTTCGATTCAATTCGAGAAAAATGTCTGGCCACTATCGGGCATGAAGACTTTGTGGCAACTAAAAAAATCCGCGAATTTACCATTTTTACTCGTATTTTCGGTGAGAGAATCTATCTTCCATTTCCTTTTAAGCCCGTAAATGCAATTCTAATTTCTTTCATATACAAGTTAGTAAGCAATGGATGTTTGCAGGGCAAATGTTCCTGATGAACAAGTTCTTCGATGGCGAGTTCATGACGTTCGGTCTGGACGTCATCGCCTACATGGAGTCGGACCAGGAGGACCGCATAGATCCTATGATCTACATATTCCCAAGGTAATACACATCACCATTAACCTTTACTTGTCATCTTAATCATCACTTACTTGCTACGATTCATCCTAATTATCACTTGCTTGCTATGATTCATCTTATTCATCACTAGGTGATATTACCCATATTATTGATTTCTTTCTGACAACAACTAATATATATATATATACAAATTCGTAGCAAACACCATCACATATGATATTTCACTCATCAATTAATCGGAAAAAATAAATAAATGCGAAAACGAAAATTGAACCACGAACATTATATATACTGTAAACATTTTTGAAATTTGATTTAAATACAATATGGCACGATCCTTGAGTATTTATCTAAGTAATTGTTTTTTATTATAACCTTTAATAATGCAGACGTTTGATCCAAATAACTAATACCTTGTGTCTTCTTTCAATGAGTTCAAATATTTTATCTTTTATACGAGAGCGAATACTATTTGAATTGATAATCTATTATTTATTTTGATAAATATCAATGATCATGCTTATTTCATTGTAACATTCCCTTCTCTTACAAACTCTTGGTCTGGGGCGGAACTTGCTTGCTTCAGGCCTCAGACCGAATACACTCGCTACTGGTCGCGGTCGGCGCACAACTGACTACTCGCCACTAAGCGCTCGTAGTGGAAGACAGCCCAGCACTGGTGGCGATCTACAGAAACTAATGGCGTACCAATGACAGACAACCATGTACAATATTAATGACACACCCGTGACCGGACTTGCCAAAAAAACAATATAGCGACACATACATGTCCGACGATCGAACAAAAAGAGACAAAAGATCGCATATAGAAGCTTTCAGTGCTAGATTAGATGATAATTCTTTAGCATGGATTACACTAGGCTGCCTGCCAGCCGCTGCTCATCAGCGCTCGTAAGCAGCCTAGTGTAACCCACTCTTAGTACATATTTCTAAATCACTTAGTCTTTAATAATTGCTTTTATTTTTTACCAGAATGGTCAAATGCACGCTGTTCAACAAGTTCGGCTCCAGCGGGGAGGTGGAACGCCACGACGCCCTCTGCATCCTACCACTGAACGTCGTCAATGAGAAAATCTACATTTTCTTGTGGTTCTGGTTCGTGATTCTCGGCATCCTGACGTTGCTGACGATCCTCTATCGCCTCCTCATCATCCTATCGCCCAGAATGAGAGTGCACGCGATGAGACTGCGCTTCAGACTAGTAAGAAGAGACGCCGTGGACGTGATAGTGAGAGAAAGTCAGCTGGGAGACTGGTATCTGCTGTACATGCTCGGGGAAAACTTGGATTCCGTTATATTCAGAGACATAATGCAAGAATTCGCAGGGAAGCTTGGACACAGCTATGCGTTTAGAGGTGTGCAAGAGGCATGACCTAGACTGGCCTTCGGGCAACCAGGGATACCTTGATGATGCTCGTCTTGGGCATGCCTGGACACGCTCATGACAATTGTGGAACCAAAATATACTTTAAAAACTTTAAAAACAGTGCGAAATCGATTACAGACTCGTTTTAGTTTTAATTGTCGAGTAAAAGCCAAAGATTTACTCAAATTCTTGTAAAAATTACCATGTAAACATAATATATATGTGTTTTAAAAATAACTTATATCAGTATGCAGAGAACTTTCTTAAGCTTTAAGGTGAGTAGAAGGATGAGGCTTTCTGACTTTAATCATCGTAAAGCAGAGTGGATATTATAGGTTGGTTGACTTAAGGAATGTTTCTGCACACAGGTGATATATCATCCTTACGAGACGATTCTTAAAAATTGAGGTGTGTTAAAAACTGAGGCTTCCTCATAGTATTAATTCTGAAGCAAAGAGGCTATATCTGTATACACGTGTTTCATTATCCATATGCGTAGACGTTTCTTAATAATTGTTGTAAGTTAAAGGCTTAGGTTTCCATAATTTCATTATTCTAAAGCGGAATAGCTATTATAGGTTGGTCAACTTAAGGAATGTCTTAAAAATTACACCTCTATGCAGAGAATGTTCTTAAGATTTGAGATGAGTCGAGTACTGAAGTTTCCTTACTAAAAGCTTTCTAAAGCAGATAACCTATTATTGTTTGGTTATCTTAAATGACTCTGCATATCGGTATTATATCGTCCGTATGCAAAAACGTTCCTAAAGATTGAGGGCTGAGGTTTCCTCACTTTAATAGTTATACGGCAGGATAGGTATAATAGTTTAGTCACTGTAGCATGGCAAGCGTTATATAGTCCACAGATGAGACATCTGCATCACTGTCACTATCTGTCGGTATTCTCCTGTATGTGCTTACATTCAATAATACAAGGCATAAAATACTTACTTATTTTAATATTTAAATGGATCTCAAAGCGAATGCTTAAAAAATAAGTAAGCCGCTTTGAATATTTTCCTTGCTTATTTCCTGGCCAGTTTTAGTATACAGTATACTACTGTTGAATACTTGACACATAAGAGTTTTGCCTCGAAAGCTTCGTCCTATTTTTGTCCAATGTTCTTAATAACTTCATCTCCCTAGTGTTCCCAGAAGTAGTTCTTAATGCATACGTCATGTCACATTATTCCATGTAACTGGGTGTAAAAATAAACCACAATTTGACAAAATTAACTTCGATACATACTCTTTAAACAATAACACTCTTTATTATTTCAACATCCTTGGAGTATCAATCTCGTATAAAGTCAAATATTACGAGTCAATTAAGTATAAATCCGGTCTCGCTTCTAAAAAACTAGGTTTATTATATAGATCACTGAGGTATTTCAGCGATAAACAACTTCTTCTTCTATATAAAGGACAAATCCACCCTATCCTCGAATGCGGCAGACACCTTTGGGTTGGAGCCCCAAAATACCTTTTAAACTTGATTGACTCATTCCAAAGAAGAGCAATTTGTTTGATAAACAATGACACTCTTACGTCTAACCTGCAATCAATGGAACACAGGAGTAAGATTGGTTCGCTTACTCTTTTTTACCGTTATCACCACGGTCGCTGCTCTTCGGAACTTAAAGAACTAATTCCTTCCGCACCCACCCACAACCGACAAACTTGTCTAACACTTGTCGAACATCCATACACGGTTGATGCATGTCAACCAACTAGCAGCTTCCAAAGTTCCTACTTTATTGCAACCGGTAAGCTTTGGAATACTCTTCCAGCGTATTAGCTTCCTCCTTCCTACAATTTGGATCTCTTCAAGAAACATATAAATATACACTTGCAATCTCCCCAACGAACACAACACGCAGCGTCCAGCCTCCCTGGGTGAGCGTCATATAGTGCACTAGTCCTGATCGGATGTGCTCTCCTGAATGCGATTACATAAAATAATCATCCAATGGTAATTGCGTGGCCCGTCGTCTGCTTGATGTTCCTTCATTCTCAGCGCCATCGGCAGCCACAGCCGCGATATTCTTTATACCTTCAAAGTCTCCTGTGGTTCCGGTCTGTTCGAGTCGAGTAGCTAAGCAAAGTAATATTTGCCCAGTTGGCGCGACAGGATTAGGAAATCTAGCGCTAACATCACCGACCGATTATTGATCAAAAAAATTGACACAATTATTCCAAGCTCATGCGGAGTATAATACTTCATTGCTTATCTGTCTAGTTCACAATCTGCCAAATATGATTCATGCAAGACGCCATTTGGAAAAATTATAACATATTCCGATAGGGTGATTAATTTTGCGCCATCTTGTAAATATACATTGTAGCGGCATCCGAATTACATGTCCCGATCACGTATATTTAACCCTTTCATTACGGCTCGGTTTGAATACAAATTATAATGTCAATTACAAATCTTGTATTTGAAGCATAAATGTACTTATCTGGTCTATTTTCATATATCACATTGGTTCCTGTATCCTTTAGCTATCAGGTGATGCATAAAAAAACTATTCTAAAAAAGTAGCAAAACGATATATCGTCAACCAATATCAACGGTTGGGGAATCTTATGACGGCATATGCCGGCAACCGATGCGAAAGGGTTAACCACGGTTCTCACAGCTTTATTGCGGCAGTTTATGACGACCGTATGCTCCAGTTAAGAAACGGACGTGCATTATAACTTTGATGCTCCTGTGGCAAAAAAAACATAAAAATTTCTCTTTCAAATTTTTCTTCCCATATCAGTTCCATATCTGTAACATATGGTGAACACATTATGTCCCGGAAGTCCAACTGGGAACATACATGGCTCCCGACGACCTCCAGTACAGATGCCTGATGATTTGAGGCATACTTTTCGGAGATATGTCAATCGATTTTTTTCGAGATCGAAAGATTAACCCGACGCTCCTGACGCATGCACCATTTGATCATATATAATATATATATATATGATATAAATCGAACAAAAAAAAACAATTTAAAATAAAGTTTTTTTTTTTAAATTAAAAATGATTTTGACAAAATGTATTACGATTGTGTATAGCCGTCTGTAGGTATGTAAGTCTTGCTTTTTAGGCGGTAATTTTTTTACGAATAGGTATTTATAGCGCGTTCGTGCCATTTAGGTGTAAACACTAAAGATCTTATGAGACTTACTGCCAATTTAATCGAAAAAAAAAGTGCCAAACCGTATTATGTAACGAGTAAATAAAGTAATAAGTCCACTTAAAACTTAGTGCATAGACATAGTGACTTTGAAAAGTTACCATAAACATAACTATTTATTAATTTAATAATATAAGTGATAAATACATATTTATAATCAACATTGCTCTCTGTTACTGATTAAATATTATTTGTGTGTTTTGTTTGGAATATTTAATGTTAGGTTTAAATATTTTTTAAATGAATAGATCTCGTTGAAAATGACAATGTTTTGTTTGTTTTTTCGAAAAAGGAGGATGTTTTTTTTATGTTTTAAAATCAATAAGAATCGTTTTTTTATCGATTTCAAATAAATAAACATTAAAATTAACGCATTAACCAAACATTATTTGCTTTAAGCCTGGTTTAGACCAAACGAACTATCGAACATTCTCTCAAAATATATTCTAGACTTATCGACTCGAATAAAAAAAGAGGAGTTCTTCAAATAAATAATGACACACTTACGTCTAAGCTTCAATCTTTGAAACGCATACATAAGACTGGTTTACTATTTATTTTCTACCAATATTAATGCTCCTCTGAACTCAAAGAAATAATTCTTCCTGCACCCGTCCACAACCGACAGACTCGTCTCATGCTTGCTAAACATCAATTCACGGTTGATGTACGAGAATGTCGACCGAGAACTGGAAATTTCTACAACTCCTTTCTAAATTCTACGTTTACAAAAAAAAAAAAAAAAAAGCATATGTACATTCCTTTCGTCTGAACCGGGCTTTATTGTAAAATCGTATACATTTTTTTAACTATTCGTAATATTAAGAAATATTTTTTATAATTATTTATTTATTTTTCATTTATGAGTATTTTCTTATGCTTTTAACTGTAGTACACTCCCTCTGTAAAAATATTGTTTTTTTTTTATTTTTTCATTTATTTTTAACTAGATTTATTGTTTTAATAATAAATAAAAATATATTAGGAATATTATGTTGTTTAATTTAAAATAAAAAACTATATATAGTGATTATGTTTGATGTAAAAAAGTGTTAAATAAGGATATTTTATTATGTTTTCTATAATGTATTCATTAAATGTATAATTGTATGAATTTATAATCAATGAAAGCCGTGCATACATGTATTATATATAAACTGTGGTCTGGTAGTCTCGTCTCACTTCTGTCACTTCCCGCGCGTTGTCGCGTCCTTCTGGCATTGCTGCCAATCGTTGGTGTTGCCACTAACTACATAAACTATACTCAAGAAAATAAAGCTTGATCCCTCTGAACTTACCTAGAAAAATTAAATTTATTACATTTTATTCAATTTCAGTTTTATTTTATTTTTTCCTTACATGTTTCATTACAAATTTGATCAACTCAATTCATTACTGAAGTACAATAAGAATTAAATAAAAAAATACAATTTATCCAAATATAGGCATTTATGATTAAGTACTAAGAACAAAGCAATAAATACAAGCAACAGTAGGTCCCAATGCTCATCAAACAGACGACGCCAACAAATTCATCTTTCAAAGAAACTCTTGGAGTTCATGTCTGAATTGGGCCTCCCTTACGTGAAATTTATCAACATTCGAAGCGATTTGGTTTGACAGTCTGAACCTTCTCCCAAGAGGCATAGTCTCTGGCAGGTTAGTGTTACTCTTTGGGAGAGCGAACAATTTGTGCTTCCTTATTCTCATATATTTATCAGGGACACACAAACCGATCTTCAACAAAATTTCAGGATTCCTTAACACGCCACGCAACAATGTTTAATGTTTCACATGTTTGCCGCAAATAACTAATAGATTGTACCTTATGTCAGTAATTGCAAGTAATTGTACTGGTTTATAATCCCAGATTAGATTAAATAAAATTTATTTGCTGAAATATTCATAGTCAGGGGTTTTGCTAAATTTTCTTGAGTAAAATAATAAATAAATATTCATGTTCAATTATCATTATGTCAACAGACAACTTGACAGTTGTCTCTTGACAGTGATGGATTGAGGAATGCTACAATGAAGTCGAAGCTGTAGTCTCCCAAATAGAGGCCATATCTAACATGATTCATGTTAAAACAAGATAAATAAATGAAAAAATATTATTTATGATGGATCTCAAAGTTAATGCTGAAAACATTAATAAAAAAGCATTTGAAATAATGATAGGTATCAGCAAAAGGTATGCTTATAGGTAGATACGCTAGGTAAAACTAGTCGACATTCAATCTGTTTTGAATGGCAACAGTTTTTTAGTTTTCTCATGTTTAATCGGAATACGCATTTTGTTCCAATTCTAACAAAGGAATAATTTAAAAAATTTACGTCAAAATTATTGCTTTAAAACCTGTTTGCATGGAATTCATTATTTGATGTAATATAATTATGTTGATTGTACTTAATTGTAATTATTAAGTTAGTTATACTATATAGTAGAATCCAAAGCGATGAGACGTAATCAGACAGAGTGTTTGTCTGAATGCGTATTTTAAGACATTTTCTTACTTAAATATACATGTTTTTAATACAAAGTGTATTCGTCGTAATACAGACCATACATAATTTAACAGCATTGCCATTTACACTATTTGGTATGGTTCACTAAATAAATACAATAGATAGTATGATGCAATGTTATCAATTAAAGATAATATTTAAAATTCTAGTTCGAATGTTGCAACATATAAAATTATATTGATACACAAGCTGACAGCCAATGAAAGCGCGCGGCTCGACAATGGGACGGAGAAAAGCATGCTGCGATTTCTCTCTTGGGTTGTTTACTACAAGGGATATTCATCTTTTATTGAAAGTGGTCGGGTTTGAGTGTTCTTTTCAGAACTGCTCATTCCTACCGTGAAAATGAGCTCGTGTAAGGTTTTCAGTAATCAAGAGTTGTTTAGACAGTAAATTATTATATGTTTCGTCAATGAATTATTTTTTTAATCGATTGCCGTGAGTTTTTTTTTTATATACAGGTATATGTATAAAAATACATGATACCTTCATCATTTCTATACAAGGACTAATTTATAAAGTCATATAAATACTACAAGTTACAACGTTTAATCTTCTTGCCTGCGCAAACCAATTTGTATACCTAAATAGTGAATCATACCTAAAATAAATTTGGCTTAATTATTATATTAACGTATATTTACTAAGCAATAACCTATAATAATATTAACCCACCATTATTCAACCCCTTCCATGCACAAATATCCCATTTTTACATACGTAAAATGGCAATAATTTGAAAAATATACCTACTTACTTGTATAAGGAAAATCATTTTTTTCATAAATACAATAGAAGCAATAGTAAAATTCTAAAATAATTCAAATCTACTGTAATTTTCCTCAAACAGATATAGCTTAATACGAAAATATGCTTAGGTACGTATATAACGTTTTTTCCCCAATTGAACGTTGATGGGAATTTTTTTATTACCCTTCCTATATATTCCACATAATTGTATCTACATAACCTCTAACCAATCTTTCAACGATATACTATAACAATTCTTCATTTCTGAACCCTTCAAAGGTTATGCATTTTCATATTTGATCATTTTTATTTCATTAAAAAAATTGTAAAGCAATTAATGAACATTTTGTTGTTTTCGTAACATTGAATTCCCCAATTTGGTTGGGACCAAGAGCACTAAAAATAAATATTCCCCCCCCCTCTTCATCAATACACTTGCGGAGATGTGTCTGTCAGGCTTGGAAGGTAACCTGGAAATCCTTAACCGGAATATCTTTCAAGAACGTTGTAACATGCTTGTGGATGTTTTCCACGGTCTCCCAATATTTTCCTTCCAGTTCTCTCTTCAGTCGGGACTGTAAAGAGATGTTGTTTCCCGGCTAGGAACGTCGGTAACGATGAAAGATTTTATAATAAAGGATTTTATTAATTATCATCCTGTGTTCATACCACCATTGAACGTAGACCTCCCGCATGAGTCTCCATCCAGCTCGATTCTCCGCCCTCTGCATTCAGACTACTCCCACTATTCTTCTGATATCGTCAGTCCATCTTGAAACGGTTCAGATTGCCAGTTTTTGGACGTCACATAAACAACTTTCTTTCCCATCGACCGTCGTCTCTTCAGCAGATATGACACACTGCCTCTTGAGTGTGCCTAGCATTCACTACTTGTGTTCTTCTACGGATATTCTCGCTTCGGAATATTACTTTTTAGACACTCTTCTCATGGATCTCTCCATGGCACGTTGGGTGATCTTTATTTTATGGCGCTACTATCAGCTTGGTAAAACCGGTCAAAAATACCCGATACTTTCTTAATCGAACATGTTTAATAAAAACTGCTTAGTAAATTTTGTATTCGCATTACAATATCCAACGTCTACATCCAATTTTGTAGCACCGTCTATTGCTATCTACACGTATCTATATATTTTCTCACCGCACATTCCTTCTACTTGTTCATTCCTCTACAAACCTCTAACATCCACACACTGGCTATCCCCACTTTACGCTAATCTTCATATAAATAAGCATCTTTACATATTATATATGTAACGAACTGTCTATCGTAACTCACTAAAGCTTTTTCATAGGAAAATTAAAGAGGAAAATGCAATACTGTGGAACCTTGATTTTACGTTTTACAAAATACCATCGAAAAAAATGTATCAAGCGAGAATACCTAATAATATGTGCGTAATAATATAATGGAAAATTTCCGGAACTATAGACAATGATCGGTAAATGAAGTAAATCACATTATAAGAGAACGGTCAATTGGGTTCCACTGTATCATTCTTTTCCTACTAATAATTATATTTAAGCGTAAAATTTTGTTCCTGAACTTAAAAAATATGTTATTTAAATGTTTTATGATTTAATTTTTTACATGCATACAACAATTTTAATCTCCAATTATTCCTATGTCCGTTCCATATCTGGAACATACGGTCACCATAAATTACCGCCACTTAGTTCTGTTAACTGCTACTTAATTTCTCGTTCTAGGACACATTTACACCTAATGCTTCACTTATGGTTTCCAACAACCTCCAGAGCAGAAATCCGTGTGTTTGAATAGCAGGTAGCTGTAGTATTCAAAACATATTTTATGCGATTTTATTAATGAGGTCAAATTATTGCCGCGACATCTCGAGGCCATTTGGTCCTACGTAGCGGCTTACCACAACTAGCGACATGCGGTTAGCAACAAACTTGCAGAGATTCTTGGCAGTGACCGCTGCATTCAATCCCTCTTGGATGACCATCAGGAGGATTATCAGCAGACGGACGCTGTCAACTTCTTTCAAAGTCGGGGTCATCGCAACTTCGCTAGAGTCTCTCATGGAGCCTGAAGTGTGGCCTGAAAAGACCATCGTTCAACCCTGGATACGTGTAAGACGAAAGAATCGCAATGAACAGTGATTGAAACCAATTTGAGTGAAGATATTGACATATTTAGTGTTATATTGCTTCAGATTCAGTGCTGGTGTTGACGAAGGCGAAATTTTAGAAGTTTGATGTTGTGACAATAATGCCATGTTATTTGTGGGTCATCCATGATTTACTTATAACAGGGTTTTTGTTGTTATAAGTCAACTATTTGCATTGAGTCTCCTAACGCTTGTTCTGGGTGTGAGGTCATTGACACTAAATGTGTCAATAAATTTATAGGGCCACACTTTTATGTAAATACTTCAATAATGAATTAAGATGTTAAAACATTTTGTAATGGTATTGAAGGAAATAAAGAAATAATTGTCAATTGTCAACAAACCATCCAAGATGTAGTCCGAGATTAATGTTGCTAAACTTCAGTGATCTATCGAGAAACGCATCAACAATGTGACATCGCTGAAAACAAAATTACAAAACTAGATTTGTCAGAATTAAATAGTCATCAACACACGTTTTATTCGCTAGATTTTGTTTATTGTCCGTTGTTTTTCTTTAAATCGGGCTTCTAAACAATGAAGTGTGTTGCCAGATGATGTTATCTAACTAATTATCTATTTATTTCTAAGTTGCCTACCTGAATTTAAAACAAAACGTTTGAATTGAATTGATTAGAGCCGCTCACTTGATGAAGACACATCTTCTGAGATTGACAAAGTCCAGACTTTCAAATACCTTAGATAACTGGGAAACTACATTTCGAAATCCAAAAATAACAGACTATTTATCTTATCACTTACAAACACACACATTGCATTAATAAATCAATCGGCAATGCAGAATCTTAACAATTAAACACAGGAAAAAAAACATGCCATTCGTATTCTTGAAAGGCCTATATTTAATGGGTCAGTAAACTAATTCAAGATTTGGTAAGTAATATAAATAATGGAAACATTTCTTAACTAAAAAATGACATGAGTTTTTATCTTATCAATAACAAACACGCACACTGCAATAATAACTAAAACGGTAATGCAGAATCTTAACAATTTAAACGCAGAAAAAAACATGATATTAGTATCGTTAAATGGCCTATATTTAATGTGTCAGTATAGATTATTCATAATTTGGTCAGTTAACAAAAGTTCAATAATATATAATACGCACTCATATTGTGGCTTTTGGGTTTAGCTGTGTGTGGCGAATTTATTTTAACCAATATTTCGACCGCCATTGCAGGGCCTTCTTCAGAATTGATGATTTAGTTGTGAGTTGGTGTCAGATTATTATTTTATTTTATTTTTTTACGGGCGTAATTGATATCTCCATGGCAACTACATACTCAAGTTTCATTGGTTCGGAGAATCGTCTGTGTGTTTTAGGAATACGGTAGGTATGTTTTAAGAATTGTACCTCCACGAACGTTATATCGGACTGTGGTCGTTGCTTGTCTGTAGAGATTTTAAAGTATGTGCTCGAGGAAATTCGACACACACGGCTAAACCCAAAAGCCACAATATCAAATCTGGCCGCGAAAACCTAAGAAGTTACAAAATACGCAATGTTCAAAAAATAAGGTTACTTTTGAATTTTCGCGCGTTACGTTTATACGATTTTCTTCTCTGCTTCATATCCCTCTCTTATGGTGACAAGGTTGGCTTTCTCGAATGTTTAGTCAATTTTTGTTTTCTTTTGGCTCTGCGGCGATTTTGCTTTTCCCAAACAATGGATCATAGAACGTTCATTAATTTTTGTGTGAAAAACTAAATTAAATGTGCGGATGCCATGGAAATAGTGCGCTTACAGTCATTTCTCGGATATAGCCAGTGGCTGTAGCACATCGTAAGCGCGGTTCTCGTTAAATTACCGACGTTAAGCAACCTTGGGAGAGAACTTGGATGGGTCACCGCCCATTGCTGATTGAGCCGATTGAGTCTGTCAGTGACTACTGACAGAACTAAGTGGCGGCAATTTGTGGTAACCATTTGTTCCAGACATGGAACGGATATCGAAAAAAAATTAAATAAATGGCCATTAAGTTAAATAAATAGTCTGTACATGTTTAAACGCTCAGTGTGATCATATTGTCAGTAACTAAATGAAACGGTCAGTTTTTTATTAAAAAGTGACGTAACTTAAATTAAATTTCAGACATTTTAAGTAAATGGCTTTTGTTTTAAAATCTCGTATGGTTTATCAAAGATAGTTATCACCATCAGTCCCATGTGACTGTTGAACGTAGGCTTCCCACATGAGTCTCCATCGTTCTCGAGCCTCCGCCCTCCGCACCGAGGCCGTTCCCGCTATTCTTCAGATGCCGTCAGTTCATTTTGAAGGTGGTCGGTAAAAGCTCCGTTTGCCAAATTTTGCACGTCACTCCAACACTTTTCTTCGCCATTGTATCTTATACAGATATGTCACATTGCCACTCGAGTGTGCCTATTCGTTGGGTAGCCTAAAACATGATCAAAAGAAATAAATTCATAACTAGGACTATGAAAAATCAATATATGAAATGGAGTAATTTTTTAAAGATTTTTTTCAACATATCCGTCCATATTTGAAGCATATAGACAGCTCAAATTGCCGTTTTTACAGTTTATGTAAGTTCAGATTGTCAATACCTTGTCCCAGAACACCCGGAGGTCAACATAGCAACATAAATGGTTCCCAGAAGCCTCCAGAGCAAAACCCGTGAACTTGCATAGACAGCGTGAGCCGCTGTCTACTTGAGCAGTAGCAGAGAAATATTTTGATGTTCAATGATCAGGGTCATTTAAGGAGATTAAATGATCAGTCCGACGCTCCCGAAGCCTTAACAATTGTTTTGTCCTTAAGAGGTGACTCAACCCTACCGGGGGCATGTATAGAGCTTAGATTTATTTGAAAAATAAATAAAAAATCAAACTCGGTTAGTTTTTGAACCGACAGCGTTGAATAACAAACAAACGTTCTCACCACTGGACTATGCCGCCCAGCATAGTTCAATGGTAAAAGATATATTCTTACCTAACCTTCTTCTTCGTAGTATCAATCCGGTGGATTGGCTTGCAGCAACAGAATCTTGCATCTCGATCTCCATTCCTCTCGGTCCTCCGCAACCCTCTTTAGCTCAGCATAAGTGCTACAATTTATGTCCTCGAACACTTGCTGCAAATACTCCAGTCTAGGGCACCCTCTACAGTTTCTACCCACAATCATCCCCTCGACAATGTCGCGGAGAAGCCCATCGTGGCGCATGATGTGAGTGATCCATCGGGTTAGCCTTTCTGAGATGGTTCTTACTAGGTGCCTATCTTCCTTGATTATGCTGAGAACCTCATTGTTCGTGACGTGATCTCTCCAGGAAATTCCGAGAATTTTTAATTTTTATCTTCCTTGATTATCCTAATCTAACCTAACGTTACGAAATAGTCCTACTAATTTAATAATTGTCCATTTATAGATAACTACTGACCGTTTTATAAGAAGTTACAGACCATTTATTGTATAATTGAACTAGTCATTGACTACTTGTTTGTCAAACAATTACACAGTAAAAGAAAAAAACCATTTTGATCTATTTACTTTGGTATGTACGTTAAATCTATTAGATATGTTATTTGATAATGCACCACTAAATAATTTACATGTATTTTGTGATTCTTTGTGTTTTTTTTTTTGTTATTGTAATTACTATTAATTTTATTACGTGTTTTAAGTGCATCTTAGAGTTACGACATCTTATTGTGGACGTCAATAAAAATGCTGTTGGACCTGAAGCTGCGAGTCCCGGATATTGCGCGTGGAATTGAAAGACGCTCCTGCATTCACATGGCGGGAGGCGAGCTACAAAATGCCATCTATACAGCGCCTGCATCGTCCCCATTCTTCTCTACGGCTGTGAATCTTGACATCTCACCAAAAGCCAATGCAGCCGATTAATGGGTTTCGAAAACAGGTGTCTACGTAAAATACTAAGATTGGTATGGTTTGACTTTGTGAAGAATGGAGGAGGTACTCGCTTAGTGAAAACCCTCCCTGTGCCATCCTGTTTTTGGATATCCGGATGGGGACCCGTTACTGGACGCACGCATAAAGCTACTTGTTAGAGAGTGGCTGAAGGCCTTCCCGTGATTTTAGGTGCATTAGTTTGATGTCAAGTAGACCTCAGTCTAAGGTTGCGAAATTAGTATCCTACTGCGAGTCTCGAATTGGCTTCTTTGGTAACACGTTGCTAACTACGAAATACGTGGGAATGGATAAGGAAATGGTGAGGTTGGAAAATGGATTCTGCAAATGGCAGACATCATTGACTACGGCTGCCTTTTCTTCAAGCCCCAGGCTCTCGCCATCCTGGTAGGCCGTCGGGGACTATATACAGAATGTAGTCGGCGGAGCTGACATGGGGCGAGGCGAGAACCAAGGCGGCTGAAAAAGCTTTGTGGCGGTGGTTCGTAATGTCCATGTGCTCCTGTTGAAGGAGCGGACATGAACAAATGAATAAATGGAATAAATTGATATAAATGTACTTAGCAGCGTTGTTGAAAGCAGAGCAGACTTGCGATGAGGCGACGACTATGGCAGCTGACAGAGCTTGTGGCGGCAGTTCGTGTTCACGGTGATAATGATGAAACTTTCAAACTAATTCCAGACTAATGCGTGCTTTGGACTGAACATAGAATCGTATTTAACGGTGATCGAATTGTTTGAAAATCTTGTTTGTCGAATAGAATAAACAATATTCCTACCAGGCGTCTATTGTTTTAATTGAACAAGATTCCCAACATGTATAAATATAACTATTCACGAAAAAACTGGCAGAAACTAATGTAAATAAATATAAAATTAACGTAGTAATCACCCGATGTGTTGTACAGGGAGTCAGGTAGCTCTAATTATATATAATTTCCAAGAAATTTTACAAATATTGAAGTTTTTTTTTTAATTTGGAACAATCGTTCAACGGCTGTCCAGTATCATGTTTTTAGATAGGTATTTTTTGTTGTTGGTAGGTATACGCCAATTTTATAATTTTTCATATTAATGGAGAGAGTAAGGAGATAATATGTATTTATTTTTATTTTTTATTTTATTTTATTTTATTAACGGCCTAGGCCATACGGTTTTAAAGTAGAAAATACAATAAATAAAATGGTGAAACGGAACAAATATTATAGCTAAGACAATACATTTAGACAAAACATGAACATGAGTAAATAAACAGATCTAGCACATTAGTAGAGGGATCTGCGTAATGCCGGAAGGTCCTGCCCGAAAAAGTCCAAGCCACTAGAGGAGTTAAACAGTCTACACATTCTTAAAATAGGAGAATAAAAACTGTAGTTGGTTTTGGATGTCCTTACATGTAGCAGGTTACTGCCTCTAGTGAATCGGGAGGGAACATTGAACGTAATTTCCTGCAATAATGTCGAGTCATCGATTATGGAGTTCATAATTTTAAAAATAAACAGCAAGTCAGTCACTGTTCTACGTCTCTCCAATGTAGATACATTAAGTCGCCTCTCTATATCTTCATAGGAGTAGCTACCTCTCTCAAGACCGATCAGTCGTGCAACTCTTGACAAGAAGCGATGTTGGACTGACTCAATCCGGTCGATATGAGTTCGATAGTAGGAATATAAATTTACTATACGAGTATTTTTAAAAATAAATGTATATTATAATCAAATATTCGCCACCCTATTAGCTCTGCCTTCCGCGGCTCCTTTGAGTAGATTTGTTTATTTAATTTATTTATTATTATGACAGAAAATACTCTAGCCACAAGGTCTCAGTGCCTGATAAGGCCCTAACTAGATCAATTTATAATTCATTAGTTGGTAGCCCTGCTGGTAATGGACTGGCCAATGTAAACATACAGTTTATAAAGAGTAGTATCTTCGTGGACCAAACAGACGGACAGGGGTTACCAACTGAGTTCGTGGTCCAAATTTTAACCCATTAACCTGCAGCCTACTTAAACGTATATGTATTTGATATTAAATGTGTTCAATATTATTATTTCTATATGTATTTATTATTGCTATGACGCACGCCATTTTTGAATGTGGCTAAGCGCTGCCTGTGAGTTGTCGATCACTATAAGCTACACCCGACGGCGAAATTTAGCTGGCGGTCATAGCTCAATGGTCAAAGCGTTTGCTTTGCAAGCCAAAGGTCGAGGGATCGATCCCCGATGGAGATTAAAAAAAAAAAGGATTTTTAATCGATTTCTGAGCTCCAAACGACCCCGGTTGGTGTGAATTTGATCCATCACCCGTAAAATGCCAGTCATAGCCCATTAATTAAAATTGGTGGTAGATGAAAGTCGTCCCGTGAAGACCACCCATTCATAGTAAGCTCCTGTAATTATAAAGGATGATGCTTGAATCTCGGGCTGTAGTCTATGACGTTGGCGGATCAACACTCCACATGCAGCGTTTAGCCATATACACTATGGTAAGCGTCATATAATTCCACAGATGAGACTTCAGAATTACTATCACCATCTGTCGGTATTCTCCTGTATGTGCTTACATAAAAAAATGTAAAATATATGACGATTGCCATTTTTGAGTGTGGCTAAGCGCTACCCTTGAGTTGTTGATCCACTATAAGCTATACCCTACGTCAAAATACAGGATGGCGCAAAATAAATAATATATGTTATATTTTCAGCAAATGGTATCGTACGTCAATCATAAATGACAATTGCCAACTAGACAGTTGCAGCTTACAAATGCTATAATCCGCAGGAGCGTGGAATACGACGTCGATTTTCTAATCGTATCGCGTCAACGGGGAGAACATTCGAACGCTTAGCTTCTCAACTCGAACAGACTGGAACCACAGGAAACCTTGCACGGATAGAGAATATCGCGGCTGTGGCTGCTCATGTCGCTGAGAACATAGAAGCGTCAAGCAGGCGACGGACTACGCAATTGGGCATCACCAAACGTACCCTAAAGCGTATTTTAGTGAAAAACTTGCACACGCTCCCGTACAAAGTGCAAAAACTGTGCATCAGTTCATGCTTACTGACCGTCAGTTGCATGGATGATTAATGTTGGATGACATTATGAATATATAAGATGTAGAGTTCTGTCCTTTCCTTGCAATGGCTTATGGTAAACAAACTGAATGTTTGTCTTAATATAGAACCTGGGCACGTTTCAGGGCTTGTGGTCCGCGCTTGCCTTCACCGGAAACAAGAAACGAAATAAAAAGAAACACAGGTAGCAAAGACATTTGTTTTAGTTTTTAAATCGTCTAAAGTAATGTAATTATGTGAAAGACGCTTTGCAGCGTATTTTTATTCTATGCGCAATATTTACAAGGATCCGCAGATCTACTTGATAGAAAAAGGAGACATCTTTGCAGCGTCTGTATCGTCTCCATTCTACTTTACGGCTGTGAATTTTTGCATCTCGTCAATATTCAATGCAGTCATCTAATGGGTTTCGAGAGCAGATGCCTGCGTAGAATACTTGGGGTACGATGGTTCGATTTTGCGAGGAATGGCGAGGTGAGAGAGCGGACAATGCAGTATTCTAAAGAATATAATAAATATATACTATAATAAATAGTCGGTAAGTGGCGAACCTGGTTAAGACATGTATTAAGGATGCAGCAGGAGAGCATAAGTAACAGCGGCCTTTTCTTCAACCCCACAGGATCGCGCCGTCTTAAAAGACAGTCAAGAACCATACATGTAATGTACTCGCCGGAGCTTCGGGAGGCAGAACTTAGATGCGGTAAGGCGAAGTCTATGGCGGCTGACAGAGTTTTGAAGCGGCGGCTCGTGAATGGCATATTTTTTTTATGTAAACACATACAGGAGAATACCGACAGATGGTGATAGTAATTCTGAAATCTCATCTGTGGAATTCTATGACGCTTACCATGGTGCGTATGTCTAAGCGCTACATGTGGAGTGTTCATCCGCCAACGTCGCTTCAATCGTTTTTTTAAGGCAGCGGTCAGGGAACTTTTTTAACCATTACCCCAAAATATTTTTGCGTAAGTCGATATTACCCCAAAATAATTTTGCGTAAGTCGATATTACCCCAAAATAATTTTTCCTAAGTCGATATTACCCCAAAATAATTTTGCGTAAGTCGATATTACCCCTTCCCCCCATTTTGAAATGAAGGCAATCAATGTTTATTAAAATAAACAGTATTTATTGAATAAATTTGCACGAAAAATAACAAAAAAGTTACATGAAAATAGTAAGTTTTATGAAATAACAAACTAGAAAAAAATTCTTATTACCCCAAAAAACATATTTTTACCCCATTTGGGGTAATTTACCCCGGTTCCCCGACCGCTGCCTTAAGGGATCAAACCCATGACGCTCGGCTTGCCAAGCAAGCGCTTTAACCACTAAGCTATACCCACCGGCAGTTTGACTGCAAGTATACAAATCGATTATCTTGATTTGAATTAACTCTACTTTGTCACTCTCTCATAAAATAAACGATGTACAATGTCTACACTAAAAGAGCGGCAGTTTCTACGTCTGCTTAACTTTTGCGAACAGTCGTTTAGTTGCTGAAAACTTTCTGACGTCTAACGACCTGGGCCGTGAAGATAAATCCATTCTCGAAACCGTTCAAAGACATAATAAATTCATTCGGTTTATTTCCAAAATAAAGCATCACTCATCGCGCGAGTATATTTAAATCCGGCTGAGACACAAAAAACACTGATGTAAAGTAAATCATTTTTTATTTCGAAGGTAGGTTTGTTAAAATATAATCGAGTGATTTTTTAACTGTGGCATCACTCCGCCCATAGACGAGAATGAACATGGCGGGCGTGTCTATGGGAGATCATTTAAATGGCCGATAATGGGCGACGACAGCTGTTGGAGTTTTTATTTATTGAGAGCATTTCTTTACTGATATATATTTTAAGTTTATTTTTTCTAGAAAACATGAGATTATTTCAGTGTATATAGCAATAATTATAGACAGACATTATTATGAATTGAGAACATATTTTCTTAACACATATTTCAATGCATTTTAACTAAATAATTGCATCAAATTATGTATCTATTATTTCAACATCCTATCGAGTATCAATCTCGAATAAAGTCAAATATTATAAGTCCAATAAGTATAAAGCCGGTCTCGCTTCCAAAAAACTAGGTGTATTATATCACGTCGGTATTTCAACGAAAAATAATTTCTTCTTCTGTATAAAGGACAAATCCAACCTATCCTTGAATACGTCACCTTTGGGTTAGAGCCCCAAAATGCCTTTTAAACTTCATTGACGCAGTTCAAAGAAAAGGAATTCGATTGATAAACAAGAACACTCTTACTTCTAACCTGCAATCAGTGGAACACAGGCGTAAGATTGGTTCGCTTAGTATTTTCTACCATTATTTCCACGGTCGCTCCTCTTCGGAATGAAAGTGTTAAAGAACTAATTCCTCCTGCACCCACCCACAACCGGAAACTCGTCTTACACTTGCCAAATATCCATACACAGTTATTGTGTGTCGACCAAGAAGTGGCAGTTTTCAAAGTTCCTTCCTTAATGCCACTGGTAAGCTTTGGAACGCTCTAGTAACGTCTGTGTTTCCTCCTTCCTGCAATCTGGATCTCTTCAAAACTCAGATAAATATAGACTTGCAATCTCCCCAACCCATACACAAACACGAACACAACACACGTTTCCCGCACGTTGCGTCCAGCCTCCCTGGCTGAGTGTCATAAAGTGCACTAGTTTCGACCGGCTGTGCTCTCCTGCATGCGATTACATAAAAAAAATAGTCACTCCCGCTATTCTTCGTATGCCGTTAGTCCATCTTGCAGGGGTCGGCCAATGCTTCGTTTGCCAGTTCTTGGGTGCCATTCCGGGTGGCATAGTCCAGTGGTTATAGCGTTGGTTTTCTCATTCAGACGCTGTCGGTTCAAATCCCGACCCAGCTTTATTTTCAAAATATAATCAAATCTATACAATACGCCCACAGTAGGATTGAGCCACCCCTAAAGGACAAAACAAATTTTTCAGGACTCGGGAACGTTGGGCTGATCATCCGGTCTCCTAAATAACTCTGATTATTGAACACCTAAATATTTATCTGGTACTAAAGCCGTAGTCTGTGCAGGTTCACGGGCTCTTGCCCTAGAGGCTCCCGGGAACAATTTATATTCCCATGTGGACCTCAGGGTATAAGGGTGTTATAAGCACTCTGAGCTTACACAACTGTGAAACAGCATTTTGCGGTGTTCATATGCTCAACAAATGACATGACAGTTGTCTTCATGTCATTTCTGTGGCGATTTTTTTAAATAAAATTTACAAACATGACAAATTTATATCAAAAATTTAATAAACGAAGTTAAAACAATAAATAATACATACAAAATGAAAAAAAAAACATTTCAAAGAAAACAGCATCATTACATACAAATAAAAATACGGGAATGTTCACAAAAAAAACATACGTCATATTTCGGAAAGTTACTTGACAGATAGAAACTGCTTAAATATTATATTACAGAATGTTTCACTGAATTGTGCTTTACTTACGTGTAATTGTTTTTATCCGAGTCAATCAAGTTGAACAGACCGATCATTCTCACAAGAGGCATTGTACTTGGTAGCTTACAAAATAATATTACTCCATGAACACATGCTCCATAATGGGTCCCAACATACGGTTAAATCATTTTAACAAACCTCTCATGCGATAGGCTGAAAGCCTAATATATTTCGATATATAAGGCTTTCAGCCAATCGAATGAGCGGTGTGTTGAAATGGTTTGACCGTGTAAAGAACATAACTATTAAATATAATAAAAATACTATAGTTTACCTGACTGCAAGAATGATAATATTTAATGTTTTGTAGTAAACGTTCTGTTTGCATTTTTTTAAGGATTGTAAAAGTAACATACCTTTTTCATAGAAAGATAGATTTAAATTTCGTATCAAGAATTACTTATTTTCCATTGTGGCAGCCCCATCGTATTCAATGCCTAATGTGACTGGATGACAGTACGAGATTATTGTGTGTCGTTCATTATCTTCGTTATTATTTACCTACAGTGTTCCCTCAGTCTGCAGTGCAGGCAATGATGACTCGGCCGTGCAGCACGCGGCTAGAGAGACAGCCAGGTGAGACATTTACTGCTCAGTCCACCGCAGCAGGGATATTATATTGCTACCAAAGACGGGGTGAAAGTGAGGTTACGTTCCCAAAAAACTGGCTATCCACGCATTATTATATATATAGCCCTCTCCTTTTTACAAGATATATAGGTTCCACTAAGTGGCGCTTAAAAAAGTACACTTTTATTTAATTCAATGGATCAGTTCCAACAATCAAAATATCAGGTAAAAAGTTGTCCAAAAATCGTCCTATACACACGGCAAAGCGAAAATTCGTAAAAAAGGACCGGGTGTACAGTGAAACCCTGATATAACGTTTTTCAAGGGATTATATTGAAAACGATTAATGCGGAAAACTTATAATGGTAAAATAGGTCAAATATATAATCATAATAATTTAACTAAATGTTAAAATAAAATCCTATATACATATTTTATATCTGAAATACATGGTCACCACATATTGCCTCCGTTCAGTTCTGTCAGTTCCCTTGCCTTGTCTCAAAATATCATTGCGCCTGAAGGTCCACCTGGGAACATGTATCAGGTTCCCAACGGCCTCCAGGGCAGCACTTGAAAAGGTGTATATTTGGGTGATTTGTCAATCGAATTTTGGATAATTAGTCAGACGATTCTGAGGTCTGGTCCATCTAGCCCTAAGAAGTGCCTCAACCCTACCTGCAATACGCCGTTAGCAACAGGTGGTTACCTATCCTTGTTTATTCCGTTTAAAATGTTGCTTTACTTTGGAGATCGCAATGTGCCTATGTTGTTGGTAAAGTTGTCATTCATTACATATTTTTGTACATTTTTTATAGCAATATATATTGCAAGTGTATTTATAAATATGTACTTGCAATCCCCCTAATCCAAACACAAACACAATACACGTTTCCTGCATGCAGTGTCCAGCCTCCATGGCTGAGCATCATAGATTGCACTGGTCATGACCGGCTGTGCTCTTCTGCATGCAATTACATAAAAAAAAAAATGACAGAGAAGCTGCACTGATTTATGAACACTACACATATTCAATGCTCAAATCGCAACCCTTCAGTCATTGAGGAAATTACATGCCCGCCACAATAACTCTATTAGAAATCCAATGTATTATTTATATTTTGTTTTCGATTGAATTCCAGGAGGCTTTTGTGAGGTGGGGGCGCTCTCGTGTGGGCGCTGCAACTTCCTGGGTCTCCCTCAGACGCTGCGGCTGCATCAGCTGCTGGTCTGCTGCAGCAAAGCCCCCAAAGCATCCGGCACGAGACATTATGTCCAATCAATTCAACAATCTTGGCGTCAGAGGACATGGGATGTGCCACTGGAGTATTCACCAAGTATGATACTGGCTACAATACTGAGGACATTGCGGCCATGCAGCGTGAGACTGGAGAAATTGCCAAGTATGACACATTATTTTCATCATCATTATCATTAACTTGTGTTTTCTTCCCCATCGACCATCAAGGCATCTAAAATAAAAAAGTGAATCTATAATTTTGTGCTTATTTTGTTATGCGGGTCTTAGACAAGTTGCAGCACACAGGATTTACTCTTTAATACAGTCTTATTGAACATCCATTGTATTTATGCAATATATTAAGAGAAAAAATTTCAGATGATGATAGTTGTAATGTTATCAGTTGCAGTTGGCAGTAGAGTGGAGTCTTGGTCCCGCTCAGGCGAGGCTTGTGACCGGTGCAGCTTCTTCGCTCCCCAGAGGACACTGCGACTGCATAAACTGCTGGGATGCTGCACAGTGATCCTGCATGATGAGAAGTTCAGATTGTTAGATCAGAAAACGGACAATTTATTAGATTCTGTGATAGGCGGACAAAGTGTCATTAAAAGAAACGAAAAACGACATGACAAGATTGAAAAATATCAGCTTTTCAAACACACTGGAGAAAACCCATTCAGTTGCAAGATATGTAAATATAAATGTTCGGAGGCATATGCTCTTAAAAAACATAATTTAATACACACAGGAGAAAAAACTTTTAATTGTAAGTTATGTAGCTATATATCTACACGTTCAGTTGATTATATAAGGCACACTTTGATTCACAGTGAAGAAAAACCATTCAGTTGTCAGTTGTGTAGTTTTACTTGTAAAAGTTCGAATTATCTTAAAAAACACAATATAATACACACTGAAGAAAAACCTTTTAGTTGTAACATATGTAGTTATATATGTAATAACTCAAGTAATCTTAAAGCGCATAATTTAAAACACACTGGAAAAAAAACTTTTAGTTGTAAGTTATGTACTTATAGATCTGTTCGTGCAGATGCTATCAAAAGGCACATTTTAACACACACTGGAGAAAAACCTTTTAGTTGTACAATTTGTAATTATACATGTAAAGAATTAAGAACTCTCAAAAGGCATAATTTAACACACACTGGTGAAAAACCTTTTAGTTGTATGATTTGTAGTTATACATGTACAGACTCGAGAAGTCTTAAAAGTCATAATTTTACACACACTGGCGAAAAACCTTTTAAGTGTAAGATTTGTAGTTATACTTGTCAGCGATCGAGTGGTCTTAAAAGGCATAATTTAACACACACTGGTGTAAAACCTTTTAAGTGTAAGACTTGTAGCTACACAACTTCAGACTCAACTACTCTTAAAAGGCATAATTTTACACACACTGGTGAAAAACCTTTTAATTGTAAGATTTGTGCTTTTAGAACTTCAAGAGCAAGTGGTCTTATAAAACACAATTTAACACACACTGGATAAATTGTTTAGTTTATATATATATTAAAATGAATGTCTCTAAGTGTGTATGTGTGTTTTTTATACATTCCTACACCGCTCATTCGGTAGATATTAATCTTTCAGGAAATATTGCTTTTAGGAAATTTTTATTTGATTGCAAAAAAATTAAATATTTATAAAAAAAAAGTGTTTTCATACAAGATGCATACAAAGTAAAACAAGAGTATTACGGAACAGAAAATTTGGAAAATTTCAAATATTGTAATTTCATTCATATTTGTTGTCGCTGTTCTTTTTTTTTCTTCCTAACCTAATTTTTCGCGACCGTGCTTTACAATAAATATGTTTTCGTTTCTTAAATGAAATTCAGTTTGTAAATAAAATACAACAAATAGTTAGTTTTATAAACCAATTAAAGGTAAAATAACCTAATGAGATTGAACAATCCATTTGCATATCATTTTTAGTTATATTATACTCCAATATTAAATTTTATTTTTATTTTGTGAAAATTATTCTTTCTGTGGTTGTTTACATGAAACATATTTTTCGTTATTTAATTTGCATTGGTTATATTTCCTTTGATTTAGATTGTTTGATTTTTATTGTTATTCAATTGTTAATTATCATCCATAAGATGTTATTTATATTGTTAAATTAATTTAAAATAATAAAAGACATTTGTAAATACAATACCATTTTTTTATATTTTTAAAATTATTCTTTTTTTTGGAAAGTACTTACTAACCCTTTTTTCTTAAGAATGAAATAAGGAGCTGTTGGTTATTTTAAGTTATCTGAAATTTATGTTATCTCAGTTCATCTGAAACAGACGAGCAACATGAAGCAAGATTTAAATCAAACGAGTACACACTGTTCAAATGCTTTATCCATACTTTCTCACATGGACAACTGTATGTGACCTGCTCAAGCGTTTAAAAAATTTCTGATTTATTTGTATACGCACCAGATAACAAAAATAAAAGGTAGTATTCATAAGCACTCCGGTGAATAAAAACCCACGGCCGATTTACACCATGTTGAATTTAGGTAAGAAAATCATAACCTATTTATCGCTTCTGATTGGTTTTGGCCTCGCCTTATCAAGTCCGACTTATCCAATCGAAAGGCGAGAGGCTCCCGACGAAGCGCTTCAAAAAACACGCATGTTCGCGGGCTCTTGCCCTAGGGCCTAGAGGCTCCCGGGAACCATCTATGTTCCCATGTGGACCTCAGGGTATACAGGTGTTATAAGCACTCTGAGCTTACACAATTGTGAAACAGCATTTTGGAGTTTCCATATGCTCAACAAATAACATGACAGTTGAGTCCATGTAATTTATGCAGGGATTACATTTTTAAAAATAAAATTTACAAAATCAACTAATTTACATCAAAACGTTGATAAATTAAGTTAAAACAATAAATAACTCATACAAAATCGGAACAAAAAATATAGTAAAAAAATAAACAACATGTATACATAACACATAAAAATACGGGGATGTTCACAATTACGTCATATTCCGGAAAGTTACTTGACAAATAGAAATGCCTTAAATATTTAACATTCACTGAATTGTGCTTTACACGCGAGGTTTTTTTTTATCCAAGTCAATCAAGTTGAACAGACCGATCATTCTCCCAAGAGGCATTATTCTTGGTAGCTTAGTATTATTTCATGATCACATGCTCCATCATGGGTCCCAACACACGGTCACACCATTTTAACAAACCGCACAAGCGATAAGCTGAAAGCCTAATATTTTTTAGTTATATTAGGCTTTCAACCAATCGAATGAGCAGTTTGTTGAAATGGTTTGACCGTGTAAAGACGCCCAATGAATAAACATGGAAAATAAAGAAAAGAAAAACAAAAGATAAATTAGCATCAAATTAAAAATAATAAAATAAAAAAACTATCGTTTACCTCACAAAAATATTAATACAAAATATTTTATGTTTTGTAGTTAACGTTCTGTTTGCATTGTTTTTTTTATGATTTCATATCAAAGAATTACAAATTTTTCATTGTGGCAGCCCCAGCGTATTCAATGCCAAATGGATGACAGTACGAGATTATTGTTTGCCGTTCATTATCTTCGTTATTAATCACCTGCAGTGTTCCCTCAGTCTGCAGTGCAGGCAATGATGACTCGGCCGTGCAGCACGCGGCTAGAGAGACAGCCAGGTGAGACATTTACTGCTCAGTCCACCGCAGCAGCGATATTATATCGCCACCAAAGAAGGGGCGATAGTGAGGTTACGTTCCCAAAAAACTGGCTATCTGCGCACTATTACAATGCCCTGTCCCTTTTAACGCGATACATAAGTTCCACTAAGTGGCGCTTAAAAAAGTACACTTTCATATAATTCAATGAATCGGTTGGAATAATCAAAATATCAGGTATAAAAGTTGTCGTAAACACTCACGGAAAAGTAAAATCTCATAAAAAAGGACCGGGTGTACAGTGAAACCCTGATTCAACGTTTTTCAAGGGATCATATTGAAAACGATGAATGCGGGCAACGTATAATGGTAAAATGCGTCAAATATGTAATAATATTAATTTAAGTAAATGCTTAAAAAAAACTCCTATGTATTCCATATCTGAAACACATGGTCACCACATATTGCCTCCATTCAGTTCTGTCCTATCCCATGCCTCGTCTCAAGATAACAAGGAACATGTATAAGGTTCCCAACGGCCTCCAGGGCAGCACTTGAAAAGGTGTATATTTGGGTGATTTGTCAACCGAATTTTGGATAATTAGTCAGACGATTCTGAGGTCTGGTCCATCTAGCCCTAAGAAATGGCTCAACCCTACCTGCAATACGCCATTAGCAACAGGTGGTTACCTATCCTTGTTTGTTACGCATTAAATGTTGCTTAACTTTGGCGATCGCAATGTGCCTATGTTGTTGCTAAAGTTGTCATTAATTACATATTTCTGTACATATTTTATAGCAATATATGTATTTATAAATATACACTTGCAATTTCCCCAACCCACACATAAACACGAACACAACAGACGTTTCCCGCATGCAGGGTTCAGCCTTCATGACTGAGCATCATAGAGTGCACTGGTCATGACCGGCTGTGCTCTCTTGCATATGATTACATTAAAATATATATATATGACAGAAAACTGTACTGATTTATGAAAACAGCAAATAATCAATGCTCAAATTGCAACCCTTCAGTCATTGAGGAAATTACATGCCCGCCACAATAACTCTATTAGAAATCCACTGATTATTTATATAATGTTGTCGATTAAATTTCAGTAGGCTCTTGTGAGATGGGGGCGCTCTCGTGTGGGCGCTGCAACTTTTTTTGTCTCCCTCGGAGGCTGCGGCTGCATCAGCTGCTGGTCTGCTGTAGCAAGGCCCCCGAAGCATCCGGCACGAGAGATTCTCACCAATCAATTCAACAATCTCGTCCTCAGAGGACATGGGATGTGCCACTGGATAATTCGCCAAGTATGATACGGGCTACAATACTGAAGACTTTGCGGCCATGCAGCGTGAGACTGGAGAAATTGCCAAGTATGACACATTATTTTCATCATCATTATCATTAACTTGTGAAAATACAAAACTTTTCTTCTCCATCGGGGAATCCATAAACAAAAAAATAATCACTGAGCAATACTCCACTTGTTCTTTCCTTCTTGGTTTACTTAAATGCCTGCCAAATAAATTTTATACATTTTGTTAAATTTGTTCTGGTTTGATAAAATACAAAATGTTGCCCACAACTCACATTACACATAATTTTCAAGATCATTATTATTGTTTTGTGTTAATTATTTATTCCAGCCAATACAAAACTTTTCTTCCCCATCGACCATCAAGGCATCTAAAATAATAAAGTAAATCACTGAAAAAACGCTGCACTTATTATATCTTGGCATATCATGCAAGGATGGAAGATGACAACGCAAAGCAGCACAAAGGATTTACTCTTTAATACAGTTTTATTTAACATCCATTGTATTTATGCAATTTGTTAAGAGAAAAAATTTCAGATGATGATAGTTGTAATGTTTGCAGTTGGCAGTAGAGTGGAGTCTTGGTCCCGCTCAGGCGAGGCTTGTGACCGGTGCAGCTTCTTCGCTCCCCAGAGGACGCTGCGACTGCACAAACTGCTGGGTTGCTGCACTGTGATCCTGCATGATGAGAAGTTTAGATTGTTAGATCAGAAATCAAACAATTTATTAGATTCTGTGATAGGTGGACAAAGTCTCATTAAAGGAAACGAAAAACGACATGACAAGATTGAAAAATATCAGCTTTTCAAACACACTGGAGTTAACCCATTCAGTTGCAAGATATGTAAATATAAATGTTCGGAGGCATATGCTCTTAAAAAACATAATTTAACACACACGGGAGAAAAAAAATTTAGTTGTAAGGTATGTAGTTATAGAGCTGTTCGTGCAGATGCTATCAAAAGGCACAATTTAACACACACTGGAGAAAAACCTTTTAGCTGTAAAATTTGTAATTATACATGTAAAGAATTAAGAACTCTTAGGAGGCATAATTTAACTCACACTGGTGACAAACCTTTTAGTTGTATGATTTGTCGTTATACATGTACAGACTCGAGAAGTCTAAACAGTCATAATTCTACACACACCGGCGAAAAACCTTTTAAGTGTGAGCTTTGTAGTTATACATGTAGACAATTAAGATCTCTTAAAAAGCATAGTTTAACACACACTGGTGAAAAACCTTTTAGTTGTAAGATTTGTAGTTATACATGTACAGATTCGAGAAGTCTTAATAAGCATAATTTAACACACACTGGTGAAAAACCTTTTAGTTGTAAGATTTGTAGTTATACATGTACCGACTCGAGAAGTCTTAAAAGGCATAATTTAACACACTTGCTAAAAAAATAATTATTACACACTGGTGAAAAATCTTTAAGTTCTATGATTTGTAATTATATATGTAATAAATCAAGTATTCTTAAAATCATAAATCAACAGACATTGGCGGAAAACCTTTTATTTCATAAGATTTGTACACTTAGAACTTCAAAAGCAAGTGATCTTAAAAAAAAAATTTAACACACTGAAAAAAAACTTTATTATGATTTATAAATGTACGAGTAAAATGATGTTGAAATGCAGTTATATCTCTATATAACGGATCTCTATTTAACGAACTTCGGATATAAATCGAACTTTATTCACATTTGTTGTCGCTGTTCCTTTTTTTGTCTTTCTAACCTAATTTTTACCACCGTGCTTTACTATAAGTATGTTTTTGTTTATCAACTGAAATTCAGTTTGTAAATATAATACAACAAATAGTTAGTTTTATAAACCAATTAAAGGTAAAATAACCCAATGAGATCAAACAACCTAATTGCATTACATTTTTACATAAATCAAATTCCAATATTACATATTATTGTTATTTTGTGAAATTTATTCTTTCTGTAGTTGTATACTTGAAATATATTTTTGTTTACTTAATTTGCATTTGTTGTTTCCTTAGATTTTCATTGTTTGATTTTTATTGTTATTTAATGGTTAATTATCACCCATAAGATGTTATTTATATTGTTAAATTAATTTAAAATAAAAACTGAAATTTGTTATAACAATACCATTTTATCAGTATTTTTTTTTTTTTTTATGTTAACACATAGAGGAGAATACCGACAGATGGTGATAGTAATTCTGAAGTCTCTTTCTGTGGAATTCTATGACGCTTACCATGGTGTATATGGCTAAACGCTGCATGTGGAGTGTTGATCCGCCAACGTCATAGACTACAGCCCGAGATTCACGCATCATCCTTTATTATTACAGGAATTTACTATGAATGGGTGGTCTTCACGGGACGACTTTCGTCTACCACCAACTTTAATTAATAGGCTATGACTGACATTTTACGGGTGATACAAATTCATACCAACGGGGGTATTTTAGAGCTCAGAAATCGATTAAAAATCCTTTTTTTTTAATCTCCGTCGGGTATCGAACCCACGACCTTTGGCTTGCAAAGCTTTACCATTGAGTTATGACCGCCGGCAAATTTTTAAAAAAATTTAAAAATTGTACTTTTTTTTTAAAGTAAGCACTCACCATTTCTTCTTAAGAATCAAATAAGGAGCTGTTTGTTAATTTAAGTTATATAAAATCTTTTCTAAAATTTATGTTATCTCAGTTCATCTGAAACAGACGAACAACGGGAAGCAAGATTAAAAAAAAAACAAGTACACACTGCTCAAATCCGTTCTCTATACTTTCTCACATGGACAACTGTATGTGACCTGCTTAAGTGTTAGAAAAATTCCTGATTTATTTGTATACGCACCAGATAACAAAACAAAAAGGCTATATCCATAAGGCAGATTGGGTATTGCACAACCCGCCCAATCCTGCTGGTATAAAAAGCTTATTATTATTATAAGCACTCCGATGAATAAAAACACACGGCCGATTTACACCATGTTGAATTGAGGTATAAGAAAAACATTACCTAACGTATCGCTTCTGATTGGTTCCAGCCTCGCCTTATCAAGTCCAACTTATCCAATCGAAAGGCGAGAGGCTCCCGACGAGGCGCTTCCATAAACTCAAGTGAGCGGGCTCTTGCCCTAGAGGCTCCCGGAAACCATCTATGTTCCCATGTGGACCTCAGGGTATACAGGATTTATAAGCATTCTGAGCTTACACAATTGTGTAAGCTCACAGTGCAACAGCATTTTACAGTTTCCACATGCTCAGTGATGACAGTTGAGCTCATGAAATTTCTGTGGTGATTACATTTTTAAAAGTAAGATTTACAAAATTAACAAATTTACATCAGAACGTTGATAAACGAAGTTAAAAAAAAAAATAACTCATGAAATCGGAACAACAAAATATAGTAAAAAAATAAACAACATGTATACATTACACATAAAAATACGGGGATGTTCACAATTACGTCATATTCCGGAAAGTTACTTGACAAATATAGATGCCCTAAATATTTTTTTACCTTTCACAGAATTGTGCTTTACTCAAGTGGATTTTTTTATCCAAGTTAATCAAGTTGAACAGACCAATCATTCTCACAAGAGGCATTATTCTTGGAAGCTTAGTATTATTACATGATCACATGCTCCATAATGGGTCCCAGCACACAGTCAAACCATTTCAACAAACCACCATGCGATTGGCTGAAAGCCTAATATTTTTTAGTTATATTAGGCTTTCAACCAATCGAATGAGCGGTTTGTTTCAATGGTTGGACCTTGTAATGACATCCAATAAGTAAACACGGCGAAGGGAGAGAAAATAATAAATGGTAAGGTAGCAAATTAAGAACTTAATTTATTTGAACGTGAAGATATTAAAAATATTGCTTACCTAACAAAAATATTGGTACAAAATATTCAATGTTTTGTAGTAAGCTTTCTGTTTACATTTTTTTTAAGATTTAAAAAGTAACATACCTATTCTTGGAAAGATAGATTTATTTCACAAAACAAACACACCTACTAACCATAATGCCAATAGCCACCTTTGCATAGTAAGAGATAAAATGATGAAAATAGCATATAGTCGAATTGATTTTGGCTGAAAATATATATTCTTCAGCTAATAAAAGATGTACATTTTTTATCATTTCAATATAAATACTTACAAACTACTGAATTTAAACCAAAAACTAAATAAAAATGAATGACTTCACATGCAACAATATTAATGACAAAATTCAAATAAAAGAACTTATACATGACTCGATAGAAAACCTCAACCAGTTGGTACATAATAATGAATTCTCACTTACAACTTACCACATGAATATTAGAAGCATTGAAAAAAACATAGACGAATTAACAATTTCTTTGGCATCACTAAAATTTTTACCTGACTGTATAGTTTTGGCAGAATCACACTCCCACGGAGAAAAAACATATCAATTGCCCGGATACAATTATTGTTCAACAACCACTAAAATCAACAAAAACAGTGGAATATCGATGTTCATCTCAAAACGACTGGAAATAGTAAAAATTGACGAGATAAAAGATATTAATAAAACCAACATATTAAATGTTGAAATTAAATTTAAAAAACAATTATTTAATATAATGGCTATATACCGCACCCACGCATCTAATGTAATTAGATTCATCGAAGAACTCAAAAATACTCTATTAAAAATAAAAAACAAAAAAAATATTATTGTTGGGGACATGAATTTAAATATTTTAAGTGATTCTAACACAACTGAAAAAGATATGTACCTAAATATGTTAGCTGAATTAAACTACCTACAGTGTATAAATAATATCACGAGAAATATACAGGGTCAAACACCAACTTGCATTGATCATATATTTACAAATTTAACTGATATCACCAACTTAACATCTTCCGTCGTTCACACTAAGATCACTGATCATTATTCATGCTACCTACAATACAAATTACAAACAACCAAAAATACTGAAATATTAAAATGTAACAATAATATAAAATACATACACCTAGACACTTTTAAAGACAAACTAAAGAACGAATACTGGAAAAATCTATATAATTGTAATGATGCTAACGAATGTGGTGAAATATTTAACAATAAAATCATTGAAATATTAAGTTTATCATCAAGAAGTCGAACGAAACCACAACTCTCTAAATTCAGACCTATCAAGCCATGGATTACTCACGGACTAATAATATCAATACGCCATAAAGATAAGCTTTATAAACTTACGACTAAACAACCAAATAACGTCAAATTATGCAAACAATATAAAACATATAAAAATAAACTCACCTTCTTAATAAAGAAAACAAAAGAATCTTACTATAAACAAAAACTAAACATCGCTGATAAAAACGGCAAAGAGGTTTGGAATGTAATCAATGAAATAATAGACAAAAATAAACATAAAACTAATCAAATTAACCAAATAAAACACGAAAACCAATTAATCTGCTGCAAAACAAACCCTTCTAAGGCCGCATCAGTATTTAATAATTACTTTGTGAACGTAGGAAAACAACTTGCACAACTCATTGACCCCAAAAATATTAGTATGAATTACATTACTAACGATAACTTTGAACAAAAAATTACAAAATTCCAAAATACAACAGAAGCTGAAATTGAATCAATAATCGACAGCATGAAAGACGGTTCAACACCAGGATTCGACGGCATTAAAGTAAAATCACTAAAATATGTTAAAAAACAAATATCCAAGCCGATTGCGTATATTATAAATAAAAGCTTACAAGCTGGAATAAACCCAGATGTTTACAAACAAACAAATGTTACCCCTATTTTTAAATCTGGTGACCCTAACGATATTACAAACTACAGACCAATATCAATAATTTCAAACATAGCAAAAATATTCGAAAAAATAGTAAAAAAAAGAATAAATGAATTTATTAAAACTAATAAACTAATAAATGAAAACCAATTCGGATTTATGGAAAACCGAAACACACAAGACGCCATTGCTAAACTATCAAATTATATACTAGGTTCACTTGACAATAATCATAAATGTTTAGGTATATTTATAGACTTGAAAAAGGCATTTGACTGCATTTCTCATGCAAAACTAATATCGAAATTAAATCACATTGGAATAAGTAATAGCGCACTGGAATGGATAAAAAGTTATCTTTATCAACGACCACAATTAGTCAAAATAAATAATGTACCGAGTCAAAAAGAAACAAGTGAATTTGGAATACCGCAAGGAACAGTATTGGGACCACTATTATTTATTATCTACGTAAACGATATATTCAAACAGAATCTGAACGGTAAAATAATATCTTATGCTGACGATTCAGCAATAATAATTGAGAGCAATAACTGGAATGATACAATAAAACTAGCAAATGATGACATTAACAGTCTTAAACGATGGTTTGACATTAATCTACTTACATTAAACGCAGAAAAGACATATCTAATCCCATTCTCCATAAACAAAAAAATAACGACAACTCCCATACCTAAATTATTTATTCATTACCCTGGTTGTAATAACACCAACTGCGAAAAAACCTGCTCATTGATCAAAGCTACTGATAAAATAAAATACCTGGGTATAATTATTGACAGTAACTTAAAATGGAAACCACACACAGCTGAATTAGTAAAACGTATACGCCAATGCATCTATATATTCATCAGACTCAGAAACATCTTAACTAACGCAGATCTAAAAATGGTATACTACTCCATTGTCCAATCTCAACTAGAATATGGTATTGTTGGTTGGGGAGGAACATACCTAAATACTACCAACCCTATTAGAACTGTGCAAAAACTTATCATCAAAGTTATATTAAAAAGGCCTACCACCTACCCAACAGAAAGCCTATACAATAAATTCAAAGTGCCAACGGTAGGTACACTATACCAAAAATACACTATCTTACAGACTATTAAAGAAAGGAGAATTGAAAACTGGTACACTTGTCATTCTGCTAGGTATATGTACAACTTATTAATACCAAAATTTAACACACAACATGCAAAAAATGGTTACAAATATAACGGAATAGTTAATTTTAACAATCTTCCTCGGGAAATAAAAGAGATCAGCGATATTAAAATATTGATTGAAAAGGTGAAACAGTACTTTAAACGAATTACGAACAGAACCGACGTCACTGCATAACAAATTGAAATAATGAAATCTACCGAAAATGTATTATTAAATTATATTTACATTAAATTTAATTCAACATATAGTATATTAAATCTTTAATCATATAATGTTAGTTCTATATCAAAATCATGTGAATGAATAAATACTCTGTATAATTATATAAAACTGTAAAATAATATAGATGAATCCCACGCCACACACAAGATCTTATCTTTAAGTGGTGTGGTAAGCGAATGTAAAAAAAAAAAGAAAAAAAAAAAAAAAGATTGGAGTGTAAATTACTATGTAAAAAATGTATCTTTTTATATTTGATTAAATAAAAAAAAAAAAAAAATCGTATGACGAATTACTTATTTTCCATTGTGGCAGCCCCATAGTATTCAATGCCAAATCTGACTGGATGACAGTACGAGATTATTTTTTTGTCGTTCATTATCTTTGTTATTAATCACCAGCAGTGTTCCCTCAGTCTGCAGTGCAGGCAATGATGACTCGGCCTTTCAGCACGCGGCTAGAAAGACAACCAGGTGAGACATTTACTGCTTAGTCCACCGCAGCAGGGATATTATATTGCCACCAAAGACAGGGTGAAAGTGAGGTTATGTTCCCAAAAAACTGGCTATCCACGCACTATTGTAAAGCCCTCTCCTTTTTACGCGATACATAGGTTCCACTAAGTGGCGCTTAAAAAATTACACTTTCATATAATTCAATGAATCAGTTCGAATAATCAAAATATCGGGAAAAAAAGTTGTCGTAAACACTCACGGAAAAGGGAAATCTCGTAAAACATGATCGGGTGTACAGTGAAACCCTGATTTAACGTTTTACAAGGGATCATATTAAAAACGATAAATGCGGGCAACGTATAATGGGAAAATGCGTCAAATATGTAATAATAATTATTTAAGTAAATGCAGAAATAAAAACTCCTATATATTCTATATCTGAAACACATGGTCACCACATATTGCCTCCATTCAGTTCTCCGCTATCCACCATTGAGGTCTGGTCCATCTAGCGCTAAGAAGCGGCTCAACCCAACCTGCAGTGGGTTGTTTACAACAGGTGGTTACCTATCCTTGTTTATTCCGTTTTAAATGTTGCTTAACTTTGGCGATCGCAATGTGCCTATGTTTTTGATAAAGTTGTCATTCATTACATATTTTTGTACATTTTTTATAGCAATATATATTGCAAGTGTATTTATAAATATACACATGCAATCTCCCCAAACCACTTGTGCTCTCCTGCATGTGATTACATAAAAAGAGATATGACTGAAAAGCTGCACCGGAACACTACAAATAATCAATGCTCAATTAGAAACCCTTCAGTCATTGAGGAAATTACATGCCTGCCACAATAACTATTAGAAATACAATGTATTATTTATATTATGTTGTCGATTGAATTTCAGGAGGCTCTTGTGAGATGGGGGCGGTCTCGTGTGGGCGCTGCAACTTCCTGGGTCTCCCTCAGACGCTGCGGCTGCATCAGCTGCTGGTCTGCTGCAGCAAGGCCCCCGAAGCATCCGGCACGAGAGATTCTGTCCAATCAATTCATCAATCTGGTCCTCAGAGGACATGGGATGTGCCACTGGAGAATTCACCAAGTATGATATGGGCTACAATACTGAAGACATTGCGGCCATGCAGCGTGAGATTGGAGAAATTGCCAAGTATGACACATTATTTTTATCATTAATATCATTAACTTGTGTGAAAATACAAAACTTTTCTTCCCCATCGACATCGGGACATCATAAACAAAAAGAGAATCTCTGAACAATTCGCCACTTGTTCTATGCTTCTTGGTTTACTTTAATGCCTGCCAAATATATTTTATGCATTTTGTTAAATTTGTCATCGTATTCTATGACAAAATGTTGCCTACAACTTATAAATTATGACACATAATTTTCTAGATCATTATTATCGGTTTGTGTTTATCATTTATTGCAGCCACTAAAAACTTTTTCTTCTTCATCGACCATCAAGGCATCTACAATAAAATTAAAAAGTGAATCACTGAAAAATGCTGCACTTATTTCATCCTGGCATATCATGCCAGGATGGTATATGGCCGCTTACAAAAATAGCTTGAAAGGAAATGAATAGATGAACTCATATTATTTTTATAATATATAATAATAATCGTCGCTCGACACTCAAACCGAGTGGATGTCTTGTCATTCTACCTACAGAATGGCGTGTAGTTGCGATTGTGACATCGCGCAAATACGTTTGCTGCTGGAGCGGCTCTTAAAGGCTGTTGGATGCGGGAAGGAGTATACACCGATGTCCATTGGTGTGGACTCTCCACCCAACCCAACAAGTCTGCCGTCTTCCCACAGAAGGCGCTTGCCTAGGAAGTGCCAGGAGATTCCGGCTACCTTCGCGGAAATTGTTACAAGCCCTCGCCAAGTTTCACCATCACTCAACTGTGACAGCAGAGACTCCGAACCTGTCGTCGGTGAAGCCGTTACTTCAAGTGAGCCTTCCGAAGAAGACGAATCCTCGGAGTGTGCTATGCAAGTTGCCCCTGCTGTTCTGAGTAGGGCTCCCAAGAAGGTCCTTCAGCTCGTGGTTCGAGGAACTGGAGGCCCGGAATGCTCTCTCCGTGGATGCTCTCTCTCTCCCACGAGCAGTCTTTCCGAGGAAGTTTACCACTCGGATATGAGTCGCGCCTCTTCTGATGGGGAAAGGCGTTCAGCACGTCGGGTGATCCGCGGTTCTGCAGGTCCTTTGAAGAAGGTTACCTGAGTGAAGATGGCGTATCTTCACGCCAAGAGTCTTCACCCGGATACAACAGCTGATGACTTGCAGAGGTTCTTGGCAGTGACCGCTGCATTCAATCCCTCTTGGATGACCATCAGGAGGATTATCAGCAGACGGACGCTGTCAACTTCTTTCAAAGTCGGGGTCATCGCGACTTCGCTAGAGTCTCTCATGGAGCCTGAAGTGTGGCCTGAAAAGACCATCGTTCAACCCTGGATACGCGTAAGACGAAAGAATCGCAGTGAACAGTGGTTGAAACCAGCTTAAGTGAAGATATTGACATATTTGGTGTTATATTGCTTCGGATTCAGTGCTAGTGTTGACGAAGGCGAAATTTTGGAAGTTTGATGTTGTGACAATAATGCCATGTTATTTGTGGGTCATCCATGATTTACTTATAACAGGGTTTTTGTTGTTACAAATCAACTATTTGCATTGAGTCTCCTAACGCTTGTTCTGGGTGTGAGGTCATTGACACTAAATGTGTCAATAAATTTACGGGCCACACTTTTATGTATATACTTCAATAATGACTTAAGATGTTAAAATATTTTGTAATGTTATTGAAGGAAATAAATAAATAAATAATTGTCTAATTTTGCTATGCGGGTATATGATAAGTTGCAGCACAATGGAATAACTCTTTAATACGGTCTCATTGATCAGCTATTGTAGACATTAAATTCTCTAAGAGAAAAATGTTCCGAAAAACAAAAATGATGATAGTTTTAATGTTATCAGTTGCAGTTGGCAGTAGAGTGAAGTCTTGGTCCCACTCAGGCGAGACCTGTGATTGGTGCAGCTTCTTTGGTCCCCAGAGGGAGCTGCGACTGCATAAACTCCTGGGATGCTGCATTGCGACCCATTTTAAAAAACATAACGTAACACAATCTGGTGAAAAACCTTTTAGTTGTAAGATTTGTAATTATACATGTACAGACTCAAGGAGTCTTAAAAGTCATAATTTTACACACACTAGCGAAAAACCTTTTAAGTGTAAGATTTGTAGTTATACTTGTAAACAATCAAGTGCTCTTAAAAGGCATAATTTAACACACTCTGGTGAAAAACCTTTTAAGTGTAAGATTTGTAGTTACACATCTTCAGACTCAAGTACTCTTAAAAGGCATAAATTAACACACACAGGAGAAAAACCTTTTAGTTGTAAGGTTTGTAGTTATACATGTAGACATTTAAGTACTCTTAAAAAACATAATTTTACACACACTGGTGAAAAACCTTTTTCTTGTAAGCTTTGTAGTTTTAGATGTACAGAGTCGAAAAGCCTTAAAAGACATAATACAACACACACAGGTGAAAAACCTTTCAGTTGTAATATTTGTAGCTATACATGTAGACAATCAAACACTCTTAAAAGGCATAATTTAATACACACTAGTGAAAAACCTTTTTGTTGTAAGATTTGTAGTTATGCATGTAGACGCCCATCGTTTCTTAAAATGCATAACTTAATACATACTGGGGAAAAACCTTTGTGTTGTAAGATTTGTAGTTATACATGTCGAGACTCAAAAACTTTTAAAAGACATAATACAATACATACTGGCGAAAAACCTTTTAGTTGTAATATTTGTAGTTGTACTTTTACACAATCAAAAAATCTTAAAAGGCATAGTTTATCACACACTGGTGAAAAACCTTTTAGTTGTAAGATTTGTAGTTGCACATTTACAGAATCAAGTAGTCTTAAAAGGCATACTCTAACACACACTGGCGAAAAACCTTTTAAGTGTGAAATTTGTAGTTATACATCTGCAGACTCAAGTACCCTTAAAAGGCATAATTTAACACACACTGGTGAAAAACCTTTTAGTTGTAAGATTTGTAGTTATACTTGTAGACACTCAATAACTCTTAGAAGGCATAATCTTGCACACACTGATGAAAAACCTTTTAGTTGCAAGATTTGTAGTTATACATGTAGACAATTAAGAACTCTTAAAAGGCATAGTTTAACACACACTGCCTAAAATCCTTTTAAGTGTAAGATTTGTAGTTATACATCTTCAGACTGAAGTTCTCTTAAAAGGCATAAATTGACACCTACTGGTGAATAACAATTAAGTTTTAAGATTTGTAGTTATACATGTAATGAATCAAGTACTCTTAAAAATCATAATTCAACACACACTGGCGGAAAACCTTTTATTTTGTAAGATTTGTACGTTAACCCTCGCTTTACTATGTTAAAAACTTCCGCGCGTTCCGATGGTGTCAACTCGTTACACATTCTGATTTAAAGTGAATAAAATGAGTAGAAATTCTAAAAAATGAAAATATTCAAAGATATCGCTTAATTTTACAATAGAAGATGTCAATAAGCAGTAATAATTGACATTTAATAGCTAAAAACATGAAAAACATCAGACGAAGACCTCAAACGGCCAGACGCACCTTCGCGCGTGAACTTCCGAGAGATACTAACATTACTTAGCCTGTCGATATATCGATGTGCCGACGCGCAGAGATATCATTTCGAACTAGCCGACCAACTGAGGTTCCCCGTCTCGCTCACTCATATTAGTACGTCAGCGAGAGTGAGGAGTGTAGATGCCGCCGTATCTGGGTATTTTTTTATTTTATTTTCGCACACGCTTCCGACAGGTCGAATGAATTCATGACAGTTGACGCGTCTTGATTGTAGTGGTGAATTTATTCCGTATTTTAGAAAAATATTTCCTGCTCCTGATGAGTGCCTATTATTATAAATATATATATTTTTTCAATACGTAAATGTATTAAGGAGGAATACCTTAAATCTGAACCCTGTGTGTATTATATTTACAGAGATATTTAAGTTATTACAAGCAATGTGTAGTCGATAGACATCACCGGGGAGGAGAGGTTAAGAACTTCAAGAGCAAGAGGTTTTAAAAAACACAATTTAACACACTGGCGATATTGTTTAATATGATTTATAAATGTAACAGTAAAATTATCTTGTAATGCAGTAAAATCTCTTTATAATGGATCTCTATTTAAACTTTGGATATGCCGAAAATTCTGGTCAAATGTAATAAATAAATCCTCTATATCAGGGGTTGCGAACCTTTTTGAGACTGTACCAATTTTTTTTTTTTCAATAAAATAATATGTCGCGTGCCACATGCCATGGAAATAAAAATGCATCAAATGTTTGTGTAACTTTAGATTTTTAATAAGACCAAAAATTATTTCGTTGAGGAAAATAATTAAGTACTTATTAATGGCGAACTAAGAGAAATAAATAAAAAAATAGAATTGATAAAAATTGTGAACCACAAAACTTATTAGTGAGATTTTTGTTGTTGGATGCTAGATGCCAAATATTTTATATCGGGTTCATAGCTGGTAGCTTTTAACAAAATACAAGCATTAGTACTTTCGTCTGTCAGCCTACTTCTTATGTCTGATTTAATAAAGTTCATCGAAGAAAATAATGATTCACAGGAACACGTCGACGAAAAAATTGTTAATATGCCCATTGCTATTTTTTTAAGACAAGAAAAAGTTTCCGGGATGGATTGCCAAGTTGTAAGTACTTCATTTTCGACATTCCTCTGGACTGGTCCAACGAATCGATCTCGCTCAATTTCTTCCAAAACAATTCTTAAGACCTTAAATTTTTATGTCCATATCGAACTCGACTGAAAATCTACCAATTCCATTTCAAAGTCATCTAATTCCATGTATTCAAACATTGTTAAGTTTAATTGTTGATGCTTATATGTGTCTGGATGGTTAATAAATTTTGTAGTTTCTTCAAGTTGTCGAAACTGAACAAACCTTTTTGGAAATTGTTCTACTGTTGCATCTAAAGCATTTTCAAATGATTCTATTAATTTTCCTACGTATGGCTTTTCATGGATTTCCAGATCCATCATGTATTTTTTTAGGTTGTGAAAGTATTTAAAATTTCTGGTCATTATATCACGCTTAAATATTTGTAACTTAGCTTCAAATGCTTTTATATTATCAAACATAACAGTAATTATTTTGCACGGCCTTGTAATTTTATATTTAGATCATTCAAATGGGAGCAAAAATCAGTAAAGAACATCAATCTCGAAATCCACTCAACATCTGATAATTCTTCATACTGAATTATTTTCTGGTTACTTAAAAACATATAAATTTCATCAAAGCACTCGACGAAACGCTGAAGTACTTTGCCGCGACTAAGCCAACGAACGATATTATACATCGTTATTCCATTATACATCGAATTGACCTCATTTAATAATGATTCAAATTTTCTTTTGCATAAAGGATGCGCAGCAATATAATTGACTATCTTAGTCACAAGTGTCATCACATCTTCAAAAGATTTAAGACCACCCTTTGCACACAGCGCTTCCTGGTGTATTATACAATGAAATGCTAACAGTGGATGGCCAACAAACTTTGTAAATAAATTGTCGAATCCTGCTGTTTGGCCAATCATACTGGGTGCACCATCTGTACTTACTGAAACGATTTTCGACAAATTTATTTCTGCTTTAGAAAGAGCCTCTACAACTGCTTTGCAAACATCTGTGCCTTTAGTAGTTTCTGGTAAAGATACCAAAGTTATTAATTCTTCCATTATTTTATTGCCAACAAAATATCGAACAAAAATAGCTAATCGAGCCGAGAGAGTGACATCAGTGCTTTCATCAAGACAAATAGAAATCCAATCACATAATTTTATAACTGTTTTTTGTTGATATGTTACACTTTTACCCATCTTCAAGATTCTGTCTTTTATTGTATTTCGAGCGATAGGCAATTCTTTTATTCGTTCGAATATTTTTTCTTTATTTCCAAAATCCTCAAAAAGAAATGGTGCGCATTCTAAAAATGCATTCTTGATGTAGTCTCCATCGCTGAATGGTTTTCCATTTTTGGCAATTATTTTGGCTATTTCAAAGCTAGCAGCAACATAATTGGAATTACTATTAACAAACTTATTTAAAGCACTCGATTGTAGATTTTTGTTTTCGATTGCTCTTAAAATATATTCTTTTTGTTCATCTCTGCTTTTGCCAAGAAGTTCCTTATGAATTGTTTCATAGTGTCTTTTTACAGATGATGTTCTAGATACCACTGACACAGAAGATATAACACATATTGCTTTGTCACTTCTTTCAATTTCACCGTACATTTCAGTCCACCAATTTTGAAATTGTCTGCCAGAATTTTTACTGCTGGCTTCACCAAGTTTTTGTTTCTTATATGGTACAGCCATCTTTGTGGGATAAACAGTTTGTTTCTGTATTAATTAGATTGTTTTTATAGCACAAATTGATAACAAAACTGTCCGATCAGGTAAAGAGTTATTCTGTCACTGAGACATCAAATCGTCGAATTTAAATTGTTGATAAATCATATTCATCCACAAGAGTAGCAATTACACACCTAAACCACACGAGAGCTGACGATCTAATGCGCATCGAGAGCGCGCAGTGCGACGTATGTCGTGACCCTTCATGAACATTTCGGAACGGCTCGTGCCGGTAGCGAAATTCATTACAAAAAAAAAATACACCTCAAGGAACTAGCACCGCGCGGGAAGCATTGAACAATATGATTTATTTATGCATGAATGTCGTCATATCCTTCGTTTCTGAAATTATTTATGAACGAAGAAAATACACGTCGCTATTTAAATATTTTTTAATACTATTTCTATATCTTTTTTTATTTTTTCTAATACACTTTTATTTTTTCTCCTCATTCGCGTGCCACGCAAAATCGTCTCGCGTGCCACCTGTGGCACGCGTGTCGTAGGTTCACCAGCCCTGCTCTGTATTATAATAATACTAGTGCATTCTTAAATTCAGTGTCGCCGCATTGTCGCCATTTCATTGTCACTATCGCCCATGTTAAAAAATTTCAGCCATCATTAAAATCACCTCCACCTAGACATATCTAGCACTAGAATTTGTGACTAAAATGTCACACTGTTCATAGACTGCACTTAACTTGAGCGTTGTACATATAAAAGACTTAAAATGAAAAGAAGAGCCATCCTCTTCCCTCAATTAGTCTGTTATATTGAGGTTTTACTATAATACTTGTAGACACACTAAATAAATTTGACAATAAACACTGGTTTTATGATATGTTCTTGAAGTGTTGATTATAAATATTATTGTAGATATTTTTATGAATATTTCAAATATACGTATTTACATCAATTTGAACCATTTTTCTTTTACCACCACACCACTTGCCCTATCCCACAATGTATTGTTATCCAACTAAAGAATTTCTATCTTAAAATGAAAATTACATATGTATCTTTCTTTTATCACTAGATAGTGACTAGTAACGAAGTGAATTTTCATAGTTATGGCTGATAAAAATTCACGAGTAAGTACTTAAATCGCATTAGTAGTTGTATTATTTCATTATATATAGATTGAGATGGAAGATAAATTCAATAACCAAAAATACGATCGAAAATGGTAAATGCGTGGAATTTTTTTTATTGGCCTCAGAGTTTGCATGCCCGATAAGGCCAATACGATTCCCTCGGACTGCATCAAAAGGGACTCCTCATTCTAACAATAGTAACTGACAGTCCCAGAGAATGTGCTCTGGAAGGGGAGGAGATTATACCTATAAAAATTTGTCAATAGCAAATCTTTATATTGAGAACCAATTGCTTATTGCAGTTAGGTTGGATTGAAAAAGCTACACTACTAAGCCAAGTAAACACCTTTTTTAAATTCATTTACTTACACGATATGATTTGTGCCACGATGCTAACTTATGAGCCACAAAACAAAATATGTATCTTTTAAACCATTTACACACCTGAATAAATTACTGTCTGAATTAAATTTTCACTTCATGAATGGATTAGCATCTTCAATATTCTGATACAAAAATCGTAAGCAAACTCTCAAAATCATTGAATTTCAAAATTCGTGGCTAAATTTATTGTCCTACATGTAGAACGATGAGTATTAGTGAAGTGAATTTATTACCAATTCCCTTACATCCGGAATATCTTAGGTAACTTACCGATTTCTTATTATAATTTTAAATTCATTTCAATTAATAATCAAAAAATATTTAATTTTGATTCACATTTTTTTTTATTTTAAATGAATTACATGTTTCGGTCTCCCTGGAAACCATCTTCAATAATGATTTAATATTATAAAAAATGTGATAATCATTTAAAATAAATTGTGCATCACAATTCAATATTCTTGATTTTTTTTTTTAAATAAATTAATTTAAAATTATAATTATGCAGTATTATCAAGTATTGTCAGTGGATAACCGAACTGTTAAAATTTTTCATAAATAGCAACCCCAGTTTCGTCAGTCACTTCTCAGTTGATGTCGACGCTTATTATTCGTCTTTTATTATCTTTGTCTTTGCTCCTGCAATGTTCCCTCAGTCTGCAGTGCAGGCAATGATGACTCGGCCGTGCAGCACGCGGCTAGAGAGACAGCCAGGTGAGACATTTACTGCTCAATCCACCGCAGCAGGGATATTATATCGCCACCAAGGACAGGGTGAAAGTGAGGTTATATTCCCCCAACACTGACGCGAACTATCATATGCCCTGTTTTTTTTACGCGATACACGGGAGAATAGAAATACGATTTTTAATTTAACGAAGCCCAATAACATAAATGTTGCACGTAAATGCAAATTTAAACTACTTATGTATCAAATTCATATAGTTTAACACGTATGAAACCTTGCAGCGTTGCCTACAGTAAAATATGAGATAAAAACGGTGAATCGGTATAATATTTGTGATTGAGTCATACTATTTAGATGATATTACTTATATTATGTTGTCAATTGAATTCCAGGATGCTCTTCTGAGGTGGGGGTGCTCTCGTGTGGGCGCTGCTACTTTATGGGTCTCCCTCAGATGCTGCGGCTGCATCAGCTGCTGGTCTGCTGCAGCATGGCCCCCGAAGCATCCGGCACGAGAGATCCCGTCCCATCATTTCAACAATCTTGTCCTCAGAGGACATGGGATGTGCCCGTGGAGAATTCACCAAGTATGATACGGGCTTCAATACTGAGGACTTTGCGGCCATGCAACGTGAGACTGGAGAAATTGCCAAGTATGACGCATTATTGTTGTCATGATTGTCATTAACTTGTGTGAAAATACAGAACTACAAAACTTTTCTTACCCATCGACCATCAAGACATCTAAAATAAAAAAGTTAATCACTTAAAAACCCTGCACATATTTCATCCTAGCCTATCATGCCAGGATGGAATATGGCCACTCACAAAAAAGAATTCAAAGTAAATTAAACAATAAATTTATACTTATTTTGTTATGCCGGTCTAAGACAAGTTGCAACACACAGGATTTACGATCTCATTGAATTGCCATTGTAGACATGATATTTGCAAGAGAATAATGTTCGGATAGACAAAAATTAAGATAGTTTTAATATTATCAATTCCAGTTGGCAGTAGAGTGGAGTCTTGGTCCCGCTCAGGCGAGGCTTGTGACCGGTGCAGCTTCTTCGCTCCCCAGAGGACGCTGCGACTGCATAAACTGCTGGGATGCTGCACTGTGACCCATTTAAAAAAACATAACGAAACACACTCTGGTGAAAAACTTTTTAGTTGTAAGATTTGTATTTATACATGTACAGACTCAAGAAGTCTTAGAAGTCATAAATTTACTCACACTGGTGAAAAACATTTTAAGTGTAAAATTTGTAGTTATACATCTGCAGACTCAAGTAATCTTAAAAGACATAATTTAAAACACACTGGTGAAAAACCATTTAAGTGTGAAGTTTGTAGTTATACATCTGCAGACTCAAGTACACTTAAGAGGCATAATTTAACACACACAGGAGAAAAGCCTTTTAGTTGTAAGATTTGTAATTCCACATTTACAAAATCAAGTAATCTTAAAAGGCATCTTGTTACACACACTGGTGAAAAACCTTTTAGTTGTAAGATTTGTAGTTATACATGTAGACAATCAAACACTCTTAAAACGCATAATTTAATACACACTGGTGAAAAACCTTTTTGTTGTAAGATTTGTAGTTATGCTTGTAGACGCCTATCGTTTCTTAAAATGCATAACTTAATACACACTGGGGAAAAACCTTTTAGTTGTAAGATTTGTAGTTATACATGTAGACATTTAGTTACTCTTAAAAAACATTATTTTACACACAATGGCTAAAAACCTTTAAGTTGTAAGCTTTGAAGTTATAGACGTACAGAGTTTAAAAACCTTAAAAGACATAATACAACACACACAGGTGAAAAACTTATTACAATTACTCTTAAAATGCATCATTTAACACACACTGGTGAAAAACCTTTTAGTTGCAAGATCTGTAGTTAAACATGTAGACATTCAATTACTCTTAAAAGGCATAATCTGGTACACACTGATGAAAACCCTTTTAGTTGTAAGATTTGTAGTTATACATGTACACAATTAAGAACTCTTAAAACGCATACTTTAACGCTCATTGGTGAAAAGCCCTTTACTTGTTAGTTTTGTAGTTATACATGTACAGATTCGAGAAGTCTTAAAAGGCACAATTTGACACACACTGGTTAAAAGCCATTTAAGTGTTTGATTTGTACTTATACATGTATTGAATCAAGTACTCTTAAAAATCACAATTTAACACACACTGGCGGAAAACTTTTTATTTTAAGATTTGTTGTTATGCATCTACAGATTGAAGTCCTTTTAAAAGGCTTAAATTGACACACACTGGTGAAAAACCTTTTAGTTTTATGATTTGTTGTTTTACGTGTCTTTAATCAAGTACTCTTTAAAATCATATTTCAACACACTGGCGGAAAACCTTTTATTTTGTAAGATTTGTACGTTTAGAACTTCAAGAGCAAGAGGTGTTGAAAAACACAATTTTACACATACTGGAGAAATTGTTTATTATGGTTTATAAATGTATGAGTAAAATGATCTTGACATGCAGCTAAATCTCTATATAATAGATCTGTATTTGACGAACTTTGGATAAAACTGCAAAAAATTCCGGCCAAATGTAAATCAATAAATTCTTTGTACTATAATAAAATGAGTACAGTCTTAAATTCTGTGTCGTCGTATTGTCATAATCGCCTCATATGACAAGCACTAGAATTTGAATGCCATTATGTTCATAGACTGCACTTAACCTTAATTTTGTACATATATCAGGGTTATTCTCTCATTTAGCAAGGGTTACATGTAATTAATTCTACAGCAGCAAACTTCTTCACTCAAAGTGAAAAAGAGAGTTTTTGATTTCTTTTATACCTTTTTATATAAAAGACTTGAAAGCCGCCCTCTCCCTTCAAATAGTCCGTTATATTGAGGTTTTAATTTAATACTTGTAGACTAAATACATTTGAAAAATAACACTGGTCGTAAGATATGTTCTTGAAGTATTGATTACCAATATTATTGTAGTTATTTTTATGAATATTTCAAATAAATGTATTTGCATCAATTTGAACCATTTTTCTTAATTCACCACAACACTTGCCCTATCCCACAATTCATTGTTATCCAATTGAAGAATTTGTATTTTAAAATGAAAATTACATATGTATCTTGTATCACTAGATAGTGACTAGTAACGAAAGTAATTTACATAGTAATAGCTGATAAAAATTCACGAGTAAGTACTTAAATCACATTAGTAGTTGTATTATTTCATTATCTATTGGTAGCTTGCCTCGTATTGGCGGTCTTGATGTCTCAATGCTCTTTTTTTTAATTAACTCACTTAACTCTACAGACGCCCTTAAATCTTGCTAATGATCCCAGTAAATTATACCAGGAATTTACACGCCTCACCCCCACATCATACCGGGCGACAATTGAGTCCCTTTGATGATGCGCTCATTCAGATTATGATCAGTTAGCAACTAATATAATAATTCTATAATATAATATAATAATTATTCAACTAATATAATAATTATATATCAACTAATAATTATATATCAACTAATATAATAATTCTAGTGAGAGTCCCCTCTGAACATTTGTGTGCACTGAACAAAAGTGCTAAAAAGAAAAAACCCGTACAAGAGATTTGAATCGCATTCACGGGTTGTAAGAGATGGAGACGGAAGATAGATTCTCTCACCGAAAATACGAGCGAAAATGGTAAGTGCATGATTTTTTTAAGTGGCCACAAAATTTGTATGCCCGACAGGGCCGAGGCGATTCCCTCGAACTGCATAAAAAAGGACTCCTCTTTCTTACAATAGTAACTGACAGTCCCAGAGAATGTGCTCTGGAAGAGAAGAAAATTATACCTATAAAAATGTCTATCCCAAATTTTCATTTTGAGAACCAATTGCCTATTGCAGTTAGATTGCATTGAGAAAGCTATACTACTAAGACAAAAAAACAACTTTTTTTTTATTCGTTTACTTATACGATGTGATTTGTACCACGATGGTCACTTATGACTTATGAGTCACAAAACGAAATATTTTTTAAGCCACCAATGCACACGAAAAAATATCTGTCTGATTTATAATATTATTTTATTAATGGAATTGTATCTTCGATATTATGATACAAAAATAATAAGCAATCTTGCAAAATCGTTGACTTTAAAAATATGTGAGGCATTTTTTTTGTCCTATATAGTATATGTAGAACGATGAGTATTTGTAAATTAAATTGATTATTCCTTACCGACGTCTTAAATTTTTTCACATATAGCAGCCCCAGTTTCGTCAGTCAGTTGTCAGTTGATGTCAATACTTATTATTTGTCATTCATTATCTTTGTCTTTGCTTCTGCAATGTTCCCTCAGTCTGCAGTGCAGGCAATGATGACTCAGCCATGCAGCACGCGGCTAGAGAGACAGCCAGGTGAGACATTTACTGCTCAGTCCACCGCAGCAGGAATATTATATCGCCACCAAAGACGGGGACAGTGAGGTTATGTTCCTCAACACTGACGCGAACTATTATATGCCCTGTTATTTTTTACGCGATACGCGGGAGAATAGAAATACGATTTTTAATTTTACGAATCCCAATAACATAAATGTTGCACGTAAATGCAAATCGAAAATATTGTTGTATCAAACACACATAGTTTAACACGTATGAAACTTTGCAGCGTTACCTACAGTAAAATATGCGATTAAAACGGTGAATCGGTATAATATCTGTGATTGTCATAATATTTAGATGATAGGTCGAGGTTACTGATAAATTGGGGAACAGTTAATGCGGAATTATTTAAGAGTCTTTCTAATGGGTGTTAGAGAGAACCGGCGACCTTTGCTGAAGTCACTCAAGATGTCTCCCTTCCTGTTTCGCCGTCACTCAACTACGACAACAGAGACTCCGAACCTGTCACAAGTGAAGCCGCTACTCCGAGTGAAGCCCTGCTGGTCCGAGTAAGTCTCCCAAAGACTCCCATCCTAAGCTAGGACGTGTCATCGTTCACGGAACTGGAGGACCTGAATGTTTTCTCCATGGATGTCCTCTCCCTCCCTTGAGCAAGCAGTCAGGGGAAATTCGCTTTTCTGGTTCGCAGCCCCTTCAAATAAGGTTGCTGGAGTCAAGATGGCGCATCTTCATGCGAAATGTCTTCATCTAGAGCAGCGGTAGGGGAACTTTTTTAACCATTACCCCAAAATATTTTTGCGTAAGTTGATATTATGATTTCCCCCCCATTTTGAAAAGAAGACAATCAATGTTTATTTAAATAAACATTATTTATTGAATTAATTAACAAGGAAAATAAAAAAAAGTTGGAAATAGTAAGTATGTAATAGACAAACAAAATAAAATTCTCAAATTGTTCAAACAAAAATTCAGATTTTCAGGTTTCCCTTTCAGTTTTTGGAGGAATGATGTTGCTTCATGTTTGATGCTTAACTTACTTCAAAATTGGGACTTATGGTTCGTGGTTCTGCAGCCCCTTCAAATATGGTTGCTGGAGTGAAGATGGCGTATATTCATGATAATGGTCTTCATCTAGAGCAGTGCTCCGCAACCTTTTCTCACCTACGGCACACCAAAATTTTTCCTAGAATTCCGCGGCACCAAAAAAGCTAAGATATATAGGTATTAAATTGATACAAAATTCAATTGATACAATTTCGATTTCGGAGCTCAATATACCTAGAGTGCAATTAGCATTTATTTGACAGAAGAGCTGCACTGATTTATAAACACTACAAATAATCAATGCTCAGATCGCAACCCTTCAGTCATTGAGGAAATAACATGCCCGTCACAATAACTCTATTAGAAATCCAATGTATTATTTATATAATGTTGTCGATTGAATTCCAGGAGGCTCTTGTGAGGTGGGGGCGCTCTCGTGTGGGCGCTGCAACTTCCTGGGTCTCCCTCAGACGCTGTTGTTGCATCAGCTGCTGGTCTGCTGCAGCAAGGCCCCCAAACCATCCGGCACGAGAGATTATGTCCAATCAATTCAACAATCTTGTCGTCAGAGGACATGGGATGTGCCACTGGAGAATTCACCAAGTATGATACGGGCTACAATACTGAGGACTTTGCGGCCATGCAGCGTGAGACTGGAGAAAATGACAAGTATGACACATTATTTTCATCATCATTGTCATTAACTTGTGTGAAAAGACAAAACCACTATCTTATTCATCCTCATGGACCATCGGGGTACACAGTATGATTAGCGTTGAGCCAAGTTTCGTCGAGAAAAACAACTTTCTCCGAATTCCTAATGGTCTTCATTTGCCTCAAAAAATGGCATCTTTTCAGGGCAATATTCGTGCGCTCCATTATAATTTTTCTTTTTTCACATTTTTTTATATTTGAAGCCAATGTTTTTCAATACCTTACTAAGAGACGTCGCAAATGCCTTAAAAATCAAATCCGACTTTGACTTTAGAGAACCTACCAGTTTAAGAAGTGTTGGTATTTCGTTGCGGTCATAGAATGCATACACGTGATTCCGAATAGCCGCCAAATTAAAGATATCGGGTTTTGTAATTGTGCATTTCCTCTGTCGTTTCTTATTTGGTGTTAATATTTTTTTCTCTTTAAATGAAATTTTTCTCCTCTGTGATCCGAGATACTGTAGATTTACCGATTCCTAGGGCATCCGCGACCCTATCTCGAATGTTTTCAACAGACAGCAATGGACCACCATTTTGATTTTCATCATGAAAATAATCACGCAAACGTACGACAAATTCACGTGATTCACTGCTGAGAATAGTTCTTTTCTGTCTCTTCGGCATTGTTAAAACAAAAAAATATGATTCAATGAAACAACTTTAACAATACTAACAATAAATATAATAATTACAACAACAAAAAACAAGAATCGATCGAAGAACATTGCACTACCAAAAGTTGGACATTTGTACTCATCCACACACTGCCATGCGGAAAAAATGATACGAAAATATAATTATTTTCGAAGAAGAAGAGAAGAAAAATCGATATAATAGAATAAAAATGTTCCCCCCATATCTTTTACACAAAACAATAAAAGTGCCATACGTATCAAGCTAAAACTTCCCAAATATAATATTCGCTTTACTTTAAATTCGATTATTTAAAATTAGAGATGTTTATATACGATTCACTTCGAATTCAAATTCGTTTTTTTTCGAAGAGGAAAAAAACCACCTAATTGAAATAAATATTTTTGCCATGTCCTTTTAACAAGGGCCAATAAATGTGTCACAGGGTTCTTTCTAGATTGGATGGACTATATACTGTCTCATTGATCAGCTATTGTAGACATTAAATTTGCAAGAGAAAAATGTTCAGATAGACAAAAATGATGATGGTTTTAATGTTATCAGTTGCAGTTGGCGGCAGAGTGGAGTCTTGGTCCCGCTCAGGGGAGGCTTGTGACCGGTGCAGCTTCTTCGCTCCCCAGAGGACGCTGCGACTGCATAAACTGCTGGGCTGCTGCACTGTGATCCTTTTAAAAACATGACTTAACAGACACTGGTAAAAAACCTTTTGGTTGTAAGATTTGTAGTTGTACATTTACACAATCAAGTAATCTTAAAAGGCATATTTTAACACACACTGGTGAAAAACCTTTTAAGTGTAATATTTGTAGTTATAGATCTGCAGACTCAAATACTCTTAAAAGGCATAATTTAACACACACAGGTGAAAAACCTTTTAGCTGTAAGATTTGTAGTTATAAATGTAGACAATTAGGAACTCTTAACAGACATAATTTAACACACACGGGTGAAAAACCTTTTAGTTGTAAGATTTGTAGTTACAGATGTATAGAATTAAGAAGCCTTAAAAGACATAATACAACACACACAGGTGAAAAACTTTTTAGTTGTAAGATTTGTGGTTATACATGTAGAGACTCAAGTACTCTTAAAAGGCATAATTTAACGCACACTGGTGAAAAACCTTTCAGTTGTAAGATTTGTAGTTATACTTGTAGACATTCAATAACTCTTAAAAGGCATAATCTGGCACACACTAATTTAATACCTTTTAGTTGTAAGATTTGTAGTTATACATGTAGACAATTAAGAACTCTTAAAATGCATAATTTAACACACACTGGTGAAAAACCTTTTAGTTGTAAGATTTGTTGTTTTAAATGTACAGACTCGAGATGTCTTAAAAGGCATAATTTGACACACACTGGCTAGAAGCCTTTTAAGTGTATGATTTGTACTTATACATGTATTGAATCAAGTACTCTTAAAAATCACAATTCACTGGTGGAAAACTTTTTATTTTAAGATTTGTTGTTATACATCTACAGATTGAAGTCCTTTTAAAAGGCGTAAATGTCAATTTACGCCTTTTATAAACTGTGTGTCACCAGTGTGTGTCAACACACTGGTGGTTCTTGAAGTGTTAATTACCAATATTATTGTAGATACTTTTATAAATATTTCAAATATACGTATTTACAGCAATTTGAACCATTTTTCTTTATTCACCACAAAACTTGCCACAATGTACAGGTTGTCATCGAATTACGACCGAGATACGTTTCTAGACTTTTGTCGTAATTCGAATTGGTCGTAAGTTCAATTTCATACAAAATATGTATGTACTTAGATTCGAAGATTAGATTCTGGTGAAGTTCAATCTTAATTTGTTGAAAATGATCCAAATTTTGACAGGAGTTCAAAAGCAAGACGGGGTGTTATAGATGCTTTATCCACTTATCAACAACTTCTTACAGAACGCAAAAGGAAATGTAAAACTACATTAGATGCTAGTAATTAAATATACACATACTATACATTAAATTCTTTATACGCATCAATTTGCTTAGAAAAAATATCGGCAGAAGCGGGATGCGAACCTGCGAGCTTTGGAACCAACCGTTGCTCAAGTTCATTACCCTAGAGTCTAGACCAAGGGTCGGCAAAGTGCGGCTCCGGAGCTGTATGCGGCTCTTTAGCTCCTTGAGTGCGGCTCTGGCACAAATATCCACGGGCCTGTTCAGGTACATCGCGCCGAGGCAATAGACTAGAATAGACTCGCCACTGTTCAATCGGTTCACACTACTGTCCTTGCTTCCTGTACTTACCTAATTCGCTAAACGCTTGACCAATGTAAACCAGCCATAAAACCCTTACCTTACTTTCGAAGCGGCGCGCGTGGTGTACGTGTGAGGGGGGGGGTGACTTATCGGTCGATTGACGACTGCCGGGTACGCGGCGCGAGGGAGACTCGCGCGTTTCAACAAGTCTGGTTGGCATTAACAGCGGTCATTGTACCAGTCGCATTGATTGTGAACAGTCTTTTCTACAGTGGTCGGAGCTTATTGTGGAAGTGGCTTACGTTACAAAGGTGTCTTCTTGAAGAATAAAGTTGGATTTGTTTTATCCAGCTAGACATCCTGTAGGTATTTTTGTCATGATTTTAATAATGATAATATTTTTGTATTGGTTGCTTTAGAAAAAAAAGGGATATTTTTATATGTAGGTGCCCCAATCGATAGGGCTACCAAAAGGAAGCAAAGAAAAACGGAAGATGAAAACCGCGAATTTAGAGTTGAGTGGATCGAAAATTTCACATTTATTCGATACTTGAATGGCTATCCGACATGTTTTATTTGTAAGGAGAAATTCGCGCACAACAAGAAGTCAAGATTGGAGAGATACTTTACAAGTAAGTATGGGTCATTTAGCACTAAATATCCTGCCGGTGATGCAAGGAAGAAAGCAGTTGAGGAACTTCAGAAGAGTCACGATTCATCAACTTCTGTATTTAATAACTGTATGCAATCTTCCGGCAATGTTAATATGGCAAGTTTTGTTGTTAGTCAAGAGTTGCTAAGAGAGGGAAACTGTACACAGACGGCGAATACATAAAAAGTTATATGAATTTTTTAATTTTTATTAGAATATTATTTTATTATTTCAATATTCTAATCTACTTTTATAGATCATTGACTATATTACAATATTATTATTACTTAAATATACATATACCATACATAAAATTCTTTTTTCAACGCGTCAATCCAAGCACAAAAATAACGGCAGAAGCGGGATGCGAACCGCGGACCTTGGAAACCAACTATGCCCAGGTATTCATACCGCTCGGCGAACTGCGCCATTGCTATGCCTAGACCGACTCGCGTTGAAACTAGTATTTATATCATTGTTATCATCGTACGATAGATGTCGCTATAGTATATATTCAAAGTATGTATATTTTTATTATTATTCAATCAGTCTTCATTTATTCACAAGCTTAATATTATTACTTTCCGACAGTCTATTTATTTTAGTAAGTACCACTCGGGTCTCGAACCAAACTATAGACTGAATGGATGAGAAACGACTACTTATAGTTCCGACCCAAGGTCCGCGGTTCGCATCCCGCTTCTGCCGTTATTTTTGTGCTTGGATTGACGCGTTGAAAAAAGAATTTTATGTATAGTATATGTATATTTAAGTAATAATAATATTGTTATATAGTCAATGATCTATAAAAGTAGATTAGAATATTGAAATAATAAAATAATATTCTAATAAAAATTAAAAAAATCATATAATAATGTCTCCTTGAGACAATATCGAGAAGGTAAAATTATCCATCAGTAACACAGGTAAATGATTGGTTATAAAGTCCGAGTCGGAACTATAAGTAGTCGTTTCTCATCCATTCAGTCTATAGTTTGGTTCGAGACCCGAGTGGTACTTACTAAAATAAATAGACTGTCGGAAAGTAATAATATTAAGCTTGTGAATAAATGAAGACTGATTGAATAATAATAAAAATATACATACTTTGAATATATACTATAGCGACATCTATCGTACGATGATAACAATGATATAAATACTAGTTTCAACGTGAGTCGGTCTAGGCATAGCAATGGCGCAGTTCGCCGAGCGGTATGAATACCTGGGCATAGTTGGTTTCCAAGGTCCGCGGTTCGCATCCCGCTTCTGCCGTTATTTTTGTGCTTGGATTGACGCGTTGAAAAAAGAATTTTATGTATAGTATATGTATATTTAAGTAACATAAAAAGTTGTTTTATCGATGCGTCCGAAAAGCTATTTCAAGATTTTAAGAAAAAAGGCAGATATTATAAAAAAAAGAAAAAGAATCACCACTCTCTGCCCGAACAATGAATGATAGAACAATTAAAATGTGTTCCAATATAACCATCCAGCAAATCGAAGATCTGAAATTAGTTTCGGCTTTATTTTATTTTTTTCCTCGCAGAAACATTACAAATTTTATCAACTCAATTCATTTCTGAAGTACAAAAATAATGAAATAAAAATACAATGTACACAATCATAGGTACCTTTGATCTAGTACTAAGAACCAAGTATATACAATCATAAGTGTGGCGATGTAAATGTATTGACACATTTAGTTTCACCGACCTCACACTCAGAACTAGCGTCAGGAGACTCAAGATAAATAGGTTGACTTGTAACAACAAAAACCCTGTTATAAGTATATCATGATTGACACATAAATAACACGGCATTATTGTCACAAAATCAAACGTCCAATATTTTGCATCTATATAGCAACACCAGCACTGAATCTGAAGCAATATTACACTAAATATATCAATATCTTCACATAAGTTGGTTTCAACCACTGTTCACTGCGATTCTTTCGTCTTACACGTATCCAAGGTTGAACGATTTATCAATAGCAGTTGACGCGTCTTGTGAGATAAGTGATACAGTGCAAGTTTCGCCTTTCGTAAGATTTACTTCTCACTCAGGTCATAAAGAAGAACTTTTAGGATTATTGACACTCAAAAGTCACACGCCTGGAGAGGATATTGCAAATGCTGTGTGGAGTGTAAGGATAAATATCATATTCCTCTCGATAAAATTGTGTCGATTTCAACAGACGGGGCCAAAAGTATGACCGGCGTCAGAAAAGGGTTTGATGCCATTAAGAGATATTGGCTTATCATTTTATTATTCACCAAGAAGCGCTTTGTGCGCAGATATTTCCAGATGAAATTAGTAAAATTATGCGATTAGTGATTACGATCATCAACTCCATTGTAGATAAAGCTCTTAATCATCACTAATTCAAAGAGTTTTTAGTTGAAATGGAGTGAGTATGCTGATCTTCTGCTTTATAACAAGGTTCGATGGTTATCAAGAGGGAACGTTTTTAAACGTTTCGCGTCCCTATTGCCAGAAATTGAATCATTTCTCCTCGAGAAGGGTGTTCACTTTACAGAACTTACAGACAATCAGTGGATTCAAAACTTTTATTACATGGTAGACGTGATATCTCATCTAAATCAGCTTAACCATAAACTACAAGGGAAAGGAAACACAATTTTTCAATGTTGGAAGAAGTCATTTCATTCGAAAACAAATAATCTCTTTTTGCTCAAGATTTTGAAAGGGAAACATTGTTTCACTTTCCGAGCCTGCTGAAGCATTGCCAAGAAAATAATTCCTCTATTGAAAAACACCACTTTAAAACAACAATTTTAAATATGAGGGAAACATTTCTCAGCAGGTTTTAGGGGTTTAAAACTAGCAGAGCAACCTTAGCATTCGTCAAAAATCCTCTTAATGCTACGATAACTAAGTTAAAATTTTCTCCTTTTGGCATTGACATTGGTAACATAATACAATTGCAGGATTTAAAAAACAAGGAGATATGGAGCTCTAAATTTCAACGTCATTGTATTGATTTGGAAATTTTAGAGAAGAACAAATGTGATCTTAGTTCACGACTAAAATGGTCTGCTTTAAAAGATCTGGAGAAGGAGAGTAGGAAGTCTGGAAAAGTAGATGAAAAAACTCGCGTTTGCTGTTCTTTCCTTTTTTGGTTCTACATATTCATGCGAACCAACTTTTTCAAGCAAGAACTTTATTAAAAGTAAACTGAGAAGTCGTCTTCTAGGTGAGAACCTGGAATCAGGACTAAAATTAAAAACAACAACATACACACCTGACTAACTGAAACTTTCCAAGGAGAAGCAAGGACATTGTTGGCATTAAGTGTTTATCAGTCATTGTGATGATTTGGATTTATAAGACACCTAACTTTTATATTATTGCTTATCAACGAATAAATCTTTATTAGTGTGAAATCAAGTTTTATTCAGTGAACCCGTAATTTAATGAAGGTCTAAAATAATAATAAAGGTTAACTATGTTTAAAAAACAGATTTTGATCTCAGTTTTTTTTTGAATTGTAATGTACATATTTGGTTCTTTGGCCAATAAGTTTGCCGACCACTGCCCTAGACCACTCGATCATCACCTGCCCGAACTATTGCGTGGAAAAAGTTATTTTTATATCATTGTTACCATGATAAATGGTAAATGCGTGGATTTTTTTTCTTTTTTTATGGGTAAGACTTACTGTCAGATTCCACGTCTCTGCGCCATAAGTTAATACAGTGAGGATGCATTGGTTAAACGCCTTAGTTGACAATGCGGAATTTTCGCTTTAAAAATGTACTTTGGTTTTCTAAATACCACCCATTCCGGTTGTATGCGCCTGTCGAATTCTTTTGAGAAGTTACTTCACCCTCGTTGTATTACTTGTCCCAGAGAGGTTTATTTTTCGACCTCTATTTGTGTTCCTCCAATGGAAATAGGGTTAGAGGTCTGGGTAATATGACTATTAATCATGGCTTTTGTTTTATCCATGTTCATTTTCAGACTACATTTGTTCGACCCTTCATTGAGGTCGTAAAGCATGTCTTGAAGCTTTTTATGTGATTCGGCTATAAGCACTATGTCATCTGCAATTCAGAGGTGAGAAATGTACTCTCCGTTAATATTTTCTCCACATTTTGGTTTTAGGTAACTTATCGATGTCTTTTAAAAATTTCACATATAGCAACCCCAGTTTCGTCAGTCACTTCTCATTTGATGTCGACTCTTATTATTTGTCATTCATTATCTTTGTCTTTGATCCTGCAATGTTCCCTCAGTCTGCAGTTCAGGCAATGATGACTCGGCCGTGCAGCACGCGGCTAGAGAGACAGTCAGGTGAGACATTTACTGCTCAGTCCACCGCAGCAGGGATATTATATCGCCACCAACGACGGGGTGAAAGTGAGGTTATGTTCCCTCAACACTGACGCGATTATCATATGCCCTGTTCTTTTTTACGCGATACACGGGAGAATAGAAATCCGATTTTTATTTTAAGAAGCCCAATAACATAAATGTTGTAAATGCAAATTAAAAATATTGTTTTATCAAACACGCATAGTTTAACACATATGAAACTTTGCAGCGTTGCCTACAGTATAATATGCGATAAAAACGGTGAATCGGTATAATATTTGTTATTGATTCATAATAGTTAGATGATAGGTCAAGGTTATTGTTAAATTGGGGAACAGTTAACCCTCCAGAGACAAGTGTGACCGTATGGTCACTGAACACTTTTGTCTATTTATCCCTACTCCGGTCCCTTTTCTACCTGAACATTGTATCTTTCGTTCAGTTTCGGTTAAGAAGTGTCTCCACCACAGTTATTCTGCAGCCGCGGCAACGGAAACAGTTACCAAGTACCCTAGTGAGATATTTTATTTCTGGTAGATTTTTTTTCTCTATAAAATGCATACTTCAAAAAAGTAAATACAATTTTTAAAAATGATTTACGTAATTTTTATGTTGATCTAAGAAGGTTATAGCATAAATATTATCGGTGCAGCTCTATTTCAAGCCCAAGGTTAGAATCCATACAAAAAACAAAATGAAGAATAATGTTTCATACAAAATAAGTTGTCTATAGTTAGGACTAGCGTGACAATACAATCACATAACTTTTCTACAAGAAAGCATCGTGTATTTAAAATATATATATTGCTTTCTGAAGATAACTACATGCTGATAAAGTATAGCTTAAAATTTTAGTTTTTACCTTAAAAAACTTTCGTCTCTGGAGGGTTAATGCGGAAATATTTAAAATTCTTTCTTATGGGTGTCTACCAAGACCATACAAAGATTATAAGAAATAAGACGAGCACCAATTGCTACTGGAGCGGCTATTAAAAGTGATTGGATTGGGAAAAGAGAATCCACCGTTATTCGTTGGTGTGGACTCTCCATCCATTCCAACGAGTCTCCCGTCTTCCCGAAGAAGGCGATTGCCTCAAATGTGCAAGAGAGAACCGGCGACCTTTGCTGAAGTCACTCAAGATGTCTCCCTTCCTGTCTCGCCGTCACTCAACTGCGACAACAGAGACTCCGAACCTGTCACCAGTGAAGCCACTACTCCAAATGAGGCCCTGCTGGTCCAAGCAAGACTCGCAAAGACTCCCTTCCTAAGCTAGGACATGTTGTTGTTCACGGAACTGAAGGACTTGAATGTTTTCTCCGTGGATGTCCTCTCCCTCCCCCAAGCAAGCGTTGCAGGGAAGTTCGCTACTCTGGTTCGCGGTTCTACAGCCCCTTCAAATAAGGTTGCTGGACTCAAGATCTTCAAGCGAAATGTCTTCATCTAGAGCAGCGGTCGGGGAACTTTTTTAACTATTACCCCAAAATAGTCCGCTATAAAATAAATAATCAGCAAATAAAGTACAGAGCTTCCTGGCAGCGGGCGCTGTATTAAATTCCTCTTGGATGACCATCATCCAGCCTTGGATCCGTGTGCGACACAAGAGTCGCAATGTGAATGAAATTATCACTTGAGTTTAGGATATTGACATATTTGGTGGAATATTACTTCGGGTTCGGTGTAGCAGATACGGAGAGTTAGATGTTGGAGTTTGTGACAATAATACATGTGTTCTGTGTGTCAAATTGGATGTACTTATGACGCGGTGTTATTGTCACAAATCCTAACTATTGGCTCTCCGGTTTGTTTTCACTTGTTCTGAATGTGAGGTCGTTGACACTAAACATGTCGATACTGACGGATGCTTCAGTCCATAATATAGATACAGATATGAAAATAATTGTTGTTTGTTTTCATTTATTTTGTTGTCATTCTTTATAAATGTATTAAGACCCTTCAAGATTTGTAATGCAATTTTTCAATGATCCTGTATTCTACGATTTTGTAAGTAAAATAATACAGCGCCTGTGAAAAAATCTTATTGAGGACTATTTGATCTTATTGAAAACATTTGTGGTAGAAGGATGTTAGGCTTTATATCGAGAGTAATAATATAATTTAATAAAATTGCACCTAAAACTACTAAATACTTTTTTTAGTACATAGTAGTGTAAACTTTAAACTAAAATTCAATTTCAATATACCTAGAGTGCAATTAGCATTTATTTTACAAAAGAGCTGCACTGATTTATGAACACTACAAATAATCAATGCACAAATTGCAACCCAGTCATTGAAGAAATTACCTGCCCGCCACAATAACTCTATTAAAAATCCAATGTATTTTTTATATAATGTTGTCGATTGCATTCCAGGAGGCTCTTGTGAGGTGGGGGCGCTCTCGTGTGGGCGCTGTAACTTCCTGGGTCTCCCTCAGACGCTGCGACTGCATCAGCTGCTGGTCTGCTGCAGCAAGGCCCCTGAAGCATCGAGCACAAGAGATTCTGTCCAATCAATTCAACAATCTTGTCCTCAGAAGACATGGGATGTGCCACTGGAGAATTCACCAAGTATGATACGGGGTACAATTCTGAGGACATTGCGGCCATGCAGCGTGAGACTGGAGAAATTGCCAAGTATGACGCATTATTTTCATGGTTATTATCATTAACTTGTGTGAAAATACAAAACTACATGTTTCTTCCCATCGACCATCTGGGCATCCAAAACAGAAAAGTGAATCACTGAAAAATGCTGGACTTATTTCATCCTGGCATATCCTAGGCCTATATATTTCCAGGATGGAATATATTTTAAAAGTAGCATCAAAGTATATCTATATATTCATCCTAATTTTACAATGCCCGGTCTTAGACAAGTTACAGCACAAAGGAATAACTCTTTAATACGGTCTCATTGATCAGCTATTGTAGACATCTAATTTGCTAAGAGAAAAATGTTCAGATAGACAAAAATGATGAATGTTTTAAAATAGAATCAGTTGCACTGAAAAGTAGAGTGGATCTTGGTCCCGCTCATATCAGGCTTGGACCGGTGCAGCTTCTTTGCTCCCCAGAAGACGCTGCGACTGCATAAACTGCTGGGATGCTGCACTGTGATCCATTTTTAAAAATATGACGTTATACACACTGGTAAAAAACCTTTTAGTTGTAAGATTTGTAGTTGTTCATTTACAAAATCTAGTAGTCTTAAAAGGCACATTTTAAGACACACTGGCGAAAAACCATTTAGTTGTATGATTTGTAGTTGCACATTTTCAGAAAAAAGTAATCTTAAAAGGCATATTTTAACTCACACTGGCGAAAAACCTTTTAAGTGTAAAATTTGTAGTTGCACATTTTCAGAAAAAGGTAATCTTAAAAGGCATATTTTAACACACACTGGCGAAAGACCTTTTATGTGTAAAATTTGTAGTTATACATCTGCAGACTCGAGTACTCTTAAAAGGCATAATTTAACACACACAGGTGAAAAACCTTTTAGTTGTAAGATTTGTAGTTATAGATGTACAGAGTTGAAAAGCCTAAAAGACATAATAAAATACACACAGGTGAAAAACTTTTTAGTTGTACGATTTGTAGTTGCACATTTTCAGAATCAAGTCGACTTAAAAGGCATACTTTAACACACACTGGCGAAAAACCTTTTAAATGTATAGTTTGTAGTTACACATCTGCAGACTTAAGTACTCTTAAGAGGCATAATTTAACACACACAGGAGAAAAACCGTTTAGTTGTAAGATTTGTAGTTGCACATTTACGGAATCAAGTAAACTTAAAAGGCATATTTTAACACACACTGGTGAAAAACCTTTTAAGTGTACAATTTGTAGTTATACATCTGCAGACTCAACTAATCTTAAAAGGCATATTTTAACACACACTTGCGAAAGACCTTTAAGTTGTAAAATTTGTAGTTATACATCTGCAGATTCAAGTACTTTTAAAAGGCATAATACAACACACACAGGTGAAAATCCTTTTAGTTGTAAGATTTGTAGTTATACATGTACAGACTCTAGAAGTCTTAAAAGGCATAATTTAACACACACTGGCTAAAACCTTTAAGTGTTAGCTTTTAGTTATACATCTACAGATTAAGCCCTTTTATAATTCATATTTTAACACACACTGGTGAAAAACCTTTTAGTTTTATGAATTGTAATACATTTAATGAATCAAGTACTCTTAAAAATCATAATTAAACAGACACTGGTGGAAAACCTTTTATTTTGTAAGATTTGTACGTTTAGAACTTCAAGAGCAAGTAGTCTTTAAAAACACAATTTAACACACTGGAGATATTGTTTATTATGATTTATAAATGTATGTACTAGTAAAATTATCTTAAATGCTGTTAAATCTCTTACGTATAAAAAAAATTCAGCCATCATGATTTGAGAATGCCATTATGTTCATAGACTGCACTTAATCTAAATGTTGTACATATATCAGGGTTACTCCCTCATTTAGCAAAGGATACATGTAATTCTACAGCAGTCAAACTTATTCACTCAAAGTAAAAAAGAATTTTGATTTATTTTATACCTTTTTATAAAAAATTGAATGCCACCTTCTCCCCTCAGATAGACCATTATATTGAGGTTTTACTGTAATACTTGTAATCACTAAATAAATTTGACAAAAAACACTGATTGTAAGATATGCTCTTGAAGTGTTGATTACCAATATTATTGTAGATATTTTTATGAATATTTCAAATAAACGTATTTTCATCAATTTGAACCATTTTTCTTAATTCACCACAACACTAGCCACAATGTATTGTTATCCAACTGAAGAATTTGTATTTTAAAATGAAAATTAAGAATGTTGTTTATTTCTCACTTCTTCCCTTCGTTGTTTTAAAATTATGAATTAATATAAAAAATATATATACATATACTTAATTCAGTTGACACAGTGTTTTTGAACACGGACATATATACAATTAATATAATAAGATATAAATATTACATATACCCATTTAATATCTGAAGTCAATCAATAAATCGTGCCCATAATGACTGGCAAACGGAGTAGAAGTGACAAAAAAAAAGTGCTACAGATTTAGAAATAAAACTTAAAATAATTAAACAATATGAGAGTGGTAAAAGAGTGAAGGACATTGCTCGGGATCTACACTTATCACATTCAACGATCTCTACAGTTATGAAGAATAAACTAAGTTTCAGTAAAGCTGTTAAAGGAGCAATATCCATAAAATCTGCAATAATAACAAAAAAAAAACTTGGACCCATTTACGAAATGGAAAAACTATTAGTGATTTGGATGGAAGATTTGATAAAAAAACGAATCCCCCTTAGCCTTGTGACCATAAAGACAAAGGCACTGAGTCTTTTTGAAAACCTAAAATTAAAGGAGCAAACTAACTACGAGCAAACATTTACTGCTAGTAATGGTTGGTTTGCGAGATTCAGAAAACGGGCGAATTATCAAAATGTGAAAATAAGTGGAGAGGCAGCTAGTGACGATTACAAGGCTGCTGAAGATTTTATCCATACATTTGACACAATGATTAGGAAAAAGGGATACATCAAGGAACAAATTTTTAATGTTGACGAAACCGCGCTCTATTGGAAGAAAATGCCTCATAGTACCTACATCAATAAGAAAGAAAAAAGTATGCCAGGCTTCAAGGCATTTAAGGATCGTTTTACACTTTTATTGGGTGGCAATATTGCTGGATATAAATTGAAACGATTAATGATTTATCACTCTAGAAATCCGAGAGCCCTCAAAGGAATCAATATCGGTATGTTACCACTATATTGCCGTTCAAACAAAAAAGCGTGGATGACACAATTTATTTTTGAAGACTGGTTTTAGAATTTATTTATTCCAGAAGTAAAACAATATTGTAATCAGAAAGGAATTCCATTCTATATACTTTTAATACTTGACAACGCACCAGGACATCCACCACATATCGGAAATTTACATCCTAACGTTAAAATCGTGTATATACCCCCTAATACCACCAGTATTTTGCAACCCATGGACCAGGAAGCTATTGCCACATTTAAAGCCTATTATTTAATAACTACATTTGCCAAGCAATAGTAGCGCTTGACAAGGGAAAAACGTTTAAAGAGTTTTGGAAGAATTTTAATATTCACCAAGCAATTAAAAATATTGGTAAGGGATGGCAAGAGGTCACATCATCATGCATGTATGGAATATGGAAAAAGCTTACTAAACGTTTTGAAAACATAACTCAGTCCCATTTTGAAAAAGAAAATGAAATTGAACACACTACAAATCTCATTGTAGGGCTTTGCAAGAAACTTGATATTAATATTGACCGTGAAGATTTAGACCAACTTATAGAATATGATTCGGAAGATCTTACAAATGAAGAATTATTATGCATCGAAAATGAAAGGGTTGAAGAAGAGACCAAAAAAAAAAATTATCATGGAATCTCCAAAAAAATTTGTATTGAAAGAAATGGAACCAGCGTTCCTTCAAATTAATGCAAAAATTTGCAAAAATGGATTCGGATAACGAAAGATTTTGAGTATAAACCGTCGTATTCAGGAAGATCTTGTTTGCTACAAAGAAATATACGGGAAAAAAAACAACAAACAACTCAATTAAAATTGGATGTTTTTTAAAAAGACTACTACTGCTTCTTCTTCCACTACTGTTGATGAGCCAATGGATTGTACTTATATAAGTCCAGATGACGAAACACTTTAAATATAAGGGGAAGTAATTATTTTAAATATTTTGATGTAAATATTTTAGATATTAATCAAGTAAATATTTTATTTTGTATTAATAAATAAGTATAAATATAACAATAAAAAATATATAAATAAATACACATGTTTTATTTTAATATGTAATTATGTACATATGTACATATTTTGTATGAAATTCGACTTACGACCAATTCGAATTACGACCAAAGTCCAGGAACGTATCTCGGTCGTAAGTCGAGGAAAACCTGTACTATAACGATTAATACAGTGACAAATATTATGATCTTTAGTTATTATCATGGGTGATAATGAAAAACAAGGAATGAGCAACCAGAAAAAGCATTTCACTGGAAACTGAAATACAAGTCATTAGAACAGCTATACTCAACCTGCGGCCCGCCAAGCTTTTTTGTGCGGCCCTCAACACATTTATTATCAGGACATGATTTACAAAATCTGGCATTCTATATTTCGTATATCTTGAGAATAATTTCGACTTTGACGTAGAGACATGGAAACCCGAAGAGGATGGTCATTGTCGTGTCAACATCAGATCTGGTATAAGAGTGTTGCTACTGCACACGCTAGATTTATTCCCGCGTCACAGTCACAGTGTTGCGGCTTTATTTCAAGTAAACATTACGCGGAACATGGATACAATAGCTTTTTTTGCTGTCTTATAAAATATTGTTTTTTTTATCATTTAATTACCCATAACGGCGGAAGTGTCTTCGAAATGTAATCAAAAAATGTCAGACGAAAAAAGAGTTTTTCAAGACAAATGGGAAAAAGAATATTTCTTGTCAAATAAACATGGTTCGACCGCATGCTTGATATGCGTGAGTGTGTTATATTGAAAAAATATAACATTCTTTGTCATTATGCCACGAAGCAAAAAACATTTAGTGATACCTTTCTTCGTGGCTCATACAGGAGACAATTCAGTTCATGAAGATTTTTTGAAATTTCTTCCTATGAAAAATCAAACCAGAGGCACGGACTATCTCAATACTATCAGTACATTTCTGGGAAACAATGATATTGATATTAAAAAATTGGTTTTTGTATGCACGGAGGGATGCCCTTCAATGATCGGATCCGAAAAAGGATTTGTTTCTTTATTGAAGATGGTCTTCAGGAAGGCCGAAAAAAGTTATCATTAAAATAAATTGTGAATCAAAACTAAATATTTTTAATTTATTATTTTTTAAATTAAAATTGATTCTAAAATTATATTTAATTATTGAAAGAGAAATATAGTTTAACAAATCTCTTATCTTTCCACTGTATCATACACCAAGAGAACTTATCAGCACGTATCTCCATTGCCGAAATAGACGCCGCGATGAAGACTGCAATAAGTATAGTTAATTATATTAGAGTCCAAGAACTGAACCACAGGAAGCTTAAAAGTCTTTTGGAAGAATTGAACAGTAACTATAGTGACATTATTTTACATACCTCGGTGAGATGGCTAAGCCGAGGCTAAGTTCTGGAACGGTTTTATTCTTTGAGGCATGAAATTATTTTGTTTTTACAACAAAATAATAAAAATTACAACGAACTTAATAATGACGGATGGTGGTGTCTTTTAGCTTTTCTGTGTGATATCACAGAAAAACTTAGTGAACTCAATCGTGGCCTACAGGGCGAAAATAAAATTATTTCGCAGATGGGGAATAAAGTGTTTGCTTTTGAAGGGAAATTGAACATCTACCACGAATAAATAGAGAACCAACTATTGCATAACTTTCGAACTGTTACAAAAGCTAAAGAAGATGGTATACATGTTTCTGAAGAAAACTAAAAGATATTTTAAAATTATTTAGCTGCTTTAGCTAAGGAATTTAAGAGTTGATTTCAAGACTTACGTAGTATCAAGAATTGTTTGTTACTTATAGAAAATCATTGGCACCTAGAAACAGCAACTTTAACACATTTAGCTGTATTGGGATATGATTATGTAGTGCTTTTTGACGAATTTATCGAAACTAATCTGAAAAATATTTTTGAAGAAAAAAGAGACGGGAAGGAGTACATCCATTTTTGGGAATTAGTTCCTGAAAAATACAAGACTGTAAAAAATTGTGCCTGCCTGCTCCTCATATTGTTTGCATCAACATATCTTTGTGAGTCATCATATTCCAAAATGAAAAATGTATACAAGAATCGACTTACTGATTCTCACCTTGATGACGTATTGAGGGTAGCATGGAGCAATTATAAACCCGATTTCTCTAAAATTGTTGAAAATTTATCCCAATGTCAAAAATCACACTAATTTCAAAATAAACGCTTGGATACATGTTACTTTTGAGTTTTAATTTTTTTTTACTATTTTAATTTTTAACGAACCGTATGCTGATAAGTAATATGTACTATTATTATTCTGTTTTGGTAATATTTTTATAAATCTCAAATGGTTTTCCAAAAAAACGGGGGTGGGGGGTTTCATGATATTTTTTGTCATACCAGTATAGTGTTGCGGCCCGCGTAGCTTTACAAATATATGTATGTGGCCCGAAGAAAAAAAAGGTTGAGTATCATTGGATTAGAAGATTAGATTCTGGTGAACTTCAATCTTAATTTGTTGAAAATGATACAAATTTTTACAGGAGATCAAAAGCAAAACGGGGTGTTATAGATGCTTTATCCACTTATCAACAACTTCTCACAGAACGCAAAAGGAAAACGCAAACTACATTAGATGCTAGTAATTAAAAAATCATTATACGCATCAATTTGCTTAGAAAAAATATCGGCAGAAGCGGGACGCGAATCTGCGAGCTTTGGAACCAACCGTTGCTCAAGTTCATTACCTAGACCACTCGACCATCAACTGAAAAAGTTGTTTTTATACCATTGTTACCATGATAAATCGTAAATGCGTGGATTTTTTTCTTTATTTTATGGGTAAGACTTACTATCAGATTTCAAGTCTCTGCGCCATAGGGAGGATGCATTGGTTAAACGCCTTAGTTTTAAGACATATTTCGGAATTTTCGCTTTAAAAATGTACGTTAGTTTTCCAAATGCTGCCCATCCCTATTGTATGCACCTGTCGATTTATTTTGAGAAGTTACTTCGCCCTTGTTGTATAACTTGTCCCAGATAGTTATAGTCGTTAACAACCTCTTTTTATCTTCCTCCAAAGGAAATAGGGTTAAAGGTCTGAGAAATATGCCTATTAATCATGGCTTTGTTTCACTATGTCATCTGCAATTCGGAGGGGAGAAATGTACTCTCCGTTAATATTTATTCCACATTATGGCTTTAGGTAACTTATCGATGTCTTATTAATTTTCACATATAGCAACCCCAGGTTCATCAGTCACTTGTTAGTTGATGTCTACACTTGTTATTTGTCATTCATTATCTTTGTCATTAATCACCAGCAGTGTTCCCTCAGTCTGCAGTGCAGGCAATGATGACTCGGCCGTGCAGCACGCGGCTAGAGAGACAGCCAGGTGAGACATTTACTGCTCAGTCCACCGCAGCAGGGATATTATATCACCACCATAGACGGGCCGAAAGTGAGGTTATGTTCCCTCAACACTGACGCGAACTATTTTGTGCCCTGTTCTTTTTTACCCGATACACAGGAGAATAGAAATACGATTTTTATTTTAAGAAGCCCAGTAACATAAATGCTGAAAATGAAAATTGAAAACATTTTTGTATCAAACACACATAGTTTAACACGTATTAAACTTTGAAACGTTGCCTACAGTAAAATATGCAATAAAAACGGTGAATCGGTATAATATTTGTGATTGAGTCATAATGTTAAGGCGATTGGTCGAGGTAATTGATAAATTGGGGAACAGTTAACCCTCCAGAGATAAGTGTGACCATATGTTCACAGTGAACACTATTGTCTATTTATCACTATTTCGGTCCCTTTACTACCTGAACATTGTAGCTTTCGCTCAGTTTCGGTTAAGAAGCGTCTCCACCACAGTTATTCCTCTGCCGCGTCAACGGAAACAGTTACCGAGTACCCTAGTGAGATATTTTATTTCGGGTTGATTTTTTTTCTCTATAAAATGCATGCTTCAATCCATACAAAAAAACAAAATGAAGAATAATGTTTCGTACAAAAAAGTTGTCAATAGTTAGGAATAGCGTGACCATACAACGAAAGTTTTTATCTAAAAAAAACTTTCGTCTCTGGAAGGTTAATGCGGAAATATTTAAGATTCTTTCTTATTGGTGTTTACCAAGACCATAAAAAGATTAGAATAAATAAGACGAGCACCGATTGCTACTGGAGCGGCTGTTGAAAGTGATTGGATTGGGAAAAGAGAATCCACCGTTATTCGTTGGTGTGGACTCTCCATCCATCCCAACAAGTCTCCCGTCTTCCCGAAGAAGGCGATTGCCTCAAATATGCAAGAGAGAACCGGCGACCTTTGCTGAAGTCACTCAAGATGTCTCGGTTCCTGTCTCCCCGTCACTCAACTGCGACAACAGAGACTCCGAACCTGTCACCAGTGAAGCTGCTACTCCAAATGTGGCCCTGCTGGTCCGAGCAAGACTCGCAAAGACTTCCATCCTAAGCTAGGACGTGTCGTCGTTCACGGAACTGAAGGACCTGAATGTTTTCTCCGTGGATGTCCTTTCCCGAGCAAGCAGTCCAGGGAAGTTCCCTACTCCGGTTAGCGATTCTGCAGTCCCTTCAAATAAGGTTGCTGGAGTGACGATGGCGTATCTTCACGTGAAAGTTCTTCATATAGAGACATCAGCTAATAAAGTACAGAGCTTCCTGGCAGCGGCTGCTGCATTAAATTCCTCTTGGATGACCATCAGGAGGATTGTGAGCAGACGGACGCTGGAGACTCATGCAGTGTGAAGTGTCGCCTGAGAGGACCATTATCCAGCCTTGGATCCGTGTGCAACACAAGAGTCGCAATGTGAATGTAATTATCACTTGAGTTTATGATATTGACATATTTGGTGTAATATTACTTCGGTAACAGATACGGAGAGTAAGATTTTGGAGTTTGTGACAATAATACTTGTGTTCTGTGTGTCAAATTCGAAACGTGATACACGGAAGAATAGAAATACGGTTTTTTATTTTACAAACAACAATGACCTGAAATAAGTTTGCTAGAGTGAATATGGCGTATCTTCACGCGAAAGGTCTTCATCTAGAGCAGGCCTTCTTAAACTATGGGTCGCGACCCCAAATGTGTGTGACACAAGAGTCGCAATGTGAATGAAATTATCACTTGAGTTAAGGATATTGACATATTTGATGTTTTATTGCTTCGGGTTCGGTGTTGGTGTGAACAGAAACGGAGAGTTAGATGTTGAAGTTTGTGACAATAATACTTGTGTTCTTTGTGTTAAATTTGATGTACTTATGACGCGGTGTTATTGTCACAAATCCTAACTATTGGCTCTCCGGTTTGTTTTCACTTGTACTGAATGTGAGGTCGTTGACACTAAACATGTCGATACTGGGGTACGCAATCATTTCATGCCCAATTTTCTTTTGGGTTTATTTTCATAATAATGGTTGCACACTGAACACACCTCCACGCATAGCACCTTGTGCTGGTGTACCCTGGGCAACGTCTACAAAGTAGCGGCTAAGATGTTCAGTAGTGGTAGACGATTTATGGAGTCGACGCTGCCCTCCACTGCACTAGGCCTGACCCGGAGCCGCGAGGACTGTGTGCTTATCTCGCCGACTCCTACCCTCTTACCCTATCCAACTCCATAAAAACACAAAAAAAACCATGACAATGAACACAAATAGAAATGAGTCCTTACAGCATTACACAAACCCCACGTGCCGGTCCTCTGTCAACTACTGCAACATCAGAGGGCTGCACGCTAACATCAACGCAGTACACCACCACGTACAAAATTCCCGCCCTCACCTCCTTTTCCCTACAGAAACACAGATAGCCACACCTGCTGACCATAGTTACCTCAACTGTCCGCAATATACTTTGGAAGGTGCTTTTCATATCAAAGCCGGTCTTTGCCTCTTTATCAGGTCTGACATCAACTACAACCGAATCCGCTCTGTAGAACGAGCTGAGTTCCAAGTGTTGTGGGTCAGGGTCAACGACCCTGAGAGAATTAGGATCTATGCAGGACTCTACAGATCCCCTAACATGTCCACAGCAGAAATATCTAAACTCTTCGACTATCTGGGTGAGACCATTGATGGTCTCTTGCTTTCTTACCCACAAGCGGAATTTGTTGTTCTCGGCGACTTCAACGTGCACCACACTGCATGGTTGGGGTCGGGAGAGACAAGCTCCGCTGGCAATTGTGCTGAATTATTTGCGTCTTGCTACGGCCTTGCACAGCTCGTACAGAACCCCACCCGTAAACCTGACATCGCATCACATCGTCCAGCTCTACTCGACCTGTTTCTTACTTCTCAGCCAAATAATTACTTGGTGGAGGTCGAAGCGCCACTAGGGAAATCCGACCACTGCCTTGTGAAAACAACTACAATCAGCTCCATTGCCACCAAAAGAACATAACAAACGACGTGTGTGGCACTACAGGTCGGCTGACTGGAATGGATTACGTGGATTTTACGGAGGATACCCGTGGGGAGATATTTGCTTCAAAAATAAGGACCCTTGAATATGTGCCAATCTGGTGGAGGATGTAATCATCCAAGGAATGGAATGCTTTATTCCTCACTCCACGAAAACAATTGGGCACCACCTAAAAAAGCTGGTTTAACCGTGACTTTGCCGAGGCCGTAAAATGCAGGAATACCGCATACAACAAACTACGAAAAAATAACGACCCCATAAGTCGTGCAGCATACAATTTAGCCACCAAAGAATGCAAGAAAACCATTAATGACTCCAAAGACAAGTTCAATGTACAAATTTGCAACAAGTTGTCCGCTTGCCCTGCCGGTAGTAGAGCATTCTGGTCTCTCGCTAACTCTATTGGCAGCAACTTTTGCACTTCTTCTTTTCCACCGCTGACTAATACCGATGGCTCACTGGCTTTAGCCTCCAAAGAGAAGGCTGAACTTCTTGGTTCGCTGTTTGCTTCCAATTCCACCCTCGACGATGGTGGGGCCAACCCCCCATCCATTCCTCACTGTGGCAAGTAGATGCGGGCTGTAAAATTCAGTCTCAAAGCCGTACGCCGAGAACTTCTCCAATTAGCAACCAACAAAGCCAGTGGCCCAGATGGCATACCAGCGGTGGTATTAAAAACTTGCGCTCCTGAACTTAGTCCTGTGCTCACCAAACTTTTCAGATTGTCCTTTAGATGTGGTATTGTTCCCCAGGGATGGAAAAAAGCCCTTGTTCACCCAGTTCCAAAAAAAGGAAACCGAAGTGGCCCCACAAACTATCGCCCAATAGCCATCACATCACTACTTTCCAAAGTGATGGAACGTTTAATTAACAGCCAACTTCTAAACTACTTACAGAAGAATGATTTTCTGTGCGATCGGCAATATGGCTTTCGCCGTAGTCGATCGTGCGGCGATCTCTTCGTATATGTCACACATGTTTGGGGGAAATCCGGCTTTTCTTCTTCCTGCCATAAAATCAACTCAGGAGTTCCACAGGGCTCTGCGCTGTCGCCCACTCTTTTCCTTCTGCATGTGAATGATTTGCTTCAATGCGCAAACATTCACTGTTATGCCGACGACAGCACTGTCCATGAGAGTATAGTCTTCCATAAGCCTCCGAAACATTCGGAACTATCTGCTGCTAGGGAATCCCTGGTGGAGAAGATGAACATGTCTCTTGAAAGGGTTTCACGATGGGGCGACCTCAACCTCGTCAGTTTCAACATTTCAAAAACCCAATCATGTACTTTCTCCACCAAGAAGACTGCAATGGATCCTGTATCTTTCAACGGTTGTTCTCTTCCGAAAGCAAGCTCCATCAACATGCTTGGATTATCAATATCGAATAATGTCAAATATTACGAGTCAATTAAGTGTAAAGCCGGTCTCGCTTCCAAAAAACTAGGTGTATTATATAGATCACGTCGGTATTTCAACGATAAACAACTTCTTCTTCTATATAAAGGACAAATCCGACCTATCCTTGAATACGGCAGTCACCTTTGGATTGGAGCCCCAAAATACCTTCTAAACTTAATTGACTCAGTTCAAAGAAGAGCAATTCGTTTGATAAACAAGGACACCCTTACGTATAATCTACAATCAATGGAACACAGACGTAAGGTTGGTTCTCTTAGTCTTTTCTACCGTTATTACCACGGTCGCTGCTCTTTGGAACTTAAAGAACTAATTCCTCCTGCACCCACTCACAGCCGACAAACTCGTCTTACACTTGCCGAACATCAATACACGGTTAATATATGTCGACCAAGAACTGGCAGCTTCCAAAGTTCCTTCCTTAATGCCACCAGTAAGCTATGGAATGCTCTTCCAGCATCTGTGTTTCCTCCTTCCTACAATCTGGATCTCTTCAAGAAACAGATAAATATACACTTGCAATCTCCCCAACCCACACACAAATACGAACACAACACACATTTCCCGCATGCAGCGTCCAGCCTCCCTGGCTGAGAGTCATAGAGTGCCCTGGTCTTGACCGGATGTGCTCTCCTGCATGCGTTTACATAAAAAAAATAAAAAAACTTACAGATGCTTGAGTCCATAATATAGACACATATATGAAAATAATTGTTGTTTGTTGTCATTTATTTTGTTGTCGTACTTTATAAATGTAATAAGTTTAAGGTTTGTAATGTGTATAAAGGAAAAAAAGTAATAAATAATGATAAAATATTAACTGCAATATTTCAATGATCCTGTATACTATGATTATTCTAAGAGTATATAAGTAAAATAATTAAGCGGCTGTGAAAAAATCTTATTGAGGACTATTTGATCTTATTGAAAATATTTGTGGTAGAAGGATGTTAGGCTTTATATCGAGAGTAATAATAGAATTTAATCAAATTGCACCTAAAACTACTAAATACTTTTTTTAGTACATAGTAGTGTAAACTTTAAACTAAAACTCAATTTCTGAGTTCAATATACCTAGAGTGCAATTAGCATTTATTTTACAGAAGAGCTGCACTGATTTATGAACACTAAAAATAATCAATGCTCAAATTGTAACCCAGTCGTTGAGGAAATAACCTGCCCGCCACAATAAAACTCTATTAAAAATGCAATGTATTTTTTATATAATGTTGTCGATTGCATTCCAGGAGGCTCTTGTGAGGTGAGGGCGCTCTCGTGTGTACGCTGCAACTTCCTGGGTCTCCCTCAGACGCTGCGGCTGCATCAGCTGCTGGTCTGCTGCAGTAAGGCCCCCGAAGTATCGAGCACAAAAGATTCTGTCCAATCAATTCAACAATATTGTCCTCAGAAGACATGGGATGTGCCACTGGAGAATTCACCAAGTATGATACGGGCTACACTGAGGACATTGCGGCCATGCAGCGTGAGTGTGGAGAAATTGCCAAGTATGACACAATATTTTCATCATTATTATCATTAACTTGTTGGATCCTTCTTGGTTTACTTAAATAGTCGCCTAATATACTTTATACACTTTAAGGTTGTTATGGTTTGACAAAATGACAAACTGTTGCCCATAACTTATATGACACATAATTTTCTAGTTCATTAATATCAGTTTGAATTTATCATTAATTGCAGCCACTAGAAAACTTTGTTTCCCCATCGACCATCAAGGCATCTACAATAGAAAAGTGAACACTTGTTGATATTCCAGGATGGAATATGGTCACTTACAAAAATAGCTTGAAAGGAAATTAATATATGAATTCATCCTAATTTTTATATGTGGGTTTAAGACAAGTTGCAGCACAAAGGAATTGATCTTTAATACGGTCTCATCAAACAGCTATTGTAGACATGCAATTTACTTAAAGAAAAATGTTCAGATAGAGAAAAATGATGTTAGTTTTAATGTTATCAGTTGCAGTTGGCGGTAGAGTGGAGTCTTGGTCCCGCTCAGGCGAGGCTTGTGACCGGTGCAGCTTTCTCGCTCCCCAGAGGCCACTGCGACTGCATAAACTGCTGGGATGCTGCACTGTGATCCATTTAAAAAAACATGACGTTATACACAATGGTGCAAAACCTTTATGTTGTAAGATTTGTACTTGTACATTTACACAATCAAGTAGTCTTAAAAGGCATATTTTAACACACACTGGTGAAAAACCTTTTAGGTGTAAGATTTGTAGTTGCACATTTTCACAATCGAATAATCTTAAAAGGCATATTTTTAGACACACTGGTGTAAAACCTTTTAAATGTAAAATTTGTAGTTTTACATCTGCAGACTCAAGTACTCTTAAAAGGCATAATACAACACACACTGGTGAAAAACCTTTTAGTTGTAAGATTTGTAGTTATAGATGTGCAGAGTTGAAAAGCCTAAAAAGACATAATACAACACACACAGGTGAAAAACATTTTATTTGTAACATTTGTAGCTGCACATTTACAGAATCAAGTCGTCTTAAAAGGCATCTTTTAACACACACTGGTGAAAAACCTTTTAAATGTGAAATTTGCAGTTATACATCTGCAGACTCAAGTAATCTTAAGGGCCATATTTTAACACACACAGGAGAAAAACCTTTCAGTTGTAAGATTTGTAGCTGCACATTTACAAAATCAAGTAATCTTAAAAGGCATATTTTAACACTGGCAGAAAGACCTTTTTTTAAACTTGTGTAATTTAGTATTTGAACATCAAGTTCTTAAGCATTTACAG